>OY998168.1:52333213-53803498 GCA_963921995.1 Oxystoma pomonae
GCCAAATATTTGTCAATCGTTAGTGCTCTTTAGTGCTTTAATAAATTACGTTAGTGCTCCTTTACTTTTTGAGATATTTAACGTTCTTTTTTTTTCAAGGTCAGCAGTCGATCACTGAGATAAAAGGCTTAAACACAATTCAGTGGTTAGTATTTTTTTAGTGCTTTCATCTGCTCTAAGTAGTTTCGTTAGTGCTCTTATGATACTCATTTCAAAGTATTTCGTTAGTGCTCTGTAGTGCTTCAAAAAGCGTCGACTTTACTTTTTTTTAAGTTATCGCGTTTTTAAAAATCAAGGTTGACGCCGCACTGGCGCGTGAAGTTTGTAGCCAGTATGTCGAATATTATCACCAAAAATTCACAATTGGTAGCGGTTCGTTAGTGGTTTTTAGTTGTCTAAGCAGTTTGGTTAGTGCTTTACTAGTTTTTTAGATATTTGACATTTTGTATCCAGGGTCAGTCCGTGAAGTTAGCAGGCGATATGTAAAATTTCATCACCAAATTTTTACCATCGATAATGTTTTGTTAGTGCTTTTTAGTTGTCCAACCAGTTTGGTTGGTGCTTCTCAGTTTTTGCACATATTCGATATTTTTTATCTAAAGTTAGCAGTCGATATGTCGAATATCACCTAATTTATACAATCGATAGGGCTTCGTTGGTGTTTTTTAGGAATTAAATAGGTAATGTTAGTGCTTTCAAATAAATTAAATTCCGTTTCTTAGGGAAAAAGTTTTTAGGTTTATCTAAAAGTTTCTAATTTTCTAGTATTTATATATATTACTGATGACCTTCAAATTAAATTTTGAAATATCTTGAAAACTATAAGATTACTAACGAAACTACATAGAGCAGATGAAAGCACTAACGAAATACTAACCACTGACTTGCGTTTAAACCTTATATATCAATGATCGGCTGTTGACCTTGAAGAAAAAGAAAATCAAATAACCCAAAAAGTAAAGGAGTACTAACGTACTTTATTAAAGCACTAAAGAGCATTAACGAAGCAATAATGATTGACAAATATTTGGCGGCAAAATTAGACACATTGGCTGCTAACTTCACGAACCCCGACCCTGCCTTTGCATTTTACAAAAAAAAATGCTGTAGCGATAATAACTCTCACTATCCAGTTAGCCTGGAAAAAATGCAGAGCCAAAACCTTTTGTTAGCGCAAGTAGACTGCCTCAGGCATGCGTAGTAAATTTTTTGCCTGTGACCTTGCCCATGGCCAATCCTGATTGTAACATTATTTTTTTTGATTTTCAAAGTTATTATTGTTACACATTTTGGGAAACTTGGGCCATTATAGTATCTCAAGGTTATATGGGTACGGTACTACGGTTAACCGTTAAGGCTTTAAATACATTAATGCAGGTATCTTTGTTTAAAACTCAACCATGCATCATTATTCTTGCGGTCTAAACCCCGGTTCCCACCTTTACGTTTGCGATGCATGGGCACCCGGACTCATCACTTGGGTAGATAATAGACTTGGTTAGGCAAAAATATCGCATCAGGTGATGGAGTTTTTGCGCCAGGGTCCAGGGTGGCCAGATGGGAATGGGTAAGCCTTCTTGATTACAATTTTCTCCAATAATAAGTAATAATCTGACAAATTTGCGATCGTCGTTTGTTCGCAAATTAGGGTGTGGTTTCGCTATACGTATAGTTCAAGGGTATTAATTTTACCACTTTTAGATTTAGATTTCAATTTAGCATGAATTTTACCTGCTTGATTTCTTAAAATATCTCTGGAGAAAATATTTTATAACACCAAAGAGTACGTCACTCGTCAAAATTTAAAAAAAATGCTAAAACACATGTTACCTTATTTTTTTAGTATATAGTCTGCGTACAAATTTTCAGACCTCTAATTTTTACGCCCTTACGGGCAAAATTAAAATTCTTAGCATATAAATCAGATAGCGTAACATGCATTTTCCGAAAAAACCGTAGCGATAACAACTCTTCTAGTCAAGTTAGCCTGGAAAAAACGCAGAGCCAAAAACTCTTGCGGGTGCGATCTTACCGCGTCAGGCATACATTATTTTGAAGGAGGGGAGTGGTTGCGTGCACGTGAATTACAAAATGAAGCAAGTTCGGTATTTCGTGCAAAAATTGTTCATTTCTTATCAGACCGGTTTCGGCTCAATTATGAGCCATCATCAGTGCTAAAAAACCATTTATCGTAAGGGTACAGAAAATTAGAATATTATGTCTTAGTGGTTGTTGTTAATTAAAAATAAATAATACATCAAAATTGCAAGTTTACCCATGGTCGATTCTCTTTCATTGTAGTTTTCTAAAACCAGCTAACACGTTAGGCTTTATTTCTTCAGTCGTTGGAAAACCCTGAGTTTCCCCCGCTTTTTCTTAATATGATTTACCGTGTAGCAGATGCTGTAAATGATCCCTGATCCCAAAACTTTGACGGAACTTATTCTGGATATAACCGGGTTAAGTGAAAGCCACCACACGCCTTCTCTAGGAATTAGCGAGGATTTAACTCATTTTTAGTAGGAATTCGACAAAATTTTGACTGAAATTAATTTTTTTTGCGTAATTTTGGCTTTTGTGAATATAGCGTACTGCCTTAAAATCCCGTAAACCCCTCTTTAGTCGAGATTTTTAAAACACTAAATTGGATGGCGCTTTAATTAGACGAGGCTGTTGTTTAGTGGCGCATTTTCGTTTGACTTACCAGCTAATTATCATTTATTCATTTTGTTGTTTGGTTTCAAGTTTTAAAATATAATAAAATCCCAAATTTTTATTTGATAGATTTAAGAATACAAATTCTAATTGAAATATTAAAAGATAGAAGACCATTTACCACAACGAAATAATTAAAACCGTGTAGTTATAACATACATAGGGTGTGCAAAAAAACGCACTTTTTAAAATGTTGTTTGAAGGTGGTAGACAATGTTGAATTTTGGAACTTTCCATTACCTAAATTTTTTTTTAAATTTTTTCACAACGTTTCGAATACTTATGAATCTGCAATCGCCATCAGGTGAATACTAACAAAATACTAAGAATACCTAATCTTATATATTAGCATGTGTTCAGTGAACCATAAAACGAACTTGTGTTCAGTGAACCATAAAAATTTCTAAAAATAAAATTTACAACTGTTTCGCAGTTGAAATCTGTTCTCGGCGGAAAAGTATGGGTTTTCAAATATCTTTGATGGTGACACTTTGTTGACAAAATAGATTCTGGTTTCTCTGTATAAATGATGTTTCTTTGAATTTCAACTTGAATAGATTTTTCTTTTTGGCGACGATCTTTGCCTCTTTCCATTCCATACGATGTGGATTTTTTTTTTAATGTTGAGCTTTTTTCAAGGCGGCTGTGTCCCCTTGGGGGGCGAGTTTCCATGGGTTGGCTGGTTTCTCCGATGTAGACATCCCCACACTACGATGGTACCTGGTAGATGCAGTTCTTGGTGTCGTGGCATTGTGGTTTAGTTTTTGTTAATTTACTTTTTATTGTTGTGGTGAGTTCAAAGATGGTACGTCTGAGATTCTTTTGGTGTATGGAATTATAAGTGTCCCCTTTCTTTCAGTATGCACGTCTATCGACCTTTGTGTTGGTGTGGTCTGAGAGTTATTGATCGTATAGTTGGGAAAAATGTTCTTTCGCAGATTATTATGGATTTGTTGAAATGGTGTCTGCAGAATTCTTACTTCCAGAAAAAGGCCACATATTTGGAAACTCCACTTTCGCCGATACTGGCCTACATATTTATCAAATTCTTTGAAGAAGAAGTTCTACGAACATCATTGCTAAGATACATGGGCGACATATTAATCACCTGAAGAAAGGACAACAACACATTAGAACAATTCTTCAATCATGTCGACAGCATAAGAAACTGCATCAAATTCATTCTGGAAAGAGTTGTCAGCTCCCTTTTCTCGACGTTTTAGTCACCAAAAATAATTCCACCATAATCACTTCTATTTATCGCAAATCAACTCATATTGGACAATATCTAAACTTCAAATCAAACCACTCTACATCAACCAAACTGGGAATTACAAAATCTCTCATAGATCATGCCACCTACATCTGCAATACAGAAGAAGCTTTAAATAAAGAAAAGTGAAAAACTCAATCCGATCTGTGAAGGAATGATTTCTCCAACTACACGATCGATAAACCTTTTTAGACTACACCAACACAAAGAACTATAGACGTAAATACTGAAAGAAAGGCGACATTTATAATTCCATACATCAAAGGAATCTAAGAAAAGAGAAGAAGAATAGGCAACCAATACCATCTTCGGACTGTCCTTAAAACGACAAAAATAAGAAGTCATTTAACAGAAACTAAACCACAACACCACGACACCAAGAACTGCATCTACCAGGTACTATGCGAGTGTGGAAATATACGTCGGAGAAACCATCCGACCCATGGGAGTTCACTTTATAGAACACAAACGCAAAACTCGACAAGGTGACACCGCCGGATCGAAAATAGCTCAACATTGCTGGGAAAATCACCATCATATGGAATGAAAAGGGGCAAATATCGTCGCCAAGGAGGAAAATCTATTCTAGAGTAAGAAACAGCAATCATACAGAGGAACCAGAATCTTTTTTCTCAACAAAGCGACACCATTAAGGACATGTGGAAACCCATAATTTTCGGAGATAACAGATCTCAACTGCGAATCAGCGGAACCAACCAAGTGTAAATTTTATTTTTAAAAAAACTTTATGGTTCACTGAATACAACTTCTATATAAGATTAGGTAGTTTTAGTTTTTTGTTAGTATTCGTCTGTTGATTGTAAAAAAAAAAAAAAAATAAATTGAAAATTTTAAACTCTAGTTTATTCGCTAAGCGAGAAACTGTCTGATTTTAATAAAATTAACCTTTTTAGAAACTTAAGGTTTCAAAATTTATAGATCCTAGTTGGCGGACCTATTTTTAAAAAATAGGTATTTTTGACCTCCCCCCTAGATACTTTTTATGTAGGTCTCTCTGAAACAACGGTTACAAAACCAAATTTTATCCAAGCACATCAATGTAACATTTTAAAAATTTGTCTAAGAAATCAGAAAGTTTAAAATGTTTAGGTGAATAGACCGGAGTTTTCCTACAAAATCTAGCTTATTATGAAAAAATCTTCTGTTCAAAAAATTGACCAATTTTTATAAACTTCAAAAGCACTAGTTTCGGAATTGATAGAACCCGTGTTAAAACTGATATTTACTTAATATTCAAGATGGCGAGCCTGTTTAAAAATATAGGGATTTTTGACCCACGTAGAAAAAAAACTCAAACATCATTTACAATACCAGATTTCCTCCAAATATTTCGGTTTATCACTCAAAAAATTTGGTTAATAAATAAGGTAGTTTTAAATGTTTAAATATACCAGAATTTTCTTCGATTCCCTGCGAAAATCTACTACTTGTTTGAAGGCAAACCGAGCCAAACTGGTCTGTTTAATTTAAAATTATAATTAAAATTTATTAAGTGTTATATTAAAATGCTTGAAAGGAATATAACTTTGTAACGATAAAATACAGTGTTGCACACAAAGTTTTTTTTTTAGAGCCCTGCCATCTTGGATTTTTAGTAAATTTCAGTCATATCATACATCAAATATCATAAATTTTAAGACCTGTGCTTTGGAAAAATTATTGCTATTTAAATTTAAAAAAAAAATCCCATTTTTTTTTTAATAAGCTTGATTTTGCATTCTGTTTAAACATTTATTTCCTGACTTAAGTTTTTAAATGTTACATCCATGTGCGTTCTTGGTAACAATGTTAAGGCTTTTCAGATGCTTAATATTATTAAAATCGGATAGTTTTTCCCTTAGTTTAAACTTAAGGTTTAAATCATTTAGAAAAGTGCGTTTTTTTTTGGCACACTCTGGATTAGACAATTATATTAGTATAATTGACTTACGTTTGGACCAAAATGGAAAAACTCTGATTTGACCCATCAGCTTTTCAAATTATTGAAACTCATGTGAATAAAAACAAAATTTACAAAAATAGGTATGTAGGTGAACATAAAATAATACTTATATGTATTTGGTTATATTGAAAATGCACGCGTCCCTCAAAAAATCAAAATAAAGCCGTTCGCCTGCCGTGGAACAAACGAAGGTCTTGAGAAAGATAAAGTAGGGTGAGATCACCACCATTTTGGTAAGTCGGTGCTTGTAAAGATTTGGTTACGGGTATTGAGGCTTTGGAACTTCTCAACTAGTATAGTTATGGAAAAAATACTTAAAAATATTTTTTAGTACATATTCAAATAAGATGCAGTTGGCCATTCAGCTGGGTTATTAACCTCCACCAATATGCTGGCCAGTCTCATTTCGCCAGATCTTTCTTACATGGGTTTTTCTCTGAATGACATAAATTTTTTAAAGCGCTGTTTACAGAAAAAGTGTTTTAACGGCTTCAATTGCTAGCTTCAAATTTTCCTGCGTATATTTGCCAGGACTTGAGTTTTTTCTTTTGTACTAAGTTCTGTTGGAATTTTTCGGCCATATTTTGTTAACCTGTAACACAGTAGATATTATTGAGATCGGGAAAAAAATAATTCCACACAAATGCGCGGTTTTCATTGGTCGATGTCGCTGATTTTTCCCACAAATGACACTGACGACAGTATTATAAATAAAAATTGGTGACTTTTATTTATAATACTGTCGTCAGTGTCATAGACCAGCAGAAACAAATTTTATCAAGTCATGTTACTAGTATCAGTACTCAGTACTAATATAACTAGTGCATGTCAGATTTCCAGGAAAAAAAGCTGAGTGATATTACGTAAAGTTTGCATAACAGATTTACCTTGTTGTGTGTAAATTTAAGGTCAATCAGAGGTCACATTAAGGTGCGAAAACTCTGCATAATGCCATGCGCAAAGCCCACCTAATTATTACATAAATGTGATGTAAATAAATTACATATATTTAACCTAACAGGTTTACCTTGTTATGTAAATTTAAGGTTATATGGAGGTCTCAATTATTTATTATTAAGGTAAAATTTGAGTCACATTAATGAGCGAAAACATGCATAATGCCATGCGCAGAGCACATCTAATTCTTACAATGTTATATAAATAAAATGACATACCTTTTACATTAATATTATATCCATGTTACGTGATCCGGGCCAACGGAAGGTCTGTCGATGGTTGCTTGACTCGGTCCGACATTGGCTGGGCTGGTTTAGGTGGCGGAAGAGATGATTTTTATAGAGATCTAGTCAATACCTCAAAGTCCGCATGCTAATTTTGAAATATCTTTGCTTTTTATATATATAATATTATTATCCTCTGTACAGGGAACATAGTGACATTAGCGTAATCTGTACCTACTAGGAAGAAACTATTGAGCACTGGTAATTTCTTTCATTTTCATCAAATTTTTGTAAATTTTAATGTGACGTAGATCGCGTCGTTATAGAGCGTTTACCTCATTTAGACGATATACATATTACATAAAATGTTTTATATAATAGTTATGTAACATTTGAAATGTACACTTGGGGTTCAATTGACTCTAAAATAATTATGTAAAATTTATTAATTATTTTCATTTTACAGGGAAATAACTTGAACAACATAATTAATACAAAAAACATGTTATGTAACAAATATGTAAAATTGTAAATGTTAAGTTGAGGTGCAAACTGTTTTATAATATTTATGTAAATTTCAAAATTTTAATATGACGTAAATCATGTTATAGTGCGTTTACGTAATTTAAATGATACATCATACGTAAAATGTTTTATGTAATGCTTATATAACATTTCAATTATACACCTACGGTTCAATTGAATATATAATAATTATGTAAAATTTAGGACTTTAATTTGTCTTAAATAATTTAAGAGGAAAATTATATAACTTAGATGACATAATTAATACATAAAAAATATTATGTAACAATTATGTAAAATTTTAAATGTAAACTTAAGGTTCACATTGTTTCATAACATTTATGTAAATTTCAAAATTTTAATGTAATGTAAATCATATTATAGGGCGTTTACGTAATTTAGATGATATAAATATTACATCATTTATAGGTATGTAAAACTTTAAATGTAAACGTAATGTCTAAATTGCTACATAATAGTTATTTAAATTTTATTACTTTCATTTAAAGTAAATAATTTTATGTAACGTTTACGTAAATTAGATTACTTAAATATTATATATAATTTTTTATATAATAGGTAGGTAATATTTTTTATATAAAATTAAAGTCCCACTATTTACGTAAATTTTAAGAATTTATTTATAAAGTCATATTATTTACGTAAACTTAACATTTCTTATGATGACTTAAATTACCAGTCTAATTTTTGACGTAATGTTTACATATTTTTAAGTGAGATTTACGTAAATATGATGTAACACATTTTACATAAATATATGAAACTTAAATTTACATAAATATTAGGTTAACGTCACAAGTGTATTTACTGGGTAGAGTGAGGAAATCTGACATGCACGTGTTATATTTTGCTAGATAATATACCGAGTGAAACTGCATATTTCCATCAGAGGACAAATTTGATTTAAACATTGTTCCGGGGATTTTTTGACACATTTCCCAGGATTTCCACTTATTAATCCAGAAAAAAATTCCCAGTTATTAATATGCACAAGGTATATTCTCGGGGGAATCGGCGGCGTCGATCAATAGGATATGTGCGTGTTAGGGAAATAATTGTTTTCTCCCTGATTTCAAGAATAACTACACAAGTAGAAAATAGGTGGTCTTCTACTTCTAAAGTTTGATGGCCATCTTTACCTAATACAAGGGAAAGATTGCCAACGTAAAAACATTCTATACATCGAACTTGCCTAAATCGTAAAGAAAAGTAGTAAGTTCTTTCCGATACATTCACAGTGGTACGTATATCTATTAGGCAGCTATTACAAAATTTTACAACTACACGATTTGGTTTTTATTTACTGATTCGTGTTCAGAAGTCATTGTTAAGCAACAAAAAATAAACCTATAAAAATATAAAAATAACATTATATAAGTGCGATACGTCATTCTATAAGAAAATTACCGCCTTAGCAAAGCTTACCTCAAAAACTAAATATTACAGATAAAATCCAGTCTGAAAAATTAATTCTAGGTATTTAAAAACGCGAGTAAAAAAAAAGCACAGTTTAGCCGCGAGTTGCTACACTATAAATCAAGGCGGCTGGTAAATAAAATGACAATGGTAGTTTCCATGGCGATGAGCCATTTTATTCGGTGATTTTCATTGTTGCGACATTTTAATCGTTGACAGTTTGATATTTTGACGATGTTTTTAAATGATTTTTTCGTAAATACTTGGTGAAAACTGGCGGAAATTGCTTAATTTTTAGGCAAGAATAATTAGATTTTTTCAATATTGCTATTTTCTGCTATTTCTCCTTAATTTTGGGTAAAAGACGAACAGAAATCTTTTTTTGCACCCGTGATAAAAAAAAAGTTTTTTTGCATCGGTAACCAAAAAATCCATGCTTTAGTTATCTGCAGACAGTTACTAAAATCGTGTTTTTGATGAAGGTATAAAAAAAAATTTCAATATTAACAAAATTATAGGCCAAATTCTAAAACGGATATTTTTCAGAAATCCCTCGTAGCTCAAAAACTGGTTGAATTATTATTAATTTCTTAAAAATTGAGTCCACAACATGTATGTTAGTTTTTCGCTATCTCTCCGGAATCCCCTCGAATTTGGACCACTCTGTACAGTGATATAAAAGCCCATCAATATAATCTTAGACAATAACTTGGAGCACCCTAGAGGCTGGTGTTTGAAATGAACATATCCATATTTTTTGCACATGTTGCCCCGACAGGTCATATGTTGGATAATTTTAACGTATTATGTGAGTACGTGTTTCTTGGATTTGAGTAGTAAGGACATACGAATACAGAGGAACAATAGAAGAAGGCAAAATATTGATGGAGGTATAAAACAGGTCTAGTAGCAAGAAATCAAAGTCCTGGTTGATTATGAATTTTAATAAAATATGACTGCTCATAGCGCGTATTATTATTATTATGTACCCGTATCTAATAAAAGTCACAGTTCAGAAAAACGTAAGGCTTTATTATTTAAAAAGACATTTAAAAATTAAACTTTTTACCAGACTATTACATATTAATCCGACAACATAGTGTTCCGTCGCAAGTTGGATTCTTGTCTAATAGAAATACTTAGGGGGCATAGGTAGAAAATTTGGCTTTTGTGAACCTTTTAATGAAGATTATACGAAACTTATTTTAATCGATTAGTAATGGACCTACCAACACTGCGTAATCTGTTAACAGTTATCAAAATGCTGCAGTCAAAAAATAGACCTTTTTTTAAATTCAGACGGTTTAAGCTGGAACAATGAAATTTGGCACATATGTTGACCTTTCGACAACGTAACCTCGTGTTTCACAAAAAATTACATGTGTGGCCCCGAGGGGGTAACAGGGGTCACAATTTCAGTGGTGTAGCCAGGGAGAGGTCAAACCCCCCCCCCCCCCCCAGAAGGTCCAACCCAATCTACAATAAATTAATCATGTTTAAGTAATAACTTTTTTGACCCTTTACTCCAGTTTGTGACGTGTTTTTGGTGTGATGTCTTGAATTTTAAAAAATTTACCTGCAGTGCCATGACGTCATTAATTGTTATAATTTTAGTTTAATTCTAAGGAATTTTTTTCAGCATTTAAATGTAATAAATGGTATTCTTAGGATAACTTTCCTTAAAATTTTCATCTGCGGCGCATTTATGATTTGGCAACAAATCTATATATAACACCGCAACCCATCCCTTCTTGTCATCTAACCCAATCTACTTTTTCAAAAATATTTTACAAAAAACCTAAGAGATCATAATTTTTAAAGATTTTTTTTTGTCAATTTTCGCCTGCGGCTCGGCGTTATACCAATATTAAATATTTTTACAATTTTGTTTAATTTTAAGCAATTTTTTTGTGGACAACTTTTGAGACGCGTAAAAGATAGCATTTTAGTGCCACTTTTTCAAAATTTTTGCCTGCGGCGAATTTAAGGGTTAATTCTGAAAAAATCTGCAAATGAGACTAGATAAGACTTGTTTTTAAAAATAATTATTTTGGTTTCGTATACAACACCTATTAAACCGCCTCTCTACCGTCCCTTCAGTTCAAGAGCTCAAGCAATAGGCACCTACCTAATTTTTAAAAATTTGCCATAGGTATAGGTAGTTAATTTTTATAACATGATAAAACCCCCCAGAGTCGATTTCTGGCTACGTCACTGCTATACTAATACACCTGCACATCTGAATCTCAGTCAGTTGATAGTTCATACTATTGCCTACAAGTCTATTATACCAAAAAATGTTCATAGCTGTTAACAAGGCCCCTAGGTTAGTGGCCAAAAATGTTGTCAATTCCAATTAAAAAATTATATTTCACTTATCTTTCACCATCTGTCAACAGAAATGCACTAGGGGCGCAGTGGACCATTTCTCAATTTTAAGTACCCTCGACTTCGTCCTAGCTTCTAGGGGCTGTAATGGTGCGGGATCTAATTTTCACCATTTTCATATTTCAGAAAACACTTCATATGCATATTTAAAACTCATGAATTTAGTGTAACAAATATTATGAAATATAAAAATCTCCATGCTCAGGGACGACCCCTACATAGGGGCTAAAACTTTTAAATCTCGAACAACTTGTTTAAAATTTGCTATACCAAATTCAAAAAGTGCAAAATTTTTTGGCAATTAGAAGTTCGAGTCAAAACACTTACATTTTACGAACCTATATTTTTAACATCCAAGTTCCCCAGCCCCTAGGAGATGTACGGCGGCGATATCCTGGAGTTTGAGAGTTTTATATTTCATAATATTTGTTACACTAAATTCATGAGTTTTAAATATGCATATGGAGTGTTTTCTGGAATATGAAAATGGTGAAAATTAGATCTCGCCTCCTTACAGCCCCTAGAGCCTGGAAAAAAAAATTGAAATCGACAAAAGTTTTAGCCGCTAACCTAGCGACCTTGTTAACAGTCACGATTTTTTTTTTTGGTATTTCAGTAGGTAATAGTATGAACTACCAACTGACTGAGATTCAGATATGCAGGTGCATTAGTATGGAAGGTATGAGGGATAGTTTAAAAACACATTTTGGTCCCTGTTGCCCCCTAGAAACCACATATGTATTTTCTTATGACACACGAGGGACGTTGCCGGAAGGCCAATATATTTATCAAATTTCATTGCTCTACCGTCTAATTTTAAGAAAAAAAAATGACATCCTGACCCTACTTTTTGACTGCAGCATTTTTGGGGCTGTTAACAGATTAAACAGTGTTGGTGGGTCCATTAGTAATCTATTAAAATAGGTTTTGTAAAATCTTTATCAAAAGTCCCACGAAATACACTATGCCCTCTAAATAATAAAAATAATAATTTTGGGGCTGTTAACAGATTAAACAGTGTTGGTGGGTCCATTAGTAATCTATTAAAATAGGTTTTGTAAAATCTTTATCAAAAGTCCCACGAAATACACTATGCCCTCTAAATAAAACTAAATTTAAGAAAACAAATTACAATTTGTGCAAAGTTTATTTATATTTAATCTCACAGGTTGAGCAAGCACGACCCTAAATCAAGTGATACGGTAATGTCATTTAAACGCCCTAAAAGCAAACGACTGCCATGACAATTGACTTCGAAATCAGAAAGTGAAAGTCAAGTATGGGGAGGAGTTGTAACTATTTGTCAGTGACGTGAACTCCTCCCGTTTCTTGTTACTTAATTCTGTTAAAGTTCGCTCTAAGTATAATATACTATTGCGAAAACAAAGTTAAATGTGCCTGGCATTGGAAATACTATAGGTACAATAACAACCAAACAAAAATTTTGTCGCAATTTATACACAAGATTGTGCTTGGTCCAGTTTTTTTGGTGTACCTACTAAAACACTGAATGAAGAGTTTGTGAACAGTAGCTCAGACTGAGTAACTAAATGGCAAATAAAATTTGCACAAATTGTTATTAATCTTTTTAGATTCAGTTTTACATCTGCTATATTTTTTTTTAAGTTGACTAAATCTTCCTTCTTTTATATAAATCTATACAAAATTTTATTTTATTTATTTAAGCCCACCTTTCATTTAACACATGTATGTAAGAACTACTATAGGTACGTTCGGGTAATGCACGAGTATTAGGAGTAGAGCAAAAAGAACTCACTCCATAAGTCCCACCTCGTGAAGGTAGAGTGCCAGTGCGGGTATGCGCAGTTAGTCATTCGGCCACATTTTGTGCTTATTCGAGGCTTTTTTATATTATTTTCTACAATCAGTTTTAATTAAATAAATTGGCAACCTTTTCTACAACGACGTGTCCTTTATTCGACGGATCATCATACAAAATTTACTTTTGGAAAATAATTGGACCCTCAATATGACGAAAATTTTCGAAAAATTCCATTTAGAATTAGCAAAGATTTGTTTTATTTTGTACACCAAGCGAAAAGACGCAAAGAACACCTAATTAAAGGTTAGGTTAGCTTACAGCTTGCAAGTTTTACTCCAAAGCGTTCGACTAGTACAATTTTACTCCAAACACTCTGTCGCACTCTCACTCCACTCCTAGACCACACCACTCCTACTCTTTATTATTACCCGAACGTACCTATTGTACAAAAGTTTTAGAAAATGTAGATCAAGAAAATGTCACCCACCGTTAACTTTAATTTTAGTTAAACCCTTATAGAATACCTTTATTGAATAAAATACATGGTTTTAAAAGTAAAACCAAGTAAACCGTCAGTTAGACCCTAAATTAAAATATATCTAACTTTTAGAGGTTACATATAGAGATCAAATAATGAATAAGATTGATTATATATAATGTTCTGTACGTAAAGAAAGAGTTTAAAAATCTAAAATCAAAACCGAGAAAAAATAAGTGAAAATTTTCTTTGCTTGGCTTTTTTTTCGTTTCTTTGTCAATGAGAAACACGGTATTTTGACCTTATATATTTTTACCTAAAGTTTAACACTAAAATATAATTTTTAACGAGATATCTGACTTGAAATTGAAGTATCTGTATATTTTAAACATCGTTTTTTTATACATTAATTAACCAAAACTCTCATTATCTTGCAAAGAGAGCTAGCTGAATAATTAAGTAGGTGAAAGAAAACCCAAGGAAGTAAAACAGTAAGTTAAGACAAGGAAAATAATTAATAAATGAGTACATAGAAAATAAATTAAAAAGAAAAAGTACAAAAAAATAAAAAGCAGTAAGTCACGGGAACAAACCTATATGCTCTAGCAAAGTCATTATAAATGCTAATCCCCTACCCTCATAATCACTTATTGTTCAGGGTGTGAAGTTCTCTGCTTTCATTTGTTAGATCGTGGGTACTACCCAAGTATAACAAACCATTGGTTAGTAACAGTACTTAATCTTAGTGATACCCTTTTAGGTAAAATGTTATTGAAATAAACTAACAGTAGGGGATAGGTCAATGGCTTAAGATTTTTGCTCATTTTCTTTGACTAGTTAAATTATCATGAGTTGTAATTAACATTTTTTTGTTATTTATAATAAAATGTGGTTTATGTAGCATAGGTAAGATTTTGGTTTGTCAGGTTAGGTCATAAGTTTTTACTTTTTTTCTGGTCTGTAGCTAAATATCAGAAGCATAGTTTATATATTTGTTTCGTTGGCCAGGTTGTTAAGTCCAATTCACACAAATGCGCGCACAAAGCTAAAAAAGAACCAACTATAAAGGCGCAATTACACAGACGAACATGCTCAAATAAAAGCTCGTGCAAAAGATCTAAAATTTTTTGCGCGAACATTTTTGTGAACATTTTGTTCGGGTAAATTTTTGAGCAAATTTTAGCTATCTGTTTTGGAAACATATTTTTAAAGATGAGAATAAATATAATTTTACATCAGTGACCAGTGATCTCAATTCTTTAAAAAAATGGAACACCAACTTATATTTTAAAATTTTGTGAAAAAAAGCCGACGGCAAGCGAAACATTATTATTGACTATCAGTTTTGTCACATGCAATGTTAATAGTTTACCATGGAGTTAATAGCATTTCATTCTTTTCTCTCATTTTTTTGGTTTTCTTTCCTTACAAAAAGACAATGGAAATGTCTTCGAAGTAATTACTTTTTAAACTGCAGGTGGATATGTTTAGAGGACTGTTCTGGAGAGTAGTTATTTTTTCAGGACCATGGAAGGGGAGGCAGGTTTAAACAGTCGGAACGCAGACCTGTCAAACGCTGCGTAAACTCATTTAACTCTGCTCTTAATTAATTTTTTATTATTTTTTAACAATATTATATAATTTTGTTGGTAGTTATTTCATTAAAAATCCGGAAAAATAGGCATTTGGTCAGGTTCGGTATATTTATTAGTTTCGTTTAGGTGCTATAAAATGTTTCTTGATGGCGTTTACTTTTAGCAATTTTGGTAAAAATGTATAAAAAATGTGGTCCGTTAAAGAAATGTGTTTTTACGTTATTGTATTACAAAGTACAGTAATTCGGAAGTAAAAAGTTGGGTCATATTTTGCTAATATCAAACATGAATTGTTTTGTGTGTACAGGGTGATTCACCATATTTTCCACCCCACCACCACAAAACTTACTTTTTTGTTACCGACCAAACTTCTCTGCGCGCGATTTCGCCAAGGTAATTTTACAAACTTTCGCAGTTTTTTTGATAATTTAGTGATATCTCACGTTTTCCAATGCAATATTAAAAGAATTTATAGAAAATCTTGAAAAATTCCTTGCTTCTAAATTGAAAGACTCTAGATTTATTATTGTTTTTAAAATCATTCTTTGAAATATTGAACATTTTTGTTTATTTTTTATTGTTTTACTGGAGTATTCAGGCGGTAGGGGTGAGAAAATTACTCAGCATTTTAAAGAATGGCCTTTAAAACAATAATAAGTTGAATCCAGAGTAAAATAACTTTTTTTTAACCACAAAAAATTTTGTTTTTTACTTACTGGATTATTCAGGGGGTGAAGAGTTAAAAAAATAATTTAGATTTTTAAGAATTACCCTTACAACAATAAAAAGTCAGATGGATTAGAAACAACAAATTTTTCTTTATTTTCGATTTTTTTTCCTAGGCTAGTCAAGGGGTGGGGGGTAAAAAAATCAACTAAGTATTGTAAACAATGGTCTTAAAAACAATAACAAGTTGAATCTAGAGTAAAATATCCCCTAGTTTAGAAACAATAAAATTTTATTTAGATACAATAACCAGACGCCAATTTTTCCTAAAAATTTGTCACTGCTATTTGAAATATATTAAACAAAGTTTAAACAAAAATGACGTCATTACAAATAGGTATATTATTGTGAATAAAGAACACTAGGTGGTCTCGCCCTTTGAAGTAACACTTGTGCCGCATTGTACCTACTTACCGGTTCAACCCCTCGCAAGTAGGGGGGCGTCGAGTTGTGGTAACAGAAAAGAAATGTAGGGTACTGCGAATGATGATCAGTCGAACCATAATGCCTTCTCAAAGATATCGTCGCGTCGGTTAGCTGCTGCAGTATGCATTCTAAAAAGTCGGAATTTACGGCAACGCCGTCGGTGGTGGCAATATTATTTTTTAGACAAAAGGGAGGAACATTATGGCGGTGCTAGTTAAGTCTTTGCTTTAGTTAATAATATTTGCAGCATTATTTATTTCTAAGTTTTTATTGCGGCGCTAGTTACGTCTTTGCTTCAGTTAATAAATTTGCGGCATTATTTATATCCAAGTTTTTATTGCGACGCTAGTTAAGTCTTTGCTTTAGTTAATAATATTTGCAGCATAATATATTTCTTAAATTTTTATTGCGGCGCTAGTTAAGTCTTTGCTTTAGTTAATAAAATTTGCGGCATTATTTATTTCTAGTTTTTATTGCGGCGCTAATTAAGTCTTTGCTTTAGTTCATAATATTTCCAGAATGATATATTTCTTAAATTTTTATTGCGGCGCTAGTTAAGTCTATGCTTTATTTAATAAAATTTGCGGCATTATTTATTTCTAGTTTTTATTGCGGCGCTAATTAAGTCTTTGCTTTAATTCATAATATTTCCAGCATGATATATTTCTTAAATTTTTATTGCGGCGCTAGTTAAGTCTTTGCTTTAGTTAATAAAATTTACGGCATTATTTATTTCTAGTTTTTATTGCGGCGCTAGTTAAGTGTTTGCTTTAGTTCATAATATTTGCAGCATGATATATTTCTTAAATTTTTATTGCGGCGCTAGTTAAGTCTTTGCTTTAGTTAATAAAATTTGCGGCATTATTTATTTCTAAATTTTTATTGCGGCGTTAGTTAAGTCTTTGCTTTAGTTCATAATATTTCCAGCATGATATATTTCTTAAATTTTTATTGCGGCGCTAGTTAAGTCTTTGCTTTAGTTAATAAAATTTGCGGCATTATTTATTTCTAGTTTTTATTGCGGCGCTAGTTAAGTCTTTGCTTTAGTTCATAATATTTCCAGCATGATATATTTCTTAAATTTTTATTGCGGCGCTAGTTAAGTCTTTGCTTTAGTTAATACAATTTACGGCATTATTTATTTTTAGTTTTTATTGCGGCGTTAGTTAAGTCTTTGCTTTAGTTAATAAAATTTGCGGCATTATTTATTTCTTGTTTTTATTGCGGCGCTAGTTAAGTCTTTGCTTTAGTTAATAAAATTTGCGGCATTATTTATTTCTAGTTTTTATTGCGGCGCTAGTTAAGTCTTTGCTTTAGTTAATAAAATTTGCGGCATTATTTATTTCTAGTTTTTATTGCGACGCTAGTTCAGTCTTTGCTTTAGTTCATAATATTTCCAGCATGATATATTTCTTAAATTTTTATTGCGGCGCTAGTTAAGTCTTTGCTTTAGTTAATAAAATTTGCGGCATTATTTATTTTTAATTTTTATTGCGGCGCTAGTTAAGTCTTTGCTTTAGTTAATAAAATTTGCGGCATTATTTATTTCTAGTTTTTATTGCGGCGCTAGTTAAGTCTTTGCTTTAGTTCATAATATTTTCAGCATGATATATTTCTTAAATTTTTATTGCGGCGCTAGTTAAGTCTTTGCTTTAGTTAATAAAATTTGCGGCATTATTTATTTTTAGTTTTTATTGCGGCGTTAGTTAAGTCTTTGCTTTAGTTCATAATATTTCCAGCATGATATATTTCTTAAATTTTTATTGCGGCGCTAGTTAAGTCATTGCTTTAGTTAATAAAATTTGCGGCATTATTTATTTCTAGTTTTTATTGCGGCGCTAGTTAAGTCTTTGCTTTAGTTAATAAAATTTGCGGCATTATTTATTTCTAGTTTTTATTGCGGCGCTAGTTAAGTCTTTGCTTTAGTTCATAATATTTTCAGCATGATATATTTCTTAAATTTTTATTGCGGCGCTAGTTAAGTCTTTGCTTTAGTTAATAAAATTTGCGGCATTATTTATTTTTAGTTTTTATTGCGGCGTTAGTTAAGTCTTTGCTTTAGTTCATAATATTTCCAGCATGATATATTTCTTAAATTTTTATTGCGGCGCTAGTTAAGTCATTGCTTTAGTTAATAAAATTTGCGGCATTATTTATTTTTAGTTTTTATTGCGGCGTTAGTTAAGTCTTTGCTTTAGTTCATAATATTTCCAGCATGATATATTTCTTAAATTTTTATTGCGGCGCTAGTTAATTCTTTGCTTTAGTTAATAAAATTTGCGGCATTATTTATTTTTAGTTTTTATTGCGGCGTTAGTTAAGTCTTTGCTTTAGTTAATAAAATTTGCGGCATTATTTATTTCTAGTTTTTATTGCGGCGCTAGTTAAGTCTTTGCTTTAGTTAATAAAATTTGCGGCATTATTTATTTCTAGTTTTTATTGCGGCGCTAGTTAAGTCTTTGCTTTAGTTCATAATATTTTCAGCATGATATATTTCTTAAATTTTTATTGCGGCGCTAGTTAAGTCTTTGCTTTAGTTAATAAAATTTGCGGCATTATTTATTTCTAGTTTTTATTGCGGCGCTAGTTAAGTCTTTGCTTTAGTTCATAAAATTTGCGGCATTATTTATTTTTAAATTTTTATTGCGGCGTCAGTTAAGTCTTTGCTTTAGTTCATAATATTTCCAGCATGATATATTTCTTAAATTTTTATTGCGGCGCTAGTTAATTCTTTGCTTTAGTTAATAAAATTTGCGGCATTATTTATTTTTAGTTTTTATTGCGGCGTTAGTTAAGTCTTTGCTTTAGTTAATAAAATTTGCGGCATTATTTATTTCTAGTTTTTATTGCGGCGCTAGTTAAGTCTTTGCTTTAGTTATTAAAATTTGCGGCATTATTTATTTCTAGTTTTTATTGCGGCGCTAGTTAAGTCTTTGCTTTAGTTCATAATATTTCCAGCATGATATATTTCTTAAATTTTTATTCTTGAAATTTTATGATGAAATTATTTTTTAAGCTTTTTGAATGTTAAGTATAAACAGAAATTCTAAAATTTAGCTAAAGGTGTAACAATCATTGGTATCATGAGCCTTATTCTAGGCGGAAAACTTTTCAAAAATTTTGTTCTTTTTTAAATATTTGATAATAATATTTAAAAAAATGCGTCAGGTTACCTGTCAATAGAGACTTTGTTGCATAAAATGAAAGTAAAAATTGTAAAACCAAATGTTGTTACATATGCACTAACACGTCTTCCACCCTGGAGGTATATAATAAGTCAGAACTATTTGCCCCAGCTAGGAGGTATCCGCGGTAACAATGCGGTATTCAAGCTTTATTTTTAGCAAAACAGATTTTATTCGTATTTTATCATTCGTTGAGGCGATCAGTGGGAACTGATCGGGTGGAGTCAGGGGACCTCTTCCGTCCTGGCTGGGACGAACCAGATTATTTTTGGCTAAAGTAGAAATAAATGTGGTTTTTACAACGAGATATTAAATGATACTAGGAATTCTAAGTTCTTGTGCAAATAGGTTCCCTTTGCATGGGGCTGCATAGGTGCAGCAACCCCGCAGAAGAAACTTTTGGATGCGCGACTAAATTGTTTAACCCATCATCACTTAAAATTAGCAAGCGGTTGCTGTTGCACGAACGACGCTTGAAGAGTTCGGGCATGCCACCTTGGGTGAAAAAGGCACGTTAGGTTTATGTTAGTAGTTATTCCTACCTGTAAGTAAGCCATTTCCTCTTGTCCAAGTTTCAACCAAGGGATAAACCATTTGCAAAAATGTGTACACCAAATTTTACACAGTTTTAAAGAAAAATAGAATTGCAAAAGATTTCATTGAATTTCACAGGGCTTCACAAAATTTCACAGAATTTCACGGATTTCCCAAGCTTGTACTCCAAATCTCACAAGTAGACGGATTTCACAAGCTTGTACACCAAATTTCACAAGTCGGTTACCCCTTGGTTTTAACTAAAAAAAAAATGATTTCGAAAACATGAAAATTTACGAAACGGCAGAAAAAAAATTTCCGCTTCCAAGACAATATCAAAAATACCCGTTGACTGCACCATGATGTAAAAAAACAAATTATAGTGCCAAATTCGTTTGCGGTTCCAAAACATCTTTTTAATCATGTCACGTTATTAAAACAGAACATTTTATTTTTCAAAGAACAAGTTAATGAATAGCATCCAGTGGCGATTTTTTATATTGACTAAGGACTGAATCCCCAAATTCCCATAGAAACAATGGTATATTATTGGTAAGCGATGGATTTGCAGATGGTTAAAGAAAAAGCGGCTAAAGATTTATTGCCCTGGACATAATCTTATCAAAACACTAATTTCTCTAATTTATCACAGAGACTATACCTGCAGCCTGGTATATATTCTCTGTGATTTTATCAAGGTTTAGGTATTATTATAATTTTTATAAAAAAAAACTTGACGCAAAATAAACTCAAATTTTAAAACAGAACCCTCAACATAGATGTTTATAGTTTTCTTTAAAAAAATTTTATATAGCATTTTGTGCAAAAAACCCCGGAAAGAAAACCCTGAAAAACAACCTCGACAATAACCCCCAAGAAAAAATTATTATAACTTAAAATAATATTTTTTTTATACCTTCATCAAAAACATGATTTTAGTAACTGTTTGCAGATAACTAAAGCATGGCTTTTTGGGTTACCGATGCAAAAAAACTTTATTTTTTAATTACGGGTGCAAAAAAAGATTTCTCTTCGTTTTTTACCCAAAATTAGAGACAAATAGCGGAATATAGTAATATTGAAAAAATCTAATTATTATTGCCCAAGTTTTCAACAAGTATTTACGAAAAAATCATTTAAAAACATCGTCAAAATATCAAAGTGTCAAAGATTAAAATGTCGCAAGAATGAACGTCACCGAGTAAAAAGGCAAATCGCTATGGAAACCAGTTATTTTATTTACCAGCCGTCTTGATTTATAGTTTAAAGATGATGTGTTACGAGAAGTGCTCTTCGTTCGAAATTTTTAAAAGTATTTTCCTGTTTTCCTTGGATTTTATGATAAAGGTATTAAAAAAAATAGTGTTAACAACTCGCGGCTAAACTGTGCTTTTTTTTACTCGCGTTTTTAAATACCCCGCTGCGCTCGATATTTAAACCAACGCAGCGAGGTATTTAAAAACGCGAATAAAAAAAAAGCAAAGTTTAGCCATGAGTTGTGAACACTATTTATTTTAATACCTTTATCAAAAAATCCAATAAAAACAGGAAAATACTTTTAAAAATCTTGAATGAAGAGCATTTCTCGCAAAACACACCATCTTTACACTATAAATCAAGGCGGCTGGTAAATGAAATAACAGTGGTTGCCATAGCGATATTTTTTCAATATTACTATTTTCCGCTATATCTCTTTAGTTTTGGGTAAAAAACAGTCAGAAATCTTTTTTTGAACCCGTGATAAAAAAAAGTTTTTTTGCATCGGTAACCAAAAAAGTCGTTTTTTAGTTATCTGCAGACAGTTACCAAAATCCTGTTTTAGATGAAGGTATAAAAAAAAACTTTTTTTTATCACGGGTGCAAAAAAAGATTTCTGTCCGTTTTTTACCCAAAATTAAAGAAATAGCGAAAAATAGTAGTATTGAAAATATCTAATTATTCTTGCCTAAAAATAAATAATAATAATAAAAAATTTATTTAAAAACATCTTTAAAATATCAAACAAACAAAAAGGTACATCGCTATTAGTCGGGCAGTAGAAAGTGAAGTTGTGATGATTTTGATACAAATTGGCATAGTTGTAAAATAGACCAAAACTAATTTAAAAAATATATTTTTTATTTCGGCGTCACATTACAGATGGCGTCGCGGCGCCCTAAATTACTTAAATGTCCCTATATTAGTTTTATATATATCTCAAAAAATTAAGCTCGACACAATTTTTTTTGCAGATTTTGTTGACCAATAAAATTACCTTTTTATCCCTCTATTACACTTTATTCGTGCTCTTCACCACTGTATATAAAAAAAAATTTGGATCAAAATATAGAACAAGTAAAATTCCATCTTCTCAGTTTTTCTTGAAATCCAGTAAATTAATTTTTCTAAAGCCATTTTAGGGGTGATTTTGGTTTACCATACAAATAATTTTTTCTTTTGAGTTTCTGAATATTAATCGTTTCTAGCAAAGACCATATCTCATCAGATAAAGTGATTACAAAATCGCAAAGTTGCCAATATCACATTTTTACCAATTATCGTAGTTTCTGTCATCATTTCTTTTTTTTTTGTAACATTTTACTCTAGCTTAAATTTTTCAAAAATTTTTCTTAGCGTAATCTTTGTCATTTAAGTGTTCAAATTTGGTTTTTATACATCTTCAAACATAGAAAAAAATATGGAAGAAAAAAACGATTTTTGGTTCCAAATTGACATACTTTTACTTTTGTTTCTGGAACGTTTACATTTTTCATCTGAATATGATGCCCCCTTTACAAAACTGCTCTTAGAGTACTAGTATTTAAACTATATAATAAAAAAAATCAATTAAAATTAAATTTAATTCAACCGGACGGGTGCGGAAGTTGATAATTTTGCAGAAGTTCGTCACAAAATCAAAACAAAATTTTGTAAAATGTATATTTTTTTGTCTTCATTGAGGTACAAATGTAACTAAAAATTAGTATTAACATTAGCAAAGTGAAACCAAAATACATCTTACAGTAGGCATTGCATTTATTGTATTAGTATTGTGCAAACGTCAGTTTCGTAATTTTCATAATTGAACTTTAGTCATTGTCCCAAGTACAGTGCCTATGGTTCTTAAAAAAAGGAATGACTGTATGATTTTAAGTTTCTTTACTTTACTACCAGAGACGTACAAATACTATATCTTTTTTTCTTAAAATTATGATGTATACATTTAATGCAATACTACAATTAAAGAAAAATTCCCGTAAATAACCATGCAACTCAACATTGCACTTAATTATTAAAAAGTCCAGGACAACAAAGTTTCTAAAAAACAAAAGATCAAAAGATCTTGGGTGGAAATGACGAAAATTCAAACTTGGATGAGTATCCCACAACGAACACACAAAATATCAAAGCGAAAAGAGAAATCATTAAACGATGTTTCGCCCTGGGTAACCAGCGTGGGCTCATCAGTAGTTTCACTGGTCACCCTCCACTATACATCATTAAACACCATCATACACTTAGATTTCCAACCTTGAACCACTCACAAACAGGCATCGTTCCGCACTGTTACTTACTTATCCAAGTTACCTGATACGAATTCGTCCTGGCGTGTTAATATTTCCAGTAGGATTATGCTCCTAAGGCAATTAAAACAAAGAAGAAGTTAAAAAACCTCCAAATCAGTTACTTCAACCGAAAAGAAACTAAAAAACAAAAGTTTACCCAGGGCGAAACATCGTTTAATCATTTCTCTGTTCGCTTTGATATTTTGTGTGTTCCTTGTGGGATACTCATCCAAGTTTGAATTTTCGTTATTTCCACCCAAGATCTTTTGATCTTTTGTTTTTTAGTTTCTTTTCGGTTGAAGTAACTGATTTGGAGGTTTTTTTAACTTCTTTGTTTTAATTGCCTTAGGAGCATAATCCTACTGGAAATATTAACACGCCAGGACGAATTCGTATCAGGTAACTTGGATAAGTAAGTACCAGTGCGGAACGATGCCTGTTTGTGAGTGGTTCAAGGTTGGAAATCTAAGTGTATGATGGTGCTTAATGATGTATAGTGGAGGGTGAACAGTGAAACTACTGATGAGCCCACGCTGGTTACCCAGGGCGAAACATCGTTTAATAATTTCTATTTTCGCTTTGATATTTTGTGTGTTCCTTGTGGGATACTCATCCAAGTTTGAATTTTCGTTATTTCCAAGGAAATGATGAGAGTAAGATCTTTTGATCTTTTGTTTTTTAGTTTCTTTTCGGTTGAAGTAACTGATTTGGAGGTTTTTTAACTTCTTCTTTGTGTTAACAAAGTTTCTATTTTAATTTGAATACCTTATATACATAGTATATTATAATGGGCCTTAAATGGGACACTTCAGATACAGGATGACAATAACACTAGTCACCAAATTGTCATTTTATGCTGTTAATAACTGCGTTTTGACATGGTTTAGACAGATAAATAAATTTTTCAATTAAAAACAATAAATACATTTTTGGAATTGCTCTATTCCAAATTTTTATCCAAAGCAGTTTAAATTTTCTTTAAATAAAATTTTTATCTACTACCTTATCAGAAAATTAAATTTTTGACCCGCATGAGAGGCGAAAATGTCACTTTACCTCCCTAGGGAGTTTTGTATATTTTACCTCCCTCCAGGAGTTTGGCTTACTTTACCTCACCGTACCGCGTATAGACCCTTGCTGCAAATGAAAATAATTAAAAATCGGTGCTGAAATTGTTGTTACTTTGTATTATTAGGTGGTCGATGAAATCAGATACATGCCTCTGGTGTAAAGTGCACCACCTCCCTTGGTTTTTTATTGCCCTCCTAATGCATCAAACAAACCGAGGAACCGAGGAAATGTGGTACTTCCCTCCCTTGTTATGTAAATAACAATTATTATTTTTAGATTTCGACATTTGTGGCATATGTGTATTCAAAAGCTTTGTTTCAGATTTGAACCAAACCTTACAAACATGCATTCCTTTTTCAAGATTCCATTGCCTTAAATTTACTTTAATCATTTTTCATATAGATAGTTTCAGGTCTTTCAAAATTGATGGGTGGGGAAAAATTTTTAAGAAAATAAATAACGAAATAAAACTATAAAAAAGTAAAATAAAATAAAATTTACAAATCTTTGTAAAGTATCGATTTGCTGGACGCTCAGACTAGTAATCTGAGGCTAGACGCTTATTCTTGAAGGACCGTGAGATGAGCTGAACTTTTTTCACCACTTTCTTCTACAGGGAATTTCGCTCACCTCACCTCATGGTCGGTCAAGAATAAGCGTCCAGTGCAAAAATGGTGTGTTCCTGAAGTAGGGTTTATCGAGTAACGCTTTTTTTGTTCAAATTCACTCCTAAAAACTACGTTGAAACGTAAGTTAACTAAAAAATAAGGTAAGAACAACTCGATTTCAACCTTTACTTTATTCAAATTAAAAATGATAAGTGGACATAGTAGGAGAAGTCCCATATGTAAGTATATAACAAATAATGTTATGTTCGTATTATATTACTTTAAAATAATATATTTTTTGTATGTACCTAAATTAAAGTATGGTTGATAGGAATAAAATAGTCTTATATTCTGTACGTAAAACCGTAATACTGGACAGGGTGTCCCATTTTCGATGGGATGCAATGGGAAATTCAATGGTAGTTTTTTGAGCTACAGGGGAAAGTTGAAAAATGGCCGGAATTACCAATTGATGATATCTCCCTTAATTTAAGAGATAATTGAGTTATGTAAAAACATGTCTGTAAAAACCTGTTTATTAAAACACAATAGTTTTTTCGGAATTTTAATCCGACGTTTTGTTTCGTAGATACCATCATCAGAATCAAAAAGTTAAATACGAACCAAAATGTTTTATTTCATATTTTAGTTTTTTATAAGTTTCTTTGATAATAAAATATATTTTTTTAATTTTGAAGTTTCGATCCCGAAAAAAATCATCTTCAGTTAATTTTTTTTTGTACAACTCTGTCCCATTCCAACCTATTTTTTTTTTTGAGACCATTTATATTTAACTACTATATAGTAGACGTGGAAAAGATGAGATGATCATATCGGGTGAACCGAAAAAAACCGGAAAACATATTTTATTATCAAAAAAACGTAAAATGAAACTAAAATATGAAGTAAAACATTTTGGTCCGTATTTAACTTTTTGATCCTGATGATTGTATCTACGAAACGAAACGTCGGATTAAAATTTCGAAAAGACCATTGTGTGTTTCTTAAAAGGTTGCCTCAGACATGTTTTTACAGAACTTAGTTATCTCTTAAATTAAGGGAAATATCATCAATTGGTAATTCCGACCATTTTTCAACTTTCCCCTGTAGCTTATAAACTACTAGAAACAGAATAAATCTGTTAAGACAGTAATGCGAAAACTGCATGTCTCTATCTTCAATAACAACGAAGTTTCCCATTGAATCCCATCGAAAATGGGACACCCTGTACTATTATTAGATGTAAGCAGCAGCCTAATATAAATTCAATATGATACAATCAATATAATAACATTTTTTTTCCAAAATAATTTAAAAATTTTAAAATTAACGTTTGCACCCATAGTAATATAATAAATGCAATAGATTAAGATAAACTTTGTTTTTACTTTTTAAAAAGTTAATACTAATTTTTAGTTACATGTGTATCTCAATTAAGGCAAAAACACATACATTTTACAAAATTTTGTTATGATTTTGTCATGAATTTAGAGAAATCTGCAAAAAAAACCAACATTCGCACCCGTCCGGTTAAATGAAATTAATTTTTTTTTTTATATTTTTTGATATAGTTTAAATACTAGTAATCTAAGGAGCAGTTATTTGAAGGGGGCGTCATAATCAGATGAAAAATGTTAAATTTCCAGGGACAAAAGTAAAAGTATGTCAATTTGGAGCCAAAAATCGTTTTTCTCTTCCATATTCTTTTTTTATATTTGAAGATGTATAAAAACAAAATTTGAACACTTAAATGACAAAGATGGTCTAAGTTAATTTTTTGCACTATTTTCTCTTACGTTAACAAAAATTTTTGAAAAATTAAGCTAGAGAAAAATGTTACAAAAAAATAGGAAATGGTTAATTTTCAGGAACTCAAAAGATAGAATTATTTGTATGGTAAATCAATATCACCCCTAAAATGGCTTTAAAAAAAAACAATTTACTGGATTTGAAGAAAAACTGAAAAGACGGAATTTTACATATATTGTATTTTGATCCAATATTATACACAGTGGTGAAAAGCACGTACAAAATGAAATACATGAATAAAAAGGTAATTTTATTGGTCAATAAAATCTGCAAAAAAAATTGTGTCGGGAGCTTTAGTTTTTGAGATACATATAAAAACTAATGTAAGGACATTTAAGTAATTTAGAGCGCCGCGACGTCACCTGTAATGGGACGCCGAACTAAAAAATATTATTTTTGAATGTGTTTTGGTCTATTATATTATCATACCAAAATATATCAAAATCACCACATAAATAAAGAAAATAGGTTTCTTTAAAAGCCGCCTTGATTTATAATGTAAAGATGGTGTGTTTTGCAAGAAGTGCTCTTCGTTTGAGATTTTTAAAAGTATTTTCCTGTTTTTCTTGAATTCTCTGATAAAGGTATTAAAAAAAATAGTGTTCAAAACTCGTGGCTAAACTGTGCTTTTTTTACTCGCGTTTTTAACGCTGCGCTCGTTATTTAAACCATCGCTTGTAAAAAAGCACTATTTGAACCACTAGTTGTGAAAACTACTATTTCCGTTTTTTTTTTCTAATTTAGCAGTTTATTAAAATATAAAAGTCAAAAAATATTATTTTGGATTAGATTGGGTGGGTCCAGCTTTAGTTGGGTTAAATTAGAGTTAGTTATAATATTTTTTTTAGGGTTTTTCCCGGATTTTTTTACCCATAGGTTTGTTCGGGATTTTCTTGCGAGTTTTTTTCATTTCCAAGGGTTTTTTTCCTAAATTAAAAAAAAAAACCCAATTTCAAATAACGACAAAAAACTCAAAAAATTGCACTTTTAAGCGGTAATCCGCGCTTCACGACTATGAGAAGTGGTAGAGAGGGGAATTTTTTTTAAAACATATTTTTGTAACTTTACTTTACCCTTAGCTTTGATTGTTTTTTTTTTAAATTCCGCACACCAGATTTACCTAGTTAGTTTAAGGCCCCAAGGGTTGCTTAAAAAAGCAAAAGGTTCATGAAAATAGATATCTACTGTCAGCTTCATGTAATAATCAAGGTCGATTACTCACACTGAACAAACAATATGCAAAGGGGCAACATTCCGATTCAAAAGGGGGCCCGCCTACTGCCTGCGAAATCCAAAATGCGGGATGATAAATCGGCGCCACAGCCTACTAAATTACTGCCAAATTATATTTTTTTAGATAAAGGTCGGGATCGTAGGGTTGTAAAAGTGGGTAATAAACGGGTATTATTTAAACCGAACGTGCTTTTGTTCATATATTTGAGATTTAATAAAATGTATAGAGGTTTCCTTCATTTGACTTAATTATTATTGTAAAAGACTAAACTAAAATGAGTGGTAAGGCGTTTATAACTAACGTATCAAAAAAACAATAAATACTATAAGTACAAAAAATACAATAATTTTTTTAACGGAGATATTTGCGACTCTCACCACTTTATCTGGTATTGTAAGTTCAATTTTTTGTGAAGTAAATCCAACCCAACTCGACCCAAACTACTCTACGTTTCTCTGATATATGGATGGACATTTTTAGTTTTAGTTTGCGCCCGTCGCTTTTATTATTATGATATGAGAATGCTAAAATTTATTTTCTACTTTTTAGTGCACTTTATATTTTATAAAAGCTTCTTTTTATTTAAAATAATTTTTTAATTTTTAGACTATCATAAATCCATCCTCTCGATAATCCTCTTCCCTAAAAACCCCTGTATGCCAATTTTGATTGAAATCGAACAAAATAAATCTTTTTCTTCCTCCACTTCCCTCATTAGCGGGAGGGGGTGCCTAATAATACCATATTATTGTATTGTCGCCGCAACTATAAATGCACACCGAAAACTGAAATTGAATACCAAATTTGAGTTCCAAGATTTGAGCCGAACATACAAACATACATAAATAAAAGCTTGTAAAAATCGCCAAAAATTTCAATATTTAAAACATCGGAAACACAAGTTCTACGCGTCAATAAAATAAAACGAAATAAACAAATTAAAGCGTACTAAAGAAAATTTCTTTGTTTTGCGTCGAAGAGCCCTTTTATGGAAAGATTTGTTCTAAAACTTTCATAAAAAAACTGCGTTGACCCTTGTTTGTTGTCATGTAATTTTGTGTGTCGAATGTTCATTTGACCAAAACCCCCTCTCACTAGTCTACGGTTTTTACCTTCTCCTAACCCAGCATCAGCAACAAATAAGTGCCAATTATGATTTTTTTTTGATTCTCGTTTTTTTACAACCCCAAAAAAGTTACAAGTATACTGGCATATCCCCTAGAAAATGAATGAATTTCGACATCATATCGTTCTTCCGTCGGAAAGCACTTAATAAAATTTTAAAACTTAGTCTTTCTATTTTCAGTTAAGTTCAATGAATTCCCATAAAACCATAAAATTTAAATTTGTAAAGAAATTTTTATACCCCCAATTCTTCAAACAAATTGTGCTCAACATTCTCTCCAAAATTTACGTGTGTGTTTTTGTACGAGATTTAGCTCGAACATTTCTTTGAACATTTTGCTCAAGAGGCTTGTGTAAATGTTTGTCGGCATTTCAACATCAAAGGAAAGTTTGTCTGTGTAAATGCGCCTTAAAACGAACAGTTAAAATGTGTCCTTAAATTTAAATCGGTAACAAACAGTAAGTGTTAAAAAATTAAACAATATTTTTCCCATTGACCTATACCCCACTGTTAGTTTATTTCAATTACATTATACCTAAAAGTATCACTAGGATTAAGTACTGTTACTAACTGTATGTTTTATTGATAGGGTTGATAAAGTTCAAATATACTGAACTGAACGTCCCAAAGAATAATTTAGTCTTCTTTAGGCCATCTCACAACCCACGAATATCCAAAAAAATAGAATGAATGAGAATGATACGAAAACCAGAGTAAACTATACATACTTTTTCACTCTTGGTGTCTAGGCCTGTGTAATGAAAATTGAGAATTTGTTTGTTAAACCCAAATGCGACTACTCGCATAAACCTTTTTTTGTGATAATAGAATTCGCCAATTTCACCCCATCAACCCTCTCTTATTGGAGCTGTCACTTCGGTATGACCGATGTGCTGCCATGACTCAGATTTTAAATCTAATCAGACGTTATTGATACTGCCCGTGCCTGCTATAGGCTAAATGTCACGTGATTATTTATGATTACGTCCTCTCAATAATGCGTGATTGGTAACCGCGCATGGATTTGTCGTTTCGATGGCCACGCGATACAATAACGGAGAGCAGGGAATTTATTATGTGTATGTTAATTTCAATTATTTTTTTAACGTTTAAATCGTGAACCGCGCTAAGACAACATTGTTTTTATGACACAAAACGTGCCAAAAAATGCGCTAAAAACAGATAATTTTAAAATAGTGGCTACCAAGCCAAACAAAAGTCTAACGACATGAGTCGACGTAGCATACATTTTAATGCATAGGTACACTTGATTTAAAAAAAAAACTCATACATGCATTTTTTCCTATGGCACAAAATTTAGTTTTCCATTAGTGTATACTATTATAAGGCACCACCAGCTTAGTATGCCTGACAGCTTAAAATTTAGTGTGATATCCTTAAAAATACCACAGATATCAACATTTACAAAATTTCAAATTATCACTCGAGTTATAGAAGACGGCTGGTCTATAAGAAGAGCGGCCACCCATTTTCGAGATGATAAAATGACGATAATGCGATGGAAAAAGCGCTGGATTGAAAATAATTCTACGGATAGGAAAGATGGATCAGGACGACCAAAAGTAAGTTCTGAAGTGCAAGATGAGAGACTTATTGACCATTTCAGATAAAATCCTTTTTCAACTTCGGTTGAAGCAGCTAATGTAATATTATTTTTGGGTTCTTCAGCAACAGTAAACAAAAGAGTAACGAAATCAGAAGTCTCTTGTCGAGTTGCTGCAAAGAAGCCTTTTCTAACAGAAGAACAAAAACAGGCCAGAGCGATTTTTGCACTGAACAACGTTCTTCGTGATATTGACTTCTGGGAGAGGGTGGTTTTCACTGACGAAAAAATTTTTCAATCATCTTGAAGCAGCAGGAGAATTTTTTTTATCGTCCACCAAATTCTAGATTTGAACCCGAATATACAAACCCAATTAAAAAGCTGGACATTTTTCTGTAAACATGTGGGGCTGGTTTAGTGCTAGAGGTTTGGGATTTTTTTGGGGAATCGAAGGAAGATTCAATAGTGAACAATATATTGAAATCCTTAAAAACGTTATGCTGCCATCTGAACAGGCTTTACATGAAAATAATGACTTCGTTTATCAGCAGGATAACTGTCCAGTACACATGGCTAATGTTGTTCGTCAATGGTTTCAGAATAATAATATAGAAACACTTCCTTGGCCAGCCAACAGCACTGACCTTAACCCAATGGAAAATATATGGCGTCGAATCGTTAAAATAATATACCAAAGGAATTGGAGACCACGAAATGTTGAAGAGTTAAGCGATGCTATTTATCGCGCATTGGATCAGCTCTCAGAAGACCATCAGAATTTTCAAAATTTACCCTTTTCAATGCCCAGACGTTAGCAGCTTGTAATGGAGGAAAATGGTGATCCTATTAAATACTAAATTATTTATTTTTTTTAAGTTAACATAATTAGTATTAAGTTTACCATCGTTTTTGTCCTAATCCAAGTTTCCTATTCGTCGAATTGTTTTCAATACAGCGCTGTTTCCATCGTATTATTGTTATTTTATCAACTACAAAATCGGTTACCGCCCTCTTTATAGAACAGCCTTCGTCCGTTACTTGAGGGATAATTTGATATTGTTCAATAAAGACTTTACTAAAACATTATTTTGCTGATTTTTTAGTATTATGCAAATTTTAATATAAAAATAAGGTTCCCTTTAATTTAAGTAAAAAAATATTTTCAATTTTAGAGACCTTTTTTGAACAATATAACAAATTTTTACTTTTGAAGTTTTTAGGCATTTTAGCTGGTAGTCCGTACATATTATACACTTTTAGAAAGGTCAATTTTGTGACTGCATGTATGCGTTTTTTTTAAATCAAGTGTACGTGCGCACGCGTGCGTGGATACAAACTTATGCCACGCAATTCGGATGCCATATCTTTATCCCGTCCAACATATATAAAAAAATGTGTCCAGCATTTTGTATTAATTTAAAGATGGCTGACGATTCTTAACATTCATGCTCGCTTACAATGAAAGAATGTTTGTATAAAAATTTAAGGTAAATTACGTATTTTTAATGCTATTTCATTTTTAGGTAGTGATTCCACATATACGTTAAATTATAAAATGACCTGATTTTTAAAAGTACTGCATTATATTGATAACCAGGTTTTTAATTTATTACGATTTTATTAAGACAAACAATTACTTTGTTTATACGGGCTCCTTAAAGCGCTTTTATATAAGGACGTTATGAAAATTTTGTCCTATAAACCAGTGGTTCCCAAACTTTTTCAGTTTTCGGCGCACTTACAGGTTTACTATTTTGTCAGGGCGCCCCTACTCTCAATATGCATGTATATTTGTATCCAACAAAGTGTTGCATGTGTATAATGTATAAAATATGTGCTTTGCAACTTGCCTACTGTATAGTAGTAAAGCGCAAGCGTTGTACAACACTTTATTTAACACCATTCATCTTTGACGGATACCCAAAACTCCACCAAATCAGAAGAAGCGAATTTTGATTTTAGGCTGTTGTCGCAAGAGAGTTCAATAAGACTCTCTTTTTCTAGTGAAGTGAATTCTGGTGGAGAGTGTGCATGGAAAGGATCTTGAATCCGTGCAAATTTTTCGCCATTTTCTTCTGTAAAGTATTTTGCAAACCATTCCGAGAGTTTCGAAAGGTTTTCGGTGAAAAGGGTAGCACGTCTTGAGAGGTAACGAGCTCATTAGAGGCTGAGAATTTATGCAATTCTGGAAAACAATCTTGAGCGCAATCTTCAATAATTTTTCTTATCCATAACTGCAGTTTTTTCCTAAATGCTGCAATTTTCTCTCATGTTATTGCCTTGGATCTCGACTTTTTGCCAGTTTTAGCAAAAAGTCGGGATCCTTAAAGTATCTGGAGATTGCATGACCGTCCTGTTCCAGGAAAATGTGGATTTCTTGATGTAGCTCGAATGTACGGGATAAGACGTTTCCACGTGAAAGCCATCGTGCACTGGAGTAATATAGCAGCGCAGTGTGTTCAGCTCCCATGTCCATACAAAGAATTTTGAATAGTCTGGTTTTTAGCGGCCTAGTTTTTATGTACTAACTACGTCTATGATACGTTCCAAAACCAAATTCAATTCACAGCCCAACGACTTCGATGCAAGTGCTTCCCTATGAATGATGGGTCCACATGACATACGGTGCTTTACTGCGAATAAGTGCTTGCAATCCACCATAACGGCCAGACATTGATCGAGCGCCATCAATACAAACTCCAATACACTTCTCCCAATCTAAGTTATTCTCTGTTATAAACTTGTCAAGAATTTGAAACAAGTCTTGAGCCTTTCCGTTTTCATCGATAGTTTTGCAGAAAAGAAGGTCTTCAACAATAATATTATCATCCAGGAAGCGTACGTAACAAATAAGGTGTGCATCTTTATTAATGTCAGTAGCCTCATCAAGTTGCAGATCAAATTACTTGCCTTTCATTTCCTCTATCAATTGATCATAAAGATCCTTCCTCAGCTATATGATGGATTCTTCGCCTAATAGTGTTATTAGATAAAGGTAATTAGTTTTCCCGCCGATTCTCCTATCATAATGTTAACCATGTCGACAGAAGCCGGTAAAATAAGTTCTTCTGCGATGTTGTGTTGCACTTCGCCACCCTGTATGCTACTTTGAAAGAGGACAGCAGTGCGTTGCTAGGTACTGAAGTTTGTTGGGTAAACACGTTCTTTTGTTTTTGTACCCTCTGCAATTTTCTTGTGAAAAATTCGCATGACTTTCCAACCATCGTAGAATGAATGGTTTCGAGATGTCGTTTTTGCTTATTTGGGAGCATATTTTCGACCGCTAGAATTTTAAAACGGAGCACACACTGCGGTTTTTCCTCATGATTTACTTCTACTGAAGTAAAACCAAAGTTTAAATAGCTATCATCGTATTTGCCATGTTTCTTTTTTTTACTCCTCCTTCACTTGTCGATGCTTGATCACTCTGTCTCGATCTATCAATTTCCTTATTTAATAAAAGTCTTGCCATCTTGTGACTAACTTTTTACGAAAAAACGAAGCAACCGATCCGATATTGAAACACTTTGTATCACTACTAAAACTCTCTATTACTAGTTCTATTTATCATAATCATATGGCGACTATTATACTGTCAAAAAGCGCTCGCGAAAATTTTCGTCGAGCGACGCGCAGGTCGAATACGTGCTTCTGGAAATTCTAGAAACTTGCTCTGCGCTCTCGGCCTCGAGGCTCGACTAATAGCGGATGCGGCGCCGGCGTTGCCAAACGTAACTCAAATTCTACCTTATGAGCGCCTGGCGGCATCGCTGGTTTCTTCTCGCGGCGCCCGTACACTTTGGGAACCACTACTATACACACCACTAAAACCCTTTTAGAGTCGGTATAAACACTTGAGTGCATTGCTTCCAACCTAAAGAAGTACTTAACTGCAGTTTTTTTTAAAGTAACATTTGTGACGTATAAATCATCGGAGAAAGCGATTTTATTTAAAACCGTAAAACCGACTTTAGGTGCGTATAAATATGGTAAGTAGTAGCATCAGTACACTCACAAAAATAAAGCCCTACACGTAAAAGTTAAGTTTTTCACCAGACCCACATAAACAAAATTGGAGGGGCTAAAAAATGTCTAAAAATTTCCGCCATCTTGAATTTTCATAAGTTGACAATTTTGGCATCAAATTCTTAAATTTTGAAATCTTGACGTTTAAAAATGATTCAAATTTTTTAAATTGGACAAAACTTGTGGGCAAATATATCAGGAATACAGTTGGAAATCACGTTTAATATTAGTTTGGTAAAATTGCATTTGTCCTCCCCCCTCCAATTACATACCTTCGGATCGCCGGTGTCCAGTAGCGTGCTTTAGACTAGCTTACAGTTTTTGTTCCATTATCTATCTCACTCATTTTTTATGGACCGTCCGATAAATTGCCGTTCAATACTTTAATAATTCTGTGTGCATCGTGTGATATTTACATCATAGAATGGATGCTTTTGATAAGTTGAATTATCGACATGAATGTAGCGTATTAGTGCAATTTTTTGGAAACATGAGGGACTCTGAAATTTTGTAAGGGTGAAAAATATACTAAACCATTAACGAAATATGTTCAACACGTATGCATTTTTAAGTGATCATAAATTTGCAGGTCTTGAATTAGGTACCTATCTTGAATATATCGCGCGAGAGATCGATTACCGTATTTAACAAAAATTTTCATCGTAAGAACGATTCACCATAAAAAGTGCAAGTTGTTAAACTAATTTTTTATCCAAACCTTATTTATTCAAACTCATTCAATAACAAATTCGAATTGTATAAGACTAGTTTTTTAATCAAACCGTTGTTCATCAAAATTTATTCAATTTGAAACTCGTAATGTGTAAAACCCATTTTTAATAAAACCTGGAATTTGTCAAACTATTATTTTTTAAAACCGGAATTCCTAAAACCCGTTATTTATCAGAAATTTTTTGCTAAATTTATTGTGCATTCGCCAATAATATATGAACCGGAGCTTAGCAGCGACAAATGCATCGAAACACCGCGCCACCTGCGTGTACGCCTCCGGTTCATGTATTATTGGCGAATTCGAAATCAATTTAGCAAAATTTTTCTGATAAACAACGAGTTTTATGAATTCCAGTTTTGAAAAATACTAATGAATGAGTTTGGTGAATAATAGTTCGATTAAAAACGGGTCTTATAAATTGCGAATTGGTTATTGAATGGTTTTGAAGAACTAAGGTTCAGATTAAAAATTGGTTTAACGAATTGCAGTTTCTATAGTGAATGATTACTATTAAACTTTCTTTTTTTTACGGGTTTGATTTTGCACATTCTGATAAACCGTGGGCGTCCGATGACTTGACACCCAATGCAAAATAAAATGCAAGTAAAAGGATCGTTCGTGTGAAACTTTCACGCTCACAATTCAAAAATCTAGGCTCTGCTACACTGAAAAAAAAATGGTACTTGGTATTTAAGAATAACCCTATACTTTAAAGAAATATACTTAATCCAAGAATATTATTCTTAAAAAACAAAAGATCAAGAGATCTTGGGTAGAAATAACGAAAATTCAAACTTGGATGAGCATCCCACAAGGAACACACAAAAGACCAAAGCGAAAAGAGAAATGATTAAACGATATTTCGCTCTGGGTAACCAGCGTGGGCTCATCAGTGGTTTCACTGGTCACCCTCTACCATACATCATTAAACACCATCATACACTTTGATTTCACAACAAAAAAATCTCATAAAATAGCATCTCTGCCACAGACTTTGGCGACAAATGAGTACTTAAATACGAGAAGAATTAGTTATTAGATATGCAAAGCTTATTCAATTCCAAGGTGTTATTAGATACTTAAAATTGCACAAATAGAGAGTACTTAATCGTAATCGTATCTCAGTGCACATGCTCAGAATGGATACGTCGTACAACAGCGACTAATGCCCGTGGGCACAGTTTCGGCTTGACATGTAAGCCGAGCTTAAGCTTTAGTTTTGGTTTGCAAGGATGTGGAATATTAGTAGGAGTAGTTAAAGTCTGTTCATAAAGAAGAGAGAGTAATAAAAATGCAAATTTGGATAAATTTTGTACTGAGTGATCAATCAATTTTCCTTCTTTTTTAAAAATTTTCTAATGTACCTCAGGTAAAAATCCTTTATTTTTATATACCTCACCCTGTTTGACCGGATAATACAATAGAACCCAAAACCAAGAACAATAGAAGGCAAGCGATAAACTATTCTCATAGGCGCCGCAATTGGAGGAAACTTACATTTTAAGTACCGTGGTATATAGGTATTAGTGAAGAAAATAGTAAATATGTGAAAAGTTCTATGAAATTTAATTTAAAAAAAATACATTATTAGAAAAAATTTGTTAATAAAATACATTTTAGGAATAAAAATTATATTATAATATATATACAAAAACGGACTGGCATTTTAACTATAATTAATAAGCACACCTAAAAATTAAATTCAGTTCACAATGGTAAGGCGGCAGTCTTAATACTGTTATGTTTTGTTTTTCAGCCATATACTCAATGCGTGTCAAAGGGAAGAATTCCGAACGGAATTAAGCAGAGAGGCGACGGTCTGGTACACGGATGGCTCTAAACTGTCAGCCAGGCAGACAACAGGCGCGGTAGTGTACGCGGAAAGCCTAGAAGTTCAGAAAAGTTATCCACTTGGAGAACACGGTATTTTAAGCGGAGGTGTATGCCATTATCATGGCATATCTTGTGTGTTTTTTTCCGTAACTCAATTTGTTTTATTTTGAATTTGAAAACTATAATTTATAAATATAAATATATAAATAAAAAAAGGCGGGCGAATTTCACTCCAAAGGATACTATTTTTCTCTAGGCTATGTTAAGCGACTTGAAACAAATAACCAGTGCCTTTAATTCAGCAAGTGAAGAGAGCATTCATAGGACTGCTGAGAATTACTTCTGTTATTTTTTCTCGGCATTCGAAACTCACCGAGAGGTCAAGGAATTCAATATCACCATTAATAAGGTCAGGATCATCCCCTAAGTAGTCTTAGAGAAGGAAAGCGGCCTGAAAGTCTTGAAAATAGACCCTAACCGAGGCACCAGCGGTCCCTTTTTGCCAGGGAATATAGCTCTTTATTACCCTACCCCAAAAGGGGCCCCCAATACCAGCACTACCTGTAAGACGGCTGGCTCTACGGGTCTCCCTGGACCTTAATTCTTGAGCAGGGAACGACATAGATTTGTGTCGAATGATCCCACGCCGAACGCATTTCGTATTCTTGAGCGGTGATCGCTCATTCCATTCTATCAAAAATTGGGTGTTCCCGCTCCACGACTCCAAAGCCAGGGATCGGTCCCTTTTCTCAGGCAAGCATGCGCGTAAAATGTATAATTTTCAATCTAAAATTTTCAAGAGGTTTCAAGGAAAAGCATATTTTATTCGAGGGATGGGATCATTCCCCGGGATTGATCCCTTCTCTTGAGGGATCGATCCTTCTCTCGAGATTCAAGAATTAGGCCCCTGATCTCTTCACAAAGTCCAAATTCGCGCGTAGCTGGTTTCTCGTCCTTATGTATGCGTCGCCAGGTACCAGGTGATGGGATGTCTCCTATGCCCTCCATCAGGTCGAGCAGGCGGGCCTTTTATAAGCGCAATAAACAAGGGTAAAAAATAAATATTTTCTGTTAAGAAGAGTGGTCGCGAAGCTGATCTTCCAAAAAAAAGGAGTGCTTAAGGTTTCTTTAAAGTTGGTGCAAATGAAATTCTTGACTTAAGGTCTACATGACGCTAAGGAGGCTTTATGTACGTTGGTGCAATTAGTTTTAAAAATTTGATGTTGATTTACCTTTTGAATTATTTGAAAAAAATATATACTCGACGGGTAAAAACTTGGAACAAAAAAAATAAAGCCGAAGCGGACTGGGCAATATTGTCAATGCAAACATAAATTCGGTAAAATTTATTGACATTTGCGACCCCAAATTGCCAAAATATAAATATAAATGCAAATATTTTCGATATTTTCATTTGGGAAGTTTATGAACCGGAAAAAATGCTTATTGGTATTGGCCTGGAAAATCAACAAACCAGTATTTAGCGAATAATGTTATAAATAATAGACAGTTTAAGTTGGTCATACAGTTTACGTGTAGACGTGGAATATAGCGCAATATTCTTTCTTTCTTTTATCTTAAAAAAAAGACTTCCGCTCGAATACAGATTTAGAGTCCAATCTCTGCGGTCTTAAATTGAGCTTTTTTATCAAGGTCACGTTTTTAGCAGGTATAACGTCCAGACCAGATGTAAGATTTCATTATATAACGTCTGCTTTATGTTGCTATTGCAGAGATATAAGATATGAGTTTTACCGAAGAGAGTGAAACAATCAATAGATTGGTAATACGAACGGCAGAGGCCGGTGTCTATGTCTATGAAGATTTCTCGTCGCTATAAAAAAAAAAACAGTATGTGAGCACCTTCTGGTGCTTGAACGACGTTGGTACCTTTCCTGATTTGGTAGGACGTAATGAAAATATTTGTTGGGTTGATGAATATGAGGACCGATTTTATGGTGGAAGCGATGGCCGAACGGCTAACTGATGTAATCGATGCTTGCGTTGCTGTTGTTGCAACATTATGTCCATTCCGACTTACCCAACGAGTGCAGTCAGCTGTTCTACTATCGTATCCACCATAAAATTGGTCCACGTTCAAAACATGGCATAAAGAAGTCAAAAATATAGTGACTTTTGGATTTATCTTATATAGGGATACGTTTTAACAATGCTAAATATTTCTAATATATGAAAAATCATCATAGGCAATCACTCGATACCGAGTATGATTTTCCTCTATTTTGTATCGTCGCTATCTGTTGTGCGTTTTTTAATGGCTATGTAAGCCAATTCTCGTGACACACACCCTTCCACAGTCCTGGCACACCCAGTCTTCGGCAGCAGCCGGGTGTTATTGGTCATTCATTCTTTTATTTTGTCGCTCCTTTCTAGCTTCTCTCTTTCCCGTCTCTAGTCTACGTCGTTGCTCTTCAAAAGTTTGTGCTTCCTCATGGACTGTTCGCCGCCATAACGCCCTATCGTTTGCCGTGGTCTTGAAGTTGTTTATATCAATATGACCCTTCATCATATTGCCTTTGAGAACGTCCTTGTACCTTTTTGTTGACCTCCTTGATTTCTCTTTCCCTTCAGTTGTCCATAAAATATCTGCTTTGGGAGACGTGTTTCGGGCATGCGGATAACGTGACCAGTCCAACGAAGCTGATGCTTGAAGATAAGAGCTTCTATACTAGTTGTTCTAGCTTCTTCTAAAACACTTATGTTTGTTCGTCGGTCTTGCCATTTGGTTCTCAGGATTCGTCTTAAAAAACTTTGGTGATATTTTTCTAGTCGTTTGATATGCCTTCTGTAGGTGGTCCACGTTTCGCATCCGTATGTTAGAATTGGTATTATAACGGAGTTGTAGACACGAAGCTTGGTCTCCGCATTGACGTCGTGAATGTTAAAGACTGTCTTCGAAAGCCGTCCGAACGCTGCGCTAGCACATTTTAGGCGATGCTGTATTTCTGCGTCAACAGTTGCATTTGATGATAGGTGGCTCCCAAGGTATGGGTAACGTTCCACGTTCTGCAGAGGATGGCCATTTATGGAAATCTTTGGAGCTTGGGAATTCGTACCTGGTACTGTTTGGTGAAGAATTTGCGTTTTTGCAAGATTGACCTCTAGGACAATGCTTTTGTAGGCTTGGTTAAATGCGTTGATTACCAGCTGTAGACCTTCTTCTGCAACGGCCATAACCGCTTTGTCATCGGCGTACTGCAGTTCGATTACCGAGGTCGTCGAGACCTTAGTTTTTGCTCGCAGTCTGCCTAGGTTAAGTAGGCCACCGTCGAATCTATATAGAATTACCACCCCGGCGGTAGATGTTCCTCAACAAGGTGAAGCGTGGCACCTAAAAATATAGACAAAAGGGTGGGCGCAATAGCACACCTTTGTTTAACGTCTATCGTAATCTGGAATGACTCTCCTGGTCGTTCAATAGGGTGGGCGCAATAACTCACCTTTGTTTAACGCCATCGTTCATGTTGTCCATATTGCATTCATATTGTGGTCTAAGAATTTGAATATATTTTTGAGGGCATCCAGCTTTTGCCAGTATTTGTCAAAGAGCTTCTCTGTTGACCGAGTCAAATGCTTGGACTAGGTCTATGAAGGCCATGAAGAGGAGGCGATTTTGTTCTCTAGATTTCTCTGGCATTTGTCTGGCACTGAAGATCATGTCAGCTGTGCCTCGATTGGGCCTAAATCCACACTGTGTCTCTGGCAGATTTTGTTCAGCAATCGGAATTAATCGGTTTGATGGTATCCGTGCAAGTATCTTTCCAGCAATAGAAAGCAGAGATATACCTCTGTAGTTTCCACATTCGGCCTTGTCGCCTTTTTTGAAAATGGTAACTCTAGAGTAGTTTCCGAGTTCGGCAGGAATGGTTGTCCAGATTTTACTTATTAGAGTGTGCATTTGGGAATTAAGTTGTTTGTAGAGTTCAGCAGCGATACCATCTGTGCCTGCTGACTTGTTATTCTTTAGCTGCGTGATTACCTTTTCGACCTCCTCTAATCTCTTCTCTAATTCTGATTTGGTCAAGTATATGAAAAATAGCCTTCATCCAGCAGATTATAAGACACTAATAATTCTCGTCATTAAATTAAATATAAAATATATATTCTCGTTTGAAAATATATACAAATGAAATTATACCGTAAATAAATGCAAACAAACTATTTATTTATTAAGCAACGATTTTTACCCCAAAATTTTTAAGACTTGCTTTTAAAAATCAGTGTTTTATTAATAAAAATAGTTTAAAAAACCCACCTGTATTATAGACAAAGGGAGGTTTTTTACAAAGAATATGTTTTTGGTAGTTAAAAAGAATTGCGGTTTAGTGGTTGTTGAGTTGGATTAGTGCGTACAAAAAATTTTTTTACTTATGAGTGAATTTGAATCCTACAAAAAAAAGTTCGTTTATTTAAACAGATAAACCGCACATCGAAAATTAACAAAATTTTGCACAACTGAGGCTTCTGGTATTCCCCACAGACCATTCGCGTGGTTTTTCGAAAAAAATATATATATCTTGTTTTTATTTAGTTTTTTAAAATAATCGATAATTTTTCCCGTGAATTAAACATTTTTAGGATACGTAAAATTATATAAAAAACTTAAAATTATGCAAAACCACATGAATGGTTTCGAGATAATGCTTTAAACTTTCACCGTAGAAAATTTGATACAAATTTGATTACACAGTTTTTGGAATTGGAAGAAGCGCATTTGTTATTATTCAAATTCACTTTTAAGGGGAAATTTTGAGAAAATTAGGTTAAAATGTGATTTTGTGCACGTTTTAAATGTTATTGGCAAAACTCTCTTAAAATAGACTAAAATTGTAATAATCCATGATGTTATAGTGGTGCAGCTAAAATTTTTTGCAGTTTAATCAGAAAATGTTTCAAAAATTTAAATCCTTTTTACGTTTCTTCTCAAATATTTAGAAGATAAAAAAAAATTTGATTAGCTGCCATGGGGGGTGGATTAGTGTGAGAAAATTATTTTAAAAAATTATTTTTTACCCGTTTTAAGGCTATAATTTCTCTCCAGATTTTAAGTAAAAAAAAGTACAACTGGCAAGAGTGCACAGGGAAAACTAAACATCAGAATTAGCTGAAATTTTTCAGGGGTGATCATTTTTAAATGCCTAACAAAATAAATAATTTTTTCTTCAAAATAAAAGCTCTAGAGCCGTCATCTATCCCAAAAGCCTCAAAATAATTGAGGTTTAGAACAAACCCGATTTACAAAAAAAAAAATGAAAAATACTCACAATTTCCTCTGGATTACATTTTTCCTTTTTATATTTCCTTGCTTTATTGAATTTGGGAGACTCACGCAGTTCAAGTGTTGGCCGATAGATCGCGGAATTTATACGATTCCATGGTACCTTCAGGTGTTTTGTCAGCAAAGTTTAAATCGGGCCGCAGTGGGACAGAAGAGTATTTTTACGTTTTTTAACAGAAAACCATTCGAGGTTATGTTTATCTTTCAAAAATGTGTTTTCAAAAACATTGTTCTAAAACAAATATGAAACCACTCCGCGTGTGCGGTCGCCCGCCGAAAAAGGCCTAGCGCTGCGCGGGCATTACCCCGAGTCTATCAAAGAACCAAGAGAACTTTACTGGCTCGCATAGAAACATTCGTTTTTATTTTGATTCATTTTGTTTTTATTTTGATTCATCCATTTTTTAAAAAATTTTAATAATTGCGGCATAGATATGTGCAAGTGTACTAGTGAAATCTTGGAGTGCACAGGATAGATTTTAGAACCTCAGTTTCAAAAACACACGGACACTTGAGTACTAACGCTCCTGTTTAAAATAGAATGCGATTATTTTGTCTAGCGCCAGTAGCTGATTTTTAAATCTGCATGCTTTTAAGTTAATCTGTTGTCGGTATCAGCTAGCGGAAGTGTTTCTCAATTCAATTATAAATGCACCTATAAATGCAACCTTGAACATTACACCCAGTTACTTTAATACGTATTTGGGTAGCGTTTTTTTAGCAGGTAATTTTGCAATAAATGGTTTGCTTTTATTTTAGTATTTTACTAAAAGTCAAAATAGGTAACCTAACCCCAAATTTTTGACCCGGTGCTAAGAAATCTCTGGTATCCCACTGTGGATAAACATAAATAAAGTCTCCGCGTTGCCATGGAAAACAAATTCAATGACGTAAAATTTTGCAAAAAATCAGGTCGACATAGTTAAAAATTGATTTCCCGTACAGTGTTGCTAAAAACAATTCTCCAGATTGTAACTACGACCTCAAGAGTGGAAATTATTTTTTTTCTATCAGTAACCTTAGCTTAGAAACAGGATGTCGAAGTGACGATCAAAACGGCTTAAAGTTATATCCATAGTTTTTAGGGCCAAGTAAAGATCAGAACTGGCTGAAATTTGAATGAGAGGCACATTTTGTAAAAACGCAGACACGACTTGCTGCAGCACTTTTTTTATTTTTGGCGAATAAGTCAAAATTTCTTTCTCAGGCCACTGTTTCTAATGTTTGAATATTTCAAATTGGTAGCCTTAGAAAGAAATTTTAGCAAAAAGTAAAAAAAGAGCTCCGAGTCCTGTCTTAGTTTTTACAAAATTCACTCGGAAAAAAATGCATAGTATTTTGTACTATTTTGTATTTTAAAGAAAATATTTTAAGACGTAATACAATTTTATTAAATTTTTAATAGAGCATGTTTTCATTTCAAATATTTTTTAATTTTAATTTTAATTAGTTTCTTTTAAAAATGAATACCTGAGGTGGTTATTTTTGTGGAAATAATATTTAGATTTTTAAAACAAAATGACAATTTCTTAACTGCTGTCCGATATTTTAGGAAATATAAGTGTAATATTTTACTATTTTCTTTAAAAATCCGAACATTTTATGCGGGAAAATATCAGGATTTTAGTTTATAAGACAGGATTTATTAATTTACAAAAATTAAAATACAATATATTAAACTTTTTCTTAAAAATAAAGCTGTTAATCAAAGATATATTAAAATTCCAGTATACAAGATTTTAAGATAAATAAAAGTTAGTCAGTTCTTGTACAAACCTCGAAGGGTAAGGACGTGAACGTGCCGCGTCGCTCTTGCAATCTTGCAAATTAAATTGAAATCCGCGCGCAAAGAACGAAGCCGACGTGATACGATCAAATACTACTACATCGTTGCCAATCTGTGGGGATTTTGTGTACTTGAGTTGTGTTGCGGGTACTCATTGGAGTAAAACATTTTTTTAGATGCTTGGTGCTTTCGCGGCGGCGGCGACGAATGTCTTTCTGGTAAAGTTTTTTTATAGATTTGTGGGCCAGCCAATTTTTCTTCATAAAGTAATTTTTACCTGCGGCGAATGTAAGAAAATATGGAATAAGATTATAAATATATTACTTGAGTAGTAAAAAAAACATTCCGTATGCCTACGGTTGTTTTTTTAAACCAACCCAACCTATACAAAATTAAACCGTAACCCAACCCAACCCAAAAAAACCACTTTGTTTGCATAAAAAAAATCTGCGCCGATAGATTTAGGGTCCTAGAGACCCTAGAAGGTGCCTCCATAAAGAATTTTTCAAAAAAATAAAAAACGGCAGAAAACCGTAGTTAAACGGAATAATTTTTTTACTACTCAAGTAATATATTTATAATCTTATTCGATTTTTTTATATTCGCCGCAGGTAAAAATTACTTTATGGAGAAATTTAACTGGCCCACAAATCTATAAAAAAACTTTTCGAGAAAGACATTCCGTCGCCGCCGCACACTGGTCTGTCCTATGTAATCTGGGAGGACATAGGCGAATTTTTGATATGCGTTAAAATACCTGGAAAGTACACACATTCTACAGATAACATGTCTAGTCATCCATGATTGTAAGAGTTACCTCATAATTTGTACTCATGGACTTGCTACAGTTTGTCAAATTTGACTGTTTTTGGCAGCTTGACGTGTATTCTTTTGTAACCAAACATCATAAGTTTAAATTTTTTTTGTTTCTTTATTTAAACTAACATATTTTTGGTCTTACAATGGATGGTAAGTACAAAGATTACTCTTTACAATACAATACAGTTTTTCAAATTTCATTGGCTAATGACAGTATAGCGTGCTAGTAAATTGAATAAAAAATTTACTTTTTTTAAAAGATGACAAACTTTGAAGAAGAATATAAAAAAACATATCTTGATATCGCGTCTCAATTTTTTTACAGAACGAAGCTTAAACATTTGTCTTTACAGGGCCACTTTTGCGTTTTTGGGCTAGGTTGCGCTCGCTTGTCAAAACAGCTTTAGAAAGTGCAAGGAAAAATTAAAAATACTTCTAATAAAATCAGAAATTTACCATTTGCTGGACTATTTAAAAAAGAATTGTCTAATCTCATTTTTTTTATTCTTTGCACATACATGTATGTTGTTATACTTATGTACAGGGTGTCCCAAATTCGATTATTTTAAAGGGTTAAGTCTATTCTCGGGTAGGTAGGCCCTCACTTTTGCTTGTGTTACTCAAATTTCATTAAAAATTGAATGGAACAAACCATATTTCCATAATTTTACTTGTTTACGAGTTACAGGGTGTTACTGAAAAGTTTGCATTTTGGTCAGGGGTCTACAACTCCTTTATTTTATGATGGACATTGTTTAATTAAATACAAGAATTAAAATTATTTAATACCTTTTAGCGCAGAATGAAATAAAATCGTTTTTTTATTTATTTTATATTTTACTATTTAGTGATAATGAAAAATTTAGTACATATTGCCAGAGAAGTAGTTGATCGCTAGAGATCTGTCTCATTTCGCTCTCTTCTATGATTAGAAAATACACAGTGAAATTCAAATCGTATAAAAAAAGCTGCATATTCATAGCAGTTTAAGATTAAAAGTTATACATTTTTAAGCATATTTTTGAATTTACGCCCTTAACACCCCTCACCCACCCCCTAGCCCCATGTATTGTCATAAAATTGTATTGTCACCAGATGAAATCCTTAATATAAAAACCAATGTGCGTATCTGTTATGACTTCAAAGTTATGAATTTACCCCCTTCACACTCCTTATCTACCCTCTACCACGGTTTTTTTTTCATAAATTTATATTGTCAACAGATCAAATCATAAATCTGAAAACCGCATGTTTGTATCGGTTTTCATTACAAAGTTCTGAATTTACCTCCTTTACTGCCTTCACCCACCCCCCTACCACCAATATATTGTATTTTATTGTCATCAGACTTACATTACTGTGCCAAATTTCATTAAAATCAATTTACGGGAAGTGTGCCATAAATGAATCGCAACATTTGATAGACAGACTACAGACATTCAGACAGTCGGCAGACAGACAGTTGACAGCCAGGCTCTGTGAAGTTAGAAAATAGAATTTATTATAATTCTGTACTCTTTAGGCAACCACTTGTGTGCGCCGCCGCGAAAGCCCAAATGTTTTACTCAAATGAGTACCCGCAATACAACCCAAATACACAAAATTCCCACAGATTGACAACGCTGTAGTAGTATTTGATCGAATCACGTCGGCATCGTTCTTTGCGCGCGGATTTCAATTTGCAAGATTGCAAGAGCGACACGGCACGTTCACGTCTTTAACCTCCGGGCTATTATAATAATTCTCAAGATAATGGTATTTTATATTTTAAAATGATGTATTATTAAAATATAAATAAAAGGATATTAACATCTTAATAAACGAGTTTTTTTTTGTTAAAATATTATATTTTATATCATATATAATAAATAATGGATGTTGAAAATTTTGAAAAATGTTAAACATTTTTTATTTAAAAGTAATACACTTTATAAGTATAAGAAATAAATAAAAATTATATTAGATTATTCAAAATACATTTTATTTCCTTTTAATCAATTGGATTTTAGTTTTCTTAAAATACTATATTTTACAATAGTTAAAATAAAACATATTAACATTTAAAATACTACATGCTTAGAAGTAAAATCTATTAAGTATATTTTTATATTATTTTTTAAAATATTGAATAGGTGTCCTATATAGTAATATAAAATGTATTAGTTTTTGAAATAATTATTTATAAATTTAAAATATTTTTTTTTCCATGCAAAAACTATGAATATCACATGACCGTTTTAAACACATTTCCTGAGCTAAGGTCACTGACAGAAAAAAAGAATCTCTTATCGTAAGTGCTGTTGACAAAAATTGTTTAAAAAAATTGTAACAATCAATGAGTTCGTAGCGCCGCAGGATAAAGCCAAAAATTTGTCCTCCAGCGCAAATGTGCGGAATAAAAAAAGACATAGAAAAAGTTAGACAAAGGGTTGGTTTGAGGCATGCTGAGAAAATAAAGAAGCAAATTAAAAACATGCTTTATGTCCCTATTTGCTAATTTCTAAATAAAAACTACAAATTACCTAATATTACCACCCCTAATGATCGCTTTTTTAGCAAAAATCTGTCAATCATCAAATACGAATTATGTGAGTCGTCTTCCGTAGCGCAGTGGGTAGCCTATCTGCCTGCCGCACTGTACGTCCCGAATTCGGATCCCGGCTAGGTGCATGAATATTTTGTGTTAATTTTTAACTATTATAAAAACACACACACTGTCTAGACTGTGCATTAATCCTAGTACGGATAGAAAGTCCAGTATAAAAAAACCTTTAACTTTAAAAATTAAATGTGTGAATCATCTAAAGATCATTAAAAAAAGTGTCCCCACTGTTCTGAAGAGGAGAGATACATGTGTGTGAAAAACACTGCTCAATCGTCCCATGCGAAAATTAAAAAGACAATTCACCCCTTTTTCACCCCTGAACTATACTAAAAAGCTAATGCCTTATGTATAGAAAAAATGTGATACAATGCGCATTGCTGATGCGCCATCTCTTCTAGAAACAGGTCGAAGTAGGGCGAGCCGTAGGCAAGTCCTGTAAAACTTTGTAGATCTGTAAAGTCAATTTCCGGTCGTGTGTCAACGACGTAAAGCAAAAATCCCATACATAAGTATTTAGAAATGAAACCTACCTAAAACTAATATGTTAATAACGTTCTTTAGATTTTTGTACATGATAATCAAAACATGAAAGGCTTTCTGTAGAAAAATTTTTTGTGGATTCAGCACATCAGATTTTGCAAATAACACATGCAATAATTTTTTGTTTAGTTATTTAGATTTTTGGAAATATTAAAACTGTCAAAATTAACGAAATTTAAAAGCTCTCAACCAAGACCAACTTGACTGAAAAGGAAGCGGAAACGTAACAACTGCCTGGTTATGCCTCTTTTGAGTCTTTCCTGTAAAGTAAGACTTTCCGTACAAAAACAATATTTTAATACTAATAAAAAAACCAACAATGGACCAACCCAAAACTAAAACATAATGTAAGTATACAAACTTCAGTGGTTAACACCCTTGTCGGTCTTTTATAGTCGAGTTTATAGTATAAAACTTCCTCTTTAACTCCCTCCCCCAGCAGCATCCCCTCTGATCATAATTAGTTTTCTATTGGCCATTGTAGGGAGATCTCTATTGAAATTTGAAATTTAAGTGAGAGATGATGATGTAATCATTTTTTAATGAAAAAATAAGTTAGAAACAATTTTCTAACTTATGTGTCAATACACACATCTGGGAGCAGCTTACTTAAAATATCCCAACAAAAAGTGTACTCAAGTACTCACTGCATCAGGAATATTTGTTTTAAAAATAACCTAAAATTTAAATCAGGCTTTTGTCAAATTCGGGTGATTTGGTAGTTTGTATGACGAATTTTTGACAAAATTCTGGTTGATTAAAGAAATATGAATAATGTTAATAAAAGGATTTGGTTTTGGACGACCGAAACATTCTTTTTAAATATACTTTTCTTTAATATCTTATTTTTGAACTATTATATATTTTTGTACGTAGTTTCACACGTAGTCTAAAGGCTATTTATTTATTTATAAAAATAAGTTAGCAAGAAGTAAAACTCTCAGTCTTCTCCACAAATTTATTTCTTGCTAATTTTAAGAAGCTCCACTGTAAGAAGAATATGGACTATTTTTTCAATTTAAAAATGAGTTATTTGGGTGAAAAAAGACCTATATACAAAATTTTGGGATGACGTCTATCTGTCTGTGTCTCTGGGACACGATAAAAAAACAAAATTCTTTGTCGCTAGGAGATGAACTGGTTAGTTTTTGTGGGGGTGGGGTATTGAAAAGAAAGTAGGAATGGGAATTAAACTTTTTCAAATTCTAACTTATGAACCGTAGCATCTATGTGTGCATATGTGCCTGCTGGCGCCATTTTAAATTTTGGTTTCTTAATGTTTGCCTTTAAAAATTTCCAAATTAGTTCAGTGACATAAAGGTAAGAAAAATGTTTTGCACAATCACCATTTTAGATTTTTGTGTACAATTTAGAAAATTTAAATTTACCCATGTTAATATTTATTATTATTGGCACTTTTTTTCCTTCCTTATATAAAAGGTTATTTTAAAGTTCCTTTTTAATTGAATTAGGAAGACCTGAAGGGGCTAATTACCATCTATTAAAATCATTTTTTGTATAAACGGCAGACAACAGATTAACATTAGAAATAGCAAGCAAAACAGAAAAGATTCGAGGTATTCTTAAATTTTAAAAATCATTCTGATTTGGTCAAGATGAAGTTTTGAAATAGCTAACCACTGAAGGGGATTTTAAAACTTAAAATAAGTAAAATTAAAAAAGTTTAAACCTCGACAACCCTCAACATACACCTCTAATTTATAGATTCTGCGGAGAACTGGGGATATTTCTTATCACTAAAATAAACCAGAGTTTAATCTAAAAGTATACACCAAATTTCATCATAATCGTAGGAACTGTTTAGAGGTTTATATATACCGGGTGGATTCTTTAAACAGAACGGTGCCTGTAGCGGGTTAGAATTTGGTTAAATAAAAAAACCCAAAAACATGTCAACTGAGATTTTTAATTTCCTTTAATCGTGCTCTCTTGGATTTTGTCTATGTCATTTAGTTTATGAGGTATGGCAATTTTTATTTTTAAAAAATAGGACACCCTGTATGTTTTGCAATTTTTTAAATCTGCAAACATTTCTCTCTTCAGCAATACTACACAGTAGAATCGATCTTTTACGATAATCAAGATATTTTTATCTAAATCTGTATGGAAAACTTCGATATTCATTCAAATAACCCCCGCAAAACGGGGCATAGACAATAATTCCATGCAAGTTTAAATGCTTCTATCTTGAAAACCATAAGAAATAGAGTATTAGTGTGTGGTATCATCAAAAAGATAATTTTTTTAGAATTCAAAAATGTCAAACTATACGGGTTGTCCTATTTTTAAAAAAATATTTTTTTGCCATACCCCGTAAACAAAACGACATAAAAAAATCCAAGATAGCACGATTAAAGAAAATTAAAAATCTCAGTCGACGTGTTTTCGGATTTTTTTATAAAACCAAATTCTAATCCGCTAGAAGCACCGTTCCGTTTAAAGAATCCACCCTGTATATACATATTAAATTCATTGACATCTGGGTATAAAAGCGTATTATCTCTGGAACAAGGATACACTGTGAAAAAAAGTTTTCATGATCTTTTATAATATTTGGCTAGTGAAAGTGAAACACAAATTCCGCATAGGATTTCATCATATTTCACCAGCCAGTTCGTTTATGAACGTTTTCAATATTTTATGATTTTTACTCTAACAATTCCTCAAAAAAGTATAAAAGATTCTATAAGAGATCTACCTGCAACATTCTAAAATAAAAAAAATTACGGCACAAGTAGTAGTAATAGTGCTAAAAGTAATATAATATGGATTAATATAAGCAAATTAAACTATAACCTAACCTAAGCTATATTATATATTATACCGGAGAATAAAAATAATGCAACGCCATGTATATGGATAATTATTTGATTGAAAATTATTTGTGTGTATAGCTTATCTCAAAAGAAATATTTCATCTAGTTTTCTAATCTTTCCCTTTTTAACAGATTTTTTCTATTCATTTTCAAAAACTACCAACACATAAAAGACCTTTTCTGAAAATTTTAAATCATTTTTCTCGTAGTTTTTGGTGTTTTTGGATTGATTAGAGTTTACATAAAAAATAAAAATGCCAAGAGTTCGCGGTCGCCAACAATTTTATCATTTAAACGACTTCGAGAAAGGACGCGTCGCGTCGTGGGCATGAAAGAGGCTGGTTTTGTTTTATGGGAAATTGCAAAAAGGGTTAATGCCAATCCATCAACCGTGTTAAGAGTTTGGAGAAGGTGGTCCAATGATGAGACTTATAATAGATGTCGTGCGGGTTCTGGACGCTCTAGATTATTACAAGGTCGTGATTTACGGCATCTCAGACTTCTTGCTCTCAGAAATCGACGAGACAGTATACGCCAAGTAAGACATATTCTGGTGTCAGCAACAGGACAAGTGTTTTTAATCGAAGATTGCTTAGTACAACATAAGGCTCGCCGCTTGGAGTGGTGCAGAGCTCGGCAAAACTGGAATGACGAATGGAATACCATAAGCTTCAGCGACGAATATAGGTTTTGTATAGGCGGCCATGATGAGCGCATGAGGGTTAGGCGATTTCGAGGTGAGAGACGAAATGTAGACTTTGCTGTTGAACGTGATACAGTAAGACAGCAAAGTATATAAAAAGCAGATCACCTCTAGTCCTCATCAACGGCAGTCTGACTGCCCGGCGATATATCGATGAAGTGCTGCAGCCAGTTTCACATCCCTACCTACAAACTATCCCAAATGCGATCTTTCAACAAGATAATGCCATACCGTGTACGTGGCATAGAGACTTTGGAATGGCCAGCAAGATCGCCTGACTTGTCGCCTATCGAACACGTATGAGATATTATAGAGCGCAATCTTATTCGATTACCATGTCCCCCTGGAAACTTAGATGAACTCTGGCATGCCGTAAAGAGGATTTGGATGAGTGTTCCTCAATATGATATGAACCATCTTATTTTGTCAATGCGCAATAGAACAAACGAGTGCATAAATAACCATGGAGGAGCCACTCATTTTTTGATGATTATTATGGAGGAATCTTCTTGGAATGTAATTAATTACTAAAAGAGCATCCTAATATATTAATAAATAAATAAATTACTTTAAAAATATTTTTCTTTTCTGGTGTTGCATTTTTTTTTTATTCTCCAGTATATAATAACACACCTTGGGCTTGCACTGAACTGTGGGAGAGATGTAACTTTGATAAGTTTCTATGATATTGAATAAGGCATAGTTTCTAAAAGCCTACAAGATATTTTAAGCCAAAATTTTTAATTTTTTTGTAAAAGTATTTACGGCAGATAATGTAATTATAGTTTTTTTATAAGATTTTATAAGTTCAGGTTGGCAAAAACAACTTTTTACGACCTAATATCTATTTCAAAGGGCATATAGGTTAGGGCATTTAAGATCTTATTACTTTGATAAGTTACTTTAATAACTTTCTATGAGAATTTGTAAGGCATTGTTTATATATAAAATTTTATAGGATTTCAAGAGTCAAAAATTTGTTTTTGTAGTATTTACGACATTATATATAAATATGTGAATATTTATACTAAGTATAGCCTTTTTAATAACTGTTTTTCAGGTGGTCGAAAAAAACGATAGAGTTTTTATTTGTATGTTGCCCGTCAGATTATAAAATACACCGATATTTAAACCAATAGTACTTAATTTTTTCAAGATGGACACATAAAACCTTATAAAATTCTAAGTTTGTCTGACTATAAAATTTATAGGAATACTTATAAAAAACTATGTTTTACCAACCCATAGCAAACTATTATTAAAACGAGATGTTTATAGAAACTTTTAAAATTTTATGAGTCTCGCTGATCATAAAATCTCCCGAAAGTCTCATAAAATTGTGCTTATATAAACCCATAACACATAATATAAAACAAGGGTCTAACCATAGAAATATGAGTTTGTTTGAGTATAAAATCTCTTAGAAAAAGGTTCTTTCATAAACCCATGAAATATTTGAAAATAAAACATTTGTATTATAAAATTTTATACATATTTATAAGTCTGTACATATATATTAAATCATGCAAAATTTTATCAAAATCAAAGAAATAACTCATAAACGATTACAAACTTTAATAAACGTAACAACATCTTTACAAAAACTGATAAAAATCAGGTGTGTTTTTATGAGATTTATGGCGGGTTTTTTGGTCGGTTAAAAATTAGGTAACCAAAGCTGATCGATGAAACATTTGATTAAACATGAAACGCTTATGGAAACATTTTTTGTATTAAAACAAATTTAAAATTATCAATAAAAATTTTCCATATGTTCGGTGAGAGCCGAAAGTTACTTCTTATTATACACTGTTAATTAGCCCTTTTTTCATTATTTATATCTACTTACCTTCCAATGTTTATCTTTTCTGTACTAATTCAACTGTTTAATTCTCCCCTCTATTAAAAACGTTATTACCGCTAAGACTAAATTGAACCCTTCTATATATCTCTACTTATACTTCAAACATTAATAATAAATACCCAGCTATTTGCTCATTAAAAGGTATTTGACAATAAACACAACTTCAGAAACAACAACACACTTCATGTTAAAGTGAATGGATATGGAACGGTAGTAAAGTATTGAGCTAAAATAAAGGTAGATTCGACAAAACAAACTACTTCAATAATAAATTAAATATACCAATTCTTAGCTGTTCGATTAAGGTATTTACTAGTTTTAGAATAAGGAATTGCTGGATACACACCAAGATACTTACAACCAACAAAAGAGAAATATATTCTTAAAATATACATGGGAAGAGTTGGGAGCCAAAATCCCCCCAGATCACCGTATAGAAAAAGTAGAAAATAACACAATCATTTCGACACCTAAATGACTCCACATACATACTTTAGCCTAAAAACTCAAAACGCTTATCCCAGACGATTCTCATTGCTCCCCGTACACCTTTTGTATGGCTCTTTCTTAAAGTTAAAACTCTGTATAACTTTTTAGGTTTTCTGAAAACGTAGAAAAAAAAAAGTTAAAAAAATCGTGAAATTTAATGCCACTATTCTGTAGAATCAGTTTCAGAGCTACTGGAATCTGTAGTTGAGGGGCTGAAAATTTTAAGGTGGCTGAACAAAAACTCTGCAACAGAAGTCCAGCTTTTGGGAGATTCAACTCGTCAAACAAGCTTTATAATTACTTTACTACCCTATAAACAAGGTGTGACCGATTTCTGATGGTTCTTCATTGGTTGGATGACTGAATGACTTTTGAGAGACTGTGACGAAAATTATTTAGTGGGCCGCTGACGAACATCAGTTAATTTGCCAACAAAGTCGTTTCGCCAATACAACGGACTTTGTTGTTAAGCCCTTGAATAAAAATACATCTCTCCGATAATGAAGCATACATTATTCGCTCATTGAATAACTTCAGTTGGTGTGCCAACACAGTTGTTTTGCCAATACTAATTCGATGTTGAATCGATGGAGAAGAATCTTCGTCTTACATACAACGGACTTTGTTGTTGAGCCATCAAAGAAAGACTACTTCACTCCGATACTGGAGCATACATTATTGGCTGACTATGTGACAAAAATCCTTAATTATGACACTATATTTTTGTTACTGATCCAGCAGATGTGGTGTATCAGTTAAGTGACTGATGAGCCAGTATTCCAAAGTTAGACAAAAAATTACCGGCTAGACATCTGCTACCTTCAGTGGTCCAATGAACGAATAATTGAAAATTTTCCAATGGGCCAATATTTATCCATCACAGACTGTTTACAGGTTAGTAATTAATACAGTTTTTCAATTGCCACTCAGCCTGTATTTCCAAACAACATCGAATTAAGCATGGCTGTTGATGTGACAGAAAATCCAATTGGGTCTTTAACTTCAATTAGAAATAGTGAATATCTCAAATTTTTGCATATATCAAAACACTTCAAGGGAAGAAAAACCTAAAGAAAACAGACCGTGTGGATTACTTTATTCCATATTCTTGTAACAAACTAGTGAGTAAACCGAGTCACCCAAACTTAAGTTTCTAAACGACAAAGCTATTTTGAAGTCGTTTTAATTTTTATTCAGACTAAAAGATAATTAATTATTATCAATGACGATGCATGGTGAATGCTGAAAAGAAGAAAATTGGATATTGATATCCTTATTTGAAATCCATCTATAATTTGAATGTGTGTGTAATTTAATAATTTTAATGTGTATTTTTCTCAATAAATTAACTCACATCTTTTGATATTTGTTTAAGGCTCATTTGGAGTTTGAAAGAAGCAATTTCTGTCTACGTCATTGAATATGATATACTTAAGTATTTTTGGAATAATCGTTCTAGGAGATATAAATGTCTTATTGTCATTTCTGGTTATTTATATTATTGATATAATTTTTTTAATATGCTTGTAACTGTATAAAAGCGTTTCTAAAATTTCTCCTCTCAAACGGCCAATCTAGTGGATATAACTTGCTCTTTAAAAATTAAGAAGCTATATCTGAATGCTTTAACACTCGATGACCCAAAACTACAAAAGCTGTTTTGTCAGGAACGCATTTTGGGAAAATAGAGGCATTTAGAAAAGGGTGTCTAAAGTGCCTCCAGTCATTCTAAGGTCCCGCCACAATAGGCTTATTTTTACCGTTTCTAAAAGCGATTGGTCTCTAACCAAAACAAACCGTTAACAGAGATCGAGGACTCTTCTAAAAAAAGATTAGGATCTTACTAAATAAAAGAGGCTTAAAGCAAATAAGAAGTTTTTACTTCCCTCACTAAGCCTAGGGAAGTAATTTAATCATCTAAAAATCACACGTCGAAATTTTCATGATTTTTCACAAATTTCGAGGTTCCGAATTGTAATAAGCACGAATCCAGACGCCGTCGCATCGCTCTGCCTGTCGGTCTGTTAGTCTGTCTGTCACCTACTTTGTAGACACTGAAAAACCCTAGCACCAATCATAATAACATTTTACATAGTAATTACTTGTGTTGACGCGCAGAACTTTATTGTTTTTGAGCATTTTCCTATTACACCCTTTGGAGCTACCCTCAAAAAACTTTATCCCTAAAAAAATTCTTTTTTCTTACCGTGTGATACCTCTCAAAATTTTTGAGTACATATACATATATTACATACAAAATGCAAAAAACTCTTGAAAAATTAAATTTTCTCTGCCATATATCTCAAGTTATGGAACGAAATGTTAGATAAAATTTAATTTAAGGTCATACAAATCGGTTAAGCCGTTTTTGCGTGAATAATGGAAAAAATCTTAGTTTATCGGCGCTAAAATTTTTGACACCATATAAATATAAATGTATTATAAAAGTTCGTCTACTCGAAAGAAATTCTGGGTGCAACCTGGAAAAGTCTGGATAAACTCTGGAAACGTCTACATACATCCTGGCAAAGTTTTTATATACCCAGGAAAACTCTAGATACACACTATAAAAGTCTGGATACATCCTAAAAAGTCTGGAAACACTCAAGAATTCTGGATACACTCTAAAAAAGGTTCGATACACCCTGGAAAAGTTTGAATAACCAAATTTATTAAATTTTTAAGTTAAATTTCAAAAAACATTGCTTGCGGCACTATAACGTCAATTATTATTACAATTCTAGTCTAATTTTAGTCAGTTTTTATCAACAGAATTCAAAGCGTGTACAAGATGAGGGTTTGGGTACAATTTTCTCAAAATTTTTGCATGCGGCGCGGTGTAACTTCATTTGAGCAATACATCTCATAGAGAGCCATCTTGAGACTCATTCTAACTCAGTCTCACTTAGCAGCTTACCCCAGGAGCGTCTTTAGTATGCCTGCCGCAGCCGAAAAAATGTACCTAATTTTTCTACGCGTTTTAAACGTTGTCAAGAAAAGTTTCTTAAAATTAAACTAAAATTGTGACAATCAATAATGTTAAATTTTTGAAGTTTACAGAGAATTTCAACATTTTGATCTATTTTGCGTTTTTTTGTAAAATACAAAAAAAGTTGGTTGTGTTTACTACCAAAGGGAGATGAGTTGGGATAGGAATTAGTCTCAATTTTAGATATGTTGCCAAAATATTTTTATAAATGGGGCGCTAGTTAAAATTTAATTTAGAATTAATCTAAAATTTTAACTATAACAAAATAATTTTATAGCGCCGCAAGCGAAATTTAAACCAAAAATATTTGTCAAGTATAAAAAAAAGGAGTTGGGTAAGCTGTCAAGGAGTGCTGGGTTCAAGTGGGATTTAGACTCAATTATATTTGGTGTCAAAATTTATAGCTGCACAAGAAGTTTTTTGTCAAATGTAACCAAATATTCTTTAAAAAACTATTGTATATGCGGGTAGGTTGACACCTAATTCATTTTGTACATGATATGATTAATGCGAGATCTTTGCAGAAAAAACGGGAGGATCTCTGGCCGCCCGCCCCCTAATTTGAACTCCCCGGGCATACTCTTGAGGCTTGAAGACGCCCCTGCTTACTTAACAAAAAACTAAAAAGATCAAAATTAAAAAAAAAATGCTCATACAGCAAAATTTTGCTTGCGGCACTACAACATTTATGACATGATTTCGGCAACAAATCTAGAATTCAGCCTCCTTTCCCTAATAGCGCAAGTACGTTCTTAAAACGTCCCTGGAACGTCCCATCAAGACTTTGTGGGCGTCCCGGGCACGTACGGGGTCGTCGCAAGACCTCCCGGGAACGTTTTTTTTTTTGGAAAAAGTATACTTTTTCGATGGCTCCAGGACGTCTTCTGGGGACGTTTTTAAAACGTACCAAAATAGTCAAAAAACGTACCCTTACGTAATCAGCATCCAGACCATATTCTTTGTACTACTCCAAGACGGATTATATTGTTTCGTGCAGCTTTAGAGCTTTCATTATCAAAGAAATGTGGCCGGGACGTCCCCGTAACATTGCAAGGAAGTACTGTTATTAACATCCCCGAGAGAGCTCTAGAACGTCCCGGAGACGTTTGCTAATAGGGCGAGATACATCTTTAAGGAGAACTAGACGAGAATCACACCTTGCTTGCAAAAAGTTACATTGACGGTAGAAAGCGACGAAAAGCGCTTTTTTTTGCTGCCTGCATTCGATTTGTTGGTTTGATTTATTTGAACTGAATTTGATTTATTTGAATTGGATGCACGGCAGTTTGATAAAAACGTCAATTTTTCTATTGTCAATGTTAGTTTTGCAACTTATTGGTATACTCCCTAAACTCTAAAATGCCTAATTTTTTTGAGCAAATTAATTTTACTTGAATTTCTATGCAAATCTCCTATTATACTAAATCGGACTAAATTTAGAATAGAGTCCTCAACTAAGAATTTAACAATCAAATTTTTTTGATTAAATGGAATAGGTATGATAAATAACTGGGGTATGTGCTCAAACCATGCTTGACTTCTTTTTCAATGAAACACTTTGTTTAAATAGGTTTACCTGGCTTTATTGTATCCAAAAAAAATTATAATGTTAGTTCTAACTTATGGTTCTAAGTGTCCAAAAAGTATGTCCCGGGGACAGCTAATTACAAACGTTCTTGGAAAATTTTTTGGTGACGTCCACAAAACGTCTTTTATGGGTCCGGGACGTCCTCAACCTACAGGGATTTAAAAAGTACGTTCGGGGGACGAAATGTGCTATTAGGGTTGGCAGCTAACTCAACCCATTTTAAGACGACAAGGATATGTCCTAATAATTCTTCACAAATTTTATTTGAAATCCCCGACCGGTTTTGACTAAAACGTAATTTTCGAAGGGGGAATTGTCAAATCTGTCAAAGTAAAACCGAAATCAAAACATGCTAAAGATAATTAATTTAAAAAAAAACTTACCTAAGACATTCACAAAGTGCGGTATATAACACAGTAACATAAACACATTTAAAAACAGATATTCCTTAATATTACAGGACCATTAAAATTAAAACATTTACGTGTTAAAAACAAAACAAAACTGAATGCGAATCAATTGGTTGTTCAAATAAAATTTGTGAATAATTATCAGGACTTTTCCTTACCGTCTTAATATGAATAATCTTCACTTTGGAGACCTCACTAAACTTAACTCAACCCAGCTTTTTTAATATATCGTAAAACGCGAAAAAAGTCAAAATGTTTAAAGAAATTTTGCCTGCAGCGTGGACATCAATGATTGTTACAATTTTAGTATAATTTTGGGGAATTTTTATCAACAACATTTTAAACGTGTAAAAAAAGGGAACTTTAGAACAGTTGTCTCAATATTTTTACTTTTCACGGTTAGCACCCCTTCCGAAAGGTGATCTTCCTGCATGTTAGACTGGCATCTATCTAACACCGCTAACGTCCGAGCAATAGACGATAAACTCTTTTTTATTCAGCTCAAAAGACGTGGTTGCCTCTCGAGAGTTCGCTGGTGCCCGACCCGACCCGGCCACGTCTCTTGGGCTATTCGTATCCTGGCCTATTAATCCTGGTTCCGTTGGCTATACGGCTCATTTAAGACCTAATTTTGGCAGCAAATTTAGAATTAGAACTAGATCCAACTGAGGGTCCGCGTCCTTGCTTTTTAGTACAAATAGGTCTTTTTTCGTACATAATATTCTAACCCAGCACCTACTTAACCTTAACCTACTTACTTAAACTTAACTCCGGCACCTTTTCAAAAAAATCTGTGACAGCCCCGGCATTGTCCTATTTATTGTCACATATATACGCAACCTATGTCACTGGCAACATTTCAATGAATTTTGGAGTGAATTTTGAAAACGGCTATATCAGGACGATTAACCCAGAGTTCAGTGTTACCAACAATAGGGACAGAGCGCTTTTAGATCAGACTGCTACTAGAGTCTAACACAGGTCCGCACTTTAACCGTAATTATCTGTGCAATTTAAAGGGTCATTTCTAATAACAAGCAGCAACATAAACGGCCAGGTGTCAAATTTTTTGTTTTTATATTTTACCTTATTTTAAGTGTATGTGTAGGTCCAAATTCGAGGGGATTATGCGCTTTGGGGTATTTCTAAGGAAAATAGCAAAAAGTAATCAACATGATTTTTAAGAAAGAAATATTGGTGAAAACAAAAAAAATAGGAGCTTTTTGCAAAATATGCGTTGTAGAATTTGGCATCATTAATTTTTTTTGAACGAAAGTTTCTTTTTGGTGTGAAATGGTTTTTAAAGATAATTTAACGTGGAATTTATTTGTCAAACAGGATTTTATCTGTAAAGTTTACTTTTTGAGATATATATGTATACTAAATTCGTGTTTTTCTTATGGAATGACCAATGTTTTATTCAATTTTAAATAGAATTTCTTTTAATATGGTGTATCGCACATGATATTTTCCTTTTTGTTTTTTCTTAATACTAAATTTTTATTTGGTTTATTTATTGTTTGTTCATTATTCATTATTCACTTAATTATTATTATTTACTTGCTGACTAAAAATGACGATAAATTGAAAGAAAAACAAAAAAATAAGAAATTAATTACAATAAACATATAAAAAATGACATTATGAGTGCGATACATCGTTTTAACGGAAATTTCACGTCGATTTCAACAATAAAGAACAATAAAGTAAAAAGTAGCTCATTTCAATAAAAAAATATCAACTTATTGTTATATCTCCAAAAATAAACGTTAAAGATAAAATCCAGTTAAATTTTTATAAGTAAAAACGGTATGGGTCAAATTCTAAAACGCATATTTTTCCGTGAAGTTTCACCATAATTAATTTCTTAAAAATCGAGCCCCTAATCCCCTCGAATTTGGATCACCCTATATAGAGCCATCATCGAGCAAAAGTAAAGTCCTATTTAAACGACATCTTTAAAATCAAAGTCCATCCGCCCAAAAATCTGCACTTTTCACCTATAAATTAATAAATACAAAATTTGACGTCTGTCAGCTTAAGCTGCGCTTTGCTATTCTAAATGAGCGTTACTCCTAATCTGGAAAAAAAAGTGGAAAATAATTTTAACTTTAGGTATCGTCAGTGGCTGGGTATCATATATCGGTCACATTGACGATTCACCTAAGAAACAGTTGTATTACTATATAACCTAAGGACATTTTCAAAGGCTTGGAAAGCACGGCAATCTCACCCGTTCTCAGCTTCTTTAGATGAAAGCATTAAGTTTATCATTCGAATAGAAGAAGAATTTAGTTCTTCTTTTGTAGTTCTCCTCTCTTTGTCACCGTAAACCTAAAATTTTTAATATGCGTCCATCGCTTTTATTATGCTAAGAAAGTTAAAAAAAATTTGAACTAGAAATTTATTTTTTAATTTTTAGATTTTTACCCTAAATCGTCCATTTTGAATCCGCCATATCGAAATTTTCAAATCTGATAAAAAATTATATCTTCTTCCCGAAAAACCCCTGTGTGCCAATTTTGATTTAAATCGAACAAACTAAATCTTTTTTCCCCTCCACTTCCCTCGTTAGAGGGAAGTACGTGTAACGTACTATATTATTGTATTGTCGCCGGAACTATAAACGCATACCAAATTTAAACAAATACCCTTTATTTTTGAATTTGTAACCTTAATCGTCCAAAGTCCAAAAATTCATAATCCCTCTTCTTAAAAACCCCTGTATGACAATGTTTTCCCCTCCACTTCCCTCGTTAGAGGGAGGTGGGTACCTGAGAATACCATATTATTGTATTTTCACCGGAACTATAAACGCATACCAAATTTGAACACAATCGGATGTGGATAAATCACTTAAAATTGGTTAGAAAAATATGACAGAAAATGGTCCATCTTGAATCCGCGATATTGAATTTTCAAAATTAGATGAAAAATTCGTATTCCTTATCCGCAAAAGCCCCCGTATACCAATTTTGGTTGAAATCGAACAAACTTAGGTGTTTTCCCCCCTTCACTTTCCTCGTAAAGGGGAAGGGTGCCTAGTAATGACATATTATTGAATTGTCACTGGAACTATAAATGCATGATAAATTTGAAGGCAATCGGATGTGTCTAAGTTAGTTCAAATTCGTTAGCAAAAGATTACCAAAAATCGTCCATCTTGAATCCGCCATACTGAATTTTTAAAATCTGATTAGAAATTCGTTATCTCCATCCCCAACACATTCAATTTCAACGAAATCGGACGTACTTCAATTGTACCCCCCTCCACCCCCTTCGAGTAGGGGGAGCTGTCAATTTCATCACACTTTATTCTTGTATTGTCACCGCAACTATATAAGCATGCCAAATTTAAAGCCGATCGGATGTCGGGAAGTTGGTCAAAATTAAGTTGCAAGATTCCACCCGAATAAACATATCTAGTTACATAGTTAAATATACACATACATACATTGCAAGTTAAATAAAAGCTTGTAAAAAAAAAGGACAAAGGTAATAGTCGTGGTCTATCGGACTAGCATTTTTTGTATTTCAGTTCATTACGACCAGGCCTTCAAAATGTAATGGAGAATCCAGACAACTACAAACCTATTTTATAGTTATCACAGAAATCAAAATTTGTTAAATATTTTGCACTTAGGTTGAAAACATTTTTACCTGCAGCGCTTATTTATATCATTATTGATTATTACAATTTTGGTTAATTTTAAGCAATTTTTGTCAACAAGATTTACAAGACCAATGCAAGATCTGCTTTTGAAATATTTTTTTTTGGTACACGCCAACCCAACCCAGCATCTAACAAATCCCCTCTCTTAAAAAACGCTGTGACCGCCTCTGATTTTATCTATTCAAAAAAAAAATACTTTTACTTAATTTTTTGCGTACAATATTAAAAACAAAATGCATATTATAAAGTAAAAATAAATATGTCAAATACGGTCCTGATTTGTTTTGTTTTCTCGCAAATAATGGCGTGGCGGTCCGGACTAATTCCAAATTAATACCATCCCGTACGTCGCTGATAAATTATTATTGAAATTGCCCGATTGTTTGTGTTTTCCAGACCAGAAAGTCGCTGCCAGACAATCCCGAGGAAATATCCAGGTATATTCTGCGTAGGCCGACTGAATTTATTAAGAGCAACGGCAATTATTTGGGCAGATAATTATGACAATTTGGTTTATTGAAAAATATATTTGTTTTTTGTGTTTGTTTCTAAGGGGCCCAACAAACCAAAAATTACGATCCGCTCCCCTCTCCCTCTTGTAACGTATCTGTAATGAAACTTCAGACAAAGTTACGTTCTGGTAGCAGCACCCCCCTAATATAATAGCAAAAAATTTGAGAGGTAAAAACTCGGGTAAAAGGTTACTGTTTGGTTCGGGCGTTACTAATGTGACACGAGGCACCACCACCATCCCAAGTACCATTTTTTAAATCTTAAGTAAACAAGGTGTTTGGCGGAGACGTTTTAGTAACCTTTATAGAACTCTTTAACGCTAATAAAATAAGAAATAAAACTTGCCGCAACCGAGGCCGCAACTATGATCAGGGTCGGCCCTATGCGAAAGGCCAACACCGTTCTTTAAAAAGCCTGTTAACTCCTATCGCCTCAGTGCCCTTTAGCCTATTGTGGCTGCCATTTTTATAACTAAATTGACAAGTAAAACATAGATTTTCTGTCAGTTTAGTGTCAATATGGCACCGATCATAGGCCAAAGGATACGAAAACGAAAATGAGTTAACTGGCTTTTTAGTTGAGAACGGTGTTGGATAGGCAAGCTAGGCAACTGCCTAGGACGGTACAATGCAGGGGCGGGAAAATCCACCAATCTATAGCTGAGGTGAGGTGAGGAAAATGAAAAAAAAATCCAAAAAAACTGCAATATACATGGCCTAGTTCTACGAAATACAACAGCCAATACTAGGCTACACAACAAGGATAAGAATCATCGCTGACAAGTATATGTATACAGCAGTGGTGTAGCCAGGGGAGGGGGTTAGGGGTTAATCCCCCACACCTTTTTGACCCTTTACTCCGGTTTATGTGTGTGATGTCTTATATATATACCACCGCAACCCACCGTTTCTTGGCATCTAACCCAATCTAATTTTTCAAAAATATTTTACAAAAAACGTAAGAGATCAAAATTTTTAAAGAATTTTTTATTTTTTTTTTGTCAAAAATAGCATTTTAGTGTAATTTTTTCAAAATTTTTGCCTGCGGCGCATTTAAAGGATAATTTTGAAAAAAAATTGGAAATGAGGTTAGATGAGACTTGCCTTTGAACATAAGTATTTTTGTTTCGTATATACTAACTCAACACCTATTAAACCGCCCCTCTTCCCTCCCTTTAGTTCAAGAGCTCAAGCAATTTATAGGCAGCTACCTAATTTTAAAAAATTTGTCATAGATAGGTAGCTGATTTTTATTAAATGATGAAACCCTTTCCCCAGAATAGATTTCTGGCTACGCCACTATACATAGGGTGTTCCAAAGTCGATGCTCACCATGAAGACCTCCTAAAAATGCTTGTTAACCCTGCTGCGGCTGTTTGGTTTATGAAGGATTACAGATAATATTTGCAACCCTATTTTGACAAGTCACCTGATGTTTCGGGGTAAATCACCATCATTTAATATTTGCTTTTAACTTATTTAAGGTATTTTGGAAATCCGCTTGCAGTACCTTTTTTGACATTTTAAAAACGACAATATTCTTTGAAATTTTATTTTAACAAAATAATTTAGCATAATATTTTAAAAATATGATTTTAGTTTATTTTGAATTCTAAAATTCTGGTTTATAAATACTATTTACTGGTATAATCATATGACAGTTATGGACTGTTCAGTCAATTTTTAATGCGCAATGCGTAATTGATAAATGTAATGGATGGTGTTTAATGCGTAATGTTGAATGTTTTTTAATTAGTAAAGGTGTTTACTCAATTTTTTATGCACAGTACTTAATCACAATTTTATACAAGAAATATGTTTAGGTTGGTGGATTTTTATCTTTTTTTTAAATAAATAAATAAAAAATAAATTCCTTATTTTAAATGGCTTTACTTTTTTATACAATATTTACTGCTGTAGTACCAAAAAAAAAAGGAAAAACGACCGAAAAAGCGACGGTTCGCGCATGCGCATTTCGCTATTTTCATTAAATTTAGGGCACGAAGTTAAAAGTTGACCAATTTTATCAGAATAGTGCATTACACATTGAGTAAACAGCACCATTTATTTACATATATTTTGCTTTACACATTAACAATTAGGCACTAAACATTGTGGATTAAGTTGAGTAAACAGGCCTTTAAATTAGTAAAACTTTAATAAGAAAAGTTATGAAATTTAGGAATAAAAATGAAAGAAAAACGTGTTTTCAAAATAGTAGGGTCATTTTTAAAATACCAGAGGGTTAGGTGAATTGTCAAAATAAGGTTGAAAAATATTATCTATGAACCAAACGGCATGTATCCTTAAAAAAAATAACTTGACAGTGGTCTTGTCACACTGAAATGTCAAATCTCAAAAATATACCTGTCATTAGCTCAAAATGTACCTTTTATTAGATGACCTCTTTAAGAATAAGAGCGCAGAAAAATCAAAACTAAAAATTAAGATTTCGGTTTTTTCGCCAAAACTACCCGGAACTTGTAAACTCTTTGTTTAGTTTTAAGGAAAGCATCAAATTGCGCAACTTTGCCATAATTTAAACCTTTTCATATCTCTTACTGTTTAGGCAGTAGGTAGCGTATCGGTCTGCTGCACGGAAGGTCTCGGATTCGAATCCCGTCTAGGTGCATGAATATTTTGTGTTTCTTTTTAACTTTGGCTAACTGGGCATTGATGCTACAATGGATGGAAATTCCCAGTATAAAAAAAAATAAACAATTAGGAAAAGTTTAAAAAATCAAATATTTGAGATACTTTTTTGCATAAGTCTTTACCTGCGGTGCTAAAACGCCATTGATATATACGATTTTAAGTTAATTTATGTTAAAAGTGTAATTTTTTTAAAAAACTTTGCCTGCGGCGCTATTGGAGGAAAAACCCAAGATTCAGCCAAGCTGTTAGAAAAACTAAAATATTACTTAGGTCAGCCTTTTGTAATGCTTAATAGCTGACCCTCCCCGACGGCCCCTTACTTATTTGCTGCAAATAAGAAAACCATGAATTTTTTGGTTACCAATGCAATTGGTTTTATTAAACTCCGGTGTATATTAATTTAGTTTCGCTATCTACGCCGGTACCCAGGCCGGATGACAACATATTTGGCTTAGTAAAAAGCTCGACTCGTTGACGGACTGTCTGAAACCAGTTAGTATTAGAACTATTGGAGGTCAAAAATCCAAAAGATTTCTCTTTTCAGGGCAAAAGAACGAGCGTGGACAGTGATGCTACGTTTGTAAAATAGTACTAATTGTAAAAACAACTATTATTCCAGCCTAATTTCTACTGTTTTATTTATTTTGTCGACACTCTGTTTTATATAGTATACAATGGCCCTACACTAGAAAGAGTGAGAAAAGGGATTGCGTTTGCACAATAGAACAAAAGGTTCTTGGGCTTAAGTGAAATTTATTTTATTATTTTACGAAGCCTCGCGAGTTCCAAACTTAAGTAGAGCTTATTATTTGGTTTAAATATTGAATGGAATCTGGATTAAATTATTCATTAGAAAGAGAAATGGTTTTAAATGGATGGATTACTATCTGAATTCGGGCGTCTTGGTTTTTTCTATATTTCTATTAAACATAAAACATAAAACTGTCAAAAGAGGTCACAAAAGAAGTATTGCAGGCAAAAACTCTCTCCCATTTTGGGAGGAGGTGCACAGGCTTCTCTTAAATTATGGTGCATGCAGGGTGCTAGTATGTACCCTACTATTTTTTCCAAACTAAGGACCGTCCATCAAAATGTAACAATAGTTATTTACCTACTCGCGTGCGGTAAAGATTTACCGCACTAAAAAAAAATGACAAATTTTCCTTAAAATTTTGTAATAAGTGCAGTGAACGTCATAATGACACTAGAAACTTTAAGTTGGTCTTGAGACGTGCGGAGGTGCCCCGAGTCTTTTAGATTTTATTACCATGTATTTCTATCTTCCTTTCTTTGGTTCGGCCGCTCGTCTATTGATTTTTTGACATTCATCGGCAAAACTCGCTGCGTATATTATCATATCTTCTTCACGTTAAGGTGATCACACACAACATTGCATAGTACATAGCATGCTGCATAAAAAGTTCAACTTTATGGAAATATATCTATGTATATGCTATATGGCGGCTCCAAATCCGCCTGTGATTGGTCGAACTCTTATGCTATGTGTTATGCAAGTCTGTGTATGATCAGCTTTATCAACATGCCGCAGACGGTATGCTACGTAGGTTAGCATCATGTCTGAACGTTATATATGTTAAAGACATGACCTGATGAAAAAGCTCAACGCAGAGATTGGACTTTGATATCTGTATTCCAGTGGAAGTCTTTGCTTTTGTACAGATAAAAGGAAGGCAGAATACTGCGCTATATTCCACCTTTGCGCTTACGTCCTATGACCAACTTAAAGTGTCTAATAAAATTAATAGGAAAATATGTATACCGGAAAATCTGTTGATGTTATTTCTTGTTAATAGATATTTTCACTTTTAATTTTACCTTTAACAAATAAGTTTATTGTTAATTTTTAATAAATCTTTAATTTTTGAAACATGTAAAAATAAAATGTACCAAAAACATAGTAGGTAAAAGTACGTATTTTCTTTACCGCCCTCAAAAAAAAAACCGCGCGTCGTTCGGGCAAGCCGTCAAGGGCAGAAAAGACACTTTTCGCAAGTGTCAGGTATAAAATTCTTCAAACTTGCGTAAAAACAACATTATATTTTAACTTTTAGGTATTAAAATAGCATAAAACTGTGTTTTTTTTTTACATTTCAGTTGAAAAATATATCTTGAAAGTCCAATTGGACCAAAAAAAATTGTTAAAAAAAAGCGTATGTAAAAGTATTTTTTACGCACGCCGTGCGCGAAAAATTCTTTTCCGAGTGTGCAGAAGTTACTTTTACGCACGATTTTTAATTTTGAAAGTTGTACTTTTCCGCACGATTTTACTTTTACGTACGATTTCGTTACTTTTCGGCGCGATTTTTAGTGTAACGCACGATTTTCACTTCAAAGGACAATGTTTAATTCAAGATACACTTTATATTTGCGTATTAAAAACACTTTTTTAAAAACTAACATTGACAATAACATTCGTAAGAAAACATTGTACCTAACTCTTGCGGAAAATGCCTTTTCTGCCCTTGACAGCTTGCCTGAACTCCGCTTTGCGTCGTTCATGCAACTGCCGTCGCGTGCTAAAAAGTACCACTTTCCGCACTTGTTAGGTAAATAACTATTTCCGTATGCCGTGCAAAAAAGACACAAGGTAAATCCATCCCCGCAAGGAGCGGCGTGCGGAAAATTCAACTTTCCGCACGCAAGCAGGCTAGTAAAGGTCAATATAAATTTTTTAATCCGGCATTCGGCGCATATTTATGTAAGACCGTTGTTTTTCTCTAATTACGGTTACCACGAATTGTCCCAAAAAAGTGTCGACTATGTCCCTATACACGGTGTCCCAACAAAACCGAAACAGTGGCGTTTTCGAGTATTTAAAGTACGACTTTCAAAAATGAAGATACTTTTTGAGGCTATATTGGAATTTTCGTAGGACACACTTCTTTGATGGGGTAAGTTTCACCACCAGAACTTAAAAAGGGACAGTGGGTCAAGTGATACCCTCTTTTGAAGGTCTTTTAAAATCTAGCAATTTATTTCCGATATATTCAACTTCAAAGTAAGCTAAAATTGTACAGATAAATTTTCTCCCTGGTGATATGTATTATAACGAAACTAAAAACAGCGTGTCCTGAAATTTCTCAAAAAATAAATTTAAATTTCGTAAATAAAAACGATTTTTGCGTTGGTCTATGCAATTTTAAAGTGGATCTCTAAAAAGCTACTCATAAGGTATTTTAAATTTGAACACTTTTGTAAAGGCATTTGAAAGACCTTTAAGATAAGGTATCACTTGACCTACTCTCCCCATTTTAAATTCTGATGGTTAAACTCACTCCTTCTAAGGGGTGTGTTGCACGAAAATTCCAATATAGCCAAAAAGGGAACAAATCGACGTGGTCGAGGGTGTTCTTATAATCGTACTCTAAATACTAGGAAACGTCTCTGTTTTGTTTTAGTTGGGACACCCGGTATATTAAACAAGAATGAAACCCTTATATTAAGAAAAAATTAGGTAAACGTAATATTTAAAATTACTTTTTAGATATGAAGAAACTCCTCTCTCCAGACAAGTGTTACTTACTTTAAGTTCTATTCTAAAGACGCGAACAGTTTATGGTAAAAACAAGAGATAAGAAAATTTCTTTCTTTTACTAGCTAGCCCATCTTACAGTTTCCCTTATAATTTTATAATAAGTAAAAGGATGACTCTATTATTGATAAAAACTCAATTTTTGATATTTTCAAATTCTTGTATTTTTTAATGCAAAACAAACTAATATCTGGAATTTATAATAGATAAATTACCTGGAACAGTAAAAGTAAGCTTTCTTAAAATAAAAGCATAACTTTAAAATATATCTCCAAATAATTGGTTTTTAATTTGTTAATATGAATTTTTTATTTTTATTTAAAATATTAATAAATAAAATGAACTTAAAGATTACAGCCCATAGAAGTTCCCATGTTTTTCTGAGTCACAAATGCAAAAAACTCATCCATGCCTTTGTACCCATCACCGAAGCCACATTTACACATTGAATAGCTATGCTAACTCTTTGAGTGAAGAAGCTACGAGGTTAATCCCAGTTGAATTTTGAAACCGAGACCAATATCTTAGATCCTTTACCAAAAGGGCGAAGATAAAACGGTCTTTATAATTCCAGAGCCCGTATTCTTGACGGCCGGTGAAGTGACTAGTCACCGGTGAGTAGGGGCATGGGTGTCAAGAATACAGGCCCTGGCCCCTGAGTTTTTTACATTTTTGTGAAATATTTAAAAAGTAGTGTGTTGGGCTAGCTGTCAATGGAGGCTAGAGGAGGGGATAAGGGGAATAAACTCCCCCCCCCCCTCATGGACCATAAATAGCCTTCCTTTTGCAGCTTACCCAACCCACCTTTTTTTAAAAATATTTCACAAAAACGTAAAAGAGTTCAGAATTTTTGGGTTAGATTTGAATAATTTTTCCTGCGGCACTGGCGTTGGTAAAAAATAGTTTTTTTAGTACAGATTTCTCAAAATTTTTGGTAAAAAATATATGTAAATAAAAAAGCGAGTTTTACCGATACCAAGAGAAAACTATTGGACTTTTGGCCACCTCCACCAGTTCTAGCACTGACTGTCAAGTCAAGCTTTTTACTATGACGAATCGATAGCAAAAAAACGAACTTTACAAAATACACCGGAGGACCACACGAATTTATTTCTCATTCTGTTAAAAAATATACAATTGAGAGTAAATCATACGCTTCCTTGAAAACTAGACCAATCGTGTAACTAAGAGATATTATAATGCTGGCTTTTTGCATTTTCCGAAAAAAATCCGTAGCGATATTAACACTCCCAAGCAATTTATTAAGGCGCAATTACACAGACGAACATGCTCAAATACAAGCTCGTGCAGAAGATCTAAAATTTTTTGCGTGAACATTTTTGTGAGCTTTTCTTTGAACATTTTGTTCGGGTAAATTTTTGAGCAAATTATTGCTATCTATTTTGAAAACATATTTTTAAAGATGAGAATAAATAAAATTTCACATCAGTGATCAGTGATCTCAATTCACATGGAACACCAACTTTTATTATTTTTCTTAGGGTTTTCCCCGGTGTTTTTTTTGGGATTTTCTTGCGAGTTTTTTTTTATTTCCAAGGGTTTTTTTCCTAAAGTCAAAAAAAAAAAACCAGGAAAATTTTTCTTTTCCAAAAAAATTTTGAGTTTTTCAAATATCGGCAAAAAACTCAAAAATTGCAATTTTAAGCGGTAATCCGCGCCTTACGACTAGACATGAGGAGTGTTTTAAACATAGTTTTGTAACTTTACTTTAGCTTTTATTGATGTTTTTTAATTCCTGACACCAGATTTACCTAGTTAGTTTAAGGTCCCAAGGGTTGCTTAAAAAAGCAAAAGGTTGACGAAAATGCTGAAGATATAGATATTTACTGTCAATTTAATGTAATAATCAAGGTCGATTACTGACACTGAACCAACAATATGCAAAGGGCAACATTGCGATTCAAAAGGGTGGCCAGCCTAATACCTGCGAAATCCAAAACGCGGGATGATAGATCGGCGACACAGTCTACTAAATTACTGCTAAATTATATTTTTTAGACAAGGGTCGAGTTCGTAGGGTTGTAAAAGTGGATAATAAATGGGTATTATTTAAACCGAACGTGCATTTGTTCATATACAATGAGCTTCAGGCTACTGCGAACATAGGGGGAATCAAGTCCAATTTACTCTCCGTGCTGTACAACCGAGGTGGATTCGAAACACGCTGCAGTGTTATCTTTTGGAAATTTATTTTGTTTTTATTGTTTTGTTTTATTTCTGTCTTGCTTCTTTTATTTCTGCCTTGCTCGAGAAACAGATTGGGAAGTTCTTAAGAGAAATAATACATTTTTAAAACTAAAAATGGATGTCTACGAAGTTGCCGAATAAGTACAGATAGTCAAATGGTACTATCAAGGCAGACCATTCAGACTTATACAAGAACTTTTTTTGGAGAATTTTGTAAATCGCACAGAAACTAGTTTATCAACGATTCATAGGTTTGTGCAGAATTTTGAAAAGTTTGGTTGTGTAGCGCCAAGAAACCATAAAATGTTTCATGCATTTGTATTTTTTTTTATGTTTGGGAAGGTATTGTAGGGGAACACGTAATTGGGCCATTTTTTATTTATGGCAATTTGAATGGTCCTAGATACTTGGATCTACTGCAGCAGCATATTATGGTTTCAACAAGATGGTTGTCCCACTCACAATGTTGGCCTTGTTAGGGAATATCTTGATAATGAATTTTCTAAGCGGGTTATAAGTACACGGGGAACTATTTTATGGCCAGCTCGATCACCCGATCTTGCTCCTAATGGTTTCTATCTGTGGAGTTATATCAAAAATAAAGTTTACGGGCATGAAAGGGCTCATAATTTAGAAGAAGCTTTTCAAACTATCACCCCTAACATGCTAGGAAACGTTAGAAGGGGTTTTTTTATAATAGGCTCGGATATTGTCTAGCCGGTTTTTAGAATTATTTTATTTTGAGAACTTGCTTTTATTTGTTTCTCCTTATTATTTTCATTGTAACACGTTGTTAGTGATAAATCTGAGCAGTTAAAAATAAAACGCTTTAATTTATCAGTGACAAAAAACAAGAAAATATAAAAATTTGCGTATTTATTGACCAAATTCCGGTTTCATTGACTGCACTCCACATAGCACCGTGGTTAGAGGCGTACTAAACATAAGCTGCGAACGGCGGCGAACGGCGACGAAAGGCGATCGCAAGCCTGAATGTTGGTTGCTCCACTGATAGGTGTGCGGTGTCCCTGCATGTACGTACACTGGCAGATTGGACTTCTTCCGGCCTATGTTCACAGTAGCATGAAGCGGTCTGTATGTGAGATTTAATAAAATGTATACAGACCGCTTCAAGCTACTGCGAACATAGGGGGAATCAAGTCCAATTTACTCTCCGTGCCGTACGACCGAGGTGGATTCGAAGCACGCTGCAGTGTTATCTTTTGGAAATTCATTTTGTTTTTATTATTTTGTTTTATTTCGGCCTTGCTCGAGAAACAGATGGGTAAGTTATTAATTGAAATAATACATTTTTAAAACAAAAAATGGATTTCTACGAAGTTGCCGAAAAAGTGCAGATGGTCAAATGGTCAAATCGTCATAACCCAACACACGTTCGATATTGGTCGAGGGAAAATTTGCATTTGTATTTTGACGTAAGAACACAGTATCCCCAAAAACTAAATGTTTGGGGGGGGGGGGTATTATAGGGGAACACGTAATTGGGCCATTTTTTATTAACGGCAATTGCAATTTGAATGGTCCTAGATACTTGGATCTACTGCAGCAGCACATTATTCCAACTGCTAGGCAGTTGTTAGGTGTAAGATTTGGTGAAACATGGTTTCAGCAAGATGGTTGTTCCGCTCACAATGTTGGCCTTGTTAGGGAATATCTTGATAATGTATTTCCTAATCGGGTTATAAGTACACGGGGAACTATTTTATGGCCAGCTCGATCTCCCGATCTTGCTCCTAATGACTTCTATCTGTTTTTGAAGAAGCTTTTTAAATTATCACCCCTAACATGCTTGGAAACGTTAGAAGGGGTTTTTATAGTAGGCTCGGATATTGTCTAGCCGAGCAAGGAGGACTTTTCGAACATTTGCTTTAATTTTTTTTTGACTGGGAGAATCTTTTTGGTTTTTGGAATGTATTATTTTATTTTGAGAACTTGCTTTTATTTTGTTTCTCCTTATTATTTTCATTGTAACACGTCGTCACTGATAAATCTGAGCAGTTGACAATAAAACGCTCTTATTTATCAGTGACAAAAAATAAGAAAATTACGTTATAAAAATTTGCGTATTTATTGACCAAATTCCGGTTTCATTGACTACACTCCACACAGCACCGTGGTTAGAGGCGTACTAAATACCAAAGGAAAGTCATGGAAGTGGTGATCGCAAGCCTGAGTATTGGTTGCTTCACTGATAGGCGTGCGGTGTCTCTGCATGTACGTACACTGGCAAATTAGACTTCTTCCGCCCTATGTTCGCAGTAGCTTGAAGCGGTCTGTATAGGTTTTTTCATTTGACTATATTATTATTGTAAAAGACTAAACTAAGAAGTAAAATAAAAGGATATTCTTTTAAAGTAAATTTTTATCATTATATTTTACAGGCAACAACAATAAATAAGTGTAATTATTATTTTTCTCATTCTCGTTTTTTTTACAACCCCAAAAAAGTTACAAGTATACTGGCATATCCCCTATAAAAATCAGATCAATCGAAGTTGCTTATGAGCTAAATTGTGAATTTCGGCATCAAATCGTTTTTCCGTCGGAAAGCACTTGATTAAAAATACTTTATTTCAAAACTTTGTTTTTCTATTTTCAGTTAAGTTCAATGAACTCCGATAACAATATATATTTCGAATCTGTAAAGAAATTTTTATACCCCCAATTCTTCAAACAAATTTTGCTCAACATTCTCTCCAAAATTTACGTGTGTTTTTTTTGTACGGGAGGCTCGTGTAAATGTTTGTCGGTATTTCAACATCAAAGGAAAATTTGTCTGTGTAAATGCGCCTTTATATTTCTCTCAAAATTGTCACCTGCGGCGCATGCAAGACATTATACATATTTAAGAATTGAGACTAGATTCGCCCTTGGTATTAAATAGAAATTTAAAAAAAACTTTTAAAGAACCAGCTTTTATTAGATGCACTTAAAAGTAGAAAATATTTTTTTATCTTTCTTTTTTTTAAATTTTATTTTCAACTTTAGGTATCGTATATCGGTCACATCGACGATTCACCTAAGAAACAGTTGTATTACTCAGTGGCGGTCCCAGGGGGGACAGGAGGGGCGATCGCCCCACCTTTGCTCCAGAAAAAAGTAGACAACAGAGATGCTGGTGGTAAAACCCTGAAGTCTTCGGAGAAAAAAACGAGAAATTGCAGAACATTCCTTTAAAGACATTCTAGAATCCCTCCACAGTATTTTGGAACAGTTTGAAACAGACGAAAACCACGATATTACGAATACAGAACAGTATTAGAGAGTTTCGATTTATAAACAAGTTTTAAACAAAATCATTTTGGACATAAAATCAAGGTTCAATAACGAGACTCTAAGTAATTTTGACCTGAACATATTCATACCAAGTTTCATACAACGTAAAGCCAAAATCAGGGCAAAATTAACCAATGTTGTTTCCAATTACTATAAACTGTTTGATTAATACAAAACACAAATTCTTGAACTTTTATTGGGAGAAGTCAGTATTTGGAAACAATATTGGTCACAAGTAGACAAAAGCTTAAATCAAAACATATATGATAACGTTTTCGAGGCAATGAACAAGTGTGACGATATTTTTCCGTTGATAAAAACATTCTTGGATCTTTGTCAGTAAGTAATGCTTCATCACAAAGAAGCTTCTTCTCTGCCTCAGAAGATTCAAAATATAAGTACTTTAAAACACTATGACCGAAATTCGTCTGACGGGCTTAGCGTTGCTGCATATCAACAGATATATTGAATTCGACATTGAGCGAGAGATTTGAGATATTGCAAAATAAAAGGTAACGCTTTTTAGACCTCAAAAAAAAAGTATTAAGCTATTAGGTTTTGTTTGTGATTTGTTTGTTATCTATGTCTTTTATAACTGAAAAAATTATACGTAGTTACTCAAGCGCGGATTTCAGGGGGGTAGGTACGAAAATATTTACAAAATTAAAAGTAGGGCATAGATGGCGGGGCTATAACACCTTTGATATTCAAGGTATTAGTTTAATTTTGTTCTAACAATGGCATTTGTAGTGTGACATCCTTAAAAATTTTCGCCTGCTGCGCTTTGAAACCATTAACATTTTTACTATTTTATTTTTATTTTAAATAAGAAAATGCCATTTTCAGTGCAATTTTCTTAAAAATTATCGCCTGCGGCGCTATGATATTTACGATTTACTTTAATTTGCCTCAAAAATTGCATTTTTAATGAAATTTTCCCAAATTTTTGGCGCATTTAAACATTTTTTAAAATAAAAAATGTATGAAATAAAGAACTTACAATCTAAGTGCCCCCCCCCCTTAGATTTGAAGTTAAATTCGCGCTTGTAGTTACTAAGTTTAGTTTGTGTATATTGATATGTTCCTCATAAAAGCTATGCTTTTATTCTAGTTTTTTTTTGTATCGAAACCGCCCCCCCCCCTTTTCAAAAGGCTGGGACCGCCAATGTATTACTACATAACCTAAGGACATTTCCAAAGGCTTGGCAAGCACAGCAATCTCCCCGTTCTCAGCTTCAGTTCTCAGAATTTAGTTCTTCTTTTGTAGTTCTCTCTTTGTCACCGTAAAGTTAAAATTTTTAATTTGCCCCCATCGCTTTTATTATAGTATGAGAAAAATAAAAAATTGTTTTCTACTTTTGAGTGAATTTAATAAAAGCTTGTTCTTTAAAGGTTTTTTTGTACCCTAAATCCATATCCCTTTCCCGAAAAACCCCTGTATGCCAATTTTGATTTAAATCGAATAAACTAAATCTTTTCCCCTTTTAACTTCCCTCATTAGAGGGGTGCGTGCCTAAGAATACCATATTATTATATTTTCGCCGGAACTATAAATGCATACCAAATTTAAACACACACCCTTAATTTTTGGATTTGTACCCTTAATCGTCCATTGTGAATCCGCCATATCGAAATTTTCCAATCTGATCAAAAATTCATAATCCCCCTTCTTAAAAACCCCTTTATGCCAATTTTGATTGAAATCGAACAAAATAAATATTTTTCCCCCTCCACTTCCCTCGTTAGTTATATTTTCACCGGAACTATAAACGCATACCACATTTGAACACAATCGGATGTGGATAAGTCAGTTAAATTTGGTTACCAAAACATGACGGAAAATCGTCCATCTTGAATCCGCCATATCGAATTTTCAAAATCTGATAAAAAATTCGTATTCCTTATTCCCAAAAGCACCTGTATAACAATTTTGGTTAAAATCGGAAAAACTTAATGTGTTTCCCCCTCAACTCCCCTCGTAGGGGGGTAGGGTTCCTAATAATGACATATTATTGTATTGTCAGCGGAACTATAAATTTAGGGTGACCATTCGTCCTGTATTGGGCGGGACAGTCCTGGATTTGAAAGTTCTGTCCTGCATCATAAAATGTCCTGTTTACATAAAAATGGCCTGCGCTATCCTGCATTATGACTTTGCCTTCCACTCAGTCAGTCTTTGATTACAAAAATTAACTGATGGGAAGTTGGCACCCCCACATTAAAATTTCGGAACCAAACTAAGTTCAATCGTTTCGTGGTTGTTTGGTAGCGATTGGTAGTTACCATCGAAGTTAGTACATCGATGGTAGTTACTTATTTTCGTTTGGTGGTATCTGCTTTATTTATAAAAAATAAATAAAAAATTAGTTTGAAGGTACCGTCTACTCTGTTACCAATTTTTGTAGTTTAATTCAAAAGTTGGGGTGCCAACGGGAACCGACAAAAAAGCCAAATTTACAAAAACCGAAAAACAATTGAACAGAAAATAAAACGTCCGAAACGAATTATGAACGAAAGTAAAACACCCAGAAAATAATGGATACGAATATAATTTTATAGAATTTTAATTTACTCGATCCCTTAGTTAAAGAAACTAAAATAATTTAACCAATTATAATTTTTCCGAACCGTAAAATATCAGAATTACAAAAGTATCGAAAATAATTTTCTAGAACCGAACCACAAGTTGATAGAAAATAATATGCCCGATCCTTAAATGAGCAGAACCACAATCCATCCGAATCGCTATTGGGCATGCGTCAAATTTAAATCTCTAGAGAGCCGTAGGCCCTAGATTGCTGCGGTGACAAGTTTCTCTATTTGGAAGAGGGCACGGGGACATTTAACTTCACAGTTTCTGGCTGTCTAACTGTCTATCAAATCTTGCGATTTGACACACTTCCGGTGGTTGAAGGATGTAAAGGATCTAAATTAATGCAATATCACAATTTACTTCGACTCTTCTCTGCCGTAAGCCTGACAATTGAATTCGTGGCCATCGGTTCAAATCTTTTTCGGACAGTTTCCTTGGTTCTTCAATTTTGTGGTTCGGCATTATTATGTTTCTATTAAATTATTTTTGTCAAAAATATTTCTATATAAAAAAATGGTTCGTTTAAATTTAATTCATGCATATATTTTCTAGCGATTTGATTTTATTTGAAAATATATTTATTAAATACTTTCTGAGAATGTCCTGTATTGAGGCTTAAAAAATCTGGTCACCCTATATAAATGCATGCCAAATTTGAAGGCCATGGGATGTGCTGTATAAGTTAGTTAAAATTGGTTAGCAAAAGATGACCAAAAATCTTCCATCTTGAATCCGCCATATTGAATTTTCAAAATGTGATTAGAAATTCGTTATCTAAATCCCCAAGTGCCCCAACACACCAAATTTCAACGAAATCGGGCATAACTTCAACTGTACCCCCCTCCACCCTTTGGACATACTACATAAATAAAAGTTGGTCAAAATTATGTTGCAAGATTCCACCCGAACAAACATATCTCGTTACATAGATAGATCCATACATTGCAAGTTAAATAAAAGCTTGTAATAATAAATACGTACTTTTTCTTCATATACACTCACTCAACCAAACACCAAAAAAAACTGTGACCGCTCCTGTATATATATATATATACCTGTAGTACCTGTGTAAGTCTTTCTCCCAAGGTCAATCTTTCCGTAAGTAACTAGATCCAGGATGCATCCAGACTTTTCTTGGGTGTATCCAGACTTTTCCAGGAGCTATATAGACTTTTCCAGGGTGTATCTAGACTTTTTCGGGGTGTGTCCAGGATTTTTCAGAGTGTATCCCTCGGTGTATCCAGACTTTTTCAGGGTGTACCCAGTCATTTTTAGAGTTTATCTAGACTTTTCCAGGGTGTGTCCAGACTTTTCTGGGTGTATCCAGACTTTTTCTACAATCTTTAAAATATAGAATTTTGTTTTAGATACATTGCCAACTACCATTTACCGTAAAAAGTAAATTCCTTTATGTAGCCTTTTTCTGGGGGGATATTTTTGGAAAATATTCTGATTACCTTAAATAGCAAACCTTTATTTTGCCTTCATATTTGTATTCTCGCTGAAGTTCTCTTTCCAATATTACCCCATATCATAAGGTTTACTTTACTAATTTTCAAGATATTTTTCAAAGGCCCTAGAGGAACTAAAGAAAATATCTCTATTGTGTTTATTATTGATTTTGAGGGTTTTTAAAGAGAAAATAAAAAATGACAACCGTTTGCCGTTTGCAGATTCCTATTTACAGTTTATGGACTTTTAGTGATTTTGACGATATTATTCCAAAAATATGAAGCAGAGGTGAAATTTTTTATTTCCTCGTAAAAACCCCTAAAATCGATATTGAATACAATAGAGATATTTGCTTTAGTTTCTAAGATACGATATTTTAAAAGCCAATATCTCAAAAACTAGTAAAGTAAATCTTATGATATGGAGTACCATTGGAAAGAGAATTTCACCGAGAATTCAAAAATGAAATCAAAATAGGGGGTTGCTATTTAAGGTTCTCAGAATATTTCCCAAAAATAGCCCCACAGAAAAGGGCTACATAGTGGATTTTACTTTCTACGGTAAATGGTAGTTGTCGATATATCAGAAACAAAAATGTATGTTTTAAAGATTATATATTTTTTTTCTTAAAACCCCTCTCTAGACCAACTGTGGCTACCTTTTATTTGACAATAGGCTCAGTTTTTTTGAAAGTTTGAGACAATGATGTGTTTGAAATTAACTGTGTGTTTCGGACTTCCATTGTCTATATTTTATTTATACACGACGTTTCGATCAGAGACGATCAGAGGTTGTACTGATCGAAACGTCGTGTATAAATAAAATATAGACAATGGAAGTCCGAAACACAGAGTTAATTTCAATAAGCTCAGTGACTCGAATTATATGGCACAAAAAATTGAATTTTTCACATTTTTTTATGAGCTATATATATACGTATGTTTTTATAAGCTTTCCAACGAGGTATCACAAGATAAGAACAAAAATCTTTTTTTAGGGATGAATGCCGGGCTTTTTGAGTTGAAGTGAGCGACGGACAGACCGACAGACAGAGCGCCAGCATCTGAAAACGTGCCTGTCTGTATTTTGAACCACCAAATTTGTGAACATTAATCAAAATCCCGAAGTGCGATTTTTAAATGATTTTTAGACTTCCCTTACCGAGGAAAGCAAAAAAAGATAGGACATCTTTCATAAAAAGACAAAGTAGCTTGCAAGCAGAAACGATTTGTGGGGCATTATTCAAATTTCACAGACTGGCCCTATTAGGCTGCTTTTATAGACATAGAAATCTTTTTAACTTTAGTAGATAAAAGCAATAGTCTAGTTACTAGTTTCAATAACGTTCTAACTAAAACGTCAAAATAAATAAGGTTACTAAGGGACTTTTCATATGTCTTTAAAAAAAAGGTTTTTTTTTTAAAATCAGTAGTAAATAGTAAGTCAATTTAACGGAACTTATTTGTGGTTAGGTACTAAAATTATATTGGATATATTTACGTTTAATAAATATTTATTGTCCTGAAAATATAGAGAGACAAATCACATTTTTGTGTCAATTAGTGCTCTTATAAAATAAAGTTTCATCGCTTGTCACGCCATCTTGTGGTTTATGTCTAAGCTATATTATTATCCTAGGACCGTAAATGAGCCATTAAAATCGTGTTGAGATGGTCGTAAAATTAGTATTATTCGTTAGTCGTAAGTAAAACGCTATTAAAATATTTTCTGGACACATTTAAGTAATTTTTTTTGCAAATAATAATTTAAACTATAACTTATTATAAATTAAGGTATTCAAAATGTGAACTTCATGTTGGCCTCCAGTGAAAATTAAACAAATTCGTAGTACGAAGTGTAATTTTACTTTTATATTTGTCACTTATTATAACTTTAAGGTGTTCAAAAATATAAGATAAAATATCCAAAACTAATATTTGGGGTCAATAACCTTAAAAATGAATTAGCAACTCCACCGGGATACACGACGTGTGGACCGTATTTATAAAGTGTTAAAAATTGGACTCCAACTCGGCAGCGGCGTAGCAACATGACTTGGGTCCCCGAGGCAAGGACAATTTATGCCCCCCCCCCCCACTAATAAATGTAAATTTTATTTTTTTTTAGAAAAATTAAGTACGTGCTAGGTAACTAAAGTTGTATTTTATTCAAGTAAATAAAATACTACCAAACGTTGGTATTTTTTATTGTAAAAAACACAAATATTTATTTTATTTTGATAACAATGGTAACTCAACATACTATTAAATATATATTATTGTTTTTTTAAATTTATTTACCAGATTTTTATTGTTAACATTATCTGTAACAAAGGCAAGTCTTGAGAGGTAAATGACTTAAAAGTTCCTTTTCCTCGCTTTTTCATTGCCAAATTCTTTTATTAGAATGGTTAAGTCCATTTCGTAAGCAACTTTAATTTCAATTAAAAGTAAAGCTAAGCTGCTTAATCTACTTTGACTCGTGAGCTTAAGTAATCTTTAAATAGTTTTAATTTACTAAATATCCTCTGAAGAGTTGCCACTGTTACCAACAATGTTAAAAACAATAAAAATGCAGTAAATATTTGAACAAACTTACTTTCTAGAAATCCGTATTGCTTAATAATTAGCTCAAAGGGTAAGCTAGATTTGTGTGATGTTAGTAGTAGTAGTAGATAAGCGGCCGTAGGCCTGGCAATTATGCCGCATATCCCCCGTGCACCTCCGACTGATGCACGTGTCCCTTAGGATGCAAATTTTCTTTCTCTAAGAGGACTTAATTTTTCCTGACACCTTTTTGTCGAGGGCAAAGATTTTTAGACTGCGTAGCAAGTATACACAGTTGACCGCCGGCTTTACACCCCCTCCGAAGGGTGGTCCTGCTACATGTTTGACTTGCATCTATCTAACATCGCCACCCTCCCAGCAGAACTTGGTCTAGAAGGTAGACTACTTCTTCCCAGCAGCTCGAAGTGATATATGTTGACTTGTGTTTTTCGCTGTTCGGTTTTTTCACATTCAGAATGTCCAAAGTCCAACCAGTCACCCATCCAAAGTGCCCGAAGTCTCAGCCTTCTGCCTTGAAATGTTCCTCGCTGACCGAGAGCGGAGGTCACATCTTTTTGGCATATGCGCTGTAGAGACCCTAGACTTGGCGGGATTCCGGCTACCTTCTGCATCCAAACTGGTCAAAGTCTCAGCCTTCTGCCACGGAATATTTCCACTGCCCGAAAGCGCAGGTCAAATCTTTCGGCATCTTCGATGTAGAGACCTCAATTCGGGATCCCCGGCTGTCTACCATGTGTTTAATAAAATAATTAAACAAATTTATTTACTGGAAATACTGACTGTGCATTGGGCCCCCTTTGCCTCGGGTTGCTCTTGGATAGTACGCCATTGCAACTCGGGCTCCAGGAAGTACGAACAATCTATATTTTTTTATGTTTGAGATTTTATTTTCTCTTTGCGGGTAAATTTGGCACTTGCGTTAATAAAGGTACCGCAAACTACAACATCTGCTGATGTACAAAAATTGTAAAGAGCAATGTTCCAAGTACACCTCATTCCAAATTCTCTGGACCAATTTAAATATGGCGGCAAATAATTAAACATAGAAGCTAAATGGAACTGTCATTGTCAGTGTCAAAAAACTGGTCCGCAGCAATACAATCCCTGACAATCCAACAAATATTCATTTTTACGTATGTCTATAGATTTGTATAGTTTCCAATACGCAAATCAAAAAGTCCTCATTGTGTAAAATTTAAGGTAACGCATAAAGGCGCAATTACACAGACGAACATGCTCAAATAAAAGCTCGTGCAAAAGATCTGAAACTTTTTGCGCGAACATTTTTGTGAGCTTTTCTTTGAACATTTTGTTCGGGTAAATTTTTGAGCAAGTTATTGCTATCTATTTTGGAAAAATATTTTTAAAGATGAGAATAAATATAATTTTACATCATTGATCAGTGATCTCAATTCTTTAAAAAAATGGAACACCAACTTTTATTTCAAACTTTTGTGAAAAAAATGCGACGGCAAGCAAAACATTATTATTGGCTATCAGTTTTTTCATATGCAATGTTAAAATAGTTAATGATGGAGGTAATAACATTTAATTCTTTTCTTTAACTTTTTTGGTTTTCTTTCATTATAAAAAGAAATGGGAAATGTCTTCGAAGTAATTACTTTTTAAAATGCAGGTGGATATTTTTAGAGAACTGTTCTGGAGAGTAGTTAGTTGTTCCCTGGGGGGGGGATAGGGAGGTTTAGACAGTCGGAACGCAGCGCTGTCAAACACTGCTGTAATTTTGTGTGCCAATGTTCATTTGACCAAAACTCCCTCTCACTAGTCTACGGTTTTTACCTTCTCCAAACCCAGCAACAGCAATAAATAAGTGCCAATTTTTATTTTTTTTTGATTCTCGTTTTTTTTACAACTCCAAAAAAGTTACAAGTATACTGGCATATCCCCTATAAAAATCAGATCAATCGAAGTTGCTTATGAGGTAAAACGTGAATTTCGACATCAAATCGTTTTTCCGTCGGAAAGCACTTAATTAAAAATACCTTGTTTTAAAACTTAGTCTTTCTATTTTCAGTTAAGTTCAATGAATTCCCATAAAACTATAAAATTTAAATTTGTAAGAAATTTTTATTACCAACATTTCTTCAAACAAACTTTGCTCAACATTCTCTCCAAAATTTACGTGTGTTTTTTTGTACGCGATTTTGCTCAAGAGGCTCGAGTAAATGTTTGTCGGCATTTCAACATCAAAGGAAAGTTTGTCTGTGTAAATGCGCCTTTAGATTTGATTATTGTTAACAGTACGACAATTTTTCAGAGAACACGCACCGAGCATTTGGTCAAAGTATTCTTTTTTTAGCGCTCTCCTATTTATTAATCAAGTAATGCGAAATGTACGTTATTCCATTTATTTTATTTGTCAGTTTTCTAGGCTCTATAAATTCTAAACCTTAGAAACTTAGAGCCACTCCGGGATTTTGAGGCATCGGAGCACCTGATTGGCTCCGTAAAGGTATTAAGCTTGTTTTGGTTAGTTTGTTACCAGTTAGTTTCAGTTTGTTTTGTTACTATGATGGACTTAAGAAGGCATAATTGATGAACGTTTCTCAAAATGAACTCGGCTGCTCTACGAAGTTAAAAATGGTTTAGTAAGGATTTAGAAAGTTTTAGTTAGACATTGTAGAGATCTGTATAATTTTATTAAAATTCTACTATTAAAAAAAAGGCAAAGTTAAGATTTGTATCAAAATCGATGTAGGTATTTGCCTACTTTTTAGAAACTTGTTTCACCCCTTAAACGCAAATGAAGCAAAACGAAACCAAATAAATGAAGAGGCCGACAGAAATTTGAGCAAAGTACACAATTTAGAGTATACAAAAATACTAATTGACGCTCAATTAAAGAACTTTTACATAAATCTGGTATTCAAAAAAGGCTTATTGGTTCTATTTCGCGATGCTCAAAACTAATTTTTTACACGGTTTTCAAACTCTAAAAAACAATTTCTTTTACAATCTGACCCTAAAGTGTTATTTCTAACACATTTAGTACATGAAATAGTAGTTTACGTAACTAGTGCGGAAAGGGCCACTTTTCCGCACGCGATTTCAGATAGGCAAACGATGCGTCAGCGGAGTTTGTCCAGAAAACAAGGGCGGAACAGTCACTTTACGCACGTGTTAGGTACAATTTTTTTCTACGACCACTTGAATGTAAAGTCAAAGAGACGTAAAGAAAACAAAGCCAATAATTAAAAATTTAAAAAAAAATAAATGCGTAAAAGTATGAGGGTAAATTTATTTTGCTCTGAAACGTAAAACTTATGTTCTTTTTTCGTTTAGTCACTCTTTCATCCAAAAGCTAAAAACTTCACCATTGTCAAAAACCATTGTAAAAAAAATAAAATTAAAGTTATTTGCAAACGTCAAAATGGGCATTAACCCATCGGCGGCCTATCAAAAGTTGCATGGTTTCATCCCAAGGCAAGTACACTAATAAAAAGGATTCTTTGGCACAAATGCATATACAGAGCGCTTCAGGTTAATGCGAACATAGGCCTGAAAAAGTCCAATTTGCCAGTGTATGTACACCGCACACCTATCAGTGGAGCAACCAACACTCAGACTTGCGATCACTGTTCGCCGCTTGCGTTTAGTGTGCCTCTAACCACGGTGCAATGTGAAGTGAAAATTTTGATAACGTAATTTTCTTGTTTTTTTGTCAGTGATAAATCAGAGCGTTTTATTTTCAACTGCTCAGATTTATCACTAACAACGTGTTACAATTAAAATAATAAGAAGAAACAAAATAAAAGCAAGTTCTCAAAATAAAATAATACATTCTAAAAACCAAAAAGATTCTCCCAGTCAAAAAAAAATTAGAGCAAATGTTCGAAAAGTCCTCCTTGCTCAGCTAGACAATTTCCGAGCCTATTATAAAAACCCCTTCTAACGTTTCCAAGCATGTTAGGGTTGATAGTTTGAAAAGCTTCTTCAATTTTAATCCGAAGTTCTTCCAAATTATTAGCCCTTTCATGCCCGTAAACTTTATTTTTGATATAACTCCACAGATAGAAGTCATTAGGAGCAAGATCGGGTGATCAAGCTGGCTATAAAATAGTTCCCGGTGAACTTATAACCCGATTAGGAAATGCATTATCGAGATATTTCCTAACAAGGCCAACATTGTGAGCGGGACAACCATGTTTCACCAAATCTCACACCTAATAACTGCCTAGCAGTTGGAATAATATGCTGCTGCAGTATATCCAAGTATCTAGGACCATTCAAATTGTCGTCAATAAAAAATTGGATGCTGACGCTTTGAACGCCTGAAGACGTATCAACTACTTCGGCAATTTGGTGGCTAGATAACTTTCGCTTTTCCTCCACTGCAGCGCAAATCATCACATCTCGTACTTCCTGCTCGTCATTCAAAACAGTGAGGTTTTTATGGTTTCTTGGCGCTACACAACCAAAGTTCAAAATTCTGCACAAACCTTTGAATCGTTAATAAACTAGGTTCTGGGCGATTTACAAAATTCTCCAAAAAAAGTTCTTGAATAAGTCTCAATGGTCTGCCTTGATAGTACCATTGACCATCTGCATTTTTTCGGCAACTTCGGACACATCCATTTTTAGTTTTAAAAATGTATTATTTCACTTAAGTACGTACAAATCTGTTTCTCGAGCAAGGCAGAAATAAAATAAAATAATAAAAACAAAACAAATTTCAAAAAGATAACACTGCAACGTGCTTCGACCCTACGTCGGTCTTACGACACGGAGAGTAAATTGGACTTGATTCCCCCTATGTTCGCATTAGTCTGAAGCTCCTTATATACGGAATGCCTAAAATTTTAAACAAAGACAATCATGGATTTCAGGAAAAGACAAGAGTTTTTGAAAAGGTACGTGTTCTTTTTTGAAAATAATGATCTATACTATAACGTCATTTAAAGCAAAAAGTATCTTAAAAAACACGCTTAGCATACAACTTCAAAAATTACCGTTTTTTAAGTAAAAAGCAAAGATTTAAGCCCAACAAACAACACATAAAAACTTCCATTCGAGTTATCTGACGAAACTCCATTCACACGCACATACATATATACACAAACGGAAAGGGAAAAAACTTTGAAACGTGGAAAAGGGATAAAACATGGAAAAGGGATAATTTATTGTCCACACGTTTCGTGGATAATTCGCAAAGGATTCTCAGTCTCTTTGATTTTCGCTAGCTTTTCTAGCTTCATTCTCTTTTTTTTTTTATTTTGCTTTTATTTCGGAGATGTTCTATAAACATATTACTTTTAGTTAATTATAAGAAGACAACACAAGCAATATTTTCTACTTATAGTTTTAAACTAGTTACTAAAAAACAACACTCTAGAGTGCAGAGAAGGTGTTTCGATGTGACAATGCACTTGTCCTGAAAGTTGAAAAAGCTCCCAAAATATGGTATCTGTTTTTTTGACCACGCCAGTTAAATTCACGAATAAGCAGAAACTTTCAGAAACAAAATATTACTTTGGGCCCTAAGCTTAATGGATTTGGATTTAATCGAATAACTCGAGTTAATTTATTTGAATAATACCTTTACCTTACTGATGAAAAAATTACTTATATAAATTAAAACTGTACCAAACAAAACACATCAATTTATTCCTCTAATCCGCAAATCAGTGAGCTGTCACCCATGCGTACCGTGTTTGCACACACTCTGATAAGTGAGGCAAAGCAAGGTATCGATTCGGACCAATCCATCAAAGTGTTATCTACATAAATACTTGGACAAACGATGGGTTCTCTTCCATTCGTTATACGCCCTATGAACCTATGAATCAATCAGGATTGATTGATCGGATTATATGGATCAAGTTGTTTTAAATCAGACAAAAACTGTGCGAGTATTTTACCTACTTATACGTATCTAACAGATAGGCTAGCCTTCCATTAGCAGATTTAAGCGCGGATTTCAAGTTATGGTGAAGGTGCCAATCGTTCTGTCACTGTTTCACTCACTGAGAGAGACGGAAGTCCAGCCTATAATATTAGCAACAAAGCCAAAGTGCACAACATTTTTGATTTTTAATGTTTTGTTTTCAACGAGTCTTTTATGGTTGGTGGGATGACACCATGGCTCAGTAGAATCGTATTTACTTTGCTGTGCACACAACGTTAAGTAGTACGTAGAGGGTGATCGGTTATAAGTGTTCCCTGACATAACTTTTTTTCTAATACCGCAGAAGAACCAAACAAAACCTGGGTGAAAGGGTATTTTGTAGGGACCTCAAAATCATTAATAAAAATTATTCTTATGGAACTCCCTACATATTTTGACACTGTTGAATTCTCCAGAAAATTAGATTTTTAAAATACAATATACTAATAACTCTTATTATTCTGTTATAATAAAACCGGATGCCCTCGGTTTATTGCCATTTAAAATATTAATATCTTGTGAAAAGAACGCAATTTACACGATTTATAATTATAATTTAGTTTAATGTCATCTATTGTAGATAGATGGCACTGGAATCAATATGTTCTCTATGTCGCAGGTAATATTATTATAAATATAACGCAGCAAAAAATTATTTAGGTAATCTTTTGATAAATAATCTCAAGTAGTATATCAACATAATGGTTATACATTGATATATTTATATCCATAGGCTACTCCGTAATTGCATTTTAGTGGAAGACTCCACTGCATATGTTAGGATATCCATCTCGTGGCCATCTGGACATGTTTTGAATCACAAAATCATATCAATCCAATATTCAATAGGTATATATATTTGCTATGTGGGATATCATAGTCAGTGCCTAGGTATATTACTATAATTCTTAAAAAAAATGTTCTGATAATATTATAGTCATATCTTACGTCACGTTTCTATCACATTTATATCACCTGTATGACCTAGAACATAACTTATTGCCGGCATGTGTTAGTAATATTCCCAATGGTAAAATGTAACATTCCTATCATATTCTTTGTTCTCTACGTATATGACTATTACATAACAGGAATGTTTAATTATTATGTGAGTCAGAATGTGCAAAATCAAATCCGTTAAACAAAAGAAAGTTCAATCATAAAATAATTGACTATAAAAACGGTTTCTGCAATTCGTTAAACCAGTTTTTTATCCAAACTCATTTAATATCAAACTCGTAATTTGTAAAAGCCATTTTTAATAAAACCCGGAATTTGTTAAACTATCATTTTTCAAAACCGGAATTCCGTTGTTTATCAGAAATTTCAGCTAAATTGATTGTGCATTCGTCAATAATACATAAACCGGAGGAATACACGCAGGTGGTGTGGTGGATGGCGCGGCATTTCGATGCATTTTTCGCTGCCACGCGCGCATACTTGTACGGGTAGCTTTCAATAGTTTATGTATAGACGTCACTTGCATTCCAGTTAAAAATAAATTTCTGATAAACAACGGATCTTACGAATTCCGGTTTTGAAAAATAATGGTTTGACTAATTCCGGGTTTTATTAAAAATGGGTTTTAAAAATTACGAGTTTGATATTGAATGAGTTTGATGAAAAACGGTTCGATTAAAACCGAGTCTTATAAATTTCGAATTTGTTATTGAGTGGGTTTGAACAAATATTCCGATAAAAAATCGGTTTAACAAATTGTAGTTTTGATGGTGAATCGTTGTTACGATGAAAATTTTTATTAAATACGGCCTGTTAAATTCCTGGTTTGTCAAACCATAGCCGTTCATAAAACCTAAGTAATTTATGACACCCTGCTGTTAAAACGCCGCTATTTTTATTTTTATTTTTTTATAATAAAACCGGATGCCCTCGGTTTATGGCCACATAACATTGGAGGAATACTCATGTAATAGGAATATTCCCTCAAAGTGATTTTTGGAATATTCTATTGCGAATATGACAGGAATGTTGCAGACCTATTTTTTATTGAATATTCTTTAAGATAGTGAAAGTTATATTTCTTTAGTAATAAGATAATAATATGCGCAATAATGCCCATGATAACCTGATAATCAAATTATTTTTATGAATATTCTCAAAAAGAATGTTTTTGTCAGGATTTCGATATGTTTGCTGAAAATATTACTATCCTGTGAAAAGAACGCGATTTACGTGATTTATAATTATAATTTAATTTAATGTCATCTATTGTAGGTAGATGGCACTAGAATCAATATGTTCAATGTAGCAAAACGTTATTTAGGTAATCTTTTGATAACTAATCTCAAGTAGTACATCAACATAATGGTGATACATTGATATATATATATCCATAGGCTACCCCGTAATTGCACTTTAGTGGAAGACTAATGCATATTTGGTGGATATTCATCTAGATATATATCCACTCTATATCTTAGGATATTAGGATATCTATCTCGTAGCCAAATGGACATGTTTTGAGTCACAAAATGTATCCATGCAATTATAGTCGGTGTCGGGGTATATTACTATAATTCTTTAAAAAATATATTCTGGTCGTATTATAGTTATTTTTAACGTCACGTTTGTATCACATTTATATAACCTGTATGAGCTAGAACGTAATTTGTTGACGACATGTGTCAGTAATATTCACAATGGTAAAATGTAACATTTCTATCACATTCTGTGTTCTCTAAGTATATGACTATTACATTACAGGAATGTTTAATTGTTATGTGAGAAGTTTCTAGTTTTACAGCTTTTTAATTGTTGTGATTTTATGCATCTTTTTTTGGTTTAAAAATGCGTAATTTGGTGTCATTGACCTTAGCTCATGGGTCATGTGATATCCATAGTGTTTGGAGTTAAATAAACATCAGATTTGAATTTATATGAATGGCACATTTTGTAAAAACTAAGACAAGGCCAGTAGCACATTTTTGATTTTTTGCCGAATAAGCTAAAACTTCTTTCTAAGGCTACAGATTCAAATGTTTGAATATATAAAAATTTTTGGCTTAAATTTTGGAACTCAACGCTAGAAAGTCAATCATTATATCGGTTATGCGTGTATCTCCGGAACATCGGGATTATATCATATAACTATAAGATACTATAACGGCCTTGCCCTTGCATATTCCGAAAAAAAGCCCTGGCGAAAATAACAGCTCTCCTAATCAACTTAGCCTGGAAAAAATGCAGAGCCAAAAACAAAGCCTATTTTTGCTCTGACAAGACACCCACAAAACATAAACTTTTGATTGACTTGGGCCCACTTTCTCACTTTGGATTAAGTTATAACTTAGACTTAAGTGCTTGTTGCTGTCTCTTTTTAAAAAACACAGTGGGAAAAGGACAGATTGTAAGATAGGTGGCATTTAGAACTTAAGTGAAAGGCGAGAAACTGGCTCCTAGTTATTCACTTGCTATGGTAACTAAGTAAATCCTTAACCTAAAAATATTCGAGTTCCGAAGCTGTCACTGTCAGTTTTAAAGTCAAATATAGTACGTTTTCAGATCGTACTCAATACATATCGAAAATTAAGCATCTTGTTCTTTTATATATGACGCTCTTTGTCAGAACAGAGGACATGCTCTATGAAAGAACAAGAAGCCAATCTTTTCAATACGTATTGGGTACGACGTGAAAACATACTAAAAGTTCTGTGCCGCGGCATGAGCAAAATAATTCGTTTCTACTTACTATAGTTACACGAAAATTCTATTTTAAGACTTAAAATATTATATTCTTTAACTTTACATAAACTTTGAGCTACTACAATTGGTAGAAGAAACTTTTTCGCCTTTAAGGAGAAAGGAGGTGGTAAAATAATACGAAAATTTTAAATAAGTAAGTAAAATTTATCAAAATATAAGTTTATAAAAAATTAATACCAAATTTTATTTAACTGCGTTTTTGCGAAGCGTAAACATGTTCAAATAAATAAGTTGAAACAAACTTTAAGCAAAAAAATTATTTTGGAATTACGACAAAAAAATTCGGTTTAATTCGCTATTGGTTGATTAGCAAACGAAAAAAAAATCCAAAAAAATACATGTTAAGCCATGGTGACTTTTAAAAAACCCATTTTAATTGGTTAAAAAGTACTGGTGTGGAATTGTCAGGAAAATTTTAACCAAAAATGAACCAGTAATAAAAAATAATGTAGCAAACCATTACGCAGCTACATTTTCCGACCGACAAATCCCACAAGCTTTAATTGATTCAAAAGGTTACCAGAAAATCACACTGTATCTAGGAAGAAAAGTTTAATTAATAATAAAATAATTCTCAATGTCAAAAAATTACATTTTCTCAAAATTTATAAATTTGGCAACAAATCTAGAGTTGAGACTACATCCAATCTCAATTGAACCACTTTGGTAGCCAAGACCTATGATAGTGATTTTCGAACGTATAGTGGATACCTACTTATATGGGCTATTCTCAAATTAACGTGCAGAACAAGGTTTCATTTTTGAAAATAAAATTTTGAATGAGGGATGATTTTTAAACACATATTATTGCCTTGTAGAAGGTTAAGGTTTACTTATGAATTTATAAATAAACGTAACATTTAAAAGGTTATTTAACGCATACCTTTTCTTCGTTTTCGAATAAAATATTGTTTATCAGTCCAAGTGGAAAATGAGATCAGTTTGTGGCACATATAAGTTTTCTGGCTTCAAGATTATTATTAGGTTCCTTTCGGATAGCTAAAGTTCCTTTAAATATTTTTATGTTAGGCTCAACAAAAACATCAATCATCATTATCATAATTGGAAAGCAAGAATGTTTTTAAGATGGTCTCCTCGCATAGCTATTTATCTAATGTGGTAAAGTTAGGTATGACTCCAAGCGCTACCAAATTATCAGCTGCCCTTTTCAATCGTTCCCAGTTCCATCTGGGGCTGCTTTCCCATGTACAAATTCAGAGTAGTGCCATCTTAGTGAGTCGACAGCTAGCTGCTTTGATAGATAAGTGACATTTTTTATGTAAATTTAAAAGTGTGTTATTTTTTAACACCAATGTTAACAAAACTGATGTTAACATAACTGATGTTAACAAAACTGAGGAAAACAAAAAAAATTGTTTTGCACTTTTTGACACTGACATTCTGGTCGCGATTCTTCAAAAGCCGCCTGAAAATCTCGCCTTTACAAAAAAATCTGACGATTTTTAAACACAAGTTTACTTAATGTTTTTTGTCAGCACTATTTTGCTACTATTTCTTAAAATTTAGTAGTAAATAAACAATATTTCAGTTTTAATTTTTTAGCCTGTTTTTCTGAAAACCCTGTTTTTTATCAAAAACTGTATGTCATTAAACTTATTTTTTTGTGAATACAACCTTTAACACTTTTAACATACAAAACCATAGATAGCCATGGAATATTTCGCTGTCATGGTTCAGAAAAGTCACACAAATTCTGTCTTTCCTTTTACATGGTGAAAATTTTCGACACTTTTTGACGTATAACGCGTAGTAACAATTTAGCTCCGCCATAAACTAGTCTTGCAGAATATCTTTAAAATATTAAATTTACTTAATGTTTTTAAAAAAATGACGCAGTTCCCTTACAACGTTAGGATAAATATGAAGGACGCTGTGTTTTTATTTTAAATGAGGCAATAAGTAAAATTGCCACTTTCCAGAATTCTGACGGGTGAGATTTTCTGTTGTTTCTGAACAATCGCGACCTCTATAACAAAATGTATCGTTATTTTTAGCTAGACAAGGCTGGAAATGCGGCCAAACCTTTTGAATTGATACGTTCGTGAAGGTGATGCTTAAATCCCTAAAATTATACATAAAAAAGTGTGCAAAAAAAAGTCTTATGAAATCTTTGTAACAATATTGTCAGCACCCATGATAAAAGTAAAATTAAAGAAAACTATGGGGCACTGGCTCAACTGTGACCAACTGTCTTTTTAGAGAGAAACAAAATTGCCAAACGTCAGGACAAAAATTCTCGCTGACAGTTGACGTCAATTATATCTGTATAAATTTTGGGTGGCAATTACTTTATGTACATATAGTTTTTGAATCCGGGAGAGGATCGAACACTCGACAGCAATTTAAGTACGGTAACTGATCTGTCTCGGCGAGGGGTTACTCCACAGTCTTCGTCTCGAGGAGTCACTCCATAGTCTTCGTCTCTTTTCACTCTATCGTGTAGAACGATATAGAACTCATACCAACTTATAGTTCTAATTCTTAATCTCAATCTCAAAATCGCTTTATTATCTCAAGAAAAATGTCTCATTGACAAAGCACACTTAAGTTTAAACTATACTATAATACAATACATACAAATGTCAAAATAATAATATTAATAATAAGTAACTATTAATTATAATTAAGTTGAAAAATGTAAAAGTTGTTATTAAAAAAAAAACAATAGATTATAAAGCAAGATTGACCAACAAATAACAAAGAAAAATAAATGCAAAAAAATTACTGTGACAGTATAAAATATAAAACTTTTAAAAAGGTTGATAAAAAAGATGCAAAAAAAAAATCATTCGGTACCTAGTAAAAGTTTAAGCTCAAAAATACCAACTAAAGACAACTTAAAAAAAATATTGTGGTTAAATAATTTTGAGAAGATCTACACCCGAGATTGTCAAAAATGTAAACCGTTAAAAGAATATCAAAGTGAATTGAATAATATAGAATAAAAAACTTTGGAATTACGGTACAGTTAAAAAAAATATGAAAATATTACATAATAAAAACCAAAAAAAAACCCCTAGATACTGACACAGTTTTAAAATAATTGAATCTTGATAATATTCATTACAGTTGTAATAAGGCTTTTCTAAAAGACGATAAGAAAAGAGTCTTGGAATTGGTAGGGGCGTAAGCCTCTTTGTAGTTTGTCTTGTTATTCATTGGGGTAAAGGCGGGTCAGAAGGTCTCTGAGCATTTTGCTTTTTATGTATCAAGCAAACTGATTCCAAGTGATACCAGAGTTGGGATCTTAAACTAAGGTCTACAGTGTTCTCTCGGCCCAACTTTGTTCAGTATTCTAATTGCTCGCTTCTGAATTCGAAACACTGCCTCAAAGAGAGTTTATGAACAGAACCCCCAGAAAGCTATGTCATATCTGGCCCTTGATTCAAATAATGAATAATATACAATTTTAGCTGAGTGTATAGCTGAAGCTCTGAGTTAACTACTCTAATAGCAAAATAAGCTGACGACAATTTAGATTTCATTTAATTAACATGTTCTCTAAAGTCCAAGTTTTACTAATGATGAGTCCTAAGAATTTTACATGCGATGAAGGGCTTATGCTTTGGTTATTAAGATAAATGAAGTTAAGACAAAATGTTAATGACATAACATTGGTTTTTGTTACATTAAGATTAAGATTAAAATAATTAGAGTCGCACCACTACTTTTTGAACATCATTAGATATTACATTGTCCAATTCTAGCCTGTTTTCTGGCCAGACTATGGTATTATCGTCAGCAAACACACAAAATTTACCATTAATAGTTAATTAATTAATAACAACAAAAAGTAAATATCACAACATCTTCTTAAATCTTGGTTTCTCTTAAAATTTACTTATTTAAGATGTTGGCGTTTCTTTATGTGACCAAAAAACTGAAACAACCTAAACGTTTCTACGAAAATGTCCCATTTTACCAAGAATTAAGTAAGTAATCCAACAAGATTTCGAAATCGATTTCGAACCTTCAGATCTTTGAGTTTGTTCGGTTAACATACTTTACCTAGAGCTACTGACGTAAGCACATTTTTCAACCCTAAGGAAGGCTGATAGTGCGGAGGGGGGATGTTAATAGTTTTGTGGAAAGATTTCTTACGTTGTTTTTATTATTTTAAAGCGTGTGTGTACTTATCTTCGTTTTCTTCAGTGATTTTCTTATTTTTCACTAATTATTGCAACTGAAAAAGAAATATATTAAAAATCTTGTTTAAAAGCTAATTTGGGGTAATTTATTAACAAATATTTAAACAATATCAATTCTAAAGATGCACCCAAGAAACTAAAGTTGTTCTTATATAAGAAATTTATTGCGATACCACGGCTGTAGAAGTTAATTCCCAATTCCTTACAATAAAGACCAAACTTAGTAAAACAGTCTTGAAACAGTCCAAAAGGGAAACATCCCTGGCTTGACCACAAAAACCTCAATTTAAATGTATCACCTAAGCACGGCGAAGTGTCTCAGGCAAGTGTTGCCATAACCGAAAGGTTATGATTTATTTAATATCTTGGGGCACAATGTGGCTAGCTAAAAGTATGTGCTGATTTGGAAGCTCGTTTGGAAGCCATTAGCACTAAGGAAAAGTTAAAACAAGAAAGTAGATAAGTATTTTTTTGCATGGCGCGTATAAAGATACTCTGGTAAAGTTAAATGATAAAAATAAAAGATTAGTTTGCTGGGCTAAGGTTGATACACGGTATTAGAAAGTATGGTCGTATAAGTCACACCCTCAAAACTAGTAACTGGCTTAATATGTACAATAGATGGCGTCTATATTCTTTAGTTTTCTTCTCCAAGCTAATGAAAAACAACTTACCAATATATTTGCATAATAAATTAAGATTTAGAACAGATAATAGGGATATTTTGGAACGGTTAAATTTTTACAACTTTGACAGCTGCTGTTGTAGTGTTTAACCCCCACTACCACTAGCACTCATTGATTTTACCAGAGTTTTTGGAACACATTAAAAACTGTCACTTGTAAAAAAATTTAAAGATGAGGAAAAATAAAAAATTTGACTTAATTAAAAAAAAATAAACGTTTCATATGTTGGAACCTTGTAATATTTTATTATTTTTAAAATTAATTAAGCCAAAATTATCTAAAATTAACCAGAAAAATAACCACAACCACAACGAAATGGATTCGTAGCTTACAGAGGCATGTTAACAATGCCCAGGCATTATAATTTGAAAGGTCAGTCTCGTATCAAATTGCCTGTGCATGGAACAAATTATCACCATATCTTTCAAAACTACAATCAGTTCAATCTTTTCGTAATGCAATATTTAAGAACTGTTAACAGAGCAAAGTTTATAAATAAAATAAGTTTATTTTTCATATACTCACCTGATCCTGTCCTGTCAACCTTGTCTCTTCTCATTTCTCTCTTTCTAATTTTCAAAAAGTTAAAATTAATACTTTTTCCTTCTTTCTTTTCTCTTTTTTTGCCTTTATCTTATTTATTTGATTCTTTATTTTTTATTGTATGGAAAAATGCCTATAACCAATTTACTGATGGTTTGTTAGGTTAAGTTAGTGTCAGGGGATAGGTAGAAGAACAGGAAATTTGTTTGACTCCAAGCAGATGCCCTGAACCTCGCCCAAATTGATCTTGTCATTTATATATAAGTTTCTGGACCAATAAAAGACCTTTATTATTATTATAATTATTATTATTATTTTTATTATTATTTACAAAAATTATTATTATTATTATTATTTTTTATTTTTTTTTTTGGTTTTGGCCTTATCTGCGGTCCCGCAGCTCCGACTTACACGGGTGCAGATAGGCCAGGTGTTCCATTCACCGTTCTACTCCCCACCAACCGCGAGGTTAGTAGAAACGGTGTTCCGCATCGTGTGCTCTGAGCAGACGCAATGATCCGAGGATGACCGCTTTCTGCATTGCGCCAGCAAGGTGTTCTGCCTTGTCACGGCAGGCTGGTAAGGTTTTGAGAGCTGAGAGCAGTGTTTGCCGTGCACCTCCGAGAGCTCCAATTACCAAAACCACTAGCTTGACTGTATAGCCCCGGTACACTCGGCGAAGGTCAAAGGTACTATTATTATTATTATTATTATTTTTCTTTTTTTTTTCCTGGAGGGCAGCCTGCGCATCGAAAGCAAGTGCTTCAAGATCCACTGGCGTCGCAGTTGAGAACTGATCTGGCAATGGACAGAGTTTGAAGGATGACCGCTTTTTGCATGTCTCCAATTACTTTTTCGGGTAAGTTGAGTTCTTTAATTTTTAGAGCCTGACATCCTCCTATAATATGTTTCACTGTCTCGCCGTTCTCACCACACATTCCGCACTTATCTTCAATTTCAATTTTTAATATGTACTTTTGATGGTTTCTGGTGGCTATTATTCGATCTTGAATGGCTATCATGAAGCCTTCTGTTGCGGCGTATAAGTCTAACCGCGTAAGCCAAGCTTGTGTTGCTTTAGAGTCTATAGTTCTGTCTGCTATGATAGTAGGGTACTTTCCGTGTATTTGTTTTGCTTTCCACTTGTTTCGTTTTTCTTTCGTATCTTTTTTTCAGTACATCTGGCGTATCTTGGTCTGCTTGTGACAAGTTAAGCAGGGTAAGTTTCTTGTCCATTGCCACAATTGCACGGTGCAGAGGGCTTGTTGCAGATTTTAGTATAAAATACTTTTGCAAGTTGGCAACCTGTCAAGCGTTTTACACAAATGCTTCGGGTACAACCCGTCCGCCTAGGTTTTGTGGCAGGTGAACTCTTTCGACGCTTGCACAGGGGTGATGTATTCGATGTTTAGTGTATTCAACTCTAGTTTGCGTATCAATGTCGTGCAATTCGGTATTGGTCTAGCTTAGTACCCCATAGCTATATGCCAGTACTGAAGCCGCGTACGTTGTTATGGCTCTGGCTTTTTTTCTTCCCGATAGCTCCGTTCTCAGTACTTGCCGCAGTCTCTTTTTTTTTCTCTCTCTTTGCATTTCTTTTGATCTATTGCCCGGTTCTGTTCGTACCCTAAATATTTGTATAGTTCGTCTTTCTCCATTCCATCTATTTTTCCCTCCCTCCCCATGTCATACCCAGCATCCTCTGCCCATACTCCTTTTGTCATTGTTTGTGTTTTGCACTTATCCAATCCGAATTCCATCTTTATATCCTGACTAAATTTTTTTGTTGTGTCCATCAGTTGTTGTAGATGTGTTTTACTTTGTGCATATATTTTTAAATCATCCATGAACAGGAAGTGGTTGAGTTTAGTTTGGTTGGTTTCAGATAGTGGAGTGCCATTTTTAGTTAGATTAAGGAGCGTCGTGAGTGGTATCAACGCCATACAGAACAAAAGTGGGCTTAGTGAATCGCCTTGAAATATGCCTTTTCGTATTGAAATCTCCCCTACGTCCATAGTTTGATTATTGTTTTTTATTATTAGTTTTGTTTTCCATTTTTTCGTAGCTATTTGGATAAACTTGCATGTTTTTTCTTCGATCTGGTAGAGGTCAAGAACTTTTAGTAACCAGCTATGAGGCAGGCTATCAAAGGCCTTTTTATAATCAATATAAGCGTTATGTAGAGTGTTCTTCTTGCGCTTGGCATCTTCACTTATTATTGTATCTATGAGTAGTTGCTCTTTACATCCTCTTGAGTTTCTCCGACATTCTTTTTGTTCTTCTGGGAATAGTTTGTTCTGGTCTAGATGATTATATATTTTGTCTGCGATTATTGAGGTAAGAATTTTGTATGTCGTCGATAGGCACGTTATGGTTCGATATTTCGCGGGGTCTTCTTGCGCTGGTTTTGTTTTTGTTATTAAGACTGTGGTACCGTGAGTCATAAAGTTAGGGATTTGCTCGGGTTTGTTGAGGATTGTATTATGGATTTGAGTCATGGTTGGATGTATAGCTGTAAGTTGTTTTAGCCAATAGTTTTGTATCCCATTTGGTCCAGGCGCTTTCCAATTAGGAGCCTTTTTCAAAGCTTTTCTAAGGTCGTCCATGGTAATTGTGTTGTCGATCATGGTCCTGATATCACCTGTTTCTCTCCTTACATTTTGTATCCATGTTCCAATGTCTATGTGACTCTTCCTTTTCCCATATGCTTCCCCAAAATTCCAAGGCTCTAATCTTATCTGGGTATTTATCTGCGCCTTCTTGGGTGTTCTCTTCCTGAAGTTTTTTATAGAACAATCCTTCTGATCTTTCAAAAAGGGCAGTGTCGTTTCGCCTGGCTTCACTCTTCTTGTATCTTTTTAAGCGCTTACTTGTGGCCGCTAACTTCTGTTTGAGTTTATTTTCTTCAACAATTTTTCGAGTTTTTCTTTTTACTTTATTGCTGGGGGTTTGAGTTTGAGCTTGTGTTAAGCATCCTATATCTTTTCTTAGTTTTTCAATTTTGTTTTCTAGTCTTCGTTGCCATGGCTTTTTCTTTTGTTTTGTTGTTGCGGGTGACTCTTCTCGCTCTACTTTTTGCTCGTTGCACGTTAGTATCGCATGTCCTGCTATTAATCTGTGTAGTTCCTCTATTGTGTATATGTTGTTCACGTGTTCTTTTATTTCAGTGAGGGCTGTCGAAAAAAAATCCAGTGATTTTTTTGTTTTAAGCACTTTTTAGTAACGTTTTGCAGTTCTAAGTTTTTCTGATAATGTTGGTAGGTATAAACTGTTGTATTTTATTTGTTATATTTGAATAAAAAAATAGTATACACTTTATTACAGCTTGATACTTTTAGCAAACAAATCCTGATAGCTATTGTCGTGCATGTAAAATATGACTTTTATTTGAATGGCATCGGCTTACGTTGTGTCAATATTTGGACTTCCTATGCATAGCGCACACACATGAAAACGTACACTTCGTTGTCCATTTCATCTGTCAGTCGGTCGCTCTCTTTGTCTGTATGTACATTTTTAATTTTTTTGCTAAAATTAGTATTCAAGAAACACTAACCTGCATTGGAAGGATATATCTTACCCACTTATTAATAGGCTATGGATTTTAAAAAATCTATAGCAAATAGCAATATTGAAAAAATCTAATAATTTCCGCCAGTTTTCACTATTTAGTATTAGTTTCAAGTATTTAGGAAAAAATTATTTAAAAACATCGTCAAAATATCAAAATGTCAAAGACTAAAATGTCGCAGCAACGAACGTCACCGAGTAAAAAGGTACATCGCTATGGCAACCATTGTTATTTCATTTACCAGCCGCCTTGATTTATAGTGTAAAGATAGTGTGTTTTACGAGAGGTGCTCTTCGTTTGAGATTTTTAAAAGTATTTTTCTGTTTTTCTTGGATTTTTTGATAAAGTTAAAAAAAATAGTGTTCACAACTCGTGGCTAAACTGTGCTTTTTTTACTCGTGTTTTTAAATACCTCGCTGCGCTCGTTATTTAAAACAACGCTTGTAAAAAAAGCACTATTTTAGCCACTACTATTAAAAATCTCGAACATAAATTAAGGCGGCTGGTAAATGAAATAACAATGGTTTCCATAGCGATGTACCTTCTTACTCGGTTGACAGGTTGATTTTTTGACGATGTTTTTAAATGATTTTTTCGTAAATACTTGGTGAAAATTGGAGGAAATGGCTTAATTTTTAGGCAAGAATAATTATATATTTTCAATATTACTATTTTCCACTATTTCCCTTTAATTTTGGGTAAAAGACGGACAGAAATCTTTTTTTCCACCCGTCATCAAAAGAAAGTTTGTTTGCATCGCTAACCAAAAAAGCCATGCTTTAGTTATCTTCACACAGTTACTAAAATAATGTTTTTGATGAAGGTATAAAAAATATATTTTATTGAATTGATAACTTCTTAAAAAGTATTGACCACTCTACGTCCAACCCTGGGCGACCGTTTTAGAAGGACCGCCAAATGTTACTTAAACTCATAAGGAAAATAGAGATTTTTAGGCTGCTCATAAACTAATCTAGCTTCCTACCATTTTCGATATGTTATAGGAATTAACAATTTTTTCAAGAATTTAAAAATTTTTAGTTAGTTTTGCCTGCCCTGCCATATTGAATATTTTATTTTAAACTAGCTGAGGATGCCGTAGCTTCGCCTACGATTTACTCGTTTTTTCCAGATTTTCTTGTTTTAAATGGTCATAACTTTTTGATAAAATAATGTTCTCCCCAGGAGTCCAAGTTATGCAGCAGTGAAATTCTTACTAAAAAGTGCTGGAACAAACAGACAGACACGCAAAAATTATTAAAAAAACAAACAGAAGATGGCTGTCACACTGTAAATTTAACGAAAAAACAAGAGTTTTTTTTTACTTCAGTGCAAAATGAACTTCTTCAATTTCGATTGCTCACACAGCGCTTGACCGAAATTTTCTGTTGTTGTTGTACACCTAGCCGATGAGTCCCTAATAAGGACGAAACGGCGTCGTCCTAGGTTCTACCCTCAGTGTGAGCAATCGAAATTCAAGAAGTTCATTTTGAACTAAAGTACAAAAATTATCAAACTGGTTTTTGGTTATCTATATCGTTCGGTTAGAACGCTAAAAATATTTAATGCACAAAAATGGTTTCTCTAGAGATTTGCTATACATGGTGAGTCTTTTAAAACTTACAATGGCTATATTTTCTTAACTAAAAGAAATAAAAAATAAAGTTTCTGTAAAATCCAGGTGGAATAATAAAGCTCATAAAAAATGCCAAACGATGACCATAAAAATTTTTAGATAAAATTAAAAAATTACCCTTGAATTAAAAAAGTCTTTAGAAGTCCACTCACAAAAGAAGCTAAATTTTTTAGCATAAATTACAAATAGGTCATTAAAACGATCACCTGCAGAATTCAAACAACGCATTTTTCAAACCACCCCGATCTACCCATTAAGCGTCACTCAATTCTGAATCTTAAATGGTAATACTTTACTTATGGCACTTCATTGGAAACCTATAAAATGCTAAACGACGCTCATAAAAATTTTTAGCTAAAAGTTAAAATTTAATTACTTATTAAATTAATTTTGCCTAAAAAGTAACTTTATTAGCCTAAATTACAAATAGGTCATTAAAACCACCACCGGCGGAATTTTTAACACAAACGTTTTGCATTTTTTATAATCTTTCGAAAGAGGTGCCACAAGTGGGGTATTGCTCTTTAAGATTTACAGGTGAGTGGAACTGGCGCTTGGGGTAGGTCAGGGTGGTTTGAAAAATACGTTACTTGAATTCTGCAGGTGATCGTCTTAAGGACCTATTTGTAATTTATGCTAAAAAATTTAACTTTTTTTTTGTGAAATGGTAGAAGTCAATTCAAGGGTAATTTTTTAATTTTATCTAAAAATTTGTATGACCATCGTTTAGCATTTTTTATAAACACAAGTTGAGTATTGCCATTTAAGATTTAGAAGTGAATTGGTATGACGCCTAATAGGTAGGTCTAATGAAAAATACATTTGTATTCCCTCTGGATTTTATAGTAATCGTATTTTTAATTTTTTTGATATTGTTTTTAATTAAGAAAGTATAGCCATAGTAAGTTTTCATTTGCTCACCCTCTATTTATATATTTCTCATTTTTTCTTAGCTTAAGTATGGCTAAAACCCTATGACCTTATTGCGTTACAATTTGGAGGAAAAATTCCTTGTTGTCACCGTAACAACTTATGATTTTTTGCAGGATGAGACGTAGTAGAGGGTTTTTTTTTATACTGGGACTTTCCATGCATTATAGTTGTTAGTCAAGTTTTTACAAAGTTAAAGACAAAACAAAATATCCATGCATCTAGACGGGATTCGAACTCGAGACCTTTCGTGCAGCAGGCTGATACGCCACCCACTGCGCTACGGAGGCGGAGTTTATTTGCAGAAAAATATTATTTCTCGTAAAGTAATAAGTTTTAAACCAATAAATTTATTGTAGAAGGAATTTAAAGAGAGAGGAATAAAATTCTGATATTTGAGTCTGGCATTGGACGCCACTGTTCAAAAAGTTCGAATTTCGTAAATTTCGCCATATCTGCAAATAAAATCAATCTGTTCTAAAATCGCAAATTTTCCGCAAATTTTTTGTGGAGATATATTTTACTAAATTTGGAAGTATTTTTAAAGGTGGGTACAAACCGGCCCCGTCCTTTTTTTGATTGGAGGTAACGATTTTTATGTTTTTGTAGATAATGACTTATTTCTTTAATATATCCCAGAAAAACTCAAGTGTTGTAAATACATTTTTTGATTCCTTTAGGAAATTCTACATAGCTTATAAAACGTTAAAGAAAATTAATTCACACATTTTTCATTTCAGGTTAATTGAGATTAATCCATTTTTGAACAGTAAAAAAATTTAGATCATAAAAAACATATTGAAAATTCTTTGTTGGCTTTGTCACTTGCAATATGCAAAAAAATCAGTGTTTATCGTAAAAGAAATTTCACTCTAGAGACCACTGTGCTGCGGCTTAATTTTTGATTCCTCCAAGTTTTTCTTTGTATCCCCTCTCCTTTTTGGGGAAGCTGTATCCGCCCTTAAATATGTGTGTAAATTTTCAAAACAAGTGGTGTGGTGTTGATCCCATACAACAAAACCCACTTTTTTTAATATTTCACCAAAAACGTAAGAGGTCAACATTTATGAAGATGTTTCTGCTTAGTCTTAAAATTGCATAGTTTTCTAAAAATTTTCACCTGTGGCGCATTTACTGCAGGATTTTGGCAAGAACGCAACGCATCCCACTTTGTTTAGAATATTTCACAAAAGCTGTAAAAAAGATAAAAACGTTTAAATATTTTTCTGCTTAAAATGCAAAAAATTTAAATCTACAATTTTAGTTATATTTTAAGTAGTTTTTTAAACAGCATTCAAAAGATGTTTTTTGGTCATAAATAAATCGGCCCGAGAATCCTCCCTTAGTTGGTTAAAGTTGGTTGCTTAAACGGTGAAGTCACGGTTCAAAACAATTCAAAGGATTTCGAAAGCACCTCGGCCGCCGTTTCGAACACTGTTCAATATGGCGGTACTTGTGAATTTTTAGCAATAATTAAAATAGGCCAAGATTATCTAGCAGCGACAAAAAAAAGGCTCACTTCTGGATCTAGGACATCCATTTCAAATTACAAAAAAAACTTCCAAATCAAAAAAACGAGAAGCCACACAAACACAGCTGATTAATGGCGATGATTCGAAACGGTGACGTTGCGGTTGAAACGGTGACGTATGTTTTCGAAAACATCGGTCGCGAAAAGATGTTTTAGATTTTTTGACGAGCTACCTCTTCTTTTCTCTTTTTGTTTTTAACTCATTGCAAGGGTCAATTTCACGAACGTCAAAAGACGCTGAAATAAACAAGTAAACAGAAAAAAATCTTAAAATTTGGATTTTTCTATCTTTATCCGTTGGGTTAGAGAAGCCGATATCAACAATATAAAAAATATTCAATGTACAGAAATGCATGTATCGATTTGCAAATAATAATAAAACCCAAACAAAGTCAAAAGTTCAAAGTAAATAAAAGACGGCGGATGCCCTTGTTGATTTACATTTGAATAAAGACTCTTAGTTCCAGTTCTTAACCCTTTTGAATATCCACAATGCAGTCTGGACTTATGTTTTGGCAACAAACTGATGCCGAGATTATATTCTTTTGATTTTCCTCGACGAGTGCTTTTGAGTATGAAATGAAAATATTATTTCTAAATAAAAGAACTAGGTATATACATATATTATGAAAAATTTAATTCATATTAAAAAATTTATAAACAATAAATAAATATCAATTTTATTATTTTTTTTTGTCTTTCCTAGGCGATCAAAATTAATAAGTATATACACAGCAAACACAAATCGTCGGCATTGAATCGGGTCAATATCGACAACGTCGGCAGTGTGTCGGCATCGGCGACTACACGCTGACCCGATGTTGGACAGATTGCGATTTTCAGTTTTCGGTTAATAAGCGGCAACTGACAGAGGTCCACATTATCACAGTCGACTTTATGCCGACACTACTTTAGGACCGACGATGGTCCGATTGGAATTTTGTTTAATGGGTCAAAAATCGGCAACTGACGAAGGCCCGATTTACTATAGTCGACTTTATGCCTACGCCCACTTTATCTGCTTTAGGACGCCGACGACGGTCCGATTGGAACTTTGTTTAATCGGACGAGAATCGGCAACTGACGATGGCCCGATTTACTATAATCGACATTATGCCAACGCAACCCTTATCTGCTTTAGGGCCGATGATGGTCCGATAGGAACTTTCTTTAATCGGTCGAGAATCGGCAACTGATGATGGCCCGATTTACTATAGTGAACTTTATGCCGACGCCTACTTTATCTGCTTTAGGGCCGACGACGGTCCGATTGGAACTTTATTTAATCGAACGAGAATCGGCAACTGACGATGGACCGATTTAATAAAGTCGACGTTATGCCAAGGCAAACCTTTTCTCCTTTAGGGCCGGTGATGATCCGATTGGAACTTTTTTTAATCGGTCGAGAATCGGCAACTGGCAATGGCCCGATTTACTACAGTCGACTTTCTGCCGACGTCCACTTTATCTGCTTTAGGGCCGACGACGGTCCGATTGGAACTTTGTTTAATCGGATGAGAATCGGCAACTGACGATGGCCCGATTTACTATAGTCGAATTTAGGCCGACGACCACTTTATCTGCTTTAGGGCCGAACATGGTCCGATTGGAACTTTGTTTAATTGGTCGAGAATCGGCAACTGACGATGGTCCGATTACGTCATCTTAAAATGTTTAAACTGCTTGATAATTTCTTCCTAGTATGTAGAGATGGCGCTAATGTCACTATTTTCCCTGTACAGTGGAAGATAATATTATATATATAATGAGCAACGATATTTCAAAACTAGAATGCGAACTTGACAAGATGGTGGTACTTCTCTACAAAAATCACTTCTTCTGCCACTTAAAACAGCCCGACTGGTTAATATTGAAACTTTGTAGTTTGCCAATGTCGGATCGTATCAAGCAACCACCGACGGACCTTCGTCAATCACCGACGTCGGGCCGCTTTGAGATGCTGATGTGGGGCCTTATTATTATCCACCCATTATCGGACCATTGTGGTTTTCCATTGTCCGGCCGCTTTAAGCTACAACCGACGGACCTTCGTCAATCGCCGACGTTGAACCGCTTTAGGAAACCAATATCGGACTGGAACAGTTTACCGATGTCGGGCCGAGACCAGCTTGCCTACGTTAGACCAACCAAATTAAACAGCTTGGTGTGCGGATGGTCGGTACCATGTGGTTAAACCATATCGGACCTAAATCGTACGGCGACGGTATGCCGATGTCAGCAAAAAGTAAAATTTACCATTGGTCCGACCGCGGGCTACAGTCTAACGCTGCGTCAGCAAACATATATTGGGCCTACATCGCAAAGCGGACACAAAATATTGCTGGTCCGATGTCGTAAATCGACGTCGTGCCGATGACGGCAAATTCAGCAATCGACATCGGGCCGAGGAAGGCCCGAGGGAACCGTGTTTGCTGGGTATATATTTGGTGAATATGCATTAGAATGGGGCCGACGACCGAATAGGGGTTCTGTTGTTAATGTTTTTATTTATTTTAACATAGTGAATACTTACAAATATAGGTAGGTACACTTCATTCCATATTAAATCCCACCGCTTTTCTGACACTGATAATGACAGTTTTCATTTAGTTTTTGCGTTTAATTTTAATTTTCTTAGTCTTACTTGAACTTGAATTAATTACCTGGAAGTTTTCCTCGTCTGTGACTCGGGAAAATTTTTATTAGTAATCTAACTAGTGCATGTCAGATTTACAGGAAATTTTTGGATATTTTGGTTATTAATTAATTAATTCAGAAAAAAAATCCAGTTATTATATAGGTATATTCCCAAAAATATCGCTGTATTGATTTTTTAGTATAGTGCCTAGATATATGATAACACACGTACTGACCAACTATGGAGAAAGGCAGTAACTACTGCTAAGCTTACTGCCGTTCTGCTTTGCCAACACTTAGTTTTTTCCAGAAAGAAGTAAATGTTTTATCGAAAACTTGCACAAAGTAAAATAAATAACCGCTTTTTTTTTGCCTTGAATTTGGATACAGAATATATTCAATGGGACCAAAAAACGTATTTAAATTTTTTTGCTGGTTACTGCCTTTCTCCATAGTTGGGCAGAGCAGGTGCTTACGAAATTTTTGGGTTTATATAACATATAAAATCGATGTTTTTGACAGTTTTTTGCAGTTAAAGGTACCCATTCACATACAGTTTGCCTTCAGTTCCAAGACTGTACGATCTGAACTGAAGACATGAACTTTCTCAGGCCACACACCATTCAGTTTTCTGAAACGATGTGACCTTCAGTTTTTGGACTGTCAGTTTTTGAACTGAAGGAAAACTGAGCTTTCACCACACACACAAACATTTCGTCAGTTGTCAGTGCTATTCGAACAAAGAACATGTAGTGAAAAATGTTTTGTACGAATAGAAAAAAAAGCTGGCCGCACTTCTTGGGCTATTATTATTGCAAGAGCCGACAACAAAGGCAAGAAATCGTTTTTGGGTAAATGATTGGCTGTTAAAACGTGATATTTATCTCATATGGTGCAAAAATTAAGAACTAGTGCAACAGAAGACCTTAAAAATGAAATCAGAATGGATGACACAAGAACTCTTAAGCATAGTTAAACCGTTAATATCAAAGAAAAATACTAAAATGAGAAAGGCAATTACAGCCGCAGAACGATTAATAGTGACACTTCGATATCTGGCAACAGGGCGAAGTTTGGAAGATTTGATATTTTCGGAAATTATTTCTCCTCAAGCCCTCGGAAAAAGTATTCCAGAAACTTGTTATTGTATTCATAAGGCTCTTAAGAAAAAATATTTAAAAGTATGAGTAAAAAAATTAGTACCAGGAATAATTTTACTAATTTTTAATCTTTATTAGATTTTAATAACAACAAACATTAGCTAGTAAATGGCACTTATGTCAAAATGTTTAAATTTCAATCCAGTTCTATTTTTTAAGAGTAACAAATTCTGACAAATCTGTCTATAAATATCAACAAATTCCGTTAAAAACGTCGTATTATTATTTGAATCGGCCATTCCAATAGGATCGTACGAAACGAACGATTTCAACTGACGATTTTTCTCCATACACTTCAGTCCGTCGTTAGATACATCACACTTCTCCGGAAATTCCCCAAAAAATATTAACATTGATTTTTCTTTATTGATAAAGCCATACATCCGAAAAAGCTAAAAAAATACAATATTTTAGGAGTAATTACAAAAATGCATACATGCACTCCCTTTAAGGCATCCTTACACCCCATACATGCAAGCATTTTATGAACCCCTGCGACGCGACATGCGTTGTGTATGACAAAACCTTTTTTTGAGACACCGCCTTATATGCATTTCGTGATTATGTTTAAATTAGAATATCCAGAAGTAATTTTGCAGGGCTAAGTAAAAATATTTTCAACGGTTTCTTTGAAGCTAGTAAGGTCATACCTTCTATTTTCTCTTAATTTATCGGTGAGTTTATAAAATGCTGGCTATTTCCACGTTGCTTAATATATTTTTAGCTAATTATTTTCACTAAAAAAGTCACTTTATAAACTGTTCTTCTTTTCCTTGTTTCGTTCTGGTCGACGTTTAACTGCGACTTGTATGTACCTTGGGTTTAAAGTAAAGAATAAATGTTGGTTTAGTTTGGAGTTTTACCCTTGGTTGTGAAATAAGCTAAAACCAAAATTAAATCACTTTGTGCGGCGAATGGTTTTAATATCCATTGGTATGTTCCTGGTTTTATTTAGTTTTTTAAGACCTATAGTCAATATTAAAGGACAACATGGCATTTTTAAAATATTCAGAAATATATGAAGTGTGTGACCTTAAAATTTTCACTATATGAAATTTTCTCTAACTTTGAAAAACTGTGTTTTTGTTAAACTGATTGAAAAATATTTTTTTATTCACTGTGAAATACGCTTATTTGGACAGTACCTAAGCTACGAGAATATTAATAATTTATAGGAAAAATAAGTTGGGTGCCGGGATTACTCAAATTTCAACACTTTCCTCGAAAATCCCAAAATTTCAAAAAATTGTCTATTTGTGGCGATTTTTGTTTTTTTTTTGGCTTTGATACTTACTGGCGCCAATTTATTCTTTAAAAATATATACTACGGTTTCTATGATGTGCCCCAAACAAAAGAACGCTGCAGGCCCTGCAGTGATTGAAAAAAGGGTGTCCTTGAAGTGCCTTAAGGCTTACATTCAACAAGCGTGTAAAAACATAACTATCGCTGTGAGGGGTGAGTTTAAAGGGAAAAGAGTTATGTTTGTACCTATGTATTCCTAAACTGTAGAAGATTTTTTGTACAAGCTTTTATTTACCTTCACACTTTTTTGTTTTTATGTATATTTGGCCCAAATCTTGCAAGTTAAATTTGACTTCTACATATCCGATCAACTTCAGATTTGGTAAGCGTCTAAAGTTCGGGTGACAATACAATATTATGAAAAAATTACGTTCGTGGGGGGTCGACAAGCATTTCGTAAAGAGATAATATATTTAAAAAAATCATAACTTTTCAACTAAAGCTGCTACGATTATCCAGTTTTAAGATGTGCAGGAAGAGGTGGTTAAGGGAGTGACATTATGAAGTAGACAGCCGCCCTCCTCTTTGATGGGCGGGGGGTGAATTTCATTTAAAATTGGTATAAAGGGGTTTTTGGGGTCGACCCACACGAATTTTTGATCAGATTTCAAAAGTATTAGGTTATCAGCTATTAGATGGAGGTTAGGGTATTTAAAAAAGTTCGATTTTCCTCCAAATTGGTGTACAGGGGTAGAGATTATTGGTGTAGAAGGTTACGAATTTGTGAAACGATGTTAAAAAGTATGAAGTTAAGAGTTCTTTCTTTTTTAAATGAGGGAGCGAGGAAACATCTAAATTAGTCCGATTGATTTCTATTTGAAAAATTATAAAGTTGCTAGCTTCCTCCTCTTTGAGGAGGTAAAGGGGGGTTAGCTGGCACTCATTTTACTACGTCCGATATCGTATAAAATATCAAATTATCCGATTCGAATTTGGTACCCATGCCACGATACATTATCTGAAATGCATGGGTAACTAAAAACTCCGAACATTAACAAGATAAGAAGGTTCACACTTCAGTCCGTCGGAACTTTGATGTTGTGCTTACAAAAACGCACCAACGATTCCGAGAAATATGCAACCGTGCGTGTAGATTTCTGTACGACGCACGGTGGTAGATTTTTGTAAAAACGTGGACCAAAAAAAATTCCATATTGTAATTTAATCCTACAAAATATATAGTTTTATTAGAAAACTACCGAACAAATAATGAACACATTCTGTGTTCTCACTCTCAGTCAAACTGCTTCAGTGAAACTGACAAATGAGAACCCCGCTAAAAGTGATGGGTGCCTGCTAATATTTGTGCGTCTTTAAGGTTTGTCATGGTTCTCTAATATATATCGTAAGCACTAAACTTGGTATCAAACTTGTGATAAGGGCCCTTTTATTATTATTTTCTTGTATTAACGGTTGTCTTAAGTTGAAAATTTAATTTGCGTCCATCGCTTTTATTGCAGTATCAGAAAGCTAAAATGTTTTCATATTTTTAACGCTTTTTAAATGCTTGTTAATTAAAAACCTTTTCTACTTTTAGTTATTTTCAATTACCTAAATGTATTGTAATCAAATAATGTTGTGTATTTAAAATCTAAATAGAAATTCGTAATACCAGATCCCAGAAACCAAAATATACCAATTTTAAACCAAATTGGCCTAAGTTAGATATTATTCCCACCCTGCCTTTACTACTGTTAACTTCATAATTTTATAATCTAACCACTATATTTAATCCTTCTAATCCTAATTACCCCCAAAAAACCCTGGACTCCCATTTTATACTAAATCAAACTTTTTCAGATGCCTCCCCCCTGAAAAAGGTGTTTCTCGGCCCCAAACACTCACATATACTAATTCTGAAAGGAAAAAACGGTAGTACGTCCCCTCAACCCCCTTAAAAGAGGAGGGGATAGGCTTCCAACTTAAAAATATCAACTCCTTAGCCTCCTCCTGCATATTATAGGTTATAAGTTACAAATTTTTAAGTTTATCAACACCCTCTCATGTCCTTAATCACCCCCCACCAATGCAGTTTTTACCTTTAAAATTAGAAAATATTTATGGACATATAAAACTAAAAACTGCATTTTCGCAGTAGCTTTGGTTGGAAAGTTAAAATATTCAAATTTATTAACCTCCTTTATCTTCTTAACCACCCCCCACCAATATAGTTTTTACCTTTAAAATTAGAAATAAATTAGGAAAACGTAGAACTGAAAACTGCGAATTCTTAGGAGCTTTCGCTAAAAAGTTATGAATTGTTAAATTTTTAAATATATTATTCTCCTCTTAACACACTTAACGACCCCCACCACCGCACTTTTTTCATTATATTGTATTGTCGCCGGAACTATAATCGCATACCTACAAAATTTGAATTTGATCACATATCTAGAACTTGGTCAAAATTGACTTGCAAGATTTGTGCCAAACATTCTAAAAAACACACAAGCAAGCAAGCAAACAAACCAAACAGCATTGGGTGCCGCGAAATAGGACCAACTAGATCTCATTTTTAACCGACTTCCAGAGAAGACGAGGTTATAAGATCGATGCGTTTTTTTTAAATTTACTATTTAGCTAGTTTTAAAAAAGACAAGTTTATAAGTTCGACGAGTATTTTTTGAGATTTGACTTCCAAACGGCTTAACAGATTTTTATAATTCTTTTTTATTCAAATGAGGAGATCTTTAATTAGGTCCTATTTTGGTAGAACATATACGTCCTTTTCCACTTTCTATGCAATACTTAAAAAATCATTAGAATATCCAAAATGTATATAGGACTTTCTACCAATACCGTTGATTAAAAAAGCTAAAACAAAGCCGACGTTGCATGCTGACTTTAATCAGTTTTATTTCTAGCTTAACTCATAGACAGCTTAACCGATATATACAGTCCATTCAGTGTTCCATTCTGTGTCAGGCCGGATAGATCAGGCCACTGTGACATGAATCTGTCCGCTATGGGAAGTTGGGCGAACCATACTGCCTGTAGCCTGTAGGCGGTGGGATGTAGCGACCCCCGCCCACGATTCGAGTCTAGTGCTCAATCGTGCAATCAGCTGGCCTAATCTCGAGGGACCCAATCGTCGTATTCCTTACGCCATTGGGTTGTCACTCGTTATTAGGGACTGTGGGATTGCTGACTGTGCATCAGTATGTCCACGTTAATAAAAGTCTCGCACAGGCATTCTCTACTCTAAGATCATATACTTTCTAGCACGCACAAGACCATAAAGTTCAAGCACAGTGTAGTCTGGAAGGTCTTAGTGACAAACCGGCACGAAAGCGGCGGAAGCGTGATCGCCGTTTTGCTCAAGGATTGGCTGTAGAGCAACTCGTGTGCTGCATCCGTGACTGAGCAGCCTTATTTAGGACCCACTCTGCTCACCCTGAAAGGGAAGGGGCTATAAAAGGTTCCCTAAACATAGCCAGCCAACAACTGCCCGACTGGACAACCGCATCCAGTGGGTACACCACATGCGGTCGAAACAAAAGAAAAAGAAATCCAATGACCTTTGCCACATGGAATATTCGTACACATATGGATACAAATACAACCACAAGACCACAAGGAAGAACGGCAATAGTGGCACGTGAACTAAGGAAATATAACATCGATATCGCTGCTCTCAGTGAAACTAGAAGAGCAGGCGAAGGCCAACTTAAAGAGCACGGAGGAGGATACACATTTTTTTGGAAAGGAAAAGAAGAAGACGAACCATATATTCACGGAGTGTTTTGGCTATAAAAAATGAGATTTTGGACCACCTAACCGAATTTCCATCCGAAATAAGCGAAAGATTGATGACATTGCGCCTAAACCTTAGCCACCACCAACACACTACTATAATCAGCGCCTACGCTCCAACTCTTGCAGCTGATGAAAACCAAAAAGATAAATAATCTCAAATACAATTTTCCGACAAAAATACAAATTCAAGACCTCCTGGCAACACCCGAGGTCAAAACACTGGCATCTGATTGATTACATTATTGTACGTTCCAGAGATCAAAAAGACGTAAACGTTACAAGAGCAATAACGAGTGCAGACGACTGCTGGACAGACCATCGCCTGATACGAGCCAAAATGGACTTGCACATTCCAATAAGAAGTAGCCGTCAAAAAAAGCAAATCAGAAGAAGATTCGATGTAGAACGTCTTAAAGATGATCAAACCAGAACAAAATTCCAATCCTCTCTGAATCAAAAGTTGGGGACTTTATAATACCCGGAGAATATTGACGATCACTGGAGAATGTTGAAGACAAAAAAAACAAAATTATGATTGTTTTCCACAAACCAAAACTACACTTTTTTGCACTCGACGCGCGTTTCGCTAACAACTTTAGCATCATCAGGAGACGATAAACAAAACATTGTTTATCGTTCCAAAGATGGAACAAAACATTGTTTATCGTCTCCTGATGATGCTAACGTTGTTAGCGAAACGTGCGTCGAGTGCAAAAAAGTGTAGTTTTGGTTTGTGGAAAACAATCATAATTTTGTTTTAGTGCAACCAAAGGTTCCAAATTCCCAAAAAATGTTGAAGACAGCAATAAGATCAGCCTCCGAAGAAACGGTCGGCTACACACAAAGAAAACATCAAGACTGGTTTGATGAGCACGACAAAGAAATTCAAGACCTTATTGAGAGGAACAGAAAAGCCCATAATGCTTGAAAAAGCCAAAGCAGAAGTACAAAGGCATACACGTATATTAAAAAACCAATGGTGGACAACAAAATCACATAAAATGCAACATCTAGGTGAGTCCAACAGCACCAGAGCCTTCTTTCAAGCTACTAAGATGATATATGGTCCCACTACATAATCCCCTACGATCCAAAGATGGAACAAGGCTGCTTAAAGACAGATCCTTTATTAATTCACGATGGAAAGAACACTTCCAAGAACTACTTAACAGAGAGTCTCATGTCGATAATGACATTTTCGACAAAATTCCGGAGAAAAATACAGAATAACACCTAAGTGAGATTTCGAGATTAGAGGAGGTCGAAAAGGCAATCACACAGCTAAACAATAACAAGTCAGCAGGCACAGATGGTATCGTTGCTGAACTCTACAAACAAGGGGGTCCCGAACTTAATTTTTAAATGCACATTCTAATAAGTAAAATATGGACCACTGAGACCATTCCTGTCGAACTCAGAGACGCCTCTATAGTTACCATTTTCAAGAAAGGCGACAAGGCCCAGTGTGGAAACTACAGAGGTATATCTCTGCTTTCTGTTGCTGGAAAGATACTTGCACGGATACTATAAAACCGATTAATTCCAATTGCTGAACAAAATGTGCCAGAAACACAGTGTGGATTTAGGTCCAATCGAGGCACAGCCGACATGATCTTCAGTGCCAGACAAATGCAAGAGAAATCTAGAGAACAAAATCGCCCTCTCTTCATGGCCTTCATAGACCTAGTCAAAGCATTTGACTCGGTCAACAGACAAGCTCTTTGGAAAATACTGGCAAAAGCTGGATGCCCTCAAAAATATATTCAAATTCTTAGACTACTACACGACAATATGAATGCAACAGTCCTGAGCCACGATGGACCAGGAGAGTCATTCCAGATTACGGCAGACATTAAACAAGGGTGTGTTACTGCGCCCACCCTATTCTCTATATTTTTAGGTGCCATGCTTCACCTTGTTGAGGAACATCTACCGCCGGGAGTGGAAATTCTATATAGATTCGACGGTGGCCTACTTAACCTAGGCAGACTGCGAGCAAAAACTAAGATCTCGACGACCTCGGTAATCGAATTACAGTACGTCGATGACAACGTCGTTATGGCCGATACAGAGGAAGGTCTACAGCTGGCAATCAACGCATTTAACCAAGCCTACAAAAGCATTGGCCTAGAGGTCAATCTTGCCAAAAGGCAAATTCTTCACCAACCAGAACCAGGTATGAATCCACAGCTCCATAAATGACCATCCTCTGCAGAACGTGAAACATTGCCCATACCTTGGAAGCCACCTATCATCAAATCCAACTATTGACGCAGAAAAAAATGTGCTAGCGCAGCGTTCGAATGGCTTTCGGAGAGAGTCTTCAACAATGACGACATCAATGCGGAGACCAAGCTTCTGTCTACAACACAGTTATGTGGAACACCTACAGAAGGCATATCAAACGACTAGCAAAATATCACCAAAGTTGTTTAAGACGAATACTGAGAATCAAATGGCAAGATCGACGAACAAACATAAGTGTTTTAGAAGAAGCCAGAACAACTAGTATAGAAGCCCTTATCTTCAAGCACCAGCTTCGTTGGACTGGTCACATCATCCGCATGCCCGAAACACGTCTCCCAAAGTAGATATTTTATGGACCACTGAAGGAGGGAAAGAGAAATCACGGAGGTCAACAAAAAAGGTACAAGGATGTTCTCAAAGGCAATATGATGAAGGGTCACATCGATTTAAACAACTTCGAGACAACGACAAACGATAGGGCTTCATGGCGCCGAACAGTCCATGAGGGAGCACAAACTTTTGAAGAGCAACGACGTAAACTAGAGTCGGAAAAGAGAGAACGTAGAAAGGAGCGACAAAATGGAAGAATGAATGACCAACAACACCCGGCTGCTGCCGGATACTGGGTGTGCCAGGACTGTGGAAGGGTGTGCGTCTCGAGAATTGGCTTACATAGCCATCAAAAAACGCACAACAGATAGCGACGATACAGAATAGAGGAAAATCATACTCGGTATCGAGTGATTGCCTATGATGATGACAGTCCATTCCATTTTTATTTAGATAAAATCTAACCTCATTTTCCACAGAACAAAAAACAGATTTTTAAGTTGCCAAAATCAAACACCCAGATTTTAGTCATCGGCATTATAACTACACTGTTAACCTTAAATCACTCCGAATAACCACTTATATTACGCTTTCATATGAATCAAATGCACCAGAGTGAAACAACATGATGCCAGGGATACTTTATGAATGAAAACTGAATATGCCTGTTAAAGCGCTTATGATAATCGTTTTTATTTGTATACCGAACATAACAAAGAAAACGCGATGCAGACACAATATGCCTGAGAGAGACCAAGACTGATGAGCGAAGCCACCCAAAAAATAATGGATTGAAATTCAATTTAGACGATTAGAAATGCAGGACCGGTTTCTAATTCTGCGTATTTTTTATTACAAGCTTTTCGGGTCAAATCTTGCAACGCAATTTTGACTAACTTCTAGATATCTGATTGAATTCAAATTTTGTATGCGATTATAGTTCCGGTGACAATACAATAAATAACATTCAACCAAAATTGGTATAGTGGGGTTTTTGGGGGTAAGCAATACGAATTTTTTATCACATTTTAAAAATTCAATATGGTGGATTGAAGATGAGCGATTATTGGTCATGTTTTGCCAACCAATTTTAACTGACATACACATCCGACTGTCTTCAAATTTGAAATGCTTTTAATGTTCCTGTAAAAATACAATATTATGGTATTATTATGCACCCCCTCTCCCCCTACGAGGCGAATGGAAGGGGAAAAAACACCTAATAAGACACCTAAGTTTGTCCGATTTCAACCAAAATTGGTATATGCAGGTTTTTAGGAATAAGGAATACGAATTTTTAATCAGATAGACGATTTTTGGTCATGTTTTGATAACCAATTTTAACTGACTTATACAAATTGATTAATTGTCTTCCAATTTGGTATGCGTTTATAGTTACGGTGTTAATACAATACACTTCCTCTAACGAGGGAAGTGGAGGGGGAAAAGATTTAGTCTGTTGAGAAGGGGATTATCAATATCTGATTAAATTTGAAAATTTAAATATTTGGCTTGGGTGGAGCTTGGGTGGAGTTAGATTGGATTTACTTGCCCTTGCATTTCTTTGGTTTATAGAGAATTCAAATTCTTGCGCACAACTATGATATAATCAATAACATAAATTTATCAAGTGAATATGGCCAAACTTCCTAAAATGCGGCCATCGCTTTTATATTACATTAAAATGGTAATTTTTTTTTTGCTTGTATTTGAAAACCTTTTTTTTAAATAAAATTATTTAAATTTGTAAACTGCATATTCGTGGAAGATTTGGTCATGAATTTACAAATATATTAGCCTCCTTAACTATCCCCACCATCGTATGCTTTTCCTCTAAAAAAACTAGAAAATATTTAGTTGAAAGTAAATCTGAAAATGACATAATTATAGAGAGCGGCTTTGGTTTAAAAGTTATGCATTTACAGATATATCAACACACTCTCACCCCCTCCACCAAACCTCACAAAATTATTTTTTGTTCCAAAATTAGAGAAAAATATAAATCTGAAACTGCATACCTAATTGTAGCAGCTTTGGTTTAAAAGTTGTGAATTTTCAAAGCCATTATTATATTATCCTCCAAACCAGTCCCCAAACCAAATTTGAAGACAATCGGATGTGTCTAAGTCAGTTAAAATTGATTAGCAAAACATGACCAAAAATCGTCCATCTTGAATCCGTCATAATGAACTTTTAAAATCTGATCCAAAATTCGTATTTCTTATTACCAAAAACCCCCGTATACTAATTTTGGTGGACATCGGACAAACTTAGGTCTTTTCCCCCTACCAGGGGGTGTCTAATAATACCGTATTATTGTATTGTCACCGGAACTATAATCGCATACCAAATTTTAATTCAATCGGACATCTAGAAGTTAGTCAAAGATCTTGTAATAATAAACTTAACGTTTTCTAATTTTGAGAGAAAAATTATTTGGTGGGTGGTTGAGGGGGTTGATATTTGTGAAAATTCATAAGTTTTTAACTCTGTTTCGGACTTCCTTTGTTTATATTTTACTTATACGCGGCGCACAGTGGGCCAGAGTTACTTCAAAAGTTTGAAAAAGTCCTGAGGACTGGTTTTGTATGTTTAATATTGCGTTTTGATTTTTCTAATATTTTTTTAGTATGTCAAACTGTAGTTTTTCCTAAGGTTTTAAGATAAAAAAAAGTCTTGGATAACAATCTTTTCCGTTTTTTTACTATACAGCATATCGTAAAATGCATTTTAAATTGCCTTAAAAGAATGTGACACTAAACCAAAAAAAAATTAAAAAAAAAAACCTGTAAAATAGGGCAACTTTTTTTCTTTTGCGAATGAAATAAATTAATAATTTATTGAAAAAAGTGATTTAGAAAAATACCACACTCTTGCATTTTGAAAGAATCCTGATTAAATTTGCCTATTTTAAGTATATGTAACTTTATTTTACATCTGAAGTCAAACCATGTTCTTAGTGCACTTCTCAACAAAAAATATTCAATAACTATGATATTTTGTAAAAGCGTATACTTACCGGTTTTCAATCCCATTGCACTTTTTTATAATTATCAATATATATAAACAAAATTCAATTGTAACTTTTACGTTTATTACAGTTTTTCGTACTTCTCTAAAATATAGACGATTAATGTTACAGTTTTAAGACGGGCTGTGGCGTAACCATGGCAACTTCAGCAAAAGATATTTTGTTTTTTTTTTAAAGTTCAAGGGGTACTTGATTTTTGTTACCCATTTAAATCCACACAATATTCTATATTTTTTGAGACTTTTTCAAAATTTTGAGCAATCGGTGGCCCACGGTGCGACGACGTTTCGATTAGAGATCAAGTGTCTTACGATAACAATAAGGTAAAAAAATGGTTCTAAAACCCTCTATTATATTCATTACTAATGATAAAATTAAAACTAAACAAAATCGAAAATTTTCTGAATGAGGCCCTGTCCATACGGTCAGGAATCTAGGGAGAAACAAAAAAAATAAACGTCAGAGTGAAAATTCTCGTTGACAGTTGACGTCAATCAATGTGGATAAACTTCGGTTGGAAAATACTGTATAATTCTTCGTTTGGTCTTTTTTCTTCCTTGACAATTAAAAAAAATCATTGTAAAAGCTTAAAAATTGTCACTTTGATCTTATACACGTAGTTATTATACAGGGTGTCCTAAAAATCTGAGTCCACCCTAATATCTCCAAAACCAAAAGAGACAGATAAGTAAAATTTCACACAGTTAGTTGGTTTCCAAAAAAGTATCTTTTTGGATGCTAATCGTGGCGCCATTCATTAAGGGGGCGGAGACAAAACTTTTTTTAAATAAGATACCCTGTATATTTCCCAAAATGAATAGAGCTTTTCATTCTGTTTCCAAAAAATCCTAATATGTTAGCTTTCTCTCTAATGGTTTTTAAATAAAATGACAAGAGCAATTATATATTCAAGGAATCACCGAATATCTGTTTTCCTCAAAAAAAAAAAAAAAAAGTTAAAAAACCTCCAAATCAGTTACTTCGACCGAAAAGAATCTAAAAACCAAAAGATCAAAAGATCTTGGGTGGAAAAATAACGAAAATTCAAACTTGGATGAGCATCCCACAAGGAACACACAAAGGAACAAAACGAAAAAAAGAAATGATTAAACGATGTTTCGCCCTGGGCAATCAGCGTCAACTCATCAGTGGTTTCACTGGTCACCCTCCCCAAACATCACTAAACACCATCACACACTTTGATTTCCAATTTTGAATTACTTACAAATAGGCATCGTTCCGCACTGGTACCTACTTAATATCTAAGTCACCTGATACCGATTCGTCCTGGTGTGTTAATATTTCCAATAGGATTATGTTCCTAAGGCAATTAAAATAAAAAATAAGTTAAAGAAACCTCCAAATCAGTTACTTTAACCGAAAAGAATCTAAAAACCAAAAGATCAGAAGATCTTTAACGAAATTTCAAACTTGGTTGAGCATCCCACAAGGAACACAGAAAGAACCAAAGCGGAAAAAGGAAATGATTAAACGGTGTTTCGCCAACCAGCGTGGGCTCATCAGTGGTTTTAATCATTTCCTTTTTTCGCTTTGATCCTTTGTGTGTTTTTTGTGGGATGCTCATCCAATTTTAAATTTTCGTTATTTTTCCACCCAAGATTTTTTGATCTTTTGGTTTTTAGATTCTTTTCGGTTAAAGTAACTGATTTGGAGGTTTGTTTACTTTTTTTTTGGTTTTAATTGCCTTAGGAGCAAAATCCTATTGGAAATATTAACACCAGGACGAACCCGTATCAGGTGACTTAGATATTTAAGTACCAGTGTGGAACAATGCATATTTATGAGTAATTCAAAGTTGGAAATCAAAGTGTGTGATGGTGTTTAATGATGTTTGGGGAGGGTGACCAGTGAAACCACTGATGAGCCGACGCTGGTTGGTTCCTTAATGACGGGTGCGATGATTAGCATCCAAAAAGATACTTTTTTGTAAACCATCTAATTATGTGAAATTTTACTTCTCTGCCTCTTTTGATGTTGAAGATATTAGGGTGGACTCGAACTTTTGGAACACCCTGTATATTAAAAAATATACTCTTCTCAGCACTTTTAGATAAAACTTAAATAATCTATAATATAAAAGGTGTACCTATATTGAAGAAGCCTAGGAGGTTGGTATACGTAAGAAAAGCACTAAAACTAAAAAAACTCAAACTTTTTAGACAAAAATTGAATCTCTCTACTTCAAAAAAGTTCACTAAAAATATAAAATAAAATAATTTTTATTTGTATGATGGCTATTATAAGTAGCTCACTATATTAAATATACCGCCGAAGCGAGTACATATACTATACAGACCGCTTCAAGCTACTGCGAACATAGGGCGGAAGAAGTCTAATTTGCCAGTGTACGTACATGCAGAGACACCGCACGCCTATCAGTGAAGCAACCAATACTCAGGCTTGCGATCACCACTTGCATGACTTTCCTTTGGTATTTAGTACGCCTCTAACCACGGTGCTGTGTGGAGCGTAGTCAATGAAACCGGAATTTGGTCAATAAATACGCAAATTTTTATAACGTAATTTTCTTATTTTTTGTCACTGATAAATAAGAGCGTTTTATTGTCAACTGCTCAGATTTATCAGTGACGACGTGTTACAATGAAAATAATAAGGAGAAACAAAATAAAAGCAAGTTCTCAAAATAAAATAATACATTCTAAAAACCAAAAAGATTCTCCCAGTCCAAAAAAAATTAAAGCAAATGTTCGAAAAGTCCTCCTTGCTCGGCTAGACAATATCCGAGCCTACTATAAAAACCCCTTCTAACGTTTCCAAGCATGTTAGGGGTGATAATTTGAAAAGCTTCTTCAAAAACAGATAGAAGTCATTAGGAGCAAGATCGGGAGATCGAGCTGGCCATAAAATAGTTCCCCGTGTACTTATAACCCGATTAGAAAATACATTATCAAGATATTCCCTAACAAGGCCAACATTGTGAGCGGAACAACCATCTTGTTGAAACCATGTTTCATCAAATCTTACACCTAACAACTGCCTAGCAGTTGGAATAATGTGCTGCTGCAGTAGATCCAAGTATCTAGGACCATTCAAATTGCAATTGCCGTTAATAAAAAATGGCCCAATTACGTGTTCCCCTATAATACCCCCCCCCAAACATTTAGTTTTTGGGGATACTGTGTTCTTACGTCAAAATACAAATGCAAATTTTCCCTCGACCAATGTCGAACGTGTGTTGGGTTATGACGATTTGACCATTTGACCATCTGCACTTTTTCGGCAACTTCGTAGACATCCATTTTTGGTTTTAAAAATGTATTATTTCAATTAAGAACTTACCCATCTGTTTCTCGAGCAAGGCAGAAATAAAACAAAATAATAAAAACAAAATGAATTTCCAAAAGATAACACTGCAGCGTGCTTCGAATCCACCTCGGTCGTACGGCACGGAGAGTAAATTGGACTTGATTCCCCCTATGTTCGCAGTAGCTTGGAGCGGTCTGTATAAGTACTCCATTAAAATATGGTAGGTATATACAGGGTTCCTAAGATTTTCCTTAGGGATAGGATTTCAATAAATCAAACAGAAATGGCATAGAAAGTTCTGCGCGCACAAAAGAAACAGGTATATTGAGCAAGCAATGGTGCCAGTTTGTTATTATCTCTGGACTGCTTTCATGAGAAAAAATTGTCGCCACTCTTTCATTGTGAGCATAAATCATAGTTGCAATAATAACCGTTGACAATATGTCTGCAAATTCCGCTAGATGGCGGCCACACCATGAGATGATCGAGGAAAAACTAATTAAAAATTAGATGTTTTCAGGTCCAAACCACAGCTTTTTCTTGCTTAAAGGAGGCGGCAGGGTCCATTATTTACGATACTGAGCGATAAACTCGTGAGGCTGTTAACATTAGAAAGAAATATCTTCGCTTTTAATTAAATTTTTTTCCATTCTGTTCTACTAGTGACATCTATCCGAAAACGGCCAAACCATGCAGCTAGCACTAGCAGCCAAAAAAATCAATAAACGGCGCTGTTTTTCCTGCAGAGCTTTTTGCTTGCGATATTATTGATTTTAAATACACTACATTTGATATTTTCGAGGTGTTTTATGACATGATCTCGAAACCAGTAGCGAACCAATTCTTCAAAACTAGCGGGAGGGTAAAAGCGAAAAATAAGGGGCTGCCAATATTTGTAACACCCAAAAAGAGGTGAAAAGATTTATTTTGCTACCGTAGAAAAAAATTATTTCCCCCATGGTCATACTCTACTTTTATTCGAAAAAATTTAGAAACAGAGACGGGATCAGTTTTCGAGTGAGAAGAGAAAGGGCGACGCAGGCAAAAATTTTTCAATTAAATTAGCCGAACGCAAAAATGTTAGAAAAACAAAGCACGAAATAAAAATGGCACCGCTTACAATTTTTTTTTTCAAAAATTACGTAATTTCGGGAACACAAAGAAATAGGTCTAAAGAGTATAATTTTTAAGAAAAAAATATCAATTTTCTTGCCCTCCTCCACTGGGACTACAGGAGCCGTGCACAAATTACGTAATGGTCATAGGGGGGAGGGGGGTTACAAAACGTTACGTAGGGGGGAGGAGGGTTTTCGACAGCGTTTGCATTTGTGTGAAACTAAGAAAATTTGGAATGATAATAAGTGAAAAGTTTTTTTTTGGGGGGGGGTAGTGGTCTTGAAATCGTTACGTAATATTAGGGGAGTGGCGTGCCAAACCGTTACAAAACATTACATAGGGAGTGTGTCAAAAATTGGTAAAATCACCGTTACGTAATTTGTGCACGGCCCCACATCTGACTGTTCCTCCTTTTTGATTTCGAATCAAAGTGCAAAACCCGGGTTGGACGTTCGAAGGCGTCAACCCGTCCTATTTGCTTGATAAAGTTTCTACGGAAATATCTCAGTCGATTTCTCCGGCCGTGTATGAACGCTTTAGATTAGGCATTTGCATGTATCTCAGTCCCCAGCCAGTAAACAGTGCGTAAGGACAATGGTTACAAAATGAAAAGCCGAAAAATATTTTTTTTACGATATCTTTCATCAGTTTGGTATTAAAGTCGAGCAAAAACAATTTTTATTCCAGTCCTAAAGGTATGAAAATGGAAAACATTAGAAAACAACAACCTGTAGTGGATTTACTACGTGGAAGATGTAGTGACAACATCGCCCCATGCCCATCCTTTTCTGACTAATGTGCTTTTCCGTTTGTCTGCGTCTTATACACGGCTGCTTGGCCCACTAAGGATTTTCTTAGGAACCCTGTATGAGCGCGATTTGAAATAAGTTGTATTTTATATAATATAAAGATAAAAATATTTTTTTTTATACTATTTGATTTGATTTGATTTGTCTCAAGAGCTAGATCTTGAAATCCCTGACACTGCAGCTTTTTAGCTTATTGTATCTCTTGCTGTGTGCCTTCCTAATCTAAGAGGTTTGACGACCTCGCGAGGAGCAGCAGCCCCTTTATTAGGTTTCTCTGGCAGTTAGCTTCTCTGGAGAGGTCGTCCACCAGGAGGTTTTGTGTTCTGCAGAAGGTTAGTGCTGGGCACTTAAATATGATGTGAGTGGCTGATTCGTCATCCTCATCACAGGGTCTGCAGGTGGGTTCGTCTCTGTAGATTCCCATCCTATGCAGGTGTTGTCTCAGTGCGCAGTGACTGGTTAATAGCCGCGTCACTTGTCTGATTTCTTTCCTATTTAGTTTAAGGATTTCACAGGTGAGTGGTGTTGAAAGGGATGCCACCATTATTTTGCTGTGGTTTTGTCCCGATATTGAATGCCAGTGGTTTCGATGTTCTTCGTGCACCTATCGCTTGATATAGCCACGTATCGAGCTTTTTGGAATTCCAAATATAGGTTCAGGTCCTATAAATGGTCTTTCTGGTTCTCTTCTTGCTAGAGAATCGGCGTGTTCATTGCCTGCTACCCCTGTGTGCCCCGGCACCCATGCAAGGGTGACTCTATTACGTTTCACTAGGGTTAGGAGGGTTTGAAGGCAGTTCCACACTAATTTTGAGTGAATTTGTTGGCATGCCAGAGCTTTAATAACTGCTTGGCTGTCTGAGAAGATTGTTATATCTTTGTTGAGATATATTTTTCTCAGGTTTTCCCGCAGACAAGTCTCTATGGCATTTATTTCAGCTTGGAATACTGTGATATGTTTCCCCGGAGATGCAAACCAATTTGATCTTGGGGCTAGGCAATACGCTGGGTCTTAAACGGCTTGTTGTTGTTGCATTTTAGTCTGTATGCTCCCATTCTCGCCTCCGCTTTAATGACAATGTCAAGTGGTGGGAGGTTTAGCATGGTCTCTATAGCAGCGGTTGGTGTGGTGTTCATTGCTCCCATTATTCAAATACATGCAAGTCGCTGGAGTTTGGAGAGCTCCAGTTTTGCAGTGCTTTGTTCGGCCTTTGGCCACCATACAGTGGCGCCGTAGTATAATATATACTAAAGTCGGTTTCGATTCAGAAGACTTTCAGTTTGGTCCCGTTTTGGTAAAAAATATACTTCCTCCTCCACATTCACGGCAAAACTCAAAAAATCATTAGAATGTCCAAAATGTGTATAGGAAATTGCCACTTTCGACTAATACCGGCGATTTAAAAATACAAAACAAAGCCAACGTCGATACCTGGGCCACTTTTCCGGGCCCATTGTACCCCGCGAAGGACTTGATTTCCAGCATAACTTTTTAACGGTTCAATCGAATTTCGTAATTTTACTTGCATTCGATTTAGGAGAACATCAATTTGGTCTCGGTTTAGTAAAAAATATACTTCCCCCTCCAGTTTCACCAAAATGAATATGGGAAATTGCGGCTTTAAACTAATACCGGTGATTTCAATTTGGATACCGAGAAGGGTTCTGTTTCTAGCATAACTTTTAAACGGCCTAGCTGATTTTTATAACTCTTTTTATATTTTATTCAGGAGAGCTTCTGTTTGGCCTTTTTTGTTCAAAAATATATTTTCCCCGCCACTTTTTCACTAAAAGTTGCCACTTTGACCTTCTACGCGTAGTATTGAAAAACATGACGAAGTCGGAGTTGCATGCTGCCTTTAATTTGGATATATGGGCTGCTTGTCCGGGCCCATTGTAATCTATGAAGGGTTTTTCATAATTTTTAAATGGCGCAACCAGTTTTCATAATCTTTTTTTTTATTCGATCCAGGACAGCTCCGATTTGGTACAGTTTTATTCAAATTCCCACCACTTCCACAAAAATACTAATTAATAATTGGAAAAGCCTAAAATTTTTCATTTATGGCCAATACACAATATAAAAAGAGAACGTGGGTGAAGTTGCATGATGCTTTCAATTTGGATACTTGGGGTCCTTTTCCGGGCCTATTATACTCCATAAAGAACTGAATTTCATTTTCTGCATAATTAATTTTTCTAATTATTATTTTATTCCATTCATCCGTTTTATCAAAAAATATACTTTTCTTACCACTTTTAGACAACATTTAAAAAATCTTTAATATATAGAATCCTAGGGGGTAGGTATACAGGGTCATTCACGACGAAATGCAAATATTTTAATGGTAATTATTACAAGTCAGGGGCAACTTATATCCAACGCTCTTTTTGTCAAATATACAGTGTGATTTATAAAAATATTCCAAAAATAAAAACAGACATACCTCGGAAACCAATAAACGTATTTACTTTTGGCATACATAAGGAGTTCCAAAAGCTACTTCTACCAATGTACAAAAAAATAAAATTCCAGGTCCGGACTAAAAAAGTTCAGTTTTATATATTTTTGTTAAAAATTACCACATAAAAGGTAAAGGATGTTGCTATATTACCCTTAGATTGTATTTAACGCGTTGAGTCTCAGTTTTTTATAAAAAAACATAAAAACATCCAAATTCCAATCCTGAGATATTAGGGTTACAAACAATATCACGTTTTAAATTCCTAAAAACAATTTTTTAGGTTAAAACCAGTTTGGGCATAAGCGTGTTTTTTGCTTAAGTAGTTGGCTTTTACTTAAGCAAAAAAAACAGGCTGGTACAGGGCCGGATTAATATTTTTTAATTTATGTTGTGTGTATGTTGTGATATAAAAAAAATCTCCAAATGAAGTACCAACAAATGTTGTGTTCCAATAAGAACAAATAAAATCAAATAAATATTAGTGCGAGCCTGAAATTTTAATGATTCGACTACAAATTCAAACCAATTCCGAAAATGGATGCCAAATTAAAATAGGGTTTATTAATAATTTAAAAGTATGTGTTTTTATATTTTATAAAAATGAATTAAAAAATATTAATCAGGCTCTGTACCTGCCTGTTTTCTGCTTGGGTAGGGTAGGTGGGGTGTTGATTTATTTATGCCTAAACTAGTTTTAATCTAAAAATACGTTTTTAGTAATTTAGAACGTGATTCAGGATCGGAATTTGGATTTTTTTTTTTTTTTATAGAAAACTGAGATTTAACGCGTTATATACAATCTAAAGGTATTATAGCACCGTACTTAAGCTTTTATGTGGTAATACCAAAATTTGTAAATTGCAGTATACAGGGTATTGTTTTTAACAGAAATATATAATACAAAAAAATTTTTTGGCCGGACCCGGAATTTTATTTTTTTATACATTGGCATAAGTTGCTTTTGGAGCTCCTTATGTGTCTCAAACTTAAAGTAAATATGTTTATTGGTTTCCGAGATATGTTCGTTTTTATCTTTTCAATATTTTCATAAATCACACTGTATATTTGACAAAAAGATACAAAAAAATTTATAGCATGAGATATGAGTTGCCCCTGGTCTGTAATACTTATCATTAAAATATTTGCATTTCGTCGTGAATTACCCTGTATATAAGAAAAGCACTAAAAAATAAAAAAATAAAAACGTTTGAACAAAAAATTGATCCGACTAAAAGTACAAAATAAAATAAGTATTACTTGTATATATAAAATCCAACTTTTTTAAAGTCGATGAGTACTATGTACCGGCGAAGCGAGTACATATACTATACAGGGTTGGAATAAATGGAATATTGGCCGTAGCGGGTAAAAAAATTGTTTTTTAAAAAAATTCAAAAACACGTCAACTAAGATTTTTAGCAGCTAAAACTTTCGGCAAAAAATTTTTGTGAACGGAACCTAAAGCAAAATGCAGACTTTTTAAAAAGCTCCTCCCAAAAATGTGGGTGGACATATCAAAATACTGTTTTTATATGGGTATGAGTCCTTCTAGCGTAGATAGAGCAAAACCAACCCCACTTTGCGAGGCTCAAATTTCAAGACAAAATTTTTGGTGAAACACACACATCTTTGAGCTACAGGAGTTTTTTAAAAATTCTGCATTTTGAGATAGGGCCTGTAACTTTTTTATGAAAATTTCTGTTTGGTGTGAATTGCTTTTGTTTTTACGATATTTAACATTTTCTTTTCACAACAAGGTGGCCATGGCCGGATATGGATATGACAATAAAAATTGAGTCGGCTATGCACCAAAGACATGAACTTATAAGGTCATGTCAAATATGTCATGGCTTTTACATGTTTCATTTTGACTTATATTTTTAAATATTTATATTATTTGACTATTAAAATTTATTTTCTAATTAATAACACAACCAAATAGATGAAAAAATTCTTAACTCTAATTAATCTGAAAATAATAACTAATAACAAAAAGCATCCCGACTCCACTTAATCTAAAAAAAATCAATTAAAAAAAAAATAAAAACAAGACAATAAAAGGTGCTTAAAATGTTGGCCATTTGGTCCAATAAAAGGGGCACTTATAGCAACATTAAGAAGTTCTACATTTCTTAAAGCATTAACGCAATCCATGAAATGATTTTCCAGGTCTTGTTTGTTCTTAGGTCACCCATCTGTGAACACTTTATCCGTTAATGTGCCAGTGGCGTTTTCAAGGATAAAAGCATATACAAGTACATAAATAGAAACCTAAACTCTAAAGTTACAACAATTACACTTAAAGATTCTATTACGAATGAAATCTTAGATTCTAAATCCACGGCAGAAAAATTTGCTGCACACTTTAACAAATCCTTCACTCCCCGTGAAAGTCTCCCTCAACTTCCTGCATGCAGTAGGGTACAGAACTCGATTATCACTGTCCAGTTCATAGGAAAAAAAAGTTAAAAAAAGGGTATGAAAAAAGATTAAAGTCCTGGAGCAGATGGCTTTCCAACAATACAGTTGCAGAACTGCAATGATTCAGTTAGCTCACTACTTGCGGAGGCTATGAAGGAGTGTATGGAGCTAGAAAGAGTACCAGAGCAATGGAAGCTCTCAATTGTTACCCCTCTGGTCAAAAAAGGCCAGAGAGCTATCGTCCAATCAGTCTTACCTGCAACCCATTGAAATGCATGCAAAAGATAATGGCGAAAGTGCTAACAGAATGCTTTTTTGAAAATGAACTAATACCATTGTCTCAACATGGGTTTCTCTCAAAACGCTCAACCACAACAAACCTGTTAGAATGTCTAAATGATTGGGCAGAGAACTAAGATCAATCCCGGCCGACAGATGTTATTTACTTGGACTATGAAAAGACCTTTGACAAAGTCCCACATGACCTATTGCTTGGGAAGTTGGAGCACTATGGAGTGCGAAGATAGTTTTTGGCTAGGATTGCTGATCTGCTGGATGGACGATAATACCAAGTAAGAGTAAATGAAGAAGTATTAAGCAAACACTTAGTGGGTAGCGGAGTTGTACAGGGTTATGTGCTTGGACCACTGCTCTTTACTTCCTATCTCTTTGATCTTGTTGACCACAACTACAATGAAAAATTTTGCTGATAATAGTAAACTCTATGCAAACCTCCTACTCAATGCAGTACAACTCCAAGCAGACCTTGAGATTTTTAAAGAATGGTCAAGATTATGGGGAATGAAATTGAATGAGTCGAAATGCACAGTATTAAGAATTGGTGCAAACAACCAAAACCAGGAATATTTTTTAAATAGCACTATTTTGTCAACTTTTGCAGCGCAAAGCGACCTAGAAGTTACTGTCACATCAAACCTTAAATGGGAAGGCCACATTAATAAAATAGCTAAGAAACCAAACTCCTTTGTCTACCTTATTAAACACTCATTGAGAGATCACTCAATCGAAATGATACCAAAGCTGTACAAAAGTTACATCCGGCCAAAACTGGAGTACTCATCGCATTCATAGTGTGGAACCCATACTATATCCAGAGGAAAGTAACAAAAATACCACCGCAGTTGCAAAATCTACCATACCCAGAAAGGTTAGCAAGTTTTCAAATAACAACATTGAAAGAAAGAAGGCACAGAGGGGACTTAATTGAGAGTTATAAGAAAACAAGTAGATACTACAACTGTGCTATTAAAAATATCTTTAACCAAAATCACAATCAACAACTTCGAGGACACTCAAAAAAACTTAGAAAAGAAAAAGCTGCAAAACTTTAAAAAAAATTACCTTACTAATCGGATTGTTTATTCGTGGAATGGTTTATCCGAGAGCACAGTCACAGGGCCTACTATAAACGCGTTTAAAAACCGATTAGACAAAGAAAAAAAAACAGTGGCAGCTAGAATGATACATTATAGCAGCGTCGGTTTGTCAGGTGAAGTAGGGGAAGGGGCTCTTCACCAAAAAAAAAAATAAAATCAGGAAGAAATTTTCCAATACTTCTTCCATTTTAGCCCTTAAAATATATTTATGTTTGATTTTGACACAATAATATTAATTTAATCCAAGTGTAGCTATGCATAATGTATCCATAACCAGACTTCTCGGGGGGGGGGGGGGAGTTTTAACCTCGAAACCCTTCCTCTCGGTGCGCCACTACCAACTAACTATGAGTCTTAAGGAATTAATTTCAAACCATTAAACTTTCTTATGACGACGCCTCAATTTCCGCCTGCTCCAAATATCTAAAAGAATTAGGTTATGACATCATATTATGCCAGTCGTCAGCACTTTAGTGCATGACCAACTTTATTTTTATTGTCAAAACCATATCCGGCTATGGCCACCTTGTTGTGAATAGAAAATGTCTAATTACTCAAAAGCTACTTAACCAAAATATCAAGGATAATGCACCGTTTTAATTAGAATTTAATTCTGAGCACAAAAGTAAAATAAAAAACAGGGCGATCCATAAGAAAAAAGGTGGCTTTACGTTATATCTTGAAAAATAAAAGTCGAGGATAAAATCCAGTTTTAGATCTGGTTTTTGCTTTAAAAGATTTACAAAAAAGCAATTTACACTAAACATAAATTTTTATAAATAAAAAAGTTACAGACCCTATATTAAAATGCAGACTTTTCAAAAAGCCTCCGTAGCCCACAGATGGGTGGATATTATCAAAATACGGTTTTAACCAAAAAATCTTGTCTTGAAATTTGAGCCTCGCAAAGGGGGGTTGGTTTTTCTCTATCTCAGCTAGGAGTACCCGTACCCAAATAAAAGTGCCTAATTTGAATCACCCTGTACGTTTGTTATGTCCCCGGCGCGGCGCAAGGCTCTTTGCTCTAAAGTTAGTATAAATAAATCGATTTCAGAAACATATTAATGCAATTTGGTTTACGGCAAATGAATTTGTATGTCCAGTGGCGGCGGAGGGCGGGTGGGGGCGAACGCCCTCCCCTCTTTAGAGAATTTATTTCAAAAATTGCCAGTTTTTCATAAAAACAGTAAAATTTTTGGTAGTTTTTTAAAAAATTTGGTATGTCTCAGTGCTTAAAACATTTATGCCCTAAGTAATCGTCAAAACAAATTTCTGAAATTCCTTCAAAATAACATAGTGCCATTTGAACATATTTTCGAACAAGTAAGCGCTACCTAATATATAGGGTGTTTTTTTTAAATTGTAAGTCACTTCCTCGCCCTTGGTGTACCTTGTTTAAAAGGGTTTTCCATCGGCTTTTCAATTTTTAGTCACTAGTTTTTGAGATATTAAAAATTGAAAACCAAAAAAAAAAGAAATTGTGGCCTCAAATTATTTAAAAACCAGGAGCGATACCTACTCACAAAATAGAAGAAAGATAAATATTAAGTAGAAATAAAAAATTGTGGGCGAGGCTTGCGTCGAGGAAAGGTGGATCTCTGAACGCATTTCTAGCGTTTTTACTTAACTTTCTGTTATTTTCTAAGAATCTCTTCTGGTTTTCAAATAATTTGGGCCCAAAATTACTAAATTACAAAGACTACGGGCTCAAATAAAAAAATATACTGTTATAAAGCAGATGCAAAACCCTTTTAAACAATATATTACAAGGGGAGCTTACAATTTAAAAAAATCTGGTGGGTGTGCCCTGCGCTGAATGGGTGCGCGGTGGCAGGTCTTTGAATACATCATTGGCCCTCCTCCTCGAATTCTCCAATATGTTTTTAAGAATATTTACATATTTCTTTTAGTTTCAAAGTATCGGGCGTGGAAAGTTTTCAAGTTGTCATCCATGACGAATGAAAAAATAATGAATGAATGAAACGAATAATTTAGCAAAACATTACAATGTTAAAACGTGCTTTCCTAAAATTTATAATAACAAATAAGTACTGATCAAAAATTTTAAAATTACAAAATTGTGTAGCGGCAAAACAGTAATTGATCAGAACGTACTGTCCAAAAACCTTACAATACCAAAAGGTTACAAGGGCAAATCCATACAAACCTAAAATAGTGTAACAGATTGCCGCTAGATGGGGCTGCGGTGTGATGGACACCGTTTGATTTGTTAAGCCGGATTTACAATTAAGCAAGCAAGCAAACAGGTGTGCCAACCTAAACCTTTTTTTTGTATTTTCTCGGAAAGTATTCTATTATAAGACAATTAAAGAAGCTTAAAATAATGAGGGAATTCTTAGCTTACTAAAACCAATGCAATTTTCTAGTTTTATTGGTCATATTGGTCGAACACCTGACCCTTATTATTTGTCGGCTATGTACGGTCATCTAACGGCAATATATTACATAGGTTTTGCTGTCCAGCTGTTTTCGGCAGGCTATGTACTGTGTCGCCATCCAGCGGGAATATGATACACTATGTTGCTTTTGTGCACTTTTGCACTTGTAATGTTTGGTCTATTTCGATTTTGTGATAGCATAGTTTTGAGTATTTATTGTTTTTACGTAGTAATGTTATGCACCTGTAATTTTTTATCATTTACCTTTTTTGCAAAGTACTTTTTGATAAATTATGCGCACCTCTTGTATAAGTGAATCTATATCTTTAATATGTGCACGGATGTAGAAACCTTGGATTGCTAATACCTATGGGAAATTTTCATGAAAATCACTGCCGCATGTCTTCCGCCATTTTCGCCGCCATGTTGTGGAGATTTGGGTTGGCGACATTGGTTTCCTTAATTTTAAATAGTAGTGTGGGAACACTGACTGTCAACAGTGTCAAAATATGATCGAATTTGACATTTCTTTGAAAGGTTATTGTTGTTGTTGTTTTTTAATACAAAAACAAAAAAGTAAAGAAACAAGTCATAAACAGATGTTCCAACGGTCATGCCATTTATCTCTCTCATTTGGTCTGGAGTATGTACAGGTTTCGAACAAATAAATCACAACATGGAAACATTGCCCCCCAATTTATAAACTCAAAGGGTACTGTTAAGCCACACGTTAACCATGCTGCTGGCGCTAATGCTGAAGATACACCTTGATTACGTTGATCTGAATCTGCACAGGGACTAAAACAGCTAAGAACAGATGCACCAAAGTGATACAGTAATAAAAAATTAGTTAATAGAGGGAGATACTGACTTTGATAATAGCATATATGGCTCAGCTGAAAGCCAGAGCCATGGCAAGTCAAGCAACATTTAGCGATCACAAAAAAATAGTACATCTTTGGGACATGGAGTCGAGCATGGAGTTTTACAATATTTGAAGACCTTGGTGGAAAAAAACCTATTATGTTGCCACTTAGTATTTAACAAACATGTTTCAAAACAAAAACTTTCGTAACATTTTTAGCCATTTTTGTTAATTTTAGTAAAATGGGTATACCTATTGATTGCTATGGGGCAATGATAGATTTTCATCAAGATAAGCAAAATCACACACAACACCAGTTTCCATAAGGAAAGTGCATCATACTTAAAAAACGAATCTACAAAAAAAATGCCAAATGCTGAATACTTACCAAAACTTAAGGATATCTTAGTAATAACTTTTTCTGCTGAGGTCTTCAGAATCAGCAAACTTTTATTACAAAAATTGTTAACAAAAAACATTAATTGTCACAATTGAATAAATAAGCGTCAAAATGTAGTGTTAAAAATTAACATTAAGGTAAATTTAACCTAAGAATGTCTTCAAAATGTCATTTAGATATTAAACAATGTTAACATCAACGGTTTGTTAATAAAGATTAAAAAATAAATATTGATTTTTCTTTATTTCTAGTAAGCTGGTAAAACATTACTGGTCTTAAAATCAAAAATCAAAACTTGACAATGAAATCTTAAACTACTTACTTAAAATTACATATAGAAAGTTACAGACACATGGAAATGACAACAAGAAAAAGAAAAAAAAATATACTGAGAAAATACATATTAAAATTAATTTTTTTAATATTCTTTTTAAAACTTATGAAGTATTGTTCTAATTTTGTAAAACACGATGTGCCAAAGATGTACTTTTTTGTGATCATTTGCCATCGCTCTGTTTTCAGCTGATCCATATATGCTATTATCAAACTCCATATCTCCCTCTATTCATTTATTTTTCTTGTCTTCTAGACCTGTAACAACCTCGGATTTATAAACTGTTGGCGCATATCTGTCCCTAGCCGTTTTAGTTCCTGTTTCAGATCAACTTAATGAAGGTTTATCTTGAGCGGCAGCGCCAGCAGCAATGGTTGACAGTACCCTTTGAGTTTATAAATTGGGGGTAATGTTTCCATGTTGTAATTTATTTGTTCAAAACTTGCACATTCCCCAGACCAAATGAGAGAGATTATCATGGCGTGGCCGTTCAAGCATTTGTCTGTCTTTTAAATGGTTTTTATTGCTTGGTTCTTCACTTTTTTATTTTTGTATTAAAAAACAACAAAAATAACCTTTCTAGAAACGTCATTTTTGACACTCTTGATAGTCGGTATTCTCAAACTACTATTTAAAATTAAGGAACCAATGTCGCCAACCTAGATCTCCACAACATGGCGGCGAAAATGGCGGAAGACACACGGCAGTGATTTTCCCACAAGGGTATTATTCATCCCTTTCTTTTTTACATCCGTGAATATGTGTGGTAATTCTTTTGACCTGATGTAAATGGCGTAACCAACTATAATAAATGTGTAAATAAAAACACTTCGAAAGCCACACTTTTTAATCATCACCACACATATTTTCGTCCATTTTCACTTCACGTCAAAGGATGTGGGGCATAAAAAATCTCTCTGTGTCTCGGTTAGTCCCTCTCAAAACGGAAATGGCTTTCAACCGCACACAACACGGAAAAAAAGGGCGCCTGGCGCTTAGCTCTGTTAAATTTTGTCAATTTAAAAAAATTTAAACCAATTTTTATGTTACAAATATAAAACGTTTTAAACTAGCTGAATACCTGTAGCTTTTTTTGACGTCTTTCCGAAAGCTTTAAACCATTAATTTAAATGGTCATAACTTTTGCTTTCGTAAACCGATTTTGATAATATTATCCAAGGAATGCAGTGGTAAAATCGGTTTACTTATTTTTGCGAGTATTTTTGGTGATGCAGATAAATGTTGTCCGAGTGCCCAAAAACGACCAAACGGAATTAATAGTTATTTACCTCACAAAGCAGTTGACCGAACGAAGCGAAGCGAGTTCAGTCAAGCGGCCAAGGGCGGTAAAGACACTTTAACTCGCACTTTATGCATGTACCTAATACATAATTTTACCAACAAGCCTCAAACAGTCCCAAAAAAGAAATATATATATCTGTATTTTAATTTTCTCAAATAAACGTAGTCACTTTAACGCACGGAGTGAAATTGACATTTCAAAATTTGTTTTTGTCTTTTTTCGTTTTTATTTTATGGTGGTGAAATCCTCAAATCGGAGAAGTCTGTTTTTACTCCGAAATAATTGATGACGCAGAATATCTGTTCGTCCTTACTACACTGAGAATTTTTTTAATAAAGTGGTTTTGGCTGGCGTCTATGTTGTCAAACAACGTTGCTGGACCAGCTCTGCTACAACATCAGAGTTTCTAGCTAGAACTCGGATAGGAAAATAATGTTTAGTATATCCCCAGCCAAAACCGTTGACATCCCAGCTAGGAACATTGCTGTTCCAGCAAGATATTTTGGCTAAATAGGCGCCAGCAAAGTTGAAATTATCTCAGTGTATGAATAAAACATTATAAATGGGCCAATTCGGTAGGAAATTTCGTGACAACTTTCCACTTCGCTACCGAATTTATTCTGAATGAAGCTTCAATTTTGCGTTTAGCTGAAAGCAAATAAAGTGTCAGCCTAGTTGTTTAAAAACTTTTGTTAACTTTCCAAAGCCTACTAGAAACTATAAGACGTCAAATTAATGCCATTTTTGTCCATTATGTGATCTACTCATCCCGAAAATTAGCATACACGGCCACCTTTATAAAGTGTTGTATCTCGAAATCTATTTATCGCAACCCATACAAATTATATGCTCGCTATTCATTTATTTTGGTAAAACCATAAACTTAAACCTGGATTTGTTTTTTAAAGTTCAGTTATGGTCGCACACAAGTTACTGAATCTAAAATTAAAAAATATTGCCTGTGGTTAACATTTATATAGGATACAAGTCGTATTTTTTAACACAACAAAAAATCAAAAAGAAGATGTAAATGCCTTGAAAAAGACACATTACATTTCTGCTATTTAATCTCAATTGTATCTTGTAATGTGAACGATATATTGTAGTCTAAAGACATTAAACGTCTAATAAAACATCCAATTTTCTGCCAAGAATGCTTTTATCTCCTGCTTTCAGAAGTTTCATGCGAATTTTTTCCAGTCGTCCGCTGCTAAGAACGCATATATAAAACACATTTGTTTAAATTGCTTTAATTTTTTTAGCTTTTTTCTTCAATCCGTTTACGAGATTACTTTCAGCCAAAAGGGGTTTAGGCACAAGTTTCAAAAACAGCAGATATGGAAAGAATACATAAAAATTGGTGCTAGAAAGCACGCATAGTCCACCATAAAATCAATTATTTTATGTTGAGAGGAAATGAAAATATCTCGAAAACTGTAGCTTTGAAAGATTTGAACCTTTCAACAAAAGTTTTGGGTAATATTTACGAAAACCAAAATCTGAAAAGTTATGATTTTTTTATATATTTTAACGTTTTTTCAAATAACACGGAAACTAAAGCTCCCACGAATTTGGACTTTATAACAAAATTTGTAGTCCATATTAATGGAAAATTATATCTGAAAACCGTATATCGCTACTTGGTTTTGTTCCAAAGTTAAATTTTTTTTCAATATTTTATACTCCTTTTCCCCCCTTCAACCCCTCACCTCCCCAACCAAAAGTTAATCAAATTGGGTAATGGTTGCGTGCACATAAAATAAATTAAAACCAAACTTTGTATTTTGCGCAATCTTAAATTTGCTTAATTTGTTAACATGTTTTTAGTTTTACGCTGCGCCATCATCAGACAAATCTCTAAATTTATGGTTCCTTAATAACATACAACTGCCTTATACTTGGACTTGAAATGTCATTCACGTCATAACAACTCAACAAAACCAAAAAAAAACGAGAAGTAAAAAATAATGTTTAAATTATAACAAAAACACTACTTACCTAGAAACTTATACCAAAATGACTGTATCGTTGATAAACAAAGTACCTGACAGTTTTAACTATAATATGTTGTCTCATTTTTAAATGTATACATGATTTCAATGTGATCTAGTTAAGGCAGTTGTATGTTATTAAGGAACCATAAATTTAGAGATTTGTCTGATGTTGGTTTAAAGCCGAAAACATGTTAATAATTTGATTAACTTTTGGTTGGGCGGTGAGGGGTTGAAGGGTGGAAAAGGAGTGGGTATAAAATATTAAAAAAAAATTTAACTTTGGAATAAAACCAAGTAGCGATATACGGTTTTCAGATATAATTTTCCATTAATATGGACTACAAATTTTGTTGCACAAAATATAACGTTTGGTTTTAATAAAAGTTAATCAGTTCATGCCCGGTCGAAAAATTGTTTTTTGTGGAGCTTAGTAGCTTTCTTACTGGTAAGGATGACTAACAAACTACCTTAAAAAACACTTGCTTGCTAATTAGTATTATAATGCGTTGTTAATTATTTCAAAAACTACGGATCTGACAAAATATATGAGTATAGTTCTTGTAGTAAACGGAAAAAAATATACTTAATGCACGATTATTATTCTTAAATTTCAAGAATAACACTGAGAAAATATTTTGGTCGGAATAGCTAAATTTTTCACTGTCCCAGCTAAATTACTTTCTACCTATAGCGCCAGCGAAGCACTTTGCTATCTTAGTAAAGTTTACTTTAAAAACCTACTAATGTAATGATCACTGCTGTTTTAGGAAATAAACTTTGCTGTTATACGAAAGTGACACAAAAGACAATATTTCCTAGAAATAAAAAAAATAAAAATGCTTTCTTATTAAAGTAATACTCGTGGCATATCGGAGAAAGCGTTTTTGTTTCTCACTTCATTACGACCAGGCCTCCAATGTCTAATGGAGAATACAGACACCTACAGACATGTTTCATCCTTATTAGGAATCATCAGGGAGTCATAGTATTGTACCTGGCAGTTGAAGCTACACAGACAAACATGCAGTCCTCTCGAATTTAAAACAAAAAGTTTGTTTTGGTTTGTTTGTTTCAGCAGGTTATAAAGAAGAAACCTGTAAAGGTCACTGTAACATTACTCTTAGAAAGAGGTAAGGTTCGCAGCAGCACCGCCCCCAATTGGAGCTTCATACTGCGTAGTCCTAATTTTAAGGCATCAGCAAGCAATCGCTCCGGAGGAGGCTTGTTGCGTAGAACTAAAAAGCCAAAATATTAAAAAAAACAACAAAGTGAATCTCGTGTCCGCAAATAAAAATTAAAGTAACACTCGTGGCATATCGGACAAAGAGTTTTTGTTTCTCACTTCATTACGACCAGGCCTCCAATGTCCAATGGAGAATGCAGACACCTACAGACCTGTTTCATCCTTACTAGGAATCATCAGGGAGTCATAGGATTGTACCTGGCAGTTGAAGCTACACAGGCAACGATGCAGATCTCTCGAATTTAAAACAAAAAGTTTGTAATCTGCGAAGGCGTAGTACCTGTGTGCGCCACCTGCTTTCTGTTGCAGGACAGATACTTTGCTACTTTTAAATAACATTTTGTGAAAGTGCTTTTTCCAGACACATGTAACTTCTGTCATAGAAGCTTTTTTATACAACACGAAATTTACAGGAGATTTTTTTTGTAGAACTGGAGAGTATTTTTGTATTCTAAGATGTTTTTTATTCCAAAATCAGAGTTGGGTTGAACGTTCCATAAAAATCGCACTTTTTCTTTTTCCTACGAACTTCTTCACGTTAAACCCCCTGAAAACTGTTTATATATAAGTATCACTTATTAAAATAGGTTAAATTTTAAGAACGCCATAATCAGCCTTTGAATTATATTATTATTACACAAACACTAAAATGATTTTTTTTCGTATTCCTGCGCCTTTTTTGTTGATAAGACGTTATATCAAAAATTACGACTGTTGCAATGGCTACACGGAAAACAAAAATTTCTACAAATGAGTATGCTCAGAACTGCATCATTGAAATGAAAATCTAGAATTTTATTTTAAACTTTTTATTTTAATTTTCTCAAATGTTTTCTTTAATCCAAGTAAAAACTATCTGTTTAAAAATTTTATAATTTTTGATTTGAAGCCTAAGATCTTCATTTGGAAATTTACCGAAAACATTAAATTAAAACGGCACTAAGTTTATTATGAAACTCTGTTTATTTTCATTTTAAGAGCATATCTTTAAATTAGGCAAAAAAGTATTTTGTATTTTTTATTAGGTTCAAAATAAGTATTTAAAATACTAAAATTAAGTATATCCTTCAGATGCCTAATTGAAGAAAATTCTTGTCGTTTTATTCTTAAAATGAACATCTCAAACGCTCGGGAATTCTCGGTTCCGAGGTAGGACGTAAGAGCCTGTCAGTCTTTTATTGTATGTGCATTGCATACAGTTGAATTTCGAGGAAAAGCTCGTCAAAAATCAGAAATTCGGAATTGAAAATTATTGGGAACACCAATTATAATTTTATTATATAGTTACTTAGGTACAATAAATCACCACCCTTTTATTAATATTCACGTACCTCTTAAAAATATTTTAGTTTAAAGTTGACCTTTGATGAGAATTTTGTGTGTTAAATATTTCGTGAATTGAACGTTTCGTTTTCCGCAACTTATTGAGAAAATTTCAAGATATCGTCATGGAGTCTATTGCTGCTGGTGGTAAGTAGAATCTCAAAAATTTTGTTGAATTGAAATATCCACAGAACTTTTTAATTTTGATTTTTTAAAACTTTATAATGTCGTAAAAAATAAAAATAGGAATTTTTCGTCCTTTTCTAGACATAAATTACATTTACCCGCATTACCCCATTTTTTAAATATGTATTTTTGGCAAGACCGCAAATTACGGGGAAATGTACTTTATGGCTAGAAAAGGAAAAAAAATCCTATTTTTATTTTTTATGAGACTATATAGTTTAAAAAAATTAAAATTAAAAAAGTTCTGTGGATATTTCAATTCAATATAGTAGTTTTTTTTTATACCTTCATCAAAATCCTGATTTTAATAACTGTCTGCAAATAACTAAAGCATGGCCTTTTTGGTTACCGATGCATGCATTATCCAAAATAACCGAGAAATAGAGGAAACTAGTAATATGGAAAAAAATCCAATTATTCTTGCCTAAAAATTAAGCCATCTCCACCAGTTTTCATTAAGTATTTACGAAAAAATTATTTAAAAATATCGTCAAAATATCAAACTTTCAAAGATTAAAATGTAGCAAGAATGGAAGGCATATCGCTATGGCAACCATTGTTATTTCATTTACCAGGCGCCTTGATTTATAGTTTAAAGATGGTGTGTTGCGAGAAGTACTCTTCTCTCAAAAGGTATTAAAAAAAATAGTGTTAACAACTCGTCGCTAAACTGTGCTTTTTTAGTTTATATAAGCAGCGAAATATTTAGAAACGCGAGTAAAAGTAAGTAAGTAAAAAGCACAGTTTAGTCGCGAGTTGCTAATACTATTTTTTAATTCCTTTACCACAAAATCCAAAAAAAAAACAGGAAAATACTTTTAAAAATCTCGAACGAAGAGCACTTCTCGCAACACAGCATCTTTACACTATAAATCATTGCAGCTGGTATATGAAATAACAATGATTTCCCTAGCGATTTGCCTTTTTACTCGGTGACGTTTATTGTTGCGACATTTTAATGTTTGATAGGTTAATATTTTAACGATGTTTTTAAATGATTTTTTCGTAATGACGTGGTGAAAGAATAATCAGATTATTTCAATATTACTATTTTCAGCTATTTCTCTTTAATTTTGGGTAAAAAACGGACAGAAATATTTTTTTTCACCCGTGATCAAAAATAGTAGTTTTACCAACTAGTGGCTAAAATAGTGCTTTTTTTTACAAGCGTTGGTTTAAATAACGAACGCAGTAAGGTATTTAAATAAACTCTCCTTGAAATAATCGAACCTTTAGTTCCTGCGGTAATTTGCGGTCTTTCCGGTATTTCTCTTTAATTTTGGGTAAAAAATGGACAGAAATCTTTTTTTGCACCCGTGATAAAAAAAGTATTTTTGCATCGGTAACCAAAAAGCCATGCTTTAGTTATCTGCAGACAGTTACTAAAATCATGTTTTTGATGAAGGTATAAAAAAAATTTTAAGATTCTACTTGCCACCAGCAATAGGCTCCATGACGATATCTTTAAATTTTCTCAATAACTTGCGGATAACGGAACACTCAATTCAGGAAATATTTAACACATTTTATTAACACTTATAAAATTCTCATCAAAGGTCAACTTTAAACTAAAATATTTTTAAGAGGGACGAGAATATTAAAAAAAGGGTGGTGGTTTTAACTAGGTAAATTATAATATTGGTTTTTCCAATAATTTTGAATTCAGAATTTCTGATTTTTGAACATCTTTTCTACGAAATTCGCCTGTGTGCGGCGCGGCGGTTAGTGTAGTTAGTTAGATATACTATGTTTTAATCTGTGTTTTTTTAGTTGGTTCTTAGTTTATAAGTTAAAGTAAAACTTTCGTATTGATAATCCGAAATTTAAAATTTTAAAGTTTTTTGAAAGCGAAAGATTCGCTTTAGGTCAAAACTGATATTTCTTTGAAATTAAGGAGAAGGACAGTTTTGAAAAATTGAGAAGTTTGCTAAATAGTCTTAGTCTCTTAACGTATCCGTTATTAAAATCGGTTAAGAAGTAAGAAAGTTCTAGAATATTACGTTTGATGCTTTTTGTGTGGTCAAGACTGTCTCGCTATAAGTCATTTTCTTTTTGACGGGATGCAGTTTTGTCAAGAATGATTAGGATATAAAGATTTCAAGCCTTTTGGCAAGCTAAAAATGTTATGCGCCCAATGTCCAAAATGACACGTAAAATTCAAGACGTCGAATATAAGACGACTTATAATGGGACAGTCTTAACACACAAGGAGCATCGTAACACTACAGAACTTGCTTATTTCTTAACCGATTTAAATAAAGGAAACGTGTTTATACGTTAAAAGAATAAGGCTATTTAGCTAACATCTGATTTTTTTTACAGTGGCTCAAACATTTTTTTTTCAGGAAGGGTTAAAATGATCCACATTTTCAATCTGTTCGCACTTTTAAATTTTAAATAAATTTCAGTTTTGACGTCGAGGGTATATAGTTTAAAGTTTCTCTTTTTACAAATAATTTAAATTTCAAATTTCCGATATTTAACTAATATATCAAGTTAGGATTTTTTTTGGAATACCTTAATTGCCTTATAATATATATAAAGAGTGTTATATAAAAAAAAACTTGCACACGTTGATTCTGCTTTAGATTAGCTAACTAAAAAACACCAAAAACTATTTGTAAAAATAGAAAACACCTTTTTTAAACGGTCGCTTAAAGGGTCAAACGCAAGATTTGATATTTTTAGGTAGATATCACCTTGTTGAAAGTTTCATGTTTGAAATTAAAATAATTTTAATAAGCCTTGGATCTTGCCCTAAAACAATTTTCAAAAATATCCCGCTCCCAAACACAATTCACGTGTCCTTGAGTTTTACCGCAGTTTCTTTTTAAATAAGATTTCTTATCCTTTGCTATATTTGTTTCTTTTCTAAAACGTAAATAGTTATTGTAGAAAATGGAAGTAGACAATATATTTTGTACTTTTGATATACCTGTATATTTTTTTGACTTCAGTAATTATTATTAAATCCCACCATACCATTCAGGAATATGGATGATAACAGGTTAGTGAAGCTGCCCCCCACTCAAAATTAAAAAAAAATATTGGACTTATTTGCGCATCTTTTGCTCAGTATCGCGCAACCGCTTTTACCTTTTGCAACCATCTGAACGTATATTATTGAAAGTCATACGATCCGGTCTTTCTCTCGTGCGATGGGATCTAATACCTCCGCCGATCGAAAAGCACTTTAGGAAGCAATAAATTAAAAAAAAAACCTCTTTATTACAAGTGTCACTAGATTCGAGGAGTTGCTGCGCAAAATGTTTTAATAACTGCGGAAAACACCCCACCCACAAAAAAATACCCACATTTTCCATACGGTTGCTGCGCAAAAGATAAAAGTGTTTGCGCAAAAGGTGCGCAAATTAGTCCATTTTTTTAAAGTGGGAAGGCAGCTTAACTGAACTCCCTTTAAGAATACAGTGCTTTTTCTATATTTTAAAGTAAGAATATGAATTCTTTGTTTAAATAACCCATGTACTTAAATTGAAAAATATTCATTTTTGTTTTAAGAATTATATTTTTGCTGTTAGGTTACACACTTAATTAATTTTAAAATATAATATAAATAATATTTTCAAAATAAGTAAATAAAGACAGGTCTATCTTAAATATGAAATAAAATATAATTGATTTAAGATGAAAATGCGAATAACAATGTTCAGTTTAAGAAAGGCATATTCTTAAATAGAAGAATAACTAGGTTTCGCTTTAGACATTTTTAATACATGTATTAGAGATTAGTATTTTCAAAACAAAATTAAAAATGATACAAAATTCAGATTTTTAATATTTCACATTAAAAATATTATTTTAGGCATAAGGTGAGGATGTATACCTAAAATAAAATTATGTATTTTTAAACCGAAGAAGGTAATTTGAGAATTTCATATTCTTAGTTCAAAAAAATATCGTCTCGCGTATATATGATGCTAACATAGGCTTAGATCTAGTTTTATTGTTTTATATTGAGTATTTCTTTTTTTCCGTGTATTCCAATTATGAACGACACTTTAACAACCACGAATTTAAACTTTGTGCGTTTAGTTAAAAATGTAAAAATTTTTAAAAAATTATGCGTTTTCACTGAAGGCAGTCACCAAACTCATAAGCATACATTTAGTGCTAATTCTGTATCCCTGTCTTTTTTCTTTCTAATCAAAATAAAAAGACAGACACACAGAACTATGAAAAAATTTATGTTTATGAATTAGGTAACTGCAGAGCCAAAAACGTTTTTACATTAAAAAAAGAACTATCGAAAAAACTGTTTTTAAAATGGCTTTTTTATGATCTCAGAAAATGTGCTAGACCTTTGAAATTATGCAAAAATCACACAATTGTGCTGCACTTTTTTCCATTTGCCATTTTTTACACGTTTCAAATGTTGTCGACAAAAGTTTATCAAAATTAAACTAAAGTTGTGAGAATCGTTGATATCATAGCGCCGCATGCAAAATTTCTTGCAGTTTCTTCAAAAATTTTGACTATTTTATCGTTTTTCGTGATATAAAAAAAACTGGGTTGGGATCTGGTCCCAAATTTAGATTTGTTGCTAAAATTATGTCATAATTGCGCAGCAGAGGAAAATCTTAAAAAAATTATGCTAGAAGTACAATTTTTTAAACGTTTGAAATACCCTTAAGAAAAAGTACTTAAACCTAAACTAAAATTGTAAGAAATTTTTTGCAATTTAAGCAGCATTCTCTAACAATTTTGGTCTTTTTCGCGTTTTTATGAATAATTAAAAAAACTGGGTTGGGTTAGCTGCCAAGGGGGACTGGGTTGGGATAGGATCTGGTCTCAGTTCTAGATTTGATGCCAAAATCATGTCATAAATGCGCCGCAGGCAAAAACTGCTTAAAATTAAACCAAAATTGTAACAATCATTGTGTTATAGCGAGACAGGCCAATTTTTTGCTTTATAATCAGAAAATTTTAAAAAAATTAAACTAAAATTGTAACAGTTAAGGACTTTATAGGGCCGCAGACACAATTTTTTAAAAGTTAAGCTAAAAATTTGAATCGTTTTGGTATTTTTTTATAAATTATTTAAGAAAATTTGGATTATGTCTGCTAAAAAGTGGGGGGGGGGGAAATCGCCCTTCCCCACTGTATCCGCCGCTGAAATAACTAAGACTTGTGTCTTAAAACTAATAAAGTTGAGATATGTAAGGGTATACTATCGACCCTTAAACTGATCCAAGGTTATCCAACTGTAAATCGATGATTAAGGTCATTATCATGATGATTTGCAAAAAATCTCAATTCTATGTAGATAAAAATGCGCCATGTGACGCAAAATAGTGTCTCTTGAGGGCGTCTATTGTGTAGTTTCTCGTCTAGGGGTTACATTTTTCTCTAGAGGGTGGACAACCCAACCCACCCCAATTTTCAGTAGGCAAAACTTTAGTCGCAATAGAAATCTTAACAAAAAGTGGAGGCAGAATTTGTATGCCCGTTTACGAATATTGAAAGAGTTATTAGACAGTTTTTGGTTGTGTTGAAAACCACAGTAAACTAATTTTATTTTTAAAATTGAAAACCAAAAATACCTGTACCAGAGACACCATAATAGGGATATTTCTGCGCGATAAACGGTATTATGTAGTGGTAATTACCCACTACCACTGCCGTAAGCTACGAATTCATTTCGTTGTGGTTGTGGTTATTTTTCTGGTTAGTTTTAGGAAATTTTGGGGTAGGTAATTTTAAAAATAATAAAATATTATCAGGTTCCAACATATAAAATTCTATTTTATAAAATTAAGCCAAATTTTTAATTTTTTCTCATCTCTAAATTTCTTTACAAGTGATAGTTCCAAAAACTCTGGTAAAATCGATGAGTGGTAGTGGTTGTTAAACACTACCACAGCGGCTGTCAAAGTTGTCAAAATTTTAAGCGTTCCAAAATATCCCTAATAACTTACGCAGACTAACAGACAGAAAGATAGAGTCGCGCAGAAACTACGTTCTTGTAGTTCTTTCATTAAGTAACACCTACCTTCCCCCGTTTATTTCTTTCTATATGAACAAAAAAGGAAGACAGAATGTTTTTCAATGTCGAAATATATTTCACACAATTTTAAATTTGTACCTGCCGGTTTTTGCCACCGCTTGTCAAAGTCTGTCAAGCCTGGCAAGCGGTTTTTTTGAATTTTCAAAAAAATTTTGAGTTATTTTAATCAGTTTTTGTTGGAAATCGCGCGAGTTTATGTGATTAGCTATATAGCGGATTAACGGATTAACAACTTATTTGAAAATCAATAATGCCATCCAAATCAGGCTGGATCACTACCATTAAAGTGGGACTATTTGAAGAGTGCCGAGAATTGGGGTTTAGATTTTTGCGAACCAAATCCCTTAAGGAAATATTGTGACAATTTCTACAGAGTTAAGGAAGAAGATAATAGGTTAAAATACAACCAAAAGTAAACAGATAGGCTAAACATTAAAGAACATAATAAAATGTTGTTACCTTTAATATTTGATAATATTCGTCAACATAGTTATAACCCCCTCATCCTATTTTATATTTTTAAAGGGTCCAAAAACTTTTTGTAAGCTAAAGAAAGTTTTTTAGCTGCATGGAACAGTACAAAATTAGTTAAGGTTGTATAGGCTAAAACCTTTCGCGAATGCATTGTTTCTTTAACACTAAAAAGTATGGAAAAGCGGCGCCTGTTAAGTTTTTTCATATCTTTTTATTATTAAATAAGTAAGTGTCTGTAAAAAATTAACCAAAAGAATATATTTATATTATTGTGCATCTGGCTGTACAAGTAGTTCCCCCTGTAGCCAACGGTTGCGCTCGTGTCGACGTCAAACAATGTTCCTCAAGTATAACACAATATCGGTCACTCTCGCGTAGCTATTACTTTCTCTATGAGCCAAAACGGCTATTTTGAACTGACATAATAATATAGTGTTAAAGTTGTCGTTGACGGCGAAGTTATCGGGCTGTATAATTGGTATGACCAAAAACAATCCACTGAATTAATTTTGAGCTGAGATATTGTTTTCTGTAGATACTTATTAATCACTAGATAGGTTTTGGTCGTCCCCCCTTCTCCGAAATGCCGCGTAATCTAATAAAGGCTCGGCTCGTCAAAACATAAATGCGCATGTCCTTCGCACGTTTAAATTCTTATGTTAACCCTCCGTGGCCGTACATTTGCGGCGTTTCACGACAGCGCTTAGTAGTCGTCCGGCTGAAGTCGCAAATAGCAATCAATTGTTCATTTTGTGCAGAAAGCATGAAATCTAGCAGACTTATTCTTTAGAAAATTCTTTAAAATTTTGGTCGAGGAAATCGATGATCGGATGTATAGGAGTCAAGATGGCGGCGAGTTTTTCAAAATGGACATTTATTTTTTTTTCATAATTTAATAAGCGACGACATGTCTTTTGCTGTAATTTTCTAATTTAGAAAGAACATCAAAATAACTTTTCTAATTGAGTTTTTGCTTACAGTGTGATTGGTTTAGTTATATCAGGCCAGTCAAAGTAAGGTTTTTTTAAAAAAGCTACATTATCATCCGTATCTTATTTAGTTTTTGAGGAAAAAACGTCAAATTAGGTACAGTTGTTACAATTGTAAAGGTCAACTGATATTCTAAAAAAAAAAATTTGGATAGGTGGCGCTGCGGACTACGTGGCACACAAATTTTCGATTTTAAATTTGATAAAAGTACATATTTTTTATTATTATGTATAAAAATAATTTTAGTTTGATATGGTCATTGGTCGCCAATTCTTCCTAGCGACCAAAAATTTGGCACGTTGATGACTTTTGATGAATTAGAAGGCCTCAACAAATCGATTCAGATATGAAATTTCATATTCTATCGGGCCGTTTTTACGCTATAGGCCAGTAAAGTTTACCTGTGTTTAGTCACCCCGAATAGGTACTCTTATGTACCCTATTATTCATTTTTTTGCGGATAGCACCAAATTTGGTACGCTTACTTTTTTAACAATTTTTTAAAATCGTGGTCAATAAAATTTATGATCGGATGCACGGAAACCAACTTTGCGGCGAATTCTTCAAAATGGCGGTCTTAAATCGAAAGTTACTTATCAAAAAAAATATGCTTGAATCTGTAGAACATAATGAAGAGAAATTTGACAATACTAGTTAAATTGACGTGCACCTTCGATGACCTTGAAAAATGTAATTTTACCTTAAAAAAAGACTTTTTTTTTAGTAGTAAGTCTTTATTACCAACCAACTTAAGTCGTTCATTATATTTGGGTACAACATGCATTAAGTAAATATTTATAGATACTATTAAATTTAAATTATATTAATTGTAAAAATGGTAATAAATAAATTAATTAAAATAAATTATTAATAATAAAATGAATAAATAATTTGTCATTTAAAAAAAATAAAATAATAAAAAAGTACTAATAATAATAATACCAGAGCAAGTACCAGATCCTTTTTTAAAATGTTTTATAATTCTGAAAACGGCGACAGGTCTTCTTTTATAATTTTAGTGACTTTTTGCTTACAGGGTGATTTGTTGAGTAAGTAAGTGTAAGTGTGTAAGTAAGTTTTCTTTTACTTTTCAAATTTGTTACGAATTGTTAATGCTACCTTATCAACTAAAAATTTTTTTGGATAGGTGGCGCTGCGGACGACGTGCCATAGAAACATCCGATATTAAATCTGATAAAATACTTTATAATTAAATTTTATAAGATTATGTTAGGCACCTACTGGATGTTTTGCTACGTTTCCATAAATAATAAAAAAAGTTATAGTGCGTTTATAAAAATATAAAGACTCTAATACATGTACGTTGAAGAATTTATTGCCCTAATTATATAGACATGAAAACTATCTAGTAATCGTAACAAATTTGAATATTTTACTTTAAAAAGTAAAAATAAACAGATGATAATGTGGCTTTTTTAGGAGAGATGTGTTGATATTAAAATTATAAGACTTAGCGCAAATCAAATAACAAGACCTGTCGCCGTTTTCAGAATTATAAAACGTTTAAAAAAAGGCTCTGAAAAAGTACTATTTTTGAAATAAAGGACATCGAAGATGCACGTTAATTCACTATAGATATAGATTCAAGCATAATTTTTTTTTGATAAGTAACTTTTGATTTAAAACGCTATTTTCAAGAATTCGCCGCCAATTTGGTTTCTGTACATCTGATCATAAATTTTCTTGACCACGATCCTAAAAAATTGTTAAAAAAGTAAGCGTACCAAATGGTGCTTTCCGCAAAAAATAAACAATATGATACATTAGAGTACTATTCGGGGCGAGTAAACACATGTTAGGTCAACTTTACTGGCCTATAGAATAGAATAGAATAGAATTTGGAATTTCATATCTGAATCGATTTGTTGGGGTCTTCTTATTTCATCAGAGTGCATATCCAGCCAAATTTTTGGTCGCTAGGAAGAATTGAAGAAAACGTGAATAAACCCGTTTTTTTACATAATCAAAAAAAAAAAATAGGCGACCAAAGCTAATATGAAATATGAAAATTCAAATCGGAATTTGGGTGCCACGTCGTCCGCAACTCCACCTATCCAAATTTTTTTTAGAATATCAGTTGACCTTGACAATTGTAATAATCGTACTAAATTTGACATTTTTTCTTCAAACACTAAAAAAAAACGGATGATAATGTAGCTTTTTTCAAAAATCTTACTTTGACTGGCCTAGTATAACTAAATCAATCACCGTGTAAGCAAAAAGATAATTAGAAAAGGTATTTTAATGTTTTTGCTAAATTATAAAATTAAAACAAAAGACCTGTCGCGGCTTACTACATTATGAAAAATTGAAAAAAAATCTACAAATGCATTTTTTTAAAATAAAATATCACTTTTCAAGGACTATAAAGGTCATACGTCAATGTAACTGTTTTTTTTTTCAATTTCTCTATATCGAATTTTATGACGTTTTTTGATGACGAACCTACAATTTTTTTTTAAATGGACGTCTATTTTGGCTCCTATATATCCGATCATCGATTTCTTCGACCAAAATTTTAAAGAACTATTTGAAGAATAAGTGTGACAAATTTCATGCTTTCTGCACAAAATAAACAATTGGGGACCTAAGCCGGACGACTATAACGATATATTACGTTCGAATATCAACAGTGTCAAATAGCGTTAGTCGTCGGTCGTTTTGGGCACAATCAAAAACTATCGATAAAAACACACAGATGAAATTTTTGTCGGGAGTTTAATTTTTTTTAATTTTATTTGTAATTTAAAAAAAAATTTGCTCGGGTGGGATTTTGAATGAACGAGTTTTGTGACTATGTGGGATTGATAGCTCTTTAGTTATACAATCGACTGTTTTGTGTTTTGTTCGCATCCGTGTAGAAGGGGTTGATATGACGTCATCTTTTAAGATGGCGGACAAAAATCATAAAAAATACAACTTTTGCAACCGAGGCATAATTATACTTGATTCTATATAATTCGAGAACGAGGATTCCAAAAAAAAATACTTTTAAGATCATCTGACATTAAATGACCGTGAAAATAGCAAAAAACCAAATTTTTGCCATTTGCTATTCAAAAAATCTTTGTCAGTACAACTTTAAATCTAGCTTTACGTATTAGGCATGTACGCCAAATTCGATCCTTAGAGTTTGATACATTTTAAAGCTTCATGACCTTAAAAAGTACCCCAGTAAAATTAACATATTGCAAAAATAACATACTAAAGGGTGCAATTCATCAACTATTAAAGCGAAGAAAACCAAATTGGGTAAGAAAGATAAGAAGGTCAAGTTCAACAATATTGTTTAAAAAAAACTTGTTCAACTATGACGCGTTTCAATATGCCCTTTAAGATATATCAAAATGGCGACCTATAACCACATTTTATTTTATCCAGTTTTGTAAAAAAGCAAAAACGACAAAGTGGCCATTAATTCTTGTTGACTTATCGCCGTTTATTATGAAAAAAAAGTTTAGTTGATGCATGACCTTGATTGACCTTGACAATAACATGTACAAGTAAAAAACCAGCTTTTTCTAATGTTTTTTCCAGTTTACCACTACGTAAAAACTTTAAGTGCCGGAGCTGAAATTAACATCTTAGTTATAAACAAACACTTCATTTTAAACCTCCCTACATTTTTTTTTTGACATGGCGTCCTAGATGTTTATACCCTTTCTGTCTGCCTGTCGTTTTTATTAAGTTTCGGAACTGTGAATTTTATGTTCTACTTACTTGTCTAACCAAAAAAGTCATTACCGGACCAGTGGTTTTAGATGCCGTAAACTGGACAAAACATCACAAAAAGCTGGTTTGTTACTTGTACATGGTATTTTCAATGTCAGTCATGGTCATGCATCAACTAAACTTATTTTTCATACTAAGTGGCAACAATTCAACAAGAATTGATGGCCACCTTGTCATGTTTGCTTTTTTACGAAATTGGATAAAATAAAATGAGCCGCCATATTGAAACGCGTGATAGCTGAACCATTTTTTTTTAACAATATTGTTGGACTTCTTTTATGTCTTACCAAATTTGGTTCTCTTCGCTTTAATAGTTGATGAATATGCCTAATAGTTGGAGGTACGTTTGAAATTGGACTGACAAAACCTTGAAATATTAAGATTTTTTTGCAATACTCAAGGTTATTTAAGGTCTGATGACCTTAAGAGTGAATTTTTTGGAATCCTCGACCTTGAATTATATGGAAACGACTATTATCATGCCCCCGTTGCGAAATTTGTATATTTTATGATTTTTGGCCGCCATTTTGAAAGATGACGTCATATCAACTTCTTCTACATGGATGCAAACAAAACACCCAGTAACGCTTGATTGTGTAACTAAAATGCTATCAATCCCACATAATCACAAAACTCCTTTATTCAAAATCTCACGGGATAGAAGTTATTGACATATACCCCTACACTACATATAAAACACTTATTTTGTAAAATAAAGCTTAATTTCGTATTTTTTTTCCGATCTCAAAAAATTTCTCGTTACAAGTGACGGTTTTAAATGAGCTGCGGTAGTAGTAGTGGTTGTTAAACACTAACATAAAAGCTGTCAAAATTGTCTAAGTTTTAATTGCCCCAAAAACTCCCTACCAAGGCGCATTGAACTAAGTGATGCAATACGGTTCCCAAAAGACTATTGGATTTATTGGTGCATAGGGTTTGTTTTATTTTCGGGGCCACATTCTATCTGTGTATGATGGAATCGTATTTTTTTTCTATCTTTACTTAAACTTCTCAATAATACGATATCAGCACAAAAAAATCGAGCATCAAAGCATTTAGGGGATGAAAAATCCCCCAATAATCCAGCCCGCACGCAACTATACTTCGATAAGTAAGGCAATGTGTATGTAGACTCTTAATGGTATTTGGGGTTTGCATAAGCACTGTTCTTATAACCTAGATTTACAGATATTATGTTTGGGAAAAGTCAATAAAATTCCGGTGTTTGTAGACTTTCTAGTTGGATTAGGTATATCGAATTTTTAAAAGCGTAAATATCAATAAAAATATTTAATTTTTTTAATTTTCATGAGGATATCAAATAAACTGGAAATTTTTTTTTAACAAAATATATATGTGTGGTACCTCTTTTTAATCCCTCATTATTTTTTTTTTGGGGTACCCCAAATGAGGAGAGGCTAATTTTATGAAAAAATCTGTCTGCTGAATTCAAATCTCTAGTTAAAACAATTTTTGGTTGTACTCTGTAGCAGTAGGAGGCATTTACAGGGTAAACAGTAATACTGTGTATGGAGACTTAACAAAAAACTTTATTCAATTTTATTTATCGATTTCGACAGCTCTGCTCAACCCTGTTATAAAACTAAAAAATGATATTTGGGCATCATCCGCTATTTTAAAATATTATGAAATATATAAGTTTTTTCGCCTTCGCCAAGTCTCCGTTTAGTGTTTACCCTTTACATTACAACAAACAGATTTGGATTAAGCGGACCCAAGAAAATGATGTGCTACACACATACATTTTGTTAGAATTTTATTTCCTCCAGTTTTTTCACTTGAAAATGGCCGTCATCTTGGATTTTTAAATACCCAAGGGAGCCAGAATAATAGTACAGTAAAATTGTCACGAGTAAGGGGGATACCTCGAAAAAAATCCGGGGAGGCTAAAATTTTTATTTAATGTTGGGGGGGGGGTCTAAAACTAAAATCCTTAAGTTTGTGTTTCCCTCTCTCCTCGTGAACCATTTCTATTGGTCGGAGGCGAAAAAGTCTAGACAGACTGGGTCATTTGTGTAGCGGACGTAACAAGCTTTGATTTGATACCTCATTTGTACTGCTCTTACTATAAATAATAATATACAGACCGCTTCAAGCTACTGCGAACATAGGGCGGAAGAAGTCTAATTTGCCAGTGTACGTACATGCAGAGACACCGCATGCCTATCAGTGAAGCAACCAATACTCAGGCTTGCGATCACCACTTGCATGACTTCGCTTTGGTATTTAGTACGCCTCTAACCACGGTGCTGTGTGGAGTGTAGTCAATGAAACCGGAATTTGGTCAATAAATACGCAAATTTTTATAACGTAATTTTCTTATTTTTTGTCACTGATAAATAAGAGCGTTTTATTATCAACTGCTCAGATTTATCAGTGACGACGTGTTACACTGAAAATAATAAGGAGAAACAAAATAAAAGCAAGTTCTCAAAATAAAATAATACATTCTAAAAACCAAAAAGATTCTCCCAGTCAAAAAAAAATTAAAGCAAATGTTCGAAAAGTCCTCCTTGCTCGGCTAGAAAATATCCGAGCCTACTATAAAAACCACTTCTAACGTTTCCAAGCATGTTAGGGGTGATAATTTGAAAAGCTTCTTCAAAAACAGATAGAAGTCATTAGGAGCTTACACCAAATCTTACACCTAACAACTGCCTAGCAGTTGGAATAATGTGCTGCTGCAGTAGATCCAAGTATCTAGGACCATTCAAATTGCAATTGCCGTTAATAAAAAATGGCCCAATTACGTGTTCCCCTATAATACCCCCCCCCCCAAACATTTAGTTTTTGGGGATACTGTGTTCTTACGTCAAAATTCAAATGCAAATTTTCCCTCGACCAATATCGAACGTGTGTTGGGTTATGACCATTTGACCATCTGCACTTTTTCGGCAACTTCGTAGACATCCATTTTTGGTTTTAAAAATGTATTATTTCAATTAAGAACTTACCCATCTGTTTCTCGAGCAAGGCAGAAATAAAACAAAATTATAAAAACAAAATGAATTTCCAAAAGATAACACTGCAGCGTGCTTCGAATCCACCTCGGTCGTACGGCACGGAGAGTAAATTGGACTTGATTCCCCCTATGTTCGCAGTAGCTTGAAGCGGTCTGTATATAATCCACAACACGCGACTTCATGCGACTTCATGCATGTAAGAATTTTACCGACGTTCAGTCGCTGTAGTTCAGAGACTGTTTAATTAATTATAAGTATTATTATTAATTTTTTTTTTAATTACTTTTTGTTGGTCAAAGTAGGTTAAAACTGATTTTTTGTAACTTTGGCGCCCTCTATCTTTTTGGAAACTATCTACAGAAAGTTGACCACTGGGACAAAAATGTTTTTCCGAATATTTTTGTTCTCAAACTTTTTCACCTCCGACCAATAGCAATGGGAAAAAGTCGGTTACAAAGATTTTTCAAAATGGCAGATGATTCCCACACAAACTTGAGAGGTTTACTTTCGGACCCCCCGAAAGAACATATGAAAAACTCAGCCTCCTGATTTTTTTCGACCTCAGGGAGCTTATTCTTGAATCGAGAGAAAATTTACTCCCAGGGAGTTAAATTCTCTCGCTACTATGCATCTCATTGGTCTAAATCTTTTGCCCGATATTGATAAGTAGTAATTCTTGTCTTGACTAAGAGAATTACTTTCCGTCAATATCGGGTAACAATGAGAGAAACCGATTTTAACCGAAGATTTGGACCAATAAGGTGCATAGTAGCGAGAGAATTCGACTGCCTGGGAGCAAATTTTCTCTTGGTTCAAAAATAGACCCACATATAACAATTTTACTGTACTATAACATCAACAGGATTCTTAATATAGGCCATCTAACAAAATCAGCAAAGAAAGTCTTATAACATTCAATTATCACTTGATTGGTTGATTCGTTTTAAATTTGAGTCCCCTTAAAAATTTGTCACTTGTCTTGAGGCAACGGCGGATACAAGTGAATTTAAAGGGAGAAGGGGCGGTTTAGTAGGTGTTGGGTTCAATCAGTGTGTACGAAGAAAAACTTTAATTTACAAGCAATAAAAGTGGGTCTTTTTTATACTGGGACCTCAAGAGTCGGATTCTTTTCTTCCTGTCAGTGACCTTGGCTCAGGAAATGTCGAAGTTCCATTCACGGATCATGTAATATTTATTCATTTTGGAGTCAAATTAACATCAGAATTTTGTAAAAATTGGCATTAGAAACAAATTTTAGCTTATTTGGCAAAAAACAAAAAAGGGCTCCGAGCCGTGTCTTAGTTTTTCCAAAATGTGCATTCCATCCAAAAAGTTTATGATTCATATTGAACGTCACTTCGGCATTTCCTGAGCTAAGGTCACTGACAGAAAAAAAAGAATCTCTACTCCTCTTAAGAATCAATCCCAGCCAAGTTTTTGCAAAGTTTAAGACAAACACAACATATCCATGCGGCAGGAAGATACTCGACCCAAAGCGCCACGGAAGCCAAGGCTAGATTTTTTGTCAAAATTATATCTTAAATTCACCGCAGGCAAAAATTTTAGGAAGATTATTCTGAAATTGCCATTATTTACCCGATCCAAATGTTGTAGACAAAAATTTGTCATCACTAAAATTATCTTGTGACAATTATTGATATCTTATATGTTTTGTAGTTTAAGCAAAACTTTTACGGTGGGATTTACTAAAAGGGTTTAGTCTATTTTAGAACAGTCCTAAGTTTAAGTGAAATTTTTGGTTTTAAGCATTTTAAATCAACCCTCCTTCAGTTTTGGACATATTTTGAATTATAAGAAGAATTTTAATAAGTTTGTTTATTGAATAATCATTTTAGTACAATTTTTGTTGGATTTAAGAAGAAAGTTTCAATTTAGAAGAAAAGAAAATTAAAAAATTTAAACCCACGCGGGCTTTAAATAGTAAACACTCTGTAGAAATAATTAAAATTGGGGCTATATGTCACTCTAATTAAAACTTACCCTTATTCGTTAATTTTTCCAATCAATACTTGATGTCACACGAACGATCTAGATTAGTAATAATAAAATAAGAAGTAGATTAATTTTGTATTTATTTAAAAGGTATTTTTATTTATGAAATGTATTAAAAAATTTAAATGCAAGTTTCCCCAAGGCCGACAAAAAAAACAACAGGCCATAACCATCAGAAAAACAGCTGTTAATCTTGGACCGGTTTTTACATGGAGTCTTATGGAAGAACCGAGATTTTTTCGGGATTATTTCTAAACGACTCGATGAATTTTCTTCAAATTCCCATGAAATATTCTTCGATACTATCCTAATATTTTAAAAAAGTTTTCTGGAGATCACAGGGTCTTAAATAATAAAAATTCTAGGAAAAGTATTTTGTGAGGTTAGGTTGATGTAAACAACAACACTTATTTTATTTTTCGTAAAAAAAGGAAATTTTCTCATATTGTTAGCAATAAAATGCACATGAAAGGTTTCAAAAGGTGCGCATCCATATCTACACCAGAATAAAAATTGATTTATCGAAAAAATGCTGGAGACTAGTGTTTTTTTTGTGATCATTTCACGAATTGGAAATGGTGGATTTATATACCTAAATTAATAATTCCTGTCTTGTTGAGTCGCTAAATAATATTTTAGTCGCCATACATGACATCTGAATATATTTTGTCGTATAGCGAGAAGAGTAGGTATGGTTTAAATGTTGGTTTAGGTTCTTCCACAAGGTCTCCTACCAACCAGGTCCCATCAGAGTGATTACCTTATAGAAGATTGGAGTAATGGTAAAAAGTGAGACAATGGAACAGAATAGGGTACAGAGAAGCATCTAATTAATATGTCATTTTGAGTGCAGTTTTTGAGTAATATCTGGGACTTTTGCTGTTTGTGTGATTTTCATCATAAGAGATCTAAATTGAAGATTATTTAGATAGATAGATAGATAATTCTTTATTAGCAATTAAATATTTTTCATAGGTAGCTGTACTGAGAATCCTATTTATCTAAGACGTCTTGTGGGCGTTTCAACCAGTTAACATTTTTATTACAAATCTCAGATTAAATTAACATTATGATGATGAACTTAACAAAAATTACTAGAGATAGAAACAGTGACATCACAAAGTTTTCTTGCTCTTTTTTGCATTATTTGAGGTGCTATGGAGGTGTATTTATGAGAGGAGGATGACCGAGAATTAACTTGTTAGTGTTGTTTGTTTGAATGTGGTTATCAAATCGCATTTTTCGATCCTTTGTCTCAGAGGATCTTGGGATTCATCACAGTTTTCAAAAAAGTGTGACAGAAAAAGGCTATACGATAACCACCCCCAAAACAAGCAACATTGACAAGTTAAGGGTCAAATACTACGAAGGGATTGTGGCTCTCCTTCCACCCACAAAAACACCTTCACATCACCTCAAATAATACAGAAAAAAGGAGACAAACTTTTTAATTAAAAATATTAACTTGTTGAAATACATAGAATATCTGAGTTACATACTCCAACAAGACATCGAGTGGACCTTCTACTGAATTCTTTCAATAAAATTCGGTATTGTTCTGCAAATAAGTTTATTTTCTTCAATTAGATTCACACATAAGTAGGTACCTACTTTACAAATCCAAAAAATAATCACTTTTAGAGATTTCCTAGGACCTTCTCGACTTCATGGTTGTTTGACTATTTCATAAAATAATAATAATAATATATATCTATTAATTTTCAATCTCGAATTAGATTATTATTTTTGATTATTTTGAAAATTAGAAATAAATAGGGAAACTCACTGAAGCCTCTATGAGGCTTGTGCTTAAAAGTTTTTTAATTTATTTATGATTACTACTAAGAAATAAATTATTAATTTCAAATATAAAGAATAAACATAAACATAAAATCTGTAAATATAATTAAATAATAAAATATAAAGGCAACTTTTGTAAATAAATATACAAGGATACTAGAAGTTATTAGAAAAAAATTATATTATTTTTAAATACTTAACAACTTAACAACCTAACGTTTGCATAGCCTTTGATAAATAATTTGATCAAAAAATAATCTAGATTCGTTTGGAATCCAAACTTTTATGTCTTTTTTAAATTTTTTCTGATTGTTAACAGTTTTAATTTCGTCCAGTATCAGATAATAGACATAATTAAGGCCCAGGGCATTCCAGTCACAGTAAAAGGAATATTTTTTTACCCCTTTTAGAGGGTGAAACCCAACGCCACCCTATTTTTTTAAATAGGATGATAGTACTTGTGGCACCTTGCTGGAAAGCTCTTTTAAAAGAAAATTGGCTGCTCATGTTTTATTTCATTCTAACTAGAGAATCTATCTTTTAGCTTCAAAAAACTTTTTAATATCACAAAATTCCGCAATGTTTAAACAGAATGAAGTTGCAATTTTTAGTGGTCCAGTATTATTTTCATTAATTTAGACACAATGTGTATAAACTGCTTCGTCGCAGAATGAAATCAATTATTTTTGCCGAAATATTTTTCAAATATTCTTTATTTACGTTAAAAATGCCGGCAAATGACCAAAAACATTAAAAATTGAAATTTTAATGATTGGGTTCAGAGATTTGAAATATGAATTACCTATGAAGTTAAAATAAAACAAAAATTGCACAATTTTCTGCTTAAAAGACCTTTCCAACAAAGTGCCACAAGTGGGGTCAGGTTTCGCCCTCTAAAAGAAGTGAAGCAATATTTTCTTTAGTATGACTGTAAAGCCTAAATTCTTCACCCTGAAGCTGTAGAAAATTTGTTTTAGTTAAAATCCCCACCCTGTATATTCTACAATATTATATAGGCAACCAACTTAATCTAGGAATAGTTTTCAGTGGGTGTCTTAAACCAAGATTACCATTGACCATTGCTATCTCCTAGGTAGTATTTGGAGGTATGGTAATCATTTATTTTCAAAAAAGGAATGGACACTTCCGGACCCTTCAACTGGAACAGTATTATTGTGATGCCTTTTTCGTTTACCTCTCTTTCTCCAGTTTTATCTTCTTCATCTCCGCCTACTTCCATTCTAAAAACATTAAAAAATTTACTACCTCAAGGGAATTAAATCAATAAATTCTCCAATATATACGAATTTTAGGTCATTCTATCGCTTCTATTGGCAATGGTAGCATGTGATCCCCAAAAAGTTAATAACTGTTGATTTTTCTTAAAAAATACGTTAAAAAATGATACCAAACTTCATAGGGGTACCCCTTTTAGTTTCAGAGACATGGGCATTTAAAAGTTGAAGATTGCAAATTTAATATTAAAATGGAACATTTATGTTCAAACCTTCTAAGTTAAACCAAAATTGCCCCCTAAAAAGGAGCTACATAAAAAATTTTAATTTTTACATTAATTGGAAGCTAGGGGAATTTGTAAGTTAAAAATATGGGCTGCAAAGTGCTTGAATATGCTAGTATTGTTAACTTTGTTTACCTTGATATTGTTAATACCATGTGCCAAGGTATTATTTTCCATATTCATAGTTCTCTATCTCTCCCAAGATCTCTCCATTATGCATTCTCATGTTTTCTCTTTTACAGGCATTCAAGTTTCCATTTTCTACTCCTTTTCCTATAAAAAATAAATAATAAAAATTATTAGCAAAAGAACTGGGGACATGTACAAATTATGGAACTGTGATTTTACCAATTTTTGCCCCCCCCCCCTCCCCCATATCACGTTTTTTAACGGCCCATAATATTATGTAACGGTTTCAAGACCACCGCTCCCCAAAAAATAATTTTTTCTTATTTTCATTCCAACTCTGTCGCAAACCCCCTACGTAACGTTTTGTAACACTTTGGCTACCCCCCTCCCTCCCCTCTATGACCGTTACATAATTTGTGCACAGCTCCTAGCATATAATCGTAAAATTTTATTCATTAGCTCAGTTCAATACCTATATATGTTTAAATTATCCCTAAGTATGAAGAATGTTCAGTGTTTTATACAAAAACAGTTTTTACAAGTAAATTTAACAAAAAGATAGGAAAGTCAAGTTTCCTACCTCTGATAACATGATGTATGAAGGGCCTCCTAGCAATAGGCAAGTAATATGTGACATTTTACTAGCTTAGTAGAAAAGGGGGCAATTATGCAGTATACAGTTTTCTGCCATTTTTTATTTTTTATGAAAAATTCTCTAGGACCCCAAATCCACCGGTTGTTTTTTTTTAAATTTTGTTGTTTTTTTTTTAATTTTTTTTTCACTAAAACAACTCAATCCAACACAGCCCTACCCAACCTAACCCAAAACAATCAAAAAAACACATTACAACCCCCCGGCACCCTTTTTCTCTAAAAAAAAACCGGCGCCGGCGGATTTGAGGTCCTAGGGACCCTAGTAGGTGCCCCCATAAAGAATTTTTCATAAAAAATCAAAAATGGCAGAAAACCGTATACTGCATATAAAATTACCGAAAAGGAAGGGATCAGTTGGATAGGAAAAGTTTTTTACATATGACTCACCCTTTTTCTGGACACTTTCTGGTATGCAGCATTTTCAACGCATTTTCCTGATTTCTATATCAACCACGATACCCATTATTGAATTGTTCCCGATTCAAACATACAAAATCTAGAAAAAATTCAATAAAACGTGATTTAAACATTTTCAAAGCACAAAATTCACACTGTAAGCAATTGTCCTTTTTTTGGTTTGAAATTTACTTTTTTCACATTAAACGACCAGTCATTCTTTTTAAAACAATACCGGTTTATTTTAAAGTTTGTTTGATTCCAAAATTGGAAAAAAAAGGTTAAAAATTGACTGAAAATTAAATACACAAATCAAGAATTAGTGAGGTTATGTTTGCGGCCTTGCGCGTCTGGCTGGACGCAACCAACGAAAAAAAAAACCGGCCCAAGATTTGTGACGTCACAATTTTGGTTGTGTGAGGCCCGTGTGGAACACATTCCTGTCGGCCCTGGTTCCCCTTACATTTCTGTCACAGTCGAAATGTCAGTTTAAAAATATTAGCGCTGCGTTCATTCACAAACAGCGAGTTCGGATCTTTTACCTCTGCTTGCACCATGGCTTGCACCAACCTCTACTGATAAAAGCTACAGCTTTAAAATGAGTGGGCTTTGAGTAAGGAAAGTTTTTTTGATTGAGCTTTTAGATAACCTCAATGCTCTACTTTCAGTTTGTAAATAAATTAATATAGTTGTTTTGAATTTTTTTGTTTGGTATATTTTTCGTACATAATGAGTGACCTTCACTTATCTTTGTTTGGCCTCGTAGTGCCCTCATAAATATGTTTTTTGTGCTGAAAATGGGTTCAAAATATAGCGTTTTTCTGGACAAAATAAGAGGTGTTTTATTGGTTAATGAACAACTTGGGATATTAAATAAGGCAAATTAATCCTTGTAAAAATGGTTACTTAGGGAAATTATAAACAAACTTATTACCAATTGCCACAAAAGAATCCTTTCTGGGGGCTATAAATTTAAACCACCCCCTTGAGGTGGTCTAAAAAATCACCAACTTTATAACCTCAAACACAGATAATGAAGCTATTATGTGCCAAATTTTTGGCGTATTCGCCATTTGCCATTTTGAAACCTGTCAAAAAAAATTAGTTTTAGGGCATTTTCTTCTAAAATATGATGTATTTTGAGAAAGCAGCAGTTTTTCAGTGGTATTTTACAATAACAATACAAAATAATTAATAACTTTGTGTCTTTTTCTGTATGAGTAAGTGTTTTTTGAAAATTGGTTTTAAAATTTAGTACCTTCCACAGTTGTAAATATTTGGACCTGTGGGGGGTACTATTTTAGATGTTAGTAAATCTCACTGTTAAAATAATCCAAAAACAAAAGATCAAAAAATTTGGGTGGAAATAACGAAAATTTAAACCTGGATGAGCATCCCACAAGGAACATACAAAGGACCAAAGCGAAAAGAGAAATGATTAAACAATGTTTCGCCTTGGGCAACCAGCGCAGGCTCGTCAGTGGTTCCACTGGTCACCCTCCCCATATATCATTAAACATTATCATACAATTTGATATCCAACTTTGTGTGTTCCTTGTGGGATGCTCATCCAGGTTTAAATTTTCGTTATTTCCACCCAAGATCTTTTGATCTTTTGTTTTTGGATTTTTGGCGGTTGATGTAACTGTTTTTGCATATAATTTTAATTTTCATTTCATTCTACACAAAGTGAGCAAAATTTTTGTTCTGGTTTTAACCCAATTTCTAATAGCATCTTTGTTTGCATATCCTAATATTCTATATACATATGTTCTACTTTAATAACATGACATTTTTCTTTTTATATACTATTTCACTTGTTGATGTTTTGTCTCTTTCTACTACTCTTTTGTCCTTTTGATATAATTTTTGACGCTGGAATCAAAAGTTATGATTTATAGTGCTTCTATATTTAATCCTTAATCTTGACATCTGGCTCTTAATGTTCCAGATTTATTCCACTTTAAAATTTTCCGAGATGCAATATATATTTGGCTACTCTCTAATATCATGCATATATTTTTCCAAGTTTACCTGAACAAAATTGTTGGTAGCTCCAGAATCCAAAACAAATGACACCTTGATTTCACTTTTACTGCATATATTGGGTGCCTACAGCGCTATACCCTCCTCATTAGCAGTATTTGCCTTTTGCTTTCTCTCATTTATACTTTCTTGGTGGTTGCCTCTTAGATTATTGTTTTTATAGTTTAAGTTTTGCACCCTGTAACAATTCTGACTTTATCCACCTCTTGCTCCTCTTGCCCGTCTAGAATTATTATTTTATTTTCTCTTTGGACAATAAAACTCTATGCGCGGAGTACTTCCACATGTAAAATACCTTAAACTTGTACTTGCTTTGAAAACTGTTTCATTTTCACAGTTTCTCCCTTTGGTTTAAGCCTTATCTCCTCGTCTAATATCCTTGAGTTTCCAAAGTCCATTTTTGCATCTGCGACTGTCTGAATAGCTATCCACTGTGTCAACTTTGAAGCTGAGTAGAAGATGACGTCAATTACTTTGTTTATACGGGTCACTTAAAGCGTTTTTTATAAGGGCGGTTCGAAAATTTTGTCGTTTAAGCACCACTAAACCCGCTTTAAACAATAAATCGATTTTATTTTAAAGCGATTTGAGAAAGCGATATATTGCTTCAAAACGGATTTTAGGGTCAGAAAAGATACTTTAAAATAGCTTTAGCGCATAGCTTTCAACTTAAAGAAACACTTAACCCTGATTTTACAGAAAAATCTGTTGTTAACTTGGCTGTTCTATTTGTTTTCTTTTCAAACTAACATTTAATGAAGGACGTATAAATACTCGGAGAAAGGGTCCTTATATCAAACCGGTTTTTGGGCACGTATAAATCTAGTAAATGTTTGATCCTTGATCTTTCAACTCTCGTATGATGATTTCAAACTATAAAAATAGACCTCCCAGCTTATCGTTTACTCCATGTTTGAAGTTAAGAAGTTTTTTCTAGAATGACAATCTGATGCTCTTGCAAAAATGCGTTTGAGTTTACTCAATGGTTCTTTTACTGTTTAACAGCCTTTTATTAGATTAAAATATTTGTCTGATATCTCTTGGTCAATTGGGTCCTAAAAAATTGTGTTTTTTCGTCTGTCAAAGATCCTGGGGGATTACCAAGGGCTTGTTTGCAATTTTCTTTTTTTAAAATTAGGGTCATTCTAAACTCCAGATTATATTAATTATTGGTCTCCAAAATCGGCACTAATGTTAGAAATAACAGCCATTTTTCACCTCAATGTTTTTTAACTTTTTCACAAAAACTAAAACACAGGACTAGCTTACTAATATCCTTTTTTGCCCAACCTAATCCTACTTTTCGGCACTCAAACTGTCTTCAGTTTTCGCGACCACTTCCCGACTATTTTATACTTGAGTCGATTTCCGATAAACTTCCAGATAAATATAATAAGTAAGTACACGCAGCTTAAGGTAAGTACAAACTTATATGTATTTATGTATTCAAAACTGCGGCCTCAAATGGGCCTATTGTTGCCAGGTATCTACTGAGATTTTAAAGATCGTAATTTAAACACATACGACCCAGGACACTAAAAAATCATGCAGACTACAAAACTTGATTTAGCCCTGGACCGGTATTCTCGTAACTAAATACGCTCAGCGTTTCGTACTCGCTGACCGTATGATAACGTAATATTCGCATACCACGTGATCAAAGTAACAAAAATGGTATTCACGTATATTGAACGCAAGGCGTCGACGAAGTGCGCTCAGCGCGTGGCGACCGTTTGAGAAACACCTACCATTTGCCAGCTGTTTTGCCCTCCGCGCGTACGATTTTCCTACCCTACAATACTTTGTAGAGTGCTGCAGAAAATATAGTAGTTTTTTCAGTTTGCGTTTTTATTAATAATTAGAAAAATAAAAATCTCTTATTAGTAGCTTGGGGACGGGTGACAAACACGTACACATCAACCTTACTATTTGATGCTCGATGTAAGACAACTTTTTTTTCCAAAAAATTGCAACAAAAACTTTTCTTATCAAAATCGACATCGAAATAATTGAGCATACGTATAATACTAGAAATAGAAGCAATCAAAATTCTGTAAAACCAAGGGTAAAAAAAGCCATTGGTCAGCGGTGCTTTTTGTATCTTTCATCGGATGTGTACCAAAAAAAAAGCTGGTTTTGTTAGGCTCCTGCCCACATTAATTGTTTTCTTTCAAAAATAAACTAAAAGCTTTCATGAAATATGAAATTAGCAAACATGAAATAAATAGCTTAATTGATATAAAAAATAATTAGCAAACAATATAGGTAACTACCTTTATTTCTGTGTTTTCGTCTGTATTTTCTTTACTTTTTTGAAATATCACATTTTTCGCATTAATTACCATTTTTATGTTTTTTTTCTTTTGTCATTTTATTTATTCATAAATGTACTAAAAATTATTATTTTCTTTTTTTAATTCAACACTTCCATGAAAATATAAATTTTTCCACGCGCGAGGTCTCTCTTGTGGATGTATGAATTCTGTGTTTGTTGTTGAATTGGTTAGGTTATTTTTTGGGTAAAAAATACCTTAGAGTTTTATTTTCTGTTTCTTAAAATGTAGAATAAGCATGTTTACTATAATTATAAGGTATAACTTACTAGATATATAAGTAACCATTTTAACAATAAATGCTATATAATAAAGTATCAATATACGACCGTGCCGGAAACACCACTTTCCCTGACTGAGTGCCGGAATAAATTTAAACTTTTCCGCGAGTGCGAAATTTTTTTGTAAGTGTGCGGTTAAGTCTCGGCGTAAACTTTTTCCCGCACACTGGGCGGGAACGTGCTACGAGTTTATATCACAGGGTCAAAGGGCGGGTTTAACTGAGCTAAACCAAACCATCAAGTAATTTTTTAAAAGATGAACACTTGTACAAGTCACATTTGATTTACCCTTTCTGAAATACGGCTCGAAATCGCTCACACAATGGCCTCTTTCTTTCACATAGAAAAAGAAAAGGAGCCACAAGGCTAACAAGAAATAAAAATGCAAAATTCGATGATGCCAAGATGTGCTAAGCGAATTTGATTCTGTCTGCTCGCAGGGCAGCGCGTTCGGCAGAGAGAATACGAGAAGTCGTCGGTCAGCGTGCCGCTGAGCGCGCTATTCGCTATTCGTTTCGCTTAGCGACTTCAAAACGTTACGTATTACGAGAATACCGGTCCTGATTCTTGGTCTTCAACTTATGCCAGTTGCAGCTTTACTGAAAGTCACAAGTTCACACTTACGTACATTCTTCTACGATTCTTCAGAAACGACAGAAAATCTCACCCGTCACAATTCTGGAAAGTGGCGAATTTTACTTATCGCCTCATTTAAAATAAAAACACAGCGTCCTTCATATTTATCCTAACGTTGTAAGAGAAACTGCGTATTTTTTTTAATAACATTTTGTAAATTTAATATTTTAAAGATATTCTGCAGGACTAGTTTATGGCGGAACTAAATTGTTACTACGCGTACCAATAAACGGCAAAAATTGTCGAAAATTCTCACCATGTAAACGTGTGACCTTTCTGAACAGTGACAGCGAAATATTCCATGGCTATCTACGGTTTTGTATGTTAAAAGTTTTAAAGGTTTATTTACACACAAAAATAAGCTTAAAAAATACATTTTTAAATAAAAAACAGGGTTTTTTATTAACTGGACCAGTATTAAGAAACTAAATTTTAAGGAATATTAGCAAATAAGTCCTGACAAAAAATCAGGTAGTGTAAAGTTGTGTTTAAAAATGGCGTCATATTTTTTGTAAGGGCGAGATTTTCTGACGGTTTTTGAAGAATCGCGACCTAAATATCAACTTTATTTTACTTGCTTGCAATTGCCGTTGCATTGTTGTCTTTGTTTTTAAAATTCGTTACAAAATCCTAATGTTTGTCTTCCTATCTACCCCATTTATAATCTACAATATACCCCAAATACAATCCAATAATCCATTTTGTTGTCTTAAACACCGGCCAACGGCACACTTTTGATATCTAGAAAATTTATGAGTGGATGCATATAAGATAAAGCTTATGCTTTAGTCACCTATATTAAACTGCCAAAGAGCAGTTCTTATTAACATTTATACCGGGTGTCCCAAGGTGAGTAACCTATTAAATTATTTAGGTATATTTTTAAAATATTTTCATATTTGCACTGTTGCCATTTGGAGGCAAACCTAGAAAAAACTTTGTTATTTTAAATTAAACACCTTGTGAATTTTAGCATTTTTGAATTCTTCAAAAAACTTTTCGTACATTTTATGTAAAATGGTCTATACCTCCTTCTTCAGCAGTTTTTGAAATATTGATAAGTGAAAAATTACATTTTATAATTTTGACAGCCCAAAACATCTAAACGGTTAAAGTTAGAGCAATGCGGTTTTTATAAAATGTCATTTTTCACTTGTCAGTCAATTTTTCTTAATCAGTTGAATATAGTTAGTATATAGTACATAAAATGTACATCAAATTTTTTAAAGAATCCAAAAATGCTAAAATTTATAGGATGTTTAATTTAAAATAATAATAACAACATTTCCTCCAAATGGCAACACTGCAAATACGAAAGAATTTAAAAAAATATACCTTAAGCTAGGAATACACGATGCAACTTTCCCATGCATCAAATTTAGTTTTCACAAGTTAAAAAAAGAGGCAAGATGATTGTGTCTCCTTTTAACCTGTTATTCGTCGTGTGTTCCTAGCTTTACATGGACTTATGGTCATATACAATGTTTCAAATTTTACTATTCTATGGCTTTCGAAATATAAAAAATTGACACAGTGGTGGTCGCAGCATTTTTTTAAGGCAGTTTTGTCGGTATCCCCGGCGGTTCTTAGGAGGGGGCAATTGAATTTTAAGTGGTTTGTTTACCTAGAAATTATTACTATTTTACTAAAATATTAAAAAAAAAGAGTTTGGATTGTTGTTTTCTGAGAACGCCTCTAATTTGCATTAAAAAAAGGATTATTGCTAGAATAATGCAAATAATTAATCATTTAGGATTTAAATTTTATCTAAATCTATAGTTTTGTTTAAGAATTTGTATTTATAAATAGTTATTTTTTGCATTTTGTATTTTACGTTAGTACATAAAACTTTGCATACGGTGAAAACGTTGTCATACTTATTATATAATTGGCAAGCACCCGTATACATAGTCTAAATATACTATTCTTGAGTAAAACTATGAATATAAAATTGGTAAACAGTAAAAAACAAAATAAAAATTAAAATATAAAAATTTCGTCCAATCCGAATTACTCACCGATAGTACCGAGCACTGAAGCCGCATTACCCTGTTATACAGCAAGGCTGATCCTCTGAGTGATAAAGCCAAGACAATTGTCAGTTATTTTAAATGCCATAATGTCAATGTCGGAAATCGCTACAACGTCTATGCGTTTCCGCTATAAATTACGTACAAGAGCAAGCCGTGACCAACGCTTCGTTTGTCTTTTGTTTTACATAAGCTTACATGACATGACCTACTACTATCTGGAAAAGGTTTTCGATTATTAAACTCGTACAGAAGCAGAACAGACAAAATAGTTAATTTCTTAATTGGGCTTGAACCGAACCTCTTCTGCCTTCAATTTTTCCTTTTGTTATTAATGGTAAGAAAATAAGTTCTCAGGGTCTTTAATTATTCTGAGCAGAACATCTTCATTACGTACTCTGTCCATCCAAGATATCCTGAGCGTTCTACATGCACGAACTTCTTGCACATTGACCCAGTTCTCATTCAGCTGGTAACACAGGTATTTTTATCTTGACTATGATCAACAAGAAAGCATTTGTCTACCAATCTACCATTGGGATCAGGAACGATTCCATCTGCAAGCCGTGTGGGAGGGGGAGAGCCGGAGAGTCAGCCGCCTCGCGCAGTACAGGCGGTGCAGGTAGTGGATTGGGGCAAGCGCGGATCTGGCCTTAAACCCAGGGGGGGGGTAATCAGATTTCGAGATATCAGTTTATCTTAAATGTGTGAATAAGAATACTCGTTAAATGCGCCGCAGGCGAAAATTTTGATAAAATTACACTAAAAATTGTATTTTTTAACCCTTTCAATTAAAATTGTGGACATTAATAGTTTTGAAAGCAAAACTCGTGGCATATCGGACAAAGCGTTTTTGTTTCTCACTTCATTACGACCAGGCCTCCAATGTCTAATGGAGAATCCAGACACCTACAGACCTGTTTCATCCTTATTAAAAATCATCAGAGAGGATGAAACAGGTCTGTAGGTGTCTGGATTCTCCATTAGACATTGGAGGCCTGGTCGTAATGAAGTGAGAAACAAAAACGCTTTGTCCGATATGCCACGAGTTTTACTTTAATTTTTATTTGCGGGCACGAGATTCATTTTGTTGATTTTTAATTAATAGTTTTATCTAGCGCCGCAGGCGAAAAATTGTATGATTTGTGCTCATTTATTTGCCAAAATCCGCGCTTGGATTGGGGGAACGAGTTTTGGGTCAGGCAAAAATGGACCGCTAGGGCCAACTAAGAACAAGTTACAAAAATATATTAGTTAATAAAAGAGGGAGATGCATCTCGGCTTTAGTTGGTTAAGGATAGAAGTGGATTAAAAATATTTAAAGTAAAATTTATTGGCTGTGAAAACTTTAAGGAGACACAAAATGCTTTAAAATATGATAGAGAGTGTGTACATACTTTATTCATCGGTGTAAGCCGGTGTCCGCAACACGGTGGGTGGGGGTTAGGGGGTTAAGTCCCCCTTCGAGTCCCCCCTCTCTAAGAACCACTGAAAATCGATTTCTAAAGTTAAAAGTTTTACCAAAAATCATCAATAAATTGGTAATCTGAGGCTACTTTTTAATTCAAGCACCCCCCAAGAATAATTTTTGCGAACGCTACTGCTTCAATAATGTTTTAATAAATAATAAAATTAAAGAAATACAGTTCTAGAAAATCTACCTATTCTAATCAGTCAAAAATTCTACGTTATCTGTAGCTCTGATTAAGGCAAAGCTATAATAGCTACCCTTAGCCACTTGGTGTTGGCACCGTCACGTGACTGACACGTGTACGTTTGCTTTGTATCTCGAAAATTGTGAGTCACAAACGGAAGAATCCTTGTAGACGATCTCTCGGCTGGTAATTTTGGGTCGTTTTATCTGCCCGTACTTGCAATTTTGTTTAATTAATAGTCGTGCATATAGATACATTTGAGTATACGGGAGGCATTTTATAATGTAATAGATACGCATGTTACATGGGGGCGAATTACATTTTACATAAAATATATTTTCGTGTTTAGGTAATATTTGTGAAGGTGCGTAGTAAAAGGACAAAGTAAATAGGTAGCCACGTTTACTTTATGGTAGAAGTAGTGATGTGGCGATTAATCAGCTCTAGAGTAGGTCGCTTAACCTTAAAATTTGTGCAAAAGTTTGCAAAATATACTTAACCTCTAAGCGTGAGTAGTATGAGGGGAGCTTCACCTCCAAACACTAGTAGCTCTAAGCTGAACCTTTTAGCACCTAAGTAGTGGGGGCATAGATTCTGGATCAGAATTTAAAAAAAAGGAAACCTAAGTGTAGATCTAATTAAAGGGGCACTTAAATAGACAAACGTTCCTCGAACTTGTATAGCAAAAAGTATGTCGGAGAGTTCGAGCACAAAAGTTTGTGGGAAAGTCTGTGCAAAAATTTGTGCAAAAGTTTGTGAGAAAGTTTGCCGAAAAGAGGTCTGGAGAAACATTTGGTATAGAAATTTTATAAATAATAAAACAATGTGGTTGTCGCAAATCATTGATCTTATCTAAAAATAGAAAAATAAAAAATTATAAATATTTGATTTATGTAATTGAAAAATTGGAAAGTCACTAATAAATGTACCGTACCCAACCTAATCCGACCCAATCCGGGACGCTTAATTTTTCCAGAACGGTTTTCCAATAACTGGACCAGTTTCGGCGAGAAAAAATTTTTTTGGTGGTGCATACTGCAATATATATTTTTTTTTAAGTCGATGTAGTTTCTCGGAGAAAGTGGTGCAAAAAGTTTTAAAGCTGTGTTGTTTTCTTTAATATTATCACTGGGGGGGGGGGCGCAACTAAAAAACGAACGGGATTTTTAATGACACAAAAGATTCTTTATGAATATCGTTTTGAAAATCTACCATAAAAAATATTAAATTTGAATACAATCTCACTACACTCCTGTTGAAAAGGTGGTACATATTTGGCACATTAAAATTTTAACTTAATATTTTTTGAACGTCACTGGTATAAAAGTTTATATATGTATTTGAATAAAAAAATTTGTTATTTGTAGGTAAAGCTGGTGAAGGGACATCAAAATCAATATATACATATGTGGGATATGGTTAAATTATGACCTCGCAACTTCACCATCGAAATTGTTAAATTCGAAGGCCATCTTAAAATAAAAATGTTTATTTTGTTGACATATGTTTCAACCGATACTGGTGAGAGACGGTCATATATTTTGTGACAGAAAATTATGATCATTTTTACTTTTTTCAGATCATTGGTAGCTAAAGTACCGGACCAATTGGGTTCAAATTTCTGAAGATCAATTTTGGTGATTGGTGGAAAACCATGTAAACTTTGGTGTCTATTGTTAAAGCAGGTCGGAAGTTATTTAAAAAACTCTCTAGGGCGAAAAATTCCTGGACCAATTTGATCGCCATCTTTGATAACGTCATAGACCTAGTTATCGCTATGTGTCATTACTCCACCATCGAAAATATTGATGTCTGAATTAATCCCTGCAAGAAACTGTAAAAAACGTAACTTTAACTTAAAAATGGGCTGCTGAACTATAAGGTTGTTTATATGTTTGGTTATTAACGTTATTTATAAAATATAGTTTTGTCATGCATTTGCTACGATTTGAGGTAAGTTTTCGTACATGTTTTTTAATTCCAAAAATTGACCTAATTTTAACACATTTTAGTGTGTGAAAAAATACATTTTCTTTTCAACCTGTATTTTATCCCGAGTGTGATAGTGGTAGTTTTTATCGCAAGGTGAAAAGTTTGTAGCCCACCGGAGAAATGGTCGTTTTTTATGTCATATTTATTGTGGGATGGCACGAATCCAAGTAAAACAAGATGCAATATTTATTGCATGCAATCTTAATTGCATGCAATATTTCTGGTTTTTGTTTTTACCATTTTAGTCTCTAGGGTCTAAAGGTACCATTTGTAGTCAATCCGTAGGCTCGAAAAATACCACTTTAGTTCCTATTGACAAAAAGTTCCATTTTAGTCCTTTATTTGACGGACTAAACTGCGTTTTAGGTCCATAAAATGTAAAAATACATTTTGTTTAGCTTAGCTCCATGGACTATAGATAAGGTGTCAACTACATGGAGGTTAAAATACATATTAATAAATAATAGGGTGGACGTCTTAGTTGGAGTGTCCACTTCCATTATATAGAGGTGTCCTATAGGAAGGTTGATTGATTGATTAATTGATTTGTTTGTGACTGTGCCAGTATAGCACTGTCCACTACCACTGCGATCACTATTGGGTCGATTGTGGCTCACCTTTAACATTTTTTATTGCTACAGAATATTCAGCCCCTTAAAGAGGTCCGCAACTTGCTTTGGTGAAGCATTATTCAGATCCAGTCCGTTGATCTGTGGTTTACCGAAGATACGTTGACGCTGACATGCAATGGCCGGACATTCACACAGCACATGTCTGGCCATCTCATCATACTCCATACAAAGCCTACATTCGGTTTCCTCAGTTAGACCCATTCTGTGAAATGGTACTTTCATCCTGCAGTGTTCGGTGTATAGATCAACCATTGTCCGGATGTCCTCCCTAGTGAGCTCAATAAGTTTCCCGGCCCTCTTCCTGCAGGGTTCTGTAATGAACTCTTGGGAATGTGGCAGTTTCGGCAATTCTCTCCAGTATTGGTGGAACTTGTTTTATTGTATGCTTTTCCAAGGGCTGATTCGGGGCAAATAGAGACGGCAGAATGTCCCGGAATCCATACCAGCGACACAGTCTTTACTCGCCCTAGGGTATTCAGTGTGTCCTGGCAGCTCCTAACGGTTCTCGATGAGCACCTATAGGATTCAAGAACCTTAAGGGCTGCTTGACTGTCGGAGAGTATCTTTATTGATCTGTTGCGCCAGTTATGATCTATCATCCAACGTGCACTCATTTCAATAGCGAAGAGTTCTGCCTGAAAAATTGTAGCCATTGTAGAAGCTATGTAGAAGGTTTTAGGAGGCATTCAAGCGCTTCTGATGTTGTGGTGCTCATATATCAACATACTTGCTTGACGTTGGATGCTTGTTAGTTTAGCACGAGCCAGCGTTTGCCTGCCCTTCGTGTACCAAACTATTTCCCCGTATGTAATCATGGGTCTAACTACCATGATATATAGCCAGTACATTTGTTTGGGGCTAACGCCCCAAGATTTACAGCAGATACGTTTGCACGTCCATAGAGATAGTGCTGCCCTTTGCTTTACTTTCTCCAAATGCGCATTCCATGTAAGTGTTTTATCGAGGGTCACCCCAGATATTTTACTTCAGATGAGAATGGGATTGTTTTACCGTTTAGTACCGGAGAAACGAGGAAGTCAGTCTTCCTTTTTTTGGTGAACAGTATAATGATTGTTTTGCTAGGGTTTACAGACATTTGTTCCCTGTTGCATCATTCATTTACTGTATCTAGAACCTGTTGTGTTTTTCCGGAGATGGACCTCTCTGGAATATTTTTCACCACGACTACTATGTCGTCAGCAAAGCCTTGTGCAATTACGTCCATCAGTTGTAGACTCACAAGGAGGTCGCCCACTAGGAGCGACCAGAGGAGAGGTGACAGAACACACCCCTGAGGGCAGCCACTTGCGGCCCTGAATCTAACAACTTCGTTGTTTATTATGCAGGAAGGTAACGCTATACAACCATGAATAGAGTTGTACAATATAGAGAGCCAAAAAGGCACAAAAAAAGGATCCAAGCTGCTTAGATAAAACCATAAATATTTTTTAGCGAGAGGGCTATTAAAAGTGCACACGACACGGGTTTTCATTAGTGGCCGCGAGGGTGCGCCCAGTCGCAACGTAGTCGTAATTGCTCTGGCCGCGTGGCTTGCTCCTTGGGGGGTGCGGGGTAACAGAAGCTAAACAACACCCTCTGGATGAGAGTTGGTTTATATGGAAAGAAAGCAATTTTCGCCAGCGGTAGATTTGACTCGTAAAGGGACGGTTTCTCAAAAGCGAGTTAGCAGTAACTCGACCAGCATATAACCATATTTTTTTTTAAATGCAGGTTAAATTTTACTCCAGGGTAACCATGGCTTCAAAGTAAGGGTAAGTTATTTTACATTACGGTTAACCTAAAAAATATTGGTTTAAAAGAGCAAAAAACTGAGATTTAGAACCCGTTAAATCGCACCTTTGAGAATCCGAAGCTCTTTAAGCGGTACAAGAAAAACGCTTAATTTTTGCGCTTTTCCTGTCCTCCAACAACCAAGTTTCATTTTTTTTTTAAATAAATTTTGTATCGTAAAATTCAGCGAAAAGGCAAGTTAGAGTTAACCCTCCCTCCCTCCCTCCCTCCGAAAGATAAAACAACAGTAAAAGTAAAATATATAGAGAGTAAAATAGCTAAAGTCTAATAACCAAATTCTTATACTTGAAAAATATATTTTCTGGCTTCCTTTGAAGATCAGACTCTCATTCTAGGGCGTTTACGCAAGATACCACCCGCATATTGCTAGCAACATCAATCGATGAAACAATCAAAATATATATATATATATATATATATATATATTAAAGGAGTTTTCTACATAATTTGTAACAAATTTTACCTGCGGTACAACAACACCGGTGATACTTACAATTTTAGTTTAATTTTGTGTCAAAAATGGCATTTGTAATGTTATATTTTCCAAAAGTTGTGTCAGCGGCGCTATAACACCAGTAATATTTAAGATTTTAATTTAATTTGAAGTTAAAAATGTAATTTTAAGTGTAATTTTCTTAAAAATTTTCGCCTGAGTAACTGAACAATTTGAAATTTGTTTGCCCCTCCCCCATGATTTAAGACCAGTTGCGCGCTTGTACTTGCAAAAGGTCTTTTCTCTCATTAAAGTTTTTAAAAAACTACCCTAGAAACAGTTTGACTCTAATGTTCAGAGATTCCAGTTTATCTAGACGAAGTGCTCAAGATTCTTGCATTAAAAAAAGTCTGGAGATTTTGTTGTAATTTTTTCTTTAGCCCCCCCCCCCTTTCGAAGTAAATTCCAAGGATACAAATTTCCTTAATGAATTGTACCTTTTAAAATAAAATCTCGTTTTTAAAAAGAGTTCGTGTCAACCTATTTTCACTCTATTCCACCACCACCTATACCAATTAAAAAAAATGAGTTATTTGGACCAAAAAAGGTCTAACAATAAATTTTTATCAAATTTGGCAAAACAAGCATTTGGCAGCAGACTAAGAGCTGACAAGTTTTTGATGGGTGTGTGGGGTTTGGAAAGAGGCTACGTAGGGAGGGGCAGCGGGTAAAACTTGAGCAAACCGGCGCCAAATGGGTTTTACATTTAGATGAAATTACATTTTAAAAAAAAACCAATACAAATGTGCACAGGTAAAAAGGTGAGAAAATTTACGATTGCGTTTTTCAGATCAGCTTCGTTTTTTTTACAACATTTTTGTATTGTATGTTTACTTTTTAAATGTAATTCTGTGGCAATTTTACAATATAAGGGGCATAATCCCTAATACATGTTATTTTCTAAAATGTAAAGTTATGTTTTAGCTACGTAAAAGCACCGGCGTATCTAACTCTTTGATCTAGGAGGTGCTTAGGGGGCTTAGCTAGTGCTTGATAGTCAGGAATAAAAGACAGTGATGTTTTTCTCAAAACCGTTTAATATTATGTATTATTAACTTAACTTAAATTAAGCGTAACTTTATTCAAGTCAACTCGGCTGTTTAATATAAATTATCTTAAATTAACTGCAACTTTCTTGTCTTTTGTGAATATATTTCCAAAACGTGGTATTCTGTAATCTCTTCTTTAATTGAATCATTCTCGATGGTAATAATTGACACACTGGAAAATCGGGTGTGTCCCATTGTAGGTGGTCCAATATTTTATTCTACTCATCACAAAAAAGCTTCGTTCAGATCTAGCTGAACTAATAGGAAGAAAAATATCAATCTGAATTAATTTGTAGAGGTTCGTATAAAAGTCTTGTCTGATATACTCTTCGATAGATTTTAAATATATTTCTAAATTTTTAGAAGTAATCAAATTTTTTACTACTAAAATCTCAGCTTCAAGTATAGATACATCCACACCTGCAATCGTAGAGTAATTTTCAAAAATCTTTGGCAATTTGGCAAATGGCAAGCTTAAAAACCTCTCCCTAAAATTAGCTGCTAAATTATCCAATATTTGGTATTGGATGTTTATTTTCCAGTGTTCTAAACATCTTACATCTGATATCAATTCTATCGCGCTGTCATGTCCAAAAGTATTTTGATACTCTGATAGGTTCTAAAGGTATAACATGTTTATCGGCAAAGTCTTGGATTTCAGAATAAATATTATCCAAGCCGTTTCCAATTTCTTCTAGAGATTGTAGCGTACCATCTATTATTATTAAGTTTTCTTGACCGAGAGTAGCATCTTTAATCCCGAAAATACTGACTCAAAACGTCGATACGTAATAACACAGAGTATAGAATGTGCAGGCAAATGCAAAACTCGTCTTTTTTAATACATGCTAATAATCCAACAGCTTCAACGGCATGTCTATCCTGGTTATCAGTTACTTCACTTTCTAGTGCCATTTTAATCGCTGCAAAGTTTAATAAAACTGCTTTACAATTTTCAAATCGACATGACCAGCGAATAGTAAAAAGGTTAGATAGTTCCTAAAATTTAATACTCAAGCTCTCTGCAACCTTTTCAAGTTTTTCATGATTTCCTGGTTTCGAAAAATGCCTCTAATGTTTTAAAGAAAGAAGCTGCTGGTTCAACTTTTGTCGAAACTTCTGTAGAGACTTTTGTAAATGCGTCAACAACAACTAAATTCAGTCCATGTGCCAAACAAGGAATGTATATTGCCGAAGGATGTTTCCCTCTTATTAAACATTGTAAGCCCTTATGTTCCCCAGACATTAGACTGGCCCCGTCATATGACTGACAACTCCTATGCTATAATTCTCTGGGGGAGACCTGAAAGGCTCTGGGGGGCCCGCCCCCTCTCCCGTAGCTACGCCGGTGCGTAAAAGTACATTTTATACAAACTACCAATACAGTTGACATCCTAAATCTACATAAATAAATAAGAATATACAGTGTCAGGTATATGTAAATTGTAAGGTAAATTCAAAATCTTTTGGTAAAATCACACACAGCAAGTAATTTTACAGTCACACGGTAACCAATAGATGATTGTGTAAATTCACCAACCTTTTTTATCAGCAGTGGCGCACCGAGGCAGGGGAGGTTTGTGGATAAACCCTCCCCCCAGAAGCATGGTTATGTACCTACAATTAGCACAATCAAATAACAGCAGCAATAAAATATACACGGAATAAATGCAACAGCCTGGACTTTAATTTTTACCAAAAATCTTTAAAAAATGATAAATTGAAAACTTTTTCGCCTGCGGCGCCCTAACACCTTTCATTTTTAAGATTTAGATTTTTTTATTGGTAACAATTTGGACCACTATCAAAATGGTTTTTTTAATGTAATTCTATCAAAAAATTGCGGCAAATTGAAGCATGATTTTGACATCAAATTTTAGATAAATAAACAATTTTAAATTTGTTTAACACCCCCCTCCCCCTTCTACATTTGAGCCCAGGTCGGCGCTTGTGAGAATCTGTTTCCTTGTATTAATTATGGTGACATTTTTACCTCAAATTAAGTTTTTTTATTATATATCCTTAACCCCCCCCTCCAAGCCAATTCCTGGTTGAGCCACTGTTATCAGTATATAAGATTCGTGGTTTTGTCATATTTAAGTCACAAAACCATGCCACTTTCAAAACAACACGGTTTTTGCATTTAGATGAAGATATTTTTAACAAAATCTGTAATAGGTAACGCTAAAAAGGTTTGTCAGGTCATTTATTTTAAGCCCGACCGGGCGTTAAAGTGTTAACGCGTATGTTTTAGAGTTTAACGTGGTACATTAACGCCTTAGGGCCACTTTTATGTGGGCGGGAGATAAAGTACTCAAATTTTAAAAATATACAGTATTGAAGCGAATCAAAACCTTCACCCAACGGCTAGTGTTTTTATTTCCACGATAGCGTTGAAAATTTCTTTCAAAACCGATTTAGGCCAACAACAATTGTATCAATGAGTACCTTAACTGTTCTACAAGAGTAAATGCGTGTTGACTAGTTGGCGAAAATCACCCTCTTCCCGTAACAACAACCTTTATATCGCGTAGTAGATTGCGCCCGTAGGGTCGTTGCTAAAAACATAACCCGTCGTCGTCGTCAACGCGATAATATAAAGTAAAAACGCATATATCGTGCAAGCGTGTCAGACCTCTCCGGAGTGCAATAAATCAATGCGGATCAATGCTTCATTAACATTTTGTTAGCATGGTCTAGTGGCACACTTATGAGGGTCCAAATTCAGTGATCCATGGTCTAGGGGACGCGAGAGTATCTACATTTTACATTTGGACAGAAATAACTGCATTTCCTGGGCCTTCGCACACAAAATTGTATAAGGCACCAACATATGCGTAGAATACAATTTTAGCCAATCAGCGCTAGCATGCATGCATGTTTATTTTGCTGATCGTCACTTGGTGAAAACTCCAGAAGTTACTTACGTGATTTTATAGAAGTTTATGTGTGAAGGCCTTTCGGTTTATATGGGATAGAACCGGCTTGCGGTGAATTTTGGAAGAAGGGGAGCAGTGTTTTAAACTTGCCTATTTCTAATGTGAAAGTTTATGCTTCCTCTATCACTAAAATATCGCGTAGAAATTTTAATTTTTCTTCTATGATGATTTATTTCGGGCGTTAGCTTGCGCGTATTTATTATAGTTGCCTTTTTATTTACTTTTACTTTATTAACTTTTAGAAGAAAGCCTTCTTTAACAAAAACAAACCGCACAATTATAAAATTCTACAGTCTCCACGGCTAACGGCCGAAATCATCTGCCATTGACGCACACATCAAATCCATGTTTAAAGTCGCAAAAAATGTCCGTCTATTTAAAGCCATTTATTAGCGGATAACAAAAATATCTTAGTTCAATTAATTGGTTATCCTTGGTTTGTTATATGTCATTACCCCCTCTATCAAAATACTAATAACCATTAAAATCGCCATTATGGGTTGGTTATTGCGTTTTTAAAGTTTTGGTTTTTCATAATAATAATAAAACCGTGTTTATTATCAAATACTATAATTTCTACGAAAATTGCATGAAAATCTGTCTAGCGGCAGCGGTTCAGAAGTCTAACCTAGACCAACAGACAGTCCAATCCCACAAATTAATATAAACTGCCTTAAAAATATGAGTATAAACAGACCAAAGAAATGCCACCCCTTATGATATTTCTAAGACAAGCCATTAACCCTACTTAAAAAAAATATAAAAAATCATATCTCACGACACTGTCGGAAATGCAGCCACGGCAGTAAGCAGTACGTTTTACATTACATATCTATTATGTTCCACACAAAAGTCGTTTAAAAAAATCTAACCCCAAACAACAGTGTGCTGTCAAGTTAATCAAAGGTAACCCTGCTCCCGAGCTGGGTTATTTTAGGTTTGAACCAAAAGTGAAACAGCTGATTATTGACAGCAAAATTTTCTCTACTTGCGTTCAAACCATGATCGCTAATATGCTCTGGTCAAAATTGGTTATCCGCTAATAAATGGCTTAAGTGACAGAGTTGGTTATTGGAATCGTAAATGTTTGACTAAGATGTTTTTAAAGAAAAAATCGAAATGCGTCATGTTTAATGAAATAAAATATTTGTGAAGCATACAGGACTTTCTTTCCTTCTCCCTACTAAGAGTTGGTTATTCACTGACAAGCCGCTCACGACTTGACCTCTCGAATTTTACACTTGACCTCGAAAATGTTCTATGTAAACTAGTGGCACGCACGGATTTTGGATTTTTTAACTTCATTGCAGGTTTTCTTCTTACTGTAAGAAACCAATTAAACAAACAGAATAAAATTATTTTATTTTAATTAATCGGTTTCATCTTGGCAATCAAAAACAAAACTACATTGCAATAAAATTCAAAGCAGCTATCTATGTAAATATTATAGTACTTCAAAAACGTCTTTTGTTTCACGAAGCGAAGGAACCCCTCAACTATACTTTCATACACTTGGTCCGGATGCAGGTGTATGAAATTGAAGGAAATTTCCTTCGATACACGGCAATCGGGTGAGGTTCGGTCGTGGTCGGATAGATTTCGGATAACTTGTGATCGCTTCAAAGCCTATTATTGGTCGATATCAGGGTGCTGATTCTTGAGTCAATAGAAAGGTCACATAGTCTTTCATAAGAAAGCTCTCTCAAGATTCAAAATGCCATATTCCTGAGAAGATCACATCACGTGAACTCCTACTAAAACTTCGCTTCTCTTGGGCAAAAGCAGTAGATGCAAGGGATTTCAATAGAACAGATGCGCGGCGCATGCGCATAATACGATATTTTGCAAGTAACCTCACTTTTTTGCATATTTGTTTTTGTTTTAAAAAATTGAAGAATTTGTTTATATTTTTTAAAATTTTGATTATGGAAGATGAACTTTATAATGATGACCTGGATATAGTACAGGATAGATATTCCGGAGCTCATGGAAAGTCCTGATCATTTTGAGACAATGCCTAATTTGGCGTTCTTTAGAAGATTTCGACTAGCGAAACCAACTGCGGAAGGGTTATTATAGAAGAAGTGGAGAAACATTTGGCATACAATAATAGACTGTAAGTAGGATACAAATGTGTCTGTTGAACATTAATTAATTTGGTGTGTTTGGTTGCCAACTTTATTGGTTAATTGGTTACCAACCAACGTGCCTGCCTTGTGTTAACAACAAGGAAACAGATTCATCCCCTCAGAAAAATTTGTAAACAATACCTCCTGTACTTTTTAGAAATTAAACTTTGATCAGTACTAGATGTTTTTGACACCTTTTGTAACCGTTAGCAATATGCTGTTAACTATTAACATGCAATGATTTTCCATTGCAAAAAACCAATTATTTATTTATTTGCATTCAAGTAATGTGCCAGGACAAAAAGTACTGGGAGTCAAAATGTACACATATTCTCAAATATGGTTATTTCCTTGAAGGTTTAATTAATGTTAACACACACAAAATTCCAGTAGTGGTATACCTATAGATAGAGTTTAAAAAAATTTAAATGCATATATTTTTTAGTATCAACCCGCTATCACCAATGGATCAGCTGCTATTACCCTTAGGATTTTATGCGTCAAATGGACACCAAAATTCCATAGGCATAGGATTGTGCTCAAAACACTTCTTCTCGAATAAGTAATAGTTTCAGAATTGTATATAGCTGGGTTAAGACCTCTCCATGTCTACATGCCACAAACATTAGAGGAAAAATTGCAGACTCAAGAAAAATTTCAGTCAAAGCAACAGTTGATTAACCAATTTTTTAACTTGTTTGTTGAATATATTCATTAAGCTTTTTCAGGGCAGATTTAATGGGACCATTTAAGAAAAGTGTCTCTTTGTTAGGAAAAGTTTTATTTTAGTTTTTGAATTAAAATATATGTTTAATAATAATATAGTTTAAAAATGTTTAATAATATAAGTCTGATAATTTTGTATCTAGTGTAAGGGTTAAACATTTCCCTAACAATATCCCTTAGAATTAAAAAATAACACACCTTTGTATTAGCCCTTCTAAAAGCCCGGTGTTGGGTTTGAATTATACTAAAATTATGATTATTTGAAATGATCGTCGTTTTTTTTTTTAAACAAAAACAAACTTCAATATGCCAAATAAAACAACATTATACCCTTCATAATAAATCATGTGTATTCCAAAAATAACAAAACACCATCAAACTTTTTCTTATATTAATTAATTATATGTACACTCTACAGTTCAGTGAAACGTGGTATTTTTCTCGTATAATGTAACAGTCTTTCTAGCACATAGTTTAAACCCCCAACTTACTAGGTTACTATAGTAAGGCCTTTGTTTTTTTAGACTGATTATATCAAATTCTCACCCCGTCAACTACTTAAAACATAAAAAATAAAATAGATAATAAGTGTATAATCGATATTATAATATAATAATTTTATAACCTGTGTCAAAAAAAGAGACCTAGCTGTCTTGCACTTACTAGAAACTAGTTTCGGTCCATTTGTTAAGTTGTTGAATCTTGTCATCAGTAATGTGTTAAAGTTTGGCAGTTTCTGTCTCAGATTTGCTCTGTTGTATCTGTGTTTCCAAAAGGGGGGGGGCGTGAGGACAAAATTTTGTAAAAGCGAAGAAACAGTTTTATGCAAAAGTTCTAAAATTAAAAATTAATGTAAATTTCGACCCAATAGGGCGCCACAGGCAAAAATTGTTGAAGAACAATAAAAAATTTGACGGTTTTTATGGAACAACCGGCGGGGGGGGGGGGCGGTCGCCCCCACCGACCCCCCTTGGACCGCCACTGTGTGTACGCGTACGACGAAAGACAAAGTAATATATTCTCTTTTCTTCATGCTCCTTGCTGAACACACAGAATATCTTCACATTTAACTTCAAATGCTGATTTTATTTATTGCTTTTGTTTTTTTTATAATATGTTTTTTTGTGTTTTGTAATCTGTCAGGGAAAGTAATGCTTCCCTTGCTTACATGGACCACTCGCCACTGGATAGAAACGGTTACGTAAGCTACTCTGCTAAAAAAATAAGCATCGAGATGCAAACGTTAAAAAGTAAGGAACTCCTCGTGTGTGTTTGTTCCTTAATCAGCGAAAACGGCTGAACCGATTTATATGAAATTAGGTCAAGGGATAGGGTAGGATCTGGATTTAAATAGAGGCTACTTTTTATTTGACATTTCGCTCAATAAGAAAACTGTCACATTATTTTTAGATATCGCGGGCAAGGCCATACTTACTTAGTTTCATTTATATATAGCCGAGTGTTTGTGTTTAAAAAAGTAACTTATTTGTGTTGGTTAATGAGGCACTGTACAGAACCTTTAAAAGATCCTAAGTCAATGTCACTGCGTATGCGCCTCCCCTTACGTATGCATGGTGTTTTCATCATTCCCTTGTAAAAAAGGGTAGTGCATGCGGTCTGTGTAATTTTTTGCAGAAAGGAACTGACACTAACAAGGTCCCTTGTCGATAAAATTAAGAAAAATGATCTGTGAACTATTGCAGCTTTCAGTGTTCAGTTTATTTTTTGGTTTTACAAATTGGCGATAGCCGGGAATGAGTGATGGCATAACGCCTTAACTCAATTAAACACTAAATTTAAATAAGTACCATCTGCGACTTTGGGTTTGTAGTGATTAATTAGGGACATTCTATGGAAATATTTACATACACACATTTAAAAAATTCTCCCACTTTTAATTTACGCACCAGCCTGAAAGCAGAAGTAAAAGCTCTATTTAGATTTTCCAAAATATACAGGGTGTCTAACTTGAAAAAAATAACGTCGTTGACCTAGATCCGCCCCCTTAATGACTGGCGATAAGATACGCATACAAATAGATACTTTTTTCTAAACCATCTAAGTATGTAAAATGTTACCTACTTAGTTTTTTCCCTCTTTTGGTTTTGGAGATATTACGAAGGCCTAAGCGGACACCGGTGTCCGCTTAGGCGCCATCAGTAAAAAAGGCAATTTTCCGTCGCATCAAGCCATGGCGGACACTCTTTTTGTCCGCTATGGCTGTATCTGCTGCGATATCAAAATGTCAAAGATTAAATGTCGCAACAATGAACGTCACCGAGTAAAAAGGCACATCGCTATGGAAACGATTGTTATTTCATTTACCAGCTCCCATGATTTATAGTGTAAAGATGGTGTGTGGCGAGAAGTGCTCATCGATCGAGATTTTTAAAAGTATTTTCCTGTTTTTCTTGAATTTTTTGATAAAGGTATTAAAAAAATTAGTGTTAGCAACTCGCGGCTAAACTGTGCTTTTTTTACTCGAGTTTTTAAATAACTCGCTGCGCTCGTTATTTAAACCAACGCTTGTAAAAAAAGCACTATTTTAGCCACTAGTTGTTAAAACTACTATTTTACATGCCACAGCGAATACAATTAACGGACACAGTCTTTAAAATTCCGGTATCCGCCCTGAGGCTCGATTCTGGGCGTAAGAGAACGATCAATCGCACAAAAGTCATTCGAACGACGCACGGTGGTTGATTTTCCGAAAAACGCGGACATAAATGGAAAAAATTCAAAATGTATCTAAATTTGTCCCTATATGGTTTTCAAGATACTAGGCGAATAGTTGGCCAAAGAATAAACTATGCTTTTTACAAGCTTGACATTACGTATCAGTATTCAACATCAAATTTCAAATAGAAGAGTTACAGTATGACAGTATTCAACTGTTAATATCTCGGAAACAACTGAAGATCGACATAGGGTACGTTATATAAAAATGCTTAGAATTTCAAAACAGAATGCAAAAATGCAATAATATACTGGGTGTTTCATTTGAAAGTTTCGGTTGGTATTCTTTTGAGTATACCCTATATACATAAAAATATTCTAGTATACTGTAACATTTATATCTTGTGTCAATTACTTTAAAGTAAATCTGATTGTTCTAAACTAACATTTTTAGTTTAATTTTGTGAAGTGAGCTTAAAATTAAAATATCATGTGACTTTAAATGTAACCAAAATTATCACGTAACTGGACCCTTTCAAATAGTCACGTGACCATCAGTGCTATATTCAAACTGTATTTGACATCCCAACATTTTTGGCTAAATAGAACCCATTCAAGCTCCAATCGTCTCACATGTCCTTCGTAGATCCCCCCTCGCACCACCATCATAAATTTAGCTAATTAATAAATATATATCTTTTACCTCTTAAAAATGTTTTAAGATAAATGTAAAAATACACACGATCATCCTGTGTATCAGCTATATAAGAATAAATTTATCTTTTTATTAAAACTAAATATTTTGTACGATTAAATTACAATATGGAAGTTTTTTATAATATCCACGTTTTTACAAAAATCGACCACTGTGCGAGTCCTACTCTAAAAGACGGTTAAGTTTGCCGTAGCATGCGTATTAGCGAGTTCGTTCACATGATGGTTTCGTCCAATAGCGTGCTCTGAAATAATATGAGTGACGTTTTTCACACGAGCTTTCCTACAACTCCCAACTACTGGGTCTAGTCGAGAGAACGGCTTCGCTCAAAAATTGTTGTTCGAGGCAGCTCTGCGCGTGCCCATAATATTTTGGTGATTATTCGATCGTTTCGTCACTGCTTTTAAGCGCGTTTATTGGTTGAAACTATTTTTCTTCTCTCAGGCGAACGATCACTTACTATGACTTCCAGAATCGGTAACCTGGCGGTAAATGTGTTAAATGCAGCCTGGCACCCTGTTCAAGTGTTGATTTCGCATTTCTCTTGCGTGTAGGAGTAACTTTTTACTCAAAGTTTATTAACAATAATAAGAGCTGTAGTAAAGTAAAAAGTCTTGTCAGAACTTTAACAAGACACTCGAAAGCCCCCTTTAAAACTGAAGTTCCATTTAAAACATTCCAAAAATCATTTCGTGCACAGTTTTCTGGCTTTATTATGCCAGAATAACAATGCCAAATCCGAAAAATCTTTCTTTCTGAGAAAAATTTACATAAAAATCGCGATGTTCAAATCATCACGGTATTTTCGGGGAGTTATTTATTTTTGTTTTAGAGTAATTTTTGTTTTAACGTATATAAGTGCAAAGGCGTGTTTAAATTATGTTTTGCTTCTGATGTTTTGTATAAATCTGAACATTTTTGACGTGACGAGAGCTAATGGATTCTAGATATATTTTTGTTGTGAAATTGTTGGCCCGATTTTAATTTTGAAATGACATTTTAGTTTTAAATTATTTTAAAACAGGTAGGGGAAAAGTGTTACCTTGGGACACGGTCTACCTAGGGCCAACTCGCAAAATCGCAAGCACTTTGTACTGTTGGTCTAAAAGCGGGCCTTGTTTATGTACAGTGAAAGCTCCCATGAGCGGACGCCGACCGATTATGAGAGGGTATTATGTGTATATTGAACGATTATGAGAGTTGTCCGCTTATTAATTTAGTATATAGTATTTTACTGCCACCTATTGTAGAAATACTTTACCAGGGACCGCTCTTAGATCAAAAATACAAAGCTGTCCCAAGGTGTCCCAGTACACACTTCTCCCCTAGCTACTTTTAATTAATTTTTAAACGTATCGGTATACGTAACGTGTTGTGTACGTAGGGAGGGACATAACGTGGCGGGCACAGAAACGTAAACAAAAATAATTAACAGAGTGGCCAAATTCCCCTCTCATCCATTAAGTTAGTTGACCTTAGCCCCACGCTTTACATCTTTAAAGTCTAGCCCAAGCAGCATTTTTGGTCAGATGGGTTAATAACGGAGTTTGTTCCCGGAACGTCCCCTGTAGGTCCCGTAGGTCGGTAACGTCGCCAACCCAAATAGTACGTGCTAGGAACGTTTCCAGCAGTGGTCTAGGGAACGTTCCAAATGGAACGTCCCACATTGCTATACAATTTGGAGGAAAAATCTTAGCTTTAAAATGTACATCCTGTGAACGTTCCCGTCAGCGGTTCACGAAACGTTTCAAATAGAACGTTGAGGGAGAGTATCTTTTGGACTTGTCGCGCGCCGTTTTTTTACAAAGGGTCAAGATAAATTTTTGAATAATTTGATATAAAAAGACTGCCTACTTATTTTTACCTATCTAATCTATGGACGGCCCCTTATCGGCCATGAAATTTTGAATCCGTGTTTCAGAGTACGAGGACGGCATGTCATAATCCCTCTAAATAATAACTTCACCCTTCAAGTTCATTGGTTATTCATTTCGTTCGGCTAGTTTGTTATTGCTATTTATCTAAATCTAAACTATCATCATTTGTAGAATCGTTCTGTTATTTCCGATTTGGATCGATTTTTTTGTTTGGTCTCTTTCCCTATAAAAATTAAGTAAGGACTAAATTACGTCAAAAATCCCACTACTCCACCTAAGTGGCGACAGAACTGACATAATTTTCCCTCCAATATAGGTCACAGTACTTAGTTGTACAGATATGTCAATAAACAACAAAATAAAATAGTGCAACGCTATTTTGATACTACAAAGGCCGTGCCCGTGTATTTCCCTATGATAAAAAGCGTAGCGCAGGCTCAGATCTCACATCCTGGGTCTTTATATACCTAATAGTTATATGGTGGTTACAGAACTGACGTAAATTTTCCCTCCAAAATAGGTCACAGTAGTTAGCTGTACAAACATATTAATGAACAACAAAATAAAATAGGGCAACGCTGTTTTAATAAACTAATCTTGTACAGAACATAATTTGAAAACGTATAATAACTAAATAGGTTTAAATGAAATTATAGATAAAATTCAGCCGAAAATCACCAGCCAAACAAATTGTTTTAATAAACATTAATATTTTGCCTTTAAAAAACTTAGGTTTTAAGTATTTCAAAAAAATCAATATTTAAATAATCACAAATGCAGGTGCTTTTGCAATAAAGCGCTTTAAAAAGCTCTGGGACACTTTTTAACAATGGAAAATTAGAAGAACATATTAATTCAATATAGTTTTCCTTTTGTTTTAGAATCGATGCTTGACCTGACAAGAAGGACTTGAGACGTCTTTTCGCGACCGGTGATTTCGAAACTGCTTTAAAAACATGCGTAAAATGTTATTTTGGCGACGAAACGGTGACGTCACGGTTCAAAACATTTCAAAGGATTTCGAAAGTGCCTCGGTCGCCGTTTCGAACACGGTTCAATATGTCGTTCAATTTTTAGCAATAATGAAAATAGTCCAAGGTTATATAGCGGCGACAAAAAAAAGGCTCACAACAGCGGTCGCGAAAAGACGTCTTTGACATATTTCTTACATCACAACTCACTTGGTAAAAAAGAGCTACATTAGTGCTTCAAATCCGTCTCTGAATCTAAATGAAAGACGGTATAAATTTGGTTGCCAAGTTAGCTAATATTTAAGCTATTTTTGGTCCAGCATAGTAATACTGCTTATGAAGTATTTTTAAAAGTTAAAAAACAGTACCACCTTACCTATTTAAGTTAGTATTCTTTTCGTACTAGTTTACTGATTCTAAAGTACTGCTTAGAATATGAATATAGTAATTCATTAGAAAAAAAAATATCCGATGGAATTTACAAAGTCCCAAATATTCCTAATTATTTTGTTTCAACTAAGTGTTACTAGACTGGAATCGTCTGTAAACATTTCTCAAACGTCTATTTTTCTCCAGAGAAAATTATAGCTGCTTCTCATTAATTTGGGAATGTTCTCCTATTAATAGTCTTAAGTGTGTTTACATTTTAAATGTATGTTTCAGTATAGGTATCTCCAAAACCAATGTCAAATTTATATTCAAAATTTTGAACAGCTGGCAGACCAATTGCTTGGCGTAAGGGGTGTATCACCGTAAATAATCTTCTAAAAATCGGGGTGGAAATTTTTAAGGGGCTGCTTTTTTACGCCTCTTTTTTAGCTGGTTTTGCATATTTTTTTTTAAACGATAAAGGATTTTAAAAATTTAAATATTTTTTTTTAATAAAAAAACTATAATCGACTGCTAGTTCTAAATCGGGTTAAGTATAGAGAATAGAGAAATATTTTGCAACTCGTTAGTGTGACTACAGGCATGCGACTTCGAAACGTTTCTCTTTTGTATACTAAACCCGATTTAGGACTAGCAGTTGGGTTGGTGTGCTACATGATGGAAAGCTTAACCCCACTTCAGGGAGGGAATGTCAGTCGGTCAGTCGGTGAGGGGGGAGATTAGATATCTCGGAAATTTACTGTCAAAAAAGCAAAAAAAATAAGATCAAAATCGCTTTATATTTGAGGAAATTGTGCATCAAATAGTATATCAAACTTGACAATTGCTTACGTTTATTTGGGCAGCTAAATTCGGATCGAAAATTTGAGCGACTCGAGGTTAAATTCCGTTTACATCGATATTTTTTGATCCATTGGGATTATTGCTATGTTTTCATGGGTATTGAGTTCGTTTTTAAAATTCATTGGATCTATTTCTTTTATATAACATTTTCTTGCTCTTGATAAAGAACATGCTATATAAAAGAAAAAGATACAGAGATTGGAGCATGCACTGCTTCCAATCCACTATAATATAATATGTGTGTTGTAACTTTGAGAAATTCTCCAATTATTGGGATACTAATAAAAGAGAGAGCAGACAAACTACAATGGATTTTGAAGAGTTTCATTTTCACGCAAAATAACTACTCTTCTTCACAAAATTAAAAAATAAAACATAGGCAAGGCGCCTACTGACAGGTGAGCCCTACTATTTGAATTTTATCATATAATACTATATGCATTTAGATGCAGATTTTTTAATAGTTGGGGTTTTTTTTAATATAATATACTTTTTTGCTAAAATAGAACATTTGTTTGTTATTTTTAACAATAAAGTTTATTTAAATACATATTTCATGAAAAAAAAAATAGGTTAAAAAAGCACTTTAGCTCGACTTTGAGGTTTTCTCCGCAACATATTGTTTAATAAGTTTTTGCAATTTTTATACACAAATCCTAAGCAAAATGAACAATCGAATCAGGGGCTCACCTGTCAGTATAGGACTTGGACCATAGGTTAAGGCACATAGACGTCAAATTGGATCAACGAGTTCTTTTACTGTTTCGACGTTTATTTCATGTACTTAAGCTAATCTCAATCGCGATTAAAATTTGAAGTCAATCCAAAAATCTCTTCGGATTTGATTTAAAAAGTCATTCCTGTTTATATTGGGAAAACATAGGATTTACTAAGCCGCTTGTACGTAGTAAATATGCCGCCTAACATCAGCCATTATTGATTTATTTTAATAGATTATAGCTCGCGACACTCTCGGGACTCTCAGCTTTCCAGCGATACCACTTTTATCAAAATCTGTTTAGCCGTTTGGTCTCTATCTCTATCCAACAATACAAATTCTTACGAATCGAATGCTAGACGGTATTAAAAGTCTTTGCTGTGCAACATTTTGTTAATTTTTGATGTACTGATGTACGGTGGTTATCACGTTTAACTTAAGAGTATGGAAGTTACAAGGTGATCGGTTATCATAACTGTTCCCTGGGATAATTTTTTTTCTGATAGCCGCGGACGGATCAAACAAAAACTGGGTGAAAAGACATTTTATACAGACCTGAACAATATTAATTAAAGTCAATCAATTAAAATAGTTTTTTTTTCTTATAGCGGGCTATTGGACATTTTCAAATTCATCAAAAAATTAGTATAGGTCTGCATGTTACCGTTTTCGAAAAAATTCAAATTGAGTTATTAAAGAATTTATATTATTTTATTTTAATAACCCTAAAAGTAGGTAGGCCATTACATATTTGTATGCCCACATCAATCAAATAGCTGTTAAGAGTAGAGTTACTTTGTTTATATACGGGGCTTTTAAAGCGCTTTTATGAAAGGACGGTTTGAAAATGTTGTCGTATAAACACCACTAAAACCGTTTTAGGCACTAAATCGATTTCATTTTTAAGCGATTGAAGAAAGCGGTTTGTCGCTTTAAACCCCATTTTAGGGTCGTTATAAACACTTTAAAAACGCTTTAGTGCATTTCTTCCAACATAAAGAAATACTCGACCCTGGTTTTCCGAAAAATCTGTTGAAAACTAAGTTATCTTATTTGTTTTTTCTGTAAACTGACATAATTAATGACATTTAATGAAGGAGATTTTATTTAAAACCGTCTTTGTATAAAAGCGCTTTTAGGTGCGTATAAACGCAGTAAATGTCAAATAAACATTAGAAACACTAACACACGACCCGGAGCATTTTTTTTGTATTTCTGCCGAATAAGCTAAAATTTCTTTGTAAGGTCACAAATTCGAATATTGAAACAATTGAATCGGTGGCCTTAGAAAGTTACGTTCAAAGCAGGTCATTTGATATCCCTACTTTTTGGAGTCAAATACATAGGAGAATTGGCTAAACTTTGAATGTGTGACATTTTGTCAAAAACTATCACGGCTTGGAGTACTTCTTTGATTATAGCTTACTCGGCAAAAAAACACAAAAAACTTTGCTTCATGGCAAATAGGGAGTTTTTGGACAGCATACAAAAATAATAACCTTTGTGGTTATCGTTATTTGACAAGGCGTCAAGAATAAAGTGATTTCGGTTTATTTTCCTATTTCTGTATATGCTTACCCATAAAGCAATGTATTCTGCATTTTCCCTAATTAAAAAGTAACAATTTTAAGCTTTCTTTTCGCAAAATTCGCCAAAAACACTTTGACGTGAATTGACAGAAGTAAATATAAACAAAATAAAGATAACTTCAAAAATCGTTATTAATAACCACCAGGCGTGCTTATTACCGCCAAAATTATGTACCTTATTTCTGAGGTTATCTTTATATTGTTTATATTTACGTCTGTCAATCCACGTCAAAGCGTTTATGTAGTTGACGAATTTTTCAAAAAAAGCTTCAAATTGCTGCTTTTTAATTAAGGAAGAAGCAGAATGCGTTGTTTTATGGGTAAGCGTAGAAATAGTTAAGAAAATAAACGGAAATAACATTATTCTTGACGGCTTGTCAAATAACGATAACCACAAATATCTCGAAAAGTAATAGCTACCTATAGATTTTTAAAACTTTAGCATGCTTGTAGAGCTATTTGAAAGGCATTCAAAACAAGGAATTACTGGAAACACTTTCCCTTTTTAAATTCTGACGGTAAAATTCCCCCTTCGATAGAGGTGTACCCTACGAAAATTAAAATAGTGCCAAAGACTGTCCTCCTTGACTAACAAATCGACTTGCTCGAGGTACTCGTACTTTAAATACTCGAAAATGCCTAAAATTTTCGACCCCAAAATTAAACTAAAATCGTAAATATTGAGGGGGTTTTGGGAATTTGAGTTGCTTATTTACCCTTAATTTGTTTGTAAAAAGGCTAAAATGCAGCGTGGGCGAAAATTTCTGCGAAAATGACACTTAAAATGCCATTTTTTACAACAAATTGAAGGCAAAATATTTTGATAAAATTACATTAAAAAGAACATTTTGATGGTGATACAAATTGAAAATAAATAAAAAAGGCAAACAATTTTATAGCGGTCAAGAACGGACGAAATTATAAAAATGAGAAGTGTTATAGCAGAAAAATCTTGCAATTTATGATTTTTTAAAGATTTTTGTCAAAAATTAAAGTTTCTTGTATTTTATTTCCTATATATTTTGTTTCTGTTATTTGATTGCGCCAATTGTATATAACCAGGTATCTCGGGGGGGAAGGGTGGTTAACCCAATCCCCCCCTCAGTGCGCCAGTGCTATGGGTCTATCTTTTATCTTTTCCAAGATATTTAAGTTTAAATTTTTGTGGGAGAAGTAAGGAAATCGAAATTAACTGTGATACTTATTCTCCTATTCCTTTACCTAAATTTCGGTCTACCTTTATTCGTGTGGTGCCCATTTTACTTCATTTGCATACTTAAGCGGCAAGATTCCCTGCTCTAAGCATGAAACTTATTTGAGAGATACATCAGTGTGAGTGAATTAAATATGGCAAGTGCTTTAGAGAACGAAAATACCAACAGGATCGGTGTCAGTCTATATTCGCGTAACTTCCATTACAAATTTATTATTCTAACAGCCTACATAATATCCTAATCCATTAAAATCCAAAAAAGTCTAAAAACCAAATCCTTTCACTCTCTCATCAAAAGGGGCACAAAAGAAAGCAATCAGCAGTCAACGTCGCTTAAGAGTTCCCGAAATAAATGGTTCCAAATGACATCTAAATGACGTCAATTAATAGCCCAAACTAATCTACCCCAAAACAAGCCATCCATTTAGGTCGGGTGAAAAATCGCGCCCGAATTATGGACTTTTTGACTTCTTTTTTCGTTCACTATCGCTTCGTATACTCATACACAAATTACGTTGGATTTGCACCTTACAAGATGATGATTTACCTAATATTTTAATACTGCTTTTGATGTAAGGACCAAGAAACTGTAAAAACTGATTTTTCATTACTCTTCAGAAGAAGCAGTTTTAGTAAATATACTAGCAGTTGACCCGCGGAGTTGCTCGCATTATCCAAAAATAATGTCATTTGACAGCAGTTATTGAGCGAAATGTCAAATGGAAAGTAGCCTATGTTTCAATCCAGGTTCTTCCTACCAAATTTCATCCAAATCGGTTCCGCCGTTTTGGCGTGATTGAAGAACAAACGCACCCACACACAAAGACACAACTTTCGCATTTATAATATTAGTGGGATTTGACGATTTGCCGTTTTGATTACACTAAAAATATTCCTTATAGATATATTTCTCAATAATAACCGTTAGCTGCCGAGAGAATTTTGCGGTTATAAAATGGCGGATTTATAGGTGTTTTGCAACCTTCATTCGTGTGGTGGTTGTTTATTAATATATTCCTATCTTATTTTGGAAAAAAAAACTGGTATTTTGACATCCTGTCCTAAATCTCACATTTTACCGGTGTAGCCATTCCTGAAATCAGGAATAAAGCCGTTATTTCCGAAAATGACACTAATAACATGACTATTTCTACTGGTCTTTAGTGAGAGAAAGAAAAGACACCAATTTCCAATAAACCCCGTGCCCGTAAATAAAAAATGGCATATCAGGCAAGGCGTTTTCGTTTGTGACAATGATGTGAAGTTTAAGAAGTTGGCTCCGCCCAAACAACACCATTCTCAAGTAAAAAGCCACTTAACTAATTTTCGTTTTAGTATCCTTTGACCTATGATCGGCGGCATATTGACAACAAACTGACAGAGAGTCCATGTCAATTTGGTTATAAAAATGGCAGCCGCAATAGGCTAAAGGGCACTGAGAGGGTAGGAGTTAACTGACTTTTTAGTTGAGAACGGTGTTGGACCAAGATGGGGTTTCCAAATATTTGAAATTTCAGCACTTGGTTTACTGAGAATACCGTGATTCTGCCCAATGAAGGCAGCTTCAAGCAATTTTCGTTTCTTCCCGTGTGACTCCTTGTGCAAAACCTTTGTTTCTGTCCACTTCATTCGGTGTTGTTTTGATCATGCATGTTTGGCGATTCCTGATTTCGTTGTTTCACCTCTTTGGGTATACGTCTGATATTCCTCAAGCCCAACAGATAGTGGTCTTTTTGTTTCGCCTATGTATGATTCATTCGAATTGTATTATTACATTTAAAAGCTGTTTTAATACTAAAGTTGTTCGCTACTCTTCGAATTTTTCTGAAACTCCTTTAATGTGTGGAATTGTAGAGAATGCATTTGCCTGTTTCTGGTCTCGTAATCTCTGTCCTGTTTGCTGAAATTTAGAAATAGTATCTGTTATAAGTTAATGCTTAATGAGATTTGTTACAAATTTGAACGGGTCTGTTATCCAAAGTTCTTGCTATGCTTCGTTTGCTTGTAGCAGAATGATTTGAACCTTGATTTAAATATTGTAATGTGTGAGTGGGTTTACGATAGAATGTTGTTCTAATGTCGCTTTCTACTCGTTTGACAAGTATGTCAAGAAAAGGAATTTGACCATTTTGCTCTAACTTCATTGTGAATTGAATGGTTGGTCCTATGTTATTTAGGTGGTGAAGAAATTCTGAAAGTTGTTGGTCATTCCCCGTCCAGTACGTAGCCTTAGGAATAGATTGTAGTTTGCACTTAAAGACGATGAGAGATCGGACTGAACGAAACGTCGGTATAAATAAAATATAGACAATGGAAGTCTGAAACACAGAGCGTTTTTGTTTGTCACTTCATTACGACCAGGCCCTCAATATCTAATGGAGAATCCAGACACCACTACTACGCAGATGCCCACCAATCGAATTTAACATAAAAAGTTCGTAATCAGCAGAGACGTGGACCCTGTGTGTTCCACTTGTCGAATAAACTGAGATACAAAGGCATACAAATTTTAAAATGCAGGAGACCTTAAAGACAGAAATATGCACTTTTCAGCAGGTAAAAGAAAGAAACCTGCGAAATATAAGGTAACATGACTCTTAAAAAGAGGTAATGTTAGCAATTTTAAGGCATCAGCAAGCAATCGCTCCGGAGGAGGCTCGTGTCCGTAAATAAAAAATAAAAATAACACTTGTGGCATATCGTTTTTGTTTCTAAGTGAAATCGACCAATGGAAACCTAGCACAGTCACTTGTCACAGTCACTTGTCGCAGTCACTCTCCAGTTTTCCGCACAACGCTTGCTTTGCAGTTTTAATTTTGACTCTAGCATAGCACTTTGCTGAGTTTGTATTTAGGGTTGTCAGGTTTAAGAATTGGTTTTCCGGGACAACAAAATCAAATTTTCGGGACATCTGTTATTACCACCTACCACCTACCTAACCAAAAGCATCAGGTCAGCCTTACCTCCTCATTGAAATCTTTTTTGCTTTCCACATCCATTTGCTTTTTGCTTTTGCTTTCCACATCAATGGATTACTTCTTATATTATTAAAGCAACGTACTCAATTAGAAGGTAAACAAAGTAAAATACTATGTATTGACCGTGAAACACCACAACAAAACCAAAACATAACCTCCCAACGTTTAACTCCGCCTAACCTACGATACGCGCGTTCCGGCCAAAAAAACAAAATGTAAAAATAGCGGCTTAAGAAAAAGACAATGTACCAAAATAAGGAAAGTTGTAAAAGGAAGCTAGAAACATGTTTATTATGACGTTTTTACTTCAGATTGAGGAATAGCAAAAAATCGGGACACAGAGGTCCAAATGCGGGCAAATCCCGAAAAATCGGGTTGCCACCTATTTGTATTTAAATATTCAAATAGTTTGCTAGGATTTTCCAAATTAAAAAAAAGGAATTTTTTCGAAACAACAGGAAAAACAAAGAGTTAGAAACGTTGCTATATTTTACCTCTTTTTTCCCAAGATATTTTCCGAAATTTGCGACCAGGATTTTTCATTTTCTATAAGTTTCCCAAATTTTTCAATTTTCAAAAATTTTTAATAACAATCGAAAAATTCGAAACAATTTCTAGGTTTATATGCACCAAAAACCGCTTTTATATAAGGATGGTTTTAAATAAAGTCCTTTTCTCCGAGGGTTTGTACGTCCTTCATTAAATGTCATTAAATGTCAGTTTAAAAAGAAAACAAATAAAAAACTAAGTTAACAGTAGATTTTTTTGTAAAACAAATGTTGAGTATTTTTTTAGGTTGGAAGAAATGCGCTAAAGCTTTTTTTAAAATGTTTATACCGACCCTTAAATATTTTATTTATACCTTCATCAAAAACATGATTTTAGCAACTGTCTGCAGATAACTAAAGCATGGCTTTTTTGGTTACCGATGCAAAAAACTTTTTTTCTTATACCTTCATCAAAAACATGATTTTAGTAACTGTCTGCAGATAACTAAAGCATGGCTCTTTTGGTTACCGATGCAAAAAAACTTTTTTTTTGATCAAAAAAAAGATTTCTGTCCGTTTTTTACCCAAAATTAAATAGAAATAGCGGAAAATAGTAATATTGAAAATCTAAATATTCTTGCCTAAAATTTAAGCCATTTCCGACAGTTTTCACCAAGTATTTACGAAAAAATCATTTAAAAACATCGTTAGAATATTATACTGTCAAAGATTAAAATGTCTCAACAGTGGACGTCACCGAGTAAAAAGGCACATTGCTATGGAAACTATTGTTATTTCATTTACCAGCCGCCTTGATTTATAAAAAGTGTAAAGTTGGTGTGTTGCGAGAAGTGCTCTTCGTTCGAGATTTTTAATAGTAGTTTACATAACAAGCATGTTATGATGGCCATTAAACGCGAAGATGAGGTTTGACTTAATTTATCTGAGCGTGTAATGACCATAACATGCGAGTTAGTGTACTATACTTTGCCTACGACCAATGAAAATGTTATCATAAATATCAGAAATTATTAAAAATATCAAACAATAACTGTTAAGTCAACAACCTTCCTAACCTGAGGTTTCAATGATGTTCTATCTAAAACGTCAATTTAACGGGACCTATTTTTGGTTAGGTACTAAAGCTATATTGGATTTATTTACTTTTTAGCCACTAGTTTTGGAAACTACTATTAAAAATCTCTAACGAAGAGGCGGCTGGTAAAGGAAATAACAATGGTTTCCATAGCGATGTGCCTTTTTACTCGGTGACGTTTATTATTGCAACATTTGAAACTTTGACTGTAAATACTCGGTGAAATCTGGCGGAAATGGCTTAATTTTTAGGTAAGAATAATTAGAGTTTTTCAATATTACTATTTTCCGCAATTTCTCTTTAATTTTGGATAGAAAACAGGCAGAAATCTTTTTTTACACCCGTGATAAAAAAAATAGTAGTTTTAACAACTAGTTGCTAAAATAGTGCTTTTTTTACAAGTGTTGGTTTAAATAACGAGCGCAGCTATAAAGGTATTAAAAATTAGTCTTAACAACACTCGGCTAAACTGCGCTTTTTTTGACTTGCGTTTGACGCGTTTAACGCTTGTAAAAAATGCTTGTGAAAACTTTTATTAAGTTCATATTAGTACATTATAAACCTAGGAACTAAAGTGCTATTTTTAGTCCCGCGGCGACAGGTTTGTAGCCCGACCGTAGGGAGAGCTACAATTCGTTAAGGGATTAAAAGACGCTTTAGTCCCGAGGTTTATACAGGGTGGATTCTTTAAATGGAACGGTGCTTCTAGCGGATTTAGGAAGGGGTTTTGAAAAAAGCTAAATACGAATATTTAATGATTTTTTACGGACCCAGGGCCCACCAACCATTTTTTTTTAATAAGAAGGTACCACTTGTGGCACCTTTTTCGAAAACTTGTTAAAAAATAAATTAAATGCACTCGTTTTTTTTGATATCTGTCAATCAGTGTGTCAAAAATTTGAAAAAATACATTTTTTTGTCAATTGTTTTGTCTTTAAAATAAACTACATATTTCTCTATTTACTAAGCGGAGTAAAGAAAATACCACACGAGGATATTATTGGTGGCTCATTTGTGGGCCCTCAGTCAAGGCCCAAATTTTTAATACATGGGCTGACAGATCGAATTTCTTTTTTAACAAGCTTTCCAAAAAGGTGCCATAAGTTGTACCTCCTCATGAAAAAAATGTTGGTAGGCCCTGGGGCTTCAGTGAGTGCACCCAAATAGGCCGCCAATAATGTTCTTTTGTAGAATTTTTTTTTATTCCGCCTAGTAAATAGAGAATTATGTTGTTTATTTTGAAGCTAAAACAATTCACAAAGAAAAAAAAAATTAACACATTGGTTGACATATGCAAAAAAAAACTAGTGCGTTAAATTTCCTTTTTAACAAGCTTTCCAAAAAGGTGGCACAAGTGGTACCTTCTTATTTAAAAAAAGTAGTTGGTGGGCCCTGGGCCTTCAGGGGGGGGCCAAAATTTTTGTTTTATCATGGACGAAAAGGCCGTAAAAATCATTCGCTTTTATCTTTTTTCAAAACCTCTTCCCTAAAGCCGCTAGAAGAACCGTTCCATTTAAAGAATCCACCCTGTATACTATTTTATGCACTTTAGAAAAAGATTATTGTTATTAAAATCACGTTATTTCTGCGCCAAATGATTCGTCAACTACAAGAAAGGGTGTTAAGAATGAAGTCTTGGCCAAGAGCAAATGCTGTTTGGCTCTACTGGTGATAAATTTAATCAGTGAATAGCGAGCTTTCCCTCAAAAAAGGTAATGGTAACCGTATTCACTGATTTTGTTATTTATTCACCCTCGCTAAATCCTTTTTTTTATTTATCAACTCCAGAGCTTAGGATATCTGTAAAGATAATTATATCTGTCTCCGTAGAGACGAAAGATGAATCCTGTGTCAGATTTTTTAATTATAATTTCATCTCCTAATTCCTAGACCGTATTGATGAACAACACAAGTGCGAAATACGGATCTACGGTTACCATTACCTTTTTTGAGGGAAAGCTCGCTAAATCCATTTTTAAATTTATAGCTCTAGAATATTTGTAAAGATAATTATATCTGTCTGTCTTCGTAGAGATGCTTAATTTTCCTTCAAATTGAAGGTACATCTGCCAATTCTGCAATTTGACAGATGGTTGTCTTTTACATAAATCCCGTGTTAGATTTTTTCATCATTTCATCTCCTAATTCCTAGCACCGTACTGATGAGCATCACAAGTGCAAAATTCGGATCTACGGTTACCGTTACCTTTTTTAAGGGAAAGCTCGCTATTCACTGATTTTGTTATTTATTCACCCTCGCTAAATCTATTTTTAAATTTATAGCCTTAGGATATTTGTAAAGATAATTATATCTGTCTCCGTAGAGACGCTTAATTTTCCTTCAAGATGGTTGTCTTTTACATGAATCCTGTGTCAGATTTTTTAATGATAATTTCATCTCCTAATCCCAAGCACCGTACTGATGAGCACCACAAGTGCGAAATCGGGATCTACGGTTACCATTACCTTTTTTGAGGGAAAGCTTTTCTTACATAAATTTGATTCTAATTTTCCAGGGATTATTTTCTAATCCCTGATGGATTAAATTTACTTTTAATCCCTTAGGGATTAAAAGTGCCACTTAGGTCCCTGTTTAAAGGTATCGCGTGTTATTCTAATGACGTTTATGTATTACCCACATTCTGACCAAAAATTCTGTTTGGGTAGAGAATTAAATTTATTAGGTTCACTAGGAGAGTAAAACAAAGCTACCGGAAGATGCACTTACCACTTTGTAGTTGTATGATTGAGATTTCAATGCCACCAAACACAACTTACTATAAATCTTCCAATCAGTGCAGCCACCGTTGAAAGAACCTTCAACTGCTTAAACAAGATGAAATCATGGTTGAACTGTGGGGGAAGACAGACTAACAACTGGTCTTTGTTTACTGCATTTCTGCCGTGATATTGCAATACGCACTGAAAAAATATTTGGGCGAATTGGGAAGACAGGCTAGAATTTTTATCTGAAATTTTTGGGTCCGGTCCTAACAAAATTTTATTAGGGAATAAATATTGTAAATTTTAGTTCTGGTACATTTTTTAATAAGTACTCTTTAAAAAATACTTGCGTTTTTTTACCAACACATGATATCATCCTCCCCCTAAGAAGCACTTCTGGACCCGCTACTGAACAAACGATTGGAGACCGACCGAAAGTTGGCTTCACTTTTGTCTCACCGCGGTTATAGCGCAACCTATCCTTAAGCCCCGTTAGATGCATGAAATCCAAAAGCGTTCACACTCTGCATCAAGAAGTGTAATTTTTAGCCAAGGGCAAAAGAAATCAGACAACAAATAATTAAAATTTTGAAAACTAGAACCTAATCTTAGTTTAACAGCTGATAATTGATAGGCTTGCCAACGTAATATTTATGTTGGCAAAATTCACTAGAAAATTCCCCAAAATGCTGCATGCATCTTTTGACAAAAATCGGAACAAGTTTGCATGCATAGAGAAAATACATAGTGAGAAATGGGGTTAAAGCTTTTCTTAGGGAATTTTATTTTATTCAGGTTCATGAATCAATAGTGAATGAAACAGGAACAAATATTTTCGTCAGTCGTCGTCGGGGTTAATTTTAACTCTTAAAACATGAAAAAAGGAACGAATATCCTTTATTTTTAGTACTCGAGCGTGAGCCACAATAGCTTTATAGGAATGAGTTTTTGCTTTTAGGTTCTTTTCTTTAGGTCAATTGCAATTAACAAAGGCAATTTATTGTTAAATATTTTTTGCCAACACACTTTAAGGTTTAAAACAGAGCTATATTCAAAATGGAAACCCCAAAACAGCGGCGTAACAAAACAACTACATATCAAATCAAAAAGAGCGACATTCAAAAGAGCGATAAATGATAAAAACAGCGACATATCAAAAGACTGACATATATTGAAAAGAGCGACATCAAAATAGCGACCTTTCAAAACAGCGAAGATGCTTGTTAATAGCGCAGTTATATCGACGTTATGCTTTTAGTGGATTGGGTTGTATAAAAAGCATTAAGCAATCTAAATTCCATGATTTTACTCCACCAAAAAATGCGAACTCTTGCTGATCCGGCTATAATATAGTAGTTTTTACAACTAACAGTTTTTTACGAACGACTGCTTTAAATAACGAGGACATCAGCGAGGGATTTAAAAAGCATATATTTAACGGGAGCTGTAAACCCTATTTTTGGATATCTTTATTAAAAAAATCTTTAAAAAAGAGGAAATACTTACCAAAAACTCGAATACACATTAGACACTTACAGTGGGATTTACTAAAAGGGTTTAGCCTATTTTAGACAGGTCCTAAGTTTAAGTGAAATTGTTGGTTTTAAGCATTTTATATCAACTTTCTTGAGTTTTGGACATAGTTTGATTTATAAGAATAATTTTAATTGATTTTTTTTAGTGAAGAATCATCTTAACAGAATCTTTTGTTGGATTTAAGAAGAAAATTTCTATTCAAAAGATTTTTTTTAAAACCTAGGGGGGGATCTAAATGGTAAACACTCTGTTGAGCAAATTAAAATTGACGTTATATGTTACTCTTATCAAAACTTACCCTTGTGTATTGATTTTCGCGATTAATACTCACTGTCACAAAACTATTTCGATATGTAATCATAAAATAAGAATTAGATTAACTTTGTATTTATTTAAAAGGGCTCTATCAAAAGTATGAAAAAACTTTACAAACCAAAACCCATCGCAATCGCAAACCACAAAAAAAAAATTTCATCAAAATAGGCCATGAAAAAAAATGCGGCTAAAAACAGAACTGAATCCAACTGATGCGTTCAGAAAGGAGTCGGCTCGGTGCTGCAGAGTTGAGACCTTTGAGTGCGATCTTTCAGTGGAAGGCTCTGTTTGATGATTAAGCTTTTAGATAAACTCAATGTTTTAATTTCAGTTCTGTTTGTAAATAAATGAATAGGTACAGTTGTTTTGGATTTTTTTCATTGGAGACAGTTTTCGTGCATAATCAGTGACTTTCGCTTATGTTTGTTTTGCCTCGTAGTGCCCTCATAAATATATTCCTTATGCTGAAAACGGGTTCAAAATATGGCGTTTTTCTGGACAAAATTGGAGGTGTTTTATTGATTATTAAACAACTTGGGATATTAAATAAGGTAAATTAATTCTTGTAAAAACGGTTGCTTAGGGAAATTATAAAGGAACTTATTACCAATTGCCACAGAACAATCCTTTCTGGGGGCTATAAATTTAAACCACCCCCCAGAGGTGCTCTAAAAAATCATAAATTTTATAACCTCTAACGAAGATGATGAAGCTATTATGTGACAAATTTTTGGCGTATTCACCATTTGCCATTTTGAAACCTGTCAAAAAAAATTAGTTTTATGGCATTTTCTCCTAAAATGTGGAATATTTTGAGAAAAAAAGCAGTTTTTCTGTGATATTTTGCAATAACAATACAAAATAATCAATAACTTTGTATCTTTTCTGTATGGGTAAGTGTTTTTTGAAAATGGATTTTAAAATTTAGTATCCCCCACGGGTGTAAATATTTAGACCTGTGATGAGTACTATTTTAAATCTTAGTAAATCCCACTGTTAAAGTTAATTTTCGGTTTTATCAGCATTCGTAGGTATTCTTATCTCTATCGATTCGACCTATCGAGCAGATGTACTTTGAAACTAATGGCGAATGCGTGAGAGCTCAGAACGTGTCAGATTTTTCTGAAGCCCCGCCGCAAAATTTTTTACGGTGCTTCCTGTTCTACTCGATATTTGTTTTTTCGACAACAAGAAAGTTAATGCACTAATGCGGAGGCCATCTTTAATGTGAAACCCTGATATTTTAGCCTATATTTTATTATTACAAATATTTATAATATATAATAAAACTAACTATAAAGAAAAGCAACAAACTAATGGGTCTCATGTAACCTCTGTATATTAATATACAAAATGTATGCAATTTTGTATTCGTATTTTGCGTATTCGTTTTTATATATTATATTCCGCTACTTCTGCAGCTTCGCATATTTGAGGGCAAAATAACAATAAAAGTAATATGGGGTTTTGTTATTTGAGTAAAATCGGGTTTTTGATGATAAAACTTGACTTGTGTGCATCCTTAATTAGTTTCTGCATATCCTACAGTGACACAGTATATCGACTGTCAAAAGTCGATGAAAGCCGACTACAATGGATACAAAATAATGGTTTTAAATGTGCGTTCGGAATAAGAAAATTTGATAAAATGACAGAAAATCTCACCCAACAGAATTCTAAAATGTGGCGATTTTTACTTATCGCCTCATTTAAAATAAAAACACAGCTACCTTCATATCCTAACGTAGTAAGAGAAACTGCGTTATTTTTTTATTAACATTTTGTAAATTTAATATTTTAAAGATATTCTGTAGGACTAGTTTATGGCGGAGCTAAATTATTACTACGCGTACCAATAAACGTCAAAAAGTGTCGAAAATTCTCACCATGTAAAAGGAAAAACAGAATTTGTGGCTATCTATGGTTTTTTATGTTAAAAGTTTTAAAGGTTTGTTTAGACATAAAAAAGGGCTTAATAACATACATTTTTAAATAAAAAAACAGGGTTTTCAGAAAAACAGCCTACAAAATTTAAAACTTACATATTGTTTATTTACTAGAACAGTATTAACAAACTAAATTTTAAGGAATATTAGCAAATAGTCCTGACGACACTTAATGCTTTAAGTGTAAACTTGTGTTTCAAAATCATCAAATTTCTTGTTATTCCGAAATTTTCTGACGGCTTTTGGAGAATCGCGACCAATAATTCACAAAATAAGACAACAAAAATACTGGAATTGGTCGAGTTAAGAGAAGTGCATCTTAAGGTATTTGTACACAAAATACTTCTAGAGATTGACAGCCTAGATATTTATGTAACAAACATTCTTATTTTATTAAAACACACTATTAAAACAAGAAATGCAAAGACACTGATCATACCTTGTTACCGATCATCAACTTTCCAACGCCCTGGGAATTTTCTTAATTATGATACATTAATTAAAAATTTATTTATTTATTTATTTATTTATTTATTTATTTATTTATTTATTTATTTATTTATTTATTTATTTATTTATTTATTTATTTATTTATTTATTTATTTATTTATTTATTTATTTATTTATTTATTTATTTATTTATTTATTTATTTATTTATTTATTTATTTATTTATTTATTTATTTATTTATTTATTTATTTATTTATTTATTTATTTATTTATTTATTTATTTATTTATTTATTTATTTATTTATTTATTTATTTATTTATTTATTTATTTATTTATTTATTTATTTATTTATTTATTTATTTATTTATTTATTTATTTATTTATTTATTTATTTATTTATTTATTTATTTATTTATTTATTTATTTATTTATTTATTTATTTATTTATTTATTTATTTATTTATTTATTTATTTATTTATTTATTTATTTATTTATTTATTTATTTATTTATTTATTTATTTATTTATTTATTTATTTATTTATTTATTTATTTATTTATTTATTTATTTATTTATTTATTTATTTATTTATTTATTTATTTATTTATTTATTTATTTATTTATTTATTTATTTATTTATTTATTTATTTATTTATTTATTTATTTATTTATTTATTTATTTATTTATTTATTTATTTATTTATTTATTTATTTATTTATTTATTTATTTATTTATTTATTTATTTATTTATTTATTTATTTATTTATTTATTTATTTATTTATTTATTTATTTATTTATTTATTTATTTATTTATTTATTTATTTATTTATTTATTTATTTATTTATTTATTTATTTATTTATTTATTTATTTATTTATTTATTTATTTATTTATTTATTTATTTATTTATTTATTTATTTATTTATTTATTTATTTATTTATTTATTTATTTATTTATTTATTTATTTATTTATTTATTTATTTATTTATTTATTTATTTATTTATTTATTTATTTATTTATTTATTTATTTATTTATTTATTTATTTATTTATTTATTTATTTATTTATTTATTTATTTATTTATTTATTTATTTATTTATTTATTTATTTATTTATTTATTTATTTATTTATTTATTTATTTATTTATTTATTTATTTATTTATTTATTTATTTATTTATTTATTTATTTATTTATTTATTTATTTATTTATTTATTTATTTATTTATTTATTTATTTATTTATTTATTTATTTATTTATTTATTTATTTATTTATTTATTTATTTATTTATTTATTTATTTATTTATTTATTTATTTATTTATTTATTTATTTATTTATTTATTTATTTATTTATTTATTTATTTATTTATTTATTTATTTATTTATTTATTTATTTATTTATTTATTTATTTATTTATTTATTTATTTATTTATTTATTTATTTATTTATTTATTTATTTATTTATTTATTTATTTATTTATTTATTTATTTATTTATTTATTTATTTATTTATTTATTTTTATTTTCAAAATATCTGGGCCAAAAAATAACACAGCATATACTGAGAGAGTTTCGCATTTTTGATTGGTCGCTATTTTGCCTTTTTGATTGTCGCTGTTTAAAATGTCGCTCAAATGAGACCGCTGTTTGGAATATCGTTTTTTTAAACCGAAGCCCTAATGTGTATTTCAATTTAGAGATTTTTTATTTTAAGGTGGGTCGAATAACCACAATTAAAGTAAAAAGTTCAGTTTTTGACATTGCCTACTAATATGATGTATATGACGCTGTTTAATGACGTATGGGGAGGTTGACCAGTGGAACCACTGACGAGCTCACGCTGGTTACCCAGAGCGAAACATCGTTTAATCATTTCTCTTTACGGTTTAGTTCTGTGTGTGTTCCTTGTGGGATGCTCATCCAGGTTTGAATTTTCGTTATGTCCACCCAAGATCTTCTGATCTTTTGTTTTTAGATTCTTTTCGGTTGATATAACTGATTTGGAGGTTTTTTAACTTCTTTTTTGAACGACAATGTATAGTTTGCAACAAAATTCGGTGAACGCAAATTACGCCCAAACCATACATTTTTAATCAAAAATATTTAAACTCTCTCTGTCCCCTAGGACAAGAACACTAATGATCAACAACTATTCTGTACAATTAACTCACTTTGGGTAGTTTGTAACAATAGCACATCATTGTGAACGATTCATCATGGATTTCAAAAAAGATTCAATTGATAAAAGGGCCCGGCAAAATCATCGTGATTACCCTTATACTTTTAAACACAGCACACGAAACCCAGCCACCCTCATTCTGTTCAAATTTAGCGATAGAGTTCGATCCCTTTCGCATGTTGTTGTGTGTCATATTTTCGACGTTTCGTCGGTACTGGTCGAGTTTATATATTATGCTTTAATTAAGGGTTTTTCCTCGAGTAACTACAAGTTGCCAAGTAACCCCGATTCTTTTTCATTTTTTTTTTCGCCATATTATACTTTTTTATTTATCTGATTTAAACGAAACTTTCTTTAAATTATAAAACGTTTCCAAGACACGTAACTGTGACAGAAAACTGACAGATATCAGTCTTCATCTTGCACATAAATCGTTTTTAACAATATCTAATTTTGTCCCAAAATTGACATATGTCAGTAGCCATCTTGCATCGGCTATATTGAACTTCGTTTGTTTTTGTCGGCTCAGTTAAGTTTGCCCCCCCCAGATCGATTTTCTCAAAAATTTTTATGCCAAAATTTTGCACATTTTGCACAATTTTGCACACCACAAATAAAATTTTGCACACCTTCCTACGAGAAACTACAGCCCATTTTCTGTGGGGGGGGGGCAAACTTGACGTTGCCCCCCCCAGTCAATATTTTTCAAAAATTATGATGTCATTTGAGAGGCCTTATTTTGCACAATTTTGCACACCCATTTTAAAATTTTGCACACCTCCCTGTAACCCACACGATGGTACTGAAAATATCAAGTTTGCCCCCCCCAGTCAATATTTTTCAAAAAGTTTGGTGTCGTTAGAAAGGTCTTATTTTGCACAATTTTGCACACCCATTTTAAAATTTTGCACACCTCCCTGTAACCCACACGAGGGTTCTCAAAATATCAAGTTTGCCCCCCCCCCCAGTCAATATTTTTCAAAAAGTTTGGTGTCGTTAGAGAGGTCCTATTTTGCACAATTTTGCACACCAATTTTAAAATTTTGCACACCCCCCTGTAACCCACACGAGGGTTCTGAAAATATCAAGTTTGCCCCCCCCAGTCAACATTTTTAAAAAATTTTGGTGTCGTTAGAAAGGTCTTATTTTGCACAATTTTGCACACCCATTTTAAAATTTTGCACACCTCCCCGTAAGCCACACGAGGGTTCTGAAAACATCAAGTTTGCCCCCCCCCCAGTCAATATTTTTCAAAAAATTTGATGTCGTTAGAAAGGTCTTATTTTGCACAATTTTGCACACCCATTTTAAAATTTTGCACACCTCCCTGTAACCTACACGAGGGTTCCGAAAATATCAAGTTTGCCCCCCAGTCAATATTTTTAAAAAATTTTGGAGTCATTAGAAAGGTCTAATTTTGCATCATTTTGCACACCCATTTTAAAATTTTATACACCTCCCTCTAACCCACACGAAGATTCTGAAAATATGAAGTTTGCCCCCCCCCCCCACCGTCGATATTTTTCAAAAAATTTTGTGTCATTCGAAAAGTCTATTTTGCGCAATTTTGCACACCCTTCAGTACCCCACAAGAGCGTTTTCAAAAAAGTTTGCCCCCCCCCCAGTTAATATTTTTCAAAAAATTTATGTCATTCGAGAAGCCTAATTTTGCACAACTATTTTTAAATTTTGCACACTTCCCATGCCGTTTTCTTTTTGTGGCGTTTACGGTTAAACTTGGTCCTAAAATTTCCCAGAAGTATAAGCAAACGAAGGAGACCTCGATTGTGTAATATCTTTGAATATTGTTTAAATTTACAGATAACTGTTTATGTTTACATTTGTATATAATCAAAAGTTTATAATTTTTATCAATTTCCGGATTATACTTAAATTTTCATATCAAAAATGAACAGAAAAAATCGATGTAGACAGCGCATCCTGTCATGTTCGATGCCTTGAGAATCGGAACCAGCCTATTTGGCGGTTCAGAATGGTTGCGGTTCTCAAGGTATGGATCTTCACAGGATGTGCTATCTACGTCCATTTGTTAGATGATGTCATAGCATGTGAAAAATTAAGTATAATCCGGAAATTCGGCGCTTTCGAGTTAAAGCTGCTCTACACTTTTTTGGGCAAGTACACTACCTTCTTAAATGAAAATAGCCTTTTATAAGTTTGCGTTAGAAGAAGTACCATTTTTGAGCCAATAAAAAGACTATGCGCAATACATATTCTAAAGGTGCAACAAAGAGGAGAATAGTTTTTCTTACGTGATTTCTAATATAAATTTTACTTTAAGTAATTTTAAAGAAAACAAAAAGAATTTCGTTGACTTTTTACTTCCCTCGCTCTAAGAGAAGGAAGTAATGTAAATGTCAAATAATCGCATTTCGAGATTTTGAGGAAGATGAAGGAATTTGGTGGATCTGACTTCAGATGAGCACGAATCCAGACGCCGTCGCTCTGTCTATCTGACGGTCAATCTGTCTATCTGTCTGTCTGTCCGTCGCCTCGATATGCGCCACTGTAACTCAAAAACTCCTGCACCGATCATAATGAAATTTTACACAACGATCAAGTGTATTGACGCGCGGAGCCCTGTTCTTTTTCAACTTTCCTCCATTTCTCCCTTCGGAACTACCCCCAAAATACCTCATCCCTAAAAAAATCTTAAGACGTATCCTAAGACGTATCTCTATCTTGTCGGCCAATTAACCAAGTACACTTTTAAATTTATGGCGAATGCATGACATCTCCAGCTGATCGAAATGACACGTTTTTGTTTATAGAGCAACGTCTTGGGTGAAAACTACGTAACGTCACGTCTTCTTTCGTGTTATCCTGACACGTATTGCAGGACAGGGTACCTATTCTTCAATTTCGAGAGAACACTCCTATAGGAACGCTCACATCAGTGATTTGGACAAATAGGATAGTTTGACTGCTTGCACTAGCCATCCGATATCAGTCTGTCTGTAACTTATAAAAAAAAAACAGAATTTTTTTCACCCCCAGACGTTTTCGTGCATCTGGCGAAATAATAAAAAAAATTAGTTAATCCCAGCCTCGTCCATTAAATTCATTTCTTCCACAAATACACACTGCAAAGTGTAAAGACAAGATGCCCAAGCTCGAAGAAACGTCAAACACACAAAAATTTAGGTAGGTCCATTTGGGGAGTGAAGGACGAGGAAACTGTCACTTTCTATGAAGCTCAGACACATCTTACCGAAAATGACTAAGAACGCCTATAACGCCGCATTTCTATCTTTCTCTTCTACATGTCAAGAATACCAAAGGCTTATCAAATTTCTAGAGGGCTGCACTTACCCATTTTGGGGCAAGTTACACCTGAGGTCAAACGCTTCTCCGATTTCATGGGTGCGTCCGAAAATTTTCATCTGGATAATGGTGGGATCACACCTTGCTATTTGCGGACAGCGGCTACGGTGATGACGCCCGCCTTGATTTTGCAGTTCACACCATGCGTTTGGCGTCTTGGTGTGTCATTAACCAGGTTTACATCAAAAAATTCCGTCCGTCAATAATTATAATTAGAAGAAGTCGTTTATTTATTTCTACACATGAACATTTTAGACATTTTGTTTTTATATTTCATGCACTCAAAATGGCAAATAAGAAAAAAAGTATTATTCCTTTTATAGATCGAAAAAAAAATCAAATCGAATTCAAAAAATATGTCATGTAAATTTGACTCAATTCTCAACCCAAAAACGGAAACAACGCCTGCTGCAAATAGGATGACACCAATAGGTAGAAAGTTAAAGTTCCAATCACACTTAAGGTCTTTTTGGTCAGTGTTTTTGTCTCTTTCCTTATTATTATTGTTACTTCTGCGACTGCCAGTTCCATAACAGTTCGGAATTTCTGGAGGAATTACTTTATGGTTATCGTTATTTTATTTTTTTCGTAATATTTTTGGAAAATTGATTGATGAGGTACGTATCATCGACTAAAAAAAATAAAAAGTAACAAAAAAGTTAGGTTATATTTACCGCCAACCACAAAGTAATTGCGTAAACTGAGAGGTAGTGCACTTATTACGTAACCCTTATTTTGCCCAATTTTGACCCCAACCCGCGACCCCCTATATAACGCTTTGTGAAGTTTGGGACTACTCCAGTCTAAAATAACGTAACGTTTTGCTGCCAGAGACCCCCTCTTTTTTTCGTTTTCACTTGAAAAATCCAAAAAGTTGTTTTATTTCACAATAATAATTTAAAAATTGCGTTACGTAACGGAACCGCGAAACCCCGCTCACCCCTACATAACCTCTATAAGCGTTACGCCTAGTTGCCACCGTGACACTAAAAACGCATCACGCGACACTTTTAAAAAATCGGCAAATGCATGGCTGATCACGTGATGCATTTTTAGAGTCAGGGTGGGCACGTATAGGTGAGAACCAGGCGTTACGTAATGTTACGTATTTTAAATAGAGGCGTTCACATTGACTTTCCTGCCGAAATGGAACGCCACCATTTAAAATACACGTTGCAAACTTCGAAAACTTCACCCGAAGTCATTCTGAATCATGAACACAAATAAAACTAGGCATTGCTAAGCGACATTTCAAAATATTACATAAAAGGCCTTCGCGTGTGGTAGGTGTAGGTACGCACGCATTCCTCTTTACGGCACGTACAACCTCCCACCTCCCGCGGATACCTGTTCCGAATTCAGATATAGGTGCATATACCTACCTACTAGTTTCTGGAGCTGTTTTCTTTTTGTAGCGGTTACGGTTAACCTTGGTCCTAAAATTTTCCAGAAGTATAAGCAAAATAAGGAGACCTCGATTGTGTAATATCTTTGAATATTGTTTAAATTTACATATAATTGCGTATGCTTACATATATGCGTCTATAATCAAAAGTTTTTAATTTTTATGAATTTCCGGATTATACTTATTTTTTCACATGATATGACATCATCTAACAAATGAACAAAGATAGCACATCCTGCGAAGATCCATACCTTGAGAACCGCAACCATTCTGAACCGGCAAAATAGGCTGTTTCCGATTCTCAAGGCATCGAACATGACAGGATTTTTTCTGTTCATTTTTGATATGAAAATTTAAGTATAATCCGGAAATTCATAAAAATTAAAAACTTTTGATTATATACAAATGTAAACATAAAACATATTACACAATCGAGGTCTCCTTCGTTTGCTTATACTTCTGGGAAATTTTAGGACCAAGTTTAACCGTAAACGCCATAAAAAGAAAACGGCATGGGAAGTGTGCAAAATTTAAAAATAGTTGTGCAAAATTAGGCTTCTCGAATGTCATAAATTTTTTGAAAAATATTAACTGGGGGGGGGCAAACTTTTTTGAAAACGCTCTTGTGGGGTACTGAATGGTGTGCAAAATTGCGCAAAATAGACTTTTCGAATGACACAAAATTTTTTGAAAAATATCGACGGTGGGGGGGGGGGCAAACTTGATATTTTCAGAATCTTCGTGTGGGTTAGAGGGAGGTGTGCAAAATTTTAAAATGGGTGTACAAAATGATGCAAAATTAGACCTTTATAATGACTCCAAAATTTTCAAAAAATATTGACTGGGGGGCAAATTTGATATTTTCAGAACCCTCGTGTAGGTTTCAGAGAGGTGTGCAAAATTTTAAAATGGGTGTGCAAAATTGTGCAAAATAAGACCTTTCTAACGACACCAAACTTTTTGAAAAATATTGAATGGGGGGGGGCAAACTTGATATTTTCAGAACCCTCGCATGGGTTACAGGGAGGTGTGCAAAATTTTAAAATGGGTGTGCAAAATTGTGCAAAATAAGACCTTTCTAACGCCACCAAATTTTTTTAAAAATGTTGACTGGGGGTGGCAAACATGATATTTTCAGAACCCTCGTGTGGGTTACAGGGAGGTGTGCAAAATTTTAAAATGGGTGTGCAAAATTGTGCAAAATAAGACCTTTCTAACGGCACCAAACTTTTTGAAAAATATTGACTGGGGGGGGGGGCAAACTTGATATTTTCAGAACCCTCGTGTGGGTTACAGGGAGGTGTGCAAAATTTTAAAATGGGTGTGCAAAATTGTGCAAAATAAGACCTTTCTAACGACACCAAACTTTTTGAAAAATATTGACTGGGGGGGGGCAAACTTGATATTTTCAGAACCCTCGTGTGGGTTACAGGGAGGTGTGCAAAATTTTAAAATGGGTGTGCAAAATTGTGCAAAATAAGACCTTTCTAACGGCACCAAACTTTTTGAAAAATATTGACTGGGGGGGGCAAACTTGATATTTTCAGAACCCTCGTGTGGGTTACAGGGAGGTGTGCAAAATTTTAAAATTGGTGTGCAAAATTGTGCAAAATAAGACCTTTCTAACGACACCAAACTTTTTGAAAAATATTGACTGGGGGGGGGGCAAACTTGATATTTTCAGAACCCTCGTGTGGGTTACAGGGAGGTGTGCAAAATTTTAAAATGGGTGTGCAAAATTGTGCAAAATAAGACCTTTCAAATGACATCATAATTTTTGAAAAATATTGACTGGGGGGGGCAACGTCAAGTTTGCCCCCCCCCCCCCACAGAAAATGGGCTGTAGTTTCTCGTAGGAAGGTGTGCAAAATTTGCTTTGTGGTGTGCAAAATTGTGCAAAATGTGTGCAAAATTTTGGCATAAAAATTTTTGAGAAAATCGATCTGGGGGGGGCAAACTTAACTGAGCCGTTTTTGTCCGATTTAAATTAAACTTTTGTTGCACATAAACCCTTTTTAATAATATTTTTTTAAAAATATTATAATATAATACATAAAAATATATAATAAAATACAATATTAATTAAAGAAAATAATATTGTTTAAATCGGACAAAAAATAACGAAGTTCAATATGACCAATGCACGATGAAGACTGACATCTGTCAACTTCGCGACCTATTTAAGTAATGTTAGAAAATCATAAATGTTTTGTTTAAATCGGGCAAAATATAACTTAAATAAAGGTCAAATTGGCCCTTGTAAGATGGCCTCCGACATATGTCAATTGTGGATCAAAATTGGATATTGTTGAAAACGTTTTATGTGTAACAAAAGTTTTGTTTAAATCGGACAAAAAATAACGAAGTACAATACGGCCAGAACAATAATTCAAAAATTGCTCAGAAGTGCGATTTCGACAACTTTGACGTCACTTATCGGATACTTCTGGGAGGGGTAGAAAGTTGGCGCAATGAAACAAAAATTTTCTTAGGACGAGTACTACATCATATAAAAAAAAATCAGGGGATTCTACCGTTTCGACCAGCACAATTTCTGATCGTCTTCAGGTGCGAACTACAATTTACTCCTAAGGCTACGTACTTATATACTATGGGAAATCATTCAACCGTGAAGTGAAGTTTAAGAAGTTGGCTCCGCCCAAGGAGGAGCTTCCAAATATTTGGTCAAGGAATTTTCGTTTGTTCCAGTGGGACTCCTTGTGCAAAACCTTTGCTTTTGTCCACTTCATTCAGTAACAGACTATCTGTTAATATACTCAAAAAGTTGAAATAACGAAAATTAGGAATCGCCGAATATGCATGGTCAAAACAACATCGAATGAAGTGGACAGAAGCAAAGGTTTTGCACAAGATGTCACACTCGAAGAAATGAAAATAACTTTAAGCTGCCTTTATTGTGCAGAATCAGGGTATTTTCAGTAAACCAAGTGTTGAAATTATAAATATTCGGAAGCCCCTCCTTGGGCGGAGCCAACTCCTTAAACTTCACGGTTAAGCGATTACTTTTTGTATATAGGTACATAGCCTTAGGAACAGATTGTAGTTTGCACCTGAAGACGATCAGAGATTGTACTGATCGAAACGTCCTATATAAATAAAATATAGGCAATGGAAGTCCGAGGCACTCTATGATATTATAAGTGATGATTTAAGAAGTAACACCCTCTACATTTTGAGATTTTTTAAAACTAGAGAATATTACCCTTCCAATTTACGAGGGGAAGTGAAAACTATAACGACATTTTTCTTACAGATTCAGATAGAAATATCTTGATTATGCTAAAAGATAGACCACTACTGTATGGACTTTTGTATATTGTATAGAATATTGCCTTTAGATTTTCAATGTCCAATAAAAAAATAGGCCGTTACCATTCACGGTCAACTAGATGAGCTAGAAAAATTTGAAGGAAGCAAGATTTAAAAAATAGATTTTTCCAAAAAAACTAAGTTTTAACCCGTCAGCGGCGTGTTTCCATTTAAATAAGGTCCTCACGCTGTATAACACTAGGCAACAATTTTTTGTTATTTTAAAATCATGGGTAAAAATGAGTTTTTTGAGTGTTTGTGTATGTTAAGAGCCAAAATAGAGACATAAAGCTATTTGTAACTCATCGCGGTATACGTATCCGCATCTAGCGAGAACCAAGCACACTGATTGGTCAAAAACTTGTAGAACGTTCGAAAAGAGCAGATATATGCTAATTTAAGGTGTTTCTGAACGCAATAGGTGCTGAGATACGATACGTGTGCCGTAACGATACGTGATACCTAACGCATCTCAACACCTGTCGCGTTCAAGAACATCTTAGATTAGCATATATCTGCTCTTTTCGAACATGGTACAAGTTTCTGACCAATTAATGTGCTTGGTTCTCGCTAGATGCAGATACGTATACCGCGATGAGTTACAAATAGCTTTGTGCTTTTTTTTAGCTACCGTATCTCTACATATTAAAAGAACTACTATACTTAATGATTAGTTTAATATTAAATCTAATTTACTTATAGTTAATTAAAATAATGTCAAATCAAACTAATCACTTTTTATATGTCTTTTTAAGTTTCTTTTATACACAGCCTCTGGTTTCCCTCAACAAAGCATCCAGTATCTTTTTTTCATATTTGCAATTTCTTGATGGAATCGGTCTCCATATTTGTCACTTACATCTCCACAGTGTTCGGGGAGGTAGTGAGAGTTTAGAAAGTGTATTTTTTAGGACATATTATACCACATATATTGGTAACAACCATTCTAAAGGTTTCTCATGCCTCTTTTTCTTTTCCCTCAAGCACAGCGTCAAATCCCGAATTCACGAGGAGCTTTCTTATTTGGGGTCCTACAAAAATTCACTTCTTTAATCTTGGCTTCACTTATTCTGGGAAATTTTTCTATTATGCGACTGGCCATGGCGGCAGGAAGATCTCTATTCATAGCTTTGATGAAGTTTTTAAACAAGCTAAGTTTGATACGTAACGGCGGATGTAATATTTTATTTGGAGGAACTAAAGGATTGTTCGTAGTATTTTTCACTTCCGGTACAAAAGATTGTCTTTTTGACCATTTTCTTCTTTTATAGTGATTCTCCTATTCGCATAGAAAACAACAGTATTTTGTATACCATGATAATACGTTAACAGCATGCGCCAGCGTAAAAGGTATATGATTCGCAGACAGGTATAATGACAGTATCATGTGAACCACATGTAGGAAAATATTTTAAGTGATGAATTTACGTCGAGCAGGTCAAAATCTATAATACTAAGCTAATTTTATTGCCGACCTTTTTTTTGTGTTGACTAGTGTAATTTGCCAGTTAATAAAAGGCAATTTTTCGAGATAGAGCTTATTCTGTGGGACTTTTGATGAAGATTTTACGAAACCTATTTTAAACGCTTACTAATGGACCCACCAACACTGTCTAACCTGTTAACAGCTCTAAAAATTCTGCAGTCAAAAAGTAGGGTTAGGGTGTCAATTTTTTTTCTTAAATTCAGACGGTTTAAGCTAGAGCAATGACACTTGTCACATAGGGTGGCCGTTGGACGACGTATCCTTGTGTGTCATAAAAAATTACATATGCGCCACCTAGGGAGCAACAGGGGCCAAAATGTGTTTGTAAACTCTTCCTCATACCTTCCATACTAATGCATATTTCCACCCCTAGGGGCTGTAAGGGGGTGAGATCTCATTTTTACCTTTTTCATATTCCAAAAAACACTCATTTAAAACTCATGAATTTGGTGTAACAAATATTATGAAATATAAAAATTGCAAACCTCAGGGCTGACCCCCTAAATAGGGGCTAAAAATTTTAAATCTCGAATAACTTGTTCAATCTTTACTATACCAAATTCAAAAAGTGCAAAATTTTTTCCAATTACAAGTTCACGTCAAAATACTTACATTTTAAAAGCCTATATTTATTATATTCAACTTTTTTTAGGCCCTATTTAAGGGTCGCCCCTGGGGATGGAGATTTATATATTTCATGATATTTGTTTCACCAAATTCATGAGTTTAAATGTGCATATGGAGTGTTTTCTGCAATATGAAAATGGTGAAAATTAGATCCGCCCCCTAACAGCCCCTAGAAGCTGGGACAATGTTGGAGGTATTCAAAGTTGAGAAATTTTCCACTGCGCCGCTGATGGTGCATTTTTGTTAATATTGACTGAAATATAAGTCAAATATAATTTTTTAATTGAAATCGACAAAATTTTTCCTTGTTAATAGCTACGAAAATGTTTTCGGCACAGTAGACTTGTAGGTAATAGTATGAACTACCAACTGACTGAGAGTCAGCTGTGCAGGTGCATTAGAATGGAAGGTATAAGGGATAGTTGCCTCCTAGGGGCCACATATGTAATTTTTTATGACACATGAGGGTACGTTGCCGAACATAATGTGCCAAATTCCATTGCTCTAGCTCAAACGATTTAGATTTTTTTAAAAATGACACCTTAAGCCTACTTTTTGACTGCAGCGGTTTTGGGGCTGTTAACAGGCTAGACAGTGTTGGTGGGTCCATTAGTAATCGATTAAAATAAGTTTCGTAAAATCTTCATCAAAAGGCCCACGGAAGCTAAATTTTTGCGTATGCCACTTAAGTAAGAGTTAATATCTCGGTTCAGATACACGTGCGAAGGAGGAAGAGGGAGTCACAACTACCGTAAATTTAGATTCTAGGATCCATTAACTTTTTCTTTAAATTTAAACTGTGTCTTAATAATTATGTTATACACACAAGAATGGAATTTTTAAAGAGTTTTCTGCTAAATTAAAAAGAATCTGCGGTGCACTATCTAACATCAGTCATTGTTAGGATTTTGGTTTAATTAAAAGGAACTTTTGTCAAAAACATTCAAAACGTGCAAAAAATTGGGATTTTTGGTATATTTTTTTTTAAATTTTCGACTGCGGCACATTTAACCGTGATTTTGGCACCAAATTTTACTTAAAAATACAACTTAAAATTTGTGTTTTCCTTATAACTATAATTCAACACTTAGTAACAACCCCCCACTATTTTCGCCTTTCAAAAGATGCGACCGTCATCGTCAAGAGACATCTGAACTTTTGTAACTTTTCTCAGAGCAATTTTACCCCTTCCTCAGAGTAACTTTACCCCCTTTTCAGAGAAATTTGATCCCCTCTCCCTCGCCCTTTGTATTATTCCAGGGTAAGGTAATTAATTCTAAGAGTATGACGTACATTTTTAATGAAGTCCAATGCATTTTGAAATGTAAAACAAAAAGTGCAAATTTTTTGGCTGTATTTTTTAATCAAGAGAAACCGTGCAACAACTCGGCTCGGCCTCAAAAAAACATACCAAAAAAAGAAAATGGCAGAGAACTTCTAATATCAAACTTGAAATTTTCAATTCAACCAGAAAGTTTTCATTGAAAATTTCCTTGAGTTTCCGCGCTTTCTTTGCCAGAGGCAAGCCAAGACGCTGTTGTTACAAACCGACATGCAAAATTTACAGACATATTTAGTCCTGTCTTAGAGGCATAACAGAATATACAAGGTTCTCTAAAGAAAAAAAATAAATTTACCAGTGATGTCACAATATTAAACAAATTATTTGTATTAGTACATGCGTTGGGGTATAAATATAAAAATATGATGGATAAAGACAGTTGGCAATTTTAAAGGTCTGACCTCACCTTTCTCAAGAGATTGGCAGACCACTCTAAACGTGGACAATTAATAATAATGTAATAATATTTTTAAATTAAAAACAAAAAAAAAGTTGTTTGAAGGTGGTAGAAAATGTTATTTTTTTATTTTTTCACAACGTTTCGAATGCCTATGTATCTGTAATCGTCATCAGGTGAATACTAACAAAAACTAAGACTACCTAATCTTATATACTAGTGTGTGTTCAGTGAACCATAAAAAAGCTGTGTTCATTGATCCATGAAGTCTACTCAAGGACAACCACATCTTTGATGAAATAATCTACCAATGAATGCCATTGTGGATTTGTTGAAATGCTGTCTGCAGAATTCTTACTTCCAAGAAAAAGGCAGGTATTTTCGAGAGGAAGATTATCCATGGGACCTCCACTTTCGCCGGTAGTGACCAACATCTTTATGGATGGAGATACATGGACGACATATTTATCCTCGGGAAAAAGGCCAACAATACACTAGAACAGTGGTTCCCAAACTTTTTCAGTTTGCGGCGCACTTACAGGTTTATTATTTTGTCAGGGCGCACCTACTCGCAATATGCATATATAGATGTGTCCAACAAAGTGTTGCACATGTATAATGTATAAAATATGTGCTTTGCAACTTGCCTACTGCATAGTAGCAAAGCGCAAGCGTTGTACAACACTTTATTTATCACCATTGTAAATGTATTGGCACTAGTTACAAAACATATGAATGAAAACAACTCCAATCTAACGCTCATATAGGTTTATTGTTAAACTAACACACAAGAATACATTATTATTGAAGGAAAAAAAGTCAGTGTGATGGGTGAGCTTGGTGATCTGCACACATTTTTTCAAAGCGGGGAATAAGGCTTGACACTGCCACTCTCATTTCTTGCTCCACGTTGATCTTTGAACGATGTTGCCTCTTTATCACAGCTACAGCTCAAAATCCAGCTTCGCATAAATAGGATGTTGCAAAGGGGATTATAATCCTCAAAGCTTTTAAACCTAGAGCCAGATATTCATTTTTGACGGATACCCAAAACTCCACCAAATCAGAAGAAGCGAATTTTAATTTTAGGCTGTTGTCGCAAGAGAGTTCAATAAGACTCTCTTCTTCTAATGAAGTGAATTCTGGTGGAGATTGTGCATGGAAAGGATCTTGAATCGATGCAAATTTTTCGAAATTTTCTTCTGTAAAGTATTTTGAAAACTATTCCGAGAGTTTCGCAAGGTGTTCGGTGAAAATGGAGAGCAAGTTTTGAGAGATAACGAGCTCATTAGAGGCTGAGAATTTATGCAATTCTGGAAAACAATCTTGACCGCCATCTTCATTAATTTTTCCTTTCCACAACTGCAGTTTTTTCCTAAATGCTGCAATTTTTTGTGATAGTTTCAAGATATGGATGTTATTGCCTTGGAGAGACAGATTTAAGGCATTCAGTTTGTCAAATATATCGCACAAATATGCCAGTTTTAGCAAAAAGTCGGGATCCTTAAAGTATCTGGAGCTTGCATGACCTTCCTCTTCCAGGAAAATGTCGATTTCTTGATGTAGGTCGAATGTACGGGATAAGACGTTTCCACATGAAAGCCATCCTGCACTGGAGTAATATAGCTCTCATGTCCATACAAAGAATTTTGAATAGTCTGGTTTTTAGCGGCCTCGTTTTTATGTAGTTAACTACGTCTATGATACGTTCCATAACCAAATTCAATTCACAGCCCAATGACTTCGATACAATTGTTTCCCTATGAATGATGCAATGGGTCCACATGACATACGGTGCTTTACTGCAAATAAGTGCTTGCAATCCAGCATAACGGCCAGACATTGATCGATCGCAATCAGTAAAAACTCCAATACACTTCTCCCAATCTAAATTATTCTCTGTTATAAACTTGTCAAGAATTTGAAACAAGTCTTGAGCCTTTCTGCTTTCATCGATACTTTTGCAGAAAAGAAGGTCTTCAACAATAATATTATCATCCAGGAAGCGTACGTAATAAATAAGGTGTGCATCTTTATTACTGTCAGTAGCCTCAACAAGTTGCACACCAAATTCCTTGCCTTTCATTTTCTCTATCAATTGATCATTAAGATCCTCAGCTATATGATGGATTCTTCGACTAATAGTGTTTTTAGATAAAGGTACCTTTAAAATTAGTTTTCCCGCCGATTCTCCTATCATAATGTTAACCATGTCGACAGCAGCCGGTAAAATAAGTTCTTCTGCGATAGTGTAAGGTTTCTTGCACTTCGCCACCCTGTATGCCACTTTGAAAGAGGACAGCAGTACGTTGCTAGGCACTGACGTTTTTTGAGTAAACACGTTCTTTTGTTCTTGTACATTTCTTGTGAAAAATTCGCGTGACTTTCCAACCATCGTAGGATGAATGGTTTTGAGATATCGTTTTAGCTTACTTGGAAGCATATTTTCGACCGCTAGAATTTTCAAACAGAGCACACACTGCGGCCTTTCCTCATGATTGACTTCTGCTGAAGTAAAACAAAAGTTTCGTTCTTTTTACTCCTCCGTCACTTGTCGATGCTTGATCAACGATCCGATATTGGAACGTTTATGTGTCCTAAGTTCGTAAATCACAACACTTTGTAACACTACTAAAACTCTCTATTACTACTTCTATTTATCATAACAGTTCAACCGCTTACAACTCCTCTTACGGTAAACTAACCTAGCAAAGCGGACTACGGCGACTTAAAGACCATAGAAAAAAAATTGGGTTCGGTCTGTCTGGTAGACCAGAATGTTATCTGCTGTACTGTGCTACGGAACTAATTATGACCTTGGCGCCCGACATAGAAATAGTTCAGTGAAACACAAATAGATGGAGCACCAAACATGATAACCACAAAAACTAATACTACAAAAGAATATTGATTTTTAAATAAAAAATCAATATTACTTTACAAATGTAATGTAATATTGATTTTTCTTGGCATGGCAAAAAGGACCACAATTGCTATGTTTTCATGGGTATCGAGTTCATTTTCAAAACTCATTGTATCTTTTTCTTTTATATAGCGTGTTCTTTATCAAGACCAAGAACACGCTATATAAAAGAAAAAGATAGCATGAGTTTTGAAAACGAACTCAATATCCATGAAAACATAGCAAATATGCCCAAAAAACAAAAAAAGTTTAAAAGATAAATCAAAAGTTGATGTTTTTGAGAATTTTTTAAACTTTTTTTTTCTTTGGGTGCACTGAACTTAAAAGACAAATGTGTACTTTTGACCCAAATGAAATGTTATGAAAAAAACATTTTGCCTTTTAATTTCATAGGTGAGGTCCTTTTACAAAACCCTTTATTGTATAGTTTCATTGAGAATATAACTTATAAAAGGTTGGGTAAAAAGATAAAGACAGATGATAAATAAGTATGTGTAATTTAAAAAAAAATGAAGTACATTTCCCAAATACAGGTTTAAAAACAAAACAAGGGTTCATTATATTTTTCACTGCCTTAACTCATTATTGGAGTGTTGAATACAAGAATTCCTTTATTTTTTTTACAAAGTTTAACATTTGTTATCTCTCGAATGCTAAGGGAGTAAAAAGGAGGTGAAAAATATAATGAATCATCTGGTAAAATAAGTAAAAACATAAAATATTACCTTATAGTAAAAATCGAGGTAAAAATTATTTAAAAAGAAGATAAATGACCTAGAAATAGTTATTGTTAAAATTATTCCACAGATAATTGTGAGGATAATTGCCTTTAGTCATAATTTAGTACAAAAAATTCAATATAAAGCCTCAAGAAAGAGAACATAATTTTTTTTAAATCATTTTTGTTTGGCTTCATGAAATGCTGATTTTTTTTTATTTATCGCAATAATCTCCTCTTTTTAGACTATTAGAAAATCTTACAAATCTTATTAACTTGATTACACCACCAGAACAAACCCCTAATAATTAACTTTATTATTGTAGTTAGTTTAGGGATTAATAAATATAATAAAGTTTGTGCCTTGCCAAATAAAAAATTAAAGTATGTTCCTGGTTTTGTCAACTTACTGGTTTTATACTGCAAGACAACATCATTATCATGACTTATAATTAAGTTTACTCCTGCAAACTTCACAAACAGTTTTTTACTTTTCTACTTGGCAAAGCGAAAATCTTAGACAATAGCCTGTACGTCTTACCAATTGATTTAAAAATACTGAGGGAGAGAATCTTTTCTTCTAAAGTAAGTCTTCTGGCTTTAGGTTTCTGCTGCTGTACTCTAATCTGGCATATAATAAGCATTTTCTGCGAGTGCTAATTTTCTCTAGAATGATTGCACATAACTGGTCATTTTATGCAATCGCTTAATATTATCAATAACTTTCCTATAGAAATGTCATGCTTTTGGTGTGAGATTAGCTTGTCTGGTCACATTGACTTCATTAGGAATTAAAGAGCGCCTTCTTTTAACTGTAAAAAGAAATAAAACAAACATTAGCTAATTAGTTAAAATTATAACATTTATAAATACATTAAATTTGTAAAAATGTAACTAAATCAAACAAATTGATCGTTCTCAGGGTAACCACCAGTTGGGGTGTAATTTTTTTTAATAAATTTGTGACCAAATTTTTAAAATTTTATGATTTTATGACTGGTGGTCACCGTGCTTTCTCTACTGAATTTATTTTAAACCCGACATGATTTGGAAGCTCAGGCTGCCATCATCAGGAGTCCTTACCAAAGTTTTATTAAGGGAGATTAGGCCAAATTAATGGACCAGTCTTCCATATTGGAAAAAGAAAGAGAGGCTAAAACCCATTGTGAGAAAAACTTTAAAATTTAAAAAACAAAATAAACATATAAATATGCAATACATTATAGTTGTTTAATTATGCCATGGATAGACTTTGTGGGGTACTAAGAAAACTAAGCCTGACTTCTGTTTAAGCCTCAGTTTAAGGTAGGTACTGTAAACACTTCCAAGTACTGGGATAGTCACGTTTTTTTTAGGGAGTGTCTAAAGAGCCTGCAATTCAGCTGAATAGCCGTGAGGCTGAAGAGACAGCAATAATTATTTATTATGTGTTTTTCATATTTTCGTTTTTTTAATTTTTTTAAATTAAATTAACCCAAACTAACCTAAACAGACTCAAACCAACTTATTAAAAGACAAAACAACACAAAAAAACACACTTTAAACTAAATTAACCCAACCTTAACCTAATTAAACAAGCCAAAAAGAGATGTAGGGGTTGTAGTGTTTTTTTTGGGTTGTTTTGGCTTTTAATAAGTTGGTTTGAGTCTGTTTAGGTTAGGTTGGGTTAATTTAGTTTAAAAAAAACGAAAATATGAAAAACACATAATAAATAATTATTGCCGGCTCTTTAGCCTCACGTCTATTCAGCCAAATTGCCGGCTCTTTAGACACTTCCTTTTTTTAAATTTTATAACATAAAATATGCTCACTTTATGATCAGCTTGTCATACATACAACGCTTTAATGTATAGGCAGGAGCACTAAAGACACAGAAGATTAGTCCCTCTTTACAGAGTAAAACAAAACTTCTCAATACTTTTTGACCAGGGCTATAATATTTTTGTGAACAGTTTTGGTATTTACTAAAATTAAAAAAAAAACTTACCTGCCTTTCTTTCTGGGTTGCCCCATCATGGTGTCGTCTCTAATATCTTATAAAACATAGCTTAAATTTGATATACGATTGTACTACACCTCATACTACACTTTATTTTACTCATCGTACACTATAAAAGCCTGTAGCTTGTAATAATTCCTTTCTTTTCAAAAAAACAAAAATAACCTCAACAAACGCCATTGTCGTTGTTGGCTAAAAATCAATAAATCCGCCTCTACGCGCTGGCGTCAGCTAAGGGAGAGATATGACAAATTTCGAATTTTTGTACTACTATCGCCATCTATTAAAAAAAAAATTACCAGACCCCGAAATAATTATACCTAGGCTTTTCCATAAGAGAAAAAGGTCTACAAACTACAAGTAGTTTGTCTATGTTAAAGACTGTCAAAGAGCGCTCGCGAAAATTTTCGTCGAGCGACGCGCAGGTCGAATACGGGATTCTGGAAATTCTAGAAACTTGCTCTGCTCTCTAGGGCTCGAGGCTCGATTAATAGCGGATGCGGCGCCGGCGTTGCCAAACGTAACTCAAGTTCACCTTATCAGGAGCGCCTGGTGGCGCCCCTGGTTTCTTCTCGCGGCGCCCCGGGGCGCCGCAGCGCACTCTTTGGGAACCACTAGGTTAACAGCAAAAGAAACGGCATCACATTCACTCTAAAAAAAGAAGAAAATTGTTAGCTCCCTCTTCTTGACATTCTAGTCACCAGAAACAACCCTCAAATCGAAGTACTCCACGTCAACCAAACTGGGAATTGCAAAATCTCTCATAGATCGAGCCACATCTGCATTACGGAAGAAATTTTAAATAAAGAAAAGCCAAAAATTCAAAACAATCTCCGAAGGAATGATTTCACCAACTACACGATCAATAAAACTCTTCAGACCACACCAACACAACCGTACGACAGACGTAAATACTGAAAGGAAGGCGATGCTTATAATTTCATACATCAAAGGAAACTCAGAAAGATAAGAACCAATACGATCTTCTGAGTGTTTTCAAAATGACCACAACAATAAGAAGTCAATTAACAAAAACTAAACCACAACGCCATGACGCCAAGAACTGCATCTACCAGGTACCATGCAAGTGTGGAGATATCTGCATCGGAAACACCAGAATGGAAGTTCGAAACTCTAACTTACTCTAAAAAAATAACATTTAAAACCTGGTGATAAAAACAATAAAGTATTTCAATCAGGCGTTACCCCTCTCATCCCAAAAGGGTTAATTGCCCACCCTTAGGGTGATGTGCCGATCCCTTAGACACAATTATTTTTTATTAGTTACTGCACGGTGACAAGCGGTTAAAGGCTCCTATGGGTAAATTTGCAAAATAAATTTTGCCAGCAATCTTTCTTGCATTATCTTGTATAATAAGCAGATAAGTCTCAAAAGGTTACTTTAAGTTTGTTTTTCAAATTACCGAATATTCTTGATGAAGCACCCTGTACTCCATACTCCAAGTACACCCTCCGGCCAAAATGTATGAAATTGTGGATTTAACCTGTTTTCTCACGAACGCATGACACGAACTTTTACATAGGTAGGTACGTATTTTTTACACGCTTAATAGAAAAAAAAGAAACCGGCAGCAATTTCTACCATTCGATTTCCATAAGAACAAAATAATGGATGGAATGAATAGAATATACATAAAAAAAACCGTAGTGATAATTACTGGCCCAATCAAGTTGGGAAAAATGCAGAGCCAAAAACTCTTCTGGACGCTTATTCTTGACCGACCGTGAGGTGAGGTGAGCGAAATTCCCCGTGGAAAAAGGTGGCGAAAAAAGCTCACGCAGTTCATATTCTTGAGCAGTGATCGCGCATTCCATTCTATCAAAAATTGGGTGTTCGAGCTCCCCTACTCCAAAGCAAGGGATCGGTCCAATTTCTCAGGCAAGCATGCGCGTAAGATGTATATTTTTCAATCTAAAATTTCGAAGAGCACCTTTTTTTCGAGGGATGGGATCATTCTCCGGGGTTGATCCCTTCTCTTGAGGGATCGTTCCTTCTCTCGAGATTCAAGAATTAGGCCCCTGGGTGCGAGCAGACTGCGTCAGGCATGCGCAGTAGATTTTTTGTGTTGCCCAGAGCCAACCATGAATTTTCAATTATTTTCTTTGTTTTTCAAAGTTATTATTCAATTCAATTTTATTCTGTACTTTGGCCTATAAATGTTATAGAATATACATGTTAAACTTATATTTAAATTTTAAGCACAGGGTGCCCGTGTCATAATTGTAAATGAATAAATAGACTAATACACATTTAAAGTCAGCACTTATAGTTACATGCTTAACAATTAAATACACATAACAACAGTTTTTTTTTAAATTACATATACACTAACACAGTAATTATAAAAAAAACAAGAGAAGCAAAAGTGACGAACAACGAAAATATTAGGGAAAAAAAATATTGGTTGAAGTATCCATTGTATGAATAAAAAGCTTTCGCCACTAAATATTTCTTAATTTCTCTATAAAACATACTATTTTTAACTATAGATTTTAACTCATTTGGTAAGGTATTGTAATATTTAATGGCTATGTAGTATGGACACGGATCACCTACCAAGGTATGGAGACTTTTTAAAAAACCAATTTTGATGTTTTGGCAAGCGCAAAACTTGACCATTTCGAGTTGAGGAATCACCCTATGCAAGTATGTTATAACTTAAATATGAGTAGCCTGATGTGTAATAAACAGTGAGTAGGTCTTTGGTTGTAACAAAGTTTTTAAGTTGACGTAAGGCATAGCATGTACCTACAAGTTTTTTGCAAATACAATCAATCTGAAGATTCCAACATAGATTCTCATCGGTATATGTTCCCAAGAATTTAACAGACTTTGTAAATTAAATATTTTTTGGTAAATTGAATTCTGGTCTTGTTCGCCTTTTTGAAAAATAAACAATTTCTGTTTTACTTGCATTTAAAATAAGTTTGTTTTTGAAACACCAATCTGAAAAATCAGACTTACTAGATTTTCAAGCTCTATTAAAGAAGTAGCTGATATAATTATAGTTGTGTCTTTAGAAAAAATAGTGCAGGAACCCAGTTTATTATGTTGAGCAAGATGATTTATGTACAACAAAAATAACAGCGGTTCTAAAACAGACCCCTGAGGTACACCCGTGTCGCATTTGTACTCCTTTGAAAAATTCCCTTCTATCTTTTCTCTTAAATGTCTGTTTTTAAGAAACGTGGCTATAAAGTCTAAAGTTCTCCTCTAACACCAAAGTTATAAAGTTTACTTATAAAGTGTCGAAAGCTCTAATTAGGTCAAAAAATATTCCAGCAACATGTGTTACACATTTTGCGACACTTTGGCCAGTATACTATCTCATAGTTTTTACTAAAGATTTTCCCAATGGCATTAGACAGCTCTCTACAAAAGATCGCGCTCTCTCAGCTTTTTCTGAAAGAAAACTCTGTTAAGGTTATTAGCAAGATGAAATGCAGCATCCAAACTGTATAATTATTATTAGGGCTTTTCCAGCACTGCATTCAGGATTTCAGTAAACTTGTCCAACTGTGCATATTAGTCAGAGAACCGTTTGAAAACTTAATAAACCCATTTTGTATTCGTCTTTTTTGCGGATAATTTTCATATAGAAAACCCTGCACAAATTACATTGGAAATGGTTTTCGCCTAAATGTCATAACCAAGGTACAAAAATAAAAAAAAACGAGCAGCAGCAGGCTTACTTTCTGAGATATGGAGCTTTAAAGTTGACGTGTTTTTAGGATATATTTTTGGACATGGTCCAAGTTTTTTTCCACAAGTTTGTTAGTTACCGTCTAAATAAAATGATTCTAAGCTTTATTTGTCCAGAATGAAACGCTCCTTCCACTCATATAAAAATATTTTTACATGGTTTCTTTGGAACCACCAGAAAAGTCACTCATTTGTAAGTTTTAAAAACGAAAGAAAACGACCATTTTTAAAAAAATTACAATTCTTATTTTCTTTAAAACAAACGGCCAGATTTTAAAAATTTTCACATATGTTATTAAAAATAATTCCACTTGTCTAAAAAAAAAAATTTTTTGCTTGAGTGGTACCATAAATGTCAAAAATGGGAGGCGCCTTTAATGTTTTTTAATATTTTTGATATTGGAGAAATACGGAAAGTGATTTTAAATATATTATAGATAGGTTATAAAAACTTTTTATGGACAAATCCAAACCAAAAGCTTGATACCAATATGTTGGTACCAATCAGTACCCATTGGTACCTGTATTTGACCAATAAAATTGATCGTGTTTTCATATTCGTTACCGGCAACCCCAAGTTAGCATATAACACACGAGCAATTTGATTGGTCAAATACCGGTACCAATGGGTATCTATCGGTAACAACATATTCGTACCAAGCTTTCAAATTCAATTTGTCCAAAAAAAGTTTGTATAACGTACCCATAAGTTATTTTAAATCACTTCATTTTTCGTATTTCACTAATATTTCGAAAATATTAAAAAGCATTAATGGTACCTACCATTTTCCCAATTAATGGTACCACTCAAACAAAAATATTTTTTTTAGCTTATTAGCATTATTTTTATTAACATATGTAAAAACTATTAAAATCTGGCCGTTTCTTTTAAAGAAAATAATTTTTTTTTTTTTTTAAATACGGTAATTTTCTTTCGTTTTTAAAATGTACAAATCAGTTACTTTTCTGTTGGTACCAAAAAACCCTTATAGCAATGTTTTTACATGGATGGAGAGGGTGTTTCATTCAAAACAAATAGAGAAACGACTCGTTTTATTTTGGCGCTAATCAACAAAGTTGTGGGAAAAAAATTTGGACCATGTGCAAAAATATAGCTTTAAAACACGTCAAATTTAAAGCTCCATATCTCAGAAAGTAATCCTGCCCCCTATCCCCTATTTTATTTTTGTGCTTTGTTGACGGAGTACTACAACATATAAAAAAATTATGACATTTAGCCGAAAGCCATTCTCAATATAATTTGTGCAGGGTTCTTCATTTTCTTTCCTTGATGTAATATTTATATCATGTTAATTTCTTCTTTGTTATAATTATTTCTCGCTTAATTGAAGTTTAAGCCAGCATGCATCATCACCTAAAGAATTGGAAGTTACTATTAACTTTTAACCGACTTCCAAAAAAGACGAGGTTAGAAGTTCGACACGTATTTTTTTTTTAAATTGTCTGTTCTAGCATAACTTCCAAACGGCCTAAGAGATTTTCATAATTCTTTTTTTATTCGATTCAGGACACCATTATTTTCGGCCCGTTTTGGTAAAAAATATACTGCCCCCTCTACTGTCACTGCAATATTCAATACTAACCGGCTAGACTAATACCGGCGATTTATAAAAGACATAAAAAAGCCGACATTGCATGCTAACTTTAATTTGGATACATTGGTCACTTTTCCGGGTCCATTGCATCCCAAGAAGGGTTTTATTTCTAGCAAACCTTTTAAACAGCTTAGCCGACTTTTATAATTATTTTAGTGTTCGATTCAAGAAGGCTTTAGTTTGATCTTTTTTGTTAAAAAATATACTTGTCCCACCACTTTCACGAAAATTAAAAAAAAAATAAAAAAAAAGACATGGAAAATTCGAAGTGTTTATTTCCTGCTTTTCTGGGTCCATTATAGTTCATAAAAAATTTAATTTCATTTATCCGTTTTATTAAAAAATATACTTTTTTTACCACATTTAGAAAATAAAAGTGGTACCTGTATTGAAAAAACATTATGAGACATCATTCTTATGACGTAAAAGAAAAACTAAGTCAAAATGCAGTTATAGCAATCATTTATTATTTAAGAAACAACTACAAATAACATAAATAAAAACAAGTGTTCCATTTAGTTTTTTATCACAATACGGAAAATAAAAGACACCAAAAGTGATTTAAGCCAAAGAACCTACTTGAAAAAGTTTTTGATCTTTTTCTCAAAAGTGGAACTTGTATATTTTATTTTTTCTAACCCGTAAACGTATTGAATGTTTAAAACGTTTTAACGGAACAGTATAAATTAGGAACAAGATAGGATATATAATCCTAAGTAAGAATTATTTTCCCCAAGTAGAAACTTTATCAAAAAATGAGCCAAGTGAACTGTCTACTTACCATAAGTTTTGTCACCTACTTAAGGTTATAAAATAACATATTCACCATAAGTAAAAACTTCACTAACCGTAAGTGAAGTATCTAATAACCGTTAGTAAATCTATAGTAGCGCAAAACTAGTATAACTTCTAAAATATGACTTTAAATAAAATGAAAAAATATACCATATCGCCACAACACCAAGAAATCCATCCAGGTGCCATGCAAAAAACGAGACGACCCATGGAAATTCGCTGTACAGAAAACAAACGTAAAACTCGACAAGGGGACACATCTGGATCAAAAATAGTTCAACATTGCTGAGAAAATGGAAAGAGGCAAAGATAGTCGCCAGGAAGAAAAATCTATTCAAAGAAACAGCATTCCTACAGAGTAACCAGAATGTATTTTCTCAACAAAGCGTCACCATCATGGATATTTGGAACCCCATATTCTTTGAAGGTAACAGATTTTAACTGTGATAGGGCGGAGCCAACCAAGTATAAACTTCATGTTTCACGGTACACAGCCCAATGAGCATTTTTGTCTATATAAAAGTTACAGCAAATAATATAAAACCTTCATAAAATAACCAAAAGTTATATTATTTAGTGTTGGTGATAATTTTATAACTCTAACATATCTCTTAAATGAGTAAAAAAGACTTGAAAAACAACTGTTCAATACCAGCTTATAAAAACATACATAGTAATGGATAGAAAAACAACATATAGATTTTATAAAACTTCCTTATGAGCCCTCAAGTATAGAGATTATTATAAAAAGGTTTTACAACTGTTTTAACAAAACTACATAACAAATTAAAGGTTTTTATGGATTTAGAAATATAGATTTTCCATCTTTCTTCCCTTTGCTGGTTATGTATTATTCTTTTTCTTTTTACAATAAAAAAATTTATAAAATGGTGTTTAGCAATCTTCTAAAATAAATAAAAATGAAAGTGAGATAAGCTGGAGCAGGAATATGAATATTTATATACTATAGTCAAATAAAAGCTGTTTTTCAAGTCATCCTACTCTGAAAATCAGCTGCGGTCCCATGTGTACTGTATAGTTTTCGAATACACTCACGTAAATTTCATGGGCTCCAAAAATACTTGAGAAAACGTGAACAAAAATATTCATTTAACTATCAGTTTTTTTTTTCATACGCGTTTTTTTCTTTCTTTGGCGAAAATTTCCGACAATTCTATAAAAAAAACAATACAACTATACCACTGTTTACCTCGACAAACACTATTTTATGACCCTTTTAAAAAATGATGCTACTTGGAACAAAGGGCTGCAGATGGCGCAGTGTTGAACACTGATGGTCCGTTTCTGCGAGCTTAACATAGTTACCATTGTTCTCTTTTCCTAAATGCATTCCTCGAAAAATACCCGCCTCCACACACTTCAAGCCCGCATAACTGTCAGAGGTAACTATCTCAAGAATATAGTTAGATTGCGGGGTCGAACGGTGTACAGGCGAGTATTTTCCGGGATGTTCACATTTGCCGCCGACCAGCAGTATCAGCGTATGCGCTCGACGTTTCACGGTGCGTTTTTGCGACCTTAACACGGTTACTATATTGTTCTCTTTTTCTAAAACACGGTTCCCATCTATGCGTTTCTCATTCGTGGGTCCCCCGAATCAAAACACGTATCACGTGGTCTAAGCGAGATTTGCCTATACAAGTTATCTCTCTCAGATTGATGTAATTAAAACAAGATAATAATGGTATGGTATCTCGCAAAAACGCGCCTTTTGATGTCGCAAAAACGCTCCTTTCGATTTCGCAAAAACGCGCCTTTTGATGTCACAAAATTAACCTTAAAAAATCTTGTTTGTTTTGCTATTATAATTGCCAAAATAAATAAAAATTTTTTTTTTAAAAACAGTTGTATTATAGTCACTGTATAAAGAAATTAATAACAACATTATAGAAAAAACCTTATGGGCAAAAAAGGTTTATGAATGAGTTCATAAGAACATTACAGACACCAATTTATATAACTATTGTGTGTGAGTTCCCAAGTTTTTATAAGTGTCTCTCGAAATATTTTCAATCTTATCTTATATAAATTTGTTGTTGGTTAATTAAGTTTTTTAAGTGGGTTGATAGCAACATTTTAAAAACCATTCTATTATATATCTTTACTTACGGTTTTATAGGTGGGTTGACAGAAAGATTTCAAACAGCAATTTATATAACTTTTGTCACTGATGACTTATATTTTTATAAATATGTTGGTGGAAACATTGTTAACACCAATTTATATAACATTTTTATAAAGATGTCCGTGGAAATATTGTTAACGCCAGTTTTATGTTACTTTAGGTTACCATCAATTTAAAGCCTTTAATAAAACAAATATACAAACTCAATTCTTGTAAGAAACTTCTAAATACCCTAGGGTATCAATGGAATAAAAATTAGGTAGTCTTAGTTTTTGTTAGTATTCACCTGATAACGATTGCAGATACATAAGTATTCGAAACGTTGTGACAAAGTAAAAAATAAAAATAATAGAAGTTCGAAACTCTAGTTTAATTTCAAGTTCAAAATTGTCTACCACCTTCAAATAACAGAAGATTAATTAATTAAAATACTTCATAATTTAAATTTTGAATTTACATTTTACGTTTGCGCTGTAATGGCATGCGCGGTTTTTGGTTGCTAAACAGCACAAGCATTAATGGTGTGTACCCATCGATGTACTAACCTGTACTAAAAATTATTTTTTGCCTGTACTGCAAAAAATTATGATTTTTACCACGCCACTATATACAGCGCAAACCATTTATCGCGAATTTTTCTTGTTTTAATTACTTAGTCAATTTTAAGCTTATATGTAAAATGCTTTTTGCTTGATTTAAAAGGGCAGTGATCTCCTTGAATCATCATATTCTTCTCTCCACATAAAACTGGTACAGCAGAAGGTAGCTGCAAATACGATTTTTTTATATTTTCCTATGTGCAACACTGACTTTTTGACTTTGTCATTTTAGGTTATAATTTTGGCTTATATAAATTTTTTTTTAGGAGACGGTTTATTTATTTTTTACTAATTCAAAATATAAGGTCAATAAAAATAAAAATAACATTTCAAAAAAGCAAACATGTTTTATTAACTAAACAAAAGCTACACAATAATTGGTCTATTCGAATAGCTGATTATGAAAGAAGCAAATCTACGATAGTAACTATAATATTTCGATTTCCAAAAGAAGGATTTGTCCCTCGTAACGAAGGCACCGGTTTGACGAAAGTTACTAAAAAAAATAACAGAATTAAAAACATATAAAAAAATGCAATGATGTTTTGTAGTCTTCTGGGCATGGAATTGGCTAAATTTTTAAATAAGTTTTTCTTTTCAGCAATAATTTCCCTATATGCCCTTACGATGAGTTCATTAGACGTTCTGAATTCCTGCGAATGATATTAAAACTTGCTAATTTATTTGCGATAATTCCCCCAACGTTCTCTATTGGATTCGCATCAGGGGTTTTTGCAGACCAAGGCAAAACTTTGATATTATTATCCTGGAACCATCGCTGCACAATTCTGGCCGTATGAACTGGACAGTTATCTTGTTGGAATACATAATGATCTGGATAAGGGACTCTCACCTCTGGAAGCATTACATTTTCCAGCATATTAACGTAATCTTCCCGCCCGGTCTTGGTTTCCAACAATATATCGTTCTTCGTATCTGGTTCTTGGCGGTCGATAAACCAGAATTTGTTTTTTATCGCTGTTAAAGATCTTCGTCCCTCAGTGAATAATTCAACGCAAAAATTAATCGAGACTGATTCTTTTCCTCACTTTAGTTTAATTTTGTTTGCCGCAATGCGACACCTTAGCCTCGAACGTTTATTCCTCCGGCCTAATGTTCTTATGGATCCTGGAAAATTTAATTCCATTTTGACTTCTTTCGCTTTGGCAAACCGATGATTTTCCAGAAAATTGATTGCTTCTTGGCCTTCCTCTGGGCTAGTAACTTTCGTCAAACCGGTGCTTTCCTTTCGGTGGATAGTTTCCTTCTCTCGAAAACGGTTTTTTATGTTTAGTATCGTAGACTTGCTTCTCCCATAATGAACAGCTACTTGCCGAATAGACCAACCACCGTCTAGTTTTCCTAAGATTTGAGCTTTATTAAATTTGGAAAAATGCGGCGGTATTTTTTTTAATTTGGATGATACTGACATGCAAAACATGATGTTGTCTGAAGCCTGTGACATTGTCATTTATAGGAACACAATGCCGTACTATAAATATTTTAAAAATTAAATAGGCTGCTAACTTCTGCTGTACCAGTTTTATGTGGAGAGAAGTGTACATCATACATTGACTTAAGGAACGGGCTAAAATAGCTAATTAAAGCAGAAAAAAGCCTGGAATTTTATTTTTTTGTAATTAAAATACTTCATAATTTACATTTTGAAGAAAACAATCAACAAAATCGTGATTATTTTAAAATTTAAAGTAGATAAACCATCTCTTGGCGGTGGCTACAATATACAATGATTTTAGTTGAAATACATCCCGTGTCAATTATTCACAGTTTTTAGATTTTGCTTAACCAGATTTTATTAATTTGGACTATTTAAAGAAAAAATAGCCTTACGCTCAGAAAAAACTCACACGGATAAAGATAAAAACATGGAGAATACTCCTGCTGTGGACCTCTGGTTGTTTATTGTAACTTACTCAATGCTTCAAGCTTACCTATGTTTAGGTTCCAAAAAGAAGAGTTTAGGGAACAGATCATAAAGGGTGATTAGGCAAACTTCTTGAGCAAGCTAAAGTTACAAAACTGCTTAAGGTGTCGCGCGCGGAGGTTAAATATTAAGTAAGGGGGTGAGATTAGTTCCAGATGTAAACGGTCCTCGGTCTTAGAGGGTAGCTTAATTTTTGGGGTGTTGTCTTGAATTTAGATGACAAATTAGAATTTAGCTTGTTACACGCATCAGTGTAACTAAGTATAAAATAAACTTTTTAGTATTCTGCTAATTGTTGTTGTGTTTCTTGTTATTGTAACAATTTATATTCCCTAAAGGCGAAACAGATAACTTTTCCGGGAATAAAGTAACAGTCTATTGCTACGTTTTTATGGGAATTGAGTTCGTTCTGAAAACATTTCAATCCGGTACCGTCCATGAAAACGCCTGTTTTTCCAGTATTCAAATCGATTTCAATCTAGATCCGACCCTGAAAATTTTTAGGGTTGGATCAAGATCGTATTGAGATCGAAATACCGATTTTCCATGAAAACGGGGATTAAGTTTACACATGCGTATTGCGTCGGATTACCAGACAGCCGCCAAATTATATTTTATTGCTCTTACTCTTTTTGAGAGAGAGAGAGAGAGAGAAATAGAAGTGAAACTGTGGAAACGGCATTCTAAAATTTGGTGGAGTATATAAAAAAAAGAAGATTAATAATATAACCTTACTTAAACAACTAAAGATTTGTTTTTTTAAAGACTTACACATTAATTATGGAAAATAAAAGAAATATTTGGCTCGAAAGTGTATGTGCTATGCACATATGCCAGTCCAGCATTTCTTTCTTCACTTCCACTTGCAAACAGAGTAGTAATTAAAATTTAAAAAAAATGTGTAGCAAGGGCCAACATCATCTTTTGAATAAAATACATTTAAAAAAAAAAGTACCAAAACTCAAAATGAATATTTGACAACTATGACACAGGTCAGCTGCCAAATATCAAAATTTGAAAACCGTTTTCTAATCGATTCAAAATCGATTTAAAAACCTGTCATGAAAACTCATGAAAAAAAGTTTTCAAAACATATTGAAAACGAATTCAATATCCATGAAAACATAGCATATGAATAAATAATATGAAATAACATGCGAGTTAGTGTACTACCCTTTACCTACGACCAATGAAAATGTCATCATAAATATCAGAAATTATTAAAAATATCAAACGCGAACACTCTTAAGTCACCAACCTTTATAACCTGAAGTTTCAATGACGTTCTATCTAAAACGTCAAAACAAATAAGTTTGCTAAGGGACTTTTCATATATCTCTTTAAATATAAGATTTGTTTTCTTAAAAATGCGTAAGATGGCAATTTAATGGGACTTATTTTTGGTTAGGTACTAAAATTATATTGGATTTATTTACGTTTATTAAATATTGATTGTCTTAAAAATATAGAAAAATATTTCACATTTTTGCGTCAATTAGTGTTCTTCTTATAAAATAAAGTTTCATCGCTTGTCACGCCATCTTGTGGTTTACATATAAGCTTTGTTATCATCCTAGGGCTGTAAATGAGCCATTAGAATCGTGTTGAGATGGTCGTAAATTCGTCAAATTAGTATTATTCGTTGGTCGTGGATAAAAACTATACAGTCGTATTATATTTATACAATTGGTCCCTCGGCAGTCATTTTGGTTTGATCAGCAAGCGCCAAAAAATTAAAACCAACAAAATGTATTATTGTAAATGTATTTGTAAAGTAAGCAAAACTCCCTAGGACGGTAAAGTGTCATTTTCCTCCCTTGTTAGCAGGTCGAATATATAATTTTCTGATAGATTGGTAGAAAATCCAAATGCTTAAAACCAAAAATTTTACTAAACTTAGGACGGTCCTAAAATAGGCTAAACCCTTTTAGTAAATTCCACTTTAAGGGTTTATTAAAACACTGATTATAATTCAGATGTAAATTGTGAAAGACCCATCCCCAATATTATCGCTAGTACCTCCTGTTTACATTCGATTTGAGAAAATGGACAAAAAAGCATTGAAATCATTATTTGGGAGCGATCAACCGCATCTATTCTATTTATGGCTTTAGAGAGAGCTATTTACAAAAGAAAAAAAAAGAACAGTGTTCATTTTAGTCATGCAGAAAAACACATCTGCCCTTTGGGTCTGTCTTTGGTTGACGGAAAATTTTATAAAGGGCATGGATAAGAAGAATTGTTCGCCTTTTACATAGAAACTGATTTTTTAAATTTGGAATGTTATTTTCATTAATACAAAAAGAATCTAATTTTTAAAGTAATTTTCTAAAGATAAGAAAATTAAAATTTTTAAATTAATTCTTGACATCCACCCAAAATAAAGACTTATCGGTACATAAAGTCAGTATAGCTTGACTAATCAATTCGGCAATATTTTTTGATAGTTCCGCACAAAGTTTAAATGGTTTCTGACATTGTGGTCATCTAAACATGTCATCTAGACATGCTCATATTGTGCTACCCATAAAGTTAAAATCTAAAGTTAGACACTTAAAGTAAATATTTCAACGCAGCGGTATCGGTTTATGCGATGTTTCGAACGATGCCCGCTTTTTTGAAAGGTGCGATGACAGAACTGCTAACAGCAATCGATGCCTGCGTTGGAATGGACGTAACGATTAGTGATGGGCACAAAACATCGATGTTTCAAAAATATCGATGTTTTTTGTTCAATATTTCAATTTTTTATAAACATCGATGTTTTTAACATCGATGTTTATAAAAAATCATCGATGCTAAAACATCGATACTTTTTTTAAACATCGGAACATCGAACATCGATACAATAAAAATTATAGGAAATAGTGTGTCTAGAAGTTTAAACTTGTACCTCACCACATCAGAGTGCTTGTTTTAGAAAGCTGACCAAACCCTCACCGAAAGAAGGAATCGATGGAATTAATGCAAAGAGTACGAAAAAGCTTTTGGGACCTCTAAGGATGTGCTTCAATGAGAACAACATTTTATAAAATATATAGTTTCTTTTGAATGTACTACTCATATTTTCTTGGTTGTTTTTTACCTAAGATATTTAATAGCCTTTGTATATCATGCATCGAATATTATGATGAATCTCTTATTTGCATGCTTATTATAAGTATTGTGTAACATTAACAATAGGGTATTTTTGGTCAGTGTTTTTGACTCTTTGTCATAGATATCGTTATTTCTGCGACTGCGCAGTTGCTAAATGTCATTCCGTAGTGGTTATTAAGTATAACGGAGTCCGGTATTTAAGGAAGAATAACTTTACAGTTATCGTTATTTTTATTTACTTATTTTCGCAATATTTTTGAAAAACCTATTTATAAAATTGCTAAATTTACTGAAAAGGTGCTTATATCGCCTTCATCTTCTTCAATTCGATTAAAATCTGTAAAAAAATAGTATTATATTTAACAGAAATAGTTAGGTTATATTTAACGTCAACTACAAGAGTGTATCGGACCAAAAAAACTCTTTCTGCGATTTTTTGAATAACGGACTACTTTTTAAAAAAAAGGAAAAAAAACATCGATGTTCACAAACATTGATGTTTTTATTCCGATGTTTTTTCACCATCGATGATGAGTTTCGATGTTGACATCGATGTTCAACATCGATGTTTTCTTTCGATGTGCCCATCACTAGTAACGATACGTTCATAACTCCGTACGGATCGATTGCTGTCAGCTTTTGTGCCATCGCACCCGCCAAAAAAGCGGGCATCGTTCGAAATATGGCATGAGCAAGTCAAAAATGTAGTGTATTTTGGCTTTATTTCGAACGGGATACGTATAATGATACCGACGCGTTGAAATATTTACCTGAAGTGTCTAATACCGTCCTTTTGAAGGTCGGCACAAACAATATGTTAAGTCAACATTGCTCTGCCCGAACGTAGGTTTCGGATAGCCCCAGCAACCAAGAAGAGCACTGTATCATAACACACAGAAAAAAGTATTTTACAAATAAGTATAAATATATTAAAATTTAATAAATTCATTAATAATACGTATTACAAATATCCAAGATTTTAAAAAGTATTAAAAAAATATATTACACTAAGATATTAACTGCTAAAATTCAGCATATTACATATAAAAATCCATCGTATTTTAAAGTTGAAAATGTATTTTATTAAAAATTAAAAACCATTTTATTTAATTCAAAAAAATATGTACCACCGTTTAATATCTCTTATTTTAAGATTAAATATATGTTTTATTAAGGTTTAGTAAATTAATATTTTAAAATTTAAAATCTATATATCATTTATTGATATATATGTTACAAAAATCCAATATTTTAAAGAATAATATACAGTTACACTAAAATTAGATATTATATAGATATAACATTAAATTGTTACGAAGATGGCTTTTCTCTCTTTCTGTATTATATTCAATCCTCGGTCCAATCCCTTTCCAAGATCTCTTGATTTAGTTTGCGCGTTTCCGTGTATTTTTTTTCTTTTAGCCAAACATTCTTCTTTTTTTCCTGGAAAAGAGTACCAAATTTAGTACAAGTAATACATACAAAATCTCGCAAGTAATTCATAAAAATCTAATTCTTGTATATTTGTATAAAAAATGAACAAAATTAAATAAATTAAATGTTAAAATACCGTTCCTATGTATACACAAGTTTAAGACCTAAAGTTATTTTTCTTTTAAATACAAATAAAATAAAATCACACAAAACCAAGTCACGGTTAGATTTTGTCCTAAAAATATACTTTGACAGGAGAATATAATTCCTCTATATAGAATTCTTTTAATTGTTCTTTAAAATTAGTGTTTCCTTTGTAAAATGTCTTTAAATTTTTTATTTGTTTAGGCATTTTATTTCCATATAATGTGGATCAAGTACAACATACTTGCATTATGAAAAAAAAATATGACCTAACTTACGCAAGAGAAAAATGCTAAACCACACATTTTAACCCTTGAAGTTTCCCACTGTCGATGTCGTCGAACGGTACGACTGTGGTAAATTTTAAACAGTATAAAGAATTTTTTATAAAAGGCAAAAATAAGAAAAAAAAATCTATTCCTCGATCTGTTTCAAAACTTACCTTGACATTCTGCAGAACGTTCTGGCATTTGCCATTCTTCTACGAGTATTTGAAAATCATTCATAACTTCTCAAACTGTTAGTTTTTTTTGCGCACTTACTCTAAACTACTGTAGACCGGGTATAACGAAAGGTTTTTTTAAGTTTCGGCCTTTGTTGGTCAAGACACATTCGTCGCGTCCCACGATTGAATATCGAATGACACTGTTTTTAAAATTTCAAATTTGACTAGCTTGATTTTTAATATATTTTTTCCACTTGTAATATTTTATATTTTGCGGAAAATTGTATTAAAATTATTTAAGGTTTAAATAAGTTCGCGTTTTATATTTAAAAATATATTTTAAGAAAAAAACTTTTTAACATATTGTTTTTTAAAATTTAATAAAAGCTGGTATTAAGTTTTGAAATATTAACATTTTGAAAATATTTTGTAAAATATCTATATTTATTTTTAAAACACATGATATTTACTGTAAAACTGTAATAAATCTAATTTTAGATTCGAATATATGGAAGTATTCTAAGTATAATATAAAAATGTATTTAAAAAAATACTCTCACGTTTTTAAACTTAATAAAATTATATTTAAAATAAATACATTTTCTTTAAAACACAATTTATTAAAAAAATACAATGCATTATTTTCAGTGCAGATGTTTAAAGTGCCTAAGATATGTAGTAGTCGTGCGGAGTTGTCATAAATAGTGCCGACTTTATTAAAGTCATCCTCTAATGTACCATATTTATTTCAAGATAAAAAAATTTTTTTAGTAAATAATCAATGGTCTCCTTTATTTAAGGATATTTTCTTGTACTGCGTTGTAGTGTTATTATAGAAGAAACCAAAAAAAAAAACGAAACCAAATTTGGCACAAAAATTCTTTGGCCCTAGGCGACCAGCCGATTAGTTCTTAATGTGGGTTAAGAGGAGGAAGAGGGGCTGAACTTTAAAATACTAACACTCGAACCGTAGCATCAGGCGTCACACGATTTTCACATTTAGACGAGCAAATAGATGGATAGCTACATTTTAAACAAGTTTTAATGCATTGGGTATACGTATACGGATACGTGTACCTGATTATAATAGACAATTTAAGTTGGTCATAGGACGTACGCGTAAACGTTGAATATAGCGCAATATTTTGTCTTGTTTTATCTGACTCTATCTAACGGAGCAAGTGTTGCCGAAGGTGGCCCAAAAAATCGATATATTAGTAATACGATCGACCGAACTAAAGAAAACAAGATGGTACTAAAATGTAAAAGACAGAAACGTCCGATCCGACAAATTTTACGTCTACGCCCACATTGAGAAAAATATCCACTAATCCTAAGTAAGAATTCATTAACCCCAAGTAGAAACTTCATTTAAATATGAGAGAGACACTACTACAGACTACTTACCATAATTTTTCTCACCTACTTAAGGTTATAAAATAACATATTAACCATAAGCAAAAACTTTACTTAGGTACCGTAAGTTAAGTATGCACTAGCCGTTAGTAAATCTATAGTAGCGCAAAACCAGTATAGCTCTTAAAATATGGCTTTAAATAAAATAAAAAAATAAATTTTTGAGCTTTAAAAACCATGTCCTATCACAATACACCCTAAGAAAAAAAAATTAAAACAAATATTCGATCGATCGATTCGAACCAAGAACCTACAGGTTGATGGACCAATGCTTTATTCACTGACCATGCGCTTATAAAGAAATAGGTTGAAACCGCGGAAGATAAACGTTTTGGCGGATTCTTATTAATCGACTGAGAAAAGTGTTAATCATGATTAAAGCTTAATCAGAGAATTTTCGCGTTTGGTGGATATATATGGACAAACATAACCAAGAGTTACCGGCTTCGTTTCCGGTCATCGTTTTTTTTTCGAGTTTTTTTAACTTATTTTTATCATATTATGTATTTAGTAGAAAAATTGACTAACCGTAAGTGAAAGGAAAGTTAAGTGAGTTGTCACATATTGGTAAGTAGATAAATCACCAAGGGTTAATAAACTCGGGTCTAAGTAGGTCGTTTTACTTGCAGCTATTGAATTCATCACTTGGGGCTAATAGAAACTTCACTTACCACTAACAAAAAAAGTTAAGTAGACACTTCACTTGGGATCATTTTCTGAGTGCAAGCACCGTGTAAGTGTCATGACATTTAGATATTCAATATCAAGGCATACACCATAAAATCTAGTTCATTTAAAAACATGAAGTAATTGGGTGTTGGTAAACGTTTACCGATGCGTTTGTTATTGGCTTATAGTCTCTATTTTGCTACATTTGCCCTAACGATATGTCTCGCGCTCGTGTATGAAAATCGAGTTTTTGAAAATGTTATTATTACAGAAAATTCAATTACGGGGACATAAACGGCGACAGGGATGTTTTAAATTCGAAAATTAGCTCCGGATATTTTGAAATATTGGTCTAATGATGAAATTTAGTCGATAAAGCCAAAATACATATACATGGGTAATGCATTAAATTTACAAAAGAGTATGCTAACTATAAATTTGCCATTTAGCCGTGGTAGGTAGATATCATGTTAAAAACTTCCGCAGAACATTAAACATCAAATTCTTGTTTTATCGAGGGTTTTATACAAGAGCGGGCAGTCCTTAATTTGTACGCTCGGAAAAAAGCACTATTTTAGCCACTAGTTGTAAAAAATACTCTTTTGATTGTCGGGGGTAACTGCATCAAAATTACTGATAATTTTTCTATAAACGGGTTTTTTTTTTATAATTGCAAGAGTTTGTTTTAATATTTTTGCGAAAAAACCCGACTCAAAATTATAATATTGAAATTTTCAAATTTATTGCCAGAAGCTTCAGTGGGGGCGCAGCTTTCCTGAAAGGTGAGGGGCGGGGCGTGAGGCTAAAATTTGAAAAACTATAAAAAATTTTACTGTTTTTATGAAAAACCGGTGATTTTTTAAATAAATTCTCGAAAGGGGGGGGGGGAAGATTGCTCCTACCACCCTCCCCACTGTGACCACCATTATCACATGTTCTGACGTTTTGGAAACAATAGTAGTAGTAGTAGAGAAGGGGCGGCGCCTTTGGAAACAATAAAAACATGCGGTAAAATTTTCGTTTTCTACAATGCAATTACTGCTTTAAGTTTGCGAAAATTGCATACCACTTGTATGAGTTTTAACAGATGAGGGAAATATTCTATAGTAATTAGTTAAGGGGACATTATCGAAAATCATGTCGAAGATTTTTTGCCATGGAAACCGCTCGAGAGCGGTTTCCTTCTGGCAAAAAATCTAAAAATGATTTTCTGATTATTTCACTATCCCGAAATTGATTTTGAAGATTATTTACCAAATTAAAAAAACGAACGCAACAACAAACCAAAATGTCAATGTTCGCTATTTATATATCATTAAATGACACATCGACAATAAAAACCTGTTCCTAAAGACGTGTGATTTTGAGTTTTGAAAAGGAAAATTTTATCAGTTTTGGCAAATAATTTTTAGTATAAAATTTTCATAGCGAATCTCCCGCAAGCTTGAATTAATATCCGTAATTTTTTTTTTTTTTTTTTTTTTTTTTTAAATTCGCACCTCGGAAAAAAAAAAAAAAAAAAATACGGAGATTAATTCAAGCTTGCGGGAGATTCGCTATGAAAATTTTATACTAAAAATTATTTAAAAAAAAATACAAATTTTGACAATTTGGCAAGCGTTTATTTTGCTTTGAGGTTTGGTGTTTTAATATATAAGGTGGCTAGTTAATTACTTATTTGACACTTTGAATGTCTGTATTACCTATATTGTGGCTATACACTTATTCATCTATTATTTTTACAATTCCCTGGTACTCTAGTAAAATAAGGTTTGCATCTTTGTATCAAGTTGATTATATTCTATTTAAATCACCCAATATTATAGTACTAGAAAAAAGGGAAAAATAGGTGTATAGACATGTGTTATATTAGACGCTTGTATTTCAAATAGTTTGAATTTGTTTTTTTTTACTTTCCCTTTGCCCTAGTAGAAAAAAACCATTCTCAAAATCCCGAAAGAAATACATTTCTTCATACTCTAATAATCCTATACTACTAGAGAGAAGGGAAAATTAATTATTCTCTTGCAAAGTCGATGATAATTTAACGCGGTAAGTACTCAGGTAGGAAACATAAAATCTGGAAAGTTGGCTGTGACTGCTGCAGCCATTGGTGGAATGACGTTTCGCCAATATCTTTTTGTTTTGTTTATTAATTATTATTTGTCATATTAAATTTTGTTGTCTCAAAGAAAATATCATAAAATTAATAGAAAATTGTACCTACGCCTCTGTTGTTATTCTGAAATCTGCACGTGACAGCTGTCAAGCCAGGGAAATTATCACTTATTAATTTTTCAACTAGGTCACGTGACCGAAAAAATTTTCGAAAAATTCTGGTTGTTGCCATAGAAACCTGTCAAACACAAGGCATCTGATTGGCTTAAAACAACTGGTATAAAATTTTCGATGTAAATAAATTTATATTAAAAAACTTTTAAAGAACAAGCTTTTATTAAATGCACTAAAAAGTAAAAAATAATTTTTTATCTCTCTGATACCATAATAAAAGCAATGGGCGTAAATTAAAAATTTTAAAAAAATGAAGGAAAAATTTAGGGCCCTAATAAATTTACAGAAAAGATTTGTGGCGTAGAGAGCAAAGGGTGAGGGAATAAATCAGAAAAAAGTTTTTTCCTCGACCAGGATTTGAACCCGGGACCTCTACAATACAAGTCTAATGCTCTACCAACTGAGCTACCGAGGAATCCTTTCGTCCGTCCCGGGTTCAAATCCTGGTCGAGGAAAAACTTTTTTTCCGATTTATTCCCTCACCCTTTGCCCTCTACGCCATAAATCTTTTCTGTAAACATTTAAACTTTACGGTGACAAGGAGAACTACAAAAAAAGAACTACATTTTTATTTTATTCGAATGATAAACATAATGCTTTCATCTAAAGAAGCTGAGAACGGGTGAGATTTCCTTGCTTGCCAAGCCTTTGAGCCTTAGGTTATAAAGAAATACAACAGTTTCTTAGGTGATGAATCGTCGATGTGACCGATATACGAGTGAAAATGTTTGATTTATTATATTTTATACTTTTTAGTAGTAGCCAAAATTAAGCTACAAGATTTAATTAAATCCAAATAAATATAAAAATAAATAAAAATTGTTGAAAAATTGATCCTTTTGGCATAATTACTGTAAGAGAAGTTATGTCCGGGTTCTTGTGTTTCAGTTTTCTTTACGATTTTTAGTTTTTCTGTAGATTTGTTAGAATACTGTAAAAATATCACACCTAATTTTGCATGTTACAATTTGTTAGGATATTTAGGTACGCACATCTTATATAAATCCCATGCATAGATAAAATAAATTACTCAAGTAAAACCCATCATGGCTACGAGTATTGTAGCTGCAACTTATCACATAGCTACATACTTTTCGAGTTTTAAGAGTAGTACAATATACTTTCGACCTTTAGGTTTGCGATACAAATTGCATCAAAATTGCTTTTTGAGCATATTAAAGGATTAATTTGGTCCATTTAGAGTATAAGTAATTATCTATTGCATTAATATTTTTATTATTTATTTGTTTAAAATTTATTTTTAGTTTGCTTTTATGCTGAGACTTTCTATCAGCGGCGTGCGGTGAAATTTTAAGTGACAAGCTCTGAAGAATTTTATTTTCAATGGACGAAATCAATATTTGCGAAAGTCTCATCTGACCTGTTGAATTTTCTGTACGTTTAAGCGTTGAAAACCCATTTATTAGAGACATAAAGATATTTGTAACCCATCGCGGTATACGTATCCGCATCTAGCGAGAACCAAGCACATTAATTGGTCAGAAACTTGTACCACGTTCGAAAAGAGCAGATATATGCTAATCTAATGTGTTCTTGAACGCGATAGGTGTTGAGATGCGTTAGGTATCACGTATCGTTACGGCACACGTATCGTATCTCAGCACCTATTGCGTTCAGAAACACCTTAAATTAGCATATATCTGCTCTTTTCGAACGTGCTACAAGTTTCTGACATATCAATGTGCTTGGTTCTCGCTAGATGTGGATACGTATACCGCGATGAGTTACAAATAGCTTTATGTCTCTATTATTAATACATACACCACTTATTCACAGACAATCACTTAATTGTCCAACATTTTGCTCTAAGGTTTTTATTTTTATCATGATTCCTATCAGCTGAAGTTGAGTTCTCAACTAAAAAGCCAGTTATAACTCCTACTTCTTCAGTGCCCTTTAGCCTACCGCTGCCGCCATTTTTATAGCCAAATTGACAGGTAAAACATGGATTTTCTGTCAGTTTGCTGTCAATGTGGCCAAAGGATACTAAATCGAAAAAGAGTTAACTGGCTTTTTAGTTAAGAAGGTGCTGGTCCTTGGTCCAAGTCCGTATTGTCTTCTATACCGCATGACGCACGTACACTTCCGGACACATAAAACGCATACAGCAGAAGTAAGGCACATGTTTATATTTTAAAAATTGCTTGCTTATTGTTAGCGAATTTTGTAGGTTAACAACACCGGCGTAACTAGCTCTCTGACCTGGAAGGGGCCTAGGGGCGGCCTAGCTAACACTGCTTGATAGTGATTATTACCTTAACTAAAATTAACCGTATCCTTATTCGACTCAACCCAGCTGTTAACTTAAATTAACTGCAACTTCCTTGTCTTATGTGAAAATATTTCCAGAACGTGGTCTGCTGTAATCTCTTCTTTAATTAAATAATTCTGGATGTTAATAATTGACAACACTAGAAATTCGGGTTTGTCCCATTGTAGTTCTGGTTCAATTTTTTATTCTACGCATCGCAGAGAAGCTTCGTTAACAACTTAATAGAAAAAAAGAGCAATCTGAAATAATTTCTAGAGGTTAGGACAAAAGTCTTATCTAATAGAATCTTTGGTAGATTTTAAATTTATTTCTAAATTTTTACAAGTAATCTTATTTTTTTTACCAAGATATCAACTTCAAGCATAGATACATCCACACCTGCAATCGTGGAGTAATTTTCAATAAAATTTTGACTTTCTTAGATGTTTTACTTAAATAAAGCATTTACCGATGTAGCCAATAGCAAGTTTGAAAACCTCTCCCTAGAATTAGCTGCTAAATTATCCATTATTAGGGAGTGCATGTTTATTTTCCAGTTCTAAGCAACTTACATCTGATGGCAACTCTATCGCGCTGTCCAAGAGCGATTTCCACTACATAATCTTTAGTTTATGCAGCAATTTGCCGTTTCCGTTTTGATACTCTGATAGGTTCTGAAGAAATATCATGTTATCGACGAAGTCTTGGATTTCAGAATAAATATTTTAAAAACTGTTTCTAGTTTCTTCTAGAGACTGTAGCGTACCATCTATTATTAAATTTGCTTTGCCGAGAGTAGCATCTTTACCCTGAAAGTACTGACTCAAAACGTTGATACGTAATAACACAAAGTATGGAATGTTCATTCAAATGCAAAACTCGGCTTTTTGAATAGATGCTAATAGTCCAACAACTTTAAGGGCATGTCTATCCTGGTTATCAGTTACTTCACTTTTTAGTGCCATTTTACTCGCCCCACTTAAAGGTTAATAAATCTGCTTCACAATTTTCAAATCGACATGCCCAGCGATTAGTAGAAAATTTAGATACTCCCAAAATTTTAATACCGAAGCTCTCTGCAACCTTTTTAAGTTTTTCAAGATTTCCTGGTTGCGAAAAATGCACATATAATTCCTGTAATGTATTAAAGAGAGAAGCTGCGGGTGCAACTTTTGTACATGCGCCAACAACATAGTTGTTAAGTCTAGGTGCCAAACAATGAATGTATATTGCCGAAGGATGTTCTTCTCTTATTGAACCTTTTAAGCCCTTACTACGTTTCCCAAACATTATACTAGCCCCGTCATATGAGTGACAACTACTAGGCTATAGTTTTCTGGAGGGGCCTGGAAGGACCTGGGGGGCCCGGCCCCCCCCCAGACCCCCTAGTTACGCCGGTGGTTAACACCTTTAGACAACATAAACAAATTTTGTTAAGGAGACTGAAAGTATTTTTACCGATATTTACTGGTTCTTTAGTTTTAAGATTGCTTTTACAAAATAAAGAGAAAAAAAAAAGATAAAACACTTTTAAAACAAAATTTCTATTATAAAAAAAGCAATTCAATTAAATTTTGGCAAAACTAGAAGAATGTTGGTTACTTCGTCAAATAGCCGCTTACAATGGACGGAATAAGTCCACTATAGTGCGACTAAAAGGAAAATATGAACAAGAAAGAATTGTAAGGCTTTGAGTTTAGCAAGGGCAATTCACATCAACAGGATCAGTTTTATAAACAACAAAATATTAAAAAATAAATAGAAATAAAAAAACCAATCGATAAACAAAAATCAAAAATATTAACTTCAGTATCTGGTCAGAGCATCATTTGCTTGAATAATTTTCAAATAAATTTGTATTTTCTTCAACGATCTCTTCATATTCTCTTAACTATTAGCTCCATCAAATGGTTAGCATTCCGTGGAAGAATATTAAATTTCGATAACTTTTTTGTAATGCACGTTCTCGATGGGATTGGCATCGGGGATCTTTGCTGGCCATGGCAAAAGTTCAATAGTATGCTTCCTGAGACTCTGCTGAGAAATACTGGCAGTTTGTACGGGCAGTGGTCTTGTCTTTTCCGGAAGCATAGTATTTTGCGTCATGTTCATATAAATCTTCCTTGAATACTGGAAAGCGCACCAAGCCCCCTTGCCGAAATCCAGCTCCACACGTTGACAAATGGGTGCCCAGCAAACACAAATCGTCGGCATTGAATCGGGCCAATGTCGACAATGTCGGCAGTGTGTCGCATTGGCGACTACACGCTTGCGATTGCGATTTTCAGTTTTCGGTTAATAGTCGAAAATTGATGGAGGTCTACATTACTACACTTTATGCCGACACCACTTTAGGGCCGAAGATGGTCCGATTGGAACTTTTTTTAATCGATCGAAAATCGACAACTGACGATGACCCGATTTACTATAGGCGACTTTATACCGACGCCCACTTTATCTGCTTTAGGGCCGACGACGGTCCGATTGTAACTTTTTTTAATCGGTCAAAAATCGGCAACTGATGATGGCCCGATTTACTATAGTCGACTTTATGCCGACGCCCACTTTATCTGCTTTAGGGCCGACGACGGTCCAATTGGAACTTTGTTTAATCGGCCGAGAATCGGCAACTGTTGATGGCCCAATTTACTATAGTCGAATTTATGCCGACGACCACTTTATCTGCTTTAGGGCCGACGATGGTCCGATTGGAACTTTGTTTGATTGGTCGAGATTCGGCAACTGACGATGGTCCGATTTACTATAGTCGACTTTATGCCCAAACGCGCTCTATCTGCTTTAGCACCGACGTTGGCCTGATCAGATCTTTGTTCGATTGCTTGCTACTTAATAGTTTCTTCCTAGTATGTAGAGATGGCGCTAATGTCACTATGTTTCCTATATATAATGAGCAAATATATTTCAAAACTAGAATGCGGACTTGACAAGATTGTGATACTTCTCTACAAGAATCTCTTCCGCCACTTAAACCAGCCCGAATGGTTAAGCACCCGCATTATCAAAACTTTGTAGTTTGCCAATGTCGGATCGTGTCAAGCCTTCGTCAATCACCAACAACCTTTTTGGTTTGCCATTGTCGGGCCACTTTAAGCTACCACCGACGGACCTTCGTCAATCGCCGACGTTGGACCGCTTTAGGAAACCAATGTCGGACTTGAATAGTTTACCGATGTCGAGCCGAGATCACCTTGCCTACGTTAGACCGATGAAATTAAGCAGCTATATAGGAGGATGGTCGGTACCATGTGGTTAAATCATATCGGACCTTTTGAAAAAGTTGATGGGTTAGATGCCAAGAACACGTTACACGTTTTAAATGCTGGTGATAAAAATTCCTTAGATTTGAACTAAAATTATAACAATTAATTATGTCATAGTATCGCAAGCTAAATTTTTAAAATTTAAGGCATCACATCAAACACACGTTACGAACAAATTAATTTATTGTAGATTGGGTTGGACCTCCTGGGGGGGGGGGGTGGTTCCAAAACCACTGATTATGCATTAAAAACTATCCATTGGATTTATCAATTATGCACTAGTCATTGAAGGTTGACTAATTAGGCCTTGAGAAGAAAGAAATGTTTTTTTACGATAACATCTACGAAATATTTCGCCCACGCCTTTGGAATGGTTGTTAGGCTAAAATTTTTTGCCTCGGGATAAAAAGTCCCTATAGATATTATAGTGACCTCCCCCCTCGGTGCGCCACTAAGATATAATTATATTCCCCCATAGATATAATTATCTTGATCTTTTTGAAAACTAGCTCGGCTAGAAAAGCCCAGTTTATCTGTTAGTTGTAAAAACTACTATTTTTAAATTTATTTTTTTTTAATTCAGATTTTTTAACATTTTCTCGTGGTAATTTGACGTAGGAAGTATGCAAAAAATTAAGAAAGCAATTTTTATTAAAATATTTAAAAAAAAATATATCGCAGTCGGTAGGATTCGAACCTACGCTCCCAGAGGGAATCTGATTTCTAGTCAGACGCCTTAACCGCTCGGCCACGACTGCTTATGAGAAAGTTTGCCAACAAGTTGTAGATTCCCCACACGGAAAATAAAACTGGTCGATTCGCGAAGGTCACTGAAAGAAATATATATATTCTTTTTCGTTATTAGAATTTATTGTCGCTGTCTAAAACAATTTATTAAATAGTCCGCTCATGAAAAATTGGACTATAGTGTACAACGTATAGGGTGATGCACTATATTTTGAAACCCTGGTTAGCGCCTTTATTATTGATGATAGAAAAAAAGTTTAAATAGAAAAGTTTTATATTTTTTCAAAAGCATTCTAACCGATATTACAGATGTTGTCAAATGTCATTCCATATGTCAAAATTTAACATCAACTTTCTTATATTAAATGGAACACCCTGTATATTTTTTAAAACTTCGATAGATCTTTTCTTTCTGATTCCAAAAATATACCACATGTTACTTTTGTCTTGAACGGTTATTGAACAAATTTAGAAAAACTTTGCCATAAGAGCAATGTGTTGAAAAAAGAAGCACCTAAACTATTTTTCCTTCGCTGCCTTTTTCTAAATTTGTTCAATAACCATTCAAGACAAGAGTAACATAAGGTATATTTTTGGAATCAGTAAGAAAAGATCTATTGAAGTTTTAAAAATTATACAGTGTGTTTTATTTAATATAAGAAAGTTAAACACATACGACCCAAGTTTGTTTTTTACTTACTACATTATTAAGTTGTCATACCTAAATTGGACGTAGTTCATTTATGTAACATTTCTCTCACTGCAAACGCAAATTTTTCTATAAGTATTTTTCATGCTCTTAAGAATAATTGGTATTTTATGATTATGAATACCTACCCCTATAGGTACCTCATACGTACATCGTAAATTTTACGTCCAATTTACATCTTTTATTAATCCACCGCAGGACATACAAAGTACGTACAAGGTACGTACACAAATGTACGTATATATGGTAAATATTTCCATATCCCAAGGACGTAGCGTTGGAAAGAGCACGTAATATGTACGTCCTTAGTACGTACAATGGAGTTGTATGCACGTACTCTTCGTCCGAGTCTTAGGTACAATAGGTACGTACCTGGTACAAAACTTTGCTGTCTGGAGAGGCGATCCTACGCGTAATGTAGGTTTTTGGCAAACACATTTTAAAAATTGACACCTTTTTAACCAACACAAGCCAAGCCATAATTTTTTCTAACAATAATTGCCCGTCGTTATATTTTTTAAGTTTTCTTCTAGTACCCAAGTACCCATCTTTTGAAAAAATGCAATGTCAAAAAATTATTATACCCGTTTTGTCCGTTAGTTCGCCCAGTGGCTTATACGCAGGTGGGGTTAACCCCTCCCCCCCCCCTAGAGCTAGTTATAAGTTCTAGCTTGATATCTTACCTGGATATTGGTATAAAGCAGATAAGAGTAACAAATACACAAAAATGTTATTAAATCGTATTTTTTGTCCGCTTTGCGATGTAGGCCCAATGTATGTTTGCCAATGCAGCGTTAGACTGTGGCCCGTCGTCGGACCAATGGTAAATTTTACTTTTTGCTGACATCGGCATACCGTCCCCGTACGATTAAGGTCCGATATGGTTTAACCACATGGTACCGCCCATAACCAGTGTTGCCAGGTCTACTACTTTAATAGTAGATCCAGTATTATTTACTCACGTCTACTATTCTTAAGTGAAAATCTACTATTATACTTTTCCTTGAGTAAAAGTTCACCACCGCAATAGATACCAAATGCAGCTCGATAAACAGTCAATATTATGATGAAAAAAATTGTTGATTTTCGATTAAAAACGCTGTGACTAAATCACCTGGGCGCGCGGGTTACCAAGCAGAAAGTATATGATCGCAGTTCCTTCGAAAATCAGAGCTGCTAGTTTAGAACACTTTTTCCATAACACAGGAAATTTCTAATGAGATTAGAAGCTCCCGCTGTTTACCAGCAAGAGCTTTTTCAAAAGGAACGTGGGTCGTATTACTCCTAGGTATCCTTTTTATGGTTTTGAACTAAAGCGAGATAGAAAACAATTTATAAAGTTTAGGATGAGTTGAAAGATTAAAATATATATATATTTTTTTTTCAGTTTTTTGTTAATAAAGGTTTTTTTTAGTCTACTATTTTTTTACAAAAATTGTAGAATCTAATATTATGTTTGTCTCTGATCTACTATTATTCTAAAAATGGACCTGGCAACACTGCCCATAACTGCTTAATTTGGTCGGTCTAACTTAGGCAAGCTGGTCTCGGTCCGACATCGGTAAACTATTCAAGTTCGACTTTGGTTTCCTAAAGCGGTCCAACGTCGGCGATTGACGGAGGTCCGTCGGTGGTAGCTTAAAGCGGACCCGACATTGGCGGTGCTTAACCAGTCGGGCTGGTTTAAGTGGCAGAAGAGGTGATTCTTGTAGAGAAGTACTGCCATCTTGTCAAGTCCGCATTCTAGTTTGGAAATATCTTTGCTCATTATATATATATAATATTATCTTCCACTGTACAGGGAACATAATGACATTAGCGCCATCTCTACATACTAGGAAGAAACTATTAAGCAGTTTAAAAATTTTAAGGTGACGTAATCGGACCATCATCGCCGATTCTCGACCAATCAAACAAAGTTCCAATAGAAACAAAGTTCCAATCGAAACAAAGTTCCAATCGGACCATCGTCGGCTCTAAAGCAGATAAAGTGATCGTCGGCATAAAGTCGACTATAGTAAATCGGGTCATCGTCAGTTGCCGATTCTCGACCGATTAAAGAAAGTTATAATCGGACCACCATCGGCCCTAAAGCAGGTAAGGTTTGCGGTGGCATAATGTCGACTATAGTAAATCGGGCCATCGTCAGTTTCCGATTCTCGTTCGATTAAACAAAGTTCCAATCGGACCGTCGTCGACCCTAAAGCAGATAAAGTAGGCGTCGGCATAAAGTCGACTATAGTAAATTTGACCATCGTCAGTTGCCGATTTTCGACCGATTAAAGAAAGTTCCTATCGGACCATCATGGGCACTAACGCAGATAAGCAGGGCCGGATTTTACGGTCATGCTACACGTGCGCCGCACGAGGGCGGCAGCCCGAGGGAGCGGCATTTTATACAGATTTTAAAAAAAAATAGATAAATTATATTGTACGAACAGACGGCCGAGTGTTGGGGCGCGTGATACAGAGCAAGTGGTACGAGAACGCAAAGTAGTACGAGCGCCCCCGGCCAATCACCTGCTAGCGATAATCAATAAACTTTCCACCCACTCTAAAATAAGTTCTTTGGGCGGCAAATTTTATTAATGTCAGAGTTGACCGTAAAGTTTTTGGATTGAACTGGTATTTTGTCCTTTTTTCTTCAATAAAAACAAAACATTTAAACACTGAAAGAACTTTATTTCTTTGTTAAAGCAAATAAACTGTGAATTTAAATCCAGATATAATATTACAGCCATTATGATAATTAAGGCCTAAAATAATTAAGCGTAATTTAAACAGTAAACGTTTGTATTTAAGCAATTTTTCTTTTTGTTGAGTGGTTGGGTGCAGAAACACTAAAAATCGAAAGAAGTTTTGTATTTTGTGCAATTGTATTAAATTTTAATTTTAAATCGTTAAATTGTGAACATATTTTCGGCCAAGTATGCCATCATTAGACTTCAACAATCATTACTGCTGTCATTGGACTCTTACAAACACTTTAAAATTTGGACGCTTACATTTAAAAAATATTTTTTTTTTAAGTATCAAGTTCTTAAAGCCTTTAAAACTAGCGAAGAACGTGACCATGCCTGAAAATATTTTAACACCTCTAAAAATAAATAATTTAATAAGTATTTAACTAAAGTATTTTAAGGTTGACCATGGCCGTCCATAAAAGATAGTGTCTCTTCGTTTTATATGAAAAAATACATTTTTTAAAATTCTTGAACATTGCTTCGTAGTCTGGAGACGTACCGACTCCTGAGATTTTTTGAGACTCGAAGATTTCAACGGACGAACGGAGTGTTGTTGGCGGCAGCTTGCTTCGCCTTTATAAGGTAGCTCCTCTGCACTTCCTGGAATCTTTCCCTATGCGCGTGAAGATCGTGGTTCTCCGCGCGGGTTTGGAGTGATAATAACAAGAGTTTTTAAATTATATTCAAATCTAACCAACTAAATTAAATAAGAAAGTGATTGTCTTTTCTTTCTTAGAATATCTATAGAATTGTGTGATTGTGAAGAGAAATTAATCCAGCAGTAAGTACCTACCTAGCCATATAGTGTAGTTAGGCGGACAAGAGCGCTAAGAGTCTGTAAGGGCGCGAGGAACAAATAAAAGGGGTGGATAAATATTACAAAATGATCTTGTTTACTTTGAGATATAAATATATAGGTACTACTTTATTCCAAATTCATCAGAACCAACTTTTTGACACTGACAGTGACAGTTTCATTAAGTTGCTATGTAAAAATGTCAACCACCATATTTAAATTGGATTAAATATAAAGGGTGGATTCTTTAAACGGAACGGTGCTTCTAACGGGTTAGAATTTGGATTCATAAAAAATCCAAATCACGTCAACTGAGATTTTTAATTTTCTTTAATGGTGCTATCTTGGATTTTTTATGTCGTTTGGTTTACGATGATTGGCAAAAAAATATATTTTTTAAATAGGACACTCTATCTCTTATAGTTTCCAAGATAGAGGCATTTAAACTTGCATGGAATTGTTGTCTATTTCCTGTTTTACGGGAGATATTTGAATGAATATCTGGATTAAAGTAAAAGATAGATCATACTGTATGGTATTGCTGAAGAGAGAACTGTTTGCAGATTTAAAAAATTGCAAAATATACAGGATGTCCTATTTAAAAAACAAATTGCCATACCTCGTAAACTAAATGACATAAACAAAATCCAAGATAGCACGATGTGTTTGGATTTTTTTATTCAACCAAATTCTAACCCGCGAGAAGCACCGTTCCGTTTAAAGAATCCACCCTGTATATATTTTGTTTTAAATATAATATATTATATTGTGAAAATTATTATTGTCAAAAAATTATTTGTGAAAATTATTATTGTCAAAAAATTACCCCCCCCCCCTTCGAAGCAAATAGTTCCTTATGGGGGGCAACAAAACAAGCTCTGGCACGAGGACGGCCAAAGAGCTAGAACCGGCGCTGAGATAAGGTTTACGTTGGCATAATGTCGACTATAGTAAATCGGGCCATCGTCAGTTGCCGATTCTCGCCCGATTAAACAAAGTTCCAATCGGACCGTCGTCGGCCCTAAAGCAAATAAAGTGGGCTTCGGCATAATGTCGACTATAGTAAATCGGGCCACCGTCAGTTGCCGATTTTCGACTGATTAAACAAAGTTCCAATATTAATGACCGAAAACTGAAAATTGCAATCTGACCAACATCGGGCCAGAGTGTAGTCACCGATGCCGACACACTGCAGACGTTGTCGACATTGGCCCGATTCAATGCCAACGTTTTGTGTTTGATGGGTTTTTTAATGAAAATTATTTACCCAGGTATCCATTAAAATATCTAATATTCTATAGAATATAACTTTGTAATTGACCTTTCTCCATTGTTATTGATCGGAGGCGAAATAGACTGAAAAGAAAAATATTCGGCATTAAGTTTTCAACAGTGCGCAACTTTCTGTAGTTAGTATCCAAAAGTTAGATAGCGCCGAAGTCACAAAAAATCAGTTTTAACGGATTTTGCCCAAGAAAAAGTGATTTTGATTGAATTTTAAATAAAAAAGTTGTGGATCTCGGAAAAATCCTATAAAAATATGTATACTGTTTATAATTATTTAAACAGTCTCTAAACTACAGCGACTGAAAGTCGGTAAAATTCTTTGAGAACCGCTTTCTGGGCATGCTAAAAGTCGCGTGTTTTGGATTATATATTATTGAGGTATCAAAATTAAATTGCCAAAAGTATCTGACAGACTGACATTAATAGTTTTGTCCGGAAATATGCGTTGTCACGCAAATCACTACCTCACCCCCCCCCCACACTAAAGTGCATACAATATTTATGGAAAGCCCAAGACTTAATTTTTTCACAAGTGTTGGGTGTGATGCAAAATTCTTTTTAGATCCTCAAAGCTCGCGAAAGTCACAGCCCTAAAAAGTAGGTATCTGGAACGTTCCAAAAAAAAGGTCTAAAAACAGTTCCAATTAAACGTTCACATGACGTTCTTCTTAAATCCCCATAGGTCGCGAAAGTCACAAACCTAAAAAATACGTCACTGGAACGTCTCAAGAAAAATGTCCAAAAACAGTTCTAATTAAACGTTCAGGGGACGTCCTAAACAGAGACACATATACTGCAGTTTTAATTAGCTACTCATTTAGCAACTAGATGGCGTACATCTCTATCTTTTCGACATTCGTTTTATGTAATAAGAGATACTTGTATTTTATCGTATAAGGATTAAGGACTTCAAAATGAGTTTATATAAAGAAAGGTCAAGAGTCGTCCAAGTAAAGGTTACAGGAACGTCCAAATCAACGATCCTGAGACGTTACAGTTGACGACATTAATCGTTCCGGAAACGTTCCGTGAACGTTTCGCGACGTCTACGAACGTTCCTGGAAAGTATCATTGGTCGCGCCGGAACGTTTCAGGGACGTTTTTAAAACGTACTTGTGTTACTAGTGTTTGTTGCTGCTATAACGTCATTAATTTACTACAATTCTAATTATAATTTTGTGCAAAGCAATTTTTGTCAACCGCATTAAAACGTCTAAAAAAATGGCATTTTTAGTTAATATAATTTTCTCAAAATATAGTACATGATTTTGGCAACAAATCTAAAATTGAGACTATGGATTTCAACCCAAACCCAGAGCCCCTGCTCACCTGCTGACAGTAAACCCAAAACACTTTTTTTAAATATGTATTTTAGAAAACCTTGAAAGAGATGACTATTTTTAAAGAATGGCTGCGGCGCTATAAAACCATTTAAGAAATTTTTGTCAACAACAGTTAAAACGTGCAAAAACGGCATTTATAGTTTAATTTTCTCAAAATTTTCGCCTGCGGCGCATTTCAAATATAATTTTAACCACTTAACTACAATGGAGACTAGATCCCTCCTCAATTCAGCCCTTCTTGGGAGCCAACCTGACCGACGCCTTTTTTATTTTAGTATTAAAAAACGGGACACAGATAAACATTTTTGAAAAACTTTCTAATTAAACTGCAAAAAATTTGCCTGCGGCGCCATAATATCATTGAATGTTATAGTTTTCAGTTTAATTTTTTCAAAATTTTTACATCTCTGTTTTTATGAAAATTTTTACTAGGAAGAATTAAAAACGCCAGTATAATTAATTATATTATACGACCGAAAATTTTATTTTAGGCCATAAAATTTTATTTTACTCGTGCCTGTAGAAGCCATTCAGAAATTATATGTAACGCGTTTTTGCCAAATGTTGACCTCCTCTTCCACCTGTGTAAGGCTTTCGCACCGTTTGTGCCTTAAATTACGTGACTTGTTCCCACCTCCTTTGCTATTTTTCTTTTTTACTCCAAGAAAACATATCTCGGCCCTTCGAAAAGTTTTGTAAAGCCTGTTTTTGATTATGTTTTTCCTCATGCATCTTGCAGGTGCATCTTTTGTTGGATGCATGAAATCTAAAACTCGAAAATTCAGGCACAAGTAATTTAAATTCTTAAAATCAGAACGTAACCGTAAGTTAACAACTGATAATTGACAGGCTTGCCAAGGTGGCTGACATAATATTTATGTCCCGAAATGCATGCCTCTTTTTACAAATTTAGAAAAAATTCGCTTACGTGGATCTTGATCTTGTACATCTAATTTGGAGCAAAAAATGCATACAAATTCTCAACATGCACATAGAAAATTCATAATGAGAAACGGGCATAACGTTTTCGCTAACCCTCGGTTAGGTTAATGTCAACTAACCAGATTTAAAATTACCTATGATTTTGGTCATTTTTTGTTGTTCAAGTACTTGTCTACTACTGGACGCATATATTTTCCAGTTAAAAACCAAGTTGTGGGTCATTAGTAGTACCATTGCTGCCGAAAAACTATGTATCTACAATAATAAATTTTTGGGGGTTGAGTGGACTACCTCTATAATATAGATTTTCGGAAACTGAACAGATGTTATTGAAACTGAAAATTCTTGTGCGAGTGGTTGAAAGTAACATAAAAAAATTTAGAGAGGGGTTGCGATGTTTATGTAGACCATTGGTGAAGCCAATATTTAATAATGAAAAAGTTAGGGATTTGTGGATTAGTATTATTTTAAATATAAGTTCAATCATTTGGATTGGATAACAGTATAAAAAACTTAAATAAATTTAACGTGGCTGTAATAGACCCGACAAAAAATAGGAAGGCGGGAGAAGGAACAATATAATATGTATAATACAGGTCAGTTAAGCCACACCCCCCCACCCCCAAAGATATAATTTTGAATCACTTTTAAAAATTTTGAAACACACTCCTTTCTGGTTTTTTTTTATATTCAAAATGGGGGGTGCAGCCGGACGTCACGCGACACCCCCCTCATTTAAAGCGTAGAGGAAAATTAAAAGCAACTATCGCAAAATTAAGAAATAATTTTGAACTTCTAATATTACCAAAAAGAATTTCAAAAGATCCACTAGTAACCCTATTTAAAAAAAAATATGGTGGGGGGTGCAGGTTGACGTCAATTTTAAGCCAATGAAAAAATCAGGTCCTGATTTGAAACATGCCGATAAATACCAATAAATGTCCAACAAAGATGAAAATGCTTTTTCTTACGTGATTTCTAGTATATTTCTATGCCTTCCAAACTGACTGGATTTCAATTTTCTAAACCCCCATCACAAAATTACAGAAATTAGGGTGGTTAAAATTTTTTAAAAGTTGTACAAAATTATAAGCATATCAAAGTTCGAAATTTTTTTGAGGGGAGTGTGCAAGAAAAAAATTTGGTCCAAGAGTTATTTTTTAATAAACTAGTTACTTTTCTTATCAAATGTTCTATTCTACTACCTACGATTAATGTAAAAAACGTTTTAATTTTATCCTGAAGATGCTAACTTGGTTAGCGAAACACGTGCAAATAGTAAAAAATATATATTTTTGGCGAATTTGTAAAACGTTCTTTGAATTAAAAGTCCCCAGTGCCCTAAAATAGTATGTCAAAAAAGTTGTTAAAATATTATAGTATAGTTTCAGTTTGACTAAAATTTATAAAACACTTAAAATATGAAATGCAATATTTCGAGGCTAAGAGGGTCCGCCGTCGGCTGAACTTTAAATTAACATGATTTAACACTCAAAATATAAATCAAAAATAAATCCACCAACTAAGTTCCTATCGCACTGTTTAAATCCATGTTAAATCAAAGTCAATATTTAACTAACTGGAAATATAATACCGAACTACAATAGACAACTTTAATAGAAAAAAACCCTGACCCTTTACAAAGCAACCCTTGTAGCACCCTTTTGTCGTGTGTCGATTAGTATGGAAAAAATGATACGCTTGCAGATCTTGCAAAAAAGTATTAAGATATTAAAAAATAAAAGCTTACCAAGAAGGCTATAGTCAAATTTTTGATGAGCGGACTGAAGTCATTTTTGCCTCTCAAAACGTATTTCTTTGTTGTTAACCGTTCGCCTGTCAAATAAATTGTTGTTGTGATTTTGAAGTATCAGTTGAAACAATCAACGACTAAAGGGGAAAAAACCTGAAGAACAACGTAATTTTCAGTTTTTATACATATAAGGCTGTTCAGAAAATTTAAAAATTTATAATGGCTCTATAATTTCTAAACTCCTCACTAAACACTAAGATATAAAAATCACATTTAGAAAAATAGGTAGCTTTTTTGGCCGTTTTACACTGAAAAAAAGAATCACATGTGTGAAGAAAACATTCTTTTGAATAGGACCACCCCCCTGTGTTCTTAATCGAAGATTATAATTATCTTGAATCAAAAGAAAATTATTGCTTGCAACAAGGGACAAAAATGATTTGTAATAAGGGACACAGGGGTGTTGGCCCTTTTTCTCAGTGTAAGGACTTTTTTTACATATTTATGGTCGCTGTCTAAAACAATGTATCAAATAGAGATCCAAAAAAATGACGTCAGCCCGCTCATCAAAAAATTGGACTATTGGAGACGTTGTTTTTTCGATCGAACCAGTTTCGATCCATCTAGATCTTCTTTTAGTTGGTGGATGCAGAGAAAGTAATTTTTTTGCGTCTTCTTCGACCCGCCAAATGGATTAATCTGGAAAATTTGGTATAAGAACACACACCATTGCAAATTTTAACAAATATCTCACATTTTTTTCTTTTCTATGTCTCTATGTTTCTTATAAGGTATAAAGACAGACCAACAGACAAAAATTATTGTAAAAATAAAAATTTAGTATATTTTTTTAAAATTTAAATTTTATTATTTTGCAGTTTCGAAATTATTTTTAAAAAATACCTCGTGTGTATTTGTTTGTGTACTAGCGATAACGTAACAAAAAATAACTAAAAATCACAATAGTATAAGGGGTTAAGAGGGCTTATTATAATGTTTGATGGTGTTTCATTGAAAATCCTATTAAAATAGATGCTGCGATATAAAATGTGGCACAATAAACTCTATTCGAATATATACCGTACCTATTATTACCCCTAAAAATTTTTACTAAGTATATTCTTTCTTCCTTATGATAGGGTAGATGATGGCCTAAAATAAAACTATTACTATGTTCGAGATTAAGTCAAATATTAGGAAAATTACAATTTATTTAAAAATTCTTAGAGCAGGAAAGCTAGCCCACGTGTGCGCGGCGATGCGCGGCAATATTCCCTGCTCTAAGTAAAACTAGAGACAAAATGTATTCCAAATATCTTAATTATTATACAATCATTTACGCGGTAGGTAGAACAGGTATTTTGATCAAAACATACTAATTATTATTAACTCCACCAACATATTTTGAAAGCCTTTGAATGGGTCCTACTTAATAAAGTTTTTGGAAGAGCCCGCTCTCAACACACATTTATCTTATAAGGATTTCCAAATATCTTTGGCAATAAGTAAATACCAAATATCTCTATATAGAGGCTGAAACATTCATTTTCCTTAAAAAAATGTTAAACTTCCGAAAATGCAAAGTAAAGTAGCTCACTAATTGCCAAAAAGATATCTCCCCTCGTTGCTTACAGAATTCCATACAAGACTGGGAAAAAACTGGGTAAAACTTTCATATCTTGCTCCTTATATTAATAAATCGAATCCACAAAATAACCTGCTAAAAGGGAAAAACCTGAAGAACAACGTAATTTTCAGTTTTTATACATGTAAGGCTGTTCAAAAAATTTATAATGGCTCTATAATTTCTAAACTCCTCACTAAACTCTAAGATATAAAAATCACATTTAGAAAAATAGGTAGTTTTTTTGGCCGTTTTCTTACACTGAAAAAAAGAATCACATGTGTCAAGAAAACATTATTTTGAATAGGACCGCCCCCTGTGTTCTTAATCGAAGATTATAATTATCTTGAATCAAAAGAAAATTGCTTGCAACAAGAGACAAAAATGGTGTGTAATAAGGGACACAGGGGTGTTGACCCTTTTTCTCAGTGTAAGGTTTGCCCATCAAAAAACAATTTAGTTTTATCCAACATCTTATGATTATATATGGCGTTCGCGTTTGGGACTCATAATGTAACAATTAATTTATCAAAAAAGCTTAGCATGACACTTTAGTGTTTACATTGGACAAAAATTTTATTTTTTATATTTTATGCAGTTGGTGGATACAACATTGTAAGCTACTCGTATGTTATACTTCCTAAATCACTTGAAAAATTATAGCACGCGTCCTTAACAGCCTCGTGGTATAAATTTTTCTCGCGTGACTTATTTTTAACATAACACACTAGAACAATATATAACTATTGTTATTATATTATAGAACCCTAAAATTATTAAAAAGTATTTTTATGACGATTATTTTTGGGCCATTGAAATAACTTTATCTATTCCGCAAGTCAATGCTACAAAAACGTTAGTAGAGCTCCCCTATTGCTTTAAAATAAGTAGCTTTATGTAGTTTGTAATTTTGGGTGTTGGAATTGTTTTAAATTCAAAATAACTTCTTTAGTTATATCATGTATCAGGGACCTATAATAGGCCCTGCATGTATCTAATCAACTTTTAAAGATAAAACTTATACCTAAAAATTTTCTAAAACTTAGCTAACAAAAAAGTTATAATCTAACTGTTTTTCTTAAAATAAAAACGAAAAAAATTCGTAGACGGCATGCGGTAGCGGCAGATATTTGTCGTATCCTAGTGCTACTTTAATTAAACTGTTTTTAATGCTATTTGGCATTTGAAAATAAGCGCCCTTCACTGCTAGGCTGGGAGCCCACAGAAATAACGCCAAGATTTGCCTCATTTTTAGATTTAATGTCCAAAAAAAAATGTAGCTTAGTTGCACGGGCATTGTGAAACAATAATCTTTTTTACATAATTATGTACAAATCTAAGTTTGAAAATCTTTCCGTACAATTTTTTGTATGAAAAGTGAAACTTTACAAAGATAGTACTCGGAAAATTGTGAGATAGAAGAAGGGCCGGAAAATGATCATTTTTTCGATCCCATTTTAGTCAAGTTGGCTATGGCTATACGATACTATTTAAACTTTGGTTTTACTATACTAGAGGTAAATCATGAGGAAAGACTGCAGTATTTGCTCTGTTTGAAAATTCTAGCGGTCGAAAATATGCTCCCCTACGATGGTTGGAAAGTCACGCGAATTTTTCACAAGAAATTTGCAGAATGTACAAAAACAAAGGAACGTTTTTACTCAACAAACTTCAGTAACTAGCAACGCACTGATGTCCTCTTTCAAAGTGGTGCACAGGGTGGCGAAGTGCAAGAAACCTGACACCATCGCAAAAGAACTTATTTTACCGGCTGCTGTCGACATGGTTAACATTATGATAGGAGAATCGGCGGGAAATCTAATTTCAAAGGTACCTTTATCTAACAACACAATTAGTCGAAGAATCCGTCATATAGCTGTTGTTGAGGCTACTGACAGTAATAAAGATGCACACCTTATCTGTTACGTACGCTTCCTGGATGATAATATTATTGTTGAAGACCTTCTTTTCTGCAAAAGTATCGATGAAAGCGGAAAGGCTCAAGACTTGTTTCACATTCTTGACAATTTTATAACAGAGAATAATTTAGATTGGGAGAAGTATATTGGAGTTTGTACGGATGGCGCTCGATCAATATCTGGCCGTTATGCTGGATTGCAAGCACTTATTCGCAGTAAAGCACCGTATGCCATGTGGACCCATTGCATCATTCATAGGGAAGCACTTGCATCGAAGTCATTGGGCTGTGAATTGAATTTGGTTATGGAACGTATCATAGACGTAGTTAACTACATAAAAACTAGACCGCTAAAAACCAGACTATTCAAAATTCTTTGTATGGACATGGAAGCTGAACACACTGCGCTGCTATATTACTGCTTTTACGTGGAAACGTCTTATCACGTACATTCGAGTTACATCAAGAAATCCACACTTTCCTGGAAGGATTAAGGATTTAAGGATCCCGACTTTTTGCTAAAACTGGTATATTTGTGCGATATATTTGACAAACTGAATGCCTTAAATCTATCTCTTCAAGGCAATAACATGCATATTTTGAAACTATCAGAGAAAATTGCAGCATTTAGGAAAAAACTGCAGTTGTGGATAAGAAAAATTAATGAAGAAGGCGGTCGAGATTGTTTTCCAGAATTGCATAAATTCTCAGCCTCTAATGAGATTCTTATCTCTCAAGACTTGCTGTCCCTTTTCACCGAACACCTTTCGAAACTCTCGGAATGGTTTGCAAAATGCTTTACAGAAGAAAATGTCAAAAAAATTGCATTGATTCAAGATCCTTTTCATGCATAATATCAACTAGAATTCACTTCACTAGAAGAAGAGAGTCTTATTGAACTCTCTTGCGAAAACAGCCTAAAATCAAAATTCGAGTTTTGGGTATCCGTCATAAATGAATATCCGGTTCTAAGTTTAAAAGCTTTGAGGAATCTAATTCACTTTGCAACATCCTATTTATGCGAAGCTCGATTTTCAGCTGTAGCTGTGATAAGATCAACGCGGAGAAGGAATGAAAGTGGCAGCCTTATTCCCCGCTTTGAAAAAATGTGTGCAGATCACCAAGCTCACCCATCACACTGATTTTTTTTTCCTTCAACAATAATGTATTCTTGTGTGTTAGTTTAATAATAAACCTATATGGGCGTTAGATTGGAGTTGTTTTCATTCATCCGTTTTGTAACTAGTGCCAATATATTACAATGGTGTGACAAGCACATATTTTATACATTATACATATGCAACACTTTGTTGGACACAATTGGCCACAACTATATATGCATGTTGCGAGTAGGGGCGCCCTGATAAAATACTAAACCTGTAAGTGCGCCGTAAACTGAAAAAGTTTGGCTTTAAAGCATTTCCAAGACGTAAAAATTTTAATAAAAATTATTGAAGCTTGTAAAATAAGCTGGATTTTTTTAATTTTGGTCAGGAAAAATCAGGCGAATTCTGGAATCTGGAAAACCCTGTATAAAATGTCATTAATTGTTGTAATTTTAGTTTAATTTTTGTCAGGAACCTCATTCAAGAAGAAATTACATTTTTCATTGGTACAGTGTTCTCAAAATTTATTACAAAAAATTTAAATTTTCTAGAACTACATATTTGTTTAAATTATACCGTCATTGCTTGTTACAAATTTCTTGTCAAAAATTTTCGCCTGCGGCGGATATAAGACGTGATTTGATTGAACCATTAATTTGGTTATTTTAAAAAGTGCTAAATAAATTTTTGCAGCAATGTCCGGATTTTCGTCCGGGTTTTTAAGTGTTTTTATCCTAGTGTTACAATTTTAGAGATGGCAACCCTAACATAACATTTCTTATACAAAAAAAAAACGAATTTGGTATGTACGCAAATTTCTTACTTAAATATAAGGAGAAATATTTTTTTAAAATGAAATATTTTATTATACCACGTTTTTAAAACGGACTAAAAGGTATAAAATAATTTTGCCTAAACCGTTCAGATTAACGATACATGAAAGACGACGGGCACATGAATAGTTCACCTAAAAATTGACCACGATTTTACTTCTAATTATTTCTTAATTATATTATTTATATTAACTGTTGCATGCGCCCTAATTTTTTATTTTTTTTTTAATTATTATTTTCTGCATTTTAGTCTTGTTTGTGTAATTTTTTGCATCAACGTAGTTTTTTTCTTTAAAATTAAAAAATGTTGAATTAAATTCTCAATGCATCTTTGTGATAGTGTTTTTTCAAACCACCGTACCTCCCTCCTCTTATATTAGAAAATATTTATTAAATATCAAGTCTGAAAACTGCATATTTAAAGCAGCTTTGGCCCTCTTACCTGCCCAACCACACCCACCAACGCCGGTTAGAAAAATATTTGCACTATTTTTAGTTACCAGGGGCACAATCAAAATTAAACCCCCTAAATAAAATTTTTCAAAATATTAACCCCTTCTCACCCCTATATCACTCCCTCTAAAATTTGAAAATACTTATTAAAACTCAAATCCAAAAACCGCATATTTCTAGCATTGGTTCAAAAGTTATTATTATTTAAATTTTAAAACATATTAACCCCATATCATCCCATCAACCACACCTCATCTAACGTTGCTTTTTTCTCAGCGATCCTTCTTCGGGGTAGTAGTTGTGTACCAAATTTCATTAAAATCGGTTAAGGGGAAGTTTGCTAAAAATCGACTCCAATATTTGTATCGAACGAGACATACAAAGAAAAAAGCGAGCTAATAAAAACGTAAGGCATTTATTCCTTAAGTTTTCTTTAAGCATTTACAAAAAAATGATCTGACCCTGGAACCGTATTCTTGCCGGCCTGTGAGTATGGTTCGAAGCAGGTGATAAGTTAGAAATTTGTTCACACTCACGGGCCCGAATTTCAAGAATACAGCCCCTGGCGGTTCAGTAGGTTAACCGACTGGCACGATCAAGTTAGGTTTCACTTTCTCTTAAGGCCACAAAAACGGCATAGAAAACAGAACCTGTTGAAATATGGCTCTTTCATTTTCGAAATAAAATAAACACGGCTAACAATAGTCAAAAAGCTGACCTGGCTTTTTCTTTAGCTTCGTCGATAATACAGAAATTTGAAAACAGCAATTTTTGGATTGTTTTATTTTTTGAAAAAAATACACCACATTTTGAAAAATTCTTTGAATACGCTTGTAGATTTTAAAAAATCCTATTATCTGATAATAAAAAAGTTATGGTTTTTTTCTTTGTAAGCAATATTCTGCCGGAATTCTGAAACGCCAAGGTCACGTCATTTTGTGGGCCCAAGGAAACTGAAGTGAGTTCGATTGGAGTATTGGAATTCAGGTTCCGCATAGCCACCGGCCACATGTCTAATGGAACAATAAAATAATACGGAAATTTGTTATTCTTTTGATGTTTATTAATGATTTTTCTTTTGATTCCGAGCATCAAAACCTTTTAAAGAAACATTAAATTGTTGCGTTTCTAATAAGTTATACTTTTCTCACATATGGTGTTCGTACCGTATTGTGAACACTGCACGATCTCACTCGAAATGGTAACAGTGATGCCACCTATTATTGACCTTTCAAAAAAAATAGCAAAGCGGTGCTGTCAAATCTATGCCTTTTTTGTGGCCTTAACAAGTGTTCGGCCTTGGATAAAACTTAATAGGCTAAAAAACCAGGGAAGAGTGTAAACTTGGTCCTACCCCATAGGGTTGCTATCCCGTGGAGGCGTCCCTAGTTACTCACTCCCCAGTCGGTAGACTACTAAAGGACAAAAACACCAGATAAAAAAAATACCTGGTCTGGGGTTCGAAGGTAGTTGACTACCCGTCCGATTAAGTTAAAAGTGCCTACGGGGCTCAAAAAAGTGACGGTAAACAAAAGAGGAACAACAACAACAACAAATTGCATTGCATTGCAACACCTATCGCGTTCAGAAACACCTTAAATTAGCATATATCTGCTCTTATTGAACGTGCTACAAGTATATGACTAAAAAATGAACATGGTAAACGCATGATGCAGATACGAATACGGCAATGAGTGGTAAATAGCATTATACCTCAAATATTTCTAATAGGGTTATTCTCCTAAGGCAATTAAAACAAAAAGAAAGAAAGAAAGAAGAAGAGAAGAAAAGAATCCAAAAACAAAAGATCAGAAGTTCTTGAGTGTAAAAAAACCACTGATGAGCCCACGCTGGTTGCCCAGGCCGAAACATCGTTTAATCATTTGTATTTTCGCTTTGGTCCTTTGAATGTTCATTGTGGGATGCTCATCAAAGTTTGAATTTTCGTTTTTTCCACCCAAGACTTTTTGATCTTTTGTTTTTGGATTATTTTCCGTTTTTTCTTTTTGTTTTTGTTTTTTTAAAAAATTGTGTTTTTAACTTGCGTCTTAATTTGCTTTTTTTTACTTTGGTGTCTAAATTACTCTCTGCGCTCGTTATTTAAACCGATAAAAGACCATTACAGTAGCTAGTTGTATAAACTACTATTTGATGTCCTCATTATTATACTGATGTTTTTAAAAATCCAATTTAAAAAGTAAACGGGACAAAATAAAAAAAGCGAGCGACAAGAAATGGTGACCAAGCGCCATAATATTTTCCTCATTTTTTGATAATATTATGAACCAAAACTCGTATCATAAATTGATAAATCGAGTCGGTAATATCATTTCTTGAATCGAAAACGAATTAATCCCAACAGAATTCCAATAATACTTCCCAAGATACTTTCCATTGTTGTAAGGAGAACAACGCTCCTCCCGCTTGGATTCAAGTTTTCGGTATCTTTCCCAACAAAGTTTCTTTGCCTATCCTAAGAACAAGGAAAATTAAATAGAACATGGTTACTTTTGTCTATAATACGTGGAGGGGGAAGCCACAAGTTTTAACACGTGCACGAAGTGGCGGGCAATAGTTAGTCTATAGTGAAATAAATCTCTGGATAGACTACTTCTGTGCATTAAATATTTTTCAACGTTTATCAAAAGATACAGCCTGTCTATCTGGATGTTTGTTCGATAATCACGCGAAAACTACTGAGCCGATTGTAATGAAAATTCCAATGGTGAGACGGTTTAGTAGGTGTTGGGTTTAATCAGTGTATAAGAAAAAAAAATAGATTTAAAAGCAAGAACGCACACTCTGAGCGGATCTAGAATTAATTTCAGATTTGATTCCAAAACTATGTGGTAAGTCTGCCGCAGCTGAAAATTTTGAGAAAATTATTCTAAAATTACCATTTTTTATTCATTGATGTCATAACACCGCAGCTAATTTTGTTTGCAGTGTAAGCAAAAAATTCTTTAAAATTTTTGATCTTTTTCATGTTTTTTATGAAATATGTAAAAAAACCGAGTTGAGATCGTCTCAATTCTAGATTTGTTGCCAAAATCATTTTATAAATACACCGCAGACAAAAATTATTTAAAATTAATACTAAATTCTATCAACCAATGGTGTTAAAGCGCCGCAGTCAAAATTTTTTGCTGTGTAAGCAAAAATTTTTCAAAAATGTAAGAATCAACGAAGGTACACCGCCGCAGGCAAAATTTTTTGAAACTTAAGTTAAAAATTGTAATGTTTTATGTTTTTTGTAAAACATTTAAGAAATTAGTCAGCTATAAAGGGCGGGGCGGTCGCTCCTCTTGCCCCCAGCGCGTTGAAAAAGTAGGGATAATTTAAGCGGGGAGATGGATCGAAACAATAAGAGGAGGTTGGTAATGGGGTGGGGTCGAGGAAAATGAGAGGATAGAAAAAAGTGGAGGAGGAGAGGGGAAGCTACAATTTTAAGCAATAGCGAATACACATTCTTGAAATCTCTCTTGAAATTTTAGAGAACCAACCCGCGCATGCGCATACGAGTTTTCGTAGCAACCATAGTTAAGTTAAGTAGGTACACGGCGTTTACTTAAATCTAAGATATGCACTTTTCGAATTGATGCAGGTATTTTCAGCGAAGTAACAATAGCCGCCTGGGCTGCGAATAAGAAAAAGGGCCCTATATGAATGAAATTTAATGTCAGTGATAAAAACATTCATTTCAACGATTTTTTGCAATGTATGCAGGAAATTCTTTCTCATGAGTTTTCTATAAATATTTAGGCATGTGGGAATGTAAATGTTCTCTCCCCCTTCTAAGCTTCTTCATGGCCATTTATTCACCAAACGTACTACACAGATACTTTTTCGTTTATCTAGAGTTAGGCTAAGCTGTAAACAATTTTTGACAGTTATTGTAGATGCTCTATATACAATACAATGACAGTTAATGGGTAAGCAAAAAGCCCGTTAACTCCTATAGCCTCAGTGCCCTTTAGCCTATTGTGGCTGCCATTTTTATAACCAAATTAACAAGTTAAACATAGATTTTCTGACAGTTTGGTGTCAAGATGGATCATAGGCCAAAGGATACTAAAACGAAAATGAGTTAACTGGCTTGATATCAGGTAAGCAACTCGATTTGGCAGTTGTTAGGGAAATCTTGATAACTTTTTGGTGTGTTGTCAACCATTGGAAATAAATAATTTTGTCAGTGTCACATTTTATATTAATAAACGTTGGTAGACCAAATTTTAAATTTGAATATTTACATGCAGATATTGTGGTATAAAAAACTGTAAAAATACCCGCGCCTACGATTGTTTCATCGTGCAATGGAAAAAGAAACTGCAAAAATTAATAAAAATAGTTGAATTTGCGAGGTAGGTAAGTAAGATTAGTTAAATTTATATAATATTATATATTGCTATTATTTTAAGAAAAATAGGAATGAAAAGATAGATCAATATTTTTTTCTATTTTATCTACTATTAACATTTTTAAATCTCCCGTAAAACTTTTTTTGTCAAAGCTTGGCATAGGTATTTTACTAACCAAAAAAGTAATCATAATTCAAAGACTGTCTGGGGAAATTATAAAAAGAGAAAATAAAACATCAGTTCATTTCATAAAATCGGTTTTATTTGCCAATATGAAAAAAACCAGAAAGAGAGGACAATATGAGCTACACTAAGCTACATAGGAAAAATAGAGAAAAAATTGGTACCCAAACTTTTTTTTTATTATCAAGTTTAGGAAGGTCCACCGTTTAACGTACTAAAAGTCTCCATCTCCAAAAAAGCGTCTTTCTTGGATAACTTCTAGACGGTGACAAACTGTCAAAAGTGACAAATAGAAAAAATGTTGCAAATTTAATTCTCTATCAACAAGTTAATCATATCCATAGGCAATCACTCGATACCGAGTATGATTTTCCTCTATTCTGTATCGTCGCTATCTGTTGTGCGTTTGTTGATGGCTATGTAACCCAATTCTCAAGCCGCACGCCCTTCCTCAGTCCTGGCACACCCAGTCTGTGGCAGCAGCCCGGTGTTGTTGGTCATCCATTTTATCATTTTGTTGCTCTTTCTATGTTCTCTCTTTTCCGTCTCTAGTCTACGTCGTTGCTCTTCAAAAGTCTGTGCTCCCTCGTGGACAGTTCGGCGCCATGAAGCCCTATTGTTTGCCGTGGTTTCGAAGTTGTTTATATCGATGTGATTCTTCATCATATTACCTTTGAGAACGTCCTTGTACCTTTTTTGTTGACCTTGATTTTTCTTTCCCTATTTCAGTTGTCCTTAAAAATATCTGCTTTAGGAGACGTGTTTCGGGCATGCGGATAACGTGACCAGTCCAACGAAGCTTGAAGATAAGAGCTTCTATACTAGTTGTTCTGGCCTCTTCTAAAACACTTATGCTTGTTCGTCGGTCTTGCCATTTGATTCTCAGGATTCGTCTTAAACAACTTTGGTGATATTTTTCTAGTCGTTTGATATGCCTTGTGTAGATGGTCCACGATTCGCATCCATATGTTAGAGTTGGTATTATAACTGTGTTGTAGACACGAAGCTTGGTCTCCGCATTGACGTCGTGATTGTTGAAGACTCTCTCCGAAAGCCGTCCGAACGCTGAGCTAGCACATTTTAGGCGATGCTGAATTTCTGCGTCAATAGTTGTATTTGATGAGAGATGGCTCCCAAGGTATGGGTAATGTTCCACGTTCTGCAGAGGATGACCATTTATGGAGGTGTTTGGAGCTTGGGAATTCGTACCTAGTTCTGGTTGGTGAAGAATTTGCGTTTTGGCAAGATTGACCTCTAGGCCAATGCTTTTGTAGGCTTGGTTAAATACGTTGATTAACAGCTGTAGACCTTCCTCTGTATCGGCCATAACGACGTTGTCATCGGCGTACTGCAGTTCGATTAGCGAGGTCGTCGAGACTTTAGTTTTTGCTCAAAGTCTACCTAGGTTAAGTAGGCCACCGTCAAATCTATATAGAATTTCCACTCCCTGCGGTAGATATTCCTCAACAAGGTGAAGCATGGCACCTAAAAATATAGAAAATAGGGTGGGCGCAATAACACACCCCTGTCGTAATTTGGAATGACTCTCCTGGTTCATCGTTGCTCAGGACTGTTGCATTCATATTGTCGTGTAGTAGTCTAAGAATTAGAATATATTTTTGGGAGCATCCAGCTTTTGCCAGTATTTGCCAAAGAGCTTCTCTGTTGACCGAGTCAAATGCTTTGACTAGGTCTATGAAGGCCATGAAGGGGAGGCAATTTTGTTCTCTAGATTTCTCTTGCATTTGTCTGGCACTGAAGATCATGTCAGCTGTGCCTCGATTAGGCCTAAATCCACACTGTGACTCTGGCAGATTTTGTTCAGCAATCGGAATTAATCGGTTTGATAGTATCCGTACAAGTATCTTTCCAGCAACAGAAAGCAGAGATATACCTCTGTAGTTTTCACATTGGACCTTGTGGCCTTTTTTGATAATGGTAACTATAGAGGAGTCTCTGAGTTCGGCAGGAATGGTCTCAGTGGTTCATATTTTATTTATTAGAGTGTGCATTTGGGAATTAAGTGCGGGACCCCCTTGTTTGTAGAGTTCAGCAGCGATGTGATTGTCTTTTCGACCTGAGTAGTTCTTGCAAGTATCTAATAATCTTTGGTTATTCTAAAGTACCCAGCTTTTGATTCAGAGAGACTTGGAATTTTCTTCTAGTCTAATCATCTTTAAGGCGTTCTACATTGAATCTTCTTCTGATTTACTGTTTTTGACGGCTACTTCTTGGTGGAATGTGCAAGTTCATTTTGGCTCGTATCAGGCGATGGTCTGTCCAGCAGTCGTCTGCAGTCGTTATTGCTCTTGTATGTTTTACGTCTTTTTGATCTCTGGAACGTGCAATAATGTTTTGACCTCGGTTGTTGCCAGGAGGTCTTGAATTTATCTTTTTGTCGGAAAATTGTATTTGAGATTATGAGGTCATATTCCGAGCATAAGGTTAATGGGCGCAGTCCGTTTGAGTTCATGTTTCCAACACCTTGCCAATGACGCCCTTCCATAGGTTTGAATTCATATCAACTCAAGCATTGAAATAACCTAGGAGGATAAGTGTATAAGATTTAAGTACAAATTTTATGACTTCACTAAGTTGAGAATATAATTCATCTTTTTGGTTTTTATCATCTGCAAGAGTTGGTTGCCAAGGTTTAGGCGCAATGTCATCAATCTTTCACTTATTCCGGATGGAAATTCGGTAAGATGGTCCACAATCTATGACCAAGCCCACTCCGTGAATACGTGATTCACCTTCTTCTTTTCCTCTCCAGAAAAATGTGTAGCCTCCTCCGTGTTCTTTAAGTTGGCATTCGCCTGCTTTTCTAGTTTCACTGAGAGCAGCGATATCGATGTTATATCTCATTAGTTCACGTGCCACTATTGCCGTTCTTCTTTGTGGCCTTGTGGTTGTGTCTCTATCCATAAGTGTACGAATATTCCATGTGGCAAAGTTCATTGAAATTCTTTTCTTTTTGTTTTGACTGCATGTGGGGTACCCACGTTATTGCTCTTGTAATGTTTACGTCCTTTTGATCTCTGGAACGTACAATAATGTAATCAATCAGATGCCAGTGTTTTGACCTCGGATGTACCCAGGAGGTCTTGAATTTATCTTTTTGTCGGAAAATTGTATTTGAGATTATGAGGTCATATTCCGAACATAAGGTTAATAGGCGCAGTCCGTTTGAGTTCAAGTTTCCAACACCTTCCTTGCCAATGACGCCCTTCCATAGGTTTGAATTCGTGCCAACTCGAGCATTAAAATTACCTTTATCAGATTTAGGTACAGATGTTATGGCTTCACTAAGTTGAGAATAAAATTCATCTTTTTGGTTTTCATCAACTGCAAGAGTTGGAGCGTAGGCGCTGATTATAGTAGCGTGTTGGTGGTTGCTAAGGTTTAGGCGCAATGTCATAAATCTTTCGCTTATTCTGAATGGAAATTCGGTTAGGTGGTCCATAATCTCATTTTTTTTATAGCCAATCCCACTCCGTTAATACGTGGTTCATCTTCTTCTTTTCCTTTCCAGAAAAATGTGTAGCCTCCTCCGTGTTATTTAAGTTGGCATTCGCCTGCTCTTCTAGTTTCACTGAGAGCAGCGATACCGATGTTATATTTCCTTAGTTCACGTGCCACTATTGCCGTTCTTCTTTGTGGTCTTGTGGTTGTGTCTGTATCCATAAGTGTACGAATATTCCATGTGGCAAAGTTCATTGGATTACTTTTTCTTTTGTTTTGACCGCATGTGGTGTACCCACTGGATGCGGTTGTCCAGTCGGGCAGTTGTTGGCTGGCTATGTTTAGGGCACCTTTTATAGGCCTTTCCCTTTTAGGGTGATCAGAGTGGGTCCTAAATAGGGCTGCTCAGTCACGGATGCAGTACACGAGTTGATCTACAGCCAATCCTTGAGCAAAACGGCGATCACGCTTCCGCCGCTTTCGTGCCGGTTTATCAATAAGAGCTTCCAGACTACACTGTCCTGCTTCAGTCGCAACTTACCGATCGCCGAAAGACTTTGGTTTGCTTGGACTTCATGGTCTTATGTGTCCTAGAAAGTATAGGATCTTAGAGTAGAGAATGCTTGCGTGCGAGACTTTTATTAACGTGGACATGCTGATGCACAGTCAGCAAGCCCACGGACCATAATAACAAGTGACGACCCAATGGCGTAAGGAATACGACGATTGGGTCCCTCGAGATTAGGCCAGCTGATTAGCGGATAGATTGGTGCCACAGTGGCCTGATCTGTCTGGCCTGACACATGTGCCTGATAGTGTAGCTTAAACCACTCCTTCTACCAGAAAGATTGAAAAAAATCCAAGCAAAAATTACGCCAATTTTAAAAATTTCTTGCATATTCCGTTTTAGAATTTTCGTCAATATTTCTCAACCTACGAGTACCAAACTTGACAGGGTTGATCTGAGAACAATGACCTAAATTAATTAAGATAATCGGACTACGCCACTGGAAAAATCAATCTATTCGAAAAATTTATCTTTAAATTGCCTATCCTAAGTATAAACTTATTATTACTTTTTCCTACGAGCGTGCGGAAAACTTACACAAGCACGATTTTTCGCTTTGAAAGTTGTACTTTTCCGCACGATTTCTTTACTTTTCCGCATGATTCCATTATTTTTCCGCACGATTTTTACTATTCCGCATTATTTTTAATGTAACGCACGATTTTCACTTCAAAGGACAATATTTTAATTCAAGATATACAGCCTATTCCATTTTTATTTAGACAAAACATAACCTCACTTTCCATAGAACAAAAACCAGATTTTTAAGTTGCCAAAATCAAACGCCCTACTATGCAAGGGTAAGTAAATTCAACCCAACTTTAAAAATTATGTTCTACTTTTTAGTGAACTTTATATTTTATAAAATCTTGTATTTGAATAGCTTTTGAATCCGCGATATTAAAATTTTAAAATCTAATAAAAAATTAATAATCCCCTTCACTAAAAACCCCTGTATGCCAATTTTGATTAAAATCGAACAAACTAAATCTTTTGCCCTGTCCACTTTCCTCGTTAGGGGAGTTATGTACCTGATAATACCATATTATTGTATTGTCACCGGAACTATAAACGCATACCAAATTTAAAAACAATCGGATGTGTATTAGTCAGTTAAAATCGGTTACAAAAACATGAGCAAAATCGTCCATCTTGAATTCGCTTATTTAATTTTCAAAATTTGATCAAAAATTCGTATTCTTTATCCCCGAAAACTCCCGTATACCAATTTTGGTTGAAATCAGACAAACTAAATCTTTTTCCCCCTCCACTTTCCTCGTTAGAGGGAGGTGGGTAGCTGATAATTTATTAAATCTGATCAAAGATTCGTATTCCTTATCCCCAAGAACCAATACCAATTTTGGGTGAAATCGGACAAACTTAGGCGTTTTCTTCCCTCCAGGGAATGCCTATAACAATACCATATTTTTGTATTGTCACCGGAACTATAATCGCGTACCAAGTTTGAATTCAATCGGACTACAAGTTAGTCAAAATTGAGTTGCAAGATTTCTACCTGAACATAGAAACATAATAGAGGTGAAGTTAAATAAAAGCTTGTAATAATAAACTTAATGTTTTCTAATTTTGAGAAAAAAATCATTTGGGGAGTGGTTGAGGGGGTTGATATATGTAAAAATTCATAAGTTTTTAAACAAAGCTGTAAATTCATAACAACTATCTAAAAACTGCATATTCCTAGCTGCTACGAATTTGCAGTTTTTAGATTTAAAATAATAAATTACTTACTTATATTAGAGGGAATTTTGACGAAACAGATTTCTATCGATCTTGCTACTCTTGCGGCTATATGTCTATTTTGCCCCTGAAAATGACCAATGGGTGGGTGCGTCCACCATGCCTGTGCCCCAAACAATGTCTGAGCTTCATTCATTTGAGATAGATACGTTTAAGTATTGGATCAACACTTGTGGCCTTGGCCATATCTAGTACACTGTGATCAATTCTCCTACGATAAAAAAAACAAAATGGCAAAAAAATGGTTCAAAAACTTTCTATAACAATCAACTCATGATAAAATTTAAACTAAACGAAATCCAAAATTTTCTGAATGAGGCCCTGTCCATACTGTGATCAGTGTGGCCAAACATCTAAGGAGAAAAAAAAATAAACGTCTGACTGAAAATTCTTGTTGACAGTTGACGTCAATCAATGTGTATAAACTTTGAGTGGAAAATACTATACTTTAATATTTTTAAGAAAGTTGCTGTATATTTATGAAAGTTAATTTTGAAAAATTGTCTTTTTGATTCCTTTTCAAAAAAGTTTTTTTTGAGTTTTTTAAGAAAGCTTCCAATTATTTTTCGGAAAAACCTAGTAGAGTCATTTACTAATTATCTTCTCATATTTTACTATGGGAAAAAACCTAGTGAGGTAACATGTACTATACTTTTTTCCTACATTTTATCGAGGAAAAACCTAGTAAAGTATCTAGCTACCACTTAAACAATAATAGTTACTTCTGAAGCCTAAATAACATGCTAGGTTTATCCATCGGAATAGTGGGTTGCTAGGCTTTTCCTACTGAATTTATAAAAATTGCCGACTTACTAGGTTTTTCCATTCCTGATAAATCTCTTAATATCTTAAATCTTCCAAAAATATGATACGGAGCAAAAACCTAGTAAGTTACTTTACTAGGTTCTTCCTTTTTACTGGAAACCACTCGTAGGAAAAACATTGTACCTACCTTACTCTTGCGAAAAATGCTCTTGCGGAAAATACCTTTTCCACCCTTGACGGCTTGCCCGAACTCCGCGCCGTCGCGTGCGGAAAAGTAAGGTAACTACCTATTTCAAATCTGGATTTGAAAGAGCCAGGTTTTATGGCAGTGGAGTAAGGAAAGGAAGCTTGTCAGACAAATAGTGGGGCTCCTAATAGGTTACTGCAAACTCAATAAGCACTTGTATGCAATGGGATTGGTAGAAGATGCTACATGCCGCTTCTGCAAGAAAGAGGAAGAAAACTCATTACATGTCCTATGTCAATGTGAAGGCCTAGTTAGAACCATGGCCTTACTGGGGGACCTAGAATGTCCGCGGCCAGAAAGCTATATACAGGACGAACTGGAAAAGCTTCTGGGTTTCATGACAAGGACGGGGCTGCAACTTGTTTTGTCGTTCTAGCAAAGCAGGGAAGAAGAAAGGGGAACCACAATAGATCTGAGAAGGTCGAGGTGGACAGGTGTCTACACCACCCTATTCTAATCTAATCTAATCTATAGGCAGTGGACCTCGATTTTAACTTAACGATTTCTAAATTTCTTTAGGTTTTTCCGTTATTTTTTCTTGAAATATTCAAAATAATTTGTAGCAAAAGTTAGTTGTTTTAAGCAGCACCAAAAACAACACAAAAAATAATCCCGGCAACTTTTTGTTTCTATATCCGGCTTCGGAACTAAAGGGGGTCCTTTAGCAGGCGAAATTTGGAGGTTGGTGCAGATTTATGAAGCTATTTCCGGTTTTAATGAAACATCGGCTGGGAGCGAAGGTGATTAGGGTCTAATGAGGATGCACTTCGATTTTTGATATTGGATCTCGCCGCCCCTAACTATAAGAGAGTTTTACTTGAGCAAGACAGTTTTATTATCTAGAAAGTTTTTCGATTAGAAAGTTAATGGTAAAGAACGCAATGTAGGTAAGAAACTTTAACCTGCCTTGAATTTTAAGTATCCAAGTAGAAGTTACTTTATCATCATTATTATTTATTTTTGATAGCTCTCGTTGAACTGCTAATAAATAAATTGCAAGGACATTATAAAAGGTGGTATTAATAGGGGATGGAAAATTAAAAAATTTAAAAAAAGTTGCTATAGTATCATTCATGTGTACCTCTGACCTCTCTTGAATACCATAAAAACCGAGATAAAAACATTTAAAGAAGCCTTTTACTTTATGATATAAAATCTACTCATTTTTTTCCTGTGATTTCTAAACAAAATGTAACAGAAAAAAAAGCTTACTTGAACACCCTGTATTTCAAAAACAAACTGACTTTTGACACTTTGTAGTTCACCATGCCAATATGGTATTCAGCACTTTGTAGACTGATTGTGAAATCGTGAAATTTTGACTTTTCTTAATTTTATCAAAAATGAGTTACTAAGGTTCTAAAACACCTTCATCGACGAAAAAAAAAGTTGTTTTTCTGTCTGTATACACGATAACTCAAGAACTCTTCAATCGATTTTAATGAAATTTGGTACAAAAATCCTCATGAACTGATTAACTTTTGGGTAGGTTGGTAGGGGGTTCAAGGGGGGAAAAAGAGGGATAAAATATTTAAAAAAAATGTAAGTTGGGAAAAACAGCAAGTAGCGATATACGGTTTTCAGATTTAAGTTTCTATCTAGCCCTGCTTTCTAGCACCAATTTTTTTTCTTGCTTTGGTCTCCCTATTACACTTTTAACACTCTGTATTTGTAGTAGGTAAGGTAAATCCAGATTTTCACACGCGTGCCATAAACGTTTTTCAGACGTTTCCCAGCGTGTAAAAACCACTCGCTCTTGTTAAAAAGTTCCACGCGATAGATAATCTTTCCCGTATGCGACTGCCGTTAAAGCAAAGCATCGAATGGACAGAAACAAACGATAATACAAAATCTAAACTGATAAAAATCAAACGACCTTGAGATATTTTTGTAAAACCATCACTTTCGATAGCAATGTTCAATAAAATGACACTTAAGTGCGGGAGAATCTCATACGGAAACTGCGGAAAGTGATAATTTACCGCACCAAGCGAAGAGAGTTCACTCAAGCTGGCAAGGGCGTTAATAGTTATTTAACTGACAAGTGCGGAAAGTTATACTTTTCCGCACACACCGGCGTTTGCACCAACGACGCGCCAGCGGAGTTCGGGCAAGCCGTAAGTGCGGAAAATACTTTCCACACGCGTTAGGTACAACATTTTTCCTATGAGCGTGCGGAATATCAAAATATTTTGTCATTATTTTAGTTAAACGTAGCAGACTAAAAATGAAAAAATAGTCAAAACTACGAATTTTATTTTATTCAGAACTAAACTTTAACAAGCTTAACAAATTAATTTTTATGGTAATTAATATTAATCACGGTAACATTGAAAGTATCACTGTTCATATTGCTTAATGCCATCGTCGACTTCAAGTCTTCTTGATTTATCACTGAGCAACAGCGTGCTCAACAACAAACGCGCGTGAAAATTTTTTTTTGCTCAACAGCGTGCGTGAAAATTTTTTTTTCACGCACGGCGTGCGGAAAAATGGCACTTTTTGCACGGAAATGAGTGCGAGAAAAGCGTTTTTCCGCACACTCGTAAAAAAAGACACTTTCCGCAAGTGTTTGGTACAAGATTTTACAATAAGCCTTAAAAAATGCCAAAAAAGAGATATAAATATCTGTATCTTAATTTTTTGAAATAAGCATAAGTCCCTTTACCGCACAAAATAAAGTAAAATAAGTAAAGTACACTTTACCGCACGCAAGTAGATAAAATTCATTCCCACATTCAGTGCGCGAAATTGAAATTTTACGAACTAAAATGCGTGCGGGAAAGAGGTGTTTCCCACACCAGCATTATAGTTATCGTCCTCAATAGTGCGGAGAGTTATTTTTCCTACACGTTGATCGACGAGCAGCGGAATTTGGACAAGCAGGCGAGGGCGGGAAAGATACTTTTCGCTTGATTTCGGATTAATATTTTTTCTATGACCACCTAAAATCCGAGTGCGCGGCGGGAAAGTCTCAGCCTAATTTCATAACCGCACTCAGTGCGGGAAAGTGAAACTTTCCGGACAAAAATGCGTGCGGGAAAGTGGTGTTTTACGCACGGTCAGTTCTATAGTTCTTTTTCATTGGTTCTTTTACTTTATTGCCTTTTTGTTCGGCTGGATGTAGATTACATTAGGTATATTTTATTTGTCCTTTGCACTGTTAGAAATACAAAGCGAAAAATAAACAACCCCGAGATCATTTAGTCTACAAAGTGCTGAAATTTAACCTGCTTAACCGATTCGGAAAGATAGAAACCATGAGTCGCCCCAAATTAAATGCAAACGAAACAATTTGAGCCCTCCAGCGTCCCCGACTAACCCCCCAAGCTCCCAAAGTGTCTGAAATTAGCATTTAAAATAAGCAGGCGGCGGATATATAACGTAAACGGTAAAGTTGCCAAGTAGGTGTGTCTAAAGGTCCTGTATACGATTTTTGACAGTTATTGTTTTACCAGAGGTGAGCAACTGGATTTGACAGTTGTTAGGGAAATATTTAAAAACAAATTGTGTGTTGGAAATGACAGTTGGTAACCCCTGGCAATAAATAATTCTGTCAGTGTCACATTTGATTAAAAAACATCCGGTTTAAAAATGAAATTTTGCTGTATAATGGTTAAGCCATGATTGTAATTTAAGGCTTAAAATATTTTAGCATAATTTAAGGGGTAACGTTTTTGATGAAGCAATTTTTGACTACGTTTGTCACATTTTTATGCCATGATATTGCTCACATTTTAAAGCTTTCTTTCCAAAGTTTCGATTTCTAGAATAAAACACTCAAATTTTTCAAGTTTTGACTGTTTTTTAATCGTTCAAAAAAAGTACTGCCAAAAAACATTTTTTCTCTGTTAAAATGAAAAATATTTAGAGAGAGAGGACAGCATTTTAGAGGTAGAGGGGGAGATAATTTAGTGACGTGCAAAAATTTTTAAGGTTGTTGAAGAAAGACAGCAGGCTATAAAAAAGTGTTTAAAAGAAAGATGTACATAATTTAAGGCAAATTTTTGCTAAAAATTTCTGTTATGTCATCTGTCTTTCATGTCAGTGGTGTCAGTGTAAAGTGTGTAAAACATAAGGTGTATGTTGGGAATTTGGAACCTTAGGTTGCACTAAAACAAAATTATGATTGTTTTCCACAAACCAAAACTACACTTTTTTGCACTCGACGCGCGTTTCGCTAACAACGTTAGCATCATCAGGAGACGATAAACAAAGAACTAAATTAATCTACGCTCTATCTTATATACAATCCTTTAGTGGACGGAGGTAAGACTAATAAATTGTGATTGATCACGATTTTTAATCCTATCTCCCCTCAACCAAAGAATAAAGTGTACTAAACGGGATGGGTCCTCTATCTTTATTTAAACCATTTCTGGATTTAATGATTTCCATAATTTTATATGCATTCAAAAGTCTTTTGTTTGGTACACTTTTTAGAAGTTTTGGGTTATCTAATGTGAATCTATGATTGTTTTCAAAAGCATGCACGGCCACACTTGACTTTTCTGTTCTTCCGTATTTTAAGTGTGCTAAGTGTTCTTTAAATCGTGTTTGAATAGAGCGTCTCGTTTGGCCAACATATTTTTTGTCACAATCCATGCAACTAATTTCGTAAATTCCACTTTTTTCTAAAACTGTAGTTTTATCCTTGGGATTTCCTAGTAAGCTTCTTATTGTGTTACCGGATTGATATACTAATTTAAGACCGGTGTTATTAAATACTTTGTGTAATCCTTACGTATAATTAGGATTATAAGAAATTGATACAAATTTTGAGTCGCGGGTATCTTTTTGTCTGAAAAAAATAGAATTCCGAAAGGTCTTTTGAAAAGAATGTCTATTTATCAGCTTATTTATTAAGCCTTCATCGTAACCGTTTTCGCCAGCTATATTCCTAATCCTATTCTTTTCTGCTTCAAATCTTTCTTTGTTTAAGGGGAAATTTACTAATCTATATGTTAAAAAGTGCAAACTTGCAAGCTTGTGTTGTAAGCAATGAAAAGAGTCATTTGGAATATACCTTTTGGTGGCCGTGCCTTTTCTGTATAGGTCAAAGTCCAATTTATTTTTGTTTCTTATAACTAAAGTGTCTAGAAATGGCAGTGTACCGTTGTTCTCAGTTTCATAAGTAAATTTAATAGTGGGAAATTTGTTATTTATTTTTTCCATAAAATTTTTAACACTAGTTACTTTAGTGTTGAATACTGCAAACACATCGTCTACATACCTGAACCATACTCTGGGGAAATACTCAAATTCTTTACTTATATCTGATTCAAATTTGCTCATAAATAGGTTTACGATAAAAGGTGATAAACTATTACCCATTGTGGTTCCTTCTAATTGCTGGTAGTAGTTATTTTTATATTGAAAGTAATTTTGATTCATGCAGAGTTTTGTTAAAGATAGGTATTCTAAAGTCTGTTTTTCTTCTAGATTGTTTTTTCTTAGTAGTTCCTCCAGGTATTGTAAGATATTGGGGATCGGCACACTAGGGAACAACGAACTAACATCAAACGAGATTAAAATTTCACCTTCTTGGAGTGAAATATCTTTAACTTTGTTGATAAATTCAAGGGAATTTTGAACAGAAAAACCTTCTTCCTTTATTGGTAAATTTTCAAACTCATTTGCTAGCCATTTCGAAATGTTGTAAGTAGGTGATCACCTTTCTTTCTGTTCAAAATTCCCTTGAATTTATCAACAAAGTTAAAGATATTTCACTCCAAGAAGGTGAAATTTTAATCTCGTTTGATGTTAGTTCGTTGTTCCCTAGTGTGCCGATCCCCAACACCTTACAATACCTGGAGGAACTACTAAGAAAAAACAATCTAGAAGACAAACAGACTTTAGAATACCTATCTTTAACAAAACTCTGCATGAATCAAAATTACTTTCAATATAAAAATAACTACTACCAGCAATTAGAAGGAACCACAATGGGTAATAGTTTATCACCTTTTATCGCAAACCTATTTATGAGCAAATTTGAATCAGATATAAGTAAAGAATTTGAGTATTTCCCCAGAGTATGGTTCAGGTATGTAGACGATGTGTTTGCGGTATTTAACACTAAAGTAACTAGTGTTGAAAATTTTATGGAAAAAATAAATAACAAATTTCCCACAATTAAATTTACTTATGAAACAGAGAACAACGGTAAACTGCCATTTCTAGACACTTTAGTTATAAGAAACAAAAATAAATTGGACTTTGACCTATACAGAAAAGGAACGGCCACCAACAGGTATATTCCAAATGACTCTTTTCATTGCTTACAACATAAGCTTGCAAGTTTGCACTTTTTAACATATAGATTAGTAAATTCCCCTTAAACAAAGAAAGATTTGAAGCAGAAAAGAATAGGATTAGGAATATAGCTGGCGAAAACGGTTACGACGAAGGCTTAATAAATAAGCTGATAAATAGACATTCTTTTCAACAGACCTTTCGGAATTCTACCTTTTTCAGACAAAAAGATACCTGCGACTCAAAATTTGGAAAAAGGATTACACAAAGTATTTAATAACACCGGTCTTAAATTAGTATATCAATCCGGTAACACAATAAGAAGCTTACTAGGAAATCCCAAGGATAAAACTACAGTTCTAGAAAAAAGTGGAATTTACGAAATTAGTTGCATGGATTGTGACAAAAAATATGTTGGCCAAACGAGACGCTCTATTCAAACACGTTTTAAAGAACACTTAGCACACTTAAAATACGGAAGAACAGAAAAGTCAAGTGTGGCCGAGCATGCTTTTGAAAACAATCACAGATTCACATTAGATAACCTAAAACTTCTAAAAAGTGTACCAAACAAAAGACTTTTAAAAGCATATGAAAGTATGGAAATCATTAAATCCAGAAATAGTTTAAATAAAGATAGAGGACCCATCCCGTTTAGTACACTTTATTCTTTGGTTGAGGGGAGATAGGATTAAAAATCGTGATCAATCACAATTTATTAGTCTTATCTCCGCCCACTAAAGGATTGTATATAAGATAGAGCGTAGATTAATTTAGTTCATTGTTTATCGTCTCCTGATGATGCTAACGTTGTTAGCGAAACGCGCGTCGAGTGCAAAGAAGTGTAGTTTTGGTTTGTGAAAAACAATCATAATTTTGTTTAAACATAAGGTGGTATTAATGTTTTTCAATCAAAGTTTTTTACAGTCTTTAAATTTACCAAAAAACGTGTTCTACTAAAGTGTATTTTAGCACATCTAAAAATAATTTAACAGGTATTTAAAAAAACTATTTTAAGGGTCGTCATGGCTTGACCATTAAAAATTGTAAAAACACGTGTCTCGACGAATTTGTATTATTCCGTTGTCCAACGTAGAAAGAAAAGTGGAAAGAAAACATGCATTTACCAAGCTAAAAAATTAATAAAAATAGCCGAATTTGCGGGGTAAGTGAGCTATAGGTACAAACTTACTCATTTTGCATGTACTTTGTAATCTTTCAAAAAATATCTGGGGAAATTATAAAAAGAGACAACAAAACATCAGTCCATTTCATAAAAGCCGTTTTACATGCAAATATGAAAAAAAAATTGAAAGAGAGAAAAATATGAGTTGCTCACCTCTAGTAAAACAATAACTGTCAAAAATCGTATACTGGACCTCTAGGTGTGTCCTGCTAAATGTTTGTCTGTCTGAAACCAGAAATATAAGCCTTTTAGAAGCCAGTATGAAGAGTAACCAAAAGATTACATTTATCCATGTAAATTGATCTTTTTTATGAAAGTTAATAGTATAATTCACCCAAGAAAATAGTTTTACCTACGACCAACGAATAACTGTAACTTTACGACCATCTCAACACGATTTTTATGGCTCATTTACGGTCCTAGGATAATAACAAAGCTTAGACGTAAACCACAAGATGGCGTAACAACCGATGAAACTTTATTAGGTGAGGGTTATATTTCTATATTTTTAAGACAATAAATATTTATTAAACGTAAATAAATTTAATATAATTTTAGTATCTAACCAAAAACAAGTCCTGTTTAATTGACATAGTACGCATTTATAAAAAAAGCCTTGTTTTTAAAAATATGTATGAAAAGTCCCTTAGTAATCTTATAAGGGTTGTTGATTTAAAGACTTCGCGTTTGAGATTTTTAATAATTTCTGATATTTATGATATCATTTTTACTGGTCGTAGGTAAAGTATAGTACACTAACTCGCATGTTATGGTCATTACACTTTAAGATAAATTAAGACACTCACATTCGGCTCGCGTCTCAAACTTCATCTTCGCGTTTAATGACCATCATAACATAGTTGTTATGTAAACTAATATTACTTACAGCCTTTTTATTCAACTTTTAATGATTAGTTCGTAATTGATAATGTAATGAGTAGTGTTTAATGCATAATGTTCAATGCTTAATTAATAGGGTATTTACTCAAGTTTTTATGCACAATGGTTAATCACAATTTTATACAAGGAATGATTTTTTGATTGGGTTAGTTTTGTCTGTTTTTTTTTTAAAGATAAATATACAATATTTCTCCATAAACAGTTTGTGACGGATAGATATTGATTGGCCCAGTATAAATTTTGTCTAACTTGGCACTACTTGCCCATCAGTCACTTAACCGATAAACTACACCATCAGTAATGAAATAATATTGGCATAATTAATAATTTTTGCATTGGTCCAATATAGGTAGTCTCCATCTAACCAACAACTTTTAGATGAAACGTTAACTAGTTACTAAAATCCGAAAATATGGCTATAAATAAAATAAAAATATATTTTTGTACTTCAAAACCCATGACATAATATTAAACCCAAAGAAAATAAGGGATGTATGCTGCGCTGTAAAGGTAGTATCTCTTGTTAAGACGGTTGCATTGGTAGTCAGAGACTGGAGGTGGTTTTAAACAATTGGTCATCACAAGGCGGTCAGCTCTCACATATGGCTGCACGTGCCACACCCCGGTAACTGCATCAACCTGCATGCCAAACTATGTGAGCGTAGCCTGATATGGCCAGAAAATCAGAAAATTAGTGTTGGGAAGCAGTAACACTATAACACTAAAAGTAATTGTTCGGCGTATTTCTAGATATAGAAACAAAAACGGCAACAAATTACATAGTTAAAGGCGTGACAAGGATTTTTTTAACGGTTTTAATGCTGCGATGAGGAAGGCAATGGAAAACCATCTCAGTACCGTCCCCAGGAAATATAATAATCAAGACTGGAAAACCAAAAGCCCAGACCCTCAGTCTCCGGCAGGTCTTAAGTGAACAGAGGGTGCTAAGAATCTCCGGACCAGTCATAAAAGTATGTTTCAGGTTGGAAAAGTCAACAATGTCACCAGAGAAATGGAACGATTAGACATAGAGATCTTAGGAGTTAGCGAGATGAGATGCCCTAACTCAGGTAAATGCCAGAGACGACTACTATGTCTACTACGCAGGCAATGATGGCCAAAACCACTATAACGGCGTAGCAGTCATTTTGAAAAAAGAAATTCAAAAATCCGTTATCTCTTTTGTTCCTGTGTCGGATCGAGTCATATTTCTTCAGCTAAACTCTAAACCTTCCAATATCAATATTATTCAAGTATACGCTCCAACCAGTAAATATTTAGATGATGACGTGGAGGCATTCTACGACCAAGTTCAAACTGTCCTTAGTTTTATAAAAAAGACAGAAATCACCATTATTAGGGGGGACTTAAACGCAAAACTTGGGAACGCCCCAAGACATTGTTGGTAGGTAGAGTCTTGGTACATCAAACGAACGTAGAGATCGCTTTTTCCAATTCTGTCAGGAAACGGATTTTGTCGTGTCAAATATTTTTTTTTAAACTTCCAGCTAGACGCCTTTATACTTCGACTTGTAAATCCGATAACCGAACCAAAACCAAATAGACTTTATACTAAACAATAAACGATTTAGCACGCCAAATAACAAACCCAGACCCAGGTTGGACGAACTTCAAGATAACATGGTAGCAACTAAACCTAAAGTAGAACTTATTAAAAAGCTTAATGACTCTACCGATCAAGATGCAGAAATGGTTTGAACAAACATTAAAAGTGCCATAGGCAAGGATGAAATAAGAAATAGAAAGAGAGTTTGGATGACAAATGAAATCCTTGAGTTAATGGATAAAAGACGCAATAAAAAAGCCACCGATCAGTGCCATGAAATCAATAGAGAAATAAAAAACAAGAAAAGGTCAGCAAAGAAGACTAGATAAAACAGCAATGTCAAGAAATAGAAGATCTAGATGCTAAACATGAGACTTTCAATTTACACAAAGGCATAAAGGAAGCAGCCGGATTATTTAATAAAAGACAAGCTGGAATCCTTGTGGATAATCAGGGAAAAATCATACGGGAAACCGAAGAAAAACTAAATGAATGATGTAGCTACATAGAACATCTCTTTACCGATAACCGATTTGAACAGCCAGAAGAATGTTCAAACCAAGGCATAGAAATAACACTAGAGGAAGTACAACACGCAATATCTTCAGCTAAAAACAGAAAAGCGGTAGGGCAAGACGAAGTATACACTGAGGTTTTAAAGCCAATAAAAAACGAAGATTCGGTAAATACGCTGGTCAAACTTTAACTTGATTTATCGTCGCGGTAAAATCCCTGATGACTGGCTAAAATCAATCTTTGTTACACTGCCTAAAAAACATTCAGCAAAGAAGTGTAGTGATTACCGCCTAATCAGCCTAATGAGCCTAATTTATGGAAAATGCGAATCCTTTATGAGCGACAAGCAGTTTGGATGGAATCTGTCCGCTATGGGAATTTGGGCGAACTATACTGCCTGTAGCCTGTAGGCGGGGAGATCTGGCGAACCCCCGCCCATGATTCGAGTCTAGTGCTGAATCGTGCAATCAGCTGGCCTAATCTCGAGGGATCCAATCGCCGTATTCCTTACGCCATTGGATCGTCACTCGATATTAAGGACCGTGGGCTTGCTGACTTTGCATCAGCATGTCCACGTTAATAAAAGTCTCGCACGCAAGCATTCTCTACTCTGAGATCCTATACTTTCTAGGACACATAAGACCATGAAGTCCACGCACACCAAAGTCTTTCGGCGATCGGCAAGTTGCGACGGGAGCAGGACAGTGTAGTCTGGAAGCTCTTAGTGACAAACCGGCACGAAAGCGGCGGAAGTGTGATCGCCGTTTTGCTCAAGGATTGGCTGTAGAGCAACTCGTGTGCTGCATCCGTGACTGAGCAGCTCTATTTAGGACCCACTCTGCTCACCCTAAAAGGGAATGGGCTATAAAAGGTGCCCTAAACAAGCCAGCCAACAACTGCCCGACTGGACAACCGCATTCAGAGGGTACACCATATGCGGTCAAAACAAAAGAAAACGAAATTCAATGAACTTTGCCACATGGAATATCCGTACACTTATGGATACAGACAAAAGCACAAGACCACAAAGAAGAACGGCAATAGTGGCACGTGCTCTCAGTGAAACTAGAAGAGCAGGCGAAGGTCAACTTAAAGAACACGGCGGAGGCTACACATTTTTCTGGAAAGGAAAAGAGGAGGATGAACCACGTATTCACGGAGTAGGTTTGGCTATAAAAAATGAGATTGTGGACCCACCGAATTTCCATCCGGAATAAGCGAAAGATTGATGACATTGCGCCTAAACCTTAGCAACCACCAACACGCTACTATAATCAGCGCCTACGCTCCAACTCTTGCAGATGATGAAAACCATAAAGATGAATTTTATTCTCAACTTAGTGAAGCCATAACATCTGTACCTAAATCTGATAAAATTTTCATTCTAGGTGATTTCAATGCTCGAGTTGGTACGAATTCAAACTTATGGAAGGGCGTCAAACGGACTGCGCTTATTAACCTTATGTTCGGAATATGACCTCACAATCTCAAATACAACTTTCCGACAAAAAGACAAATTCAAGACCTCCTGGCAACACCCAAGGTCAAAACACTGGCATCTGATTCATTACATTATTGTACGTTCCAGAGATCAAAAAGACGTAAACATTACAAGAGCAATAACGAGTGCAGACGACTGCTGGACAGACCATCGCCTGATACGAGCCAAAATGAACTTGCACATTCCACCAAGAAGTAGCCGTCAAAAAAAGCAAATCAAAAGAAGATTCAATGTAGAACACCTTAAAGATGATCAAACCAGAACAAAATTCCAAGTTTCTCTGAATCAAAAGTTGGGTACATTAGAATACCCGGAGAATATTGACGATCACTGGAGAATTTTGAAGACAGCAATAACATCTGCCTCCGAAGAAACGGTCGGCTACACACAAAGAAAACATCAAGACTGGTTTGATGAGCACGACAAAGAAATTCAAAACCTTATTGAGAGGAAGAGAGAGCCCATAATGCTTGGAAAAGCCACCCTAACTCTAACGAAAGGAAAGGCAATCTCAAGAAGCTAAAGCAGAAGTACAAAGGCAAAAAACCAATGGTGGACAACAAAATCACATGAAATGCAACATCTAGCTGAGTCCAACAACACCAGAGCCTTCTTTCAAGCTACTAAAATGATATATGGTCCCACGACACAAGTACACAAGGTATCAATCTCCTACGATCCAAAGATGGAACAAGGCTGCTTAAAGACAGATCCTCTATCAATTCACGATGGAAAGAACACTTCCAAGAACTACTCAACAGAGAGTCTCAGGTCGATAATGACATCTTCGACAAAATTCCGGAGAAAACTACACAACAACATCTAAATGAGATTCCGAGATTAGAGGAGGTCGAAAAGGCAATCACACAGCTAAAGAATAACAAGTCAGCAGGCACAGATGGTATCGCTGCTGAAGTCTACAAACAAGGGGGTCCCGCACTTAATTCCCAAATGCACATTCTAATAAGTCAAATATGGACCACTGAGACCATTCCTGCCGAACTCGTGGACGCCTCTATAGTTACCATTTTCAAAAAAGGCGAAAAGGCCCAATGTGGAAACTACAGAGGTATATCTCTGCTTTCTGTTGCTGGAAAGATACTTGCACGGATACTATCAAACCGATTAATTCCGATTTCTGAACAAAATCTGCCAGAGAAACAGTGTGGATTTAGGCTCAATCGAGGCGCAGCACATGATCTTCAGTGCCAGACAAATGCAAGAGAAATCTAGAGAACAAAATCGCCCTCTCTTCATGGCCTTCATAGATCTAGTCAAAGCATTTGATTCGGTCAACAGAGACGCTCTTTGGAAAATACTGGCAAAAGCTGGATGCCCTCAAAAATATATTGAAATTCTTAGACTGCTACACGACAATATGAATGCAACAGTCCTGAACAACGATGGACCAGGAGAGTCATTCCAGATTACGACAGGCGTTAAAAAAGGGTGTGTTATTGCGCCCACCCTATTCTCTATATTTTTAGGTGCCATGCTTCACTTTGTTGAGGAACATCTACCGCCGGGAGTGGAAATTCTATATAGATTCGACGGTGGCCTACTTAACCTAGGCAGACTGCGAGCAAAAACTAAGGTCTCGACAACCTCGGTAATTGAACTGCAGTACGCCGATGACAACGTCGTAATGGCTGATACAGAGGAAGGTCTACAAAAGCATTGGCCCAGAGGTCAATCTTGTCAAAACGCAAATTCTTCACCAACCAGAACCAAGTACGAATCCCCAAGCTCCAAACATTTCCATAAATGGCCATCCTCTGCAGAACGTGGAACATTACCCATACCTTGGGAGCCACCTATCATCAAATGCAACTATTGATGCAGAAACACAGCATCGCCTAAAATGTGCTAGCGCAGCGTTCGGACGGCTTTCGGAGAGAGTCTTCAACAATCACGACATCAATGCGGAGACCAAGCTTCGTGTCTACAACACAGTTATAATTCCAACTCTAACATACGGATGCGAAACGTGGACCACCTACAGAAGGCATATCAAACGACTAGAAAAATATCACCAAAGTTGTTTAAGAAGAATACTGAGAATCAAATGGCAAGACCGACGAACAAACATAAGTGTTTTAGAAGAAGCCAGAACTAGTATAGAAGCCCTTATCTTCAAGCACCAGCTTCGTTGGACTGGTCACATTATCCGCATGCCTGAAACACGTCTCTCAAAGCAGATATTTTATGGACAACTGAAGGAGGGAAAGAGAAATCAAGGTGGTCAACAAAAAAGGTACAAGGACGTTCTCAAAGACAATATGATGAAAGGTCACATCGATATAAACAACTTCGAGACCACGGCAAACGATAGGGCTACATGGCGCCGAACAGTCCATGAGGGAGCACAAACTTTTGAAGAGCAACGACGTAGACTAGAAACGGAAAAGAGAGAACGTAGAAAGGAGCGACAAAATGGAAGAATGGATGACCAACAACACCCGGCTGCTACCGGAGACTGGGTGTGCCAGGACTGTGGAAGGGTGTGCGGCTAGAGAATTGGCTTACATAGCCGTCAAAAAACGCACAACAGATAGCGACGATACAGAATAGAGGAAAATCATACTCGGTATCGAGTGATTGCCTATGATGATGATGAGTTCAGCGGTCTAAGGATGTGTCGGTGCCAGTATATACCTGTTTCATAGATTATAAGAAAGTGTTTGATCGAGTCCAACACGAAAAGCTCATAGAATCGCTAAAAGAAGTTGGTCTAGATGACCGAGATCTAAAGATAATCGCTATTCTATCCTGGAATCAGACTCCTCAAATAAAAGTTGACGGCCAACTGTCCAAAAAGGTCCAAATAAGAAGAGGTGTGTGCTAAGGTTGTATATTATCTCCGCTGTTGTATTATAGTAACAAAATAATAGAGAATTCACTTCATAACTGCAAAGAGGGTCTGACCATAAACGGCATAAAAATCAACAACCTACGATATGCGGACGACACTATCATAATAGCAGACACACTGGAAGGCCTGAAAGAGTTGTTGACTTAAATTTCTGCCAAAAGTTCGAAATTCGGGTTTAACTTAAATGTTGGAAAAACAATATGGATGGTCATATCCAAGGAAAAGAGCATCAGAAGCATGTTACAGGTAAATGGGTAGCAAGTCGAATGCGTGGATTCATACAAATACTTGGGTTGTCTCTTCAATGAGAACTGGGACAACATGCAAGAAGTTCGTGCAAGAACAGGCCAGATCATCTTTTATCAAAATAAAATCGGTGTTGTGTAGTCGCGATCTTAATACCACTCTCCGAATTCGTGTGCTTCGGTGTTATGTTTCAGCATCTTATATTATGGCATGGAAGCATGGACTCTGACTGAGGCCATGTGTTAAAAGTGCGATATGTGGTGTTATCGTAGACTACTCAGTATATTTTGGATGGACAGAGTAACTAATGTGGATGTTTTGCTTAAAATAAATAAAGACCTTGAAGTTTTATTTACCATCAGAAAAAGAAAACTTGAATATTTGGGCCATATTTTGAGATATGAAAAATATAAACTTATAAAATTGATAATAGAAGGCAAAATTGAAGGCAGAAGAGGTACGGGTCGTAGACGAATGGCTTAAAAATTTTAGGCAATCGTATGGTGTTAGTACTAAGACACTTTTCGGAATAGCAGTGGACCAAGAGAGCATGGCACTTGAAGAAACGAACCGTTAAACTCCAGATCATTGCTATTACCACTGTATGGTCCAATATCGAAGAGACGTAGTTTTTTCTTTAATGGCTCAACAAAAAGGCTGATCTATTTAGGATGAAGATCCTTCTCCGTCGATTCAACATCGTATTAGTGTTGGCGAAACAACTGTGCTGGCATACCAACTAAAGGTAGTCAGTCAAAAAAAAAACTTAATTTGAAGTAAGAATGTGACCATAAACAGGCTTCTCGGGGGGGGGGGGGTAACCTCAAAATTAGACACGTCCTCGGTGCTCCAGTGTATGTTTTGTCTTAATTTTCCTACCAATTTAGATATACAGTATGTTCCAACAAAAATTCTCGAACACGTCGATCTTCAATTCGACGGAGATCTTGAAAAGCTCCCATCTCCTTCGAAGTGCGTCAAGTGATACCTTGTTTTACAGATCTTTCAAATGTCCTTACAAAAGTGTTAGAATATTATGATTATTATTGGTGATTAGTTTTTAAGATAATTAAAGTTTTATAGGCAAATTCAGAAAGTGCAATGTGTCCCCTTTGAATAAAAAATCGAGAAAATCTGACTTTAAATACGTGAGAAAACCTTTGTTTCCCCCTCTTACCTCCCTTATTATTGAAGCTGTAAAACTTCTTCATTTTAAAAGCAACAACCATGCATGTTTTTTCAAATCTAGAATGGCGTTAGTAAATCTATAGTAGCGCAAAACCAGTATAACCCCTAAAATATATCTTTAAATAAAATAATATATTTTTGAGCTCTAAAAATCTCACAATACCCGCTAAGAAAAACAAAATAAAAACAAATAATATAAAAAAGTGCGACTCGCCGATGGGGTTCAAACCGACAACCTAAAGGTTGATAGACCAATGCTGTAGCCACTGTACCATGCATGCGCTTATAAAGAAATAGGTTGAAATCGCGGAATATAAGCGTTTTGGCGGATTCTTATTGGTCGACTGAAAAGAGTTAATCATGATTAAAGCTCAGTCAGAGAATTTTCACATTTGGTGGATATATATGGACAAGCATCTTAAACCAAAGGGTTCGTTTCGGTTGTCGAATTTTTTTCGATTTTTTTTAACTTATTGCCATCATGATCTACCTATAAATAGAACAACGATCGTTGCAACTGGGATTTTAAAATTCCTATAATGGCATTACGTTGACAAATCATTATAGGCATGCATTTTATTAATAGGATGAGTATATTTTTTCACATGATTTTTCAATATTTGATGCCTTCACTTATCCCTAGTAGAAAAATTCAATAACTGTAAGTTAAGGGAAAGTCACGTGGTAAGTAGATAAAATACTAAGGGTTAACAAACTAGTAGAAAAATTCACTAACCCTAAGTGAAGGGAAAGTTAAGTGACTTGTCGCATATTGGTAAGTATATAAATCACTAAGGCTTAAAAAAATCGGGTCTAAGTAGGTCGTTTTACTTGCAGCTATTGAATTCATCACTTGGGGCTGATAGAAACTTCACTTACCACTAACAAAAAAAGCTAAGTAGACACAATTTTAACCACGTGAACGAAGTCGCGAGCGACCATCTGGTATATTTATGTTTTTTTAAACGCCTTAAGTCGCGCGCCTTAGCACCACTGAATAACGCACCGTAAATTATTCAGTGTGCATAATTCAGTGGTAGCATATTTTGAAAGAAGGCCGTTACTACTTTTTTTGGCGCTTAGACCTATACTTGCAGTGAGTATGATGTCTGAAACTCTGTTTGATGTCACTTTCTCTGGACGTGTATTCTTGAACAGGGAGCGGCAGATCTATGACGAATGATCACATGGGACGAAACCGTTATATTATTCAACGATAATCCGAACTTACGGATTTCATGAAAATCATACGTTCCCAATCGCATGGTCCGAAACTGGGAAACAGCGCCGAATCTAGTGGCGCTTTTGCAAGAAATAAGATTTTTTTTGCTTCCTAAATTACTTTTTATTTGTGGGAGGTGATAGATCCTATGCGATATATCCCATCGCACGAGAGAAAGACCGGATCGTATTTCAAGAATGCCCGTTCTGGAGAACTTTGTCAATTTCCTAAATGTTCACCAATATCAAGGGAAATCCGTCCAGAATATAATGGGTCTTTTAAAATATTTTTGTAAAAAAACATATCTTGTTTAGGAATTGGTCCTGGTTCTGGTTGACATTATTTTGACAGAAATTTTGATACCGGTTCTAAAATATTGTGAAGATATCTTTAATTGTACTCAAAAAAAGAATACCTATAATTTTGCAAAATTTTAGAGGTTACGTTTACAACCAAAGTGGCGAAACAAACTCCCAGGGTGTCGATTCTTGAATTTTATAGGAAAGGTCGCACGGGAACGTTCACCTCCTTAAAATCGACGAATAACGACTGTCCGACCACAGTCGAACCTCACCCGATTGCTGTGTATCAAAGGAACCTCCCTACACTTTCATACACCTGCCTCTAACCATTCTCTCAATTCAAGAATCGGCACCCTGGCTGGTTCTAAAATTTTACAACCGGATATGATGTCATTGTTTTAAATCAAAAGAAACTGTCCCGGTTCTGATTCAACCAGAACAGGGCCAATTGTAAATCCAAAATTATTTAAAGATGAGCACAATTTTTTTATATTTTACAATTATAACTTTGTTCAAGGACCTATTTTTATTTCTTATTTGCCAAAGTCAAATTTTAAAGCGCGTTTCTTAAGTATAATTTTACGAGGCTCCGTCTTAGATTATGTTAATTTTTCTGGTTACAAATCAAAACTTTTACTATTTTGCTAGCTCAAGCCTTTTGGGTTTAAGCTAAAATGGAAAAAGCAGCTGACCCTTTTTTTAGTTCAAAATATTAAATATTTTGTACAAAATGAGTAGCACCCTTTTCATTTCATACAAATTTTATTGTGGAGCGGTTCTCTGAAAGGAAATATGTTAGACGCATTTTGTTCAAGACGACTTGGCCTAGAAAATGTCATCTATTTTCTCCATGAATGAATGAATAAATGAATGTAGAAATGCATCTTGCTGGGCCCGTTGAACGCCCAGTATCCATGGTTTAGCCCTGGAAGCCTGCCTCTTTCGCAAAAGAACAGATTTTTCTGGGCTGCAACCTTCTTACATCGCCTAAGGCCAGGCTCCAGGACGTGTATTCTTGAAAGTCATACGATCCGGTCTTTCTCTCGTGCGATGGGATCAATCGCACGCATATATGAATGAGGTTAAATATAGGCCTTTCCCAGGCCAAACTTGTAAGCAAGATCTAAAATCTAGCAGGTTCGTCTTCGCTCTTCGGTCGAGACCTCATCTTTGTTGATTTGTTTTGATCACACATGGTCGTTTTCCGCGATTTGGTTTATGCAAATTTTTTTATTGTGATATTTTAATCTTTGGTTACGCGAAAGTCTTTAGGAGTTATAATAAAAACTGGAGGAGTTTAAGATGTCGCTGCATAAAAAGACGGGCTGTGTTTGTGGATGCCGCCAAACAACAAAAGTGAAGTTCCACATGTTGGTAATTTGACTGATTTTCTAAAAACGTAAACAAATAGAAAAATATTGACAACTCTACAGCTATCTTTCTGGATTTTGGTTGGTTATCTGATGACGATGGCTGCGCATGTGCAGAACTGCTAAGCTTTGACGCCAGAAAGAGACAATAAGAGTCATAAAAGAGTAAAAGGTATAGGCATATATATAGGACATCCTGCTTACAAAGTTGTGCACGCCGAAAGCATTGCAAGGGCGTATATTTAAGCTCATACATATATGATCGCATGGGATCTATCACCTCCCAGAAATAAAAAGTAGTTTAGGAAGCAAAACATTTAAAAAAAACCTCTTTCTTGCGCAAGGGTCACTAGATTCGATGCTGTTCCCCGGTTTCGGACCATGCGATCGGGAACGTATCATTTTCATGAGATTCGTAAGATCGGATCATCGCTCAAGAGTTCGTCATAGATCTATGCCGCTCCCTGTTCAAGAATACGCGTCCAGCAGGACATGCAAGGCCGATTCTTCGTCCTCCATGCATCATCGACTCTCTGAGTCTCCACCCACTAAGCAAATACCTGTTACATTTACATTACCTCAATGTTTTTTTTGTAACCTGTTATGTAACGCAACTTGAAACATTAACGACGATATTACATTGCCAGTACATCAATAGTCCTAAACATTTACGTAACAGTGTTGCATTCGATTTTTTTAAGGATGTGACTTGCATGTAACATTTAACGATACACGGCTAGGTATTTTTTTTTAAAATTTACCTCTAACTTGTTAAAAATTGGTTCAAACAACATAAAAAATATATTTTTGTGCTTTAAAATATTTGATCTTAGCGGTTACATCTTAAAAAAATAAAAAAAAATACAAAAAAATAAAAAAAATGTCAGCCGACGGGATCCGAACTCTTAATCCAAACACGAAGGTTTCAGCGCCTTAGACCACTAGACCATCTCAGTTTTGTCGAGAATTGTCACCAATTCACGGTATATTAATGCAGTGATGCCATTGGTTCGATTTTTACAGAAAATAGTGGGTTTGCTTTTTTTAATATTAATTTAATTATTTGTTTTTAATTAATAAAATATAATATGAAAATGTTTCAGTTGCAATTAAAAAAAATTATATACAAATATTGACTCACAATTAATTGAATCATAATTTAGCGAAATTAATAAAAAACTGAAAATATATAATAATTTCCTCAACCCGTAAAAAAATCAAATCCTAAAATGATCGTGCGTTAATTACTACGAATACATATAAATTTATACTTATATAGGTATATTTTCCCTTTTGTGGGAAGTTTTTAAAAAAATCGCAGGATTTTCATAAAAACAGTAAACTTTTTGATATCATTCCTTACTTTTTCAAAAATTTTCGCCATATTTGGTTTAAAAGTTTCATTAATTTTGGAATGTTGTATTTTGTCATTTTCTAATAAGTAACCACGTAATTGTTTAGTTGACATTAATTGAGCTCACAATACTGCTGCTTTCATATGATCATTAGACTAAACTTGTTTCAATTTTGATGTTTATTAGACACTTAAAGTAAATATTTCAACGCATCGGTATCGATATACGTAACGCGTTCGAAACAAAGTCAAAATACACTACATTTTTGACTTGTTCATGCCATGTTTCGAATGATGCCTGCTTCTCTGACGGGTGTGATGACAGAATCTCGTTGCGTACGGAAGGATGTACGTATCCTTACGGACCCACGAACATACGTAACGATTTCAATCAGCAGTTCTGTCATCGCAACCTTTAAGAAAGCGGGCATCGTTCGAACATCGCATAAAATACCGATACCAATGCGTTGAAATATTTACTTTAAGTGTCTATTAACTTACAATATTGTATTTTGTCATGTCACAATAAGAACCAAATTTTATTTTAAGTTTGACACTTAATAAACTTCCAATCTTGTGTAAAATCATGTAACTGTAAATAAGCAAATTTGTTTTGACAGTGATATTTATTAAACTTCAAATAATGTTATTTTTCAGTTACATTATCGTTTACATTTCTTGTTAGATCCAAGATTAAATATTAACGTAAAATTAGTGTTTCCTTCGTGTATCAGCGATTCTTTTAAATAGAATGTTGATTTCGAACTTACATTTTACTTTTTAAACATTTTTCTTAACGTATTCAAAGTTACACCAATTTTACATTTTTTTCAACGTTGAAAACCTGTAATGTAACGAACCTTGCTTAGTGGGCGGCGATTCCCAGCGTATCTAGAAGCTTGTTGAGGCGACGCGACGGTGTCCTTTTAGGAGCCCTGTTACTAGTCTCACATCCTTCCTACCTAGGTGGAGCAAGGACTTTGAGCTCTGTTTCGGTTGGACCGTCCATGCTGACCACGATTTTAACTTATGCAGTCCTCTTGTGTTGAAGAAGATCTACTGGGCCCTTGAACAGTTCCTTGTTGATTCTTATTTTTAGAGGTTCCACTGCGTACCTGTTCGGTTCCCTGTGTTACCTCCTGGTTGTCGAAGAGGGTCCCTCTGGAGTTCCCTCACACACGAGTAAACCGGCTAAAATTACCTCCCCAGCAACAAGGTGCGCCTGGTTCCCTGAGGAAGGTTTTTATTGTGGTGCTTCATCCACGCGGCCCGTGCGTTTAAGCCAAGGCCCCCACACCCGTCCTCGATCCACCATTCAGAGAAGTCGAGAGCGAGCCAGAGTTATGTTCACCTAAGCGCTCCCGATCTCCGGCTTACAGATCCTAAAGAGCTGCGTTCCAGGAGGGGTGTGGTATCACGTTCGCCAACAGGATTTAGTCACCGACTTATTCAGTAGGGTCCACCCCCGCGACTTGGATGCATCTGTTTAGAATTACCCAAGTGATATTCAGAGAAGGGCGCTCTGGGTCCCCTTGGGCCGGGTTAATGCTTGTATCTTGCAAAACAAGCAAAAATCAATTTTCTACATAAACACAGAAATAATATTTTTATTCAAACTCAGGAAAAAAGCCCATAGGTTCTCATGAAAGTGAGTTATTATATTATTTTATAGAGTTTTATAAGATTCTAACCCGTAAAAAAATCAAATCCTAAAATGATCGTGCGTTAATTACTACGAATACATATAAATTTATACTTATATAGGTATATTTTCCCTTTTGTGGGAAGTTTTTAAAAAAATCGCAGGATTTTCATAAAAACAGTAAACTTTTTGATATCATTCCTTACTTTTTCAAAAATTTTCGCCATATTTGGTTTAAAAGTTTCATTAATTTTGGAATGTTGTATTTTGTCATTTTCTAATAAGTAACCACGTAATTGTTTAGTTGACATTAATTGAGCTCACAATACTGCTGCTTTCATATGATCATTAGACTAAACTTGTTTCAATTTTGATGTTTATTAGACACTTAAAGTAAATATTTCAACGCATCGGTATCGATATACGTAACGCGTTCGAAACAAAGTCAAAATACACTACATTTTTGACTTGTTCATGCCATGTTTCGAATGATGCCTGCTTCTCTGACGGGTGTGATGACAGAATCTCGTTGCGTACGGAAGGATGTACGTATCCTTACGGACCCACGAACATACGTAACGATTTCAATCAGCAGTTCTGTCATCGCAACCTTTAAGAAAGCGGGCATCGTTCGAACATCGCATAAAATACCGATACCAATGCGTTGAAATATTTACTTTAAGTGTCTATTAACTTACAATATTGTATTTTGTCATGTCACAATAAGAACCAAATTTTATTTTAAGTTTGACACTTAATAAACTTCCAATCTTGTGTAAAATCATGTAACTGTAAATAAGCAAATTTGTTTTGACAGTGATATTTATTAAACTTCAAATAATGTTATTTTTCAGTTACATTATCGTTTACATTTCTTGTTAGATCCAAGATTAAATATTAACGTAAAATTAGTGTTTCCTTCGTGTATCAGCGATTCTTTTAAATAGAATGTTGATTTCGAACTTACATTTTACTTTTTAAACATTTTTCTTAACGTATTCAAAGTTACACCAATTTTACATTTTTTTCAACGTTGAAAACCTGTAATGTAACGAACCTTGCTTAGTGGGCGGCGATTCCCAGCGTATCTAGAAGCTTGTTGAGGCGACGCGACGGTGTCCTTTTAGGAGCCCTGTTACTAGTCTCACATCCTTCCTACCTAGGTGGAGCAAGGACTTTGAGCTCTGTTTCGGTTGGACCGTCCATGCTGACCACGATTTTAACTTATGCAGTCCTCTTGTGTTGAAGAAGATCTACTGGGCCCTTGAACAGTTCCTTGTTGATTCTTATTTTTAGAGGTTCCACTGCGTACCTGTTCGGTTCCCTGTGTTACCTCCTGGTTGTCGAAGAGGGTCCCTCTGGAGTTCCCTCACACACGAGTAAACCGGCTAAAATTACCTCCCCAGCAACAAGGTGCGCCTGGTTCCCTGAGGAAGGTTTTTATTGTGGTGCTTCATCCACGCGGCCCGTGCGTTTAAGCCAAGGCCCCCACACCCGTCCTCGATCCACCATTCAGAGAAGTCGAGAGCGAGCCAGAGTTATGTTCACCTAAGCGCTCCCGATCTCCGGCTTACAGATCCTAAAGAGCTGCGTTCCAGGAGGGGTGTGGTATCACGTTCGCCAACAGGATTTAGTCACCGACTTATTCAGTAGGGTCCACCCCCGCGACTTGGATGCATCTGTTTAGAATTACCCAAGTGATATTCAGAGAAGGGCGCTCTGGGTCCCCTTGGGCCGGGTTAATGCTTGTATCTTGCAAAACAAGCAAAAATCAATTTTCTACATAAACACAGAAATAATATTTTTATTCAAACTCAGGAAAAAAGCCCATAGGTTCTCATGAAAGTGAGTTATTATATTATTTTATAGAGTTTTATAAGATTCTACGAGTCGGACTCTCTTCTTTGTAAAAACTGATTGAAGCAATCTGAATTTTATGAGCATGAGATTTGTCTTGGTTTTAACAAGTTTGTTTCAGTTACCGCATAGAAAACATATAAAATGTTAAAAACAAAAACCAACGTGGGCTCATCAGTGGTCCCACTGATCACCCTCCCCAAACATCATTCAACACCGTCATACACTTTGATTTCCAACTTTTAATCACTAACAAATAGGCATCGTTCTGCACCTGATTACGCGTTCGTCCTGGCGGGCGTGTTAATCTTTCGAATAGGGTTGTTAGTTGCTCAGGGCGAAACATCGTTTGATCATTTCTCTTTTCACTTTGGTCCTTTTTGTGTTCCTTGTGAGATACTCATCCAAGTTTGAATTTTCGTTTTTTCCTCCCAAGATTTTTTGATCTTTTGTTTTTAGTTTCTTTTTGTTAAAGTAACTGATGCGGAGGTTTTTTAACTTTTTTTTGTTTTCATCGCCTTAGGAGCGCAACCCTATTGGAAAGATTAACACGCCAGGACAAACCCGTATCAGGTGCCTTAGATAAGTGCCAGTGCGGAACGATCGTTATTTGTGAATGATTCAAAGTTGGAAACCAAAGTGTATGATGATGTTGAATGATGTTTGAGGAAGGTGACCAGTGGAACCACTAATGAGCCCACGCTGGTTGGCGAAACATCATTCGATCATTTCTCTTTTCGCTTTGGTCCTTTTTGTGTTTCTTCTAGGATAGTCATCATAGTCATAGTTAATTTTATTTTTTTTTCACCCAAGATCTTTTGATCTTTTGTTTTTAGTTTGCTTTTGGTTGAAGTAACTAACTCGGAGGTTTTTTAACTTCTTTCTGTTATATAAAATATTGTTTATGTCATAACATATGTTTTAATTCAAATAATCTAAAAATGGATTAACACACCATTTTAAAAATCTTTTTGCCAGATACGAACAGTATAGGGCTGATGAATTTTAAAGCTTGACAGTGAAGTTTTTTATTTGCCACACTTCCTGGTTTTTAAGTTATACATAATGATGACATTGTAAAATGGTTTATTTATTTTTTTTAAACTGGGGTATTGTGATGACAGCCATCAACACAAAATTGTAGTCCTTGTCCTAAAAATAAAAATAATGTAGCTAATTATAATATTACAGAGGCAGAAAAAGTCATATTTCTTTGCAGTTTACCAAAAAATATTTGTTGCTACCAGTATCAGTACTCAGAGGGGACACGACGATATATATATACAAGTTTTAAATGAGTTGTTAGCACCTCAGTGAAATATATTTTTAAAGTGTGCTGAAAGGATACACACCTAGAGACAATATGCTTTAGCTTTTCTTTATTATGTCTAAAACTATAAATCTGATTTGTTCAGACATTTTAACTATATGTTTTATAATACAGGGCGTTTCAAAATTCCCTAAAAAGATTTTTACATTATCATCATCCAAGTATCATTCATCCAAGAAAAGTTACCTATATATTTTTTTTATTTTAAATTTTGGTGTAAAATTTCGGTCTATCTGGAGAATATTCTCTAAAATGTTTACCTTTACTGGCATGGCTTGTGTTAAGAATTTTGAAGTTGTCAAAGTTTTATTTTCAATAATTTACATTTCTGGTGGTTAGAAACTGATATGTAGATAAACGGTGCATCTCAAAAAACTATTAACAATTAGTACAAGTACCGATATATAATTTTTGTTCATAGGGAATTTTGAATCACCCTGTATAGATTCGATACGCTGCTTTCAAAAAGTGGCACGAGATGGGGTCAACATGTATTCATAGGGAATTTGGGTATATTCATGCATTTCTGGGGATTTTCGTCAAAACGCGCCGGTATGAACTAGAAACCCCGGGTGTCCACCCCGCTTCAAAATACCCCTTGTAGGCACGCGTTGGTGTGCATAGGACTTAACTAAAAAAACTTTGTTTCTATAGGGCTTGAGAAAAACCAATTCTCATAATGAAGGCGGTGTGTCTGCCAAGGTAGTAAAATTTCGTTGACACTCGAGTTTGCGGGAAGAATTTTCGGCTTTATAGGGGGTGTAAAATATTGTGTAAGACGGGTCGCTAAAATTGGGATAAACCATAATAATAAGAAAGTATGCTTGGCTGTCTTAAAATGTTGGTTTAAGTTTTAAGTTTAATTTATTAAGAATCGAATTTATGGGAAAATTACACTTTTTGGCTACACCTATCTCAGAATCACAATTAGAACTGCACTCTTAACAATTTGTTTAAATGTCATTCAATTACAAAAAAATTAGAAAAATCTGTTGGATATTAAAAAAAATAACTTTTAGTTTAAAAAATAATAACAGATAAAAAGTTCAAAAGTAAAAATATCACAAATACATAGATAACAGATAATATAAAATAAAATAATGCACAACAAGATTAAAAAAATACAAACAGAGATAGAACCGCTAATAATATTATTGCATTAAAAAGAAATGGTTATATGATACTTCGAGGGAATATATACAAAAATAATAACAATAACAAATCTTACGAACGAAATTTTAGATAAACAATTATTTAACTTTTTATTTTTATTTAGATTTATGTCTTCCTTGATCTGATTTGCAAAACTAAAAGCTTTTACTCTAACTTTACTTAAAACATAAAACCACAACTCTTTATTAACAATCGAATATATTTTCAATTTTATTCTAAATCTGTAGATTGTAGAATTGTGTACTAATTAGTTCCCTTTCACAAAATTTTGTACTTGATGAATAACGGAGTAATATGCACTTAAAAGAGGGAGGTGGGGGGGAGCGGCTTGACGCTAAGCAGCTGCACCTCCCCATGCTTAGGAGATAGATTTAATGAAAGTTGATATGTCAGAATTCTGTACTAATCATGTATTCTTAAAGAAGGGTACTTTTAGTTTACAAAAACCATCGGTTCCTAAGATTTTTGTTTGTTTGTTATGGGGTGTATAGCTTGATATCAAGGTACACTCCCCTCTGCTTAGGAAAGTCGACCAAAAGTGACTATGCCAGAATTTGGTACTAATTGTGTACTAATTTCGGCTCCTTCTAAAAAATTGACCACTTTCGTTAACTTCATTTTTTTTAATTTTATGTTATGCTTGATATTAAGGCACACCCCCCTCTGCCTAGTAAAGAGATTTGGAAAAAAAATAATTATGCCATAATTTGCTACTAATTATGTACCTACTAATTTCGTTTTTTTTTAAACTTTTTGTTTTGTTTTTATGGGATGTGTAGCTTGATATCAAGGCACACCCCCCCCCCCTCTGCTTAGGAAATAGATTTGAAAAAAAAAATTATGCCATAATTTGCTACTAATTATGTATTAATTTTGTCCCCTTCTAAAAAATTGCCTATTCTCAAGATCCCTTATTTTTTTTTTGTTTAAATGGGGTGTGCCTTGATATCAAGCTACACACCCCATCAATATAAAAAAAAATTAATTTATCTTGAGAGTAGGCAATTTTTTAGAAGGAGGGGAAATTAGTACTAAATTCTAGCATAGTCACTTTTGGTTGAATCTGTTGCCTAAGCAGAGGAGGGGGATATCAAGCTACACACATCATAACAAACAAACAAAAATCTTAAGAACCGATGGTTTTTGTAAACTAAAAGTACTTTTCTTTAAGAGTACATAACTAGTACAAAATTATGACGTATGAACTTTTATTAAACCTATCTCCTAAGCATGGGGGGGAGGTGCAGCTTGGCGCCACCCCCTTTTAAGTACGAAAAACTTCGTTATGCATTAAGTACAAAAATTTTGAAAAGGGGACTAAATTAGTACATAACTAGTACATAATTTTTACGATATCCAAATTGAGTTTCGTTGAGGGATGGGGGCATAACTTGACTGAGCTGATTTTAGATTTATTCCCTAATGTTATTTACAAATACACAAACAAGGTAAAACTTACGTGGAGATTTGTTTATTCGAACCTTCAGTAAAAAGACAGCAAAAGTATCTTTTGTAAGTAAAAACAGTTTTTCCTACGCCTGATACCTAGATCTAAGTATTAATGGACTTATTATATTCTTGTACGTATCCAGAAAGTTGAAACATTTTTTTTTCAACAAGTCGTTTGTTTTAATTGGTTAGGTAAAAACCCAAAGTTTCTAAACTGCTCTTACATGGTTGTTACTTTGAGCAGCCAATTGGAAACAAATTGCTAAAAACTTTTTTGTCATTTTAAGGTCTTAAAGATTTATGATAAGAGAAAAGAAAATTATTTCTTTCAATATATTCTTTCAGTAACTTTCATGGGTGTTTTCTAAATAGAGGCATAAAGCTACATCATAAATTTTAACTCTTATTCATCCCTATACATATCGGAAGAAGATGAGTGACAAAAAATTATATAAATCACTCCCTAAATGCATACGTAATGTATCTACTTTATTTAACTCATCATGTATTTTAAATGAGACCATTGATCACAAATTGGGACCAAAGAATAGGTAAATTGCCACAGATCGGGATAAGATACGTATAAGTCTTTGCACATGCGCATTTCGACACAAATACGGATAATTGATGAATTTAAATATTGGTTTATGTTTCCAATTTCTATTAGGATATGAGCTGTTTAGATACAACGTCAAGGCGATACAAAATAGAAAAATTCTATACCCGCCAACGATTTATTTTTATATTCAGTATCATTCGGTATGCTAAGCACATACATTTCGAAAACACAGACCCGGCTAGTTAGTAAGATTTTCCTATCAGAAGAAAAACGAAAGGAACACGGAGCGGAACGTGAATGTCCCGAGGGGTGAAAGTGAGCATCGTCAGTGGTCCGCTGGCGGCCCTGTTTTCGAAAGACAATAGGTTCTATCTGCAAAATACATTTTGGAGCAAAATATACAAGAAGCATTTTGGGTTTTGTAAACTAGTGTTAAAAAAATTCTAACCTAGGTATGGTTTTACCCTTTTTTCCCCCAATTACGCCCTTATAGACTTAGGGTGACTATAGAGAGATATAAGTAGTAAATGGACCTTAAAAAAAGTGCTGGATGTGATTAGATTTGATAAGTACAACATAGGAATTGTATTTCATAAATACATATCCTCTTTTTTATCTTTTAAATTCAAAATCCCTTATGGTAGTATTACTATGCTGGACCGGCAATAGTCACAAATTTCTTATTTTTTAGCTAAGTTTTAAATCCTTCTTCTCAGATCAAACAACATTCGGCCGAAATATTTTTTTATTACATCGATTGTCGGTCGTTTTGGAAATATAAAAATAAGGGTAAATAATATTGAATCAATATGTTATTTTAATTCTTCACTATTAAAAAGGGTTTCTAAATATTCTAAAACGTTTTGGTTTCTAAAAGACTTATTTTTAATTGTAAAAAATGTTAAATTTAGTTTATAAAATGTCTTAAAAATACATGTTTTAAAGGTGTGTGTAGTTGTTAGAGATAAATATGGAAGTTTTTCACAAAAAAATTGTGTGGCCAGAGAATTGCGGCTGAATTTTGTGAATAAGTTTGTCATAAAACCATTTAATTAAAATGTGTTTTGAAATTATATTAGGTAACCGTTATTCTTTATAAGAACACTTTATTAGCACAGTTGCCTTATTTTATTTTGTCCCCCAAAACAAGGCCCAGACAAGGTTTTTTGAAATAATATAGGTCACAATATACTCCATTTTTCTACCATTTTACCTGTTTTTGATGAAAATTTCCCTAATAGTCATTTTTGTCACCAGAACAGTGGGATTTTCGCGTAATTTGGTCCCTATTTAATTTATAAAGGGTAAGAGACCTATCCTATGTTAGAGATACGCTACGTGGGTGCGTGGTAATTGACAATTTTTCTGCAGTAATTTTTGTTCGGTTTGATAGCATTTAAAATATATAAATACAAAATACGGAGAATACCGCTCACAGATAGAGGTGGTAGAGAAATGCTACAAATTTTGTATATCTTCCTTTTTAGGACCCAATTATTCAGCTAGTAGAATTTTATCGATATTGCTTTAATGATATGTTTTGCCTCAAAATCCAAAATACGTAGATAAAAAGGGTAGCTTCCACAAGGATGGTGGGGGGAAGCTTAAAAGTTTTAACAGAATGAGAAATAAATTCCCAATGTCGATAGAGGAGTTAAATATAAATAAAAAGAGAGTTTTACCAACAGAAAACGGTTCGATTTTTCGCCTTCTCCACCAGTTCTAACACTGACTGATTCCAGACACAGTTTTCTGTCGGTAAAAGTCTTTTTTTATTTATATTTAACTCCACTATGGACATTGGGAATTTATTTCTCATTCTGTTAACTAATGTTTTGCCGAACATTTGTCCATGACTTATTGATTAGATCGTTCATGTTATTCGACTATAAAAACTTATGTCGCACTGATGATCTCTAACAAGAGTGAAACACGTGTCTGCGTCTAGTCTACAAGTCGCACCCGGTATGTATTCTTGTGGTACTCCGGTGTATTTTATAAAGTTCGTTTTTTTTGCTATCGATTCGTCATAGTAGAAAGCCCGATTGGTGGATGGACTGTGTCTGAAACCAGTCAGTGGTAGAACTGGTGGAGAAAGCGAAAAATCCAACAGTTTTCTGTTGGTAAAACTCTCTTTTTATTTAAAAGTTTTAGTTTTACTTTAAGGCTATAGGACTTAGCTTAGAGAATTTTGTTAATAATGACTGTTGGATTTTCGTAAGTTATATATGACCGAGGGATATGGATAGTTTGCGGACTACATTCTGAAGACAATATTGTATGATTTGTTATTATATTTTACATTCCTAATCTTTATAACTTGAATTTCACTGAGCTGTTTTGTATAATAAACAATACTCTACCTGACAGTAAAAGACAAAACAGGTCTTAAGATGAGCTTTTTATGGAAGGCGATAGTTTGTACTAATGCAAGTTTTCGGGGGTAATACCATAAGTGCTTTGAGGAGGCAATTTTTTATACAACGAAAAAAATAACCGAGTGCGGTTTTCAACAAAAATACTTCTTTTCAGAATTAATTCTCAAAGCACGCATGGTATTCGATCGAAAATTTCAAGAATATAGAGTATCTTCATTTTTTAAAATTTCCCCTGAACTAGTACGGCTCTGACTTCCTCGCATTTTATCGACAATCGACAATGATGCTCTTCGTCCATATCTGCAATTATCAGAACGGATTGATCGTTAGAAACAGGTGATCATTTTCAACGATATCTCTCTTTGATTTCAGTGCATGAAAAAGTCAAACCGGACAGAAATTAAGGTGAGTTTTATTCAATATCAGCCATTTGGATGAAGCGCATGGCTTAGATCCACCTTGAGTGGTTTTTCCAAAAATTAGATTGTCTTCAATTCGGTTAGTCTTTTCACCTGCATGGTCCACTGCTTCTTTAAAAAACTGCAACTTGGCCCTGCAGCCTTCTCCTGCTCTCCAGGCTAGTTCATAGGATAACTCAAAGAACAGCTTCTTTTGCAACCCGTCTGGTGTCCCTTCATCACAGCTACGCACACAGTTAATTTTAGTTTTCTCTTGTCCTATTGGGATTGCAGATCCCGTCGTTTTGCGTTTTTTGCTTCTCTTGTAGATTTGAAAATCATATCTTGAAATGGGTCAAGCTTTGCTTTTGCTGTGACGTTCCAAATTGTTTTCACGGTAGTTTCTTTATACTCCTCGCTGTTTCCTTTCTTCATATTTTGTGCCCAATCCTTCAAAATTTTCTCGCTCACCGGCGTTTCCTGCTTGAATTCATATTTTCTAGCTGCAGCAGCTGATGTTCTCTGGTATGATTTTTTGTATGTGCCAATCGATTTTGACCTCAGATAAAGACCTGAAACTATTCAGTTTGTATCAAAACTCGGAAACTCAGCGCGTCGCCAAATTTTTTTACTGCAGGTACGCGTTGCTAAGGCAGTAAGTCGTTCTGTTTATTCCATAGCAATCGCGATATAAACTTCTCTCCATAAAAAACTGGTACAGCAGAAGATAGCTGCAACGATATTTTATATTTTCCTATTTGCAACACTGACTTTGTTACTTTTTAGGTTATATTTTTGGCATATATAAACTTTTTATAAGGAGACGGCTTGTTGAGCGTCATTGCACCGTTGGCCGCAATAATGTTTTGAAGTCTTCTGGGCATCGAGTTGGCTAAACTAATGCCCTTACGATAAGTTCAATTAGATGTTCTGAATTCCTGGGAATGATATTAAAACTTGCTAATTTCTTTACGATCAGTCTCCAAACATTCTCTTTTCAATTCTGGTCATATGAACTCTATTTGACTGGACAGTTATCTTGTTGGAATACAAAATGATCTGGATAAGGGACCCTCACCTCTGGAAGCATTACATTTTCCAGCATATTAACGTAAACTTGTAAATCGTCTATTAATTCTAAATAGAACGCTATGTCCTCTAGCCAATATCCAACTCCAAATATTTACCGAAAATCTTCCCGCCCGGTCTTCGTTTACAGCAATATATCGTTATTCGTTCTTCGGGGTTCTTGGCGGTCGATAAACCAGAATTTGTTTTTTATCGCTGTTGGACTTAAAAATCTGTGAAAACTACCTGCTGCCAAAATTCTTCGTTCCTCAGATAATTTAACACAAAAATTAATCGAGACTGCTTCTTTTCTTCACTTAGTTTAATTTTTCTTTTAAATAAAAATAAAAAGAGAGTTTTACCAATAGAAAACCGTTGGATTTTTCGCCTTCCATTTTTCACTCTGTTAATTTTTTTTGCCGCAATGCGACACCTTAGCCTCGAACGTTTAATCCTCCTGCCTAATGTTGTTATGGATCCTGGAAAATTTGATTCAATTTTTACTTCTTTCGCTTTGGCAAACGGATGATTTTCCAGAAAATTGATTGCTTCTTGGTCTTCCTCTGGGCTAGTAACTTTCATCAAAATGTCGCCGGTGCCTTCCTTTCCTCTTGAAATCGGCTTTTTATGTTTACTGTCGTAGACTTACCTCTCCCATAATGAACAGCTACTTGCCGAATAGACCAACCACCGTCTAGTTTTGCTAAGATTTGAGCTTTGTCAAATTTGGAAAGATGCGGTGGCATTTTTTAAAATTTGGATGACACTGACATGCAAAACATGATGTTGTTGTCTGTGACATTAGACACTTAAAGTAAATTTTGAATGCATCCGTATCGGTATACGTGACGCGTTCGAAACAAAGTCAAAATATGCCACGTTTTTTGCTCATGCCATGTTTCGAACGATGCCTGCTTTTTTGACGAGTGTGATGACAGAATCTCATTGCGTACGGAAGGATGTACGAATCATTAGGGACCCACGAACGTACGCAATGATTTCAATCAGCAGTCCTGTCATCGCACCCTTCAAAAAAGCGGGCATCGTTCGAAACATCGCATAAACAAGTCAAAAATGTAGCGTATTTTGACTTTGTTTCGAACGCGTTACGTATACCGATACGGATGCGTTGAAATATTTACTTTAAGTGTCTACTGTCACTTATAGGAAGACAATGCCGTACTATAAAAATTTTAAAAATTATAGCAGCCTGCTTAATGCTGTACCAGTAAACACCGTTCTCTACCAGTTTTATGTGGAGAAAAGTGTGCATATAATGCTTTGCGGTAGGGACACCTTCTGCGCTTCATATATTATTGAGATCGCGTCAGAGTAGTGGAATTATCACCTACTGGGGAACTATCACCTACTAGAGAATTATCACTTGTTAACTCAGCGATAATTCCACACCTCTTATGGACAGTTTTACATATGAGGGAAATTTTCGCTGTAATTTGTTGCCTATTGGTCCAAATATGCCAGCCGCATCGATTTTATTAGTTAATACTTTCTGAAGGAAAATTGATAATGGGGAGAAATTTTTAAAAAGTATTTTGTGTTTCTTGTGCTAATTATATAAAATATCAAAAATTTTGCTGTAAAAAATATATTATTCTAGCTTCCAACGACAATGGGCTCAAGGTAAGTGTAATGAATTAAAATATTTACGGTTAGCTTCTGAGGGAGTCTGACTGCAATTCTTGCATACACTGCTGTGCCGCAATTCCTACGTACGCAACGAGTGCAGTCAGCTGTTCTGTTATCTTATTCACCATAAAAGGACGCGCCGTTCAAAACTTGACATACTTAAATAAGTCAGAAATATAGTACAGTTCGAAACCTCCGCCAGAGTAACATTTAAGAATTCTCCCCATAGATTTTATTTTCTTTGTTTAACACGTTTGCAGATACGCCCTTTGATATGAGCAAAGTAGAGCTTTTGGTGTCTTGTGGGGAGTGTAATAATGCCACCACCGCCGGCGTAAACGGTCTGGACCAAGAAACGTGGAGAGAATTTTTATATCGGTGGTGCCAATTCCTATCAGAATTTCCCTTGCCATTGTTTAATAAACTCTCGTCACACTATACTTCTCGCACGGAGAAAAATGTTTGTGTTTTTCTTACATAACTGATTCTGAAATTTGACCAGTAACAATTTTTGCATGATTTGTAACTGGTCCAATTTCAGAAACAATTTTTGAAAAAATGCACAATTACTTTTTTCCGTGCGTCCAAAAGACGATCGCGAAAACAATTGCTAGGTGGGCCAACTTTCAAAAATAAACTACACCGTAGGTTCGACAGATCTATAGCAAAAACTTTTAGTTTTTAAACCACGAATTTTTCGTTGCGGGATTTTGTCATAAAAATTCGAGAAACTACCTATTCTAATGACCTGGACTTTAATAACTTTCGTTAAAAACGACATAAAATTAATCTAGCTTCATATACAAAATGCGCATTTATTAATACTTTAACAAAAAAAGAGCACATTTTTAAATTTATTTTTAATTGCCAACACCGTTTGGTTACCAAGTAAAATGTCCTAGATTTGGGCAACGACACGCCTAAAAACAAGACAGCAGGAATTTGACTTTTCCACATTACGTAAAAAATCCCACTATTCTACCTAAATGGGGAAAGAACTTAAATTTTTCAGTGCAATTTTCTTAAAAATTTTCGCCCTCGGCGCTATGATATGTTGATATTTACAATTTTAGTTTAATTTGACTCAAAAATAGCATTTTTAATGTAATTTTCTCAAATTTTTGGCGCATTTAAACATTTTTTAAAATTAAAAATGTATGAAATAAACTTAAAATCTGAGTACCCCCCCCTCCTAGATTTGAGGCCAAATCCGAACTTGTAGTTATTAAGTTTTGTTTGCATATATTGATATGTTCCTGATAAAAGCTATTTTAATTTTTTCCCCCCTTTGAAATGGCTGGGACCGCCACTGTTCAATGTACAGTCGAAGGCAAAGAAATTGTTTTAGCACATTTTTGGTTATTTTTTTGGGAAAATTTTCGAACAAATTTAAGGGAAATGAATCGTCATTTTAAACACCGACACCAGTATTTAGTGCTTACGACTTTCATTTTAATACATAAGTTATGCAACACCCTGTATAAACAAATTTGATTGGGTCGCTTCTTTCTGATTCCAAAATTACCGTCTCTAAATGATTTTCAAATAAAATGGAAAACACTTCTCAATAAGAATAATAGTGGAACAGACGGATATAAAACAATATCCGTCCATGATCAGAACATTCGCAATCAACACTGGCAACAGTGCTCAACAAACTCCACAACTTCTTATTCTTACGCCCGACTATTCTTAGGAATTAAGGCTGAAACTTTCGAAAGGAGAAAATTCTTCACGACGAACCTCTCGTTGGTTTTGCGTGCGTCGCCTTCCAGATTTCCGAGAAAAACTAGATGTTTGTTTTACTTTTCTGTTAAAGTCGCTGAGTCACTTTAGGAACCTCGTTAATATAAAGTTTGAGTCCGTTTTCCATAAAGATGTAAAATAGTTATTTACCTAACAAGTGCGGAAAGTGATACTTTTCCGGCAGTTGCTCGAACGACGCGGAGTAGAGTTCAGGCAAACCGTCAAGGGCGGAAAGACACTAATTATATTATAATCTTTGTAAATTGAAATGCTTAATTCTTAGGCAAGAATTATTAATTTTTTTTTCAATATTACAATTTTTCGCTATTTCTTTTTAATTTTCTTTAAAAAAAAACAGAAATCTTTTTGCACCCGTGATCAAACCAAAAAGTTTTGTGCATCGGTAACCAAAAAAGCTGGGTTTTAGTTATCTGCAGAGAGTTACTGAAATCATGTTTTTAATGAATTGCACACAGAGGAATTTGAAAACGGAGTAGGACGTAAATTCTCTTGTGTACCACCATTCTTTATCTATATATAGTATAAAAAGGGTATCCCGTCAACCAAACCATTGATTTTCCATACTTGTTAGGAAAATAGCTTTATGTGGTTTATGGCTTTCTGTGTTATATTACCTGTGTCAAATATTTATAAGTAAGTATCATATAATCTGCAAAACAAAGGCAACCTCTAAAATATCTACATAAGTTCTATCTACCACATTTACCGTTTTGTTATTCATGATCGTGGGCCATGCAACAAATTAAATAACAAAAACCACGTTTTGTGCAATTACCAACACAAAACCTAAGCAACCATGAAATTTAGCTCTCAATTAAACACTTTTAATTTTCGAAGCTCGAGTGAAAAAACAAATCCGCACTCAACATGCACTTAATTTCCGTTTTTAAATTGAAATTACAAAACACAACATCAGAAAGTGTTTAAGCACATTGCTGAATGATTTATTTTTTGGCCGAAACACAATATAGTTTGCCGCAAAATTTGTGACTAGATATAAAAAAATTATTTGGTAATTAAACTCAAAATCTTAGGTTTAAAACTAAAATCATAATAGGTTTAATCTAACATTTAGGTTGACTCCTTGAAGTCCATTATTATAGTACTATGGGACTCGGATCTGGAAGTTTGAAATGAAAAAATAATACGGAAAAGATTTGTAGCGTAGGGGGCAAAGGGTGAGGGAATAAATCGGAAAAAAGTTTTTCGTCGACCAGGATTTGAACCCGGGACCTCTAGAAAACCAGTCTAATGCTCTACCAACTGAGCTAGAGAACTGGGGTTTTAATTGGCTATTCAGAAACGCTTTCGTCCGATTCATTTGTTAGTAGTTGGGAAATCTTTGAAGCCTACTGCGGCATTAAAAACCTAGACATGTTATAAGGACAAGAAGGTACACATTCACGATTATTAGTTGTACGAAATTTCTATTGATATATCAACCAACGATACACGACATATAGCGTTTTATTGGAGGTTTCACATGGCGAATTTCGAACTAATAATTTCAGCCAAACATATTTACAAAGAAAAAATAATAACTTTATTATCCTGATACATAATTATTTCATTCATTCATTTGATATTGTACAGGGTCATCCATTATAAGCCTTCCCTGTGGGAAAGTTTTTACTATTGGTCGTAGGAGAAGCCCAAACTGACCTTACTTTTAAATAGAACACCCTATATATTTGTATGTTTAAAGAATTCTGGTTTAATTAATCCGTTTTTGATATATTTTTAATGTTGAAAACATGAATTGGTCTGGCAGCAAGAGAAAAGTACCTGTCCGTTAGTAAAAATCATTTTGACATAATTGACACCTTTATGTGAACTACTGTCATTGAAAGACAAAATGAAATGAAAGGTAATTTTCTCTCGCCACCAGGATGATACTGAGCCAAAATTTAAAATTTATGTGTTGAATACTAACTACAAATATCTCATACACAAATGAATTTAACCCCTTAGTGAATACCGCTCACTGAAAAGATTATTTTTCCTAAATTCCTAAAATATAAAAATATATAGGGTGTTCTGTAAAATACAATCGTCATTTTTGACAATTGTTAGTTTAAAAATAGAAAAATATTTCTTATATTAAATGCTTTTTGTCTGAACTTTCAAGAACCAATGTTAAAAAACATTCCCAGAGGGAAGGTTTATAATGGATTACATCACGTTTGGTAGTTTAAATAAACGTAGATTATTTATAAGTATATATATAACTATGAGATACCAGTGGCGCACCCAGTAATTGACTTCGGGGGAAGGGGGGGGGGGTTGAGGATAGATAATAAAAGAAACCTAATTTGAAGTAAAAATATGACCATAATTGATTCAATGAAACAGGTACTTAAAAGCGCGAAACTGGGCTCAAATGTAGATGGGAGGCTGTTAATCAAATTTAAAATTGTTTATGCACAAAGTGAACTTTTAATCCCTCAATTTAGGGACAAAAGGGGTACGTTTAATCCCTCAGAGATTAAAAAATAATTTTAATCCCGAAGGGATTTAAAGTAAACTTTTTCCAAATTAAACAATAATTTCATTGAAATTTTAATTATTTGTTAAAATGTATGAACGAAAAAAATAATTGGCATATGCATTACTTAAATCTAGTTCGGTCATTCTGTCTCTTTAGAAATGCCGTGAGTTTACTATATTTGCTGATGTCTACATTTGCTTCAGATATTATCGTGGCTTTGATCATGAAATATTGGCTCCATACAGAAGATGCCTTGAGATTCTTAGACTTCTGTAGGAAATATGCCAGGAGCACCTTTTCATCCGTAAAATTCTCTGCATGCTGTTCAGCGCACCATTTTCGGTAATCACGAAACTGTTTCTTGTAAACCTCGCGAGATTTTTGTGGAAGAAGGTAAAGGGATGGCCTCTTCCGCGGCCTCTTCAATGTTCATTTTCAAAAAAAATGGTGTACGATTTTTCTGGACTCACCGTTTGGTGACGCGGTTTGATAACAACAACTGACTGACATTTGTTTTGTGCCATAGCAACACTTTTATGGCCCAATAAATTTTGAGTGACAACTATCAGTAATACGAGCTGTCAAGCTTGAAAGTAGAGTACCGTTATGTGGTCTACTGTTAGTTTTTTAATTTTTTGTTTTTAGTTTCTCGCATTCTAAAGTGCATAAAATAGTATATAAACCTCGTGACTAAAGTGTATTTTAATCCCTTGGCGAATCGTAGCCCTCCCTACGGTCGGGCTACAAACCTTTCGCCGCGGGATTAAAAGAGGCACTGTAGTCCCTAGGTTTATAATGTACTATTATTTACTCAAAATTTGATGTCAAAATCATGCTTCAATATCCGCAGGCAAATTTTTTTTTTTTAAATAACACTTAAAACGTATTTTTTGACTTAAAATTAAACTAAAATCGTAAATATTGATGATTGATTGATAGCGAGCTTTCCCTCACAAAGGTAATGGTAACCGTAGATCCGGATTTCGCACTTGCGGTGCTCATCAGTACGGTGCTAGGAATTAGGAGATGAAATGATGAAATGATGATGGAAAAACATGACACAGGATTCATGTAAAAGACAACCATCTGTCAAATTGCTGAATCGGCAGATGTACCTTCATTTTGAAGGAAAATTAAGCGTCTGGATCTACGGTTACCATAACCTTTTTGAGGGAAAGCTCGCTATTCATTGATTTTGTTATTTATTCACCCTCACTAAATCCCTTTTTAAATTTATTAACTCCTGAGCTTAGGATATGTGTATATCTGTCTCCGTAGAGACGCTTAATTTTTTTTCAAAATGAAGGTACATCTGCCGATTCTGCAATTTGACAGATGGTTGTCTTTTACATGAATCCTGTGTCATATTTTTCCATCATCATTTCCTCATTTCATCTCCTAATTCCTAGCACCGTACTGATGAGCACCACAAGTGCGAAATCCGGATCTACGGTTACCATTACTTTTTTGAGGGAAAGCTCGCTATTCATTGATTTTGTTATTTATTCACCCTCACTAAATCCCTTTTTAAATTTATTAACTCCACAGCTTAGGATATCTGTAAAAATAGTTATATCTGTCTCCGTAGAGATGCTTAATTTTCCTTCAAAATGAAAGTACATCTGCCGATTCTGCAATTTGACAGATGGTTGTCTTTTACATGAATCCTGTGTCATATTTTTCCATCATCATTTCATCATTTCATCTCCTAATTCCTAGCACCGTACTGATGAGTACCACAAGTGCGAAATCCGGATCTACGGTTACCATTACCTTTTTGAGGGAAAGCTCGCTACAAATTTTAATGGTTAAAAGCTTGATCGATCTAGTAAGTAAGATACTATTTATAATGTATTTTTCTTTTCTCCTTTTTTTTTCAAAGGTCTCAAGGGGAGATATTGCATAAGACGCCTGAACTACTGTCCCGCCAGAGTCATTTCTCCTCTACCAGGAGAGTCCGGGTAGTGTCGGATTCCTACCGACTAAAACCCCTCAATTGTGACTCCAACCTGCCAGGTCACTGCACTGCAGACATTTCTGGCTTATTGTGCACCTTCTTGGTTCCTAGGCTAACCACTCCATTAATTTTGTCCCCTGTGCAATTTTGTACAGGTCCTTAATGGAGTAGTCCCCAGTCAATATTGAGTCTAGTTTAACTTCCCCAAATATTAGATGCCTTTTGCGATCCAGTACCTCGCAGTGGTATTTAACATGTTCTACTGTTTCCGGTTCGTGATTGCATAGTCTGCAGCTCAGGTCTCCGTGATACAGGCCCATGTTGTTTAGGTGAACTTTAACCGCAATATGGCCGGTCATGATTCCTATTATAGTTCTCACTTGCATCCTACTATACTTTAGCAGGTCTTTCGTGAGTTTTGCATTCAGGCCTTTGATAAAGGCTCTGCTCTGTCTTAGCCTCTGTCTTTCCAGCCAGTGGCTTTCGTGTTTTTCCCTTATGCAGAGTTTGACATTTTGTGTAAGCTCTCATGCCCACTCGCTAATATATTAATACATGCTTATTGCAGAATTAACCTTTACCTACGGAAAAAAGAAATACTGTAGTATCGTAGTCTGTCTATCTAAACTTGTTTTCCTCCAAACAAGAAATCACTAGCGCCACCACTATATCTTTGCGGCTTGCACCGGACCTAAACCGTAGCCAGTGGGCCTGAATTAGTAAATTATGGACTATCAGATAATCCTCATTCGATTTTCAGTCGTTATTATGCATCTAAATTTTAACGGTAGCTGGTTTTTAGGACAAAGGTGTGATTGAGGATTGAATTTTCTAAATCGGTTGCAAGACAGCAGAAAGGAAAAGTTTATTAAAGGGCTGAAGTCATACAGCGTGGGGTAATAAAAACTGAGATAACGTTTCCGCACCAAAAACAATAACAATAATGCTTTTGCTGTCTTCTGCCACAACGTTTTGAAAACGTCATGAAAATGTGATAGCTTTTTTGTCTATACGGCAGATGATTATTATTGTACATAAAGCCAATGTTGTTTAAAATTTAACTTCTCTGACACTAAATGCATTTTAAAATTGCAATTAAATCAAAATTGTCAGTCCCCATAAAAAATTAAAGATGGATGTCACCTAAAAATAAAAATTGTTGATGGTTAACAAACAATAAATTCTTCCCACTTCCCAAACGATGGAATCTTTGTACAAAGGCCCTTTTGTTTACGATACATAATACCTTGTTAAACTATAGGCTCCTTAAAAATTTGAGAAAATAGTTTTTTTTAAATTATGAAAATTTTAATGTTCTTCAGTTTATTCTAGAATTAAACGGAAAACATCAAATAAATTTAAATAAAAAAAAATCGCATAAAAATCTTGAGGCAAATCACACATCTTGGCGCAAATTCCGAAAATGTAAATCGCGGTTGCCGAGTTTCCATAATTTTATTTCCTTATTTTATTTCCTGTAATTATGTAATATAGCAATAAACAGAATGCACAGGGCGTTACGAATCATAGAACACTGGTGTCAACAAAACGGTCTCTCTGTCAATCCAGGAAAGATAGAGATGATCCTGTTCACAAGAAAGACGAAAATGGAGGGATTCAGAGCACCCAAGATGTACGGGTGACCCCTGACTTTGGTTTCAGAGCTGAAGTACCTAGGGGTCACCCTAGACAAGGGGCTCACCTGCATCCTACTATACTTTAGCAGGTCTTTCGTGAGTTTTGCATTCAGGCCTTTGATAAAGGCTCTGCTCTGTCTTAGCCTCTGTCTTTCCAGCCAGTGGCTTTCGTGTTTTTCCCTTATGCAGAGTTTGACATTTTGTGTAAGCTCTCATGCCCACTCGCTAATATATTAATACATGCTTATTGCAGAATTAACCTTTACCTACGGAAAAAAGAAATACTGTAGTATCGTAGTCTGTCTATCTAAACTTGTTTTCCTCCAAACAAGAAATCACTAGCGCCACCACTATATCTTTGCGGCTTGCACCGGACCTAAACCGTAGCCAGTGGGCCTGAATTAGTAAATTATGGACTATCAGATAATCCTCATTCGATTTTCAGTCGTTATTATGCATCTAAATTTTAACGGTAGCTGGTTTTTAGGACAAAGGTGTGATTGAGGATTGAATTTTCTAAATCGGTTGCAAGACAGCAGAAAGGAAAAGTTTATTAAAGGGCTGAAGTCATACAGCGTGGGGTAATAAAAACTGAGATAACGTTTCCGCACCAAAAACAATAACAATAATGCTTTTGCTGTCTTCTGCCACAACGTTTTGAAAACGTCATGAAAATGTGATAGCTTTTTTGTCTATACGGCAGATGATTATTATTGTACATAAAGCCAATGTTGTTTAAAATTTAACTTCTCTGACACTAAATGCATTTTAAAATTGCAATTAAATCAAAATTGTCAGTCCCCATAAAAAATTAAAGATGGATGTCACCTAAAAATAAAAATTGTTGATGGTTAACAAACAATAAATTCTTCCCACTTCCCAAACGATGGAATCTTTGTACAAAGGCCCTTTTGTTTACGATACATAATACCTTGTTAAACTATAGGCTCCTTAAAAATTTGAGAAAATAGTTTTTTTTAAATTATGAAAATTTTAATGTTCTTCAGTTTATTCTAGAATTAAACGGAAAACATCAAATAAATTTAAATAAAAAAAAATCGCATAAAAATCTTGAGGCAAATCACACATCTTGGCGCAAATTCCGAAAATGTAAATCGCGGTTGCCGAGTTTCCATAATTTTATTTCCTTATTTTATTTCCTGTAATTATGTGATATAGCAATAAACAGAATGCACAGGGCGTTACGAATCATAGAACACTGGTGTCAACAAAACGGTCTCTCTGTCAATCCAGGAAAGATAGAGATGATCCTGTTCACAAGAAAGACGAAAATGGAGGGATTCAGAGCACCCAAGATGTACGGGTGACCCCTGACTTTGGTTTCAGAGCTGAAGTACCTAGGGGTCACCCTAGACAAGGGGCTCACCTGGACACCACACGTTGCGAAATTGACCAATAAGGTGCAGGCAACGATGTGGCAACTGCGTCGAGTGGTTGGCCGCACCTGGGGTTTGAGCCCCAGAAAACTCCACTGGATGTACACGGCAGTACTAAGACCAAGGATCCAGTACGGATCCATAGTCTGGTGGCCAGCAGTGGAGAAGGTCACTACTACCTTCAAGCTTAGGAGCCTACAGAGAACCATATGCAGAGGGATAACCGGCGCTATGAGGATGGCACCTACACAGGCACTCGAAACCATTCTGGGACTGCCGCCGCTTCCGATCTGGATCAAAAAAAGAAGCGATGGCGACCCACCTCCGGCTGAGAGATACAGGTCAATGGAGAGGAAGAAGGGAAGCTGCGGGGCATCTTAGGATTGCCCAAATCGCCGAGAGAAATCCCTATGGCAGCGATTAAAACACAAAGATCAAAAAACCCCTGGATATTCAACAAGAGGTACAAAGTAGTCATCCCAGACAAGGAACTATGGCAGAGTGAAAACCTCCGCGAACAGTTCGAGGAGAACGCCGTGATTTGCTACACCGACGGGTCAAAACTGTTGGAGGGGCAAACCACAGGATCGGGGGTTTATGTGGAAGAGTGGAAGGTTCGAAAGAGCTACCCGCTCGGAGAGCAAGCCACGGTCTTTCAGGCAGAGGTGTATGCCATAATAATGGCTGCAACCATGGAAGAAATAAAGAACGGTAGGGAGGAACATGTTTATATATGCTCCGACAGCCAATTAGCCCTAAAGGCACTAAGGGCGCCCAAGATCAACAACACCCTGGTGGAGGAATGTGCGGATGCACTAGAATCCTTGGGAGAGGGCAAACAAGTGACACTTATGTGGGTACCGGGACATATGGGGGTGCCGGGTAACGAGATGGCCGACGAGCTCGCCAGGATCGGGGCAAGCACTCAGTATGTAGGGCCGGAGCCACTCCTAGGAACAACCAATTGTCAAAGCACTTGCAAAGTCGACTCAATAAATGGGCCAACGATGCCATGACGACCGCTTGGAGAGGAGGAACAGGATGCAGACAGACCAAGGACTTCGTGAAGGGCCCGGATGTAGCCAGACAAAAATGGCTTCTGGGGAGATCGCGAAGGGACGCTGGTCTGCTGACAGGTATCATAACAGATCACAACCGTCTAAGGAAGCACATGACCCGGATGGCGGTGGAGAATGACTCGACCTGTCGGGCCTGCGGGCGGGCAGAAGAGACATCTCGACACGTTATAGCGAACTGTGAGGCATACCAGGGGACGAAATACCAGGTATTCGGTTTCCCGACCTTGGATAAGGAGGATCTGCACATGCTCAAATGGGACAAAATACTGGACTTTGCAAAAAGAACAGTGAAACCAAATGAGCAGACTGCCAGACCAGTGGTGCGGCGCTGGATTAGCGGCAGGCTCGGGGTAGGGCAGGAAGGGCCCAGGGAAGCCTACTTGCCAGGCTTCGCGCCGCCACTTCTCTACTACTACTAGTACTACTAATATAGCAATAAGTAGCATAAATACCAGGCTTTATTCTAATAAAGTAGCTGTAGTGCCGAAGAAGTTCGGTTTAAAGTGCATGAGGAAGTTTACTAAAATCATTATTAAAATCAGGATTAGGACAATCCGACAACTAGGGCAAAAAAGTTATTGAATTATTGTGGCACGGTTTGCCATCTTAGGCCCGACCGATCCGACGGTTTTTTGTGTTTTATGCAATTATTATTTGCTATTATAATATGTGTTTGTTTCAAGATTTATATAAAAATGCATCAGAAGTGTGTGTTAGGTGAAAAAAGTGCTAAAAAGTCGCCGGACCTATCTTTTCATGGTAAACAACACATCTCTATTAAACCGCCACATTCTAAATATTGCTTTTGAACCAATCAGAACGCGGTTCTACAATGTTGCCATGAACAGTCCTCCGCAATTTCTTTAGATTTGGTTAATGGTTTGGAAAATTTGCTTTTAATATATGAAGTGCGCCTTCTAGTTTATTTTAATTTCTTTGGAAAACATCATGTCTACTAGTATAATTTGAAAGATTTCCAGACTTAGATTTATGGAAAAGACTATAGTGTTTTCAGAAATTACCACCTACCCGTGCAATCGGGCAACTTAACATGATTTACATCAAATGCTAAATAACATTAAAACAGCTGCATTTTAATAAAAAAAAGCACTAGTATACGACAAATAACTGACGTTGCCATCTTGGCATTTTTTTCAGTAGTATTTTAAGAAAGTAAGTTGAGATAACAACTATTTTGTTACCTAAGTTTTTTGCATATTTTTAGATATAAGTTTTACCTTTAAAAGCTGATTAACTAGATGATATAACTATGAATTATTTAGATTGTAAATAAAAATAAAAAAAATCAGTGGTTATCAAGGGTGGCAGGAATGAGGATATATCCATGCACAGCTGCATAGATATCTAAGGCTCTTAGAACCGGTTTCAGTCGTTCCTTCGAAGTACTGGTACCCTTAATATGTTCTAGGGTATTCATAGACACTTAAGATAGCCTTAATGCCTCCTTCTAAGAAAAAATTCGATCGACCTTTGGGCCGGTTCTTTTTATAAAAATATTAAAAACTCCAAGGTAACCATGGCTTCAAAGTGAGGGTAGATTATCTTACCTCATGGTGCACCTAAAAAAATATTGACTTAAACCAGCAAAAAACTAAGATTTATAATCCGACTTGATTTACTTCGCTGATATAACCCGTTATTTAAAAACTGGCCCTTAGCTGGCACGTTTTATGCCCGTATATGCATTTTGGCTATTAACTTTTAATTGTTAGTTCCTAAAGATTTTCTAATGATTTAATATGCTCCAATCAAAAATTTTTACTAATCGACTGTTTTAACTAATCCGCCGAATTTGACCGTTTAAAGAAAGATAATATCCATGGATTTGAAATTGAAGTTGTGCTGCTGGATGATGACATGAACATTCATGATTATTGTTAAAGTCTTTCCAAGGTATCGGAATGAATTTTTCACTAAAAAAAATACAAAACGTCAGTAACTACCTCAGGGAGTATTCAAATTAAACTCGCGTCTTCTTCGAACGGCTGTCCAACACGCTCGGCGTTTCGTACTCGCTGACCGTGTTATGACGCATACCACATGATCGAAGTAACAAAAATGGTATTCACCTGTATTGAACGTAGGGCGAAGAACAAACGCGCTCAACGCGCGGAGACCATTTAAGAAAAAATCTACCATTTGGTAGCTGTTTTGCCCTCCGCGCGTACGGTTTTTCTTCCCTAAAAAAATTAAGATCTCTTAATACCATGAATAGTTAAAAAGCGTAGTTTTTCTACGACCGTGCTGAAAACACCCAGGTTGTCCGAACTTCAAGACAACATGGTAGCAACTAAACTTAAAGTCGAACTTAATAAAAAAGCTAAAGATATTAATGAGTCTACCGAGCAAGACGCAGAAATGGTTTGGACAAAAGTTAAAAGTAAGAAAGAAAACATACACTCTTAGGCAAGGATGAAACAAGAAATTAAAAGAAAGTTTGGATGACCGATGAAATCATTGAGTTGATGGATAAAAGACGCAGTTAACACTATTTTATTAAATACCTTTATCAAAAAATCCAAGAAAAACAGGAAAATACTTTTAAAAATCTCGAACGGAGAGCACTTCTCGCAACACATCATTTTTACACTATAAATCAAGGCGGCTGGTAAATGAAACAACAATGGTTTCCATAGCGATGTGCCTTTTTACTCGGTGTGTGACGTTCATTATTGCGACATTTTAATCTTTGACATTTACTTAGTTTATACGGACTCGTTAAACCGTTTTCCTAAAACGCATGTATAAACACTACCTAAACCGTTTTAAGAGGTCCGATGCGCTTTAGCTAAAATCGTTTTAAAAATGCGGATTAGCGTTTGTAAAACCGTTTAAAAGTGCATATAAACCCTCAAACCATTTTTGAAGCCAGTACTGTCAACCGAAAAGTTCAAAATGAGTTCAAGGTCGATTCCGATGTGAAGCCAGGTATGTACCCACTATACCAAGCAGTCGGCTTTTGGTTGCGTCAAGGTTGGCAGCGCTAGAGCATCTGATCCGAAAGCGTTTTTAATTTCAACGTATAAACAGTAGCCGAAATGCGCATTGGCGGTAAACCGCAATAAAAACGGTTTACGGGCCGTATAAACTAAGTAAGTGTGATATTTTGACGATGTTTTTAAATGATTTTTTCGTAAATACTTGGTGAAAACTGGAGGAAATGGCTTAATTTTTAGGCAAGGATAATTAGATTTTTTCAATATTACTATTTTCCGCCATTTCTCTTTCATTTTGAAAAAAAACGGACAGAAATCTCTTTTGCACCCGTGATCAAAAAAAAAAAGTTTTTTTGCATCGGCAGCCAAAAAAGCCATGCTTTAGTTATCTGCAGACAGTTACTAAAATCATGGTTTTGATGAAAGGATTAAAAAAATATTTTAACGCATAGGAAAATATAATTGGCTTAACTAACTATGTAGTTGTAAACGTGTAAATTGATGCATATAGGCATTTTTGTTTTTAAGGCAGGAAACAGTATTTTGATAATACCCTAGATTCTGTGGGAGATACGGAGTAGGGGAGCTAGAAAAAAAATAAAAAAACTTTTTTGCCATTATTTCCATATCCATGAACTTCGGCAAACCCGGATTATTTTCTGTTGGGAAGTTTGTCATTCGAGATTGAGTTGTAATTATGCAATGATAAAATGATAGTCAGTACCTATATGAAAATATCACAGCATAATACAAGGGATAACATCACGCACAAGCAGAGATCAACTTATTGACACTTTCAATATCCCATGTCATTAATACCTAAATGCACTAATTTACATGTTTATTATAATTAATTGTTGATTAGCTAGTTAATCAAGACACGTTTATACGCGCCTAAAACCGGTTTTATATAGGGACGGTTTTAAATAAAATCACTATCTCTGAATGTTTTTACGTCCTTCAATAAATGTCATTAAATATATCTGTTTAAAAAAAAGTAAAATAACTAAGTTACTACCAGATCTTTCGGTAAAAGCAGGGTTGAGTATTTCTTTAGGGCAATGCGCTAAAGAGTTTTGAAAAAATTCTATCAACGAAGGCAAAGAAAGACGGCAATATTTTTTGGTTTCGCTCTTCGTTTACTGCTGAATTATAAAATTTCTTATTTTCGGTTGCGGCTTTTCCGTTCCGTGCAGTTTAAATGGTTTATCTATTTTTTGCGTTAGGCGACATTCCGCCGATTATGGAAAGTTTATAATTTAAAAATACTACCTAACGGCAAAGGGAAGTTTATAATTCGACCTGAATACCCCTGGATGGCGTTACTAACGTTTTATATTTTTTTTTTTTTTTTAATGAAAAACTTGTGATAAAAATACACGATACATATACAGGGTGGATTCTTTAAATGAAAAGGTGCTTCTAGCGACTTTAGGGAAGAGGTTTTAAAAAAAGCTAATGGCGATCCTTTAATGATTTGTTACAGGGCCTACCAACTATTTTTTTTTAATGAGAAGGTGCCACTTGTGACACCTTTTTAGAAAGCTTGTTAAAAAAGAAATTTAACGCATTAGTATTTTTGAACATCTGTCAACCAATGTGGCAAAAATTTTAAAAACTTATTTATTTGTCAATAGTTTTAGCTTAAAAATAAACTATATATTTCTCTATTTACTAAACGGAATAAAGAAAATACAACACAAGAAGATTATTGGCGGTCTATTTGGGGGCCCTCACTGAAGACCCGGGTCTTACCAACATTTTTTTCATGAGTATTAAATAAATATTTTTAAATAAAATCTATATGTTTGTGGTGGATTCATAATGTCGAAACCACTTTTTTTGGGTTTTTCGCCATAATGTAATCTAAAATCGAAAACACTCAAACAAATATAATTTTGATTTTAAATTTCACTTAATTCACACAATACCTTGTTGGCTACTATCGACGCACCAAACTGTCAAGTTAATATTTAAAATATATATCAGTCAAAGTCAGTCAGTTGTGTGACAACAGACAGATATTTTAAAAAAGAATCGAAAAAAAATTTTGAAAAAAATTAAGTTCTTTGATAACGGCAGTAGAATTTCTGCTGAAACGTCAGATAAGTACTTAGATTCTAGTTAGAATTTGCGTGTGTGTAGGCAAATTTTTTATCTTATTTAAAAACCACTGACAAACGAACAAATTTTTTTCTTTAGGAATTTACGCAGTGGGATTTAACATATTTTAAAAAAATTTCCTTAACTTAGTGGCGAAAAAAAAGTAGTTTCGAAATAAATATTTTTCTCATCTGTCAACCCAGGTGTTAAAAAATAGTTTTTTTTAAAAATTTTTACACAAATTTTTTTTTAACAAGCTTTCCAAAAAGGTGACACAAGTGGTACCTCCTCATGAAAAAAATGTTGGTAGGCCCTGGGCCTTCAATGAGGGCCTCCAAATGGGCCGCCAATAATGTCCTTGTGTGGTATTTTCTTTATTCCGCTTAGAAAATAGGGAAATCTGTAGTTTATTTTGAAGCTAAAACAATTGACAAAAAATAAGTTTTTTTAAAATTTTTGATACATTGGTTGAGAGATTTAAAAAAAACTAATGCGTTAGGTTTCTTTTTTAACAAGCTTTCTAAAAAGGTTCCACAAGTGGTACTTTCTCATTAAAAAAAAAATACTTGGTAGTCCCTGGGCCCCCAATTCAGGACCACAATTTTTTTTTTCATTGGCGGCAAGTCCGCAAAATATCAATAAATATTCGCTTTTAGCTTTTTGTAAAACCTCTTCCCTAAAGCCTCTAGAAGCGCCGTTCCATTTAAAGAATCCACCCTGTATAATATAATACAGATAGGTTAACACGTTGGACAGCCGTTTGGAAAAGTCGCGAGTCTATTCTGAACAAGGTGGTTACTGACAATTTGTATGTTTTTGTCAGTGAAACATGCTTTGGAAAGCCCTTAAGCACAATATCATAGATATCCTCCAGCAATATATCTTCAACCTCCATCGATTTTTAGTTGATTTTTTTTACTTTTTTAAAGAACAATCATTCAAACATAACCTCATTGGTTATTTAACCATCAATTATCTTAATTTATTAACGGGCTAAATTCGGCGGATTAATTAAAAGAGTCAATTACTAATAATACATTATATACCTAGGGACTAAAGTGGTACTTTTTATACTGAGACAAAAAGTTTGTATTCGTTGAGGAATAAAAATACACTTTAGTCACGTGGTATATATACTATTTTTTGCACCTTTGGGCACCATTTTTATTAAAATTGTTTGCAAAAAGAACTTAATTATACTGGCCTAAAGAATGTGACAACAAACCACCATTCATTCTGATGTTCAATAAAGGACTAAAATTAGTTTTTTTTTAGTCCCTAAAGCGCAAAAAAATATTTTTTGTTCCATACGAAATAATTAGAAATCCTTTAACAAATAATCAACGATTAAAAGTTAATTGTCAAAATTCAGCTTTGGTGCATACGGGCATAACAATAACTGGAATCGGGCCCAAACTGGCGTACACACAGGAACAATAGCGTTAGCTTCCGATTTTCAGCTTCCCGACGCCTTTATCCATGTTCCCGGCCATCTATAATGGAGACTTCATGGAAAATGAAGAGTTTCCATTGATTTTACGCTTTAGCCGATGCTATTGAAATCTAAAATATTGGTTAGTCCCTCCTGTGTCAAGAGAACCAGTAACATTTTATGATAAAAAAAAAGAAAGGCACAATAATTATCTTTAAAAAGATGTCGAAGAAAAAGCAAAATGTCGCACTTACCTACTTATAAACTAATAGCGAATTATTTTGACAAAAATTGCGCCACTGGTGCTGGTGCTGGTGGTTGAAAAGAGAAAAAGGGGGATAAAACATTTTAAAAAATTGTAACTATGGAACAAAAGCAAGCAACGATATATGGTTTTCAGATTTAAGTTGCCATGAATATGTATAGTCTGACCATCGATCTAGGAGACTCATTATTATTCATGGCCGATAAGCATTTTTTGCGACTCAGCGGGTGTTCGAGTGGAAGCAGGGACGCACTTAGTGTTGTAATAGATCAGTAAATTTATACCACGGATCACCTTAAAGGTGAAGAAGATAATATGTTTTATTGGCGGTTCGGTCTAACATTTTTTTTTTAAATGAAAAAATTATTTTATTCCAATAGACACATCCTGTACCTTTGCTCATAGAATAAAAAACACAACAGCCTTCTACTGTGGTAGCTCGCATTATCCATCACAATTACACTATTTGGAGGTATATTGGGTAACAATTTATTCTTGAACCAGTCTTCAAATAATTCCGCTGTGGTATCGTCATGGTAGTCAGTATGGCAATCCTTTATATTTTTGGCTGATAAGGTCAACGCATTTATCATAAACCCATTTTTTGTTCCAGCATGAATTATTTTAATACGCTTTCCTTTATTTGATGGAACTTTAGATGTGCAGTGACCAGACGAATCTACCCAAACTGTACCTGAAACTTCATGGGTGTCAAACCAAGTTTCATCGAGATAAACAATATCCCTATTACTTTCTCTATACTCGTGTTATTTTTTTTTAACGGGCTGATTCCATAGTCACTTGCCGTTTATTTTTTTTTATTTTAAAATCATTTTTTAAAATACATTTGGTCCCTATACTATCGGTTTATTTACTACAAGCCCCACTATTTTTACCGATCTTCGTGTTAAAGCTGCCGCTTCCTTCACTGCACCAAATTTTGATAACCCACGTTCAAGAAGGGCGGTATAAACATCAAACAAATATCACTTTTTTTGTATCAAGTGACAAAATATCGCGTTTAAATTGTTTTTTATCACTTATTTCTCTTGTAACGCCATTATTCCTTGTATCTCCTCGTGACATACTCGGTTGTTTCTCCCACGGACGAAACATTTTTCATACAATCACAATTAACAGCAAATAACTTCTTTTGTAACCAAACACCAACTGCTAACTGATTTTTAAAACTACAAATCAGCTTGGTATCTTAAGCCTGTCTTAATTATTCTAAGAAAATTAATTTGTAACGTAATTAAACTCTAATGTTATAACGTTTCGTAATTAGTCATAAAGTTGATAAATTTTAATTCGGCCAAAAACGTGCACTTATTAAGAAATAATTACACATTTTTAAATCTGCACTTGTAATCTTCAGAAATGGTAGGTAGCATGTTTACAGCTTTTTTTTATTTACTTTCACCCCGGAACAATAGGTGATTATTAGGATAAGGAATAAGAATTTATAATGAAACTCTTAGATCTATGGTCGTACTGTGCTACAAATTTTGTTATAAAGTAGAAAATTGTGGGAGATTTAGTTTTTGAGTTATTTGAAAAAACATTAAAATATATTAAAAAAAATTTCAGTTTTCGCGATATTTTCATTTCCTTTCAACATAAAATATAATTGATTGTATGGTGGACTATCCGTGCTTTCTAGCACCAATTTTTAAGTATAATAGGTGGATTTTTGACGTTATTTTCAAAACCACGTTAAAATCACATCGAAATAACGTTGCTTTAATGACAACGCGAAAAATCGACCTATTAAACTTTAAGAAGTGTGTATCTTTTGCCTTGTGCTATATGGGTGGCAGCGACAAGGGTGAGGGAGAATTTTGTGCTTTGTGTTGAGGAGAAGGAATCCCCAAAATTAAATATTTTAGATTAGATGCCTTTTTATTTTTGTTTTACTTCTTGCTTTAACAAGTTGCGTGAATTTTTCGTTGGTAAAAATGATAAATCCTTGTTTATGGAAAATATTCGTGTTCTGTTGAAGCTGCAAATTTTTGACAGCACCACAATAATGTTGGTGAAACACGAGTCGCGCACTAATTTTCCCCAAAGAATTCGCTATAAGAAATGAATTGAAAGTAATAAACCTTCATGATGACATCACACTGCCCATATGTTCTTCTAAGACGTCTTTTCACGACCGATGTCACCGTTTCGTCGCGAAAATAACATTTTACGCATGTTTTTAAAGCGGTTTCGAAATAATCGGTCGCGAAAAGACGTCTCTAGTCTCAGATTTACTTTTTGCCCCGTTTTCTTCGTGCGTGCCATTACAAATAAGGATGATGTTGACGCCGGATTGATTTTAAAGCTATCTTTGTTGTAATTTTTTGATTTTTAAATTTGTCGTTGTTTGTAAACTGTGGGCGGCCCGTTACAAACGAAGTTCAGCTTTAATTCCGAATTTCTCCATTGATTGCTACTTTTTTTGCAAAAAAAACACGGATCCGTTAAAGGACTAACTGAAGAGCCTTTTTACACTTCGTAAAATAATAAAACTCCATCAACATACCTAAAGTCTGTTCAAAAAGAAGAGAGAGTAATAAAAATGCAAATTTGTATAGATTTTGTAGTGAGTGATCAATCACTTTTTCTTCTCTTTTAAAAATTTTCTAATGTACCTCAGGTAAAAATCCTTTATTTTTATATACCTCACCCTGTTCGACCGGAGAATACAATAGAACCCAAAACCGAGAACAATAGAAGGCAAGCGATAAACTATTTTCATAGGCGCCGCAATTGGGGGAAACTTACATTTTAAGTACCGTGGTATATATAGGTATTAATGGAGAAAATATTAAATATGTGAAAAGTTCTATGAAATTTAATAAAACAAATTACTTTATTAGAAAAAATGTATAAATTAAATAATAAAAATACATTTTAGGAATGAAAATAAAAAATAAAATTGAAAACTATAATTAACAAGCACACCTAAAATCTAAATTAAGGCTAAACAAATGGTTGGTACATAAAAAAAATATTAGGGTTGTCAATTATTATAACTATACAAAATACGTTTCTTTAAAACCAATCAAAAATAAAATTACTTAGATTCAGAAGAACAGTAAATGCTCTCATCATCACTCTCATTTTCTTTCAAAGAAATAATTAACGGTTCCACAGTTTCTTCGATTAAACAATCCAGTTTCCACATTTTTTCTTCTACTTTTAAAACATGTTGTACACACTTATGGCAATTATCTGGAGTTATTTTTTTAACTGATTCGTGAAAAAGCACCTCCACATCCTTTAATTTATAGGTAGTATTATTCCTTGCTACATATCCTTTCATTTGAGCCCATATTAATTCTATTGGATTAAGTTCACAATGGTAAGGCGGCAGTCTTAATACTGTTATGTTTTGTTTTTCAGCCGACAACTTTCTTATTAAATTTTTCTTTGTGGCTATTTACCAATGATAGTAGTTCTTTTTCCACCATATTTGCCTCAAAATTTATGTTTCTTTCTGTACGTCATTTACAAATATCAGCTTTTCTCCATGCTGTGGTTGTTCTCCATACTTTTTCAAGGTTTCTGGAATGGTAACTGGCGTAACATTACTATTACTGAACCAGGAGGTCTAGCATTTGCTAAAAGTATTCTTAAAATGTATTGCCATTCATGTCCTCGTGATAATGGCCAGTATGGTTTGACGGAAAGACCAAAAGCACTCCTTTTACAAACCCTTTTTCATTGCCAATATGAACAATTATCAAATGTTTTCCCTTTCCTGACTGCGGCTTTATCCCTGTTGACCAACCTCCCATGAATGCCTGTCGGGCACTTTTCACATTTTTATCTTGCCAGTGTTTGCGAACAGTGTGACCTTCATTTGCCCAAGTTTCATCAAGAAAATATATATTTTTACCCTCCCTTCGAAACTGCCTAATTTGCTTTAAATATTTTCTTCTCCAGCAAACTATCTCGTCACTTTCTATTAAAACCGGTTTTCTGTTATGTTTTTCCCAAGAAAAATTAATTTCTCTTAAAGTTTTCCACAATTTCGTTCTTCCAATATTTGGAAATCCACCATCTTGTTTTATTGAAGCATAAACTTCATCAACAGTGGAAATTTCCTTTCTATAATAAAAGGAATGAAATAACCGCCTTATTTAAACTTAATTCTCTAATTATGCACCTGAAACAATTGTGCCATATCTGTATTATAGTGCAAAAACAGAATACGCATAATAAACAATTTCTCTATCAGGTTAAAATATAATATATATTTTTAACTGCTGTCTTTTTTCTATTTTTTTTTTAAATTTAAATGTTGGCAAAACACGTACGCCAATAGTACGCTTGAGAAAATAGATTTTAAAATCGTTTTATTACTCTCACTTTTTTATGAATGGACTATAGCTTCGCAGATGTTCTCGAAAACATAGCTTAAAACTAAGAAAAGCCTAAGCAAGACTATCCACCAGACACGTGTTTGGAACTTATTTTGATCTCGTCGGTATAGCACAAGTCAGGTTAGCTATATGGAGAAAAATGCCTTGCCAGCTATTCATAGTCTCGATGCATATCCTTGGATAATACCGAGTGGAGAAAAGCCTTTTTCTTGTAAAGTAAATTTTACGAGATCCACTGGACTTCAGCTCTGCTGTTTGTACAACTTAGTTAATTTTTGTTTTTACAAATATGCTGTTATTGAAAAATGTGCTTAAACCCCATCTGATCGCTCCATACTATTTTTGTAAAGTTTCGCCTATAATATATTATTTTTTGAATAATAAGATTTTCCAAATTTGTAGAGGAATAAAAACTATAAATAGCTACATATATATGCCGACAAAGAACCATTACAGGCGCCAAAACATTCGGAAAAAAATTACATTATATGTGTTCGTTTGTTTAACATTGTAACTAGCTTCTCGCCCGCTTTATCTACCCCTCCGCCTTTCAGCAGTCACCACTTCCAGTTTACGTATCTCCGAAAATCCCTTCCCGCCCTCTCCCACTCCTCAAACCCTTCCATCCAGTCGAATATCCGCTTTGCATGCTTTTTTCTGAATGGTTACAACTTTTGTTGCCGTAAACTGATTTTGATGAAATAAAGCCTTTGTCCTAACGAGGAATCCAAGGAATCCAATAATAAAAAACTCATATCAAAATCCATTCAGGAGTTTTCGCGTGATGCTGGAACAAACATACAGGTAAAAATTCCAAAAAGTTAATTTTTGGTAAATAACTGTACCGTTTGTTGTAATATTCAATGTAAAGAGAGGTTAGAGTATATTATGTATATTGGCAATATTCGCAGCAGTTCGTTAGAAAAATATGAGAAGGAAAATTCAAGATATCACAGTCTGGTATCGCTTTTTCCAAGATCTTGTGTAAAATGTATGCAGTTTTTAAATTTAATTGTTTTTAAATGGTTTTTAAATTTAATGGCTAGTTAAGAAGAAAACATTTTTTTGCTTTAATCCTATTTCAGCATACACGAATTCATTCATTTTTAACATTTTTTTTTAAATAATACAAACAAAACTACAAAAAAACTAATTATTGCCTAAATTGCAGTAAAAATAGCAGCTAGTTCTGAAATCAGTTAATCGCAAGATAAGCTTGAACTAATTTTAATGGATAAAAAAATCGAGAATTATATTATAGAGAACACAGTTCTCAACTACGATCTTTCAGACTTTAGATCCTACTTCAGAATGTCGAAGACAGCTGCAGAGGTATGTATCGGGTATGTAGTAATATCTCGGATAAACTGTCCCATTTTCATCATTTAAGTGCCTTTTTGAATCATAAAATAATAGTCAAATGCATTAAGATGCGGGATTAGAAATTGATCCATCAGTACATGACACCAGTACACGCACACAACGAATTTTCCATACTGTAGAATGCAGAAAACGTAGCATTTCTTTTCCTGAAAATTGTAATTTTGGTTTCTTTGGCTAACAAGTTCCATTCCTTAAGACGGGAACCAAGAAGTTCTGACTGTTGCTTTGATAACCCCAAATCACGTGCTAAATCATTTAACTCACTTTGAACAATCAAATGTGGCTCATCAGAACTGGGACCTGGAGTAAAAATAGGGTCGGTATACTGTTCCTAGGAGCTGCCTGATGATGCGTTGTCTCCAATATCTTCCAAAACAATATTTTGTGGAGCTAAAGGCGAAAAGGGCACTGGTAAATCTGCATTATGAAGAACAGGCCGTATGGCAGACTGCAAATTTGCAGTTTTTATCAGGCAAAAATAGCAATCGTCAAAATGATTAATGGGTTCTCGCCATACCATTAGAACTGCAAAAGGCCTGCTTTTTCTCTTCCGCTTGATCCACTCCACCAATGACACGCTACAACTAACACAGCACACATGGGGAGCCCACTGCTTGTCTTTATCTCCAATTAAAACACCAAAATATTTGAAGTAGGCTTTTTAACATTTTCAGAAAATGGCTTGGCTTGGGATTTCACCATAAATTCTCCAGAATGTAGCAAAATCTGTCAGGAGAAGTTTTGCAATTCCGGCGCGTTTGACTCCACATTTTCTTTTTTAAAAATACTTTTTTATCTATACACAGGAACCACTCACTTCGAAACTTTATCTATACCCAGAGAACCATTCACTTCGAAACTCAACAGATAATTTTAAGGTTGATTTTATGTATAATATTCAAACAAACAGTCCAGGTAATTTTTCTATTATAAAACGCATCTATTTTAACTTTCCTCTAAGAAAATTAACTACCTGCTAATGTAAAATGGTCTAATTAAGCTATTGAAAAACGGTACGTGTTAGGACTTGAACAGTGAAAGCAACTTACCTATATTAGGAAAAAAGTGATTGTATAGGATGTGCTTGTTTTTTTTTGTTCAAATCGGGTTTATATTTGCCATAATAAAGAATAATTCATAGTCGGGTGTTTTTCATAATCGGGGGTTTTGGCATTAACTGTGGAAGGCTAGGTATTGTGGTAAGTGTTTTTTACATTTATTAATTATTTCACGGATTTTTAAGTTTGCTTTTGAGCAACCATAAAGAATAAATAGTTGAAAATGATTATGGTAGCATCTCGTGTATTTTAGGGCTTAAATAGGTAAAGAACTGTTGACTTTTTGTCTTGTGTACCTGAGGAAGAATTCCCGTTTTTTGTTAAGTAGTGTGCTGTGTGCATGTGTAATATTTTGCAGGATATCTTGTTTTTTGTATTGACTAATAACTACTGCCTGTAACTAAATGTGTCGAATATCAAGGGAGTTACTTTCCTTAAATACCTCTTCAGTTGAAAATGTTTTTTTCCCACATATTATTTTTAAGATCCATCGTTGTACAACTTCTAGTTTTTCAATTATGCATTTTAGGGCTCCTTCGCCGTACTAGGATTCCATAATTTAAATGTTGTTGTACTAAGGCACTGTAAAACATTTTTAGGTAAGTTCCTTGAGGAAAGCCAGATTGTACAATTTTTTCTGAACTTAGATGTCTATTGTTATTCACATATTGCTTCCTATAAGTTAGATAGCTTTTTACCAAGTTTAGGCCTGTATCGCGAAATCCTATGTTGTTAAACTTTTTAAGTGGAATGTTATTGTCAACGGCGTCAATTGCCTTAGCTAGATCGACAAAAATGACAAGGGATTTTTTATTTTTATCTAATAAATTGACACTAAAGTGACACTTTAAATCGGGAAGTGAAAAGTTTGTAGGCTGACCGGAGGGAGAGATTAAAAAGAACCTTATTCCCATTTATATGTTATTTTATGCACTTTAGGACTAGAAAAACTAAAAATAATATAACCGTAAAAATAATGAAAGACAGTAATCTTGTACTCGTAGCGATACCTTAGTTTTAAAATAAAAAAAAGTGCTCCGGGCCGTGTCTTAGTTTTTGCAAAACGTGCCTTCCATTCAAAGTTCAGCTAAAGTTCAGCTAATTCTGATGTTTATTTGACTCCAAAAAATATAGATCACATGACCAGTTTTGAACGTCACTCGAAATTTTCTGAGCTAAGGTCACTGACACAAAAAAAATCTCTACTCTTAATTCCTGAGTAATGTTACAAAAAAAATATTTCAAAATTCATCACTTTTGAACTAAGCGAGAAAAAAAAAGAAAAAACAAAGTTGAAATGGGTCTGGTTCAACAGGTGAGAGCGAGGCCTGTCGCTGTCACCCCCTGAACCAGACCCCTTCCGGTGGAAAATTTTTCGTACGTTTTAGGAGGAAATGCGGGAAATATTTGGGGATAAGCGGGAAATATTTAGGAAATTTGAGAAATGCGAGATATGCCTGGGAACTATGTGAAATGCGGAAAACGTGTGGGATATAAATTTTTATTTAAATTATCTCTAGAAAAAAAATTTACGCTACAAATAATACAAAAGTTATCCGCCAAATTCTAAACCGCATATTTTTTAAAAAGTCCCCGTTGCTCAAAAACGGGTTAACATACTGACCTACGGTTTCCATTATTATTTTTTTTTTAAATCGACCCCGTAACACGACATATAAGTTTTTTATACGACTGCTTTAGAAAATGAGGTTTTGCACACGGACAACTCAATCTGAAATCGGTACTTTGCACATGCTGTGTGCAAAGCAGTTTGTGCATGAATGTGTCAACTTGCACATCAAGAGCGTCGCCAGAGAAGGATAGGGGGGGACCGCTGCCCCCCACTTAAAGATTTGAATCCGTCTAACTGAAACTTAAAACAATCACGCTCACACGGCTGATTAACAATTTGGAGTCGAGAACTTCCGGAAGTAACGGCAACACTGCTTTGTGAAGGTATTTTAAGGTAAGGTTTTCTCTACTATTTGCACTTGGTAGTCAGGTTTAGTTCGGGTTCCTGGGATGTCAAGGCATACAAACGGGGGAGGGGCAAAATATCACTGGATTATTTATTTTACAAAAGATAGAAAAAAAATCAAAAACCTTAATGACTTATCACACCGGTCATATTTTCAATTGTTTAGTTTAATTTCGAAAACTTCTTGCCCCAATAATTATAAACAATTTCGCCTGCAGCGTTATAACACCTATCATATCTAAAACTCTAGTTTAATTCAAAAGAATTTTTATTAGCAGAATTTAAAACATATATAAAATGGCACTTTTTACAGAACTCCGTCCCTAAATTGCAAAAATTACGTTAAACAATTTTTTATTAGCAGAATTTAAAACGTATCAAAAATGGCATTATTTGGTATAACTTTCTGAACATTTTCGCTTGCGGCACACATAAATTAATCAGAAATTTTAAAGAAAATTCTTCCCCTCACAATGACGATCGGTTAGGGGCGTAGTTTTTTAATAATATTGTATTGTTAAAAAAAAACCGATTGATGTGATAATATGATATTTTTATAAAATCTTACAAACCGTACCCCATGTCGCTGCAGTCAAAAGAAACATTATGTGTTTCCAAGATAGTACATAAGTAGGTTACGTTGGGTTAAAACTGACGAATAAGCTAAACAACTTTTTATTTTACAGCTACGGGGTAATAAACAGAGAGACAGAGGGACTCTCAAGTGGTTATGCGGTTTATATGTCGCAGAGTCATTTTACAAACTACCCCCAAAGGGTTAAAATAATTCATTTACTCGGGGTTGTTTTGTAGGTGCGAGACAGGCACACATGGAGTATTGCGACCTTTTAGCAAATTCTGGATAGCAAATTTTTCCATAATTGAACATCATAAAAAATTTTTAAGTAGCTGACTTACTAACTTTTTCCTAAAAAATACCTATATCTTCAATAAGCGACTGGCTAATCATCGAGGTATACGAACAATCAATTAACTAATTTCCCGCCAGTTGAACCTACTTGTGAAGTTACGAAACGTTTTCTCACATTGAAACCGTTTTGAAAAACTTTTTCAATAATTACGTCATTAATTAGTGACGTCACAACTCTCAATTCTCGTGTTATTAATCCTTAAAAATCATTTACAATCCAGTAAATTCCGTATTTCTTCCCAACAACTTAGTAAAATCCACATAAAGTTGAAAAGGTTTTGTTTTTTAATTATTTATAGAATCAGTTTAGATATCAATTTTTCCTGCTCGTTATCAATGACGTCAATGGTGAGCTTTCAGTTGTCATCGTAAATGTCAAATTTCGACATTAAGTCGTAAGTATTGAATGGTATATATGTTTTAAAAATTTTTAAATAAACTTCTTTTATCTAGATTCCCATATGTTAGACAAGTAAACAGAGTTCTGTTCTGGTCTGGTTCTTCGTTTAACAGATTTCTCTTATGGCAGCATATTTTTATTTTTGTTTTTCCACTTAAAATAAAGAAGTTAAGGTCATTTGACATATGCGATGACAGCTGTTTTCCAGCTTCAATATTAAGGAAGGTAAGAGGGGGTTCAATTACCCTGTTCCTTCCTATATACAGTGTGCTCCAACAAAAACAAAACAGATGCTTTCTCACTTATTTAGAGTCTGATTTTGGAAAAATCCTTGAACACGACAATTTTTTGTTCAAGCGGGACATTTTTTGCACTTTCTGCATTCTTTCGACGTGTTCGAGGATTAGTCCAAAATCAGAATCAAAATACGTGAAAATGTCTCTGTTTCGTTTTCGTTGCAACATCTAAATTGGTAGAAAGGTTAAGACAAAACATACTATTTCTCAGCTAAATTAGTTTAGAAACAACTACAAACGATAATAATAGACACTTAAAGTAAATATTTCAACGTACCTAACGCGTTTGAACCAAACTTTTTTGACGAATGCGATGACAGATTCCAATCGTAATGTTAAGTACATCCCTCCGTTGTGTACGGAGAGATGTACTTAACATTACAGACCCACGAGCGTACGCAACGATTTCAAAAAGCAATTCTGTCATCGCACACTTCAAAACAGCGGGCATCGTTCGAAACATCGCATAAACATGTTAACATTGTAGTGTATTTTGGCTTTATTTCGATCGCGTTAGATATACCGATACCGATGCGCTGATATATATTAGACACTTAAAGTAAATATTTCAACGCATCCGTATCGGTATACGTAACGCGTTCGAAACAAAGTCAAAATACGCCACATTTCTTACTTGTTTATGCGATGTTTCGAACGATGCCCGCTTTTTTGAAGGGTGAGATGACAGGACTGCTGACTGAAATCGTTGCGTACGTTCGTGGGTCCCTAACGATACGTACATCCTTCCGTACGCAACGAGATTCTATCATCACACCCGTCAAAGAAGCAGGCATCGTTCGAAACATGGCATGAGCAAGTCAAAAATGAAGAATATTTTGAGTTGTTCATGCCATGTTTCGAACGATGCCTGCTTCTTTGACGGGTGTGATAACAGAATCTCGTTGCGTACGGAAGGATGAACGTATCGTTAGGGACCCACGAACATACGCAACGATTTCAACCAACAGTTCTGTCATCGCAACCTCCAAGAAAGCGGGCATCGTTCGAAACATCGCATAAAAAAAGTCAAAAATGTAGTGTATTTTGACATTGTTTCGAACGCGTTACGTATACGGATACCGATGCGTTGAAATATTTACTTTAAGTGTCTATTTACTTTAACGGTGAGATTTACTAAAAGGGTTTAGTGTATTTTAAAAGGGTCCTAAGTTTAGGTGAAATTTTTTGTTTTAAGCATTTTAAACCATCCCTTCTTGAGTTTTGAACATAGTTTGATTTATTAGAAGAATTTTAATAAATTTGTTTGTTGAATAATAATCTTAACACAATCTTTTGTTGGATTTAAGAAGAAAGTTTTAATTTAGAAGAAAAGAAAATTAAAAAATGTAAACCCACGTGGGGTTTAAATAGTAAATACTCTGTAGAACAAATTAAAATATCACTCAAATTAAAACTTACCCTTATTCGTTAATTTTTCTAATTAATACTTGATGTCACGTAACGATTTAGATGAGCAATAATAAAATAAGGAGTAGATTAATTTTGTATTTATTTAAAAGGTGTTTTTATTTATGAAATGTATTAAAAAACTTAATTGCAAGATTTTCTTACATTTTTGTCACTGTCGTAATGCCAGTTTAAAAATAATAGCGCTGCGTTCAATCACAAACAGCGAGTTCGGATCTTTTATCTCTGCTTGCACCTTGGCTTGCACCAACCTCTACTGATAAAAGCTACAGCTTTAAAATGTGTGGGCTTTGAGTAAGGAAAGTTTTTTTGGCTGAGCTTTTAGATAACCTCAATGTTTTACTTTCAGTTTGTAAATAAATTAATATAGTTGTTTTGAGTTTTTTTGTTTGGTATAATTTTCGTGCATAATCTGTGACCTTCACTTATGTTTGTTTTGCCTCGTAGTGCCCTCATAAATATATTTTTTGTACTGAAAACGGGTTCAAAATATGTCGTTTTCTGGACAAAATAGAAAGTATTTTATTGGTTAATGAACAACTTCGGGTATTAAATAACAAACACAAATAATGAAGCTATTATGTGCCAAGTTTTTGGCGTATTCTCCATTTGCCATTTTGAAACCTGTCAAAAAAAATTAGTTTTAGGGCATTTTCTTCTGAAGTATGATGTATTTTGAGGAAAAAGCAGTTTTTCAATGGTATTTTGCAATAACAATACAAAATAATCAATAACTTTGTGTCTTTTCTGTATGGGTAAGTGTTTTTTGAAAATTGGTTTTAAAATTTAGTACCCCCCGTCGGTGTAAATATTTAGACCTGTGGGAGTGCTATTTTAGATCCTAGTAAATCTCACTCTAAGTGTCTATTCACTTTATGTGTCTAATATTATCGTTAATATAAAATAAATACTATTATCACTTGGGACACAACTCTTCTTAATCTTCGTAATTTTTGTTTGACAAATTTATTTGACCCATTTGGCCGCCTCCTAGCATCGGGCCTAACATATACATATATATTTTAAAATTAAAATTAATTAAATTAAAAAAAAATGTAAAACTGCAGTTAACCAAAGCTTCTACAAATATGCCATTTTCAAAATTGCGTTTTATCAAATATTTTCCAATTTTAAAGAGAAAAAATATCCTACGTTGTAGGGTAAGAAGCGATCGAGGCGTTCGGCACCATAATATAGCGTCCAACAGGACCTGGGTCCTGTTGAGTCCTGTAGGGTTTGATCAAATCCTGTAGAGGATGAAAAAATAATAAAAGGGTTTTTAAAATAACAGTAAGGTTAATCTCTTGACATTTATTTATTAGAATTTAAACAAATACATATTAAAATTAAAAGGATGAAACTGTAGTTAAAACCTGGCAACAATGGATTCACTCTAATCGGTATAAAGATTTATAGTCTTGTCAGGTCCTGTTGTGTCGTGTGAAGTCCTGTTGAGTCATGTCTAGTCCTGTAGTTTTCTCGAGTCCTGTTTTTAGTCCTATATATTTCTTATTGTAGAGCGAAAAAATAAGTTGGTAGACTTGTAATATGCCGTTTACAGAGGTAAGTGAGTAAATTTTTAAGAAATCCGGTTACAGAAGGATAACTACAGTGTCCAATCTATAGAGATCGTATGCACTGTGTGTTACTTTTTATGGGGTTCAGAGCAAAAAAATTACAAATTAATTATTTTGTAACATTGGTCCTCCCAGGGACGTCCTAAAGACGGCGTAGGTCCCAAAGCGGACGTACTTAAGACGTCCTTTGAATATACGTCCGGCAGACATTTTCTGTATAAGTCCCAGAGACGCCTTTATCGTACGTCCTGTGGACTTATTATTTTGTAACATTTGACTTCCGAGGGACGTCCTAAAGACGGCGTAGGTCCCAAAGCGGACATACCTAAGACGTCCTGTGAATATGTCCTGCAGATGTTTTCTGTATACGTCCCAAAGATGCCTTTGTCGTACGTCCTGTGGAATAGTTATTTTGTAACATTGGACCTCCCAGGGACGTCTTAAAGACGGCGTCAGTCCCAAAGCGAACGTACTTAAGACGTTTTCTCTATACGTCCCACAGACGCAGGTGCCTTTGTTGTACGTCCTGTCGACTAAAGATGGCATATGTCCCTGTCGGACGTCTTGTAACTTTGTAACATTGGGTGGCCCAGGGACGTCCTAAAGACGGCGTAGGTCCCGAAGCGGACATCCCGGGGATGTTCGAATATCCGGTGGCGGACGTCCCAAGGACATTTTTGGGACAGATGTCTGCTACTTGGGAATGAGCATGGTTTCGTGCAAAGTTGTTCTTTGACATTATATAATCTTCTAGATATCTTTATTTATACATCCCGAAAATGACTATTTTACACTTCCTATGAATATCCTTTTTGGACATTCATGACATATCAATAAGATGTCTACTTTACGAAGACGAGGCATTCATGGTACAATATTTTAGATAAAGAATACTTTTGTGGGATATTCGAGATATCCCGAATGGGACGATCTGTGACTTTCCAGGAATGTCTTGCCTACAATACTCCCCTTACTGTCAAAACATTTTTTCTAGGAGCGTGCGGAAAGTGTCACTTTCACGCATGAATTTTATTTTTGAATGTGCTACACACTAATTTTCCACACTACTTTACTCTGGGAAAATAAAAATATTCAAAATTGGTACATATGTAAAAAAATTAACTTCCTTTAAATTTTAGGCCACCCTGGTATATATGTTTTATTTTTATTAAAAAGGTTAAGTGTGTAAATAAATTTAACGAAACTAGCCGTAGTACCTTATATCAATAATTTTGGCCCGTAATAGCCCCAGCTCATGAAATAGAGGTAACTTTAATGAATTCAACTAGTTCACTCGCCGCTACAAACAAACTGCTACCGGTGATCAATCTGCAAAATAATTTAAATTTTAATTTTACTATTAATGTTAGCAATAAGTTGGCAGTATAGTTTCTTTTTTATATTTAAAAATTTAATATTTCCAAAGATTTTTGAACCTTTTTCTTCGCGCCTATGCGAAAGTAGGGGTCAAAGAAGGGCCGTGGAATTGAGAGAGTGTGGGAGGGGAGAGGGTGAGGTGGAGTAAGAAGGGGTAGCTACAATTTTGAACAAATTATTATCCAAATCGATAAAGTCTGGATGCAACTACCCTTCCTTGCCCACTTATCTACGTCGTTGTAATAAAATGCACTCTTTTGTCAGACTTTGAGATTTAGTGATTAAACAAGTTGGTTTCCAAAAAGTATTTTATTGTTTTAGTATTGTTGAGGCCTTGAAACTAATATGCAAACATCATGCAATACACGGGCTGTGAAAAGTTCAACTTTCCACAAGCAAGTAAGAATAAGTTATTTTTTATTGATAATTTAACAAATATTGTCCAAAAAAATACAAATGGATTAAAATAAAGAAAAATATGGTTTCTCGGAACAGATGGATCAACAGCAAGCTAATTGAAGTTATAAATGACAAAAATATGCTTTATGAAAATAGTAAAAAATATTCGAATAATTTAAATCAATATCAGGAAAGCGAAAAGCATCTCAAGAAATCCATTGCAGCTTCCAAAAAAGCTTATTTTAAAAATTTAATTCGAGGAAAACAAAATAGCAAGCAACTTTGAAAATCAATCAACAGAGTTTGTAATAAAGTTAAAATAAATCAGAAATTACAGACAAAAACAAATTGCTGATACGTTTAATCAACATTACTCTACTTTAGGTAAAAACTATGTCAGCAAAATTAAAAATCCAGCAGATTCTGTTGATTCCGAACCATTGTTGGAAAACAGCAAAAAGTCTCCTGGTTTTGACAAAATTAGGTCCGATGTTTTAAAAGAAATAGCTAAGGAAATATAATTTCCGATAAGTCTTTTGATAAATAAATGTCTTAAAAATGGACATTTCCCGAAACCTCTCAAAATAGGAATCGTTTCTCCACTTTATAAAACTGGACGCAAGTTATCAAATCAAAATCAATATCAAATTTTAGTAAAATATTTGAAAAATACAAAATAATATCTGAGCATTAATATGGGTTTATAGAGGGTAGATCAACAGAAGACGCAATTGCTGGGCTGACATCGTAAATTTACAAAAATCTTGATGAAAGCAGTCCCACGTTATGTGTCTTTATTGATTTAGCTAAAGCTGATACGGTGTCGCATGAACTTCTGTTGGAAAAAATTTGGAGATACGGCCTAAGGGATAAGACATATAATTTAATTAAAAGCTACCTAACCGAAAGCACTCCTGAAACCATTCAGTATAGAGTCGTCCCGCAGGGTACTGTCTTAGGTCCGCTTCTCTTTATTATTTATATTAATGGATTGTTAAAAGTGAAAATGACCGGACACGGTCGCCATTTTTAAAGCTGATACGTGGAAAAATGTTAGATTACAGGCAGAACGTGAACTGATTATAATCTACTAACTGTGAGTCTTGAAAAGACTAAATGTATGTTGATTTCCAATAATGATCAAGCAACTCAATATATTGATGGTTTAAATATAGGAAACGTTTTAATACCCACAACAAAAACCACTAAGTATTTGGGAATATATATAAATTCAAATCTCCGTTGGGATGCTCACATAAATTATGTTGTGAAAAAAATTAGGGGAATATTACCTAAAATAAAATATTTGAAAGCATTTTTGTCCATAGAACAGCTAAGAGTATTATATTTTGCATTAATTCAAACACATTTTGTATATGGAATAATTGGCTGTGGAGGTGTATTGGATACTCACCTAAAAAATTTAGAAATTATGTAAAAATGGGCCATAAAAATAATCTATAGAAAAATTAGGTTATTTCCAACAGGTTCTCTTTTTAAAATTAGTAGTTAAAAATCCCAATGAATGTTTAAAGATTTTGAATACAAACTATACTAGAAGATCAGTCAACAATGTTTTTGTTCCGAAAGCAAAAAGAACATGTGGTCAAAGAAACTACGAGTATCTTACAAATAGACTGTATAATTTACTACCCAATAATTTAAGATACGACCAAACATTATATAAATTTAAGAAAAAACTTTCAGAGTGGTTTCTAAATGTGTCAAATCGGAAAGGCATAAGTGCGTTTATAAATCAAAAGCAGAATCGATATAAGTGCAAAAAATACGTAAAAAACTGCCAAACAAATAGACACATTTTTGTGCTTATTTCGGCAGAAAACTATAAACGTTTATTATTTATATAAAAATTGGTTTTGTTTTTTTTTTGTATTATTTATATTCTATTATGTTTATATAAAAATAAACGTCGTATTTATTATTATTATTATTATTATTATTTATTACCTAACAAGTGCGGAAAGTGATACTTTACCGCACGTGATGGTAGTTGACCGGCAAGGGCGGTGAAGACCTTATAGGCATGTGTTAGGTACAAGATTTTACCTCTAAGCCTCAAAAATTGGCAAAAAAGAAAAGTAAAAATCTGTGTTTAAATTTTTAAAATAGAAGAAGTCACTTTGCCACACTAAGTGTGGTAAAGTACAATAAAGTTAACTTTACCGCACTATAAGTATACTTTTCCGCACGTGCCTTTTACCGCATGCGAGTAAGTAAAGTGATATTACACGGATTACGTTTACTTTATATTTTAACAGAGATTAGACAATTAAAGTAAATATTTCAACGCATCCTTATCGGTATACGAAACGCGTTCGAAACAAAGTCAAAATACGCTATATTTTTGACTTGTTTATGCGATGTTTCGAACGATGCCCGCTTTTATGAAGGGTGCGATGAGAGGACTGCTGATTGATATCGTTGCGTACGTTCGTGGGTCCCTAACGATACGTACATCCTTCCGTACGCAACGAGATTCTGTCATCACACCCGTCAAAGAAGCAGGCATCGTTCGAAACATGGCATGAGCAAGTCAAAAATTTAGCGTATTTTGACTTTGTTTCGAACGCGTTACGTATACCGATACGGATGCGTTGAAATATTTACTTTAAGTGTCTATTTTTTCTACAGCTTTTCTTTAACGCAAGCAAAGGATGTGGCCACAATACAACAAATCAATTTTTAAGTGACTATAAAACAAACACAAACCCTCTAAAATAAGGGACCACCCTAGAGACAAATTTTAACCATTGAACTGTATTTTTTGCATCCACCTTTTCAAGGGTGGTATAATAAATTTCTTCTTATTCTAAAGCTGGCCCTACACAAGGATATTTTTGACATTTAGCTTACTAAATTTGGGGAGGGAGGCAAAAAGGGATCGCTATAGGGCCTACCTACCAGGCCACCCTCCCCCCCCCCCGTCTACTACACTACTAAGTTTGAGAATGTATTGTTCATTACTTAATTTTTATTTGAAAAAGTTTTCAAGAAAACTCAATTAATATTTGGAGATTTTGAGAAAAAGGTGTGTCACCCACTATTTGAACAGTCGCAAAATAGGTGGAATCAGGTTGGATTAGACAGCTCACACATCGTGTTTTATGGGCCTAAGAGCCGGCCAATGGACGGAGCGTAGGAGCAGCCGCTCCAAGCGGCCAAAATTGGGACAGTCAAAGGCTGCCTGATGCATTTATCGCTCTCCTTTTTCCGGTTACCCAGCTCACCTTTCTTAAATACATATATTGTGACAATAAAATTTTATGACAAATTCTTGGTTTAATACCAAGCAATTTTTGTCAACAGCATTGAAAACGTAATGCAGGCATTTTTAGTTTTTTTTTCAACATTTTCTCTTACGTAGCATTTGAGCAACAACTAATTGAGACTACAAAAGAAGCACAATGAATATTTAAAAATATTATATGAATATATCTCGTGCATCAAATTATATCTGTTCTACTTGTTTATTTTAATAATTTTTAAACAAAAATGCATTTTTTAAAATGTTGTTTAGCTGTACCGGCGACGATATTTTCTCGCAAATTGTGAGATTTTAATTTTATGATATTTTTTCGACTTCTTATCCTTTTAAAACAGGATAAACTAGACTGATGAGCACCACAAGTGCGAAATCCGGATCTACGGTTACCATTACCTATTTTGAGGGAGAGCTCGCTATTCATTGATTTATTCACCCTCACTAAATCCCTTTTTAAATTTATATATATTTGTAATTTATGGATATCTGTAAAGATAATAATATCTGTCTCCGTAGAGACGCTTAATTTTCCTTCAAATTGAAGGTACATCTGCCGATTCTGCAATTTGACAGATTGTTGTCTCCTAATTCCTAGCTCCGTACTGATGAGCACCACAAGTGCGAAATCCGGATCTACGGTTACTATTATCTTTTTTGAGGGAAAGCTCGCTATTTATTGATATTGTTATTTATTCACCCTCACTAAATCCCTTTCTAAATATATATTTTCTTTACCAATGCTTCCAAAATTCATCCTGATAACTGATAATTGTTGCGAGACCTATAACTTCTTGATTCTGACGTTTAGAAACACCTTTACGACCCACCTAAACCACCTTTTAATGTTATTGTCCCTTTTTTTCAGCCTCAAGTCGAAGTAAACGTGTGGTAAGATCTGCGGGAGACTGACAGATTTTAGGCCATAAAAGTGTTAAAAGTATGACCCCACAGTGGGTCAGATTGGCACTAATAAATACGTAAGCTTTTTTACGGACAGATGTGGTCTCTGATCCAAGAGAGATAGTTCTCAAAAAAATTATTTACTCAGTGACTTTTTGAATCTAGAAAAAGACCTCCGTGAAAAAATTCTTATAATTAACCCAAACCCAAACCAAAATAATAGTTTTTTTACCTTCATGAAAAACATGATTTTACTGTGTGTAGATAACTAAAGCATGGCTTTTTTGGTTACTGATGAAAAAAATCTTTTTTATTTATCACGGGTGCAAAAAAAGATTTCTGTCCATTTTTTATCCAAAATCAAAGAGAAATAACGCAAAATAGTAATATTGAAAAAATCTAATTATTCTTGCCTAAAAGTAAAGCCATTTTCGCCTGTTTTCACCAAGTATTTACGAAAAAATCATTTAAAAACATTGTCAAAATATCAAACTGTCAAAGATTAAAATGTCGCAACAATGAACGTCACCGAGTAAAAAGGCACATCGCTATTGAAACCATTGTTATTTCATTTACCAGCCGCTTTAATTAATGTATAGTGTAAATATAGTGTGTTGGAGATTTTTAAAGGTATTTTCCAGTTTTTCTTGGATTTTTTGATAAAGGTATTAAAAAAATAGTGTTAACGACACGCAGCTAAACCGTGCGTTTTTTTACTCGCGTTTTTAAATACTCGCTTGTTAAAAAAGCACTATTTTAGCCACTAGTTGTGAAATAGTTTTCACAACCAGTGGTTAAAATATTGCTTCTTTTTACAAGCGTTGGTTTAAGTAATTTCTGTGACAAATCATGTAGGCATTTTATTTATTTGAAGAGCTTTTTGCTAAATAATAGAGCGTTAATAGACCATCAAAATTGATGATACCGTAGGAAAAATCGGTTATTTTTCTCCCGTATCTAAAAATAACCGAACCGAAATACGATACTTACGGGGGCTTAACGGGGCCCGCTCGGTTATTTTTTGCAACCAACCAGATTTATTTCTGAGCAAAAGCTGCAGCCGGTGATAATTCGTTTTTTTGTCTAGTTAGATTTTTATTTTTTTTTGTGAAAGTGAATTTGCAAAAATAGGAATTGTTTTCTTTCTTATTCTATTTACATTGGCAGTTAGTATGTGGGCAAAAAAATATGGTTACGGTAATTTGTGTTTGTGGTTTAAAAACTCTTTTTAGCATCTCAATTACTGTAATACGGTAAGCAAATAAGGTGACGATGAATGAGTGGTCTATTAACTCTCTAATGGTAAGCCACAAGACCTTAAAGTTTAAATTTTAAATTTTTCAAAAAATATGTAAAATATTGATTTTAGCGTAAGCACTGGTTTTAACACAAACACTTTTTAACGTTAACACCAATGTTTACGTTTAAACCAATTTTTTACAGTCTTAAAAAAATTTCAACTTCCACCCAATTATCCATGACTAATGGGATCGTTTGTCTTCGTCTGTATTGACTTATGGCGCACTGATGAGTTTCTAATAAGGTCGAAATACGTGTCTGAGTCTAGTCTTCAAGTCACACCCGGTAAATTTTCTTTTTCGCTACCTACGCCGTTGATCGACTAGTTGCGGACATAATTAGTGTGCTATAACTAGCAGAGTATGCCAAATTTCATATTTTTTTGTTAAATTAAATTTAATACGCTGTAAAGAGAACTTGTCAGTTCCTTCAAAAAAAAATTAACCGATATACCGGGTGTCCCAAGGTAAGTAACCTATTAGAATATTTTGGAAACTATACAATGGAAACTTTTCAAATTTTCTATTCTAACATAAGTCCATGTAAACTATCTTTATGAAATACTTTCATATTTGCAGTATTGCCATTTGCAGGAAAACTTGGCAACGACTTTCTTATGTTAAACTGAACACCCTGTATGTTTTTGCATTTTTGGATTATACAAAATATTTTAGGTACATTTTATTTATAATGTCCTATACCTATGTTCAACTGTTTTTAAAATATTGACAGGTGAAAATTGACATTTTTTAACTTCGACAGCCCCTAACATTGAAACGGTTAAGGATAGAGCAAAACGGTTTTTACATTCCTATTTTGGTTTTTCACAAATTATCGTTTTATATCTAAACCCTCGGTTAAAAAGAGTATAAAACGATAGCTTGTGAAAAACCAAGATAGGAATGTAAAGACCGTTTTCCTCTATCCTTAACCGTTTCGATGTTACAGGCTGTCAAAGTTAAAAAATGTCAATTTTCACCTGTCAATATTTTAAAAACAGTTTAACATAGGTATAGGTCATTACACATAAAATGTACCTAAAATATTTTCTAGAATCCAAAAATGCAAAAATATACAGGGTATTCAACTTAAAATAAGAAAGTTGTTGCCAAGTTTTCCTTCAAACAAGACTGCAAATATGAAAGTATTTTATAAAGATAGTTTACATGGACTTATGTTAGAATAGATAGTTTGGAAAGTTTCCATTTTATAGTTTCCAAAATATTTCAATAGGTTTCTCACCTTGGGACACTCAGTATAACTTGAATATAAATGTTTAAATTTTGATTATAAAAGCTACCGTATTTTCGCTTATTTTTAAAGTAAGAAGGGATAAAGCGAGGGGGTTTTAGTTGGAAAACTTTAACATAATTATAGGAGGTTATAGTTTCAAACCTTACAAATTGGGCCAAAAAAATTATTGATGTTGGTTCATTGGAGAGGGGTCGATAAAACACAGAAATCTAATTTTTTTATATGCCGACGTTTCTTCCCTTTATTGGGTCATCCTCATTTGTTGAAAATATTCATATGTTTTAAATTAAATTCTAATCAACTTTTTTTCCTTCATGCTTTAAAATATATAAATAAATAAAAACGTACATAAAGTAAAAAGTATAAAATATCACAAACACCATTACGATACTGAAACTTCAAAATAATTAAAAAGAAAACATAATATTTAATGTTACAAGTATATAAGTTTTGTTTTCTAAGGGCAGACCAGTATTCCAAATTTCAGATTAATTGTTGTTTAACACTATCATAACAAAAACCATGTTTAAAAAACGTTTCTTTGAAAAGAGAAAACCTGTAAGATTCTATTTCACAAAAAACACGAAGAAAACACACGTGACAAAATTATGTAGCAATAGATTTGTAATTTTATTTTTAGTTTTTTTAGAATATGTGTAAAATAATAAACTGTAGTTTTTTTGAAATGAACACAAAAAAAATATGCTTTATGCACGACACCTGTATTATGGCCGTAAAGTATAAAAATAAATGAAAGAGTAAATGTATTAGATGTACTTACTGAAAACGCTAGAATCCTTCTCCCTCTCCCTTCAGTACATTTACTATTTCATTTATTTTTATACTTTACAGCCATAATACCGGTGTATGTTTTTTGTGTTCATTTTAAAAAACTACAGTTTATTATTTTACACATATGTTAAAAAAATAAAAAATAAAATTACAAAGCTATTGCTACATAATTTTGTCACGTGTGTTTTCTTCGTATTTTTTATTAAATAGGTTCTTACAGGTTTTCCCTTTTGAAAGAAACGTTTTTTAAACATGCTTTTTATTATGATAATGTTAAACAACAATTAATCTGAATTTTGGAATTCTGGTCTGCTCTTAAGAAAACAAACCTTTTATACTTGTACCATTAAACATTATGTTTTCTTTTTAATTATTTTAAAGTTTCAGTATCGTAATGGTGTTTGTGATATTTTATACTTTTTACTTTATGTACGTTTTTATTTATTTATATATTTTAAAACATAAAGGAACAAAAGTTGATTAGAATTTTTTTAAAGACGACAGGGAGGCCCGGAGAGAGAGGTGCAGCGGAAGTAGGGGCATAGGGGTAAGGAACGGGGTATGGCAGAAAGGGCCCATGAAGAGGCCTAATTGCCAGGCCTACGGGCCGCCTCTATACTGCTACTACTACTACTACTGCTGATTAGAATTTAATTTGAAACATATGAATATTTTCAACAAATTATACATTACTTAATTGTATTTTATTGCCCCGAGGATGGCCCAATAAAGGGCCGAAACGTCGGAATAGAAAAAATGTAGATTTCTGTGTTTTATTGACCCCTCTCCAACGAACCAACACCAGTAAAAATAAATTGGGACGAAAAACGTCACATTAAAAAAAAAATATATTTCGTTTATTATATTATTATATTACTTTCAAGTCAGAAGGGAAAAAGCAGGAGGCGTTTAGCGGAGAAACTTTAAATAATTTTAGGGAGGTGTAACCCCATACAGATTGACCAATAACATCAAAAATCAATCAAAAAGCTATTTAAAGTTGTAACTTCTTAATTTATACTATTGAACCCAATTTAAAAACTTATAGGAAAAAAAATACTTTTGCATTGAGAGTAATTTTAGACGTCCAACTGCAATCTAAAACCTTTTTATTTCTACCTCTTTTGAGATAAAAACTAAAACGATTTTAAAACGATTTTCATTTCGAAGATTCCATAAAAATTTTATCGAATTTATTACTACAATCGGACTGGCTTTTTTATCGACATTTTAAGGTGTTTTAAATTAAGAAGGTATTAAGGAAAAGGAATTGAAAGCGTAATTTTTAATTAAGAAGCCTGGCTTTATGGCTATTTTATTCGGAAAGGCTAAAAATAAAATTAAATAAAAATAAAAAACTATAATTTTTTGTGTAAATTTTCTGCTTTGCATAAATGATAATTTTTTTAGGTAAAAGTTTTCAAAAAAAAAATATAGGGATAAAATTCTTTTAACAGCCGCGATTCCTTATTTAAGCTCAGTCAAGCTATACCCCCTCCCCCCTCAACAAAATTTAATTTGGATAATGTAAAAATTATCTACTAATTATGTACTAATTTATTCCCCATTTAAAAATTTTGTACTTAATGAATATCGGAGTTATTCGCACTTAAAAGGGGAGGGGGTGTGGCTTGGCGGTAAGCTGCACACACAGATAGATTTAATGAAAGTTGACATTTCGTAATTTTGTACTAATTATATACTAAAAGAAGGGTACTTTTAGTTTACAAAAACCATCGGTTCCTAAGATTTTTATTTGTTTGTTATAGGGTGTGTAGCTTGATATCAAGGCACACCACACATCTAGGAAAGATATTTCAAGAAAGTGATTATACCATAATGTGCTACTAATTATCTACTAATTTCGTCCTCTTCTAGAAAAGGGCCTACTCTCAAGATAACTTCATTTTATTTGTTTTTATGGAGTGTGTGTGTAGCTTGATATCAACGCACACACCCCACAAAATTTAAAAAAAAGTTACCTTAAGAGTAGGCAATTTTTTAGAAGGAGAAGAAAGAAGAGACATAATTAGTAGCAAATTATGGCATAATTACTTTTTTCAAATCTCTTTCCTAGTCAGAGTGTGTCTTGATATCAAGCAACACACGTAAACAAAAAAAAATCAAGTTATCTTGAGAGTAGAAAATTTTTTAGAAAGCGACGAAATTAGTACATATCTGGTACCCAATTCTGATATAGTCACTTTAGTCGAATCTCTTTTCTAAGTAGAGGGGGGTGTACTTTGATATCAAGCTACACACCCCATAACAAATAAACAAAAACCTTAGTAACCGATGGTTTTTGTAAACTAAAAGTACCCTTCTTTCTTCTTCTTCAAGTGCCATGCTCTCTTCGAACGTTGGCTATCATCAGCGCAATCTGCACCCTGTCCACTGCTTTTCGGAAAAGTGTCATAGTACTAACACCATACCATTGTCTAAGATTTTTAAGCCATGATATCCGTCTACGACCCGCACCTCTTCTGCCTTCAATTTTGCCTTCTATTATCAATTTTAAGAGTTTATATTTGTCATTTCTCAAAATATGACCAAAATATTCAAGTTTTCGTTTTTTGATGGTAAATAAAACTTCAAGCTCTTTATTTATTCTAAACAGAACATTCACATTAGTTACTCGGTCCATCCAAGATATCCTTAATATTCTACGATAACACCACATCTCGAATGCCTCCAACTTTTGGCACAGGGCCTCAGTCAGTGTCCATGCTTCCATGCCATAATATAATATGCTAAAAACATAACACCGAAGCACACGAATTCGGAGAGTGGTATTAAGATCGCGACTACACAACACTGGTTTCATTTTGATAAAAGATGATCTGGCCTGTTCAATTCTTGCACGAACTTCTTGCATGTTGTCCCAGTTCTCATTAAGGAGACAACCTAAGTATTTGTATGAATCCACGCGTTCGACCTGCTACCCATTTACTTCTAACATGCCCCTGATGTTCTTTTCCTTGGATATGACCATCTATTTTGTTTTTTCAACATTTAAGTTAAGCCCGAATTACGAACTTTTGGCAACAATTTGATCAAACAACTCTTGTAGGCCTTCCAGCGTGTCTGCTATTATGACAGTGTCGTCGGCATATCGTATGTTGTTGATTTTTATACCGTTTATGGTCAAACCCTCTTCGCAGTTATGAAGTGCATTCTCTATTATTTTGTTACTATAGATATTAAACAACAGCGGAGACAATATACAACCTTGGCGTACTCCTCTTCTTATTTGGACCTCTTCGAACAGTTGGCCATTAACCTTTATTTGAGCAGTCTGACCAGTATAGATTAGCGATTATCTTTAGATCTCGGTCATCTAGACCAACTTCTTTTAGCGATCCTATGAGCTTTTCATGTTGGATTCGATCAAATGCCTTCTCATAATCTATGAAACAGGCATATACTGGCACCGACACATCTCTAGACCGCTGAACTAAGACTTGAATGTCAAACAAGGCCTCTCTTGTCCCGAACCCATCACGAAATCCAAACTGCGTGTCACCCATAAAAGATTCGCATTTCCCATAAATTCTTTTGTGGATAATCTTTAGAAATATTTTTAACATATGACTCATTAGGCTGATTAGGCGATAATCACAACACTTCTTTGCTGAATGTTTTTTAGTCAGCAGGGATTTTACCGCTACGACAAATCAAGTTAAAAAGCTTGATCAGCGTATTTAGCGAATGTTCGTTTTTGATTAGCTTTAAAACCTCAATATATATTTCGTCTTGCCCTACCGCTTTTCTGTTTTTGTCTGAAGATATTGCGTGTTTTACTTCCTCTGGTGTTATATCTATGCCTTGGTTTGAGAATTCTTCTGGCTGTTCGGATCGGTTATCGGTAAAGAGATGTTCTATGTAGCTACCTCATTCTTTTAATTTTTCTTTGGTATCCGATATGATTTTGCCTTGATTGTCCACAAGGATTCCAGCTTGCATTTTATTAAATAATCCGGCCGCTTCCTTTATGTATTTGTGTAAATTGAAAGTATCATATTTAGCATCTAGATCTTCTATTTCTTGACATTGCTGTGTTATCCAGTCTTGTTTTGCTGACCTTATCTTGTTTTTTTATTGCTCTATTGATTTCTTGATACTGATCGCTGCCTTTTTACTGCGTCTTTTATCCATCAACTCCAGGATTTCATCGGTCATCCAAACTTTCTTTTTATTTCTTGTTTCATCCTTGCCTAAGAGTGTTGTGCTTTCGACTATGGCATTTTTAACCTTTGTCCAAACCATTTCTGCATCTTGTTCGGTAGATTCATTAATATCTTTAAGCTTTTTGTTAAGTTCGACTTTAAGTTTAGTTGCTATCATGTTATCTTGAAGTTTGTAAAACCTGGATCTGGGTTTGTTATTTGGGGGATGATTTTTCTTGAGGGTAAATTTAATTTTCGCCACAACTGGATTGTAATCCGAGCCTACGTCTGCACCAGGATAAGTTTTTGCAGATTTAATAATTTTTCTAAATCGTTTATTAATTAACATAAAGTCTATCTGGTTTCTAATGATATTCTCAGGAGTGTCAGATTTGGAAGTCCAAGTATAAAGGCGTCTAGCTAGAAGTTTAAAGAAAGTATTTGACACAATAAAATCTCTTTCCTGACAGAAGTGGAAAAGGCGATCTCCACGTTCATTTGATGTACCAAGACTTTATCTCCCAACAATGTCTTCTCTTGGGGCGTTTACAAGTTTTGCGTTGAAGTCTCCCATAACAATGGTGATTTCTGTCTTTTTTGTAAAATTAAGGGCAGTCTGAACTTGGTCGTAGAATGCCTCTACGTCATCATCTGAATGTTTACTGGTTGAAGCGTATACTTGAATAATATTGACATTGAAAGGCTTAGAGTTTAGCTGAAGAAATATGACTCGATCCGACACAGGGACAAAAGGAATAACGGATTTTTGAATTTCTTTATTCAAAATGATTTCGACGCCGTTATAGGGGTTTTGTCCGTCATTGCCTGCGTAGTAGACATGGTAGTCGTCTATCTGGCATTTAACTGAGTTAGGCCATCTAACCTCGCTAACTCCCAAGATCTCTATGTCCATTCTCTAATGACATTGTGGGCTTTTCCAGCCTGAAACATACTTTGTACGTTCCATGTAGCAATCTTCTTAATGACTGGTCCGGAAATTCTTAGCACCCTCTGGTCACTTAAGACCTGCCGGGGACTGAGGGCCTGGGCTTTTGGTTTTCCAGTCATGATGATGATATTTCCTGGGGACGGTAATGAGGTGGTTTCCCGTTGCCTTCCTCATCGCAGCATTAAAACCGTTAAAACAATCCTTGTCACGCCTTTAACTATGTAATTTGTTGCCGTTTTTCTTTCCATATCTAGAAGTACGCCGAACAATTACTTTTAGTGTTACTGCTTCCCAACACTAATTTTCTCGCCATATCTGGCTACCCTCACATAGTTTGGCCTGCAGGTTGATGCAGTTACCGGGGTATGGCACGTGAAGCCATATGTAAGAGCTGACCGCCCTGTGAGGACCAATTGTTCAAAACCATCTCCAGTCTATGACTCTCGATGCAACCATTTTAAACAAGAGATACTACTTCTACAGCTCAGCCCATACAACCCCTACCCTTCTTTAAGAGTACATAATTAGTACAAAATGATGACATATCAAATTTCATTGAATTTCGTTGAGTGGGGGGGTGTAGCTCAACTGAGCTCCTTATTTACTTTAGGTTTCGACACTAGTGCGGGACAGTAGTAGAGGTTTTTGATCAGGACCAAAATAGTTATTTCCTTAACTAGTACGAAAAGTTATTATTTTCTGCCTGTAATTGCCGTTGACCCGATCGACGCGGAGCGGAATTCGGGCAAGTAGAATCAATAAATTTTTTTACGACTTTGCATTTGAAAAAACGTTTAAAAGCCTTTAAGGCTATAGTGTCACCCCAGAATTTAAATAAAAAAATACAACTGGCAACGCCTTGGTCTTGTGCAGGAGTGCACAGGGAAAACTAAACATTAGAATTAGCTGAAATTTTGAAGGGGTGATCATTTTTAAATGCTTAACAAAAATATCTGAAGAATTTTGCAAAATTCTCAATTATTTTTTCTTCAAAATAAAAGCACCTATCCCAAAAGCCTCAAAATAATTGCGGTTTAGAACAAACCTGATTTACAAAAAAAATAGAGAAATACTCACAATTTCCTCTGGATTACATTTTTCCTTTTTATATTTCCTTGCTTTAGCCAAAATAAAAACTAAGTTTCCTTTTTTCTAAAAGCTTGTGCACTTCGGAAAAGTAAATCAATCAATCATACTTCATTGAATTTGGGAGATACACGCAGTTTTAGTGTTGGCCGATAGACCGCACAATTTATACAATTCCATGGTAACTGCAGGTGTTTTGTCAACAAACTTTAAATCGGGCCGCAGTGGGACAAAAGAGTATTTTTACTTTTTCTGACAGAAAACCATTGGAGGTTATATTTATCTTTCAAAAATGTATTTTCAAAAACATTATTCTAAAACAAATATGAAACCACACCACGTGTGCGCCGAAAAAGGCCAAGAGAACTTTAATGGCTCGCTGGGATTACTAGGAATTCGCATAGAAACATTCGGCGCTCATAACCCCATATAATTTTGTTTTTATTTTGATTCAACCATTTTTTTTTTAATTTAAATTATTGCGGCATAGTTATGTGCTATTGTACTAGTGAAATCTTGGAGTGCAAAGGATAGATTTTAGAACCTCAGTTTCAAAAACACACGGATACTTGAGTACTAACAAACAGGTCAGTAAAGCTCCATTTAGAGGTTGGAAAGACTCTTGATAGTCGTTGAGGCTCCTGTTTAAAACAGAATACGATTATTTCGTCTAGCGCCAGTAGCAGATTTTTAAATCTGCATGCTTTTAAGTTACCCTGTTGTCGGTACTAGCTAGCGGGAGTGTTTCCAATTCAATTATAAATGCACCTGTAAATTCAACCTTAAACATTACAACCAGTTACTTTAATACGTAGTTTCCTAGCGTTTTTTAGCAGGTAATTCTGCAATAAATGGTTTTCTTTTATTTTAGTATTTTACTTGATTTTTTAGCGGCACAGAATGCGAAAAGTCAAAATAAGTAACCTAACCCCAAATTTTTAACCCGGTGCTAAAAAATCTCTGGTGTCCCACTGTGGATAAACATTAATAAAGTCTCCGCGTTGCCATGGAAAACAAATTCAATGACGTAAAATTTTGCAAAAAAATCAGGTCGACATAGTTAAATTGATTTACCGTACAGTGTTGCTAAAAACAATTCCCCAGATTGTAACTACTACCTGAATAAAAAGTCCGAGGGCGGAAAAGTGACATTTTCCAAACTGAAATGCGTGCGGTAAAGTGAGGTTTCCCCGAGTTTCCCGTACGGTCGTAAAAAATATTTAATTTTGATTTTCTATTTTTTAATGTGTTATAAAAACAATAAAACTTTTGCGGAAAGTCTTTGTTCCATACTTGACTATGAATAATAACTATATATTTTAAGCACAAATTCAGTTGGAAGACACTATAAAGTTCAGTTTGATATCTGTTGACATCGACTTTCGGCGCCACCAAAGATATTCAGAGAAAATTGAATTGCTTTGCTAAAACTGCTGAAAATTTTATGTGTTATAATCTGAGAAAATATTTTAAAATCTGTCGAATATCCGGAAAAATTTTAACTGGACAGGATGGGGTAAAAAAATGCCTACAAAAATTTATATTGGTATATTACTACACGTATTTGGTCTACATTTAGTGGTTGAGTCGTTTGAGAGATATTATGGGGGAAATAAAAAACACTTTAGACAGTGTAAGTTGGTCATAACCCGTACAAGGTGCCTAGCCGTAGACGTGGAATTTTCCGGACGTTTAAATTTTTTACATTTTGTTACCATGTAGTTCTATCTAGCTTTCTTTGGTTCCGCCGTTCGTATTAGAGCAGACGTTATAGAATGTAAGCTCTCATCTAGTCTGAACGTTATACATTCTAAAAACGTGACCTTGATTAAAAGGCTCAACGCTAGACCGCAGAGATTGAACTCTGATGTCTGATTTGAGCTGAAGTCTTTATTTCTCAAGAGATAAAAGGATGACACAATATTGCGCTATATTTCACGTCTACGCGTACGTCCTATGGCCAACTTAAACTGTTTATTTGATCCCTTTTCGACGACCTCTAGAGGCAATACCCGTTATATAAAGTGTACACTTCACGACACATAAAACGCATACAGCAGAAGTTAGGCACATGTCTATGTATTAAAAATTTTGCTTGCTTATTGTTACCGACTTTTGTAGGTTAACGCTTATATACAACATAAACAAATTTTGTTAAGGAGACTGAAACCATGTTTACCGATATTTACTGGTTCTATAGTTTTAAGGTTGCTGTTACGAAATATAAAAAAAGATAAAACACTTTTAAAACAAAATTTTTATTATAAATAAAACAATTCAATCAAAATTTGGCAGAACTAGAAGAAGGTTGACCCTCTTGTCAAATAGCCGGTCAAAATGGATCAAACAAGTGCGACTAAAAAGAAAATACAAAGAAGAAAGAACTGGAAGGATTTGGGTTAAGAAAGGTCAATACACATAAACATGATCAGTTTTATAAACAACAAAATATTAAAAAACAAATAGAAATAAAAAACCTATCGATAAACAAAAGTTTAAAATATTAACGTGATCATTGCACCATTTGCTTGAATAATTTTTTCTAAAGGCTTTGGCATGGAGTCTGCTGCTAACTTTTCAAATAAATTTGGATTTTCTTCAACGATCTCCGCATAAACTCTAACTATTAGCTCCATCAAATGGTTAGCATTCCGTGGACGAATATTAAATTTTGATAACTTTTTTCCAATGAGCTCCCATACGTTCTCGATGGAATTAAACATTTTTTCATCGGTAAAAGCTGCCTGTCGCCAAAATTCGTTTTACTCTCTCGAAAAAGTAATCTGGCTTGCTTTTTTTCTTTACTTAGCCGTATCTTTTTAGCTGCAACATGACATCTCAGCCTCGACTTCTTTATTCCTCTTAGTGCAGTTCTTACCGTAGCAGGAAAATGAACTGTTAATTTTGCTTTTCTGGCCGTGGAAAATGGGTGTTCTTCCAGGAAATTAGTGACTTGCTGATCCTGTTGGGGTGTGCTGATTTTGGTCAAGCCAGTTCCTTCCTTTCGTCGTACAGATAGTTGCCAGGTCTACTATTTTAATAGTAAATGTACTATTTTTTACTCATGTCTACTATTCTACTATTCTTAAGTGAAAATCCACTATTATATTTTTCTTTGAGTGAAAGTCTTGCACAGCAATAGATACCAAAAACAGCTGGATAGAAAGTCAAATGGTGCCAAAAATTGATAATTTTCGATTATAAACTCTGTGTCTAAATCGTCGGAGACCATAAGACACTTGTTTCCTTTTTCCATCACACAGGGAATTTCTAATGGGATTAAAAGCTCCCGCTATTCACCAGCAAGAGATGTTTCAAAAGGAACGTGGGTCGCATTAATCCTATCCTTTTTATGGTTTTGAACTCAAGCGAGATAGGAAACAATTTATAAAGTTTCGGATGAGTTGAAAGATTAAAATATTTATTAGTTTTTTATTAATAGCTGTTTTTTTTGTAATCTACTATTTTTTTTTATAAAAATTCTAGAATCTACTATTATTTTGGTCTCTGATCTACTATTATTCTAAAAATGGATCTGGCAACACTGCGTAGAGATCCTTCTTCTTTGAATTTTTTTTTAGTCTTACTATAGTGGACTTGTCTGGCAACCGGACGAACAGACCAACCTCCATCTAATTTGAAGACTGTGACCACAAAATATGACAATGAGTGGACTGAACAGGTTGCTAAATCGTAAAGGACATATTGCAGAACACCGTACTCAACTAAAAAGCCAGTTAACTCCTACTGCCTCAGTACCTTTTAGCCTACTGTGACTGCCATTCTTCTAACCAAATTGACAAGTAAAACATGGATTTTCTGTCCGTTTGGTGTCAATATGGCACCAATCATAGGCCAAAGGATACTAAAACGAAAATGAGTTAACTGGCCTTTTAGTCGAGAACGGTGTTGATCGGCGTATGCGTTTTATGTGTCGCAAAGTGTAAATGGTCTATGTCCTAAATTTCATACCGTGCAGATTTAAATACATTAGTATGACTGCTGCATCTTTGAGATATTAGCTAAAGCTATTCACAAATTTCAGAAATAAATCTGTGAATTTACAGATGTTTCTGTGAATTCATAACTTTTTTTGTGAATTCACAAATATTTCTGTAAATTCGCAGATTTTACTGTGAATTCACAAATTTTTCTGTGAACTGATTCACAATTTAAAACTGTCAAATAGAAAATTGGCTAAATGGCCAAGTGGCTAAATGGTTAAATCGCCAAGAGCCCAAATGATCAAGTGGCCGAATGACTAAATAGCAAATTGGTTAAATGGCGAAGGGGCCAATTTTCTATTTAGTTATTCGGCTCATCATTCAGCCACTTTGATAGTTTTAAAGAATCAGTACAAAGTGGGCACTCTACGGTAAAAGTATTGTAAAAGGCAGAAATTAGTTTGTGTCATTGTGACAGTGTTTGACGGCTTTTAAAATAGTAGAAAATTTTGAATTCCGAGTCAACTTAATTAGTTAGAATTGATGCTTTTTCTCATTGAAATCGGTCGGTTGTGTCAATTTGCTATTTACGGCTCGTCATTCGGCTACTTGATCATTTGGACTCTTGGCAATTTAACCATTCGGCCACTTGGCCATTTAGCCCATTGGCTATTTGACCATTTAGCCTTTTATATACTTTCCCCAGAATTCCGACTTTAAACTTAAAATTTCTACTTTACTCGAAATTTTTATTTTAAACCCGGAATTCCAACCTTAAACCAAAACTAGGAATTCTGATTTTAAACTTGGAATTCTGGCCAAAGTGGATAAAAAGCTAATTGGCCAAAGGACAGCAGCCAAATTGACAAGTGATATGGCTAAGCCACAGTTGGTCAATGGGCTATTTTCATACAAGCTAGGGTGAATTCAGGTCAGAAAATATGTTAATTCACAAAAAAAGTTGTGATTTCACAGAAAAAGTTAAAAAAAACTGTTAAATCTGTGAATTTACAGAAATATTTGTGAATTCACAGTTAAAAAACGTATGAATTCACAGAAAAAGTTGTGAATTCACGGAAAAATTGTGAATTCACAGAAATATTTGTGAATTGCAAAAAATATATATGTGGCCCTTCTACGCTTTCGTAGTATACAATAGTATTTACCAAAGAAAAGCATCAGGTTTATGAACCTCAGACGCAAATTAAAAATTAGTTAAAGCCAAAGAAATGAAAAAGGATTAAAATGAAAAATCGAGATAACCCCAAATATAAAAGTTAGCGGCAATAAAATCTTGGGAAATTAATTGCATCTTTTTATCTCTTTAATATTACAACAGAAAACTTTTACAGAAAATTTGGGGAAAGAGAATATTTTATTTCACAAAAAATATAAGAGAATTGCCCTGCGGCGAGGCTTGGACTTAATTTAATTTGGTTTGTTCTTTGTTACACATTTTAGTAAAAAAAATATATTTATTGATGTATTGCGATACATATTCAGCAGAGCAAACAATAAACGCATAAAATAATCCAGTAAATAAAATTAAGTTGTATGTGTATTGCAAAATTCGCCATAAGAGTATAGCTTCGCTGGCAAGGGTATTTTTGGACCTACATTTTTAGATCCAAATACAGAACTGTTTCAAACATTTTAGTCCCATTTTAAAAACAAAGCTTGAATCTAGGTTCTCTAAGTACTTCTTGAAATGTGTGTCTGTTCCAGATATAAGCAAGCAAAATATATCATATTTGAATCCATATTCCACAAAAATGAAAGTCAAAAATTCAACAACTATTACAAGAGAACCCTAGATTTAAGCCTTATCCTGAAAATGAGACGAAAAGGTGTGTGGTGAAAAATACCCTAACCAAGCGAAATTTTGCATTAGTAAAACAAGGCAAGCTTCCAGCGAAGTCTATTCTCTTAAGATACAAATGAAAATATCCCTTTTGGTTTTATTTAGTTTATCCTGCACTTCATTTGGTGAAATAAGAAAATCTTGGCACAAAGTAGCAAACCATTAATTTTATCTTGTTTGAGGTTGTTTCTTAAGTAATTATTAATGTAGGTACGAAATTTACTGCAGAAAATGATTTTTGTGATCAAATTGTAAACATAATGCGTTTCCCCTCCCTCCTGTATACGCCCATGATACAACAGTAGAGCATAAAGCTTTATTATTATTATATTTTGTAGAGTACTGACAAATTCTAATTTACTTTATTACCTGTTATAGCTGACCATAGATATTTCAAATTTCGTAGATACAAAAATTTTGGGTGAATACATTTTTTTCTCTTAACATTAGTTACCTACATCTTTAAATCAAAGTCCGCCCTGGATTATTCGTTCGAGCAGCAAGAGATTTTCTTGAAACAAGATAAAAATGCTTCTATTATAACCGGTGTCGTGTTCTGGGGAAGATATATAATAGTCTTACTACAAAAATTTAAGGGCGTTGTAAAAGATCTTTTTTTTTCAACGTTTTTACAAATTACGTGTTTACTTTTGAATAGGTTTGATGAAAAATAGGTTTGCGAACCATGGTTTGAATATAAACGAGTTTTCTAAATTTAAACTTTGATTGACCGGGTTTTGTACAATTAAGGTTCGATTAGAAAATAGGTTTAATGAATTTTTGAAAATGAAACTTTCTGGTATTTAGTGGGTTTGATTTTGCATATTTTGAGTAACCATGGGCACCCTCAGTGGCGCACCGACGGAGGGGGGATTTAGAGTCGAATAAAGATTAATAAAGAAATTGTGTTTGGAAAATTTTATTTAAATTTTTAACTCAAATCCCTTCCCCCAAAACATTCATATGTAAGGAACTTAAACGTAGGTGCACAGTTTCATATCTTTATGAAGTTTTTTAAAAATCGGAAACAACGGGTCAATTTTTTTTTACATGAAGTCTAAAAAAACAAAAAAAATTTGGGGATGCCTTATAGAAGGACTTCTGAATTGAATGACATAAATAAACAATTGCGGAAATGTACCGTTTTCGAGAATAATGAAAACTTTGTGTACAAATGTGTTACAGAACAATAAAAACGGTTTTAGTTTCTACTTGATTTCCTCAATTTTCTATAGAAATCTGAAATAAATATTTCATTAAAAATGAGCGGAAATGTACCGTTTCTGAACTTCTTGTAGAACTATGATATGAAAAAAATTGAAACGGCTCTAGATTTCGCTTCTTCTCCTCAATGCAAATATGGAAATTAAATTCTGCGGAAATGCATTGTTTTTGAGAAAAAGTGAAAAAAGGCCACTTTCTGTAAAAAAGGGTTCTAGATACCACTTCTTCTCCTCAATGCAAATATGGAAATGAAAATTCGCGAAAATTCATTGTTTTAGTGTTTTTTATTTTTATAAAAAGTGCCTTTTTTCACTTTTTCTCAAAAAACAATGCGTTTCCGCGAATTTTCATTTCCATATTTGTGTTGAGGAGAAGAAGTGAAATCTAGAGCCGTTACAATTTTTTTCATATCACATTTCTACAAAAAGTTACCTTTTTTCACTTTTCCTCGAAAACAATGCATTTCCGTTATTCTTACTTCTCCTTATTTGCATTGAAGAAAAGAAGTGAAATCTAAATCAGTTTTTATTTTTTCTTTATCGTATTTCTACAAAAAGTTTCTATTTTTCAATTGTTTTCGCAAACGGTACGTTTCCGCAAATTTTTGCTTTTATATTTAAACTCAGGTTGTCCTATAGAAGACTCCCAATTATTTCCTCAAAAAGTGCGTTTTTTTCAATTTTTATCAAAAACAATGCATTTCTGCAGATTTTCATTTCCATATTTGCATTGAGCAGAAGAAGTGAAATCTAGAGCCGTTTTAATTTTTTTCATATCACATTTCTACAAAAAGTTACCTTTTTTCACTGTTCCTCGAAAACAATGCATTTCCGTGGATTTTCTTCTCCTTATTTGCATTGATGAAAAGAAGTGAAATCTAAATCAGTTTTTATTTTTTCTTTATCGTATTTCTACAAAAAGTTTCTATTTTTCAATTGTTCTCGCAACCGGTACGTTTCCGCAAATTTTTGCTTTTATATTTAAACTCAGGGGGTCCTATAGAAGACCCCCAATAATTTTTTTCGATATAACATTTTATGTAAACGAAAGTTGAGCCGAAATAATAATAAAGTACTTACTGCATATTACTTGCAGTTTATTTTGCAATCTGCCTTTATTTGCTTGAAAATCTCTGGCCAAAAAAGCTCAAAGCACAGAGTCTGAAAGCTCTCGCGATCTCACAGAGCACACTCTGTGCTTTGGCAAGTGGGGAGAACTCTGCCTCATTCAGCGCCACTATCGTGATGGGCCATCCCAGCAGGCCATGGCTGAAGCACGGCCAGTTTGATTTCGACGCCTAGCGCGTCTTGACGCCAGAAAAGTCGCCCGGAATCGGCCGATAATACGCGAACGCGCAGAATGTTTTTATTTTTGACAGCTGATTTAAGCATTTTCATCCCAAAAATGACAGTTTTGTCATAAGTTATGTGACTACAGTAGTGAAGTGTTACAATTCGGTGACATTTAAAAGAACTCAGTTTTGAATGACTCGATTTAAGGATTGTTTGGGTTTTTATTGATTGGAAGATCCGGGGACGAAGGACCGCGATAAAATTTTTGGTGGTTTTTACTGAAAAAATAGGAAAAACTGTAATTTTTAAATAACTTTATTTGTTCTCAATATATTGTGAGCCTGTAAGATAGACCAACTTTTACTGTTAGTGTTGGAAATAAACTACATTAATTTGAAAAATGATGTGTAAAATATTGTAAATAAAAAAAAATTGTTTTTTTTTACTAACGTTGTGATTTGCTGGAAAAAATGGGTCGCGGATTGTTGGAGTTACTTCATTGGAGTTTATACTTCTATGTTATAAAAGGTAGGGAAGTTGTTCATTAATTTCTGATAACAGTAAGTTTAGTAAACGGTTTTCTTACTTCTGCTTTGTATTAAAAGATCTTAACTAACTTATACCGTGTGTTGCGTTTACCCTCGCCAAAATTTACCGGCAAATTAACCATCCTAAAACACGAAAAAAAAACAAACTCCCTTTTAACATTAAAAAAATATTGTTTTTGCACCGGCAAATGTACACTCTCTATGGATAATATAGTGAATACTTTATGTAGGCACTTACTATAATAGTAAATGCCTACATAAACAATTTTTCTATACATATAATTCAGTGGCGCACCCAGGAATTGGCTTCGGGGGAGGGGGGGGGTTAATAAAAAAACCTTAATTTAATTTGAAGTAAAAATGTGACCCTAATTCATACAAGTAAACAGGTGCATTGACCAAATTGAAAATTGCTTATTTACTTAAAATTTGATGTCAAAATCATGGTTTAATGCGCCGCAAGCAAAATTTTTTGAGAAAATCAAACTCAAGATGCAATTTTTGACTTAAATTTAACTAGAATCCTAAATATTGATATAGTTTTGGGAATTTGAGTAGTTTATTTACCCTTAATTTGTTTGTAAAAATGCTAAACTGCTACAGAATTATAAATGGGACCGCTAGCTTAACGTTAACCTAGCGGTCCTAACGTTTTTAGTCTACCATAACAATATGGTATGGCGATGGGGACTATTAAAATCGTGAAATTTTGACTTTTCTAAATTTTATCAAAAATTAGTTACTAAGGTTCCAAAACACCTTAATCGACGAAAAAAAAAGTTCGGTTTGTCGGTCTGTTGTCTGTCTCTATACACGATAACTCAAGAACACCTTAATCGATTTTAACAAAATTTGGTACAAAAATCTTCTATCGGTTGACCATGAACTAGTTAACTTTTGGGTAGGGTGGTGGTGGGTTGAAGAGTGGAAAAGGGGGAAAAAATATTTTAAAAAATTGTAACTTTGGAACAAAAGCAAATATCGATACACGGTTTTCAGATTTAAGTTTCCATGAATATGGACTACAAATTTTTTTTATAAAGCCCAAATTCGTAGGAGCTTTAATTTCCGAATTATTTGAAAAAAACGTTAAAATATATTAAAAAAATCATAACTTTAGAAGTAAAGCAGCTACTGATATATGCGGTTTTCAGATTTTGGTTTTCGTAAATATTACCCAAAAATTTTGTTATAAGGTGTAAATCTTTCAAAGCTACAGTTTTCGAGATATTTTCATTTCCTTTCAAAATGAAATAATTGATTGTATGGTGGACTATCCGTGCTTTCTAGCACCAATTTTTTTTATTTTCTGCTAAAACTAGAGGAGCACTTAATTTTTAGTTTGGCGACCAAATTAGCACCTAAACAGAATCTAATTCTGAAAATATCAAAAAAGTTCTCCGAGCCGTGTCTTAGCTTTTACTAAATGTATGATATTTATTTGACTCCAAAAAGTATGGATATTACATGACCCGTTTTAAATGTCACTTCGAGCTAAGGTCACTAGAATATCTACTTTTAATGCAGATTTTCTCTTGGATGGGCTTTAAAATAAACACTGTATTAAATGAAAAATGCGCCACCAATTTGGTTCAACATAGGTACCTAACGATTTGTTTCAGAAAAGTATCATCCATTCGGTTCATAAGGTTATGTAATTTTCCCTCGACTTTTCCATTATATTTAAAACGCATAAAATTAAATGCCATTCTTAGTATAATTTTCTCAACATTTTCGCCTGCTTTTAGTTATAAATAAGTATTGTTTGTGCACACTAACTCAACCCAAAAAAAAGCTGTGACCTCACATGGATTACCAAAAAATATATATAAAATATGATTTTCGAGATTAATTTTTGATTTCTACCTCTAGGACATTTTATAATTTATTATTATATATATATAATAATTTATAATTAAAACAGGCATATATATTCGTCCGCCTTCTAACCAAAAATGCAGTTGTCGTAAAAAAATCTTAAAAATTTGTTGAATATGTACAGGATCTATAGAATTATATAAATTGTCCCCAAATATAGGACATATAATAGTTAATACTCTCAAAAACTACAGTTTTCTTTGCTTAAGTAACGAAAATATTTTATATTATATACTCCATAATTAAAATCTTATGTCTTATATACTTTATTTTATACCGAGTTTTATACGGACTTCAAAATAAAACCAAATATAAATTTACATCTAGAACTCCCTATGTAAATTGTTACCTTTGAATTTTCGTGAGAATTGAAATTGGACTTTTCTGGAAAGGTTAGATAGCAGAAATTGGAGAAATAAACAGAGATGCACTGTAAGCTAAAATATATAACACTTGCAGCATCGAAATTCAAAACTCAGCTTTTTTCAATAAGCTTTAACAAAAATTTAAAACCCATTTTTCATTCACATTATTCTTATTATATTTGTACCTGCCTACAGAAATTGTTTATGCTTAAAAAACAATAAAGTGAATCTCGTGTCCGCAAATCAAAATTAAAGTAACACTCGTGGCATATCGGACAAAGCGTTTTTGTTTCTCACTTCATTACGACCAGGCCTCCAATGTCTAATGGAGAATCCAGACACCTACAGACCTGTTTCATCCTTATTAGGAATCATCAGGGAGTCATAGGAGTGTACCTGGGAGTTGAAGCTGCACAGGCACCACGCACACCTCCCGAGTTTAAACAAAAAGTTTGTAATCCGCGGAGACGTAGTACCTGTGTGCGCCACCTGTCGAATAAACTGAGAAACAAAAACATTAAAATTGAAAAATGGAGAAGACCGTAAATACAGAATCTTGTACCTTTCAGCAGGTTATAAAGAAGAAACCTGTAAAAGTATAAGGGCACTGCAACATGACTCTTAAAAAGAGGTAACGTTCGCAGAGGCACCGCCCCCAGTTGGAGCTTCATACTACGTGGACTTAATTTTAAGGCATCAGCAAGAAATCGCTCCGGAGGAGGCTTGTTGCGCAGAACTAAAAAGCCAAAATATTTAAAAAACAATAAAGTGAATCTCGTGTCCGCAAATAAAAATTAAAGCAACCCTCGTGGCATATCGGATTTTATTACTAATGGAGAATCCAGACACCTACAGACCTGTTTCATCCTTATTAGGAATCATCAGAGAGTCATAGGATTGTACCTGGCAGTTGAAGCTGCACAGGCACTACACCGCCCCACCGCCACTGCATCAGAATCTAAGGAAAATCAGCCGAGGGTTGTTTCCGAAATACATGTATATCACTTTTTTTTGTTATTAAAAAAAGTATTATAATGCATTTCAATGTATTTCAAAGTATTTTAAACAAATATTTTACACCTATTTCAGGAGTGTCCCACCACTCGACATCAACTGACAAGAAAATGACAACAGGTTTTGGTGGGATTTCAAAATATTTAATATCAAAGTATTTCAAAGTATTTTAATGTATTTAAATATATTTCAATGTATTTTAAACTATTTTAAACAAAATTTCTACACCTATAATATCAGGAGTGTCCCACCCCTCGTTTAGGGCTAAAGTGAAAAGTTATGGTATTATTTGTGATGAAACCTGTGAGTGATAGGAAGTAATTTATGCCAACTTTAGCTTCTAGAGGTAAATCAAAGACTTTTGCAGATCCAGTATAGATCAATTGTCTTTTAATTTTGCCTAACTTGGCAGTAGAAAAAAAACAATTAATCAATATTAGTTTTCACTTGACATGTTGATTGCCTCCACAGAAGAAAAAAATTGTTGTCATCATTACATACAATTAGGTTCATGAAATTATTTAAATGAGCCAATCAAGCTACTGACTGTAAGAAACGCGTATATCATCATATTGACTTGAGTACCATCAATAAAACTTCTATGCATATTTTTACATATTTTTCATATATGTATGTTCGATATGACAGGGTATTCACACTGTAAAATATTAAAGTATTAAGTTTGGAATCGGCAATAAAAATCACAGCTTTTTTATGTACCTATGTTTATTTTTTTATTAAATTTAATGAGTATAACATTAACATTGCTAAATAAATAACGTCCCTAAAGTAAGCAGTACAAGGTCAGCAGTGCAAAGATTTTATGATTGGAAAAATTAGTGGTAATTAACTGTCAAGTCACAAAATTTTGTGCTCTTGTAGCTTCCGAGATATGACCCGTTACAGACAGTAGTGCAACTTGGTCCAGAAAAGTGGTAGAATGGTCTGAATGGTCCAGAAAATTAAATGCTAATTAAATGCTGTCAATTCGATAAGAAAATTTTATATTTTTTACTTTTTTCTGGATATTTTTTACAATCAATGTTGTGCAGTACGCTTATTTGAGTTCTCATGAAAGAAGACGTTGGTGGTGTTTTTAATATTGGAATAAATTAGTGCTATTTAGGTGCTAATTAAATGCCAGGTCACAAAATTTTGTGTCCTTGTAGTTTCCGAGATATGACCTGCACTGCTAGCTACCCGTTAGACACAGCTGTGCACTATGCTAGAATTGTCCAGAAAAGTGGTAGAATGGTCTGAATGATTCGGAAAATTGGATGCTAACTAAATGCTGCCATTGCAATAATAAAATTCCATCTTGGTTGGATATCTTGAGCGTAGGGAGGGGATTGCACAGAAAAACTCTATTTTTTCTTATGGCAACGTTTCGTGGCCCATTACCACTTTACCAAGTCCTAAGGAGAGAAACTTATTATTATTATTAGGAACAAATCAAATTATGTGTAAAAATATAACATTCTGCTACACTATTTACTCAGAATACATTAGTTCTTGTTGTAACGTCTTTCCAATATCATAGCCGACTCTAGTAACAAACTCAATCCAGAAAAAATCCTCAAAAAAAATCATTGGAACGAAAATTATGTAGGGTTATGTAGATCAAAATTACCTGTTTAGGCGAAGTTCAAGTTTTGGTTTTTTATTAGTTGCACTTCTCTTTTGACATTTAGCCCCAGATGCACCGTAAAAATATTCGGATTAGTTTAGCTAATCCATGCGTCCTCTTTTTTCATTTTTGTGGGATCAAGAGAGAAAAAGAATGGATTAGATAGCCAATCGCGATTAAGTGCCTACGGTGCATTTAGGGGTTATACAAGCGTGTTCAAGATCAACAATCAGAGGTGCGTTCAAACTGGTGCAAGCTTGGCTTTGATCAAGAGCACTACCTTCTTAAATGAAAAGAGCCCTTTTCTATACCAAAAAACTCATTTATGAATTCGAAGGCATGTTAAGTTTTTTAGAAAATAAGAACATACTTTTCTGAATTGAATCAGCCACACCACAGGCAGGACGAGCACAACATTTGATTTATAATGGAAAATGTTACAATTAACTCATCTCTACTCTAGACTTAAAACTAAGAATATTGTCATACTTACCCCTAAATGCACTGTGGGCACTTAATCGCGATTGGCTATCTAATCCATTCTTTTTCTCTCTTGATCCCACATAAATGAACAAAGAGGAAGCGTGGATTAGCTAAACTAATCCGATTATTTTCACGGTGCATCTGGGGGTAAAAGTAAACATTTAAAAAATTACAAAACTTCATTCTTATTGACTAGACGTGGGTCATTAGATAGTTAAGGACTTGTTGTTCTACCCTCTTTCTTTTTACTTTAAACAACTATGTACACAAAAAACACAGCATATGCACAGTAACAAACAATAATTTAAAGTAAATATATTCTGAGTAAGTAAATAGTGTAGCTGTAGGTTATTTTTTTACACATAATTTGATTGGGTAATAAAGTTTGTCTCCCTAGGGCTTGCTAAAGTGGTAATGGACAACAAAACGTTGTCATCAGAAAAAATAGAGTTTTTCTGTGCAATCCCCTCTCTACACCCAAGATGTCTAACCAAAATGTTAGTCCAGGAAAAGAAAACATGAATAAGAAAATTCTTTATTTTTTACGTTTTTCTGCATATTTTTTAAAATTAACTTAGTGCAATATCTCGAAAACTACAAAAGTACAAAATTTCATTACTTGGCAATATAATTCCAAATCAAAAACATAACCAACGTCTTCATTCACAGGAACTCAAATATGCGTGTGACCTAAAGTTACTAGTGCACCAAGTTAATTTAAACAGATATGCATAAAAAAGTAAAAAATATAAAATTTTCTTACTGAAATGGCGGCATTTAATTTTCTCAACCATTCTGACCACTCTACCAGTTTTCTGGACGATTCTATCATGGTACACTGCTATTTTTAACAGGTAGCTAGCAGTGCAGGTCATATCTCGGAAACTACAAGAGCACAAAATCTTGTACCTTGGCATTTAATTAGTACTTAATTAGCAATAATTTTTCCAATCATACAATCTTAAAATCTTTGCACTGTTAACTTTGTACTGCTAACTTTAGGGACGTTTACAAAAGCCCAGTAGGTATCTAGTCGCACTTACTAATAAAGCTAAAGACACAATTAAAATTAAAAGCAACTAGATACTAGCAACAGACTTTCAAAGCTGTTAAATCAATGCTGGAGGTTAAAAAAAATACTAAATACAAGCTACCAGTACAAAATAACAAAGTTTTGGTATTTTGAATCTTGTAATTTGTGTCTCGTTAACGAAAATTGCCCAAAAAAATGAGACAACCCTGATGGAAACAATCCAAATTTCTCTATTGGCTAAGATCAGTTAGAATTATACCACAGTGTAATATATATAATCTAATATTAGTAGACTGTGATTATACTTTTATGAGGATTTTAAGAACCATTTTAAATCCTTTTCTGTCATTAATAAGGTCGCTGGAACCCACATAAAACTTAATGTTCACACTACTTGGGAAAAAAAAGTATTTTTACTTTTCAAGATACTCTTCTATTTACTCTTGGTACTTGTTTTTTTTTTTAAAATTTTCAATCAGTAAGTTTTTGTATTGGTAATATGAGTAATTTAAAGAAGTCATTGTGTGGGCATTGTAGAGTGTTTTTGTTGATTTCAAGTAGCCAATTCGAGAGTCACTTCAAAAGTCAATTATTGTTTTTCAATAACCACTTAGCTATGTTAATAAGGCCAATAAGTTTGGATGTCGTACATTATAATGATTTTTATAAAAGATGTTAAAAAAGCGATATGAAATCATTTATTAGAATATGTCACTATTAAATAGACTGAATATCTTTGAATGATGAATCGTGGTACTGTTTTCAATGGCTCAAAATTTTTCTTTAAGAAATTCCGAACTGCTGGTTTTTATTTTAATTTTCTATCACTTATGCACTGGACGTCACAAGAGGGCTGCGTGTCCAATAATATATCTTATAAAATTCATAAAAACGTCCGACATGCCAGAATTTTATAAATTTTAATTTTTTCGCCATTTTTACTTTCAAGCCCTCTGCGCCTTTTGAGAAAGCTATAAGAATACGCCCATGAAGAGAAATTATTTTTTTATTAAAGTTTTTGACCAATATATATAAAAAAGATTTGCTCTCCGTTCTTTTTTTTTGGGAATATGAGTTAGGGCTAACTACTTGTATATCTTAAAATTATTTATTTTTAAGGAATATTTTACACATCATTTAAACCAGAAAATACCCATTGTATAAAAAGCTTCATAAAATAGATCACTCACTAGAGGGACCTATTACCTATATATCCCCCTTTTTACACTAAAAATCAAATAGATTACGGTTGTAAGCTACAACAATAAGCCTTATATGAATGGAGAGTCGTAAAAATATGTTGCGTATCTTTTTCTGACTACAATAAGAGGTGTCAAGAGTGGGTATATATGATATATATTTCTTCAGGTGGTGGACACAAAAAACCTTTTGTACTATTGATACTGCATACAGTACCGAAAGGAAAAGGTGTAGGTTTTTGGGATAAAATCGGATAAATAATAAAGATTGGTGGTGTGGTAGTTTATGCCAGGTATAAATGTAAACAGCAGCTTTGAAAAAAGTAACGTAAAACTTATTTAAAAAAAAACACAATATTTTTTAGAATAAGTAACAGAATGATGCTAAAATTTTTGTGGAAAAAAATCAGTTTAAAATATATATTGACGACGATCTACATGGTGCTAAAGAGTACGGTAAAATTGTCATCCGAGGTCGAATAAAATCCGGGGAGGCTGATTTTTTAGTATGTTTTTTCGTGTGGTCTGAAAGTAAACATCTCCAGTGGGATTTACTAAAAGGGTTTAAACTATTTTAGACAGGTCCTAAGTTTAAGTGAAATTGTTGGTTTTAAGCATTTTGTACCAACTTCCTTGAGTTTTGGACATAGTTTGATTTATAAGAATAATTTTAATTGTTTTTTTTTTAACGAAGAATCATCTTAGCACAATCTTTTGTTGAATATAAGAAGAAAATTTCTATTTAAAAAGGTTTTTTTTTAACCCCTGGGGGTATCTAAATGGTAAACACTCTGTTGAGCAAATTAAAATTGACGTTATATGTTAGTCTTATCAAAACTTACCCTTGTTTATTGATTTTCGCGATTAATACTCACTGTCACAAAACCATTTCGATATGTAATCATAAAATAAGAATTAAATTAACTTTGTATTTATTTTAAAGTATGAAAAAAGTTTACAAACGCAAACCCATCGCAATCGCAAACCACAAAAATATTTCATCAAAGTAGGTCATGAAAAAAAATGCGGCTAAAAACAGACCTGAATCCAACTGATGCGTTCACAAAGAAGTCATGTCGGCTCAACAAACTGTTCGGTGCTGCAGAGTTGAGACCTTTGAGTGCGATCTTTCAGTGGAAAGCTTTGTTTGATGATTAAGCTTTTAAATAAATTTAATGTTTTAATTTCAATTCTGTTTGTAAATAAATGAATAGGTACAATTGTTTTAGATTTTTTTCATTGGAGAGAGTTTTCCTGCATAATCAGTGACCTTCGCTTATGTTTGTTTTGCCCCGTAGTGCCCTCATAAATATATTCTTTGTGCTGAAAACGAGTTCAAAATATGGCGTTTTTCTGGACAAAATTGGAGATGTTTTATTGATTAATAAACAACTTGGGATATTAAATAAGGTAAATTAATTCTTGTAAAAACGGTTGCTTAGGGAAATTATAAAGGAACTTATTACCAATTGCCACAAAACAATCCTTTCTTGGGGCTATAAATTTAAACCAACCCCCCCTAAAAAATCATAAACTTTATAACCTCAAACACAGATGATGAAGCAATTATGCGCCAAATTTTTGGCGTATTCACCATTTGCTATTTTGAAACATGTCAAAAAAAATTAGTTTTAGGGCATTTTCTCCTAAAATATGGAATATTTTGAGAAAACAAGCAGTTATTCTGTGGTGTTTTGCAATAACAATACAAAATAATCAATAACTTTGTATCTTTTCTGTATGGGTACGTGTTTTTTGAAAATGGGTTTTAAAATTTAGTACCCCCCACTGATGTAAATATTTAGACCTGTGGGCGGTACTATTTTAGATCTTAGTAAATCCCACTGCTCAAGTTTGTGTTTCCCCCAATCCTCGGGAACCATCCGCCAATTTGAAAAATCTTTTTATTCGACTTTTCTTACAAAAAAATCAGTTTTAACTTATTTTGGCCAACAAAAAATTATTTTTTTACAAATCTTTAAATAAAAAGTTGTAGATCTCAGAAAAATCCTATAAAAATATATATATTGTTTACAATTAATTAAACAATCTCTGAGCTACAGCAACTGAAAGTCGGTAGAATTCTTTGAGAACCGCTTTTTGGGCATGCATGAAGTCGCGTGTTGTAGATTATATATTATTATTTATTGTAAGAGCAGTACAAATGAGGTATCAAATTAAAGCTTGTGACGTAGGCTACACAAATGACCCAGTCTGTCGGCATGAATATTGCCGAAAGTATCTGACAGACTGACATTTATTCGGGTACCGATAGAGTCCTTTTGGGTAACGGGCCGTCCATCGCCGTCATAAACGCGACAAGAAGGGAAGGGGGAAGGTGTTGCAAAAATGTTATAAAGTGTTGTAGGGGGGAGGGGTCAAAAAATGGTTTTACATTATTACAGTAAAATTGTCATTTGAACTTGAACCGGACAGGCTGAGTTTTTTGTAGGTTCTTTGGGCAGTCTGAAAGTAAAATTTCCAAGTTTGTGTTTCCCCCATTCTTTAGGAACTATCCGCCATTTTGAAAAAACATTGGAACCGATTTTCTCCATTTCTGTTGGTCGGAGGAAAAAAGTGTAAAAACAAAAATCTTTGGCATAAATTTTGCAATATTTTTTGTTACAGATTTCATTCTCTGTAGTTAGTTTTTAAAAAGATAGAGGGCCTTGAAGTTCCGAAAAATCAGTTTGATGATTAAATTTGAGTCCGTTAGATACTTTCGGCAATTTTCATGTCGATAAACCGGGTCATCACAAGCTTTAATTTGATACTTCATTTGTACTGCACCACCCGCGACTTGCATGCCCAGAAAGCGATTCTCAAAGAATTTTCGGAGATATACATGTTTTTATAGGATTTTATAGAATTTATCTCAAATCTACAAATTTTTCATTTAAAGATTTTTAAAAAAATTACTTTTTGTTGGGCAAAATACGTTAAAACTTACTTTTCGGCGCCATCTAACTGTTTGGAAACTAACTACAGAAAGTTGAGCACTTGAACAAAAATGTTGATAATTTGATGCCTAATGTTTTAGTTCTCAGACTTTTTCACGTCCGATCAAAAGAAATAGGGAAAAGTCAATTACAAAGTTTTTCAAAATAGCGGATGGTTCCCGAGGAGTGCGGGAAACACAAACTTGGCGATCTTGCTTTTGGATCTCTCCCCCAATAATATATAAAGATCTTAGCCTCTCCGGATTTTTTTCGAGGTACCCCCCTTGTTTATGACAATTTTACTGTACTAAAAAGTAAATCTGCAAAACCGCCTTTCCAAACTGTTTCTCAAGTCCAAAGAACGTCCCTATAAACTATTGTCATTGGTCTTTCTTTTTGAATTAAAGAAAACGGTTTTTTTTGAAATATATTAATATCTCTTTCAACAAACACACTTCTTTACCAAATATGGTGAATAAAGTAAAAAATCTTTTGAGTTTTGAGAAATTGGTATTTAGAGTAAGTACCAAAATTTTGTTTATATCGTTGTTAATGTGGTTTTCATATGTAAAACACATAAAATAACGACCCGAGGGGTAAACCACTTGCAAAAATTTGTACACCAAATTTCATCTCAAAGCTTTAAAATTTCACAGACTTTCACACAATTTCACAAAAAGTCACATAAATTCATAAAGTTCATATAATTTCATAAAATTTCACATAATTTTACAAAATTGAATGAAAATAGGTTTGTGCTACTACTTTATAAATAACAGAATGAAAAAAAATTGTTTTAAACAATACATTGCTTAGAGCCAGTCATTTAAATTCAAGGAAATTCATAATAAACTAGTTAAATTATGTGACATTTTATAAAATTCTGTAAAAATTTGTGATATTCTGTAAAACTTTGTGAAGTTTTGTGATTTTTGTGAAATTATTTAAAATTTTGTGAAATGATGTGAAATTTTGTGAAATTATGTGAAATTTTGCGGACTTTTGTGAAATTATGTGAAATATTGTGAAATTGTGTAAAATTTTGTGACATTATGTAAAATGTTAAAGCTTTGTGAAATTTGGCGTACAAGCTATGTGAAATCCGGCAAATTTTGTAAAATTCTGTGAAATTTTGTGAAATTTTTGAAAATTTTCACTCCAAATTTTTACACAATTTCAGATACATACATATCTGTACCTCAGCAAAAGTGTATTATTTTTTGACTTTACGACCGTGGGGAAAACACCACTTTTCCGCACGCATTTTAGTTTGGAAAATATGAATTTACCGCACTTTTTCTGAGGTGCGGGTATGTATGTATACCTATATGAAACTTTCTCAAAATTTGCAGTGAATATTTCTAAAAATTTCACAGAATTTCACAGAATTTCACAAAATTTCACAAAATTTCACAAAAATTGCACACAAACATGTATTGAGGGCAAAACAGCAGCTTTTTATTTTAATTTATTTTTCAGATAATTTCCTAAATTAGAAAAGTCAACATCGGTTATTACTACTATCTACATAAATTCCTAAATTTACACAAAAACCTGCTGTTTGCTTAACTATACTAGGTATATTAGCACTAATATTATAAGCAAACATTTTGCGTTTCCAGGTATCCCAATCTGTCGGCTTTTAATCTCTTAAGTTTTCAAGATATACAAATATTTGCCTATTTGCTTATTTAAATTCGTTAATTGCGGCAATGTTTGGGGTCAGGATTAGCATTTCGAAATTAATTAAAATTAAATATTTTACCAAACATCTGAGGAATGGGTTTATAATATTATATTTACTTTTAAAAATGTTAAATGTGCAATATTTTAAATTTACCAAAATAAGGATTTGGAAGCTATTTTTATAGACAAGAAAAATTACCCTGTGATGGCCAAGAAACCATGCATCATCGATAAACCTTATACACACAAAAAATGATGCACAAGAAGCTAGCAGCGCAACTTGCGATTTTTCTATTAGAACCTATATAACTAATTAAAGCTAATTTAGTGCTAATTTTGTTCCGCAAAACCAAATTGAGAGCTTGCGTTTTTTAAAAGTTACCGCATGCGCTGCTAGGTTCCCTGAGAAGTCAGCAGCGCATGCGATTACCGCCTAATAAAGAGAATCCAGAAACGCTCGTATTTTTTAACAAAAAGCGCGTGCGCTGCAAGCTTCTGCGGAAGGTGGCAGTGCAAGTGATTGTAAGCAAACGAAACGTAGTTTAACTACAAAAGTCACACGAATCACTACGACCAATTTAGTGCTACAGAGTTATATCACTTTCACCAAAAAAAACTACTCCTCAGGAGGCATTAGATATCAAGTCTATCTAATTTAGTTATCCCAAAATTCTTGATATCCAATTTATTAAATTAAAACTATTAAAACTATTTAAATATGTTAAGGCAATAATTTCCTAACACCCTAAAAAATTTAGAGATCGCTTTTTTTTTAAATATGGAGCCTGCGCTGTTAGCTTCTATTGTAGCTAGCAGCTCAAATGATGACGGGCAAACCAAAAAAAAAAGGTTTAATACCAGTCACAGTTTTTCCCGAGGTTTTTCTAATTTTCTCAGAAATATTTGCAAACGTCAGAACTAGTTATACAAAAAACGAAAACATTTTTTCTTGTAATTAGATAGTAGTAATAGGACTTTCCAACATAGTTCTGAACTAGTTCTGAATTTCACGACATTGACATTTTTGCGTTCCAGCCCTAAAGTTCTAGGAGGATTCTCTAGTTCCATTGCAGAATCTTAAACGTTTTTTTGCATCACAAAAAGTTCTCGATCCAGAGCAGGTATTTTGGTTGGGGGCTCGGGTGGGGGTAAAAAAATATGTTAGTTATTTCGCGTTTTTTTGCCTGATTTTAGCATTAAAGAAAAACAAAATAAGAAGGTATAAATTTAAAAAGTATTTAGCGAGGGTGAATAAATAACAAAAAACAAAAATAGGAAGTTTTCCTTCAAAAAAGGTAATGTTAACAGTAGACTTTCGTTTCGCACTCGTGATGCTTATCAGTACGGTTCTAGGAATGAATTAAACAGGATTCATGTGAAAAATTGCAGAATCGGCAAATGTATCTTCAATTTGAAAAAGTTATTTGTCTTTTTATATATATATTATTATGTTAATAAAATTCTTCAGATAATGATGCTGGATAATTATTAAGAAGTTTTATTAAGTCAGGAAAAGAACAAAAAAAAAATTACCCAAAAAATCAAAATTACATTAAGAAAAGAAAATAAAATTATATGAAAATTTTACTCAAAAACGAAGAGTTTAAAAAAAACTCCTTAAATTTTCTATAGCTACAGCAGTTCTCAAACGGTTCTCGGACGAGTTCATTGAAATCCTGACGTTTATCTGATGCAGTGCTGGAAAATCCATAATAAAAATATACTCTAAATACTGTACACAATTATCTCCCTTTACTTGGATCCTGTTGGATATGCACTAGCCTAACCTAAGGTTAATAAATGGAAATCTAAGAATATTTTGTTACTCAAGCCCCCCCCCCTCCCAAAAAAAAATCTGAAGCCCCAATACAACTTGTTCAAGTAACGGTCTGCAATAATTATTAATACAGCATTTGACTTTTAGGCTAGATATATCTATGAGCCCGATAAGCCATCCATTTTAAAATGAGATAAAATTTGGTATGAATCAAATTAATGAAATACTGACCTAACTTATCACTACTGTTTGTCTGGTTCTATGAACAAATTTCCCAGAAATAAGTAATCAAAAGTGCAATGTTTGTACATTTTTATTAAAACAAAATAATTTTATATAAGAATATTATGTCAGTTAGAATGCATATATAACTATGAAATACTATAATGGCCCAAGTGCCGCAAAATATGTAAGAATAATAACTTTAGAAAACAAAGAAAGTAATTGAAAAATCAGGGTTGGCACTAGGCAAGGCGCATGTCTGACGCAGTCTACTCGCGCCCAGGAGGCTGATTCTTGCATCTCGTAGGAAAAGTCGCACGGAAACGTTCACATCCTTCAATTCGACCAATTAGATGGCTAAGAAACTGCCAAGGTTGTATGGGGCACTCGCAAAGCTGACTGGATTGTCGTTTTTCAAGAGCGCTCGTTCACCTGCTGGGGGCTGATTCTTGAATTTCGTAGGAATGATCGCACGGGAACGGTTATCTCCCTGATATCGATCAAAACATATCCGACTACGTCCGAACGTCACCCGATTGGCGTGTATCGAGGGAATCCTCCTACACTTTCATACAACTGCCTCTGAGCAGGTGAACGGCCGCTGTTAAAAAACGATAATCCAGTCAGCTTTGTGCGTGCACCATACAAGCTTGGCAGCTTTTGAGCCTTCTTTCTCTATTATATTCAAGAATCAGCCCCCTGGGAGGCAGGTGTATGAAAGTCCAGGAAGGTTGCTTCAATACACGGCATTCGGGTGAGGTTCGGCCGTGGTCGGATAGGTTTCGGATAATTCATGATAGCTCCAAAGCCTGTTTATGGTCAATATCAGGGAGGTGATCATTCCCGTACGACCTTTCTTTCGAAATTCAAGAATCAGCCCCCAGAAGAATTTTTGGCTCTGTACTTTGATTGAGAGAGTTATTATCGCTAGGGCTTTTTTTTCGGAAAATGCAAGGGCAGGGCCGTTATTATAATATGCGTAATAACTGTCTAAAAATTGTAAAAAAAATAACTTAGATAGTTACCTAGATTTATTAGTGTATAAATATATGTTAAAATATATCACAGTCATCAAATTCCAAATAGCCATTTTAAACTACTTAAACCAGAAAAGAAAATTTAAACAATTAAAAAGATAATGACATTAAAAAAGCATACCCGACACAATATATTTATACCTATTTGTTTATTACCCTTTAATTTATGAATTCGTTTAGAGTATCAAAACTTTGCTCTAACAGGAATCTTTTACCTAACTAAGGATTTATCTCCAAGTAGTGGGAAGATTATTAAAAAATTTCACATAGTAGAGATATAAGTTATGACCTTCTGTCAGATCTCCTCTATAACGGGTTGCGTAATTAAGATGATCTTTTTACAAGTGCTGTGAATGTTTTTTGGAGTCAAGAATACACTCTAAGAAGAGGAGGAATTTTGTGCTTCTTGAACAGAGGACCACATGATTCAAGAGGTTTCACACCTGATAATTATCTTACTGCTCTCTTTGCGGACTATAAATTTTGTTTACAAACTTTAAATTAAGAAGAGTTTTTAAATTGCGAAGGACAATGCTCTGGATAGTTTTTTACTTAAAAAGTCGCAATTATTTTCAAATGGTAATGATTGTATTAAGTATAAACCCTGCACTCTAACAGAATCTTGTTATTTCCCATTCACGTATATTTTCAATTAGACCTAAATCTTTTTTCTTCTATTTTTTTATTTAAAAGCTTTTTGCCTTTCAAGCCAAGACAAACTAAAACTTCCACAGAAAGTAAAGATAAAGTCACATTAGCTTCCGACAGGAAAATCTATAAAAAAATGTTGATTTACACTGGGCTTTTTTAGTTGTTTATTTTGTAACGTGCACTTTTTAGGGTAACATTATCAATTAACAAAAAGAGAAAAATGTTTACAAACCACCAACCTATACAAGGGGGATGAAAACCTACCTCTCAAGCTAAAATTTGAAGACTAAGTTCTTTCAGAAAATTTTTGCGAGATCATGAATATAGGATTTAATTTAACCTTGCGCGGTATTCGGTAAAAAAGTTCCACACCACGATCCCAACAAAATATAAAGTTTTGAGTAACTTGGTTATTCAGTGGCCAGGGTAAGTAAGTAGAATCTTAACCTAAAAAGTATTTGAGTTCCGAAGCTATCAGTGTCAGTTTTTAAGTAAGCAAAGGTTTAGTGGAGCAGCGCGGCGTGAACAAAATTATCGTTTTGATCATCATGATCAAATACTAGTTTAAGACTTAACATATAGTATATTCTTTAATTTTACATAAACTGAGTTTCTACAAGTGGTAGAAACCCTTTTTGCCTTTATGAAGAAAAAAGGTGGCAGAGGCATACTAAAAACATGTTATTTATTTAAGTAAAATGTATAAAAATGTAAGTTTCTAAAAAATGAAGACCTAATTTTGTTCAACTACGTTTTTGCGAAGTTTAAATACGTTTAAATATAAAAATTAAAACTAATTAGCAAAAAAAATATTCTGTGACTACGTCTAAAAATTTCCGATTTAATTTGCTGTGGCGAATTTGCGAAAAATACATTTGTTGCCATGGTGACCTGTCATTTTTGATTGGTTCAAAAGTAGTGTTATGGGATTTCCATTCGCAATATCCCGAGAGCATACAAAATTGCTGATAATTATTTTCGAAGCACGAATGCGCTCGAGTGCATAGAGAGGTAAAATGATCAAAATTTGCTATGCACGAGAAATATTCTGCGGACTATTTCCTGAAGAAAATATTTTATGATTTGTTATTATATTTTATATTCCTAATCTTTTCAACTTGAGTTTCCCTGAGCTTTTTTGTTCAGTCACCATAAACAATACTCTACCTGAGACTAATAGGGAAAATATTCCTTAAATTGGGCTTTTTATGGATGGAGATAATATGAACTAGAGCAAATTATCGCTGCAATTCATTTCCTATATTGTGTGTGCGTGTCTATCCGAATACGCCCAAAACAACGGAGTGATCATCACCTCCAAAATTTAAATAGGTAATTTAGGTGGTGTGGTACCTTATTTTAAAGGTCTTTAAATGCCCTTACAAAGCGGCCACATAACAATTAAACATTTCTGTAATGTAATAGTCATATGGACGAGATGGATATTCTAAGATATGCAGTAGATATCCACATGAATATCCACCAAATATGCTACTAAAGTGCAAGACTATAGCAGAAAATTCTTGCTGGGTATATCAATGTATCACCATTATATTGATGTACTACTTGACATTAGTTATCAAAACATTACCTAAATAACATTTTGCTGTCTTATATGTATGTTAAATATTACCTGCTATATAGTTTGATTGATTCCAGTGCCATCTACCAACAATAGATGACATTGAACTAAATTACAATTATAAATAATGTAAATCGCGTTCTTTTAACAAGATAGTAATATTTTCAGCAAACATGCCAAAATCCTGACAAAAATATTCTTTTTTAGACTATTCATAAAAATAACTTGATCACGTTATCCTGGGAATATTATTAGCTTATTATCAAAGAAATATAACTATCACAAATCTGTAACATTTCTGTCATATTCGCAAAAGAATATTCCAAAAATCACTTTGAGGGCATATTCCTACAACATGAATATTCCTGGGTGGTTAGTTTTTAAAATATTTACTTACTACAAAAATCGTTTTTCTTTTACTAAACTATGTATTTTTTTAAAGAAATCCTTGACCAATGGTAGATTTTATCATTGCATTTTTTCCCACAATGGGTAAAATTTGCACGTACAATTTGAACCAACATTGAAAAGCCCAAATTTGCCCCCGTTGCAAACAAAATTAATGTGTTTTGGGATTTTAAATTTAATCGGTTTTTAAGAAAATTCAGGTGCATTCTTTTAAATGGAGCAAACACCCTGTATATCAATTAATAGTGAGCCAATAAAACAGAATATCAAAATGCTAAAAATGAGTAATACCATAATTTTCAGTTTCTGTTCGAAGGACTATAAGGACCAATAAGGTTCTTAAATTCAAGCGCTTGGAATTGTCATATGCAAATTAATAGAGTGAACAAAAAATACCTAATAGCTAACTTCATTACATTTATGCTAGCAAACATATTCCTTAATACACCCCTGCCGCTATCTTTTGGAATAATTTTTAGCTTTTAGGGGTGCCCTTTATTTAATTTAATACCGAGTCACGTGAGTTCACCCCGGGCTTCTTTAAATATTTGGATTTGGCTTTTGTCGGTGTCCTGATTTTCTGTCGTCTCTTACCTTTTTTTGAAGCCCATATATTTATAAAAAAAGTCAAAAAGAGGGTAATGCCCTGACCTACTTAGTGTGGGTTTTGAATATAGAATGAATACAAAACCAAAAAGGCTTGCTAGGCAAATTTGGAGAGGGTTAGGGCTCGTGAGCTTTTTTAATCATTCTGACCCAAAGGGACCGATTTTGTTAATGGAGAACGTTTTATATGCAAAATTAAATATAGAGAGTTTAAATTGGTCATAAAACGTATGTGGTACCTATTCGTAGACATGAAACTTGCCGGAACGGACGTTTCACTCTTTTTCATTTTATTATCATCAGTGGCGGTCGCAGCTTTCCCAAAACGGGGAGGGCGTAAGGTCAACATTTTGTAATAGCATACTGTTTTATGAAAAACCGGCCATTTCTTAAAATAAATTCTCGAAAAAAAGGAAGGCGGGGCGATCGCCCCCACGTCGCCCCCCCCCCTGCGACCGACACTGATCATGACTTTCTATTTTGCTTTCTTTGGTCCATTCGTATTACCAATCTATTGATTTTTTGACGCTATTCGGCACAAGCCACTGAGTTTTGTTCAATATCTCTTCGTGAGAATCATAAAGCAGACGTTATATAACGTAAACTTGCACCTGTTCTGAACGTTACACATGCAAAATACGTGAATTCGATGAAAAAGCTCAACGCTAGGTCATAGAGACTGTATTCGAGCGGAAGTCCTTAATTTTTACAGATAAAAGAAAGAGAGAATAATGCGCTATATTCCACGTCTACGCGTACGTCTTATAACCAACTTAAACTATCTAATAACAGTTGGAACTAGACATATTTTGACTCGAGGAAGTATTGAATTTTTTAAGAACACTATAAAAACTCTGCGCAAGGTATAAATTAAAACAAGAAAACTTATTTGAAGCCGGGTTATCCAGGATTAAGGATTGCCTTCTGGATAATTAAATAAAAATTCTTGGTAAAGGAGAAATTAAGTAGGATTTAGGATCGTAAAACATAATTTTATTAAATCCAACCCACTAGCTATACCAGAAAAAATGGGCTCCGGTTCAAAAAAGCGATGTTTAATTTGGCAACATTTAAAAGAGCGGTCTTATTTTAGCGACATTGAAAAAGGCGATATTTTAAAAGAGCGACATTCGATAGAGCGACATGTTAAAAGAGTGAAATATGAAAAGTGCGATATTTAAAACAGCGCCTGTTTAGAATAGCGCCTGTTCGTAAAAGCGCCTTTCAAAATAGTGCGCTTTTCAAAACTAAATTATAATAGTAACAGAAACACAAAGAACATTATATTTTGGTTTTTTGGTTTGATGGCTTTGATTTGGTTGGTTAGTTTGCTTCGTTTGTTAGGTTTCGTTGTGAGTTTTCTTGGTTTGGTGGGTTTGGTTGGCTGGTTTGATTGGTTGGTTTGATTCCAATTAAACCAAGCAATCAAACCAACCAACCAAACCTACCAAGCAAACCAACCAATCAACCAAACCCAACAATCAAACCAACAAACCAACCAAACCTACCAACAAAACCAACCAACAAAACCAACCAACCAAACCAACCAAACCAACCAAACCAACCAAATCAACCAAACCAACCAAACCTACCAAACCAACTAAACCAAACAAACCAACCAAACCAACCAGACCAACTAAACCAACCAAACTAACCAAATCAACCAAACCAACCAAACCAACGAAACTAAGCAAACCAAGCAAACTAACCAACCAAACCCACCAAACCAATTAAACCCACGCTTGTCTCTATTCCTACTAAAATTTCAAACTAACGATTTTTTTAAAAGGCGCTATTGGGTTAAAATGTCACTCTTCTGATATGTCGCTTTTTTAATATGTCGCTGTCTTAAATGTCGGTATTTTGAATGTCGCTCTTTTACTTGTCGCTATTTTGCCTAAATGCCGCTGTTTTATATGTCTCTGTTTAAATATGCCGCCTTTATGGCTGTCGCCATTTTAATATATCGCCTATTTAAAGGTCGCTCTTTTAAATGTCGACAAATTAAACATCGCTTTTTTGAACCGGAGCCGAAAAATTGAGCGAATCCTTGCTAAACTAAAAAAGCGTGTTGGCATTTTTAAGTCATTTTGGGTAGCGTCTCTAGTGTCCATATGCGGGCTTCAGCAAAAACGATCAAAGTGAAGGATGTTTTAAATCTTGAGTTGCATTACATTCTGAAATATCAACTTAATAAATATATTCTTTTTCACATATTTTTTGTTTAGTGTTACGAAAGATCCAACCTGTATATGGTTTTATAAAATGAAATTCACTCTACTTAATTCTAAAATAAAGACCACAAAACAAGACGTTTTGGCAACACACCGGCTGCCGTGCGCCGCCATTTTGAAGGCAATGCGGGTCCTCTTCAAAAACGAATTAGGCTAACTATGCGGAACTCCATTCAAGGTGCACAGAACAGAGCTGGCTATAGGATAATATACGTAAAACGTGGAAAAGAGATTCTATTTCGCAAGGAAAACACTGATGGAATTTCTTATATGAACAAGTACGGTGTTATTTAGTTTTAGTCAAATCTTATTTTAAACTTATTTTTACCATGATTTTGCTAAAGTTTAAATGTTTTGGCGTTCATTGCATATTTTCACTAAAATGTTTTCTACATAGAGGAGTATTCAAAAATAATAACAAATTTTAGATTGGGGGACAGGTCGAAAAAAATTGTGTAGCATGTAAACTTTTTCACATATTGAAATTGCCTATTCTTAAAAAAAGAACCTGCTGCTTGATTCCGACCAATGACAAAGCTAGGAGCTGTCACAAGTTGCGTGAGAGTCAACGCGACTTGGGCCCTTATTTTTGAATTTATATAAAATATACATAGAAGAAAGTGGACTGCTCTCTCGCATAGGTATAAACCTTGTAGGAGTAAGGCCCGTGCGAAAAAACATTGCTACAAGGGAGTTGCCATACTCATTACGTTTATACGCGCCTAAAACCGGTTTTATATATATGAACGGTTTTAAATAAAATCGCTTTCTAGCGAGCGTTTAAATGTCAGATGAAAAAAACATATAAAATACCTAATATTTTTTGGTAAAAACAGGGTTGGGTATTTATTTTTTCTACTAGCGTGCGGAAAAGTGCACTTTTGTACTGTTCCGCACTCGACCAAAAATAAAAAATGACTATATTGGTATAATTTTAAAAATTTTATTTTTTGTGTTAGGTAAACATTTTAGTCACGATAAATAAAGAGTAACATTTTTAAAATTTCTTTTATTGGGTTAAATGAATACTTACGTCAAGCGAGTAGAAAAAATATTGTACCTAACTCGCGCGTAAAGTGAGTTTTGCGCACTTAATTCTGCAATTGTGTGTGGAAAAGTACCACTTTCCGCACTAGTTAGGTAAACCACTATAGGATAGAATCAATGCGCTACAGCGTTTTTAAAGTATTTATACCGACCCTAAAAATAGGTTTTAAAGCGATAAGTCGCTTTCTTAAATCGCTTTAAAATTAAATAAATTTAGTGTTAAAATCCTCTTTCGCGCGACAGCTTCTGACTCGCTCGAATGCAGCCCGTTTCTAATAAAACTTTTCTGTTGGGACAACTCTATAAAAGTAGTCTCGATAGAACACACCTCGGTACCGATTCTGGAAGTCATAGGAAGTGATCGTTCGCCTGAGAGAAGAAAAGTAGTTTTAACCAATAAATGCACTTAAAAGCAGTGACGAGACGATCGAATACTCACCAAACTATTATGGGCACGCGCAGAACTACCTCGAACAACAATTTTTGAGCGAAGCCGTTCTCTCGACTAGACCTAGTAGGAAAGCTCGTGTGAAAAACGTCGCTCGTATTATTTCAGAGCACGCTATTGGACGAAACACAAGCACAGTGGTCGATTTTTGTAAAAACGCGGATATTCAAAAAAACTTCCATAAATAAATAATTCTTATTTAGGTGATACACAGGATGATCGTGTGAATTTTCACATTTTTCTTAAGACAGTTTTAAGAGATAAAAGATATATATTTATTTATTAGCTAAATTTGTGATGGTGGTGTGAGGGGGGATCTACGAAGGATATGTAGATTGAAAGACGATTGGAGCTTGAATGGGTTTTATTTAGCCAAAAATATTGGGATGTCAAATACAGTTTGACTGTAGCACTGATGGTCACGTGACTATTTAAAAGTGTCCAGTCACGTGATAGTTTTGGTTACAGTTAAAGTCACAATCAAATTAAAACTAAAAATGTTTAGAACAATCAAATTTACTTTAAAGTAATTGACACAATATATAAATGTTACAGTATATATATATATATAAATGTTACAGTATAATAGAATATTTTTATGTATATTTTATGTATATAGTTGTAAAAAGAATGTCAACTGAAACTTTCAAATGAAACACCCAGTATATTATCGCATTTTTGTATTCTGTTTTGAAATTGTAAGCATTTTTATATAACGTAACCTATGTCGATCTTCAACTGCCACAACTCGTAAAACGCATAGTTTATTCTTTCGCCTAGTATCTTGACAAACATATAGGGGCAAAATTAGATACATTTTCAAATTTATATTTTTTTATTTATGTCTGCGTTTTCCGGAAAATCGACCACCGTGCGTCGTTCGAATGAATTTTGTGCGATTGATCACACAGGTGGGTTATGCTTTTGAGCAACACATGATAGCTCTTGGCTAGCAGAGGAGTTATCCTTTCTTTTAAGAATAAGCTCCTTGAGTTTTCCCAAATAATAACTTAACTTATAAGTTTACTTATAAACATGCGAACAAATTTAGTCAATTTTTTTAACCAAGATGATTTTTGCTCCACTGATTTATTTAAAACTATATCGGAATCGAGTCTCCAGTTACGAAGGAATCTAGGAGAAACATGGTAATGTCACTGCATCCAATTAGATTATGGAAATTGGTGCCTAAAGGCGTTCCATATTTTTGTGAGTCAAAGCAAAAAAAGAAGCATCCATCCATACACATTCAAAGAATGTTAAAGTTGCTTTTATTCATAATTTTTTCTATATACATATTTCAGAGAAAAGATCGCCTATATCAAGTACATATGATCTTCAATAGGTCCGAGCCTCTGAGTTTTTTTTATTGAGACTATCATATGCTGTTTAGAAAAAGACACGGCTCTTGATAGAAGCGTGCAAAAACCAAGAAATCTTGGGAGGTTGCAACGCTTACTCTTGAGGCAAGAGATTCTCTTTTCGGTATAAATTTATTTTTGGTCAATATTTTAGACAGCATCCAAACAAAAAAAGTATTCAAAAAAGAAGTTAATAAACCTCCAAATCAGTTACTTTAGTAGAAAAGAAACTAAAAAACAAAAGATCAAAAGATCTTGGGTGAAAATAACGAAAATTCAAACTTGGATGAGCATTCCATAAGAAACACACAAAAGATCAAAGCGAAAAGAGAAATGATTAAACGATGTTTCGCCCTGGGTAACCAGCGTGGGCTCATCAGTGGTTTCACTGGTCACCCTCCACTATACGTCATTAAACACCAACATACACTTTGATTTCCAACTTTGAACCACTCACAAATAGGCATCGTTCCGCACTGGTACTTATCCGAGTTACCTGATACGAATTCGTCCTGGCGTGTTCATATTTCCAGTAGGATTATTCTCCTAAGGCAATTAAAATAAAAAAGAAGGTAAAAAAACCTCCAAATCAGTTACATCAACCGAAAAGAAACTATAAAACAAAAGATCTTGGGTGAAAATAACGAAAATTCAAATTTGGATGAGCATCCCACAAGGAACACACTTCTTAACTTCTTTTTTGTTTTAATTGCCTTAGGAGCATAATCCTACTGGAAATATTAACACGCCAGGACGAATTCGTATCAGGTAACTTGGATAAGTACCAGTGCGGAACGATGCCTATTTGTGAGTAGTTCAAGGTTGGGAATCAAAGTGTATGTTGGTGTTTAATGATGTATAGTGGAGGGTGACCAGTGAAACTACTGATGAGGCCACGCTGGTTACCCAGGGCGAAATATCGTTTAATCATTTCTCTTTTCGCTTTGATCTTTTGTGTGTTCCTCGTAGGATGCTCATCCAAGTTTGACTTTTCGTTATTTTCAACCAAGTTCTTTTGTTTTTAAAAAAAAGTATTCTTGGAATCCTAACTCAATTCCTTTAAATAAAAAAATAGCCAAATTAAGACATTGCATAATCTTCGGTATTCCTTCACGGTGGTCTTGAGAACATAATCGTAGCTTCCCAAGCTAATAAAAAAAAAGAATCACTTTATTTTAACCAAACAGAGAACACCTTTTCGTGGCTATTATAGGCGGGAAATTATGCAGTTAAAGTGTTTAAACCTTCCAATGGTAATAACACCCTGTCGAAGGCGATAGGAGCACCCAAACCAAGTATTTTAAGCTCTTAATCCAGGAAAAAATTTCTCATTTTAATGTTTTCCCTAAAATTTTATTGTGCTTTATCATCACACAAAAATATGTACAGGGTATTCTCTCGGGTATTCTACAACTTATGTTTGTAAAAAAGGGAATTTTACCAACTATAGGATTTTTGGTCTCCTCCACTAGTTCTACCACTGACTGGTCTCAGACACATTCCATCCACCATTCGGGCTTTTCACTATGACGAATCGATAGCAAAAAACAAAGTACACAAAATACACCAGAGTACCACAAGAATACATACCGGGTGCGACTTGGAGACTGGACGTAAACACATGTTTCACTCTTGTTAGGGATCATCAGTGCGCCATAAGTTTTTATAGACGAATAATACGAACGATCGATCAAAGCAACAAGTCATGGACAAATTCTCGGCAACATATTTATGTGATTAAATTTGTCGTTATCCAAGGAAGCCGTGAATAAAAACTGTTTGACTAATTAACGTGAAACATAATTTGATTTAGAGATTTTGGACGTGATCGAAAACTTTTAATACCAGTATACGTTTTTTAATAATTTTGAAACATGGATCTCGACATTGTCCAACAATTGTGCCCAACTTGATTAGGTTGCCTGCGCCTAACAAAAAAAAAGTTTCAAAAACGTTTTTTTTTCTGAGAACAAGCAAAAAAGTTATTATGAAAGTGAAAAAGCGGCAAGTAAGTTTTTCGACTACCCTTTAAGAGCTTTGTAGCTTTTCGTGAGCTTTTGAGCCAAGGTTTGTGTGGTTCATGATTGAAATAAAAAATGAGCTTTTTTCTAAATCTTTTTTAATTAATTCGAAATGACATTGGCCCTTCCCCTTTTTACAGTGGCGGTCCCAGGGGAGAGGCGATTGCCCCCCCCCCTTTGCTCCAGAAAAAAGTAGACAACAACAAAGATGCTGTTGGTAATAACCCCGAACAAGAAAAAACGAGAAATTGCAGAAAGTTCCTTCTCGAATCCCTCCACAATATTTTGGGACAGTTTGACCTTCAATCCTTCAGACCAGGAATATATACAAACGCATGACGAACTTTCCGCGAAAACCATTGAAAATATAGAACAGTATTATAGAGTTTCTCTTTACAAATAATTTTTAGACAAAATTAATTAAAGTCGTTTCTAAATACTATAAACTGTTTTATTAATCCAAAACACAAATTCTTGAACTTTTATTGGGAGAAGCCAGTATTTGGAAACAATGTTGGTCAGAAGTAGGCAAAAACTTAAATCAAAACATACCTGATAACGTTTTCGAGGCAATGAACAAGTGTGGCAATATTTTTCCGTTGATTAGAACATTCTTGGATGTTTGCCAGTAAGTAATGCATCTTCAGAAAGAAGCTTCTCATGCCTCAGAAGATTGGAAACTTAAGTACTTAAAACACTGACGGAAATTCGTCTGACGGGCTTAGCGTTGCTGCATATCAACAGACATATTGAAATTGACATTGAGCGAGTCATTGACCGGTTTGCCCAAAAAACTGGAAATGATTTTTTTTTGAGATGGGCGGATTTCAGGAGGATAGGGGGTTAATTAACCCCCCCTACCCTGGCTTTAAATTTTTGATGAAAACATTTAGAAAATCAAAAGTAGGGCATAAATTGCGGCGCTATAACACCTTTGATATTTACGTTATTAGTTTCATTTTGTGTTAAAAATGGCATTTGTAGTGTGATTTTCTTGAAAATTTTCGCCTGCTGCGCTTTGAAACCATTGATATATTTACAATTTTAGTTTAATTTCAAATCAAAAAACGCATTTTTTAGAGCAATTTTCTTAAAATTTTCGCCTGCGGCGGTATAATAAAGTTGATATTTACGATTTTAGTTTATTTCGACTCAAACATTACAGTTTTAATGTAATTTTCTCAAAAATTTTCTTAAATATTTTTTAAAGTAAAAAACGACTTAAAATCTGAGTACCCCCCCTAGATTTTAGATCAAATCCTCGCTTATAATTACTAAGTTCTATTTGCATATATTGATATGTTCCTCATAAAAGCTATGCTTTTATTCTATTCCGCCACTGCTTTTTAGGTACGACAAATCTCGCCATAATTTTCCTTTTCCTACGAGCGTGCGGAAAAGTTAAATGATTAATGTAACTATTCGATCTTATGTGTCATTTTGAAACATTATTAAAATTAAAAAAATATTTCTTGATAAGATCGACAAAAACACTCGTAAAAAACATTGTACCTAACTCTTGTGGAAAATGCCTTTTCTACCCTTGACGACTTGCCCGAACTGCCGTCGCGTGCGGAAAAGTACCACTTTTCACAATTCCGCCACCAAGACAGTTGTTCTAACTATTTAAAAATGTATCCATTATCATGGTCCAAAAAATACTTTAAAGTCTTAGGGTAATCGGAAATACAATACTCTCTTTAATTCTTAATTTTACAACTGCGTTGGTAGTCTCTAGAAAATATAATTAAAAACAACTTCTTCCTTTCTAAGAGCCCTGTGGTGTAACCCATTTATTTTGTTGGCAGACCATATGTGGTAATACCTCGCTTTAGAGCTAAAAATTATGATGTTTTGAGTTAAGCGCGCCAAAAAAAAATATATAGAGAAAATATTGCTTTATTATTTAGAGTAAAAGGTTGTTTTTTAAAACTATTTAAAATTTTGTGTGTATGTTTGCCTGAAAAAATTGGCAAAAATAGTGATTTTTTTACAAGCGTGGCTTTAAAGAACGAGCGCAGCAAGCGAGAAAATACCTTCACCAAAACATTCAAAAACGAAAAGAAAAACATACAAAAAACTAGAACACAAAAACAAATTTACTTCACCACCCACTATTCCGTTTTCAAATTAATTGTACACCATATCCCTCTATTGGCCATTTAATTTTTGGAAATTCGTTGTATAAAAATATAGTATAATTTTTTGCAATCCTAAACAATAAAAAATATTTTGCATGGCCAACCAAAAAAGCCATGGTTTTTTTATTTGCGGTCAGACAAAATGAAACCAAACAAATGAGGGCTTCTTAAAAACCTTACTTTGTGCAATAACATATATACAGTGCGGATGTAAAAAGTCCCCCTCGCCTACTAACTCTTGATAAAACTTCGCTACTTTTTGACTTATTTTTTATTAGGGTCATATTGACTTAAGAATATAAGGTCACTCTTTTACTTTAGAAGGTACTGAAAATGCTCAATATTTATAACTCAACAATATAAATTGTTAGTGACCCTATAGTCAAAAAGTGGTGAAATTTTACATTCGCACTGTATAAGGAGACTATTACACTCTATTTATTTATCTAAATTAAAGTTTTTTTCAACCCTTGATAGATGAGCTTCAAAATATTACGAATATAACTGACTGCGGTCCAGAAGGACCCCATTTTAAATTTCGTTTAGAAACCTAGCCCTAATGAAACTTATTTATTTCAAAAAATTAACGTATTTTATAAAAATAATATAATGTTTAGCTAACTGCTACTATTTTGACAACGAATAGAAATTATTTGAAAGAAAGACTGGTCTGGACCAACACCGTTCTGGACTAAAAAGAAGCCACTTAGCTCATACCGCTTCAGTGCCGTGTAGCCTACTGTTGCCGCCATTTTATAACCAAATTGTCAGTTACGGATTTCTGTCAATTTGGTTGTAAAAATGTCCTAATCGAACAGAACCAACAAAACTGAAAGACAAAATTTCAAATTGAATATTGTCGGTATACAGTATATAGCAAACTAAAAAATATAATTAAACATAAAATAAAGAAATTATTAAAATTTAAAAAATAAACGAATTTTTTACAAAAAATAGACCGTGTAAATACATACACACCAAATTTTTTTTTTTAATACCTAGCAAAAACATGGCTTTTTTGGTTACCTATACAAAACATATTTTTATAGCCCTAGGGCGTAATTTTTATTCTTTTTTTTTGCACAAAAATAATGTGAAAAAATTTAGTGGCCAACAGAAAGATATTTTGCGAAATTTGAAAATCGAGTAGCCGTATGCTTTTGTATTCTAGTTTTTTGTACATTTTTTATACGATTTTTAAGTTGTTTTATTTTTTTCATGAAGGTATTAAAAAACTAGTGTTTACTACTCGTGGCTAATTTGTGCTTTTTGATACTCGCGTTTTTGAACCCACGCTTGTATAAAAAAGCACCATTTTAGCAACTAGTTGTAAAAACTACTATTTACTATTATCAAATAAGAATGCAAATAAAATCTGAACAAGTAACTGGACCTTTTGTTGCTTTTGTAGTTAGAGCTAGAAATAATTAAATTCATTAATTCCAACTCCATGGCTGGCAGGTTAGGTTGATGCAGAATTGAATTTTAATTCACTTTTTAATAAAAATCGACATTATTGCTAATATCTGCACTTGCGTGGTAAACGAAAAAAAATCCCCCGGAAAAAATCTTCGAAACACCTCCCCCCCTCTCCCGACAAAAAAAAAACGGAAAAAAAATCATCTAGGAAAATTGATTGTTACCTCAAAAAGTAAGTAAAAATACGTGAAAATCAAGAAAAATTGGTTTGGCTTCGTTTAGGTTCTGTGGGGTAGGTTTGGGTCAGTTAAAATAAAAAGGTGTTTTTTAATAACTCCCTGTAAAAAAAACTTTCCGGGCTAAAAATACGACCTAAAAGTGCGTACTTTCCGGTCTGTTGAAAAATATTTAACCAGGCAATGATTGTTGTTGCGGTCCCATTTTCAGTCAATCTGGCAATGACCTGTGTTCAGTCAAGTTGGCATGCTTTTAAATTTTGCTATTTCTCACAGTTTTATTTACCAAAAGAAACTTTTTATTTAAAAAATTAACTTAACAGGTCTCCACAGGTTTTTATCACATAAATTTCCTGTGTTAGCCTGTAAAGTTCACGTTGTTGGTCTGGTAAAGTAAATAGCTATTTCCCGGGTTTTTTTTTCTGGGGGTTATTTTTTCCGGAAGTTTTCAGATTCATCTGTCCAAGCGTCAAAAATAGTGCCGATTTAGCTACCTTATTCGACTAAGTGTTCCGATAATTTCGTCATAATAAAAATTCTATTAAATGCGAATTATTTCAATATGACCTGATGTTTATTCCACATTATTTGTGCGCTTCCCGGCAGGAAAGCTTGAATAAGCATGAATGAATGCACTAAAAATCATAAAACTAAAGTACGGCATAATCTTTTCATAAAATGCTCAGTAATTCATTAAATTGACGTGAAAACACGATGTTTTTGCCACTAGTGGATTACGACGACAAAAGTTGAAAAGTTTAACAAAAAATTAATTTAGTGAGTATGATTTGGGTGCTCTTATATATTTGAGCATGAAGAGAAAATATGATTATCATCTATTTAAGCAAGAGAGAGAGAGAGAGAGAGAGATGCAGTTTTTTTATAAATTAACCTCTTAATAAGTAATTCAAAACTTAACTTATTCAACTGCTGTTTTTTGATTAACGATTTTACATTTTGAAAAATACTAAAGACGAAACGTTGCTATTATAAAATGTCTATAGAGTCATTCATAAACAAATTTTTTGTGTATATATCGATAAACCTCAGACATCCTAGTTTCCAACCAAATAGCAATACAATTCCCCAATAGCAAGTGACGTTAGATAACGTTGTTGCAATGTTCTGCGACGTTAAGGCAACGTTGGTCACGTTGTATTAACGTTATATAACATAAGCAGGGGCAGATACAGCTCTCCCAAAAAGAAAGGTGGGGCGGTAAGGAAAAATTTATGGAACCAAATCGTGTAATTTTCAAAATTCAAAATTGAATAAAGAATGGCGGAATTTTATCCATTTATATAAAAATCAAGAAAATTTTGCCATTCTCCTGCGAATTTTAGTGCGAATTTCAAAAGTTTTTGCCTCTAGAACTTTCCGTTACGGCGCGCGGCGCGGCGTTATCATTTACTTTGTTTATACCGGCCTCTTAAAGCGCTTTTATATAAGAACAGTTTAAAAATTTTGTCGTATAAACACCAATAAAACCGCCTTAAGCTCTAAATCTATTTTATTTTAAAGCGATTTAAGCAAGCAGTTTATCGCTTTAAAACGGATTTTAGGGTCGGTAGAAACAATTTTCCGCGCATTGCTTCCAACTTAAAGAAATTCTTAACCTTAGTTTTACCAAAAAATCTCTTGTTAGCTTAGTTGTTTTATTTGTTTTCATTTTTAAACTGACATTTAATGTCATTTAATGAAGGAAGTATAAACCCTCAAAGAAAGAAATTTTATTTAAAACCGCTTTTAGGTGCATATAAACGTAGTAATTGACCTCGTTTTCCAACCACTTTGCACAAGCCGACAACATGAATCCGTTAATTGGCATTTTTGCCAAAATTTTTGGAAAACAAACGGGGAAGGTCTTGCAACAAAAGGGAGGAGAGGGGGGGGGCAAGATTATACATCAAAAAACGTAATTATTTATTATTTTTGGCATTGTTGCAAAAATGACAAATATGAACTCTTAAAATTAATAATAATGATTAATGTTTAAAATTTGCGAGTACCTACGAGATGTTGTATACATAAAATAAATCTCTAGATAGACCATTTTTTTCAAATTTATGTTGTAGGCTTCTTACTAAACAATATAGATACCAAAATTCCAACTTTTTTCAGTTTATCGGTTTGTTTGTATCAGCATCACACAAAAACTACTAAATATATTTTAATTTCTTGGAGTACTGGACAGCACATAAGCTTTATTTCGTAAAAATCGGTTCACGGGAACAAGAGTTATCATTTAAAGCCAAAAAACGTGAATGAATCACGATTAAAGGATTTAAGGAGCGAAAAGGGGCGGGAGCGGGGCATAATGAAGTGGTGGAAGGGGGTAAGAGGAAGCTAAAATTATAATCACGTGAACGAGGTCGCGGGCAAAACCTACTCATATGCTATATAAACGAAACGAACGAATTTTGCAAATCTACCTTAAGGACTAATAAGAAAAGTTAATGTTATTGAAAAATAGTTTATCGCATTAAAATCAGTGCAGTCGGTTTTGAGTTATAATCTTTTAAAGTATTATTTTAAAAATCAGTACTTCGAAAACGAAACACACTTTTAATATTATAACAGTTTTTCACCCAGTTAGATTCATTAAGTAGCATTTACATAGGCCAATATTCCTTTGATCTTCGAAATGCCGACAAACATTTGCGCGAATTATTTATTTAAAGATTCGCGCAAAAGGTTCGGAGTTCGGGTAAAAAGGTTCGTGGTGTTCGGACAAAATTTTCTGAAAGAAATATTTGGAATAAAATAAAAATTAGAAAAATTATTTACCGTAAATCATTGAACTGAATTTTAATATAAAAATTTAATTTTAAAACCTTTCCGATGGAAAAACGATTTGACGCTCTTGATAAAAAATAATGAGAATTACTTTATTTCATTTTGTGGGGCTTGGTGGTGGGGTTGGGTACAAACTTATTTAGTAGATATCTACCAAATAATAATTTTTCGCTTTCCGTCGGCTTTTACTATTTAATCGAAAAATAAATTAAAATATTTTTGGTGTTCCAATTTAATTTCAAGAATTGAGGTCAGTTATGTGAGACCAAAAATATTATCTATTCCCACTTTCAAAAATATATTTCCAAAAAATCTTGCGAAAATTTGCCCGGATGTTCGTGGAAAATATTCGCTGCAAATGTTCGTTGCAAATGTATTATTTTTCGGACAAACGTTCGTCGAAAAAGGTTCGCCAGATTTAGCCCGAATTTTTGGACGAACCTATTCGCTCTCTGTAAATGCGCCTTTAGCTTTAAAAAGTCGCACATAAATGATCCCCCAGCATATGCCGAAAACGGCGATTAGCGTGATGTACGATTTCATGTTTTTTTGTTTAAAAATTAAAATAGATGAAAATTTGTTAAAATCGGTCAACTGGTTTTTGAATTATAGCGGTTTTTCTGAAAAAATGGACAAATTTTGAAGACCGGTATCTCGGGAACTAAATAAAATTTCTCAATTTTTCCACATTATGCATCTAAAAATTTATTTTTCCGTCGAAAAATGTATTTAGAAAAAAATAAAATCTGATTTGCGATCTAGAGAGGACAACCACGAAATTATGTTTGGGCGTTCAGTGCTTCATTCGGGTCAATACAAACAGACGAAAATTGCCATACAGTGCCCTTATTCTCGAACTGATAGAAATTCAGCTCAGTCAAGCCACTCCCCCTCCGAAAGATATTCGAGTTTTGATATGCTTATAATTTCGAAGCAATTTCGAACTAATTTTGAACCACTTAAAAATTTTGAACCACAGTTCCTTCTGGTTTTTTTTTAAATATTCAAAATGGGGGGTGTAGCCGGACATCAAGCTACACTTTTCTCATTTAAAGCCTAGAAAAAAATGATAAGCAATATCACCAAGAAGAATTTCTAAAAACCTACTAGTAATCCTGTTTTTTTTTAAATATGGTGGGGGTGCAGGTTGACGTCAAGCCACCCCCCCAAAAGATATTCGAGTTTTAAAATGCTTATAATTTTGAACTAATTTCGAACTAATTTTGAACCACTTTTAAAAATTTTGAACCACACTCCTTCCTGGTTTTTTTTAATATTAAAAATGGGGGGCAACCAAGCTAAAAAAAACCAGATTATTAGAAATTAGTTCGAAATTAGTTCAAAATTATAAGCATATCAAAACTCGAATATCTTTCGGGGGGGGGGGAGGAGGGATGTGGCTTGACTGACCTACAAATTCTGCTCTCAGGGAGTCAAATTCTCTCGCTACTATGCTTCTTATTGGTCCAAATCTTACGCTTCAATCGGTTTTTCTCACTTTTGCCCGATATTGATATAAAGTAATTCTGTTGGTCTGAAGTGAAAGAACCAATTTAAACCGAAGATTTGGACCAACGAGATGCATAGTAGCGAGAGATTTTGACTCCCTGGGAGCAGAATTTCTATCATTTGAAGAATAAGGGCTCAGAGTAGGTAGTGCCTTAGAGTAGAAAAACTTACGCCTTAGAGAGATCCAATTTTTTTAAATTTTTATTAATCCAGAGTGTCATTCGGGTGACCGTACAACTAGTATAGTATAAAATCAACAACAAAACAAAAGCATCTATTATATTCTTATAGGTAGGAACCGAATGCCCCTGCCTTGCCGGCAGCAACTGTCATAAATCTATTCGATCTACACTACATACAGTTAAATATTATAAATAATAAAATATAATTAGAAAATCGTATTATTTAATCGATAAATGATAAAAAAATAACGCAGTTTAGTGTACATAAAAAATCAAATAAAATGTAATATAAAATTAGTCACGTTAAAAGTTGGTACACTTTTCAGAAAGGCAGTACCTAGAAATAACCGTTAAATTTTTGTGTCTTTGGATTTTAGAGACATTTTTCAACTTTTTATAGTCATCAAAAAGCAGTTGAAAATAATTCATTACATATAAATACACTGTAATTGACCCCAATAAATCTTACGTAGAATCTTAAAAATAACGTAAACAAAGTTCTTAAATAAATTACTTTAATTGAAAGACATGGTAATGGCAGAGCATAAAGGCCAAAGAGGCTCGATAAAGTCACGATAGGCTACGTACATTTATTGGTGTTACTTATCGTTAATGGTCTGGATTTATTAAAAAACAAAGCATATAATATCATGTTAAGAAACATAAATAATAATCAAATTATAGATAACACATAATGGCAAAACTTTGCTTCTAAAATTTGGTGCTGCACGGCATTAGCGTGTAAAGAGCCGAAGATTGCTAGGGTTAAACTCACACCCGATTCACCATAGGCGTCAATCATGCGTTTTTAAATCATCTTAGCGGTGCAACAGAGCCAAAGAAATCCCAAAACTTATGCCAAATGATCACAACTCCGTGGCGCCGATTTAATTTAGGGCCGTATGCGGACCATTCTACCATTCTAGTATGGTCCACTACTAAGTGTACTAAAACTACAAGAGTACAAAACTTGGTTACTTGGCATTTAATTAGCACCTAAATAGCACTAATTTATTCCAATATCAAATACACCATCAACGTCTTCTTTCATGAGAACTCAAATATGTGTACGAGCGAAAGTTAGCAGTGCACCACGGTAATTTAAAAAGATATGCAGAAAAAAGTAATAAATACAATTTTTTTTTTATTGAAATGGCAGCATTTAATGAGAGTTTAATTTTCTGGATCATTTAGACTACCACTACATTTCTGGACCATTCTAGCATACTGCACTGCTATGTTTAACGGGTAGCTAGAGTGCAGGTCATATCTCGCACTCTTTGCACTGCTGACTTTGTGCTGCTTACTTGAGAAACGTATTACTGTAAATTCTAAAAACTCTTCCAATAAAATACTAAAAAGCAAGAATAAAAGGCCATCAATTTTCACTTTTAACAATTTTATTAACCTTACAATCAGCATTCAGGTAATGTGTGGCTATTAAGCATACAAAAATGCAAATAGGGCAATTTAAATTCAACACCCTGTAATTTTCTATACATTTTCATTTGTATTTTAACAGCTTTATCCTGTTTTTACATACATTTTTGGTTTTATTGGAAAAATTAACATTCTTATAGTTTTTACTTTATTTGCTAGTCACTGAAGCATCTTTTTCTTTTGTTAAAAGAATCGTTTATATGGTAATCGTCTGGTCCTAATCAAATTTTAAGCAAAATACTTTCAGGTACCAATGGTTACTGTAACCATTGCAGGTACCTAACAAAAAACGATTGTATTAATTTGGGTTGGTAGGTTGACAGAAATTACGGAAAACCCCAATTACTAAATTGATCAAAAACAAATTTTACTTTAAAAAGTGTTTGAACAATACTTCAGGGAGGTTTGCTCCTAATTTCTTTAAGCAGCTAATATTATTTTTTGTTAATTTATTTACAAAATATGCACTAAAGTTATGTATGTTCTTGCATACAAAATATAGGCCATATTTTTATAAAAAGAATAAAACGCTCATACATCACAGAGCAAGCAGATTACAATACCATCTGCACGAGGGTCTTTTTAATATTAGAAAAGCGAAAAGATTTAATAAAAATTCCTTAACTTTAAGCACAGCCCCGCGCTGGAGAAATAACGAGTGCTGAAAAAGACGGTCGAAGAATTTTAAAGTTTACTTTTTTGCCTTTTTGCTGTCGTCTAAGTCTTTGTTCTACATCGTCTACATAGTGAAAAATATTTTCGAAAGTATATCGAAGATTATTTCCTTTAGTAAACCAGTACCAAAGGAATCCTAACCTAATTAGGTAAGGCGTTACACTTTCTTACCTTTTATTATTTTCTTTAATAAACCAGTACTAAAGAAATCCTAACCTAATTAGGTAAAGCCTCACTTTCTTACCTTTTAAAAATCCTTCATAAACAGTATTACTATGCTCGATCTTAAATAGGTCAAATATTGCCTAATTTGGCAACAAAATTTCTACCGTTTTTAACTTAGATTCAGGGACGTACTTGAAGCTCTTTTTTACCAAGCAGTGCCTTTATAGTTGGACATTTTTTTTTAATTTCGAAACGTTTTAGTTAAAAAAACCCGTATTTGCGATTTTTTAAACATATTTTTTTTATGTTGAAAACCTACGTGTTTTAAAGAAGTTTGTGTTTTAAAGAGACAAAATATTGAAATATAAAAATAAATTAGTAATAAAAAAAATTCAAAGCAGGTCACACCTTGTTTTCTTGCCGAATTTCATCCCAATCGGTTTACGCGTTTTTGCGTGATTGAGAAACAAACACACAGACATACATACACAGAATGAAACTTTCGCATTTATAATATTATCAGAATTAAGTCCAGGTTAAATCCAGAACTGTCCTAAGCTATTTCACCCACCAGAAAAAAATATATTCTACATTAGACGTTTTAAAATTGAAGAACCCGACCCTAAAACGAACACACTGTGTACGTCAAAATTAAAATTCTTTATGCTGATGACTTTCCAACGATTTCATTTATAAAACAAACGACTTTTCTCAACGTCCTAATAAAATTAACTTCTGAAAGGCCACCATATAACCATAAATATGGGAAGTGTTAAAAATTAATGTCCTTTAATTTATAAAAAAGCCGACTGTGGCGCCTCGCTCTCTTCATTTCTAATTAATTATTTTTAGAGCTTTTATACTAGCTGAAATAGAGGTTATTTATTGGTAAATTACTATCCATTTCTAACTTTCTTAATTGTTATTTTCTTTTCAGATGGATAAATGGCGCTTTTTTAAATTTATAGGAAAAATTAAGGTAGATCATATGATATCATGAAAACATAACAACTAAGACAAGAATAGTAACCATCAGTAATTTACACAACCATTAATTACTATTATGAAACAGTAATCCAATTAAGTTTTTTAAACGTACATAGCTTATTATTAATAAAAAAGAGAAGCTAAAATAGTGTTTTTTTTACAAGTGTTAGTTTAGTAAATTAAAAGAGGCACAGTTTAGCTGGAGGCTTTAAACACTATTTTTTATATCTTTGAAAAAAATCTAAAAAAAACCTAAAATGTACTTATATAAAACTCGATCAAAACAAACACTATAGAGGTCATCACTTTTATACTATAAATCAAGGGTGGCTGAGGATGACAAACAACTTTGATTCCATTGGATAATAATAATAATAATAATAATAATAATTATTATTATTATTATTATTATTATTATTATTATTATTATTATTATTATTATTATTATTATTATTATTATTATTATTATTATTATTATTAATTTTTTTTTTAAATTTATTGTTACGAACGTCCCAGAGATTTCCTATATACCCCACAGAAGTTCCCATTTAAGGCCGAAGAAGGTCCCGTGTCCGCATAACGGATCTCCTATGGACGTCCCGCACGGATGTCGCAAGGACGTTCGATCCGACATCTCAGGAACGCCCAAACCAGACTTCCAAAGAATATCTTTGAAGAAGACTTTTGGGATATGCTTAATAGCGTACAGACATCCCTGGGACGTCTTTTGCAGACATCCTGGAGGTTTTTTCTTGGAACATCCTAAGTATATTCTTTACAGACACACACATAAGACGATCAGTTGCAATTTGGTGTAGATTCATTTTGTCCATCATACCTTTGAAGGAAAAAAAGAAACTTAAATGAAGGACTTCCACAGGATACTTGTGGGCTACCAAAGGAATACCTCAATAAAATGTTTTGTATTAAATGTATATAGTACCGGAATTTCGTCACATCTGCAAGACTTAAAAGACATTCTAGAAAACACATATATCCAATGGGGGATGGGGATATCCAATCAATGTGTACCAAATATTTCAGACATGTTCAGGACTTAGATGGAATGTGCTTGGAATGTTCTAGGTGGGTTGTTCCAAGGATATTCTGACCGGTACATCCTTGGGATGTCCGATTAATGTCCGGGACGTTTTGACACTTGGTGGTTAAAAATGTGATATCCCTGGGATGTCTCGTTCTATTGGTGATAGAAATGAAATATACATACATTAATTTAAATATATCTACAATAAATACAAGTCTAGGCTACAAAGAGTAAGTCGCGCGTGCAGGCGCAAAGTAAATTTCATTACATAATTTTACTTAACATTATAGTCTAATAAAAATATATTTTATTAACTGTATTATAACATTAAATTCATTGAAAATAGATGCATAATTAAAAACTTAAATTTATTAATACTTTTTTATTAAGAAAATATATTTTTTCTAGGACCGTGCAGGAAAGTGGTGTGCATTTTAATTCAGAAAGTGTACCTTTCCCGCACTGAGTGCAAGAATGGATTTACCCCGAGACTTTCCCGCACTCGGACTTTTTATTATCGTTTTTTAGCCACGCATCATAAGTTATTTGGGTCAAAAAAGACCTACTACCAAATTTTGGGATAGTGTCTCTCTGTCTGTCTGCAACGCACTCAATAACCGCTAGACACCAGACGCAGAGCTAATTGGTTTTTGATGGGGTTAGGAGGTTGGCAAGAGGGTAGGAGGGGGATTTAACTCCTAAAAAAATGTAACCCACGAACCGTAGTAGCTAGCGACCCGCAATTTTCACATTAAGATAGATAATTGAATTTTCAATACAAAAAAATAAAAATTAAAAAAAAAATATATATTTTTTTTAAAGATTTTATGGACTGCTATACGTGCCTGTTGGCGCCATTTTTTTTAAATTTTGTTCAAATATGAAGTCGTAGAAAAAATATTGACCCTAACTCATGGGTCAAGTATCTTTCCCGAACTTTTCTGCTTGCCCGAACTCCGCCCCGCGTTGTTAGAATCAATTGCTATTGTGCTAATTTTTTTTTGTCAAAGATTTTATAAATTTGCTCGTTTTTTAATTGTTTTGAAAATGCAAATAGAGAGGGTTAAAGATATTAAGTTATTTTTGATTTAAAATAATTTCCATTAAATTCACGTGTATACGGTTTACCATTATTGCCTTCTTTAAGGTAATCACTATTTTTAATTTGTTTTTCTATATTTATGTAACCTCACAATGTTTCTTTTTGATTTTCTTTATGTTTGTAGGCTTAACAAAAAGATATTGCCCTGGGAGAGAAGAAGAAATAAATGGTTTTCAAAATAAATACTTGTGCAATTTTTAGGTGAAAATAAGAAGTTTCCCTCAGTTTTACCATAGTGCGCTATTTTTCTTTTAATTTAAATATAAAACAATTGGCCTATTTTTTTTCAACCCTTGTTAAAAAAAAAATATATATGCATCGGTATCCAAAAAGCCATGTTTTGGTTAATTGCAGACAGTTACTAAAATCGTGTATCAAAATGTCTTCCGATTCTTGAATCTCGTTCTGCATTTTTTTTACTTATGACGAACCCATAATACTAGTTCAACGAGCGTCCTAACACGACTGTAATGGACCATTTAGGCTCCTAGGATAATAATGAAGCTTAGACCTAAATCCTAAGATGCCCGCGCCAAGCGATGAAACTTTTTTCACACTTAAAAATGTAAATTATGTATATTTAAAATTTTCAAACTCAAAACAAAAATTAAAATTTTTCAAAAATGTAAACATTTTCAAAATTCCAAAACACACACCAAATTTTCAAATATTCTCAAAAATTCAAAAAAAAATTGTTAAATATTTCAAAAATTTAAATATTTTTAAGATTCCAAAAAAATTCAAAAAATTTTCAAAATTCAAATAATTTCAAAATTTAATGAAATTTTCAAAAAGTTAAATGTCACAATTTTGTTTAATTCTCTTAGAAACAGTAATGTTGCATGAATAATACAAAGTATGTACTTGGGAGTGTTTAGATGTGGTATTTTGTCGGGTATTTTTAATAATTTTTATATTTATAATGAAAGTTTAATTGGTCGTAGGTAAAGTATGTTACACTAACTCGCATACTATAGTCATTATACGCTCAAAGACACTCGCCTTTGGCAGGCGTCTCAAACTTCATCTCCGCGTGTAATGACCATCATAATATGCTTGTTATGTAAAATACTATGACAGGTTTATACAATACCTTTGAGACAAAATCTAAATAAAAAAGAATCTTAGAAAAAAGAACGTCCATCGTCATAAAAAATCGATTGTAAGTTTCAGATATACAGGCAAAACCGGTCCCAAATAAAAGCTCTGCGACACACCCCGGAAGTTTTATTCATTACTTAAATGATTGGTTTGACCGTTTGGTAGTGGCCGACTTTTGGCAATAAAAAGATCTGTTATTTTACGGTGGTGTGCTACCTACAATATTACAAAAGGAAATACTAAAATTTAATAAAGTTATTATGTCAATACTTTGGAGGCTTCTTCAACCCATGCAAGCCATTTCACAATTCTCTTAGAATATTACGTTTGCGAAAAAACAAAATAGGTACCTACTTACCTACCTTAACCTTTGATAAGAAATTATTATATTATTTATTTTTAAACTGTAGTTTTCGTCACGCAAGTATTTAATTCTGCTTTTTAAAAATAGAATAATTAAAACCAATTTTAAATCAATCCTAAAGTTAAAGCAACCCAACGCAAAATATCGGAAGGTAATTTTAGTAATTTTTCATTTTTTAACTGCCTTTTTTATACCCTTATGAAAAACATGATTTTAGTTTAAGCATGGCTTTTTTGGTTAACGATGCAAAAAAACTTTTTTTTTGATCACGGGTGCAAAGAAAGATTTATGTCCGTTTTTACCCAAAATTAAAGAGAAATGGCGGAAAATAGTAATATTGAAAAAAATCTAATTATTCTTGCCTAAAAATTGAGCCATTTCCGCCAGTTTTCACCAAGTATTTGTGAAAAAATCATTTAAAAACATCGTCAAAATATAAAACTGTCAAATATTAAAATTTCGCAACAATGAACGTCACCAAGTAAACAGGCACATCGTTATGGAAACCATTGTTATTTCATTTACCAGCCGCCTTGATTTATAGTGTAAAGATGGTATGGAGGATGTTGTGCGAGAAGTGCTCCTCGTTCGAGATTGTTAAAAGTCTTTTACTGTTTTTCTTGGATTTTTTGATAAAGGTATTAAAAAAATAGTGCTAACGAGTCGCGGCTAAATTGTTATTTTTTTTACTCGCGTTTTTAAATACCTCTCTGCGCTCGTTATTTAAAACAACGCTTGTAAAAAGAGCACTATTTTAGCTACTACTTGTGAAAACTACTATTTTTTGTTGCCAACAATCGACTTCGTTATTTCTCGTCTATCATGGCTCAATAAAATGACAACCAAGGTTGTAAAAATTTGCCCTATCACCATCCAGGATCGAAAAGCAGTGTAGGAAACAATCCATTTTAAGAAAAAAACCTCTTTTTGCGCAAGCGTCTCTAGATTCGGCGCTGTTCCCCGACTGCGGACCATGCGATCGGGAACGTATGATTTTCGTGAGATTCGTAAGATCGGATCATCGCTGAAGAACATAACGTTTTCGTCCCATGTGATAATTTGCCATAGATCTCCCTGTTCAAGAATACACGTCCTGGTAAGCATAGATATTAGAGTTTTCGGTCAGCATACAAAAATAACAACCTCTTGACAAGCCATCAAGAATAAAGTTTTTTCGATTTACTATTTCTACGCTTATCCATAAAGCAATATATATTGCTTCTCCTTTTTTTCTCTATCCTTATTCAAAAAGTAATCATTTTAAATGTACAAGAAGCTAGCAGCGCCTTGCGATTTTTTTATTAGAACCTATATAACTAATTAGAGCTAAGTTCCGTGAGAAGCCAGCAGCGCATGCGATTGCAGCCTAATTAAGAGAATTGAGAAAACAAAAGGTACCTACATAATCAGAGCTAATTTAGTGCACCGTGGTTTTATATATTTTTTTAAAAATATATAATACGAAAGTTATACTACAAATATTATATTTTAAAATAGAGACATTTTCCCGAGGAGTAGTTTTTTTTGGTAAGAGTCGGGTAAAAGTGATGTAACTCTCCAGTAGTAAATGAGATTTATTGTTTCATGTGACTTTTGGTATTAAACCTCTTTTGGTTTGTCCGTCATCATTTGACCTGCCAGCTACGATAGAAGCTAGCAGCGCCGGCTTTATATAACGCGAGCTCTAAATTTTTTTAAGTGTTAAGAAATTAGTGCCTTAACATTTTTCAATAGTTCTAGAGATTGAGATCGACTTAAAATCTAATGCCTATATAAGAATTTTCCCGAGGAGTAGTTTTTTTTTGGTAAAAATGATGCAATTCTGTAGCACTAAATCGGTCGTAGTGATTCATGTGACTTCTGGAGTTAAATTACGTTTCGTTTGTTAACAATTACTTACACTGCTAGTTTTCGCAGAAGCTACACTGAACCAAAACAGGCACCGTTTCCTATAAAAAAAATACATTGGGCCAATGTATTTTGTATATGATTTTTGCTCCGATGTAAAGTTTTATTAATATCATAATGAAGTTTACATAAATTTTATAGGCAAAATGAGTTATTGATTTTATTGCTGAGAGACACAGTTTCAAAAAAAAGTTGTTACAATATAAAGAGTCCTCAAGAATGATTTTTGTGAAGGGTGTTATGAAATCAAGAATTAAGAGACATGTTTTTATAGCTTCTAGTTACACCTAAGGATGAATTTAGTAAAAGACTGTTACGTACATAAATTTCATAACCATATTTATGTATTTTGTATGACCTGTTCATAATTTTCATAAACTTGTACATACATTCCATAACAACTTTTAGACGACAGTCAATGATCGCCATTTATTAAATTTATTTAAGGCATTGATTAAAATCGTTAACATGTTTTATTTATTTCATATGCTCTTTTATTATCTCCATAACCTGTACATACTATTAATAACTCTCTATAAAATGTCAAAAAACATTTTTTATTGATTTCGTAACTTTCGTTTATTAATTTCATTACTTTATATGACAATTTTTATAACTTTTATCCGATTTTTGTAACAGTTACGTATTATTGATGTACAATTATCTATACAAAATTAATAAACGCGTGTTATTAATATTATGTACGATATTTTTTTCAGTGTAGCAGCGCACGCGTTCTTTATTGAAAAAAACGAGCTCTACATTTTTTATGGAACATAAAATTAGTACTTTTCCCAGTTTTAATACTTATGTTAGTGTTAAATAATCTTATTGATTTACTGTAAAATAAAAATTATTAATTTTTTTTATAAGAAAATGAAATTGGAATATAATATTTGTAATATCATTTTCGTATTATATATTTTTAAAAAAATATATGAAACTATGGAGCGCTAAATTAGCTCCAATTATGTAGATATTTTTTTCTGAATTCTCTTAATTAGGCTGTAATCGCATGCGCTGCTGGCTCCTCCTAGAACCTAGTAGTACATGCGCTAACTCTCAAAAAAACGCAAGCTCCAATTTTTTTTTCCGGAACAAAATTAGTACTAAATTAGCTCTAATTGGATATATAGGTTCTAATAAAAAATCGCAAGTTGCGCTACTAGCGTCTTGTACATCATTTTAAGATTCCTTCTCGTAAAATGGTCGCGATTCTTCAAAAACCGTCAGAAAATGTCGCCCTTACAAAAAATCTGAAGATTTTTAAATACAAGTTTACACTGAATGCTTTTTTGTCAGGACTATTTGCTAATATTCCTTAAATATTTTTATGTGTAAACAAACCTTTAAAACTTCTTAAATACAAAACCATAGATGGCCATGGAATATTTCGCTGTATCACTGTTCAGAAAAGTCACACAAATTCTGTCTTTCCTTTTACATGGCGTAGTAACAATTTAGCTTCGCCATAAACTAGTCCCGCAGAATATCTTTAAAATATTAAATTTACAAAATGTTAATAAAAAAATTACGCAGTTTCTCTTACTACATTAGGATAAATATGAAGGTTGCTGTGTTTTTATTTTAAATGAGGCCGTAAGTAAAAATCACCACTTTCCAGAATTCTGACGGCTGAGATTTTCTGTCGTTTCTGTAGAATCGCGACCAATTTGCCAAAAACACAAACACTTTGCCTTGGATTGACAGAAGTAAACATAAACAAATTATTAACCCCAAGCGATGCTTCTGATATTTAATAGGCCTTCCATCTACTCGCGTTTTAGTAAGCTTTAAACGTATGTGGCGGCCATTTTGACAATGAACTAATGTAATAACTGTCAACAGTGTCAAAAATGGCGGCGGCATACGTGTAAAAGAGTACTAAAACGGAAGGTGTTGGCTGGCCTCCATGTCGGAGGTATTGCGTCAAGGCGTGCTTATTACCGCCAAAATTATGTTATTTTTGTGGTTAACTTTATTTGGTTATTTCTGTCAATTATTCTCATCAAAGGTCTCGTCAAAGTGTTTGTATTTTTGTTTAAAAAAATGTTTCGATTTGTTAATTTTTGATTAAGAAACCCCTAAATGCACCATAGGCACTTAATCGCACTATCTAATCCATTCTTTTTCTCTCTTGATCCCATATAAATGAACAAAGAGGAAGCATGGATTAGCTAAATTAATCCGAATATTTTTACGGTGCATCTGGGGGAAAGATGCACAATATATTGCTTTATGGGTAGGTGTAAAAACAGTTAGGAAAATAAATCCAAATAACTTTATTCTTGACGGTTGTACCCACAAAGGTTGTTATTAGGGCGTTTTCACCTTATTTGCTTACCGTATTACCGTAATTGATATGCTAAAAAGAGTTCTTAATCCACAAACAGAAATTACCGTAACCGTATTCTTTTGCTCACATACAAACTGCCAATGTAAATTGAATAGAAAAAAAAACAACAATTCCTGTTTTTTCAAATTCACTTTCACAAAAGAATTATCACCTACCAGCTGCAGTTTTTCCATATAAATAAATCTGGTTGGTTGCAAAAAATAACCGAGCGGGTCCCGTTAAGCCTCCGTCAGTTACGTATTTTTCGGTTTGGTTATTTTTATATACGGGAGAAAAATAACCGATTTTGCCTACGGTATCACCAATTTTGATGGTCTATTAACGCTCTATTTTTTTATATGTTTACCCAAAAGTCCCTACTTAAGGAAAAACACTTGATAAGTTTAATGCTACATTTTTATTGAAATTTGATTTCCCTGGCAAAATCATGTGACCATTTTTTACATTCAAATCATTTCAAAGTCGACTTCAAAGTTAATCAAACTGTTTGACGGTTGCAATTTTTTTTCGTAAATTTGTAGATTAGAAGATTCCGCACGGTAGTAGCACAAAGTGCTGAAAATCAGTTGTAGAAGTGTTGCCACAGCCAAATATGTAGCAATATGGCTTTAGCGGTTGTCTCTGGCAACACTTCTACAGTATTATAGAAAGGTTGTAACAGCTGTTTTTACCCCTCTTTTTTTGGTTGTCACAATGTTGTGGGCAGCAATTTAGCTGTGTATTTTAAGCTTACAATACAATTGAAATTCAGCATTTTTATACAGGCTGTCATTGAATTGGAAAACATACTTTTATAACAACATAAAATTAGAAAAAGAAATATGGATCACACAGTTTTAAGTCATAATAATATATTAACTTACTTATTTGACATCATGATAATCCGTAAAAAAGGCCATTACACGAATAAATTTGGGTGCCCCGGGCAATTTATTGATAAAACCCATCATAATAACACACTAAAACACACGCGCCTCAAAAAATCAGCGTATTACTGTTTTTGTTTATTAATATTTTATAGGTTATGTTTACCTTTTTTCAAGGAATTTTGTTCAAAAGTGTTAAAAATGCCTATGTTATGGATCATGCATAATTTGTATTGCACTATTTGGTAAAATAATGTATTTTTCAATAAATAGTTTTAATTTTACATTCACTATTTTCTGTTCTCATAAAATAAATCATGGCGGCCGCCCAAAGAAAAAAGACGTTGATAAGATTTTACTTTTTTTGTGAATAGAAGAGAATTTAAAGCCAGTTACTAGCAAAATACTTTTTGGCCCAGTGGAATAAAAAAAAAGAAGAGCAGAACTGGAAGTAACGCTTAGTTCACATTCTACCTTTTTTCCGCTAACCATTATTTCCTTCTTTGTCTTATTGAGCAAGAGGGCAATATATTTTTTAATCCCTCTCACTTTTTCCTGCTAATTTAAAAATAGATATCAGTTGCAAGCAGGTGAAATGTGGACTAGACGCAATTGATTATCGTAAGTTTTCTATATACCGGTAGAAGGCGCGGCATTCGCAGCTGTTCGCAGCATTTGGTTTTGGCTATAAAATTCAAAAAAAGTAAAAATTATGACCATTGGGTTTAGCTGAGGATCAACTTTTATCGTGACACAAAACATAGCTTTAATAGCTAGTTTAATAGACAACTTTGCATTAGTAACAACTTGGTTATTAAAGTAACTTGCCATAACAATTTGACAGCTAAAAAGGCAACTTAAATAAAGCTAGCTACTTTACAGCAAAAACGTAGTTGCCGCAACGTTGTGACAGCTATAGTATAGCTGTAAAATCTAGAGTGTACAGGCTGTGCTGCTTGGGTATGGTTCTTAAAACGCTCAAATAGAACAACACTTTTCAATGTTAATGGTAAGTTTGGAAGTCAATGCGCTTTAAAATCCTCCTTAAAATTTTTAAGTTAAAATATAATTCTGTGTCATGGTTTTAGTATTTCGAAGGGCACGTATAGGGCTTGCCGAACCAAAATTCCAACAAAATAGTTGTCACACCCCATATTTTGACTAATAATAGTGTAAAATTTGTCAACGCACGTGGTATTAGGTATTTTACATATTTTTTTTATGGATTGGTTTAAGGTTTCAAACAGCAGATGGTGAATATGTGGACCCTTGTAAAAGAAATGTTGCATTTAAAAACTGATTATTGGTGTGAGAGGGTGTGTTGAATAAACGGGGCATGATTCAGTGATTTAATGTCCTCTGAAAATAGTAGACAAACTAACTATTCTATAACCTAGATTAAAAAAAAATCATCTATCCGAAAATCGCAAATAAAAAATTTAGGTATTGTGGTAATCTGGAAAATCCAACAAATAAAATATTTATTGATAGTTGCTTAGGTACCTAGCTTATAAGTTTTTTTTTAACTTTCAAATGGATCCTGACCCACCATGGTGTTATTAATTGTGGTTTGAATCGGTTTAGCCGTTTTTGAGATATCGTTAACACCGATAGACGGACACAATCAAAACATCCCGCACTAAAGAAAAAATTTGAGTAAAAAATTTGCGATTTCCAGTGAGGTAATAGAGCGTTAATAGACCATTTGGTGACATCGTTTTTTTTGTTTAGTTAGGTCTTTAATTTTTTTGTGAAAGTGAATTTGCAAAAACAGGAATTGTTGGTTTCTTTTCTATTCTATTTAGATTTGGCGGTTTGTATGCAGGCAAAAGAATTTACGGTAATTTGTGTTTGCGGTTTAAAAACTCTTTTTAGCATCTCAATTATGGTAATATAGTAAGCAAATAAGGTGACGATAAATTAGTGGTCTATTAAGTTTCTAATAAAAACCTTACTAAATATTATGGAGGAAAAAAACAAATAAATAAAAGAAAACATTTTCTGAAACTAAGCAAAAAGTGTCAAGTTCGGGAGAGGAGGGCGGCAAAGAAATTTTTCAATGCATAATTTTGTTAATTTGATCACTTTCAGGTTAAAAGTTTATTCAAAGATTGTAAGATATATAAAAGTTAAATCTTACAATGAGAAAAAGGATTATTTTTGTCCAAGGTCCCGTTAGTCTTAAGTTCTGGAGAATTCTTGTCTCCATTTCCAGAGACGTACTTTTTTCTTTTTAATAACTAAATTACATGTTAGTTAACTAAAATTAAAAGGTAATAACTAAATCATTATTATAAATAAAAAAGAGGATAGTGGTATAAATCTATTAATCAAGGATTAAGAAGTTAAAAATTGAGGTAAAAAGAAGTCAATATGAATTTTTAAAAAAGAACGGATCATTAAAAAATTTAAATAATCAAATTAATAAAAATTAAAAATTGAAAAAATTTTAAAAAGTTAAAAAAAAATCAGAAAAATAAAAGAAACGCGATTTGTTTTTAATTTTCCAATGTTGTTTAGGATAAGCCATTGAGAAATCTCTTTTTTAAAAACTTGAGTACTATTCGTATATAACTTTGCTGACCAAGAGTTGTTTCTTGTTTGCCGATTCTGACATGTCCCTCAGTGATAGATCTTGTGATGTACCAATATTCTTTGTTGTATTTGTCTATTTTTTAGTACGTGCACAATGGATGTTTTAAGATAAAATTGCCTTATGCTTAGGATTCATGTCAGTTACGTAGTTTATACGGCCCGTAAACCGTTTTTATTTTATTGCGGTTTACCGCCAATGCGCATTTCGCCTATTGTTTATACGTTGAAATTAAAAACGCTTTCGAATCAGATGCTCCAGCGCTGCCAACCTTGACGCAACCAAAAGCTGACTGGTTGGTATAGTGGGTACATACCTGGTTTCACATCGAAATCGACCTTGAACTCATTTTGAACTTCTCGGTTGGCAGCACTGGCTTCAAAAACGGTTTGAGAGTTTATACGCACTTTTAAACGGTTTTACAAACGCTAATCGGACCTCTTAAAACGGTTTAGGTAGAGTTTATACATGCGTTTTAGGAAAACGGTTTGAAATTTAAACGGTTTAACGGGCCCGTATAAACTAAGTAAATGAGTGTATTCTTTGCGTAGAAAATCTATTTTTTTAATTCAAATGTAAGTTTTAATATTGAACGCTGAGCTATTTCAAGTGGTTTTAGATTTATGTGGTAGATGCCACCCCAAGCCACTACTCCAAATTCTAGTTAGTTAGACTTAGGCAGTGAGATTTACTAAGATCTTAAATAGTACCCCCCAGCGGTCTAAATATTTACACCTGTGGGGGGTACTAAATTTTAAAACCAATTTTCAAAACAACAATTACCCATACAGAAAAGTCACAAAGTTATTGATTATTTTGTATTGATTGCAAAATACCACTGAAAAACTGCCTTTTTTCTCAAAATACACCATATTTTAGAAGAAAATGCCCTAAAACTAATTTTTTTGCAGGTTTCAATATGACAAAAGGTGAATACGCCAAAAATTTGGCACATAATAGCTTCATTATTTGTGTTTGAGGTTATAAAGTTGGTGACTTTTTAGACCACCTCAGGGGGTGGTTTAAATTTATAGCCCCCAGAAAGGATTGTTTTGTGGCATTTGGTAATAAGTTCGTTTATAATTTCCCTGTAACTGTTTTTACAAGGATTAATTTACCTTATTTAATGTCCCAAGATTTTTACCACCCAATAAAACACCTCCTATTTTGTCCAGAAAAAACGCCATATTTTGAACCCGTTTTAAGTGAAGGTCACTGATTATGCATGAAAAATATACCAAACAAAAAAACTCAAAACAACCATATTAATTTATTTACAAACTGAAAGTAAAACGTTGAGGTTATCTAAAAGCTCACTCAAAAAAACTTTTCTTACTCAAAGCCTACTCATTTTAAAGCTGTAGCTGGTGCAAGCAGAGGTAAAAGATCCGAACTCGCTGTTTGTGATTAAATGCAGCGCTAATATTTTTAAACTGACATTTCGACTGCTGTGACAGAAATGTAAAAAAAAACTTGCATTTAAGTTTTTAATAAATTTCATAAATAAAACCACCTTTTAAATAAATAGAAAATTAATCTACTCCCTATTTTATTATTACCCATCTAAATCGTGGTGTGACATCAAGTAATATATGGAAAAATTAATTAACAAGGGTAAGTTTTAATTAGAGCGACATATAACCTCAATTTTAATTTGTTCTACTGAGTGTTTGCTATTTAAATCCCGCGTGGGTTTACATTTTTTAATTTTCTTTTCTTCTAAATTGAAACTTCCTTTTTAAATCCAACAAAAGATTGTGTTAAGATGATTATTCAATAAACAAATTTATCAAAATTCTTCTTATAAATTAAACTATGTCCAAAACTCAAGAAGGGTTGGTTTAAAATGTTTAAAAGCAAAAAACTTAAGACCGTTCTAAAATAGAATAAACCCTTTTAGTAAATCCCACCGAAGATGTTTGGAACAAATACATGAAAAACCTTAATGTTTTAGTTGCCTTTTCCAGTTAAGATTCTTATTTAATATGATGCCAACATATTTAGCCATTTTGGATTTAGACAAGTTCCATGTTAATTCATGTCTGTGTTATCTGCAGGTCCGTTTTTTAACTTTCTCTGGGTTATTGGAAATGGCAGGTAGGTATTTCTTTTTAATTAAGAGTATGGAGATTAGAGTCTAACTGGTTCACTATGTTTTGCAGGCCTTATTCTGCTTTTCCTTCAACCTCTTCCCAAATTGAACCTTTCCCAAACCAAACCAGTGTTTCCTCATCAAATAAAGTTATAGTCTGTTCATAAAGAAGAGAGAGTAACAAAAATGCAAATTTCGTTAAATTTTGTACTGAGTGATCAATCACTTTTTCTTCTCTTTTAAACATTTTGACTAATGACCCTAAGGTAAAAATCCTTTATTTTTATATACCTCACTCTGTTCGACCGGAGAATACAATAGAACCCAAAACCGAGAACAATAGAAGGTAAGCGATAAACTATTCTCATAGGCGCCGCAATTGAAAGAAAATAGTAAATATGTGAAAAGTTCTATGAAATTTAATAAAACAAATTACTTTATTAGAAAAAAATTATAAATTAAATACCAAAAAGACATTTTAGGAATAAAAATAATATTATAATATATATACAAAAACGGATTGGCGTTTTAACTATAATTAATAAGCTCACTTAAAATTTAATTAAGGCTAAATAAATGGTTGGTACATAAAAAAAATGTTACGGTTGTCAATTACATACATTAGTACAAAAATAATTAAAATGAAATTGAGGTAGGTACGTTTCTTTAAAACCAGTCAAAAATAGGAATAAATTACTTAGATTCAGAAGAATGCTGTCATCATCACTCTCATTTTCTTCCAAATAAATAATTAAAGGTTCCACAGTTTCTTCGATTAAACAATCAAGTTTCCACATTTTTTCTTCTACTTTAAAACATGTTGTACACATTTATGCCAATTGGATTAAGTTCACAATGGTAAGGCGGCAGTCTTAATACTGTTATGTTTCGTTTTTCAGCCATATCATCGACAACTTTCTCATTGAATTTTTCTTTGTGGCTATTTACCAATGATAGTAGTTCTTTTTTTTTACCATATCGTCCTCAAAATTTATGTTTTTTTTCTGTAAGCCACTTACAAATATCAGCTTTTCTTCGTGCTGCGGTTGGTACTTTTTCATTCTGGATTGGTAACTGGCGTTGTCCGTTACTATTAATGAACCAGGAGGCATTAGGTCTAATATTTGCTAAACGTATTCTTCAAATGTATCGCCATTCATGTCCTCGTGATAATCGCCAGTATGGTTTGACAGAAAGACCAAAAGACTTCGTTTTACAAACCCTTTTTTATTGCCAATATGGACAATTATCAAACGTTTTCCCTTTCCTGATGGCGCCGGCTTTATCCTGTCGACCAACCTTCCATGAATGCCTGTCGGGTACTTTTTACATTTTTGTCTTGCCAGTGTTTGCCAACAGTGTGACCTTCATTTACCCAAGTTTCATCAAGAAAATATATATTTTTGTCCTCCCTTCGAAATTGCCTAATTTGCCTTAAATATTTTCTTCTCCAGCAAACTATCTCGTCACTTTCTATTAAAACCGCCTTTCTGTTATGTTTTTCCCAAGAAAAATTAATTTCTCTTAAAGTTTTCCACAATTTCGTTCTTCCAATATTCAGAATTCCACCATCTTCTTTTATCAACATTAGAAATTTTCTTTCTGAAATAAAAGAATGAACTTACCGCCTTAATGCATTTTTTTCATGCTCATCAATTTTTTTTTTAATTTTTTTAAATTTAAATGTTGGCAAAACATCTACGCCAATGATACGCTCGAGAAAATGGGTTTTAAATCGTTTTATTACTCTCTCTAATTTAAGAATGGACTATAATAGGACATTAGTGTATAGTATATCAACTACTGGACTTAGTAGGAGCTGTTTTAAACATTTAAATGACAAAAAACAATATTACAGATTAGGAAACCAAGTTCGCTTAGAAAGGCATTCAAAATTTTGCTCTTGGGGAGTTTTTATAATAAGATCCCGACACCAAGCATAACGTCCATAAATATTACTCTCTGAACCCCTCTTTGTATAAAAAGTAAGGCACATTTGTGTATTCCTAAAGACAATTTAGTCACTGTCAAAAATATAAAAAGAGTTGAAAATTGGAAAAATGATTTATGAATGCCTGTGTTACTACAAGAGATGTATTTTTCATAGAGGAAAAGTCGCGATTTTTAGATGTGTGTGGTGCTGGGTGTATAACTTTTGAAATATGAAATGTTCTAAAATGAAAAATAGTGTACTACAGTCTGGAATACCTAAATAAATTTAGAAATATGTAAGGGGTCTACTTACGAATTTCATAAACAGCATAACCAAAATACCCAACAAAAAATAAGCTTTTAAGTTAGGTAGGTATCTAAGTTTTACTGATTTGGAACGTAGTATGTGATTGTCGAATGACATTAATCTAGAATTATTGACACTTTAAGCCAATAAGTACACGTTTCCGTGTACGTATGATCCTATATCAAACGCGTTTAAAACAAAACCAAACTTGATTTGTTTATACCATGTTTCGAACGAGGTCAGCTTTTATGGTGGATGCGATGAAATAATCGCTGACTGCAATAGTTTCGCACGTTGCTGTGCCCACAAAGTTACGTCCATCCTTCTGCAGCAGGTCTCGTTCAAAACATGGCATAAACAAGTCAAAAATGTAGTGTATAAAAGTATTCTAGGTTTACAGAAATTTTACTACTTATTATAATTAAATTTCTCCTAATTAGTGCGAATTTCACTTCAAAATACCACAATCCTAAGCTGAACTAATTTCTTAACATTAGAGATATACAAATACATATACAAAGTCGTATGTACCCTCATACTACGCGAGCTCTGTGTTAAAATGATATCCCTTTGTAGCTGGATATTAGCTGAATGTAGCGCTGGTATCTAGCTAAAACTAGCTGGCTTTGTGGGACCGTTTTTAGCGGATTATCCCAAATGCCGAAGCCGCCGGATAAAATGAAGTCTCATTTTAAAGGATTTTGGTACCTACGTGTTTATTTTTTTTAATTTTATCTTACTTTACTTTTACTTTAACTAGCATATAATAAATTTAAAAAAAAACAAGGTAAGAATGAAAAAATGTCAAAAATTCCGACATATGCGAGTCGAAGAAAAGACATCTTTGAAATAGTACATATCTGGTCACTAAAGTGCTACTTTTATTTTCGCGGCGAAATGTTTGTACAGTTCTACAAGGGATTAAAAGACGCTTTAGTCCCGAGGTTTATATACTATTTTATGCACTTTAGGAAAATATTATTGTTAAAAACACGTTATTTCTATGCCAAATGATTCGTCGATTACAAAAAAGGGTGCTAAGGATGAAATCTTGGACAAGAGCAAGTGCTGTTTGGCTTGACTTGCGATAAATTTAATTATAGTTTTCCAGGGATTAATTTTTTATTAATCCGCGAGGGATTAAATTATTTTTAAGTGCTTTAAAAGTGCCACTTTAGTCCCTATAATTATTATTAAACAAACTAGAGTGCTTAAATACCAATTTTGGTAAATGACATTTCAATGATCAATCAAAATGATCATGATCAATTTTGACAAAAAGTCTGTACCAAAATATCTTAATTACAAAATTAGAAATTGCGGAGTATTGAAGCATTTACGTAGCTTTGTATTTAAATTGGGTTCGAATCCCAGCTAGGTACATGGATATTTTGTGTTTGACTTTTACTTTGCAAAATCTTGGCTAAAACTGGGCATTGATCCTAGAATGGATGGAAAGTCCCAGTATAAAAAAAAATACTCATTTACAACACTTTCCCTTCTTTCAGCTTTTTTCGAAAAAGTTAAAAATTTGGTTTAGAAAATGGCTTTTGGAGTTCTGCCTATTGTTTGTTTAAATCATTAGTGCATTTATTAGGTGCAGAACACTTTTATAAAGTATTTCACCTAAAAAAGCACTGTGTGTGTTACAGTTTTTTAAGTTCGCCGTGCGCGAAAAGAAATTTTCACGCACGCTGTTGAGCAGGCTTGTTGTTGAGCACGCTTTTGCTCAGTGATGAATCAGGAAAACTTGAAGTCGACGATGGCATTAAGCAACATGAGCAGTGGTACTTTCAATTGCTATGTTTTCATGGATATTGAATTCGTTTTCAATATGTTTTGAAAACTTTTTTTTCATGAGATTCAAAATCGATTTGAAAACGGTTTTCAAATTTTGATATTTGGCAGCTGACCTGTGTCATACTTGTCAAATATTCATTTTTGAGTTTTGGTACTTTTTTTTAAAAAAAACGTATTTTATTCAAAAGATGATGTTGGCCCTTGCCACACATTTTTTTTTTAATTTTAATTACTACTCTATTTGCAAGTGGAAGTGAAGAAAGAAATGCTGGACTGGCATATGTGCATAGCACATACACTTTCGAGCCAAATATTTCTTTTATTTTCCATAATTAATTTTTTTAAAGTCTTTAAAAAAAACAAATCTTTAGTTATTTAACAAAGGTTATGTTATTAATCTTCTTTTTTCTATATACTCCACCAAATTTTAGAATGCCGGTTCCACAGTTCCACTTCTATTTCTCTCTCTCTCTCAAAAAGAGTGAGAGCAATAAAATATAATTTGGCGGCTGTCTGGTAATCCGACGCAATACGCATATGTAAACTCAATCCCGGTTTTCATGGAAAATCGGTATTTCGATCTCAATACGATCTTGATCCAACCCTAAAATATTTCAGGGTCGGATCTAGATTGAAATCGATTTGAATACTGGAAAAACAGGCGTTTTCATGGACGTTATCGGATTGAAATCGTTTTCAGAACAAACTCAATTCCCATGAAAACGTAGCAAATGTTACCGCGATTAAAGGTAGATTCTAACAGCAATTAGCGTAATTTAATTTAGCGTAAGAGTTGCTCTTATGAGATCTAATGATCGCGTTCATACAGGCGTAATTTAACGTAATTTAGCTCAATTTAACCTAAGAGATGAACAACTTTTATCTCTTCTTAAATTTCCTTAAGCGAAATCAAAATTGCGCATGCCCAAACAAAGATGGATGCCGATTTTTCATAACTTGTAAACAAATACAAGAACAGGAAGAATTTGATTGGCCAGCTAACAAAATTTTTGAAAAAAACAGCAAAAATCGGCAGCTACTTAAGGAATCTGTATGAACACCCTTAATTTTCCTTAAGTTAGGTTCAATTATGTTACGCTAAATTAAATTATGTTAGGTGTTGTTAGAATCCACCTTAATAATTACCCTAAAAATGAATTTTTTGAGCCTGTTAAAGTTTACTTCTGAATAAGACATAAAATTCGTAGTTTTGAATATATTTTTATTTTTAGTCTGCTAAGTTTACCTAAAATAATGACAAAATATTTTGATAAGGCGTGCGGAAAGTACTTTCCGCACTACGGTTTGTCCGAACTCCGCTGGCTCGTCGTTCGTGCAAACGCCGTTGTGTGCGAAAAAGTATAACTTTCCGCACTTGTTAGGTAAATAACTATTTCCTAAAATAGTCTCCGCAAATAACAAGTAAGGGCTTTTTGGTTATTAATGCAAAATTTCGAAACGGAGCAGGCGTTGGCGAAGAAAGGGTTTTTGCGTTCTAAATTTCTGTAGGAATTTTCCTTTTTTTGATTATTTTTATGAACTTATTAAAAAAACTAGTGTTTCCAACTCGTGGCTAAACTGTGCTTTTTATTCAAAAAGAGATCTATTTTAGCCACTATCTTACCATAGAAGAATATGTTTTATATAGCTACAAGGTGTGTAAGTAAATGTTTTTTCTTAATTTAGGCAAAAGCTACGCACTTAATTTAATCAAAACAAATTCGTCCTTTGATTTTTCTTCGGTCTATCTTTCTAATAAAAATTAATTAAATACAAACCCAAACAAAATCAAAAGAAAAACTCATCCTTATCTTTTAAGGAGAAATACTTTCAAAGATTCTCTTTTAAGTTTCGTTTTGAGGTTTCTCCTATTTTTTGTTGTCGCTATCAAAGGAGATCTTCAGCCAAAATCAAAGTCAACCCCTGAAGGAGAGTTTCTCCAATGTTTACCTACCCCTTGGTTTGGAAAGTTGCATGAATGAGAAACTATCACATATGAGTAGAGACAGTGGAGGCGGTGATCAGAATAGCGAGTTTTTCTGCAAGTCAATGAGCTGTGCTCAAAAACTTATGTATATGGTTCTCTTATTTAAAAAAACATTAATTAAAAAGTTATTTTCTTAGCAGTATGCGAAGAGCAACAAATTAAGTAATTAGTGCAATTCATCACTGTTCGTAGGAAAAATAGCGTTCACTCGGCTAGCGCCTCGTTCACGACATTCACGCTCGTGTGAAATTGGTCACTTTCTTTTCTTGTTATGCAATACACCATAAAACAGGGTTACTTCCACAGGTTTTAATAATACTACGTGCTCTGTGAAGAATGTCATTCTCTTGAGAATCTTGGCTCATAAGTCATTGGAACAATTGAAGCCTTGGTTCTTCATAACTAAAAAATAAATTTCCCCCACCCCCTCCTTCTACCTTTTTTTATTCTTTTGTTGGTGTCGAAATTGCCTCGGGTACGGGGTAACTTCGACACTGTATTTAATTATGCATGATGTCGAAGTCGCACTTCTCCAAGTCAACTTCGACACCAAAAAAATTAAAAATCATTACAAATCATTAACCAATTAGGCAATGTTTTAACAGCCTAAATTAGGCAAATAAGTCATTAAAAAATAATTTTACAAAGTCATTTATTTTTAAAAACTTTAGTAGGGCACATTTTGGCATAGGAATGAAGAAGTAAAAAACATTATTCTAACTAAAATAAACAAAGTGAAAAAACATAAATACAACGTATTTGAAACAAGCTTAGAATATAAAAATTAAGTTACATATTTTTAATCATCGTCGAAACATGCAGGACGCTGCTTTCGAACCTCCGCTACAATATCCATAAATAAAACAAAGTAATTTTAATGAAAAAATTTAATTAACAAAGTAAAAGCAATGAAAAACCATTGGCAAATCTGAAAAACAACAAAAACTCTGAAAAGAAATGCAGCGTGGAAGTAACCACGTTTTACGGTACTATTTCATGCAGTATTTTGAAATTCAAAACTTATTTAGATAAGAAATGGTTCTTTTAAAATATGGCTTGAATAAAAAGCTGATGGACATACAATTTGGACACAGGAGTGTATTCCATAATTTTATGTGTGTGATAAAATCTGAACACATTGTTGTTGCATTGAGGAACGACCATGGTTACGGCCCTAAAGGCAAAGTATCCTTCCTTCGCCGTAAGAATTTACATTACCCAAGGAAAGGATTTTTAACTCTCGAACGAACAACAATCCCCAGCAAGCGTACTCCGTACATTCGCCTCATGTCTGAATGTAGTTTGATAAAAGGCAAAGTCTAGGGTATGTTTGTAGAAAATTCGGGTTTTTAAATATCTCATCTGTTGATTTTATAACCTCAAGGACAAATCAGACAAAAAACGAGATTTCGTTTTTTGTTTTACAAAACAACATGGAATATACAAATCACTTATAAAACAGAGACAATATGGGATATACAAAACAGTCATAAAACAGATACAGAAGAATAAAAAAAAATTGAATAGAAGAAGTAGCACCTTATTAATTTTTCCCCCTACATAAATCAAACATAAAAACTCAATATATTTACTACACTCCACTTCAAATTCAATCGGGCCCATTTTTTGACGCTGACACTGTTTCAATTAGTTTATGAAGAATTTGGAATCAACAGTACATTTAAATTTACGAGATTTTCTAAAAAAGTTTGTAAGGCACCCGCATCGAGTCACTGTTTCTGAGTATTGCTGCAAGCCTGGGGCCTTATTCTTGAATTTCGTAGGTCGCACGGGAACGGCCACTACCCTAATATTAACCAATAACAGGCTTTGGAGCTATCACAAAATATCCGAAACCTATCCGACCATGGTCGAACCTCAACTGATTGCCGTGTATCGAAGAAACCTTCTTACACTTTCATACACCTGCCGCGAAGCAGGTGAACGGGCGCTCTTGAAAAACAATAATCCAGTCAGCTTTGCTCGTGCACCATACAAGCTTGGCAGCTTCTGAGTCTTCTTATTGGCCGAAATAAAGTTCAGTCAATTTCAAACCAATTTCGAACTAATTTTGAACCACTTTTAAAAATTTTGAACCACATTCTTTCCTGGACGTCAAGCTACACCCCCTTCATTTAAACCGTAGAGAAAAATAAAAAAAACTATCCCAAAATTAAGAACTAATTTCGAACTCCCAATATCACCAAAAAAAAATATCGAAAAACACACTAGTAACCCTGTTGTTCTTTTAAATATGGTGGGGGGTGCAGGTTGACTTCATAAGTTTCATGCTCATAAGTTTGAACTAATTTCGAGCTAATTTTGAACCGCTTTTAAAAATTTTGAATCACGCTCCTTCCTGGTTTTTTTTAGCTTAACGTCCGGCTGCACCCCCCATTTTGAATATTAAAAAAAAAACAGGACGGAGTGTGGTTCAAAATATTTGAAAGTGGTTCAAAATTATTTCAAAATTATAAGTGTATCAAAACTCGAATATCTTTCGGGGAGGGAGGGTATGGCGTGGTGTCAACCTGTACCCCCCACCATATTTAAAAAAAAAACAGGGTACTAGTAGGTTTTTCGAAATTCTTTTTGGTGATATTAGGAGCTCGAAATTAGTTTTTAATTTTGGGATAGTTGCTTTTCATTTTTCTTTACGCTTCAAATGAGGGGGTGTAGCTTGACGTCCGGCTGCACCCCCCATTTTGAATATTAAAAAAAATCATTTTGAATATTAAAAAAAAACCTGGAAGGAGTGTGGTTCAAAATATTTGAAAGTGGTTCAAAATTATTTCAAAATTATAAGTGTATCAAAACTCGAATATCTTTCGGGGAGGGAGGGTATGGCGTGGTGTCAACCTGTACCCCCCACCATATTTAAAAAAAAAAACAGGGTACTAGTAGGTTTTTCGAAATTCTTTTTGGTGATATTAGGAGCTCGAAATTAGTTTTTAATTTTGGGATAGTTGCTTTTCATTTTTCTTTACGCTTCAAATGAGGGGGTGTAGCTTGACGTCCGGCTGCACCCCCCATTTTGAATATTAAAAAAAATCATTTTGAATATTAAAAAAAAACCTGGAAGGAGTGTGGTTCAAAATATTTGAAAGTGGTTCAAAATTATTTCAAAATTATAAGTGTATCAAAACTCGAATATCTTTCGGAGAGGGAGGGTATGGCGTGGTGTCAACCTGTACCCCCCACCATATTTAAAAAAAAAACAGGGTACTAGTAGGTTTTTCGAAATTCTTTTTGGTGATATTAGGAGCTCGAAATTAGTTTTTAATTTTGGGATAGTTGCTTTTCATTTTTCTTTACGCTTCAAATGAGGGGGTGTAGCTTGACGTCCGGCTGCACCCCCCATTTTGAATATTAAAAAAATCATTTTGAATATTAAAAAAAAAACCTGGAAGGATTGTGGTTCAAAATATTTGAAAGTGGTTCAAAATTATTTCAAAATTATAAGTGTATCAAAACTCGAATATCTTTCGGGGAGGGAGGGTGTGGCGTGGTGTCAACCTGTACCCCCCATCATATTTAAAAAAAAAGCAGGGTACTAGTAGGTTTTTCGAAATTCTTTTTGGTGATATTAGGAGCTCGAAATTAGTTTTTAATTTTGGGATAGTTGCTTTTCATTTTTCTTTACGCTTTAAATGAGGGGGTGTAGCTTGACGTCCGGCTGCACCCCCCATTTTGAATATTAAAAAAACCAAGAAGGAGTGTGGTTCAAAATTTTTAAAAGTGGTCCAAAATTAGTTCGAAATTGAGCTCAAAATTGAGGATGTGAGCGTTCCTGTACGACCTTTCCTATAGCTGAAACATAAAGTAAAGTAAAAGTTAGGGCTATAGTCCATCATTGGCCATTAGGCTTAGATTATCATTTTAATTTAATGTAAATATTAATACAGACATGGGTGAAACGAGCAGTGCGCTTATTCATGTAGTTCTTGTAAAAATGTGAAAATAAGTTACCCAGCAAACACAGAAGGTCGGTGAAATCGGACCGGCGGCATCGGCAATGTCAGCGTTAGTTCGGCATCGGCAGTCAAACATGAGCCAATCTTGGACCAACTGCCGACCACTGATCATTCACCAAAAATAATTTGCATTGCCCGACGAAAATCCAATATAGTATCCTCAAATTGCAAATGAACTACGTCGATCCTACGCTCTCATCAAATAAAATACATTCGAGTAACATTTATCTCACCCTGTCCCATGCAAAATATAGTATAATTTTCTATTAGATACTTAGATTAAAAAGAGACAAGATACCTGACACTTTCGGATACTTTGGTTATATTATTATATGGAAGAATGTTTGCCCTTCTGTTGTTTACAGTAAACACCCCAGTGGCGTACCTACTTAAATAGAAATTTACACATGGATTATATTATTAAAATTTTACTATAATATAATAATATAATAATAAAAATAATTCTGTCAATTTGAGCTTTGGAAGCTTCCTAACAATAAATGTTTGTAGCATAATTTTATACAAAAGAAATTTATTACAAAGTTTGTATATGATTTACAGCATTTTCAATTTTCAACACAATAAAATTATGCTAAACATTAAAACACAGTTCATAGAACATGGAACATCAAGAAAAAAAAATATTACCAACTAGCTAAAAATTATGTTATTATGTTTGTTAATTTTGTTATTTTTTCTAGTCATTAGCACTTACTTATACTGACTTTTTCAGTATACAATAATAATAGGAGGGACAAAAAGATTTAAATATCAATCCGAAGGGCGAGCGCAGATAGCAAAGACTGCATCGGCAGTATAAATCAACCTTAATATTCTGATGAGAGGTAGGAATTCAATTCACAAACCTGAACACATGTGAATTAACTTTTATTGGTTTAAGGACTTTATCTACGTTTATTTTATAGTCTTTATAAAAAAAAAACGTTCGAAAATATCTTATTTGCGCATTAACTACTTCATCAAAAGTATGCTTTATTTTATCGTCTTTATAAAAAAAACCTCGAAAAAAACGTTACATAAACGTTCGAAAATATTTCATTTGACTCGATATTTCTCACCTTTGTTTTGTTATGATTTTATTTGTAAATAAACAGTGGTTATTATTTGCCAAGGAGTTTTCGTTTGACCAGATATCTTGTTTAATCTAATATATTTCATAAACTTTTTTTTATTTTCTGTGTACCTACCGGCACTGACTGTTTTCACCTGCTCTCCCTTTGTTTTCAATACATCGGACGATTTGTTCCAAAATATCACTTTAAATGCACTGAAATATTCTCCTACTGGTAAAAAAACACACTATAAACGTTTCTTGACAAAATGTGGTTTTAAAACGACTTATAAACTGCTGAAATTTTAAAATAAATAACACGAAAAAGCTTATGTCAATAAAAATCTCATCCGACCGTCTGCGCTCTGCCGACTTTCCCCATTCACAAGCCGATCACGACCTAAACTGGTTGAGACAGAATTCTCTGTCCCTATCGTTCTAACGTCGTTTAAAAGGATAGAAAAATAATCGATATTTCTCACCTTTGTTTTGTTGTGATTTTATTTGTAAATAAACAGTGGTTATTATTTACCAAGGATTATTCGTTGCACCAGATATCTTGTCTCTTTCATTAGATATGTGTATAAGTCGTGCAAGTTGTGCTATTATATAAATTTTGAAAGAAAAAAAGAACTAGAAATAAAGAGCCACTTGTGAAAACTATACTGTTGCCTATATTTGAACCCCAAACTCACGTTTTTCTATATCTGGTCATTATACTACTACTATACTAAGGTGCAGTTTAAATTGAGTTTGTAATTTTGCCACATCGGAAATTGATGCTGATCGTGACGATGTCAAGGCTACAGCGACTGACTTACGTCCGGCATCGGCCCGCGTCCACTGTGTTTGCTGGTTATACATTTGCCCTTTCTCAAACGTGCATAAAAATTTAATTCCAAGGAAGAAGGAATGGCGCTACTCAAAAACGTGGGCTCTTTTTGGTGGTAAAACTGCTTTGCGATGCACATATCAGTTTTGAAGTGTAGTAAGTCAGCGGTTATCTATCTTTTAAAACGCAAGGATTCCATATGAATGAGGAATCGATAAAAAGGGCGGGTATATAAGGGTAAACGTATTTTTTTAGTAATATACTTTTGACAAGAAAGTTAAATATTTGAAAAACTGTGAGGATGGTATCACCGTAAAACGTGCTATCTTTGATTTTCTATAGATATAATACATTTCTGTACATTAAGTAGTTTTTTTTGGTATTTGCTTTGACAGAAAGACATTGACACCAAAAATCCAATTTTTAGAATTTTTTGTTTCTCTTTCTGTATGTTTGTTCCAGCATCACGCCAAAACTACTGAACGGATTTTGATGAGAATCTGAAAACCCAGGATTCCTTGGCTGGACATAGGCTTTACTTCATCAAAATCGGTTGACGGAAACAAAGTTATGAGCATTTAAAGCAAAAAGAAATGGCAAAAACCGCGTAAAACCGCGGGCAAAGCTGCAGGTCTTCTATTCATAATCATCTATTGTTCGTGCTGTGAAGTTTAATAAAAGAATGTTGTTTCCAGGTACGAATTTATAAATGCATATGATATTATTCCGCACACACCCAATACTTACATTGTCGTATTGTAGCAGTCAATAATACATCCCTGCGTACTTTTATGTGGCCTTTCGCTGGGACTCAATAAATGCTTATCGGTGATGAATAATCATGAATTTGTTAGATCTACGGTACTACTTTACCTACTATTTTCCGATTATCTTATATAATAACAAAATTAGATCTCCTTTTATTTGACAAGGCAAAGAATATAAAACAATTGAAAAATCGGAAAGAAAAAGTTTTTTTTTATACCTTCATCAAAAACATGATTTTAGTAACTGTCTGCAGATAACTAAAGCTTTTTTTGGTTACCGATGCAAAAAAAGATTTCTGTCCGTTTTCTACCCAAAATTAAAGAGAAATATTGGAAAATAGTAATATTGAAAAAATAGCAAACTGTCAAAGATTAAAATGTCGCAACAATGAATGTCACCGAGTAAAAAGGAACATGGAAACCATGGAAAACCATTGGTATTTCATTTACCAGCCGCCTTGATTTATAGTGTAAAGATAGTGTTAAAAATTCGCGGCTAAACTGTGTTTTTTTTACTCGTGTTTTTAAATACCTCTCTGCGCTCGTTTTTTCTAATTGTTAAATATTTTGTTGGATCATAATGCAGATAGGATCTGGTTATTTTCATCTGACAAAATATTGATTTTTTACATATCACAAACCTATATGTTTACCATTAAAACCAATCAAAATGTAAATTGGCGTTTTCCATTCTGAGCCTTGTCGAAAGCTAATCAAAACACATTTAAAAAAGTTCCTGTTGGCCATATTAGAGGGGGGTGCCACTGAGGCACAAAAACGTTTCCTGAATCGTAAATCATTTAATAATATTGATTTTGTTCCTTGTCCTCTGTCCTGCCACTACTCCCCTTGTTTTTTATGGATATCTAAATTTTGAATCGTTTAAATTTGACGTAATCAATTGAAATTATGCAAAAACTTCTAGTAAAAAAGAACGGGTACTAGGTACTTCGCTATTTTTTGGGAGATAACGTTGTTCTTATTTTCTAGGTATGTTTATCCCATTTATAAACTAGGTAATTTAAAACACAACAATTCTTCGCCATCATTTAAACCTAAAAGGAAGGCCCATTATTTAAACCCTTTTTTCCTACAAAAAAAAACAAAAGAGCACCCTCCCTAGACCTATAATGCGTAACCACTAAAACTTATATTGCAATTTAGACCCTCTGGCACAGTATTATGATTCCTTACATACAGTATGGTTTTATGAGAAAAAACAATAAATCATATCTTTATACTGTGCCTCAAAATTTACCGCATAGAACATAAAATTTACTGATCCTAAATAAAGTGCAACATTTATATGGGCAATTTTGAATAAACGTGTTTTTTCGCAGTATTTCTTACCGTGAAAATCGATTTTGAAACACCCTGCAGAACATTTCTAGTAGATAGGTAGGCACTATACATTTTTCACTTTAATGGAAGCAGTGGCGCAGCGAGGGTAGGAGGGTTTGGAGTTAACCCCCTCCAAATTGGCGCAATAAAATAACAACAGAAATAAAATTAATAGAGAGTAAAATAGCAAAATCCCAATAATCACAATCTTTCTACTTCAAAAATATCTTTTCGGCCTTCCTTTGTATATTAGCATCTGATTCTTGGCGTCGCGTCGTTGACGCAGCGGGCCTCTCGCGTTTACTAAACTATCACAATATACCAATCACAATATATATTTGGTTTGGTTTCATTAAAAACAAAGAAAAAGAACCTTGGAAGCACCTTAAGATATTTAAAATTTAGGACATTCATGCACAAATTGTAAAGATTTTTGCCTGGGGTGCTATAACACCATTGATAGTTAAAATTTTAGTTTATTTTTTTGCCAAAAATAGCATTTGTACTGGTGTGATTTCCTCCAAAAATTTCGCCTACGGCGCTATGACACTAAAAAACTTTGGTTAAATAAACCATATAAAATTTGTTTATTCGCCCCCCTTAGATTTGAGACCGCGTTCGCACTTATAAGCATACGTTCTCTATGCTTGTATATTACCACCACTTGTACTTGAAAAAGGTTCTTGTTCCACATTAAAGTTTTAAAAAACTACCGTGGAAACTCAACGTCAAAAGATAGGAAACACGAATATGCTTGGGTAAATTTGAATAAAAAAATGCGCTTCTTCCAATTAGTTAATCTAAAAAACTGTTAACCAGCTTTGTATCAAATTTTGTACAGGGAAAGTTTAAAGCATTATCCCGAAACCATTCACGTGATTTTGCATAATTTTAAGTTTTTTACATAATTTTACGTAACCTAAAAATATTTTTTTTATACCTTTATCAAAAACATGATTTTAGTAACTGTCTGCAGATAACTAAAGCATGGCTTTTTTGGTTACCGATGCAAAAAAAAAATTTTTTTGATCACGGGTGCAAAAAAAGATTTCTGTCCATTTTTTATCCAAAGTTAAAGAGAAATAGCGGAAAATAGTAATATTGAAAAAATCTAATTATTCTTGCCTAAGAATTAAGCCATTTCCGCCAGTTTTCACCAAGTATTTTCGAAAAAATCATTTAAAGATATAGTCAAAATATCAAATTGTCAAAGACACATCGCTATGGAAACGATGGTTATTTCATTTACCAGCCGCCTTGATTTATAGTGTAAAGATGTTGTGTTGCGAGAAGTTCTCTTCGTTCCAGATTTTTAAAAATATTTTCCTGCTTTGTTTGGATTTCTTGACAAAGGTATTAAAAAAATAGTGTTAACAACTCGCGGCTAAACTGTGCTTTTTTTACTCGCGTTTTCAAATACCTCGCTGCGCTCGTTATTTAAACCAACGCTTGTAAAAAAGCACTATTTTAGCCACTAGTTGGTAAAAATACTATTAATTTATGGCAAAAATTATCGATTATTTTAAAAAACGAAATAAAAACAAGATATATATTTTTTTTTTGAAACGCGAATGTTCTGTGGGGGATACCAGAAGCCTCCGCTGTGCAAAATTTTGTTAATATTGTGCAGTTTATCTTTTTAACAAAACGAACTGCTTCTAGAATTCAAATTCACTCGTTTATTCATTCAGACATTTTACTTTCTATAGACGAAGTGCTAAAAAATCTTGGATTAAAAAACGTCGACGTTATAAATTTTTCCTTAAGCCCTCTCTCCCTCGAAGTAAATTATTCTGCGTATCTATATTTACTGTGTGGTCCATATTTTTATTAAACTTAAAGTCATACCTCCTGCACCCTTCTTCCACTTCTTTTTGCCTGGCATTCGTCAAAAAACAAAAGAAAAACAACCATCGAGGCTCTAACCGTATAACTCCACCTTTAGAAAACAAGTAAATAGGGCTCTAAAAGGAAGCGTGGGGTAATGATTTCCAGGATAAAAACAAATGAACTTGAGCGCCTTGATCCAGGAGGTCGAAAACCGTAGAATTGTAAATCATCATAGAAAAGCTAGTTTCTACGTTTAAATGAACTATAAAGAAAAAATTGGTGCTAGAAAGCACGGATAGTTCACCATACAATCAATTATTTTATGTTGAAAGGAAATGAAAATATCTTAACCTTATAACAAAATTTTTGGGCAATATTAACGAAAACCAAAATCTGAAAACCGTATATCAATAGCTGCTTTACTTCTAAAGTTATAATTTTTTTATATATTTTAATTTTTTTTCCATATTCATGGAAACTTAAATCTGAAAACCGTATTTCGCTACTTGCTTTTGTTCCAAAGTTACAATTTTTTCAAATATTTTATCCCCCCTTTTCCCCCTTTTCCCCCTTCAACCCCCCACCACCCTACCCAAATATTAATCAGTTCATGGTCAGCTGATAGAGGATTTTTATACCTAATTTCATTAAAATCTATTAAGGTGTTCTTGAGTTATCGTGTATAAGACAGACAGACCGACACACAACTTTTTTTTTTCGTCGATTAAGGTATTTTGGAACCTTAGTAATACATTTTTGATAAAATTAAGAAAAGTCAAAATTTCACGATTTTAATTGTCCCCCTTACCATACTGGTAAGGTGTACTAAAAATACTTTGCAATATAAGCAGTGGCGGTCAGAGGGATGGCAGCTAACCCTAATTCGAAACGTGTAAAAACTAGTATTTTAACATCATTTTCGCCTGCTGATGGCCGTCTCTACGCTCTATCCCTGATAGAGTTGTGGCGTCATAATAATAGGGATATGTTGGAACGCTTAAAATTTTGACAACTTTGACAGCCGCTGTGGTAGTGTTCAACAAACTGTCACTTGTAAAAAAATTTAGAGATGAGAAAAAATAAACAATTACAAAATAAGTGTTTTATATGTCCGAACCTGCTAATATTTTATTATTTTTAAAATTAATTAAGCCAAATTGTTTAAAATTAACCAGAAAAATAACCACAACCACAACTAAATGGATTCGTAGCTTACGACAGTGGTAGTGGTTAATTTAGCACTACGAAATGACGTTTAGCTATTGCGCAGACGCAGTAATTACCACAGCCACTAAGAAGTGTTAAATAAGCGTTGCAAAATATCCCTAATATCACAGCAACGGTTTTATTAGTACGATACCTCGAGGTATTCACCGTTTTTGGGAATGGATTCCCGCCGATCCCTTGGGGTGATTTTACACAACATTTTGTATTTCTAATTTCATCAAACAAATTTAAAAAAAAGATTTAGGTAACTTGGGAATCGCTTTTAACATTAATTGGGAAAATAGCCTTTATCGCCCCCCCCCCCCCTCCAATCAAATGCCTTCGGATCGCCGGTGAAAGCATTGGGAAGGTTATACGACGGTACTGATTACTCTTGATACTTATAGGAGTTATTTCGTCGCGGGTAGTAAACGGGCACGACGACGTCCTGTTTACCTGTTGTTTTTATAGGTTTTCTCTTTGCCACATTATTATTTGAAAATATCTGTATTTTTTTCTAAACTATATCAGGACACACACCATGAAATATGTGAAGACATGACAGAAACCAAAAATATTATCTAGGTTGTAACAAAGTAAGGGTCGTAAAGTTCACCAACAATTAAAAGGCTAAGGATGGGTGCTAATTCGGTTTATTTCTTGTGTAAAACAGCCTAAACATAAAGGAAAAAGTCGTAACTACCGAGTCATTCACAACGCTAAAATTCCACTGTTCACAAGGCGCAAAAACCACTTAAAAATTATGATAATTAACTTACCTAAACACAGGTATAAACTTTTCACTAAGCAATAATAAAAATTACAATGCACCAATGTTGCTTAAACTGTTAAACGTAAAGAACGAAATGGCGTTAGAAATATCAGTAACTAGTGTAGAGAAAAAAAAACGCGATAAGGAACACCCAAAATAAATGCATACCATTGAAATCTAATTTTTTATTTTGCTACAAGCTATTTCATAACCTATATCCAATAATTATATTACCATTGTATTAAGCAATTTACTGAAGTCACAACATATTAAATTTATAAACGCATTACACCTTACTGATTCAAAATGCTGATTTTTTTTGATAAAAAAAAACGCGCGACCCCCTCGCGAAAATGTTGATAAAAAATCGAAATTATTTGAAGATAGAATTTCCAAATTAAATACACCTATTAATCAGTGATTTAATGAGGTATTTTTAAATTTTGATTTGAATGCCATGTTTAATAGAAGTAAATAACATTGCGGCGTCGCGCATCCAGTTGACGGTGCATTGATTTACAATGTCAGTAAAGTAGCGATAACTCATAGGCACCGTTTTTTCCACTATATGCACATTTGCTTCTTACTGCGCGATAGCTAAGCGACCGTTTAGACTCCATAACTTTGTAGTTTTCTATTGAGTAAGGGCTACTGAATTGCAATTACGTGTGACAATTATGAAGTAAGCGTCCGACTGTAATGTTTTTTCGTGCTTCTAGTAATGGTATATAGTTATATAGTAGTAATTACTTTCGCGTATAACTTTATATTTTTACGACACTGTGGTAATTTTTTAATTGTAGTAGTGACCACATAATTGACAATAATGACATTTTTTCTATAAATAGTTCTTTGTAGGAAATTTTACTACGCTTTAACCCATTTTTGGTGGCAATGGCACCAGTGAAATTGCCTGCTTGGGTTAATTTGATTTTGTCAAACCCCTATTTGGAAGCTAACCCATATCGCTTTTTTTAAAATAATTTGATTAATTTTTAATTATTAGACAAGGAATATACGCTTACTGTTCGGAATTATTCTACTTTTATGTTAGAATAAGCAACAGAAGGTTCCTTTCAGGTTACCGCCATTGTATTCTCTAACTCAAAATATATACGATTTCTTCTGTAACTTTATTAAAGCTTGAATTAAATCAAAACAACAGTTCTGATTATTCTAATTCTTATTCTAACCCTTGATCTCCTGTCAGCTGTGTGGCAGTAGCTAAAAGATCGAGGTAGCTAAGCAAAACAATGGCGGCTCGCTTCTTATCGTCTTTTGTTTTCATGGAGTATAGAATACACTACCCCTTTTTCCCTTCCAGTGCTATATAATGGAAATTTGAGAAAAGCTGAACTTTAAGAATAGAGGAACTAAATTCACGTACACAATAAAATTAAATTTTTGTAATTTCATTTATTCCAATTAATTAAATAGCTTTTTTCATTTAAGAGCACAAAAAAATAATAGTAAATTACATACCGAGGTCAAAAGTATTTACTAAGTATCAAAATATTTGAAAAGAAGGTTAATAACTTAATAATACAATTGGAGAAAACTTCCTTGTTCCAACTCTCTTAGTTCAGTTAGTTTTGATTTTATTTTCCATGCTCTATTCCATGGCCTGCATCGAATTTTCTTTCGGATAAAGTCGTTAGGATAATCTGGCAGATGTTTTCACAGGCACGGCTTGCTTAGATCGTAATTTTCTGGAAGAAAACTAAACTGTGATATGGAAAAAAATATTTCCTTTTGCTTCTATTCGTTTCTTGGGGGAATTATTGCTTGTTTTGTGGTTTTTGCTGTTATATATGAGGCTACATTATCTGTTGTTAGATATTTTAGCCAAAAATTGAATTACCCACATAACATTGGAGGAATATTCATGTTATAGGAATATTCCTTCAAAGAGATTTTTGGAATATTCTACGCGAATATTTCTTTAATAATAAGATAATAAGATTCCCATGATAACGTGATAATCAAGTTATTTCTATGAATATTCCCTAAAAGAATATTTTTGTCAGGATTTTGGCATGTTTGCCGAAAATATTACTATCTTGTGAAAAGAACGCGATTTACATGACTTATAATTATAATTTAGTTTATTGTCATCTATTGTAGGTAGGTAGATGGCACTGGAATCAATATGTTCTCTATGTAGCAGGTTATATTATTATAAATATAAGACAGCAAAAAGTTAGTTTGAAAGTTTGAGACAATGATGTGTTTGAAATTAACTCTGTGTTTCGGACTTCCATTGTCTATATTTTATTTATACACGACCTTTCGATCAGAGATTGTACTGATCGAAACGTCGTGTATAAATAAAATATAGACAATGGAAGTCCGAAACACAGAGTTAATTAGCAAAACGTTAGTTAGGAAATCTTTTGGTAACTAATCTCAAGTAGTACATCAACATAATGGTGATACAGTGATATACCTATATCCATAGGCTAGTCCGTAATTGCACTTTCGTGGAAGACTAATGCATATTTGGTTGTTATTCATGTGGATATATATCCACTGCATATCTTAGGATATCCATCTCGTGGCCATCTGGACATGTTTTGAATCATAAAATCATATCCATGCAATATTCAGGGGTTATATATTTGTGTTATAGTCAGTGCCTAGGTATATACAATAATTCTTTTAAAAAACGTGTTGGTCGTATTATAGTCATGTTTCACGTCACGTTTCTATCACATTTATATCACCTGTATAAGCTAGAACGTAACTTATTACCGGCATGTGTTAGTAATATTCACAATGGTAAAATGTAACATTCCTATCACATTCTTTGTTCTCTAAGTATATGAGTATTACATTACAGAAAGGTTTAATTGTTATGTGGGTACAGTTTGGCATTTCTTGGTAAAGATAATAGGGTGATATTGGTTAGGCAGTTTAACGGCAAATAACCTTACTCTTATAGTTACCTTTACCGTAAATAAAGGTAACTTGAAGAGTTCAAAGCACCATTTTTAGCTTTTGAACCTACCCAAAAATAACTTTTGGCGTTAAAGAAAACCTTACCTTCTTCGTTGTTTTTTTCTTTGTTTATTATAAAATCTTTGCATTTGTGTTCATAATCACATCAACCACACACTAACTAATTACATAAAAATAAAGTAAAAATCAGAAATTAGCAAAATTTTTAAAAAGAAAACAAACTTTTTAACCTAAAAATCTCCCACCACAGAATTACACCAAGTTTGGCTGGTTGATTTTGTTATTTTTTTTTTGTAAAGGTAACAGCCTGCAGGGCGTTATAGAATAAAGGTAATGGTAACAGATCGACCAAAAACCTGATCAAAATCGTTATTCATTTTTGCTTACATACCAGATAATTTGACTTTGACTCTAGTGGCAAATAGTATTTTTTCAAAAAGAAAATAAGCAAAGCAAAGATAAAAGGTAAAAAAGCAAAAACGAAATAAATGTACAAGTAGATTAAAATCTGTAATCAATCATCAAAGCCTTTGTTTAATGTCAAACTTGATTTTAGCTCTGCGGCGCAGTTAAGTAGATATAGATATAAATTATAAAAGGGACCATGAAAAATGATTAATCATATAAAGTAATCAACTTTTACATACCTACTACTTACAATAAACATTTGACCATACAGTTTATTATAGCAAGAAATAAACTGGATGAAAAGTAACGGAATATAGAATTATAAAAAAGGAATTAGAAAACAGTTAGGTACTAGGCGTTCTTAAAGGATCTTTCCAACCAGAAACTCCCTCTTAACTATATACTCATACTTTTAGCAAATAAAGACAATTATATAAAAATATTTTTCGTTTCCTTGGACTTTGTGTACATTCCAAAAGTAGCCTAAAGCTTTGATTATAAATACTACCTATACAGGGTGATTCACGACGAATGGGACATAGTAAAACCATAGGCAGTATGCACTAACTACACTACTACATCGATAATCAATTAAATAAACTTTAATTTCTTATGTTTAAAAAACAACATGAAGAAAAGAAAGTTATACAGGGTGATTCACGACGGATGGGACATAGTCAAACCATAGGCACTGTGGACCCAGCCCATTCCATATCTGGTAATAAATTTTACCTGGTGGCGTTTTTAACGGATATACAGGGTGATTTAACTTTTTGTTTTTGCTATAAAACAATTTTTTATAGCAAAAACAAAAAGTTGCGCGTTATTTTTTTTTCTTTAGTAATAAGTACTAATCCTAGACTTTTTGGAGAAAATAAAAAAATGTATTCATTGTAAGTTAAAAATGAGAAACAACTAAGTCCGGACCTGAAAATACCAAATTTTTAAAAACACGTTTATTGAACTTTTGGAGTGTAATTAGCATGCAAAATTTCATAATTTTTGATTGCATAGTTTTTGAGATATTAAATTGAACACTTTTGCATATTTTGATAAATCATCCTGCATATCCGTTAAAAACGCCACCAGGTAAATTTTGTTACCAGATATGGAATGGGCTGAGTCCACAGTGCCTATGGTTTGACTATGTCCCATCCGTCGTGAATCACCCTGTATAACTTTCTTTTCTTCATGTTGTTTTTTAAACATAAGAAATTAAAGTTTATTTAATTGATTATCGATGTAGTACTCATCTGATGTCAGATTTTGAGATACCTAGGTAGCTGCTAAATGGTGTTCCAATAAAAGGTTGACTGCTGTGATGGATGTTACAGACTTTTTAAACAAGCCTTCAACATGCTCTGTGTTTTTAATTTGTCGGATAAAAGTATATATGTGTTTGAAGTTTATGAAGTTGAAAGATTTTTATAATTAAGGTTGAGGGGGGGGAAAGGAAATAGTTAAAATTTTCACTCACACAAAAAGCGCCGAAGGCAAAACATAAAAAGTAATGTTTAATTTCAAATTAAAAAAAAATCACGCCTCAGGCGAAAAATTTCAAAAGGTATGTTGAACAATTTGAAAAGTGGAACACTTACAGACAGTTACGTAATGTTGCTCTGACGTTAGGTAGACGTGAAAAAGCAGCTTATGTGGATTTTATTTTATATTCTAATAGTAACATACTCCATTACGTTAACTCACCATTAACGTTACTTAACCGTACTGAAACTGAAGTTTAGAGTTTTAAGTAACTCAGGGTTACCTACTTTTGAACAATTTTTATTTCGGATTTGTCTATGGTTACCAATCCATTACAGAAGAAACTTTCTAACACATTTCCAATATCCAGGGAAATTCTCGCAGCTATTTGTCGTTTTTGAACTCAAACACCGCTAATAAATTTAATATTTTTAATTGATTTTGTTTATCGGACTTTTTTGTAGGTTTTTCGCATTTAAAACAAAACTCGCTTTTTTCAAGTTCTCACTGTTTTTTTAGCGTCTAAAAAAAGTTCTGTCAAAAAATATTGTTTTCTCTGTAAAAGTTAAAAATATTTGAGAATGTTGAAGAGTGAAAGCAGTATTAAAAATAGTATTTTAGAGAAAGATGAGGATAATTTAACGCCATTTTTTTTTATCAAAATTCGAATTTTCTTTTTTGCCATATGTCAGTCGTCTTGAGTGGTGTTTTGCGTATGATTTTTATTTTACCATTTTTATCTAAAAAAAAAATAAGGGAAACATTGTAATTTCTTAAAGTGTAAAGTGTGTAAGACATAAGGTAGTATTAATTTCTTTTAAAGTTACCAGAAAACGTGTCCATTCTTTAAAGTATTTTAGCACATCTAAAAATATTTTAAGAGGTGTCTAACTAAATTATTTTAAGGTTTATCATGGGCGTAGCATAAATCGCTTTGCTCCAATTTTCACGGTTAACGTTGTAAAAATGACTTCAAAATTATAAATGACATGACCTTCTTTGGTATATTATTTATTGTCGCTGCCCTCTCAAAAAAAAATTTTTTTTTATTTACTTACAATAGTGCAAAATATTAGAAACCTTTTACCCCTATAATTTATCGCTTATTTCGGGCATGCGCAGTTATGAGATAATAACGGAATCCCTTACTAACCAATAAAGTTTGAAGTTACCTGCGGGTTAATAACGTATCCCTTATAATTGACATAATTGCCGACAGTAAAACAATAAGTAGAAAAAAACATATTTAAATTGATTTTTGAATGCAAATATGTTATGTATTCTTATTAATTGCAAAGATAAGTGTCAATTTCTATTTATTCATTTTCTTTGGCTAGAATTTCGTAAGATATATAAAACATTGATTTGCACTGAAAACTATGACAAGTGATTCCGATCTGTTTATCATAACCTCCCTTTTCTGTGGTGTGTTTTCAAGTTTTAAAATAGTAAAATAATTAAAATTCACTATAAAAAAACACAAAAATATATATTTTAAATGCAATTTTTTTTGTAAATCTTAGATAGGGTGTATAAATTAGTGATCTTCAGACGGTCTTACATATTACGACAAAATCCCGTTGCTTTAACGTTAGATAATACTGCAGTAACATTGTTACCGTCTACCCAACGTTTAGCCAACCTATCACGCGTTGGTGCATTTTCTAGTAAACCAGTGACGTCCTGTGGACGTTTTTGTAAGACTCTAGTTACGTTCTGCCGACGTATCAACGTCTAAACAACTTTCACATTACGTGAACTTGCGACATTTCTGGCCGCTCTTGTGATGTTTTCCGGCCGGAGTTTTGACGAACTTAAGTGCCCTTTTCTTGTGAAGAAGAAAAGTTTCCAAAGGAACTAATGGCATTATATTCTCGCCTTATCTCTCTCTAGATTTTAAATAACTGGCTCAACTGGTCAGGGGCCTAATTCTTGAATCTCGAAAGAAGGATCGATCCCTCAAGAGAAGGGATCAATCCCAGGGAATGGTCCAATCCCTCGAACAAAATATGCTTTTCCTTGAAACCTCTTCAAAACTTGCTTGCCTGAGAAATGGGACCGATCCCTGGCTTTGGAGTCGGAGAGCAGGAACACCCAATTTTTGATAGAATGGAATGAGCGATCACCGTTCAAGAATACGAAATGCGTTCGACGGGATCATTCGACACAAATCTATGTCGTTCCCTGCTCAAGAATTAGGGTCCTGAAAGAGAGATGACATTATCCTACAAGTACATGGGCGAGAGAGAAAGACTGGTACTCTTTAAGCAGCAATGTCTGATCCACGGCTTCACTTCTTGCCGCTCACTAGAAATACTTTTTGCTTTTGCTTTTGCTTTTACAAGAAGTAGGATCTTTGAAGTTTCCTGCCCTATTTGAAAAAACTAAATTTTATGTCACAGTTCACTGACCATTTATTTAGAAAAAAGTATTGTTATGGGGACTGTCAACTGTTGTCGGCGGAATTGTTGGAGCGTTTTCCAGTCGCGTGTTGAGTCGATAGTAACCAACGGTCGTTGAAAGTGGTTCATTTGGGAATGTTTGACGACTGTAGTCCATTTACGTGTATTTTTTGAGATTCTCATAATATTCGCCATTTTTGATGCCGTCGTTTATGTTCGAAGTGGTCGCCATTGTTTATATTTACTAAACACGGCAAAAAATACTACATACACCATTGAATGGCATTTTGGAGACGTTTTATGTTCCGGCTGAGATAGGTATTTGACCATCCTAAAAAGAGGGTTTTAGTAGCATCCATTTTTTTCACATAAAAAAAGCAATATTTTTCGTTTAAACACAAAGAAATCAAGGGCGCGCGTGTTTTTCCATTCCTTTTCTAAGCATATTTGTCAGTAAACCGAATTGTATTTTTAAATTTTGCTCCCATAGTGACAATATAAATACTTTAATAAACGGTAGTTATCAAATTATAATTTTTTTTTGCCATTTTCTAAGGTGTATAAAAATAAGTTCATTTTAGTAACCGAAAATCCCAAAGTATGACATGGGCAAAATTTTGGGTAGTGAAACACCACCAAAAAATCAATAACAAAGAGGGCGCTAGTGTAATCATTTTGGGTCGTATTTTACGGCGTAACAGGAACGATTACTATTCCGACTCCAGTCACTGCACAACGACGTAAGGACTCAAAAATCATCCACCATTTTGGTGTAAATCTGGGTCGGCATGTTGGCTAAAATGATGTTGTATCATAAAGTCGGGTCGCATTTAACAACGTCGCTACTCCGTTAAATTGCTGCTTGGGTATTTCAACGCATCGGTATCGGTATACGTAACGCGTTCAAAACAAAGTCAAAATACACTACATTTTTTACTTTTTTATGCGATGTTTCGAACGATGCCCGCTTTCTTGAAGGTTGCGATGACAGAACTGCTGATTGTAATCGTTGCGCATGTTCGTGGGTCCGTAACGATACGTACATCCTTCCGTCAAAAAAGCAGGAATCGTTCGAAACATGACATAAACAAGTCGAAAATGTAGTACATTTTGACTTTGTTTCGAACGCGTTACGTATACCGATACCGATGCGTTGAAATATTTACTTTAAGTGTCTAATAATAAATACCGTATAAATGCTGCCGTAAAAATAACGTGACGTTAGCTACGTCACAACGCGTTAGTCACCTAACGAGAATTTTTCATAAAAGGTGCAAAAGGTCGCTATTATAACGAAACAGTAATAAAATTTTTTGTCTTAAGCAAACAAAAACAATTATTTTCTACTATTTGGAATGTAGTTTATTACTTTACGGCTTATTCTTAAGTATATGCTTTTTTTTTATTTTGACTTAATTTTGGTAAATAAAAGGGTTAATTTTGAGTAGCTGCATTGATTCAGCTAGACTTTGCCCTTTGAAAATTGCTTCTAGTTTTTGTATTATTTTTAATTTGTATTGGCAACTTTTTAATAAAGACTATTATTACTTATTATTTATGAAAATTCTAAGATTTTTTGGAGAAGCCATCACAAAAGGGAAGGAGGGCTTAACTTAAGAAAACAGCTCGTCGGATTTTAAACATACATTTTTTTATATTGGTACCACGTTTTACAAGTTTTGAAATGGGATTTTTTATTTATTTTAACGAAAGCTAACTATATTTAATAAATTCTTATGGAAATACTCTAAATCTGTGTGCTCTCCAGGACCACTCTTTTTTCTTGCGAAAATAGTTTTATTTAGATAGATATTTAGAACACAATTTACCCTAAATCCATTGGAAACTTTCCTTAAGAATTTGTAGAAAACTATACTCCAGGAAACTCCGATTGTTCCGAAATTGGAAAACTTCTAGATTACGGTTTCCAAAACCTTAAATTAAAAGCACGATTTTCGAAAAACTAGAAACTCGTCCAGAGTTTCACAATTATTCGGTAATCAAGCTTGGAAAATGGCCCTAAATTGTCCTGGGTTTTCTAAGAAAAAGTTTTCTGAGAATTGGCAAAAACTGATTCGTGACACACACCAAGGGAAAAAGTTTTAAGCAAATTATTATTTGGTCCTTGACATGCGGGCATTTGATAAAAAGAAACTTTTTCTACCAACCAGCGATCATCACAAAAGCGATTTTAATTACTGTTCGCTTATTATAAAACAACGGCGTTCTTGGTTACCGGTGCAAAAAGAATAGTCCGAAGTTAACCACCGCCAATTTTTATTTCGTAAATATGCACATAAAACGCTTTACTATCCGTTACTTCTGTTTTGGCACTACTCTATGCTGTTAACGAAAAAATTTAGGAAAAAATACCTAAAAAAATATTTTAAATAAAACTATACACTAATAAGTGATTTTTTTAGTTTTTCAAAGAATTTTTTAAGCATCACGTCACTTAGCGTCATCAATACTGGTTACTTAGGTAGTTATTTGTTAGGCTACCTCAAGAAACTAAAGTTTTTAGGCAATCCCAAGGTTACAATGATACGAGATCAGATAAAACTTGAGTTACTCTAAAAAGTAAAGGGTGAATTTGAATAAAAAATGCGCTTCTTCCAATTAGTTAATATTAAAAACTGTTATTCAAATTTGTATGTAAAAACTAAACGTTTAGGGAGTAATCACGAAGCACGAAAATGTGTGATTGTTTTTTCGAAATCAAGTTAAAAGTCGAGTATTTCTTGTCATAGTCAGGAAAAGTCTAATTTGTGTAGAGTCCTAGTTAGTAAATATATAATATGATCCTATTATATATATTTTAGATTTTTAAAGTAATTTAAACTTTTCCTACCTTTATAAAGTATCCATTCTTTCACTTTAATTTTATAGCTTTTTATCTTTTCCATACATTTAAATCACTTTGAAGCATATTATAAAGTCTAGGCGAAAAGTACTTTAAACTTCTCTGTCCATGTGTCTTATGAGTGATTGTGGGGTATGCAAACGTTGTACTTCTCGTCAGACTTGATTTATTAAAATTTAATTTAATTTTGTAGTTTTTTATGTTCTTAAGAATTTCCAAGCAATAAAGTTGTCGCATATCCAATAAATAACTTTCCGAAAAAAAGGTCTTCTGTCGAATGCATTTTGTTTTTTCCATAGATAATTTTTATAAACCATTTCTGAAGTGTGTTAAGTTTATTCAAAACATTTTCGCTAACCCCTCCCCATACAAGAATGCCATACGTTAAATGACTCTGAATCAGTGAAAGATAAATCGTTTTTAATAGTTTGTTGTTAAGGAAGTCTCTGAGGTATGAAAATTTGGATAGGAGTCATCTTAATTTTCTTACCAAATCAATTACATGTGTATCTCAGCGTATGATGTATGATGAAAAAGGCATATATTTTGTTTTTCTATGTTTAATGTTTATTTATTATGTTTTTTATTTCTGTTTTTAGATTTGGTCAGGAGTTTGCTCTACAAAATAAAACAGTATCTTTAGCAAAACTAATTAATGTGCCTTTTAGCTTTAGATTTAACATATCGTTAAAATATATTGTGAAGAGCAAAGGTCCCAACACTGTCCCTTGCGCAACGCCGAATTTTATAGTTTGTTCTTCACTAAAGTTTCCGTCGATATTTACTTTTTGTTTTCTGTCGGATAAGTAACTTTTCAACAGGTCGAATATTTATCCCCTAAAACCGTAAGATTTGATTTTATTTAAAAGGATTTTGTGGTAGACAGTGTCAAACGTACAAGCATCACTATCATCAATCAATCACTATCAAATCTTGTACGGTGAAACTTTAAAGCATTCTCGCGGAACCATTCACGTGATTTTGCATAATTTTAAGTTTTTTACAAAATTTTACGTATCCTAAAAATGTTTAATTCACGATAAAAATTACTGATTATTTTAAAAAACTAAATAAAAACAAGATATATATATTTTTTTGAAAAAGCACGCGAATGGAATGTGAGGGATACCAGAAGCCTCCGCTGTGCAAAATTTTGTTAATTTTTGATGTGCGGTTTATCTGTTTAACTAAACGAACTGTTTTTAGGATTCAAATTTCTCTTAAACGTCCATGCATGGCTTAAAGGAAAATTAATGGTCACTTAATTTTTTAGGGGTTAATAAATTATGAAATACAAAAATCGAATTATTTTGCCTTGGTTATTTGATTGAGAGTTAAAATTGATAAACTGGCTAATTAAATTAAATTTAAGTTTCTTACGATATAAATAATATGTCTTGTTCAGTCATAATAAAAAAAATATATATTTCTCTGCCTATAGATGAAATTAAATTATTTATCTTTATTTTTTAAACAGTGAAACATTCTGGAACGCTGGAATATCCAGAAAATGATTTGGCGCAAATCCAAAATTGTTAATTTGCCACACTGTAGAGGAAATAATTATTATTGTTTCCAGTTGGTAAAATGTTTTCACATAATTATTCGGTGGATGGATATGTATCAATAGAACAATAAATTTCAGGTTATTTTTACAGTGTAAAGAAATGAAAACAAAACTTTTGATTAATTTGTTTTTCTTTCGGTTTTAGGTAAGAATTTCTAAAGAAAATGTTTTGTCTGCGCATACAACCTCTAGAAAAATAGAATGTAGCAACTGGTAAGTTGAGTATTTTTTTACTAAGGCTAACATCAAGATTGGTATGATATATGACAACTCGTGTTATATGGATATGAAAGTAGAGTTTAGAAAATTATGGTTCGAGTATTCGTTGGTTCGAAGTCCATTTTTTACAACAATTAACGTTGCGTAAATATATTAATAGGTGTTTCACGTAGTTCTACGTAAGTGACTTATTATCGGTTAATAGCCGTATCTGTCATATTGCAGTTACTGCGCATGTCTAACTTAACAAAACATCGCATTCTGACAGCACCGATAGTGATAACTTATTGCAAATTTAAAAACCTTTTAATTGTTGCTAAAATCATCCTCTTGCATCAGATTAGTTAGAAAGTAAGTACTTTATTTAATTAAATTCTAGATTAAAAATACCCTGAAACTTATTAAAAACTATTAAAAAAAAACTCGGCATACGAAAACTCGTTAGTGAAACTAGCCGCATAGTATTTTTCTAACGCTAATTAGTTGCACGGCTTGAAACAACTCTTGAAAAACTTCGCCAACTTTTCAAAAACAAATAATGCAACTTTTTCGGTCTGCTGCTGCAGTATCTGCCTGAAATTTTAATAACCTACTGCTCTATGGGGCGGTTAAAAACGCCTTCTTATTATAATGATTGTTGTTCAGAAAAATGAAAGGGTTGGGAAAAAGCGCTTCAATTAGTTCTTGTTTTAAGAATAATGCATAACCAAGAATATATAGCTTAATTTTAAAAGAAAAAAAAGAAAAATGGCGCTAGCAGGCACGTTTAGACAGACTTTAACAGTGGTACCACCGTGTTTCGCTTGCTTCTCGTGAGTTAGAATTTGTTTAAAGTTCAACCCCCCCTCGACCTACCTTTTACTCATCCCCAACCCCCATCAAAAACTAATCAGCACATTGCCTGATGCCAGAAAAATTTTGTGCCAAAGTTGATATAAATCGGTTTAGCCGCTTTTGAGTTAGGTGAAGAGGTTTCGATTAGTTCGTTAAAAAGTTATGTTAATTTCAAAACGTATTTACTTTTCAGTCCTAAATATTATTTTAAACTATAACGCATTTAAATTCTTGTTGCTTAAAATAGTGCCATCCCATTCAGTTGAATACTCGCCACCACCACCATCAAAATCGGCCCAGTAAAAAAAAGCAGACAGACAAAAATTATAACCATTTCTAACACCGCACATACGGCAAAACGCCACTATTAGGAGGACAAAACTAACACACATACGGCAAAATGCCACTATTAGGGAGACAAAATAATTTTTTTCACCTCTTAAATTTATGAATATTCTGTTCGATTTATATTTATAAATATCTAGAAGACAAGAATATATAAATATTTTTAATGTCGCAGTTATGGTGTGGGAGCAAAAAATTTTCAAACATCGATTAAGCTTTGGAAACACTTTTATAACTTTTAAAACAGAAAAAAATGGCTTATTATATAAATTTCTGACAACTTAATGTATGGAATCTCAATTTTTTTTGTGAAAGATTATGAAGATTATATTGTTTTCCAAAAATATGTTCAATATTTTGTTTGAAAAACTTCTGGATCATATCATCACTGAATTTCCTTCCCTTCCGATATTTTTTTGACTCTGCAAGCCCGCAAAAAAAAATCATATTTTATTTCTGTCTTAATTATTTGGTATTATGTAGAATAAGTTGTTTCTTACAAAATATAAAAAAATTAAGTTGCGCAAGTTTGCGCTTTTTGAGAAAATAGGATTTTTTTATGAGAATAAAGCACATTATCTATCTATCTGTAAAGAGGGTGTCGATTTAAAAACGAGCGAGAGCTGCTTCTGGGTATAAATAATAATTATTTTAATCGCTTGGACCCGCAAGGGAGACATATTTTAGCCTCATAATTTGGGTTATGGGATACACTACTGGCGGTCATGAGAAGGAGCCATGTCCCCACGCTAAGCACCTAACCACCCCAAAAAATGAAGCGTGTGACAAGATAGGAAATCGTTCATTTTTTTAGTTTTTTTCGAATGAGAGCCAAATTTTTATTCTTAAATTAGTCATGACGTCCCCCCCCCTTAAGCAAATAAATATGAATGCCCCTGGGTTACACTCCCTTTGTGGGGTACAATTGATACCTCGAATTTAAATAGGGAACGTTATTCCTGAGGCACCTAGTTTGAAAGCCTTTTAAATTCTCTTTACAAATCTGAAGAATTTTTTTCAATTTTATTGATTCGTTTTGTAGATGTTTTTTTATAGAATTAAAAAAAAAATAATTATTTTAAATTGCGGAAATCTGATTTAAAAAATTTATAAGTTTTAAATTATTTTTAATTTGTGTATTTATAAGCAAGTATACCTTAAAATTGTTAAAATTTTGTGTGCCGTTAATCAGAGTCCCGCAAAGATAATGTCATTGGGCTAATTTTTTACACTGATCTTGGCGCTCAAACGAAAAGATTTTAAGAAAAAAATGCTTTGAACCATACAAACTATGTTTCAATGACATATTCTTGGTGACAAAAAATTTTTGGCAAAAAAATAGGTGTCTGATCATTGTTCTTTTTTTTTTCGTCAGTGTTAATCGATAAAATAAATTTGTTAGTTTGTTGTCAAAATAAATATTTAGGAAAATTCATTTTTGTTAGTTAGTACGGTGTCATTACAAATGGGCGTAATGTCAACTACATCTATATCCTTTGGTGAAAAGCCAAAAATATTTAATCAATATTTATAATATAATATATATAACAGCTAATCTAAAAAATATAAATTATGGAATTTGATGTTTATTAGGCTTTTCCAAAATCATTTAACTCCTTCATCCAAACACATTACACCGCCTTACAAAGTTAAGCTCTTAAAGCACTTCATATACGCTCAAGTTCTCTCCTCTCTATCCCCCTTAACTCTCTCCTATAAATTCTAAAACCAGGTTTCTAGTCTGCTTCATAGTGTTTATATTATAAACTGTAAGTAAAACGTCTTATGTTATTGCATAGCAGAGAGAAATTAGCATATAGAAAGTGCCTTCTCCACCGAAGGGCCCTATTATTACTACAGAGAAGTTTGATATAACCCCGGAGACTATACCTTCCTGCCTTCCAAACTCCAACTTTATAAAGTTTGCTATGTTTTCCAACGAAAAAATTAAATTCCTACAAGATATAATAGATACATAAGGTCTAAATGGGACTGTTTTCTACGTACCTAATTAAAAAATGTCTCTTATTCAATGCTTTTATCGCAATCCTAAGTAGACATTGAAAACTCTTAACTAAAATTACGACTATTACCATAACAGATAAAAGTGCACAGGCACCAGTTCCAAATTTTTAATGTGGCACCCAATCAGCAAGGAATTAAATGAACATGATTGTAACTTTTCTAAATTTTAAAGGCAAAGTAGAAAAACCGCAAAAAAAAGTGAAGCTAAATGCATCTATCAGTGGAAAAAGTCAATAAACATAAATTTGTTTAGTGGTAGTAATAAAGGCGAGTGACAGTGAGCAATTTTGCCGATTAAGCTTTAATCATGATTAATACTAATCGGAGTTTGGAATGAGTCTTGACCAACACAGCTTCAATATGAACCACCGCATTCTAATAACCGATTAGTATCTAATCATAGTTAGAGCCTTATCGGGGAATTTTTGCTTTGCTGGATACGAAGTATCTTGACAATATTGGCCATTACTATAAACGTACATTTTGCTCGATCGTCTCTGGGATTACAATATTCCAAAAGCAGTGGCGCTCAGAGTTATTCTCCTCCAGGGACTGCGGAAAGAGGATTGCTGTTTGGGACTTTATAAATTTATGTTTTTGAGGCGTAACAACATAAAATTTCGAAGCGTAAAATTCAAAGCAATTTAGTTTTTTGGTTGGTTTGACTTAAACAATTTTCGCAAAAAAAGATTGGTTCTATTTTGAAATGCAAATGAAAGTGTTCTAACTCAGAAGAATTCTGCCAACCTTCTGTATCAAATCAAATATTCCTAAGTGCGTATCGTAGTTACGATCCAAAGAAATAGTTTTTAGCAACTGTGCATGCATGTTGGTGAAATCCAAAGAGCATTGTCGATGATTCTCTTTTTTTTAAACCGGGTTTGTTCCATACATATAACTATGAGATACTATAATGGCCCAAGGGGTGCAAAATGTGTAACAAAAATAACTTGGAAAAACAAAGAAGAAAATTCAAAATCGCGGTTGGCTTTGGCACTGTTTGAGATATGCCAAAGACGAAAATCTACTGCGCATGCACAATAATGATGAGGCAAAAAATATCAACGTTGCCCGATGTACCATAAAAAATAAATTGAAAGGATCGGGCCTTTATTGGGCCATCCTTAGGGCACTAAATTACAATTAAGTAATGTAAAATTTGTTGAAAATATTCATATATTTCAAGTTAAATTCTAATTAACTTTATTTTCCTTCATGTTTTAAAATATATAAATAAATAAAATCATACATAAAGTAAATAGTATAAAATATCACAAACACTATTACGATACTGACACTTTGAAATAATTAAAAAGAAAACATAATGTTTATTGTTACAAGCATATAAGTTTTGTTTTCTTAAGAGCAGGCCAAACGTTTCTTTGAAAAGAGAAAACATGTAAGAACCTATTTAATAATCTAATCTAGCGATTCTATTAGCGTTGCTAAACGCGTTGGGGTCGTTTAAATGTAAAATTTATCCGATTTGATGAAGAAACTAGAAGAAAAGTTTTCTTAAGAGCAGGCCAAACGTTTCTTTGAAAAGAGAAAACATGTAAGAACCTATTTAATAATCTAATCTAGCGATTCTATTAGCGTTGCTAAACGCGTTGGGGTCGTTTAAATGTAAAATTTATCCGATTTGATGAAGAAACTAGAAGAAAAATGCAGAAAAACAACATCAACATTTTTTGCTCTGGGAATTTTTGCATAACCACATTTTTGACGAGGTGTGGTTTTGCAATTTTGTTTATGTTATTGTAGGGTTTTCGTGTTTTAAAATTTTTTGACGTTATTTTCTGTGATTGGTAGTCTTAGACCTCCCCTCTTAAAATAAACTAGACATTAATGCGCCCTTAACTCACAAGATGTGTCACTTACAAAGTTCAGGGCACAGAATGCCTACAAGAGCTGTTTTCTTTGGAGAAAGCCATAGATTGACATAAACTCTATAAAGATCTTGGTTTTTGTTTTCTAATCTTGCTTTGTTCATGTTTGAATCTAAAATAATCCAATTTTTTACTGTAGTGTCGACTCTAATATTCAATTTTCCAAAAGCAAACCAAAATATTAGACGTGAAATAAATTTTCGCTATCAGATGGTTGTCAGTTGCTTTCACTACTGACACAATCGACGCGCCTCCTGTCCGGTAGAATCTTCGCCCCTGAATTATTTCCAGGCTAACTTGATTGGGAGAGTTATTATCAGTACGTCTTTTTTTCGGGAACTGCAAGGGCAGAGCTGTTATAGTATGTCATAGTTATATGGTTCCATACCTACCAAAATCCACCTGCCAAACAAACCTTTTCCTGTTAACCTTCTCCTAAAAACACAGGCGCCTTTAAAAGACATAGGTTTTAGACATTTAAAATAATTCAATATTTAAAAAATCAAAAGTACGAGTTTTTTTGCACTAAAACGGTTTAAGAAGCTTTGGCACACTTTTTAACAGTGGAAAATTAAAAGAACATTATTTTTTTTTGTTTTCGAATTTGCAAAATTACCAAAAAATCAATATAGTAAAAAGATGGCGGGCGATCGATGTTTGACCTGACAAGAAGCTAATCTAACTCGATCATCCAAAATTTAGGTCAAAAATAGGTAATTTTTGACTACCGCGAATTTCCAAAATCTGTCTAACTATAAAGGCAATTTACTTGATAAAAAGAACTGGATTCAAGCTTCAAATTCGTCCCCGTATTTAATAGTAATACTGCTTATGAAGGATTCTTAAAAGCTAAAAAGGACACCTTACCTTAGACATCTTTTCGCGACCTATGTCAAGTCATCTATACGCTACCGTTTGAACCGCAACGTCACCGTTTCGAACTATCGCCACGAATTGCCAAAATGGAAATTATTGAATGAAATATGATGAAATATCTTCGGAATTCTTCAAAACGACTACAACAATAAGAAGTCAATTAAAAAAACTAAATCATATCGCCATAACACTGAACTTTTTTTTTGTCTCAGCCAGATAACGTTAGCCCATTTTCATTATTACGAAAAATTGACAAGTACCGCCATATTGAACTGTGTTCGAAACGGTGGCCGAAGCGCTTTCGAAACCCTTTGAAATGTTTTGAACCGTGACGTCGCCGTTTCGTCGCCAAAATAACATTTTACGCATGTTTTAAAAGCGGTTTCGAAATCATCGTTCGGGAAAAGAGGTCTCTACTTAGTATAGGATTCCTTTCGTACTGGTTTACTGAATCTAATTTGCTGCTTAGGTAGTTTGAAACATTCGAGAAAAATGACAGCATCAAGGATTGTTTTTATCATAATAAAATATTTGTTAGTCATTTTAAACAACAACAAGCCTGCAAAATTTCAGCTAAATCAGGGGTTTAGTTTTCCTTAGCCGCCGCGCCGTGGCAAAAATTTATAAAAATATAGAAAAACGCGTTTTTTTTTTCTTTAAAATCTGGGGACAAACTATGGCCTTAACCTAAGTGCTTATAACCAATTGACTTTAGTTGGCATAGATTTTGGAACTCGATCAATGCAAAAATGTATATAAGCATGTATGTACAGGGTGTTTCATTATAAATGCCCTCCCACTATTATATCTGTTAATATGTGAGCTAGAAAAAAGTTTTAAATACAAAGTTATTTGATTTATAAAGATCTTCAAAAATATTAAAGTCAAAAAACCAAGTGTCATTCAAAGCGTCAAATATTGATAACAACTTTCTTATTTTACATACAACACCCACAGTTTTAAATTCTAGGTTTCTTCCTGATTTCAGAAATGTATAACTTATATTCACATGGTTTAATAGTTTTTGAGATATTGGACTTTAAAGTTTTTTTAACTTAAGTGGCTATGAATTACTATTTGTGGTGTTTCCATTAGACATGTCATCATAATTATAGTAGGCAATGATGTTTTTCACTGTCTTTAAAAAATTGCTAAATCATAGTAGGCGATATTAAAGTGTTTATATACTTATACCACAAATTGTAATTCATAGCCACCTAAGTGAAAAAAAATTCCAACATCTCAAAAACTATTGAACCCAGTGCATATAAGTTATACATTTCTAAAATCAGAAAGAAACCTAGAAATCAAAAATGCAGAAAAATACAGGGTGTTGTACTTAAAATAAGAAAGTTGCTATCAATATTTGAAACTTCGATGATATATTTTTTTTCATATTTTGAAAGATCTTTATAAATTAAATAACTTTTGTATTTAAAACTTTTTTCTAGCTCACATATTGCCAGATATAACAGGGAGGGCCCTTTATAATGAAACACCCTGTACCTATATATAAAAATTGTCAGAAAAAAGGACTAGCATAGGTATTTAGGTTACTGGGAAATTTAGAGGCGAACCGCAGGCAAGTCCTGTAAACCTGCGAAGAACTGTAAAGACACTTTCCGGTCGTGTATCGTACGTACTTTTTACAACGCCTAGCCGCGTTACGTAATTTATTAACAGTCCCCTAATAAGAAAATGTTAGCCTTCTGCTTTTTGTTGGCTAGAGAGAACTCAAGAAAAAAACAAAACAGACAAGCAAACTTTTGTGGTTAGAAATATTTTGTGTACTTTTAACTAGTGCAAAATTGTAAAAATTATAGTGTAGTATACTATTCGTTTCACACAGCTAACTCAGTGAGGGCGGACGACCAGTTACGGCCGACCATGACCAACTTATCAAGCAAAATAATGATAAAACAACTTATGAAAGGCAGATTTCTAGGTTTGTCTTTTATTTATCTATATTTATAGTATACTTACTTTGAATACTAAAAATGTATGGTCGATTTTTCCCAAAAATATGCCACCAATACATATTCATTAATTTTCCTAAGGTTTTTTCGTTCGCCCCAGTTTATAAACGCATCAAAGTTCCGCTGGTAGCGCTCTTTAGATTTTTCAGGCAGCAAATCTCTCTTGAAACAGCTTCTATTCTTTCCTCCGGTTCCATTTTTATAATCAAAGCATTTCAAAAAAATGTAAAAGAGCTTTTTTAGAAGTGTCAAAAATGCCAAAAAAAAACAAACGCTATAAGATCTCAACACGAAGTCATAGCCAACTTGGCCAAAAATTAGATCGGAAAAGGACCAAAGGATCGGAAAATTGAAGAAAAAGGTCCTTTCTTGAGTGTGGAAATATTTTAAAAGAAGATGCCTTGTAATGTAGAACTTTCCGTATGAAAAATCGTGCGGAAAGTGGCTATTTTCCAGTTGTTTGAAAAAAAAACAATAAAATGAACGCGATCATCAACCTACAGTTAAAAATTACCAAATATAAGCGTTTCATTTAATTTATTAAACGAGAAGTCACTAATAACTTTATAAGTAATTAGTCTTAGGGCGTTTCGAAAACGCCAAAACGCTGCTAAACAGATGCTCGGTGTTGATTTATTCAACTTTTAGTTTATTTGTTCTGGTTTCATGACGGTGACATTCCATACAAAGATAACTAACTTAACTGGCGGTTTCGTGTGCTGGTTATTTTGGGCAAATTATAACCGACTTGAAGGATAGTATGTCACAGTTTGCAGGAACTAAGTCTAAGCGGTAAAGAAGTTATACACGCTATGAGCAGAATTTCTTTGGAGCAGGCCACGATTTAACACGTAATGTGATGAATTAGTGAATAAAAAAATCTCTTAAAATAGGCTATTATTTTCTAATAACATTTAACTTGTAGCCTAATTATTTAGCTTGTTGTGCATTTTTTTTTAAATTATATACCTTCCTTAGGGCCACTTTTTCTTATGTTTTAGATATCTTAATTGGTAAAAAAGATGTAGACAATTTAAAATACCTTATTACAAAAAATCTCCAACTACTTTTATTTTTAAAAACTAAACATAAGCTTATAAGCTAGCAAAAACTACTGAATAAAAGCAAATAAATTTTGAAACAAAACATTAATTTACATGTTTCTAAAGTTTTTCCATCTTTTGTCAATCTTACTAGGGCTAGGCGTAATTGTAAAAGGTAGATTTTCTCTTATCGTCAGTGGTCCAGAAAAGCAAAGTGTTTTAGGCACTGGCGTTGTCCTCTCCTTAGGTGTAAACACTTTCAAAAAAAAGACAAAAAACCAATTGTCACCACTCACCCCAAGAATTATATATCTGTCTACATTTGCTTCACGTATTTTGCAATTTAAAAAAAAAAAATAAAAAAAACGATTTATTTATGTAAAAAAACTCGTTTGAGAACCTCTTGTCGCTCGTGTGCACAGAGTTGTTTTTAAACCTTATTTTTTAATATACTATTAATCCACAGCAAAATATGACACAAATCCAAAGGTCCATGGCCACCTTAAGAACTTATGCATATCTTATTTTTCCAAGCCAAGATCTTCTGTTTAGGATGCCTTTTTTTGCTTAATTTTGTTTCTACTCTGGCAAATATCAGATTTGTAAGCATTTAAAGCAGGATTTTAAATGTCAAATAGACTTACAGATAGGTGTATGTTATATTAATAAGCATCAACTAAATTAAGTACAGAGAAGTGTTTGTAACCACAGGAAGTTGACTTAAAGATTTTGAGATTGCGTCACGTTATTTTTGGATTTTCTTGAATGTGAATGAAGTTGGCTATCCGTTGTTTCTATATAATTAGAAGAATCATATATCATATATACAGCGTGTGTAAACAAAAAAGTAACAAAAGCTTTTTTGGGTAGTTCTTAACATATTTTGAAAGAAACCCCGGACTGTGCCCCGGATACAATTGATTTGTTTGAGAAGGGGACACTTGAACGTCTTTGGTTTTTTCCTCAGTTTTTCCATATATTGCATTTTAAAATTTTTTTAAAAATGTTGAACCACACTCCTTCCTGGTTTTTTTTATATTCAAAATGGGAGGTGCAGCCGGACGTCAAGCTACACCCCCCTCATTTAAAGCGTAGAGATAAACGAAAAGTAACTGTCCCAAAATTAAGAACTAATTTCGAACCATCCAAACATTTTTTAACAAAGAATATTTTGGTATTTTTTTCGGTTTGGATTTAATGCGTGAGCATTTCCCAAAGGTTGAAATTATCTTTACAAGGTTTGTATTTTGTAAACAAAAAAACAAACTTTTTCCAATAATTAATAAAAGGTTTCTTACTTTAACTTTAACTTGTTTACTTTACTTTGCATTTTTGAATTATTTCTTTTTTAAAATTTATCAGAATATAAATTTTTATTGAATAAAAGTTTTAAAGAACAAGCTTTTACTAAATGCACTTGCTTAAAAGTAGAAAATCATTTTTTATCTTTCTTATACCATAATAAAAGCGATGGGCGCAAATGAAAAATTTTAATCTTTAAGGCGCAATTACACAGACGAACATGCTCAAATAAAAGCTCGTGCAAAAGATCTAAAATTTTTTGCGTGAACATTTTTGTGAGCTTTTCTTTGAACATTTTGTTCGGGTAAATTTTTGAGCAAATTATTGCTATCTATTTTGGAAACATATTTTTAAAGATGAGAATAAATAAAATTTACATCAGTGATCAGTGATCTCAATTCTTTAAAAGAATGGAACACCAAGTTTTATTTAAAATTTTTGTGAAAAAAAGCCGACGGCAAGCGAAACATTATTATTGGCTCTACTATCAGTTTTGTCACATGGATTACGGTTACTTGTAATATTTTTTTCTTAGGGTTTTTCTCGTATGTTTTTGCCCGGGTTTTTTTTTAAAGATTTTCTTGCGAGTTTTTTTTTATTTCCAAGAGTTTTTTTCCTTAAGTCAAAAAAAACTTTTCTTTTCCAAAAAAAATTTGAGTTTTTCAAATATCGGCAAAAAACTCAAAAATTGCACTTTTAAGCGGTAATCCGCGCTTCACGACTATGAGGAGTGGTGGGGAGGGGGATCTTTCTTAAACATATTTTTTTTACCTTTAGTTTTTATTTTTTTTTCCTCACACCAGATTTACCTAGTTAGTTTAAGGTCCCAAGGGTTGCTTAAAAAAGCAAAAGGTTCATGAAAATGCTGAAGATATAGATATTTACAGTCAATTTAATGTAATAATCAAGGTCGATTACTGACACTGCACCAACAATATGCAAAGGGCAACATTGCGATTCAAAAGTGTGGCCGGCCTACTACCTGCGAAATCCAAAACGCGTGATGATAGATCGGCGACACAGTCTACTAAATTACTGCTAAATTATATTTTTTAGACAAGGGTCGGGTTGGTAGGGTTGTAAAATTGGGTAATAAACGGGTATTATTTAAACTGAACGTGCTTTTGTTCATATATTTGAGATTTAATAAAATGTATATAGGTTTTTTAATTTGACTTAATTATTATTGTAAAAGACTAAACTAGGAAGTAAAATAAAGGATATACTTTTAAACGTAAATTTTTATCATTATATTTTACAGGCAACAACAATAAATAAGTGACAATTATTATTTTTTTTATTCTCGTTTTCTTTACAACCCCAGAAAAGTTACAAGTATACTGGCATATCCCCTATAAAAATCAGATCAATCGAAGTTGCTTATGAGGTAAAATGTGAATTTCGGCATCAAATCGATTTTCCGTCGGAAAGCACTTGATTAAAAATACCTTATTTCAAAACTTTGTTTTTCTATTTTCAGTTAAGTTCAATGAATTCCGATAAAAATATATATTTTGAATTTGTAAAGAAATTTTTATACCCCCAATTCTTCAAACAAATTTTGCTCAACATTCTCTCCAAAATTTACGTGCGTTTTTTTTTGTTACGAACATTTCTTTGAACATATTGCTCAAGAGGCTCGTGTAAATGTTTGTCGGCATTTCCACATCAAAGGAAAGTTTGTCTGTGTAAATGCGCCTTTAGGTATCGTATGTCGGTTACATTGACGATTCACCTAGAAAACAGCTCGATTACTCTATAACCTAAGGACATTTTGAAAGGCTTAGCAACCACGGCAATCTCACCTGTTTTTTAGTGCTCTCTTTGTCACCGTAAAGTTATATATATAAAAGGGACAAAATATTATTTTCTACTTTTAAGTGCATTTAATAAAAGCTTGTTCTTCAAAAGTTTTTTCTTATTAAAAACTGTTGTCCATTTTGAATCCGCCATATCGAAATTTTGAAATCTGATCAAAAATTCATATCCCCTTCCCGAAAAACCCCTGTGTGCCAAAATCGAACAAACTAAATCTTTTTCCCCCTTCACTTCCCCCGTTAGAGGGAAGTGTGTACCTAATAATACTATATTATTGTATTGTCGCCCGAACTATAAACGCATAGCAAATTTGAACACATACCCTTAATTTTTAGATTTGTAACCTTAATCATTCATTTTGAATCCGCTATTTTGAAATTTTAAAATCTGATAAAAAATTCATAACCCCCCTCCTTAAAAACCCCTATAAACTAAATCTTTTTTCGCCTCCACTTCCCTCGATCGGATGTGGATAAGTCAGTTAAAATTCCATCTTGAATCCGCCATATTGAATTTCCAAAGTCTGATCAAAAAATCGTATTCCTTATCCCCGAAAGCCCCCGTACACCAATTTTGGTTGAAATCCGACAAACTGAGGTGTTTTCCCCCCTCCACTCTCCTCTTAGGGGAAAGGGGTGCCTAATAATGACATATTATTGTATTTGATGGCAATCGGATGTATATAAGTTAGTTACAGTTGGTTAGCAAAAGATGACCAAAAATCGTCCGTCGTGAATCCACCATATTGAATTTTCAAAATCTGATTAGAAATTCGTTATCTCCTCCATCTCCTTCGAGTAGGGGGGAGCTGTCAATTTCACCACACTATATTCTTGTGTTGTCACGGCAACTATATAAGCATGCCAAATTGGAAGCCGATCGGATGTCGGGAAGTTGGTCAAAATTAGGTTGCAAGATTCCACCTGAACAAACATATCTCGTTGCATAGATAGTTACATGAGTTGCAAGTTAAATAAAAGCTTGCAATAATATAAAAAAAATAAAACACTAATTTGCCCAAATAATTCAAAGAAAATTAAGAAAAAGTTTGGCTTACGGGTAAGGGCTTGCAAAACTATAAGGGACACAAACTTAGTATTCGCTTTACATTTTGGTGCATCGATCAAATGAAGCTGTGGTATAATCCTCCAAGAACGTGCCCTGTGTCTTAAGCGAACATTTTCGAATATTGACTAAGAAAAACAGAAGTTGCTTTGGTTCATGTAAGCAAGAGCAACAATTAAACAAAGAAAATAATCAACGCTCATAAACGCATTAGAAGAGTAAAAAATGTCGGGAGTTTTTTCAAACCTATAAGTGGGAAGATTTTTGGTGGTTTTGTTTTATTTTGGCACACACATAGGTATGACTCCGGAGACCGCCAAATCAATTTAAATTTTTTCGGCGACGGGGTACGTTAGGCGTCGCGACTCCCTAAACTTTTTTAGGACGTCACTTTGACAGCTGTACCTCGGTCATGTATCATTATTTAAAATTTTGGTTAACCTTCTTAAAACGCCTTCTTAAATGGCCTTTAATATGGTATGCAAAACATGTTTTTTTTCTTTATTTCAGATAAAATTGTATAAAAAATGATAAATTTAATATTTAGAAAAAAAAATTCTGAAAATTTACAAAAAAAAATATTTTCCCCGCTTATGAAACGCATTATGATAATTCAATTTAAAATTGTTATAATATTATAAGGTCCTAGCTATTCGCCAATATGAAAAAAGTGCAAATTTATGTCAGAAAATTTACAAAATCTCAATTTTTTGATCCCGGTTGCTTAACTTCTATTTTTTTCAATTCACATTCCCTTTACAGATCTGCCAAACATGTTTTTTAAAAGTTTATATACCACGCTAGAATACTAAATATTACAAGACACGATGGGCCCCCATGTTTTAATAAAATAAAACAATAGACATAAAAAAAGCTTTTTGCTAAAGACGTCAAAAATAACAAGAATTAGGTCACGTTTCATATTCTGTCGTGTGTTTGAAAGTTTTTTTAGGAGGTTCCTGAAATTTTTACAGCTACTTAACAGCAATGAATTGTCCTTTTAAAAACACCAAACTTGAATCTTGGACGCTCTTCAAAATCAGAGCCTATCCTTCCAAGAAATTTGGACTGTTCACATCTAAATTCACCATAAATTAACCAATAAAAAATTTGACACATGTAAAAATCTCAGAATTCCCCTGAAAAAATGTCTAAACACACAACAAAATATGAAGCGTGACATAATTTTTGTTATTTTTGACGCTTTTAGCAAAAAGCTTTTTTGTGTCTGTTGTATAATTTTATTAAAACATGGGGGCTCTTGTATCTTGTTATATTTAGTATTCTAGTGTGTTATATAGCCTTTTAAAAAACATATTTAGCAGATCTCTAAAGGGAATGTGAATTGAAAAAATTTTAAGGCAGCCGTGGTAAAAAAATTGAGATTTTGTAAATTTTCTGAACATGCGTCAATTTCCGATTTTTTTGTGATGTTTTGGTGGCACGAATTTGCGTTTTTTCATATCGGCGAATTAGGATTTTTGTTTGTAAATTTTTAGAATTTTTTTAAAATTTTAAATTGATTATTTTTTTATGCAATCAACCGGAAGTAAAAAACATGTTTTGCGTACCATATCGAAGGGCTTTTCATAACTTCATAACTACGGCTGTTTCCGAAAAAAAGTTTAAAGCGTCGCCACGCCTAACTGTGTACCGAGTTAAAACAAATTCACCAAAAATCTTCCTATACGTTGGAAAAAGGATATAAAACGACGACCAAGTAAAAAAAAATATCTAAAATATACTTTTTTAACAAATAGCACAAAAATAAAAAGCACTTGGATAAATAAAATGTTAGGTTCTCATGATTTTAGCCTGAGAATCCTGTTGCAAATTTTCCTAACCTACGTAAGTGGGGGAGTAATGGGAAGAGAAGGGGCAGATGACGGGGTAAGCTACAATTTTAAACACGCGAACGAAGTCGGCAATGGCTAGTAAATTTCAAAAGTCGGTTGGGTAGCAAAATAACATAATTTTCTACCCAAAGCAAGCTCTTTTTTGGGTTAGAACTTTTTACTTAAATTAAATTGATTGATGAGAAACATAATTTTCTTTTACCAGTTATTTTTGTCGTAAATTTGACCACACAGGGGTCGCATCGTACAGCCTATCCTGACAGACAATTTATAGGTCTCCGTATGGACGTTTTGCGTGCATGTGTCCAGAAATAACCGTCATTTTTTAATTTGTATTTACGAGCCAACAACTTAATCTATATCATGTCTTTTTTGTCCCCAAATCGCTAATCCCTTCGCACCACTTTTTTTTTAATTTGATTAATGAACCAATTAACACTCTTTGTGTTGGGTTTTTTGGCAATTTTCATCTCCCACATGTTTATAAAGTATTTATAGAGACATATTAATGAATCTTTTAATAAATTGCTCACCAATTACTACAAACGTAGTTGGTAAACACTAGGTAAAGAGGGTGAAATTTTTAAAACTTCTCACTCCCTGTTATTTTGAGAACCAAAAGACTTTCTCCCACGCACCCACTCAGCTCAGGCCACACCCATCAGTTTTTGTTCAATCTGCTTTACATAGGTGAATTTTTTAAATTTCAGCCAGTACTTTTTAAGGTTGAAATGCGAAAAATTTAACTTTTTGGGTTCAAATGATTTGAAAACCAGAAATAGCAGAAAGGTAAATAAGTAAAAACGCTGCATTCAGAAACTCAAAACCACGCCCACATTATATATATAATAAAAAATTGTGAGTGTGGCTTGCGTCGAGGGGTGAGCCTCTAAACACGCTGCTATAGCGTTCTTAATTATTTGCCTTTCCGCTAATTTGTAAGTATAATTTCCAATTTTTTATTTTTCAACTAAAAATATATCTAAAATTACTGGCTTAAATTTATGAAAAATACACTGATGTTAAACAGATTAAACTGTGGCGTGCGCTGAATTGGTGTGCAGGGGTAAGCCCTTGAATATATCATATGTTTGGTTCTCAAAAATTGATGTAAAAGTCGACACATCATAATTAAGGTTAATCTTTCAAAATTTGAAAGTAGTTTTAAGAAATACGCGTACAAAAAAAATTTACACAACGTCTTTGAAGCACAATTTAGATTTTTTAGAAATTTTTTAAGAATTTTGTCTAAGGCCAGTTTTCTAAGAAGAAAACTCCAATCCTGCAGGGAGAAAGATTTTTTCCTTGGGGATGCACGGATGCATGCAAAATTATATGGAGAGTAAATTTTAAAAAAATCCATTAATGAATATTTTATGCACGTGTTATATTTTGGTAGTAAATTTCCCGAGTTTACGAAGTCTAAGGAAAGTTTCTAGTAGAAATATAACTAGTGCATGAAATATGTCCGGATATTTTTTGAAAATTTTGCCTGAAACCAATTTTGGGTGAGGGATTTTTTCTTTGGTGCAATGCACGAATGCTTTTTAAAAAAAAGATTGGCTAAAGACCAAATTTTGAAAAATTTCCATTAGGAAATATTTGATATAATGGTAAAATGAAACTTAAACTTAGTGAAGCTTCTGAAAACTACAATTGCTATAAAATGTACAATTTTGATAAGTAACAGTAGTATTAATTTGATTTAAAATTTTGACAGGTCGACTGTTTTGATGTTTGTTTTATCCCCGGGATATTTCCAGATGCAATTTTCAAAACGGATGCAATTTCCACTTATCAATTTTTGAAAATTTTCGTGTAAAATTTCCAGTTAAATTGACACTAGGAAAATTTCCAATAAAATTTAAACGGTGTAATACTGTATTTAAAAAATAATACTTTTTATTTCGAATACCTAAACACAAAGCTTTCGTAAGAAATCCGTTTTTGTGAAATAGCTGGTTAAACATAAATTTTTAAAAGCTCAACAAAGTAAGTTTATTATTAGAAAATGCGCAAACATCTGTCCATAACCGCAGAAACATAAGTAAAATAACACAATTAACTGTTCGTTAACACCAAAAAATAAACTAACACACAGTGATGTTTATATTTAAAATCTTTGGAATGTTAAAATTTGCCTAAAATTTGTTTGTTTAAGCCAAAAGATTTCAACACAAATTTGCAAATCTAAATAATTAGGCACACAATACAAACCATTCTGATCCAAAATCATAGTCGTCATAAAGAAAAATAATATAATAGTACCTATATGGAAATACATACAGTGCTCTATCACTCGGACAATTCTGGCAAGAATCTTGCGGTCTATGGAAGCAAGGGAAGCGTTGCTTCCCCTAGAAAAACATCTTTTTATTAAATGTAATTTTTAAAATAGGAAACAATTACTTTAGATTGTATTAAAAATACTTAAAATTATTTTAAATATCAAGCCCATAACAAATGCAGGTTTGACTTAAACCGAGTTACAGCAGAAAGTCTGTCTGCGTGCAATAAAAGCTATCCCCGCTGCTAGATTCGATGTAGGTTGGGTTAGGTTTGTTATGAGTGGTGCAATGATACACCCTCCACTGCGACCTAAAAGGTATATTGTGGCTCATACCTGTCTTACAATCATCCCAACTTCCCTGAAAAAGGAAATCAGTCTATTTGGTGAGACTTTTTCGAAATTTTGAGGCACTTTTAACACAGGGCCAAATATTTTTGCCCTTGTTCTCATTAGTCCTACGCAGTGGCGTTTCGCTCTCTCCTCGACAGAATCTACAGATCGGTGTATTGCTCACGCCAATTCTATTCATGTGTTAATTGAGTTGGCACTGGTCCAGTATCAGTCCCAGCCCCCTCGGCGGGTGATTATTCTCGGGCTGTTCCTTGATAGTTGCAGGAGCTGCTTTGCTCTACGTTTGTCTGGCTTATTCAGAAAGGCTTTGGAGTGCTGTTGTTTGGGAGTTGAGCGCCAATGCTGCACCCCTTTTATTTCAACTCACTCGGATAATTGCCTATTGACCGTGGCGTTAGTTAGTCCAAAGCAAGGCTCTGGCACTAAGAACGAAGATTCCGCTCCTGCCTTAGCAAGAGAATCGGCTTTTTCGTTTCCTTCAATTCCTGTGTGGCCCGGACCCATTCAAGAGTGATTTTGTTGGTTCCACAAATTTTTAGCAGAGTTTGAAGGTATTTCCAAACGAAAAGTGATCAGATCTTACTTAAGCTTATTGCTTTCAGAGCAGCTTGACTATCTGATATGATTGTGATGCTTCTGTTAGAGATGCCTTTGTCGACTATTTCTCTTGCACAGAGCTCTATGGCCTAAACCTCGGCCTGGAAGATGGTAGCAAGGTTACCGAGTCCAACTAAAATTGCAGAACTCGATACACCCGCTCCCACGCCGTCCTTGGTTTTTGATCTGGTCAGCTTTGGTCAGTTGATTTATATTCGCCTCCTATTCTTCCCGCGTTAGAAACAGAACCTGAAAAGGTTTTTCAAAGTTGTATTTTGGTAGCCTGTGTTCTGTTGGCATACTAAGGATTCGGTTATTACAAAATGCCTTAGTCAGCCCTGCACAGTTTCCCAATGCCTGACCAGGATGCTCCTGATTTAAGCTATTGAATCTTGCCAAAGTTCCTCTTGCCTCCTTTTCCACCCAGATATGCAGCGGGAGGAGGTTAAGCATTACTTCCATTGCTTCCAATGGTGTTATCTTCATTGCTGAAGTTATGACTTTGCATGCTGTTCATTGCACGCTCGCCAGTTTTTGCCGAGCAGTGACTTGCTTGGTTTTTGACCACCAAGCTATAGAGTCATAAGTTATCATCGGTCCTACTACCGTTAGACACAGCCAATAGGTTTGTTTTGGTTTCATCCCCCACGACTTCCCCCATATTCTTTTACAAGTCCAGGGAGCCATTTGTGCCTTCTGTATAAGTTTGTTCAGGTGGACATTCTATGTAAGTTTCTGGTCCAGTATTAGTCCCAGGTATTTCCTTTCATTTATTAAAGGAACACGTTCCCCGCTAATGCTAGGTTCGACAAGATTTAGTTTTCTTCTTTTTGTGAAAGGTGCAATGATTGTTTTCTTGGGATTAATGGATAGACCTTTCCAAGTGCACCAACCGTTGGTTAGGTTTAGACTTCTCTGAAGGATGTAGCCTACATCTATAATACACCGGCAGCAGCAGTATGCCTGCTTTCGTGTAGAGATGGGTAAATCGATCATTTTGTACTGAACGAATCGATCAGTGATTGAAGAATGGTGACAAAAAAAAAGATCTATGCAGGATGCAGCTAAATACGAAAAATCTATATTTTCATACAGTTTACCCCGCGCGCAGGAATTCGAATCAAAGGAACTAATGAACGAAACGATCGACCTTTTTCCAACTGATTCAGTGTATCACCACAGTGGGTCAGTCAGTCATTGATCCATTCTGATTTGAGTCACTCGTTTGATTCATTCTGTCATTTGAATCATTTGACTGATTGAATCATATCGAGCAAACATGATTCGATCATTCAATACTCGCAAGCATATAACTATGAGATACTATAATGGCCCAAATCCTCCAAAATGTGTAACGAAAATAACTTTGAAAAACAAAGGAGAAAATTCAAGATCGCGGTTGACTTTGAAACTGTTTGGGTCACCAGGCCATAAACCAAAAATTTACTGCGCATGCACTTACAAATCTATGCCTGACGTCGTAGTGTCCTTATTTAATGACACTTTCACTGTTGACGCAATCGACGCGCCTGCCCGTTTACACTCTGCATTTATCGGTTTTTTCCAGGTCAACTTGATTGGAAGAGTTACTATCGGTACGCATTTTTCTCGGGAAAAGCAAGGGTAGGGCCGTTATAGTATCTCATAGTTATATACTCGCAAGTGCTTCAATCATATATAGTAAACGAATCGTTCACGAATCACACATCTATACTTTCGTGTAGGTCGCAAGGTCACTGAACCTGCTGAATGCATCGATCATCGGGTTGCAGTCGCGTGCTTTAGGCAGGCGTGGAAGCTATCATTGGAGCAGGTTATTTGCAGGTTTAAACGGCTATCGGTGTGTATAGTGTACGTGTGACGTGTCGTGCGATTTGGAAAGCGATACGTAGTTGGGCTTGCAAATACCGTCAACTTCAGTATTTCGTGAGAAATTCAACAGGTCAAGAGAGGCTTTCGCAAATATCGCTTTTGTTCATTGAAAATAAACTTCTCCAATGCTTGTCACAGCATTCAAGCTTTTATAATGACGTCATTGACGAATTTGCAAAAGTTTTTAATAGTACATTACTTTTCTTTTGGAAAGTTTTTCACTCTCACATATGGAGGACGATTGAAAATACTAAAACTCCGTTCATTTAGTTTATTATGTATGGTTGTGTAAAAAATCACACTCTTTTCTCGCTTGACCCCTTAAGTAACGATAACCATCTGATATCCCGTCTAAAGTACCCTTAAGATATAAAAAAAGAACGTGGAAAAAAGAAGTAGCAAAAGAACAGACAAATAGAGGGAATTTTGGCTTGGGCAAAGCGGTTGTAGCTTTCTGATGAAAAATGTTCGACATTTATTTTTGGAGCTGGAAAAATTGCTAAAACAAGACCGGCGGATATAGCTCAGAATTGGTAAAAAGGTCTAGACAGGTCGACTTAACCCTATAATGGACATCTCAAACCTCTAATGGACATCTTAAAAAATTTATGTACAATAGATTACAGCATTTATTTACTTGCCAATCAAGAGGGACATTAGCAATTTGATTTTATGAGCATTAATTAAAAGAGGATTTAAAACAATATTTTTGGACTCTACTAAGCAAAACACCTTAGGAATATTATGCAGTGTTTGTCCTGGTAATAAACACTTTTTTAAAAGCTCACTGACAATTTTGACATGAAAAATTATGTAACGGGTAGATGTAAATAGATATAATAGGTCTAAAACAACCCTATTTAATTTTGTTCAATTCTTGGCTTATGCCTATAGTACAAGCGTTCGCAGTAAAAATTATGATGAATAGGTAACCCTCGCCATTTTTTGATAAGATGTGCATTTATCGTCCCGAATACGAAATGGACAATCCTGTACCTCAAAATTGTGCATAAGGACTCGGCACCAATCCAAAGGTGGGCAATACCCCCACCATTTTGCTATTATTTAGGCGTCCATTATACCAAGGTTTTACTGTAAAATATTAACTTTCATTTAAACAGAAAGATTTTTTTATACCTTCATCAAAAACATGATTTTAGTAACTGTCTGCAGATAACTAAAGCATGGCTTCTTTGGTTACCGATGCAAAAAACTTTTTTTTTATCACGGGTGCAAAAAAATATTTCTAAAAATTAAGCCATATCTGCCAGTTTTTGATAAATGTATTAAAAAAATAGTGTTAACAACTCGCGGTAAAACTGTGCTTTTTTTTACTCGTGTTTTTAATTACCTCGCTACGCTGGTTGTTTAAACCAACGCTCTTAAAAATAGGCACTATATTAGCCACTTGGGGTGAAAACTAGTATTTTTTATACCTTCATCAAAAACATTATTTTAGTAACTGTCTGGAGATAACTAAAGCATGACTTTTTTGGTTACCGATACAAGAAAACTTTTTTTTTTATCACGGATGCAAAAAAGATTTCTGTCCGTTTTTTACCCAAAATTAAAGAAAAAGGGCGGAAAATAGTAATATTGAAAAAATCTAATTATTCTTGCCTAAAAATTAAGCCATTTCCGCCTGTTTCACCAAGTATTTACGAAAAAATTATTTAAAACCATCGTCAAATTATCAAACTGTCAAAGATTAAAATGTCGCAACAATGAACGTCATCGATTAAAAACACACATCGCTATGGAATCCATTGTTATTTTATTTACCAGCCGCCTTGATTTATAGTGTAAAGATGGTGTGTTGCAAGAAGTACTCTTGGTTCGAGGTTTTTAAAAGAAATTTCTTGTTTTTCTTGGAATTTTTGATAATGGTATTAAAAATATAGTGTTAACAACTCGCGGTTAAAATAGTGCTTTATTTACAAACGATTAAAAAGAAAGCACACAAAATAAAACTCTCTGTCTAAATCTATACGTATGTTTATTTTTCTGAACAGGAAAATATTTTTACAATACATTCTCTATTTAGAAAAGAAAAACTAGTTATGCCGCATATACCAGCCTAACTTATAAAGAAAAACTGCAACTAAAAGCTGTCAGAGGCGAGGATATAAATATGTTAGAGCTTATAGAAAGTAGAGCAATCTCGTTTTTCATTTTTAGCGGTGACACTTAAAGTTAGAGCGACAAAAATTTAAAGGAAAAAGCCTTTTGAAATCCCAAGTGCGGTGTTTATTAGGTTTTGTAGTGTTGTTTATCTAGAAAAATATTGAGTTATGATGTACTCAAACCTAAAAAGAAGGTAAAAATATTTAAATTATTTTAAAAATAATAAAAAAAGCTATTATTAAACACATACATAAATCTGAAACTAAAACGCTATTACTGACTGCTAAACACTGGCAGCAAAATTATAGAAAATTTTTAAAAAAATAGGCTTTGATTTTTTTAAAAATACAAAATCTTATTAGAACATCAATATAGATTCCAGGAAAATCTTTCTACAGAAGACGCCTTGGTCAAGCTCACGACAATCATTAATAAATTCACAGAAAAGACTTGTGGCGTAGAGAGTAAAGGGTCCAGTCTAATGCCCTACCATCTAAGCTACCGTGGAACTAGGGTTTTAAATGGCTATATAAGGATTTCCGAATTAGTTGTACGAAATTTCTATTTATATATCAACCAACCAAACAGCGTTTTATTGGAGGTGTCACATGGCGAATTTCCAACTAATAATATCAGCCAAACATATTTGCAAAATGAAGGAAAAATTTAGCGCCCTAATAAATTTACAGAAAAGATTTGTGGCGTATAGGGCAAAGGGTAAGGGAATAAATCGGAAAAAAGTTTTTCCTCGACCAGGATTTGAACCCGATACCTCTACGCCACAAATCTTTTCTATAAATTTATTAGGGCGCTAAATTTTCCCTTCATTTTGTAAATATGTTTGGCTGAAATTATTAGTTGGAAATTCGCCATGTGACACCTCCAATAAAACGCTATATGTCGAGTATCGTTGGTTGATAGATAAATAGAAATTTCGTACAACTAATAATCATGAATTTGTACCTCCTTGTCTTTATAACATGTCTAGGTTTTCAAAGCCGCAGTAGGCTTCAAAGATCTGCCCACTACTAACAAATGAATCGGACGAAAGGTTATGATCAATGCGTTTGATAGTCAATGGTTGATCACACATAATTATAATGGTCAAGCAGTGTAAGCAATAGTAGGACACGTTTCTTGGTAAATTTAAAGACTGTAAAGAACTTTGATTGAAAAAAATTGACACCACCTTATGTTTTACACGCTTTACACTTTGAAAAATTACAGTTTTTGCTGTTTTTCGGATAAAAAAAAACTTCACTAGCTCCGCGAAATTTCTTATACAAAGTCCAAACATTCATAGAGAACTAACAAGGGTCATACAAAATCTAAACTCAATTAGATAACTAAAACCTTCACTTTAATAAATAAAAAATACGCATAAATAACCTCTTTTTAGTCTCTTCCTAGCACCCCTGTTACAACATAATAATAAACTTGCAAATTCAAAATTGACGCCTACTCTATTTCCTTTATTAATTTATAAATTTAAAACCCCCCCTCCCCCTCGGTGCGCCACTGGTAACCGTACACACGAGTTTCGCACTAGTGCAGTGGTACTCATTAGTAGGGTACTCATTAGTAAGGTTCCTAATGAAAATAGAAGATGAAATGATGACGAATAATCTGAAAAAGTATACATGAAATCAGGATAAATGTTAATATTCTTTAGTGAAGGTACTTCTGCCAATTCTGTACACTGACAGTTGATTATCTTTTACATTTATCCTCGTTTCATAAAACATCTATTTCCATTAGGGAGCACCGGACTGATGGGCACCACTATTGCGAAACTCGAACTTACGGTTATCGTTACCTTTTTTGAGTAAACCATGCCAAAAAAACCGCGTCAAATCTCTTAGAAAAGTTTGACGAGGTTATCAAGTTTGACTTGTAAGAACCAAGCCAAATCTCATAAAGTACAGATTTTATCTATCAGTTTTTTCGAGCAAAACAGTCTGACTCGTAGAATCTTATAAAACCCTATCCAGCAGCATAAAATCTCACCTACTTTCATGCGATTCTATGCGGTTTTTTTTACCAGGGAATGGTTGAAATTCTGTTGTTGTTGTTATTTAAATTATACTTTTCTTGTGGAACCAAGTACTATTTTTTTTTTAAATTAACGTCCCAACTTAACAGGGTTAGAGGAGAGGACATTTTTGAGGTTTGGAGAATCCAAAACGTGAAATAATAAAACACTAATACTTCCTGTCCTGTCCTGTTGAAATAAAACCTTTACGAAATAATCAATTAAGAATTTTCTACTTAGGTACACAGCTCCAATGAAATGCCAGATACAGAAAGTTTAATTAATATTTCTTGAGATAAAGTATCGTATACAGGTGTCGACTTTGATGCTCTACTATAATCCACGGAAGTTTTCACCTACGACTATAGAAGTTATGCTTCAGTAGGTGGACCAAAATAAAAAATATGTGGGCTGCGTTGAAAATTACTTGGTTATTTAGATAATTTTCAGTAGTAATATACCTAGTGCATGTCAGATTTCCAGGAAATTTTTGGAAATATCGTTTGAAGCCAATTTTTTGAGTGCATGCGATTTTTTCTGGCGTCATGCCCGAAACCTTTTGTTAAAAAAAGTGGCTAAAAAAATTTTCAAAAAATTCCTAGAAGAAAATCTGAAAAAGTATTCATGAAATCAGGATAAATGTTAATATTCTTTATTATTAAAGAATATACCGAGTGGAACTGCATATTTCCATCAGAGGAGAAAATTTATTTAAAACATTAGAAAATCTAATATAAAGATATAAGATGCGATTTCCGTGGACATTTTTGACACATGTCGTGCGATTTCCAAGATTTACATTTATTAATCCATAAAAAACTGTCCGGTTATTAATATGCACAGGGTATATTCTCTTAAAAATCCTGTTGTTTACATAACATCAAAACAATTCAATTTCTCGTAAAATTTTATTGTTATAATTTTGATTCGTAATTTTGAATGAGTTGACTGTACTAGTAGACATTTTTATTTCTTTACATTTTGGCTCCTGTTTCTCTGATTCGGAAAATATTCAAATAAATTAGATTCGTACATCAAAATGAACCAGATAATTTTTGTATTCAACGGGTATTTATTACAAATTGCGTTCGTTTGTTTTCATATTTTACGAAAATGCTCTCTTCCTGCGTGGTCGGGTTTTTTCGTGAAAATATGAAAACCAACTGGCAATCATAAAAACGTACCAGTTCTGCAAAAATTAGTGGTAATATTGATGCACTTGTGCAATTACCTCCGACTATACTCCTCAAGTGTTAAATTTACCATAAGAGGTGTGCAATTTTCTCAAAATATTAAACAAAAATGGCACTGCAATAAATATCAGAATTCCATTATTGATTTGTTATTTTTAATAAGCTGACAGTATACTATATAGTTGACAATTTTCAAAACTTTGGGGACACTATAATACATTCTCATTTTACAAAATAAACCAGAGGATTTTTGCAAAGTCGGGCTTTTTCGCGAAAATATGAAAACACACTCTTGCAATGATAAAACAGGATTCATTTCAAAATTATCCATAATTTAGATGCACTTGTTGTGTAATTACCTCTGAAAACATCCATACCAGCCATCGAAAACAACTCTACTAGCTATCAAAAACAAGCCACCAAAAATATTCATTTTGAACTGCTGTGGCGTGAATTTTTGGACACCCTTCGCAGATAGCTCACGTTGTCTGAAAGGTGTCTTATTTTGGATTGATTTACGCCGGAATATCTTAAGGCGTTTATAAGACGTCTTAGAGTCGTCTTTTATGGTACGTCTTTGTGTCATCTGCTTTTATACATGTTATAGACATCTTATTAACAATGTTAGAATGTCTAGACGTCTTTAATCGTTTTATACCTTGACTTACTTCTTAAACGCATCTTATTGATAACCACTTTATTTAACTATATGTACGTGGGGACAAAAATTATTTTTTCACATAATATTTGACATTTGTGAAATTTTTTTACTGAAATTTCGGCGTTTTAACGTTATATGCGTTAATTTGTTTTATTTTGTTTTTAATTTTAATGAAAGATTAGAAGTTCTGCGAAGACTGCTTACCTGTAAGAAAAAATACGTGGCAAATTTGCTGCCAAAAGGTTGCCTATTGGTACGCCCATGAAATCGCACCTTTAGAATCAAGAAAATAGTTTAAAATTGACACAGTATACTATACACCAAATGCATGGGGATGATGCTAAAGAGATCATCACCCTCTAGAATTCAGCAGCCCCTTATCCATCCCATCGTGATGAAAGTGCCTTTTCATCCCTCGACGAATTGGAGTCCCCGCCATACCTCGTGCTACAAACCTTTTGCCTCGGGATAAAAAGTACAACTTTCATCCTTTGATGTAATATACTATTAGTTCACTTGTTTTATGAATGGCTGGGATTGGTTCTGAATGTCTTACGAAAGACGTCTTAAAAATGTCTTATTATAGATCTCAAAGAAGTTTAATTACCGGTCCAATTAGAAGTTTTTAAGACGTCTTAGAAGACATCATTAAGACGTCTTTACGACCACGATCTTTGTAACATCAGCTCTCATAAAACGTCTTCTACAGCTAAAAGTGGTCGTTTTTAAAACGTTTTTAAGACTACTTTGTGTTATCTGAGTTGATGTAATTACGACCACCGATCCATTATAACATTTACTGAACAAAGACAGTCAAACTAAAAATCATGAGCAGCCAGTAGTAAAAAGATAGATTACTGATCTTGTGATAACTAGACATTCAATTAAGAGCTGAAATTCGAGTTTAGGTCTAGTTTTCGATCCCATCTAGTAATTGATAGTGTCACTTCTGATAAATTAAGTCATCATTGGACGTTTTAAGTCTTTGTAAACACGCTATAAGCCGCCTAAGTACGTGTTTAAGTGGCTGTTGATTTTTAAGTGGATAGATATTTTTTTTTTGGCTTCCTGTGATTTTTTTTGACAGTCGATTATAGAGCAATAGAGTTACCTTTTGAAGCGGCCAAATTGTCACACCTATTTTTTAAAATATAACAGGGACATGGTACAGAAATATTTCAGTTGGTAATGGTAAAGCCAAGTGGGGTTCCTGTTTTCTATCATTAATTGTTGCAATATTTATTTATTTCCAGCCTTATGATTGGTTTATTGAAATGATATTTCCCTAGAATACCCCAAGGATACACATGAAAACTAGACGCTTTTTTAGGCTGCATCCCAGGTATCCGTTTCGTGCTTTTTTGCTAAAAAAATATTGCTTTCTAAAAATTGACCAGAAAATTCCACACCATTCCACAAAATAAGTTTTTTTCACAGCTCGCCATTTCAACACACAGTGGCAGTCCCAGGGAGGGGGGGCGCTGGGGGCGATCGCTCTGCCCTCCTTTTTTCGAGAGTTTATTTTAAAAATCGCCAGTTTTTTCATAAAAACAGTAAAATTTTTTAGTTTTTCAAAAATTTGGATCGAAAGTTACATTAATTTTAGAACTTTTGCATAAAACTTTTTCTTTACTTTTAAAAAATTTTTACCTCACGTCCCGCCCCCTTTTTGGGAAAGCTGCGAGCGCCACTGCAACACATATATTTTTCGGAAATTTTTTTTGCTTGGGTAGGTAGCCAACAGCAAATTACCTCGGAAATTTTTTGACGTAATCACTGAGTATTTTTCTCGGTATTTTTTTACTTGTTAGTTTCAATTTCTTTTTTTAAACGTGTTTACACTTAAAAAACGCAGTGGAACAAAATTAGGTCTTAATTTTTTATAAACTTATATTTTGATACATTTTAGTTACATATATTAAGATGTTTTTCATGTTCTCTTGTCGTCTGCTTTCTTCTTAAAAGGAAAAAGTGGATTTTGCCACTTGAAGTAACTCAAAGTTTATGTAGAATTAGAGAATACAATGTTAAGTCTTAAAATAGTATTTCCGTGTAACTGCAGTAGGTAATTAGAAATCGTGTGGTTCGAAACGAATCATTTTAGCATTGTTAAAAAGTTAGCTGAGCTTATAAATGCTAATTAAAATTAAAATTAAAATTAAAATAATAATTAAAATTAAAATAAATTTGAGCTCAAAAAGGGAAGATCAAAAGATCTTGGGAGGAAAGAACGAAAATTCAAAATTGGATGACTGTCCCACAAAGAACACACAAAAGACCAAAGCGAAAAGAGAAACAATTAAACGATGTTTCGCCCATGGTGACCAGCGTGGGCTCGGCAGTGGATTCACTAGTCACCCTCAATCCAGACATCATTTAACACCATCGCACACTCTGACTTCCAACTCTGAAACACTCACAAATAGGCATCGTTCCGCATGGTACTTATTATAAATCATCTGATACGGGTTAGTCCTGGCGTGTTAATCTTTCCAATATTAATATGCTAAAACAAGAAGTTAAAACTTCCAAATCAGTTACATCAACCGAAAAGAATCTAAAAAGGGAAGATCAAAAGATCTTGGGAGGAAAGAACGAAAATTCAAAATTGGATGAACAGGAACACACAAAAGTGCAAAGCGAAAAAGGAAACAATTAAACGATGTTTCGCCCAGGATGACCAGCGTGGCTCGTCAGTGGATTCACTAGCCAATATGCTCCTAAGACAATTAAAACAAGTAGTTAAAACTTCCAAATCAGAGCATATTCCTATTGGAAAGATTAACACGCCAATACGAACCCGTATCATGTGATTTATAATAAGTGCGGAACGATGCCTATTTGTGAGTGTTTCAGAGTTGGAAGTCAGAGTGTGTGATGGTGTTAAATGATGTCTGGATTGAGGGTGACTAGTGAATCCACTAACGAGCCCACGCTGGTCACCCTGGGAGAAACATCGTTTAATTGTCTCTCTTTTCGCTTTAATCTTTTGTGTGTTCCTTGTGGGACAGTCATCCAATTTTGAATTTTCGTTCTTTCCTCCCAAGATCTTTTGATCTTCCCTTTTTAGATTCTTTTCGGTTGATGTAACTGATTTGAAAGTTTTAAATTTCAGCTTATCGGGAACAATCTAGGCGTTTATACACGGGAAATAAAAATATGAAATTAAAATTAAATTAAACATATTTAAACTTTAGTTTTATTTTTAATTTTAATTTTAACAAAACAACTATGATTATTTCAATTATTGGTGTCACTCACTTTTGTTTACTTGTGCGGAAGCTTTGTGCTAATTGGTTCAAAGTTATTGTTATTTGGTTTTATAAACCAACGTTATTTCTCATTTTTATTTTCGTTTACTACTTTTATTTTTGATTTGCCTGTATAATCCCAGCATTAAAAAATATTATTTTAAAATTATTTTATTTTAAACACAATTTGGTGGGGAATTTTCTTACGGAAAAATTTTCGGAACTAATTTTACCCCTTGTGGTTTTACAACTGAAAATATTTTATGTAAATATATTATTTACCTTTTATTAATTAAAGTTATTGTCCTGTAATTCGCAGACGATAAAAACCAGAGTTTAACTCGAAATGCCACCCTGTCACATTGTATAACGTAACTTTAGCCGCAAGTCGCTACCACACACATTTAGCGTGAAAAAGTATCGCATTTCTATCTTGTTCTTTCTGAAAAAGAACAATTTTTCGAAGGTAACTTGAGACCATTCGGCACCTAAGTATTTGCGCGTAATATGCATGTGAAATACAGAAGCAGATGCAACTCTTCTTATTTTGGGTTGCTTTTTTCCAACACACTAACTATTCACAACGGTAGATTAGCTAAGACTATCATACTTTTAATTTTTGTTTGTTTCATATCATATTGTTGTGCGTGAGGTATCAAACTAAAGAAGATAAAGTCTGCAATCAGAAACAGTCTTTTTTTATAACAATTTAGTAAACTAGAATTCATTAATTTTTTTCAGTTTGTTACCCCGCAACCCATATTTTGACGCATTAAAATACTTATAGGGTATATCATGGCGCAGCAAGAAATTTATTTTTTTTGAGGGGCGAGGCGCTTGAATTAATTTTAAAGTTAAAAAATAACCAACAATTAAAAAGCAGGTACCAAAGTGGTTACTTAGGCTTCTTGGTTAGGACATATTTGTATAGTCTTGGATATACAGGGTGGTTGCTGTTTTGCTCTTCTAATAACTTTTTTGTTCCTAAACCGATTTTTATAAATGTTGGCTTTTTGGAAAGATAACTAAACAGATTTTATAATTTTTTAAGAAAAACCGTCATATGTCAAAAATCCAAGAAGGCGGAAGAAAATAAAAATCACGTATTTATAAAAAAGTTGAAACTTTTTTATAATAGATAATAGGATTTATAAAAATTTAGAACAGTATCCAAACAATTTTTCAAAATTGGGTTTATGTTTTTTTAAAATAAAAAAATCCTAAAATTGTTGTTACAGATTTCTGTATTATAGGTCAGGCTAAAGAAAAAGCCAGGTAAGATGTTTGACTATTGTTAGCCGTGTCCATTTTATTTCGGGAATGAAAGAGTCCAGCAAAAAACTCTCTGGATACGGTTGTGAGGAATTCAAAAATAAACATTCCTGCCAAATTTCAACAGATTCCGTTTTCTCGTTTCCGATATTCTGCCCGGTAAAGATTGGCCCAAAAACAGCAAAGCAGTGTTGTCAAATCTATGCCGTTTTTGTGGCCTTGAGTGTCTGTCTAATGACAGTTAGCAAATCGAACAAGCAAATCTTTTTCTGGTTGATCCGGGAGCGCTCTAAATCAAGTATATAATAACCGAAAACGCTGTAGTAATGCTCTGTAATGACACGTGCGAAAAAATGGCCAAATCATCACTTACACAACACAGACAAAAACGAAAATTAACACGTACAACACAAACAAGAGAGGACTGTATAAGCTTTCCTCTGGATGTGTGTGTGTGTGTGTGCATGGCGGTGTGTTAGGATAATTAATTAATTACAGGAGGGTATTGAGAGTATTTTGAGGGGAGACTCATCAAGATCAATGGCATGGCTGAACGTGTGCGCTAGAATGCACACAAATCACCGTAGGATAAATTGTATAGAATACGAAATTTCAAAGTAAACCCCACAATCAGCCATTAGGCCATTAACGGTACAAAGTTTAAGCATTGTGAAAGGGTTAAAGTTTTGGTAAGATATCTTGCTGCCGATTTTTGAATTTCGAGAGAATGGTCGCCTGAGAACGTTCACAACCTTTCTTTCGACCAATGAGAAGGCTCAGAAGCTGCTAAGCTTGTACGGTGCACTCGCAAAGCTGACCCGATTATGGTTCTTCCAGAACGCCCGTTCTCAACACACACTCTCACAGCAATCGGGTGATGTTCGGCCGTGATCGGATAGGTTTCGAATAACTCGTGATAGCTTTAAAGCCTGTTTTTGGTGAGGAAATTCAAGACACCTCTCCGTTTAAAGAACGGACCGAAGGATTGGCCATTTAAAAGGGTTCACCAGGATTATTTAAAAAACTGTTAAGAAATGGAGAAAATGCTGGAACACATCGATTTTGTTTGTAAAGTGGACACAAATTTTTATACCCCTTAGAGGGGTAAACTTTACCTCTATATTTTGAATAGGGAAAGTGAGTCGAGCGATACCTTGTTTTGAAAGTCTCCTGAATGTCTTGACATTCGTGTATAAATGTCGAAAATCTACCGATTAGTTTTTGAGATATTCACTTTCACAGTTGCATGGACAAATGCGGATATATTTTTTGAGAAATTACGAGACACGTCGACTTTACTTTTGTGAATAGTACATTTTATCATTGCATTTTTCTTCTAGGATATATTCCTACGAGAGGTGAAATTTACCTGTACAATTTGAGCTTACTTTGAAAGTAAATATCTTAAAAACGAAACGATCGATTTTTGAAATTTTTACACGATTGGCACGAGATTCAGGAGACCTTCAAAACAAGCTATCACTCGACTCACTTTTCCAATTCAAAATATAGGGGTAAAGTTTACCCCTCAAAGGGGATGCGCGCTATAAAAATTTCATTATAGCCAAAAAGTCTCCCCCTTATAAACAAAATCGGTGCGCTTCAGTATTTTCTCCAATTCTTTACAGTTTTTGAAAAAATCCAGGTAAACCCTTTTAAATGGCCAACCCTGTATATTGGCAGGTCTCGTCACCATTTTTCATCCGAAAGACGATCGCGAAAAGAACTGCTAGCCTCTGCAGGTGAGTGAAAAATAAAAGTTAAAAACAACATTAAATTAGTCGCCTAGACAATTAATATTTAAAAAAAAAAACACATTTTTCAGATATGGACCTGTCATCGTTTGGATATCAAAAAATTATTCCAGAATTTAACATTTCAAATGTCAAAAAATTACGGTATCGGCAAAAAATATGGTAACCAAGTCGACTTTACATACCAGTGTTTGTAGGGAGAATAATTACACACAAATCTCCACAAAATGTTAAAGACTAGTCCTAAATTTAATATTTTAAACAATTAAAAAAATATCTTTTTGAAGGCATGACCAATTAAACCAATAAAATAACATAGAAGTCGTTGTAATTTTCTTAAATTAAAAATACAAATTACATTCGTATTACAGAGTATAGAAATCGTGGTCTATAATAAAATAGTACCCATGCACCTGAAGTGCCCAATAGGGGTTGACATTGACATGCAATTGTCATTTATACGTCAACTTTTAATTCAAAAACGTTTTTCGACTTTGCCTCAACTTTTTTTTCCATTATTCTAAAGTTGCCCAATATGACTCAAATGCTCAAAAACCAAAAAAAAAATTACAAATTCCGGGTAGTTCCGGAGATAGGCGAAAAAAACCGAAATCTTTATTTATAGTTTTTATTTTTCTGCGCCCTTATTCTTAAAGGTGTCAAAAAACGCTTAAAACTTTCTACAGGCATTTTTTTAAGATCTTCCTAATGAGAGATCCGTTTAGTTCATTTTTTCTTATGGACACATGCTTTTTTCTCCTGCCGTTTGATTTATAAAGAAAGACAGATATTTTACAACCTCATTTTAACAAGTACCTGAAGTTTTGAGTTAATTGACCATCATCGGCCTAAATTTAAAGATTAAAAAAAACAAAGAAAAAAAATTATTTTTAAAATGCTAGGTAAAGTTATTTTGTTACAACAAAATGTCAAAAAAAACTGTGATTTTTAAAATGTCAAATAAACTGTTATTTTTAAAATGTTAAAAAAAGTACTGCAATGGGGTTTCTAAAATATCTTGAGTATGTTAAAAACAAAACTTAAATTTGGGCTGATGATAGTCAATAAACCCAAAACATCAGGTGACTTGTCAAAATTAGCTTGCAAAATGTTATCTGTCATCCTTTGTGAACCAAATGGCAGGAGAAAAAAAAAAGAACGTGTCAACAAGAAAAAATGAACTTGATAGTGATCCTAGATCCTAAAAAAGTGCCTGCAGAAAGTTTTAATCCTTTTTTGACAGCTTTAAGAATAAGGGCGCAAAAAAATAAAAACTAAAAATGAAGATTTCGGTTTTTTCCGACTATTTCCAGAACTATGCGGAATTTGCAAACTTTTTTTCAGTTTTGAGCAAAGCATAAAATTGCGCAACTTTGCCCTAATTTAAACCATTTCATATCTCCTACCGTTTAGGAGATCCCCATGGTGAGCATCGAATTTGAAACACCCTGTATATAATTATATGTAACTTGTTTGCTTTAACTCACATAACTATGATATACTAGAATGGCTCTGCCCTTGAATTTTCGGAAGAAAAACCAATCAAGTTAGCCTGGAAAAAATACGGTGGCAAAAACTCCTCTGAGCGCGAGAAGACGGCGACAGGTATGCGCAATAGATTTTACGTCTTTGGCCTTGCATGGTTTTTAATAATTTTCTATATTTTTCAAAGTTATTATTGTTACACATTTTGTAATTCTTGACTCTTTGAGTCATTATAGTATCTTATAGTTACATGCTTTACCTTTTATCTAAACAAATGCCACAAATCACAATATCTGCATTTCCTGATGTGAATAAACGTCAAAGCCACAGCCTCCTAGACGGTGTATTATTCCAATCAGCCCTGATCAATGATCAATTAGAGTGCAAGAACAGATTCTAGCTGTAGTTGGTATTTCCGGCACAGATGACAATAGCATCTATGCAATTTGTTAATTGATGTGGTATTTCGGGGTGGTGGTTCAAGCATTTTGAGGTATTTTGATTTACATTTCCTTAGGCTCGTAGCTATAAAAAATTGGTGGTTCATCTAAAAAGGCTGCTTTTCAAATTTAAAAACCGGGGGATTAACTAACAGCTAATTTTGGGAAATTCTATACATAGCGCGTTAAGTAATTCTAAAAACCTTGTAGCTTTAAACCAGCAATGAGTTTTTTGTCTTGTCTAAGATAAAATAATAAAGTTATTCCCAAATCCTAGAATGGAGCCTAGAACTCGTTAACTCATTGTTATCTAGATATAGCTACTTCGAAAATTGGAGGACGAAAATGTGCCATAAATATTTCCTTATAATGCTGGAGACATTCAAGAATGGAGTTAATCCGCTCTAACAGAAATTTTGGCGATACTTCCGAAAGGTTTGGGATTTACAATGCATCAGGCTTTAAATTTTAATGGGTTTAAGAGGGTTTAACTAAGGGAGTTTTGGACATTAATACATTTTTATATCAAATATTTTTTAGTGCAGAAGCAAGAAGGAGAGCAGAGGCTAGCTTATCATCGAGCCCAGCATCGGAACTTTAAAATTATAGCCATTACTTTCAGTTGGATAAACTAGCGTCTTTTTTTGTAAAATATCTTTGTTTTTCTACTGACTTCCAAACAAAAACTGCATTATTAATTTTCATAGTTTTTTCTGCGCCTTTGCTTTTAAAGTTTTTACACGAACTTTCTTGAGATCCATCCGCACACTCAATCTTATTTTTTCTTATGAAATAAGCTTTTAATCTCCTGCCATTTTGTTCTTGACTAACAAGGAATATTATTTACCTACTCGCGTGCGGCAAAGTGCACTTTACCGCCCTCGTTTGTGTGCGGAAAGTAGTACTTTCCGTACTCAGTGCGGTAAAGTGACTACGTTTATTTCAGAAAATTAAAATACAGATATTTATATTCTTTTCTTGAGAATTTTCGAGGCTTGTAGGTAAAATCGTGTACTTTACACATGCGTAAAGTGTCTTTACCGCCCTTGCCGGCTTAACCGAACTCGCTTCGCTTCGTTTGTTTGACTGCCGTCGCGTGCGGTAAATTATCACTTTCCGCACTTCTTAGGTAAATAACTATTACCTACTCGCGTGCGGTAAAGTGCACTTTAACGCACTTATTTGAGTGCGGGAAGATGTACTTTACCGCACTGAGTGCAGTCAAAAAACTTTATTGCACTCAAAAAGAATAACTGCACTTTTAATTTTACGTTTAGCAAATAAGTTTATTGTTAATTTTTAATAAATCTTTAATTTTTGAAACATCAAAAAATAATAATGTACCAAAAACATAGAAGATCTATCTCATTTTCAAAAAATTTTAAAAAAATGTCCATAATTACTTTAACGCACCGGTACGTAACGCGGTAAAGTTACTTTACACACTCAAAAAGAAGAAAAAAAAAACTCGAAAGGAATAAACTCTAGGTTTCACACTTTTACAATGTATACTCTTCTTAAAATTAATAATCTTGAAAAAAGGAATTTGTTAGAATTTTTCAAATTATTGTGTTTTTTTAAAGGGTATAAGACGCTAGAAGGTAAAATTTTTTACCTAACACATGCGTAAGGTGCACTGGCGGTTCCAGGGAGGCGGAGGGGGAGATCGCCCCCCCACCCTCTTTGCTTCAGAAAAAAGTAGACAACAAAGATGTTAGTGTGTTAGTGGTAACCCTGAAGTCTGGAGACAAAACGAGAAATTGCAGAACGTTCCTTTAATAACATTCTAGAATCTCTCCACAGTATTTTGTGACTGTTTGACCTTTAATTCGTCACACCAAGAATAAACAAAAGTAATGAAGTACTTACCGCGAAAACCACGATATTGAAAATACAGAACAATATTATAGAGTCTCTAAAACAAGTTTTAGACAAAATCATTTCGGACATAAAAAAGTATAAAGTAGTACATATTCATACCAAGTTTTATACAACGTGAAGCCAAAGTCAAGGCAAAATTAACTAAAGTCGTTTCCAAATACTATAAACTGTTGGATTAATCCAAAACATAAATTTTTGAACTTTTGAATTTGGAAAACTATACTGCTCAAAAGTAGGCAAAAGCCTAAATCGAAACATACCTGATAACATTTTCGAGGCAATGAACAAGTGTGGCGATATTTTTCAAAAGTAGGGCGTAAATTTCGGCGCTATAACACCTTTGATATTTACGGTATTAGTTTAACTTTGTGTTAAAAGTGGCATTTGTAGAGTCATTTTCTTAAAAAAATTTCGCCTGCTACGCTCTGATACCATTTAATGCAATTTTCTCAAAAATTTTCGGCTCATTTAAATATTTAAAAAAATGCATGAAATAAACAACTTAAAATCTGAGTAACTCCCCCTTTAGATTTGAGGCCAGATCCGCGCTTGTAGTTACTAAGTTTTGTTTGCAATTTATTGATATTTCCTCATAAAAGCTATGCTTTTATCCTAGTTTTTTTTTGTATCGAAACCGCCCCCCCCCTTTTCAAATGGCTGGGACCGCTACTGGTAAAGTGTCTTTACTGCTTTTGACGGCTTGCCCTAATTGCCTAAATTTAGCCATTGTGCATTACGTCTCTGGGCAACACCTTCTCAATTAAAAAGCCAGTTAACCCATTATCGTTTTAGTACTCTTTGGAATACTATCGCTACGACTTTCTTCCAGTGACCTTGGCTCAGGAAATATCGAAGTGACGTTCAAAACGGGTCATGTGACATCCATATTTATTATTCGGCAAAAAATTAAAAAAGTGGAAAGAATAAATGCTCATTATTTTGCCGCGTTTTGGTTTGACCCGGAGGCCTATTCTTGAATATCGTAGGAAAGGTCGCACGGAAACGTTCACATCCTTCGTTTCGTCCAATAAGAAGGCTCAATTAGAGTGCAAGAACAGATTCTAGCTGTAGTTGGTATTTCCGGCACAGATGACAATAGCATCTATGCAATTTGTTAATTGATGTGGTATTTCGGGGTGGTGGTTCAAGCATTTTGAGGTATTTTGATTTACATTTCCTTAGGCTCGTAGCTATAAAAAATTGGTGGTTCATCTAAAAAGGCTGCTTTTCAAATTTAAAAACCGGGGGATTAACTAACAGCTAATTTTGGGAAATTCTATACATAGCGCGTTAAGTAATTCTAAAAACCTTGTAGCTTTAAACCAGCAATGAGTTTTTTGTCTTGTCTAAGATAAAATAATAAAGTTATTCCCAAATCCTAGAATGGAGCCTAGAACTCGTTAACTCATTGTTATCTAGATATAGCTACTTCGAAAATTGGAGGACGAAAATGTGCCATAAATATTTCCTTATAATGCTGGAGACATTCAAGAATGGAGTTAATCCGCTCTAACAGAAATTTTGGCGATACTTCCGAAAGGTTTGGGATTTACAATGCATCAGGCTTTAAATTTTAATGGGTTTAAGAGGGTTTAACTAAGGGAGTTTTGGACATTAATACATTTTTATATCAAATATTTTTTAGTGCAGAAGCAAGAAGGAGAGCAGAGGCTAGCTTATCATCGAGCCCAGCATCGGAACTTTAAAATTATAGCCATTACTTTCAGTTGGATAAACTAGCGTCTTTTTTTGTAAAATATCTTTGTTTTTCTACTGACTTCCAAACAAAAACTGCATTATTAATTTTCATAGTTTTTTCTGCGCCTTTGCTTTTAAAGTTTTTACACGAACTTTCTTGAGATCCATCCGCACACTCAATCTTATTTTTTCTTATGAAATAAGCTTTTAATCTCCTGCCATTTTGTTCTTGACTAACAAGGAATATTATTTACCTACTCGCGTGCGGCAAAGTGCACTTTACCGCCCTCGTTTGTGTGCGGAAAGTAGTACTTTCCGTACTCAGTGCGGTAAAGTGACTACGTTTATTTCAGAAAATTAAAATACAGATATTTATATTCTTTTCTTGAGAATTTTCGAGGCTTGTAGGTAAAATCGTGTACTTTACACATGCGTAAAGTGTCTTTACCGCCCTTGCCGGCTTAACCGAACTCGCTTCGCTTCGTTTGTTTGACTGCCGTCGCGTGCGGTAAATTATCACTTTCCGCACTTCTTAGGTAAATAACTATTACCTACTCGCGTGCGGTAAAGTGCACTTTAACGCACTTATTTGAGTGCGGGAAGATGTACTTTACCGCACTGAGTGCAGTCAAAAAACTTTATTGCACTCAAAAAGAATAACTGCACTTTTAATTTTACGTTTAGCAAATAAGTTTATTGTTAATTTTTAATAAATCTTTAATTTTTGAAACATCAAAAAATAATAATGTACCAAAAACATAGAAGATCTATCTCATTTTCAAAAAATTTTAAAAAAATGTCCATAATTACTTTAACGCACCGGTACGTAACGCGGTAAAGTTACTTTACACACTCAAAAAGAAGAAAAAAAAAACTCGAAAGGAATAAACTCTAGGTTTCACACTTTTACAATGTATACTCTTCTTAAAATTAATAATCTTGAAAAAAGGAATTTGTTAGAATTTTTCAAATTATTGTGTTTTTTTAAAGGGTATAAGACGCTAGAAGGTAAAATTTTTTACCTAACACATGCGTAAGGTGCACTGGCGGTTCCAGGGAGGCGGAGGGGGAGATCGCCCCCCCACCCTCTTTGCTTCAGAAAAAAGTAGACAACAAAGATGTTAGTGTGTTAGTGGTAACCCTGAAGTCTGGAGACAAAACGAGAAATTGCAGAACGTTCCTTTAATAACATTCTAGAATCTCTCCACAGTATTTTGTGACTGTTTGACCTTTAATTCGTCACACCAAGAATAAACAAAAGTAATGAAGTACTTACCGCGAAAACCACGATATTGAAAATACAGAACAATATTATAGAGTCTCTAAAACAAGTTTTAGACAAAATCATTTCGGACATAAAAAAGTATAAAGTAGTACATATTCATACCAAGTTTTATACAACGTGAAGCCAAAGTCAAGGCAAAATTAACTAAAGTCGTTTCCAAATACTATAAACTGTTGGATTAATCCAAAACATAAATTTTTGAACTTTTGAATTTGGAAAACTATACTGCTCAAAAGTAGGCAAAAGCCTAAATCGAAACATACCTGATAACATTTTCGAGGCAATGAACAAGTGTGGCGATATTTTTCAAAAGTAGGGCGTAAATTTCGGCGCTATAACACCTTTGATATTTACGGTATTAGTTTAACTTTGTGTTAAAAGTGGCATTTGTAGAGTCATTTTCTTAAAAAAATTTCGCCTGCTACGCTCTGATACCATTTAATGCAATTTTCTCAAAAATTTTCGGCTCATTTAAATATTTAAAAAAATGCATGAAATAAACAACTTAAAATCTGAGTAACTCCCCCTTTAGATTTGAGGCCAGATCCGCGCTTGTAGTTACTAAGTTTTGTTTGCAATTTATTGATATTTCCTCATAAAAGCTATGCTTTTATCCTAGTTTTTTTTTGTATCGAAACCGCCCCCCCCCTTTTCAAATGGCTGGGACCGCTACTGGTAAAGTGTCTTTACTGCTTTTGACGGCTTGCCCTAATTGCCTAAATTTAGCCATTGTGCATTACGTCTCTGGGCAACACCTTCTCAATTAAAAAGCCAGTTAACCCATTATCGTTTTAGTACTCTTTGGAATACTATCGCTACGACTTTCTTCCAGTGACCTTGGCTCAGGAAATATCGAAGTGACGTTCAAAACGGGTCATGTGACATCCATATTTATTATTCGGCAAAAAATTAAAAAAGTGGAAAGAATAAATGCTCATTATTTTGCCGCGTTTTGGTTTGACCCGGAGGCCTATTCTTGAATATCGTAGGAAAGGTCGCACGGAAACGTTCACATCCTTCGTTTCGTCCAATAAGAAGGCTCAGAAGCTGCCGAGCTTGCATGGTGTACGAGCAATGCTGACAGGATTGTCGTTTTTCAAGAGCGCTCGTTCACCTGGGGCTCGATTCTGGGCGTAATAGAACGATCATACCCTGAGAAGTGATCCATCGCACAAAAGTCATGCGAACAACGCACGGTGGTCGATTTTTAGAAAAACGCGGACATAGCTTGAAAAATTAAAAAATTCAAAATGTGTATAAATTTGCCCTTATATGGTTGTCAAGATACTAGGCGAATAGTTGGCCAAAGAATAAACTATGCTTTTTACGAGTTTCATATTACGCATCAGTATTCAACATCAAATTTCAAATAGAGGACTCAAAGTATGACAGTATTCAACTATTGATATCTCGAAAACAGGTGAAGATCGACATAGGGTATTTTATATAAAAATGCTTAGAATTTCAAAACACTATATACATAAAACATATACTAGTATACTGTAACACTTATATATTGTGTTAATTACTTTAAAGTAAATTTGATTGTTCTAAACTAACATTTTTAGTTTAATTTAGCCAATTAATAAATATGTATCTTTTACCTTCTTAAAAATGTCTTAAGGTAAATGTGAAAATTCACACGATCATCCTGTTTATCAGCTAAAAAGAATAAATGCTTACTTATTTAAATATTGTAAACTATTTATTTTGTCATTAAAACTAAATATTTTGTACACTGTGCGACGTCGTACTTTACGAGACGGTCAAGTTGGCCGTAGCATGCGCATTAGCGAGATCTGTCACGTGATGGTTTCATCCAATAGCGTGCTCTGAAATCATACGAGTGATGTTTTTCAGACGAGCTTTCCTACAAGTCCATACTACTGGGTCTAGTCAAAAGAACGCCTTCGCTCAAAAATTGTTGTTCGAGGCAGCTCTGCGCGTGCCCATAATAGATTGGTGATTCTTCGATCGTCTCGTCACTGCTTTTAAGCGCGTTTATTGGTTGACACTCTTCCCTTCTCTCTTCCAGAATCGGTACCCTGGTCCGGGGGCAGGTGTATGAAAGTGTAGGAAAGTTCCTTCGAAACACGGCAATCGGGTGAGGTTCGGTGGTGGTCGGATAGGATTCGGATAACTCGTGATCGCTTCAAAGCCTATTAATGGTCGATATCAGGGAGAGGACCGTTCCAGTGCGATCTCTACGAAATTCAAGAATCAGCCTCCCGTTTGCTAAGCTAAGATCACTTGCAGAAAAAAAAGATTCTACTCTTAATGTTTTGTAATTTAATTTTTTATTTGGCTTTAATTCAATTTTTTTTTTTATTAAAAAAATAAATAATCGAGAATTAAATTGAGAAATCATTATTTTGATGGATTATTTTATTATTCTTCGTCAAACAGCAATAATAAATCTCAAAATAAATAAACTTAACCGAGTTCGCAATAAAAAATAGCTATCTTCCGCAAGTGTTACTATATTTTTTTCTACAAGCGAATTTGGATACAAAAAAATTATTTGAAATATTTTTAAAATGACATACAAGTACCGCAGAAAAAAGGTGAAAAAGGAATTGACTGGACTAGTGCGAAAAATGCGTCTTGGTAAAGAAACAATATTTCGAAGTAAAATAAACATAAAAAAAGAAAACCAATTTTCTTCGATTCGAGTTTCATATTAAAGGAGAATCCTTGATGGAAAACATGGATAATAAACGTCCAATGGAGAAAATTGCTTCCAGGAATTATTTTTGACCAAGATAACAAAGCGCAATATTTTTCCTCGAAAAACAATCAAAGATAATGCCGAGATAATACCCACTAGAGCTCTATTTACGACTTTTTCGTTTTCCATGAGACAGCAATTGGAATTTGAACTGGGTTTAATTGAGAAGCCCTTTTGAGACAATAACGTATTGGAAGTTTGGAAAATATATGAAAATTAAGATGTCTAGACAATCGAGACAAGCATTGACTTATAAATACAGCGTGCTGTATTTGGGCTTATATTTACTACGGATTTTCATTGTAAACTTCAGCACTCAATTTTAAGACTACTAAAAAAATAAAAAAAACCATTATTGAACTGTTTACCACAATTTTGTTAGAAAAAGCCAAAAAACACAAAACAACAAAAAAAATGTGAAAATAAAAAGTATAAGAACATTTTTTACTAATTTTGAATTAAGAATCCGACTGATGCCATTCTGGCACCCTTGAACATCTTAAAAAGATGGCGACCATTTTTAAGTAAAAAAACTGAAGAATAAAATATCAAAACAATATATAGGTGTGTGACCTATCATTTTAGTTCGCTTTTGGTCACCGAAATTCAAATCCGGCCACGGAATTAAAAATAAAGGTGGAATGATGTTATCCTATAAATAAAATTACCTCTACATGTACTTGACATATGTCTAAATCAGTTGGTATTGACAAAATTCCCTAACTCTGAGGCTAATAATAAAAAGGGTTTTTACACAGTACCCATGAAAGGAAAAAACCGGTTCCGGTTGTATAACACGCAAAAAAAACGAAAACAGAAAAAAACAACGGAGTAACATCCTAGTAACTTTGGGTTTGGTTTAACCAAGTGTATGGCTAATAAAAAAAGCAGGAAAATATATATCATGTTTACAGGGGAACTTGAACCCAATCTAAAAATGATATATAACTTTAACTATTAACAAAAATCTAAAAAAACAAAATTTTAATATATTACGAAAAATCATGGTAAAAAATATCATTTACTGATTGTGGAAAAGGCACATCAGAAAAAAAAATGTCAAGTCGATTCGATTGATGTGACTACGTTCTTTTAGGCTCATAACTGTCACCTACATAAGGCGGTCATTTTTGTGAAATTTCTCAGGGGGTATTATCATTCCACCTTTATTTTTACTTCCGTGAATCCGTCATTATTTTTTTCTGAGGGGTACCCCAAGGAAAAAAATCGACGTACAAACATAATCATGTGATACATTAATTCTGCGAATTGTTGTTCCGCTGAATTCAAGTCTGAAGTTACAAAAATTTTTGGGAGTAATTTGGAACAGAGAGGGGGGGGGGGTGGTATTTACAGGGTAAAGAGTAAAACTGTTTAAGTGTTGACTTTACAAACAAACTTTATTTAATTTTTGTACAGATTTCGACAGCTCTGCGGCACCCGTTTATAAAACTAACTAATGACTTTTGGGCGTCGTCCACCATTTTAAAATATTATGAATTGCATATATAGGTTTACTTTTTAAATTACCCCCTACTTGTCCAAATAACACAATTTTTTTTTAACAACAAATTTGGAATTATCGGACCCAAGAACGGCCGCCATCTTGAATATTTCATAATGGTGGGTTATGCCCAAAAGTTATTAATTAGTTTTAAAACGGAATTAAGCAAAGCTATCGATACCTGTAAAAAAGTCTAAATAAAGTTTGTTCGTTAAATCTCCAATACCTTCTACTGCACTCCAAATACCCCCAAAAATTTATTTAACTACATATTTAAATTCAGCGAAGGCACATGTTATAAGCTGATTTTTTTTAATAAAATCTGCCCACCCTCCCCTTCGTTGCGGTACTCCCCAAATAAAAAAAATAGTGCCGAATTTGGAGATCAGCGACCAAAAACCGATTAAACTGATGTGCCACACACCTATATTTTGTTCTGATAATTTTTCTAAAGCTTTTTCGCTTGGGTGCTAGAGTGGCATCAATCAGATTTTTAACTAACTAACTAACTAACAAACTTAGTAAAACAATTTTATCATTCATCTCCCACTTATAGCGAAAATAGTTTATTCGCAACCAGACCACTGTAAAATATTTTGTGTTGTTTTAACTTTCCAAAAAAATGTAGTAACGTAAGAAAGCTAATCAATATTTTAATAGAAAAAATAAACAATTTTTTCTTAAGATTTAACGTCACAGGGACTGTACCTGTATAACAAAAATAAAGCTTTTTCTTGAATTGACCTTAAAAAATTTTCTTCTAAACGATATTTTTGCGTAAGTTTTGATCAATAATTTTTCTTGACAACCAATAATGTTTACATTAAAACTGTTGTGTTTTATTTTGTAACACGCATAGACAAAATTAAAGACGAAGCAAAGATATTTATCAAATTGAAGGCAACATTAAACTTACGAAATCTATGATTAAGATACATATAATTTTTTTTCTTTTTTCAGTACATTTGCATTGGTGTTGTCTTTATTCTAATTACATTGTTTTAAATGGGTTTTCTTCATCTCTATTTTTTTTAATCTATGGCGTAACACCAAAATTAGACACACGATTCCACATCTTAAGGCGCAATTACACAGACGAACATGCTCAAACAAAAGCTCGTGCAAAAGATCTAAAATTTTTTGCGTGAACATTTTTGTGAGCTTTTCTTTGAACTTTTTGTTCGGGTAAATTTTTGAGCAAATTATTGCTATCTGTTTTGGAAATATATTTTTAAAGATGAGAATAAATAAAATTTCACATCAGTGATCAGTGATCTCAATTCTTTAAAAAAATGGAATACCAACTTTTATTTAAAATTTTTGTGAAAAAAAAGCCGACGGCAAGCGAAACATTATTATTGGCTCTACTATCAGTTTTGTCACATGGATTAGGATTACTTATAATATTTTTTTCTTAGGGTTTTTCCCGGATTTTTTTGCCCGTGGTTTTTTTTTGGGATTTTCTTGCCAGTTTTTTTTTTATTTCCAAGGGTTTTTTTCCTAACGTCAAAAAGAAAACCAGGAAAATTTTTCTTTTCCAAAAAAATTTTGAGTTTTTCGAATATCGGCAAAAAACTCAAAAATTGCACTTTTAAGTGGCAATCCGCGCCTCACGACTATGAGGAGTGGTGGGGAGGGTGATTTTTTTAAAACATATTTTTGTAACTTTACTTTACCTTTACCTTTTGTTGTTGTTTTTTAATTCCTCACACCAGATTTACCTAATTAGTTTAAGGTCCCAAGGGTTGCTCAAAAAAGCAAAAGGTTCATGAAAATGCTGAAGATATAGATATTTATTGTCAATTTAATGTAATAATCAAAGTCGATTACTGACACTAAACCAACAATATGCAAAGGGCAACATTGCGATTCAAAAGGGTGGCCGGCCTACTACCTGCGAAATCCAAAACGCGGGATGATAGATCGGCGACACAGTCTACTAAATTACTGCTAAATTATATTTTTTAAACAAGGGTCGGGTTCGTAGGGTTGTAAAAGTGGGTAATAAACGGGTATTATTTAAACGAACGTGCTTTTGTTGATATTTGAGATTTAATAATATATTGTTTATTTAATTTTTATTATATTATATATTATTTTTTTAACTTAATTATTATTGTAAAAGACTAAACTAGGAAGTAAAATAAAGGTATATTCTGTTATTCTTTTAAACATATATTTTTATCATTATATTTGACAGGCAACAACAATAAATAAGTGCCAATTATTATTTTTTTTATTCTCGTTTTTTTTACAACGCCAAAAAAGTTACAAGTATACTGGCATATTCCCTATAAAAATCAGATCAATCGAAGTTGCTTATGAGGTAAAATGTGAATTTCGGCATCAAATCGTTTTTCCGTCGGAAAGCACTTGATTAAAAATACCTTATTTTAAAACTTTGTTTTTCTATTTTCAGTTAAGTTCAATGAATTCCGATAACAATATATATCTTGAATTTGTAAAGAAATTTTTATACCCCCAATTCTTGAAACAAATTTTGCTCAACGTTCTCTCCAAAATTTACGTGTGTTTTTTGTACGAGATTTTGCTCGAACATTTCTTTGAACATTTTGCTCAAGAGGCTCGTGTAAATGTTTGTCGGCATTTCCACATCAAAGAAAAGTTTGTCTGTGTAAATGCGCCTTTAAAGCGCATTATCTTTCGCGAACATATGCTATTCAAGAAAGAAAAATGTGGTGCCATTCAGATAATTGGTGGAAAATGGCAAACAACATTATTTCGTCCAGTGAAGGAAGAAAATAATTTCGATGTTTTTATTTAATTAGAAAAAAAGTCAAGGGGACGAAATATTTAACACACCTCAAAGTTAAAGCTTTTTTCCAAGTAAATCCGCTGATCCTGCCTATTTCTTTTGTATACACTCGTAAATTAATACATGTAAAATAACGAAATTATGCCTGAAATCTTAGACTAACTATTCTAATTCATAGATGATCAATGCTTATGGGTATATTTGGAGGCAGGCAATCTTATAAAATTTATTAATCAATCAAATTTTCTAAAATCAAGTGAGTATTGACGTTCGAAAAATATTCTGCTTTTCAAAAATAATACTTTCTTATTTCCACCTTCAAAAATAAGTTTTGATATTTTTCCTTCCTGTTCCCGCCTCCTTTTGCAGAAACGGTAAACTTTTATTTAAATTAACATTCATCGTATGAAAATTTGAAGTCTCAGAACAACATTTCCCAGACAGCACAACTCTGTCGCAAGGATGTCCAGTGGAGAGAATCTGTAGGAAATTTTGTCCAAGGCATATCCATCGGATAATACAATTGTCAAAACATTGGACGGCTCTTGGACATCCCAAAAAAGTCCAAAAGTTTCAATATTTTGACTATTGTACCACTATCCTAAATCCATTGGTTTTCCAGTGGAACAAAATTCTGTCCAAAAGTTATCCATTGGCTATCCAAAAAGTATCTTTATGGTTAACTGTTGGAAAAAATATATAATTACAATCTGTATTCGTTGGTGTAATTTTCTAAGTAGTAAGTCAAAAGCAGCGATATTTTCAATATTTAAGTATATATAGGTACCTATATTTGAACCACTCCCACATCGTAAGTCTGATTGTCGATCCTTGCAGATGGAGTTCCTAGCAAAGGATGGGTATTAAAATACTAAAATACCAATTAGTCCAAAATAATGAAAAATACTTTCTTAAATGATTCGGCTGGATATGAGAGAAATGTTATTGTTGGTAATGAATAAGAAAAAGCATAATCCATTGGATATCCAAAACAGTTTGGATAAATGACTATATTTATTAAAAGCCCAATTGACATGGATTTTTTGATAAATATTCAATGTTGAGTCAATGTATAAAGTACATCACTTTGGCTGGGCACAAAATGAACGTCCGCCGGATACAGTTTATTTTTGGTCCGATGATCCAAGAAATATCCAAAAACTAACTGAAAAAAAGCAGTTCTTTATGGACCAAAATTGGAAGTTTTTTTGTCATCCACTGTATCAGGAAAAACCTTTGTCCAATGGATGTCCATAAATGGTCCATGGACAATGTGGGCGATGGACAATTTGTGCCGCCTGGGTTTGGATGCAGAACACTGATTTCCTAATCTAGGAAAATGGATCATTGCCACACAGAGTCAAATGAATGCAAAAAATATCAGTGCGATAAATAAAGTTTATCCAGGAAGCTACAGTATTTTTTTCCAAAAATGCTCTAGTAAAATTAATCCACATAAACATTGAGTGGAAAAAATTTACAAAGAAAACCGGAAATTGAGCGAACTAGTTCTGGAAATACAGGAAAGGTCTATGGGCATAAACGCAGAGCTACACTCAAAGATTAAGATACTAAAGAAGGAAAGGCATAAAAAATTTCCAAAGAAAATTCCCAACATAAAGAAAAAAAATGGGCGGAAAATTATCCAACATAATGAAGACCACTCCCCCTAATGAAAATTATAATTTTATGATGACTGAGGATATTGCAAATAAAAAAATGTGATTAAGAAAGACTTTAACAAGAGTAAACATAGAAAGATAATAAATCAAAGACTCATTAAAGCAAAAGGGACATATAAAAGAAGAATTAACAACTAAGATACTTACTTCGAAGATAAGAGTTAAGAAATGTTTAGGACAACAATAACATTTTCAGTAGCACACCAATCTCCTTAGCTCAAAATTATCATGTGCTTGCTTTGTAATAATTATTGTCAGAAGAAAGCTTAGTTTTGATTTAACAAGAACTACCTATAGTTAGTCTTGTTCACAAAAACTCGGAAATCTGGAGTCTGAATGTGATGTAGATAGGATATGAAGATATTTTTAACCTAATGAAAACTGCCTTTATTTATTTTCTTATTACTTCTTGTATTTCTTTCCTCTAACCCTTTAACAACTAATATTTAATTTTCATTTTTGACTTCATACCGTTGGTTTGAGACTTTACTGCCACTTTTAAATTTAATTTTTGGTAAGTTTTGTTCCCTTATTATTTACCACCCTTACTTGTTTCTGTCCTTATACATATTTTAAATTGCTTTTTGATTTTTTTGTCTCTTATGTCGTATATTTAATTAAATTTTATTTTGTGTAACCTATTTTAACAATTTTAGTTTTCGTTTGGTCTGTTAATTAGACTTAGGTAGAAAAATGATTTTTCTAATTTATGATCTAACTACCGGCATTCAATTAGTGACATAGTTACTTCCAAATTCATTAGACTTAGATATTTTATTAATTATTGAAATTGAGTATTTGACACTAATGACACTTCCAAACGGCTAACTATAAAACAGATTCTGGAAATGCAAAAGACCGCTGCATGGTTATATTTATTTTAGAACCTTAATTTTTATTTAATTTTGTTACTAAATGTGGTACAAAAAGGGAATAGTGATGAAAAAACAAGTTTAGTTACTTTCAACACAGGATACACAATGGACACAAAGTTAAGCAGCAGGCATGTATAGCCATCCATAAAATCTTTAAAATTAAATAAAAAAAATCTAGGTATTTTCAGAATTTCTTTCAATTTTTTTTGTTAAAAGTGCAACTATCTATCTTAATGTGAAAACCGAGTGTCGCTATAGCTGCTACGGTTCGCGAGTTAAAATATTTTTTTTAAAGTTTAATCCTCTCTTCTACCCTCTTGCCAGCAGCTAGCGATACGCGGTTTTCTCATTAAGATAGATATAATTGCATTTTCAACCAAAAAAAAAAAAATTTAAAAAAAAAAAAAATTCTTTAAAAAAAAATCAATTTTCTTTTTGTTTGAAAATCCAATTATCTATCTTAATGTAAAAACCGCGTGTCGCTAGCTGCTACGGTTCGGAGTTACATTTTTTTTTAAATTTAATATCCCCTCCGACTCTCTTGCTAACCCCCCACCACCACAAAAAACTAATCAACTCACTGCCTGGTGCTAGATAATTTTTGTGCCAGATAATCTTTGTGCAAAAGAATAAGAATAAGAATCGCTTTGGCGGTTTTTAATTATTGGTGTTACAGACAGAAAGACAGACAGACATGACAAAATGTTGTATTTAGGTCTCTTTTGACCCAAATAACTCATTTTTAGTGGAAATAAGAAAAATTTCACGATCCTCATAGCCTGCGACATAATATGTATGGATGGCTAAAAATTATAATTTTTTTTCACATATTACAAGAAAAATTGGCATAATATTCTATTTTTGTAGATCTCTAGAAAAAGTTTATAATCAAATCTAGTTTTCTTAGAATTACCTACGTAAGGTACATTTTCCCTGCATGCATTAGGTATCTGTGGGGTAGTTAATCTAAGCGTGACACGAACGAGCATCTCGGAACGCTGTCCAATTAGTCCGTTCCCGACATTTCTGGATGATTAAACTGCAGGACAAATTGGTCGTCTGTACACACGCCATTCGAGCCAGGCCACGTGTTTACTCTCGCTTGGGTTAGAAATATTATCTTAGAGACAAATATTTGAGAATTCTTGGATTTCTCAAAATATTTTGGAAATTTATTTATAAACATCTTAGAGCAGACAATCTTTCTGCGCAGTGGCAGGAGCAATTGCAATCAGTATGCAAATAAAACCAAACGAATGACGATATATAATATTTTTGATAATGTGAAAAAAAAACACAAAAATGTGTTAACAAATAAGCAAAGTTTAGTAGGTTTCCAATTGTTCCAATTGTATGTTATGGTAAAGTTTTATAAGGATTATTGGTATATTGCGTTTGGTGATGTTCACAGACATTTCTGGCAACAATATGTTGTTCAACAATCAAGTTTTTTTAAAACTTAACCTTGCTAGAGGTTCACAAATTCAAGATATACTTTTTAAAATCACAAAAAAACTTTCTTTTATTGTTAAATGCGAACCCAGCAAAAAAGGAACAAAACAAACAAAAATTCCTGAGAAATCCAAGTTTGCTGAAGGACCTTTTCCAAATTTTCTTTTGGGTTATTTTGTGCTGTCGGTTGCATGCGACATGCGGGAGTTTAATCAAATTTTGCGAAAAAACGGGCGGAGGAAATAAAAAAAGCACGCATTGACAGTTTTACAGTGGTGTGCGTTTGTTTTTAAGAGTTATCTTTTCTTGGAAAAAATTATGTGGCTGACTAGGAAAAAAGTTAAAAAAAATAACTAAAGTAATTTAACTAAAGTAATAGTTCGACGAAACAAATTTGGGAATTTTTTTGTTGATTTTTGTTGACTGTTTCATAGTATTGGCAATAAGATGTTAGAAAATGTATTTTTTATGAATGCATGCAAATAAAAGAAAATGGAAATGCCGGCCGTTAAAAATTGGGCAACTTAAAATTACACAACCTGAAATATAAAAAAATACTAATTGAAAGTCATAACTAAAAAACTGCTTATATGACGTAAGTATGAGATTTTTTTTATATGGTTATTTAGAGTGTTTTTTAACATATTTAAAGCCTAAAGACACCGGCTTGATCCCCCCTCGGAGCCACTGAAAATCAACTCCTAAATGTTGAATTTTCCCAAAATATCACCAATAAAAGCCTCCCCCCCCCCACCGAGGACAATTTCTGCGTACGCCACGGCTAAAGAAGATACTACTGTGTAAATAAGCATTTTAGATATCTTTATGTCGATGTACAGGATAGTCCAAACTCGAGGAGATTGGGGGCGGGGGTTGTACGGAGGTAGCGAAAAACTAATATACATGCTATGGGCTAAATTTTTGATAATGCCCGTGTGCATAAGGGGAAGTCCCCTTATTTCTTCCACTTGTTCAAGTGCCGCTTGAACTGAGGGTGACCCTTAAGATTTACTTGGTTTGCAAAGGTTCCGAATATGTTCCACTTGGAAAAAGTCAGGAAATTATTGGCAACGTGGCAGTTATCTACATTTTTTTGTTTTTTTTTGTGTGGTGATTATGATTATTACCTGTCAGCTGTCAAAAAAAACACGTAAAATTTGAGGTTATTTTAAAAAAATTAATTTTATGATTGTATGGAGGAAAGGCAAATAAAACTACTATAATTGGTTAACTATAAAACCTGACTATTTATTTAGTATATGTTTTCACATCGTAATCAATACGTATTGAAAAGATTGTCTTCATTTTCTTTGATAGAGCATGTTCTCTGTTCCGACAAAGAGCGTGACATATGAAGAACAAGATGCTTGATTTTCGATACGTATTGAATACGATGTGAAAACATACTAATTATTACACCACCAGACCAACCCAACCCATTTTTCAGTTTCTCTACAACGAATTTGCAAAAAAAAGGTGAATTATTCGCTTAAAGAAAAAAACATTTTTTTTTGGACATTGTAAACCTTCTGTAAAAGGTATCTTCATATCATTTTTTGAAAAATACTTCTTGGTAGGTATTACATTAATTACAAAATCTATTTCTTCATCTTCTTCGTCATCCCAAAGAAGTTCCATTTTTAAGCACAGACGACTATTTCCAATCACAGAAATATTTTAAGACAACGGAACAGTTTTATAATCTGATTAAATTAAGGCTTTTCTTTAAAAACATACAGCGAGTACGAAAGAGAGTAATGTTAAGAATATAAAATAATTTATTTTAAACATTTTTGGTTTGTTTTGTTCTTGTTTGAATGTCTTTTAACTGTCCAAAGTCCAAAAAAACATTCCGTTTATTTTTTAAAATGTTTGTTAGAATCTGTAAGAGACCACTGAAAAACAACCCAAATAAACCCTGAAGATGATAAAAAATACATCGAAACGTCGGTAAATTTGAATTTGTTTTTCATTCTCCTGACCTTAAACCCACAAAACTGAATAGAAACTAATTGTAAAGGTCACTAAACAATTAAATATTCTAACTTTTACTTGATTTTTGAAATCAGCGTGAAATTTCCCTTAAAACGATGTTTTGCACTTATAATGTTTATTATTTTTTATTTCATTTACAATAAAAAAATAAAAGATAAATCAAATAAAAATAGCAATAAAAAAAACAAAAACACAATTTCAAAGTCAATTTTATACTGATTTTAAAAATCGAGTAAAAAATAGATCATTCTAAAACAAACATAAAAGCTTCTTGTTATATCTGAAAAACTAAACGTTACAGATAAAATAGAGTTTGACAAATAAATTCTACTTTTATTCATACTGGTACTATCCATTAAAGCCCAGTGTTAGCCAAGTATTTTGCAAAGTTAAAGACAAACAAAAAAATATCCGTGTATTTCGAATTAACTAAATTTCCATTATATTGCTTATTAAGTGTATGAATAAATATTTCAAATAAACAAAAAAAAAATAGGCACCAACTGAATGGCGGCCGATCGAAACTTGGCTTCACATAATAATATAATATCTCAAAACGAGTGTACCAACAGCAGTCTTGGATACTCTAAGGATTGTTATAATAAGAGAATGTTCGTCTTCAGTAAAATTAATATTGAAATAAAATAGTTTTGATGTGGTAAACTTTGTAAAACTTTTTTGTGTTAGTAGGGGTAAATTTCTGGAATACGAAACAGGTGAAAAGTTGCCCCCTGGCTTAATCAATTGATTTAGTTTTTCGGTGTTCCCAACATTTGTTTCGTTATTTTATTTTTATACTTTTCCTAAACTTTGTGAGACCGTGTCGCGCCACTGTCTTTTTGTCATTATCTTTATACATATCAGACAATAATGGGCGGCAAATGTGCCCCGGAAAAATCGAGAAAATGAAAGGAATTTCCCGCAGATTGAGTGAGTACCAGGAATTGAATTTTTGCCGTATATCTCTTCTTATTCATCACCGGAATGTCTTCCTGTTGCATTACTATGAGTGTTGGAAAATAATCATAAAGAAATTAAATTTGTCCAACGAGGTCGGGGAAGGAATTTGGATTTTATATTTTTCTCATTGAGAAGCTGAAAGGGTGCGAAAAGGGTTGGCAAACTATTTTTTCTGCACGGAAAAAAATATAACGGCGCAAGCATAAATTAAAGTCAGTACCTACTCCTTAAGAGAAAACAAACTTGAGTTAAGGTAAGTACATTGTAGTTTTTGCCAATAGAATTTGATTTATAGCAAATAATTGTTGAGATAATGATACTTGTTATTTTTCTTTAATTTGCAGCAAAACCGCTTATTCTTCAATTTGGACTTTCTTCTGGATATATTATCTGATATGGCTTTAAACAACTAAATTTAAACAACATACCTATCCTAAACTATAACTGTATATATATATATAGGGTGTGCCAAAAAAAACCGTTCCTTAGCGGAAAATTGTCCGATTTTAATAATTTAGTAATGTTTACCAAAATTTATAGGACTAAAAAAATAGGCATTTTTAACCCCCCTAGATATTTTTTTGTGTGCGACACTGTAAAAATCTAAAACATCAGTTACGAAGCCACATTCTTTCGAAGCACATCGATGTAACTTTTTAAAAATTCGGACAAGAAGTAAGGAAGTTTGAAATAGACCAGAGTTTACCTACAAAATCAAGGTTTAAGAAAAAATCTACTTTATCAAAAATTGATTGATTTTAATAAGTTTAAACTTCTTAAATGCTTCAAAATTTGTAGAACTAATGATAAAACTGACATATTTCTGCCAAGCCATATCCTTTCCAAGCACATCAATGTAACATTTAAAAATTCGTAAAAAAAATCAAGATTTAAAACTTCCTTATTCTTGTCCAAATTTTTAAAATATTTCATTGGTGTGCTTGGCACATTGTTGCAGAAATAGTAGTTTTCACAACTAGTGGCTAAAATAGTGCTTTTTTTTTACAAGCGTTGGAAAAAAAAAGCACAGTTAAGTCACGAGTTGTGAACAATATTTTTTTTAATACCTTTATCAAAAAATCCAAGAAAAACAGGAAAATACTTTTAAAAATCTCGAACGAAGAGCACTTCTCGCAAAACACATCATCTTTAGACTATAAATCAAGGCGGCTGGTAAACGAAATAGCAATGGTTGCCATAGCGATGTGCCTTTTCACTCGGTGACGTTCATTGCTGCGACATTTTAATCTTTGACAGTTTGATATTTTAACGAAGTTTTTAAATGATTTTTTCGTAAATACTTAGTGAAAACTGGCAGAAATGACTTAATTTTTAGGCAAGAATAATTAGATTTTTTTAATATTACTATTTTTCGCTTTCTCTTTAATTTTGGGTAAAAAACGGACAGAAATCTTTTTTTGCACCCGTGATCAAATGCTTTAGTTATCATGTTTTTGATGAAGGTATAAAAAAAAAGATTTTTCTAGGTGAGTCAAAAATGCCTGTTTTTGAAATAAGCCGCCATCTTGAATTTCTTCCAAATGTTTTAATTAATTTTTAAAAACATTATGGTTATTTAAACAAGTACATTTTTTCTTAATAATCTTGATTTTGCAGCTAAACTCTGGTCTATTTAAAAATTGCAAACTTCCTTATTTCTTGTCTGAGTTTTAAAAATGTTACATCGAAGTGCTTTGAAAGAATGTGCCTTTGTAACCGATATTTCAGATTTATTACAGTGTCGCACACAAAAAAATATCTAGCGGGGTTAAAAATGCCTATTTTTCAAATAGGTCCGCCATCTTGGATTTTTAGATAATGTCAAGTTTGACATAAGTCCTATAAATTTTAAAGCTTTGGCTTTAAAATTTATAGGACTTTTTCTATGTAGTTATAATCATTTAAAAACGTGCGGTTTTTTTGGAACACCCTATATAATAGCACATTTGAGAAACAATTATTTAATAATAAAAAAAATATTTATCGTCTCCTGATGATGCTAACGTTGCTGGCGAAACGCGCGTCGAGTGCAAAAAAGTGTAGTCTTAGTTTGTGGAAAACAATCATAACTTTGTTATAGTGCAACCAAAGGTTCCAAATTCCCAACATAACAATTATTTAGACACGAATAAATTTCCTAAGTAAATATTAAGCAATATGGAAGAAAGATGATAAGTACTCGAATCAAGTACACATTTTTTGAATTCATTTAATAAAAGTTTATTCTTAGAAAAGATTTAGCATGCCTTGATAGGATTCGATATATAGGATAGGTTATCGTTTCCAGATTCGTCTTTAAAATGAAAAAAAAAAACGTAACAGCTTTTTGGACTTTTTTTCTCATATTAAACTTTTTAATTGAAGGATTATGTGTTCTTATGTAGGACGTATAGCCATCCGTAAAATCTTTAAAAAAATTTGTTTTTTTTTTAATTTTTAATGTGAAAACCGCGTGTTGCTAGCTGCTACAGTTCGTGAGTTACATTTTTTTTTTAAGTTTAATTCTCCTTCCTACCTTCTTGCCAACCCCCCACCCCCATCAAAAACGAATCAGCTCAGCGTCTGGTGACAAAAAATGTTTGTGCCAAATTTGAAAAAAATCGATTAAGGGGTTTTTGAGTAATCGTGTTACCGACAGACAAACAGACAGACACCATGACAAAATTTTGTATTTAGGTCTTTTTTGACCAAAATAACTAATTTTTAGTGGAAATAAAAAACTTTTTTGGCTAATGGCTAAAAAAGAACAAAAATGAAAAAAGTTAAAAATTAATGTTTGCTTTTTGTCTATTATATAATAAAACATAAATGATTTGCTCTCAGTTGCAGACAAATATGCAGGAGATATTTTGAGTCTTGTGATTTATGTTAATATTAAAGGTACTTTAATAATAATGCAGCTTAAAAATTAAAATATTAACTTAAGGCCACAAAAACGGCATAGATTTGACAACACTGCTTGCTATTTTTGGGCCAACCGAGTAGAATATCGGAAACGAGAAAACGGAATCTGTTTAAGTTTGGCAGGAATGTTTATTTTTGAATTCCTCACAACCGTATCCAGACAGGTTTTTACTGGACTGTCTCATTTTTGAAATAAAATAAACACGGCTAACAAAAGTCAGAAATCTTACCTGGCTTTTTCTTTAGCCTCGACGATAATACAGAAATCTGTAACAGCAATTTTTTGATTTTTTGAAAAAAATACGCCAAGTTTTGAAAAATCCTTTGGATACGGTTGTAGATTTTTATAAATCCTATTATTTGATAACAAAAAAGTTATGGTTTTTTGTTTGTAAGCAATATTCTGGTGGAATTCTGAAACGCCTAGGTCACGTAATTTAGTAGGCCCAAGGAAACTAAAGTGAGTTCGATTGGGGTATTGGAATTCAGATTCCGCATAGCCACCGGCCACTTGTATAATGGAACATTCAGCCAATAAATTGATACATGGCAAGTGATAAAACTAATACGGAAATTTGTTATTTTTTTGATGTTGACTAATGATTTTTCTTTTGATTTTTCTAATTTCGAGACATTACAATTCATGAAGCATGAAGCCGAGCCAAAACCTTTTAAAGAAGCATTAATAAATGGTTACGTTCCTAATAAGTTATACTTTTCCTCAAGTCCTGGGCACCTAAATACAAGCAGTAAATTTAGGTAGTTTTTATTCTCTACTTTCTCGGAACTTAAATTAAGAAGGTATAAATTTATTTAGCTTGGAATGGAACCCCACAGTAAACTAATTTTATTTTGAAAATTACGAAACAAAATCTAATTTGGACTAACAAATTGGTGGCGATTCTTCACAAACGACAGAAAATCTCACACGTCACAATTCTGGAAAGTGGCGATTTTTACTTATCGCCTCATTTAAAATAAAAACACAGCGTCCCTAATATTTATCCTAACGTTGTAAAAGACACTGCGCCATTTTTTTAATAACATTTTGTAAATTTAATATTTTAAAGATATTCCGCAGGACTAGTATACGGCGGAGCTAAATTGTTACTACGTGTACCAATAAACGTCAAGACATGTCGAAAATTCTCACCATGCAATACGACCTCTACTATAGGCCAGGTATCGTATGCCTGATGTCGTCATAATGGCGGAGACTGGCGCCTACTCAGTGCTTTGTTTACATTCGGTGAAGGAGGTTTTATTTTGTATTTTTAGCGGTTAATTTTTTATCTAAATATTATTAAAACCTTACAAACAGTTTCTTAAATGTTTAAATAACAGGTAACTTATTGTTTTTGTATCGAAATTTGCGAAAAAGCCTGTGTTTTTTACTTTTTTTTAATTTCATACATTTGTGGCGCAGAAGGGATACATATGAGATTTAGAGTATTTAATTTTCAACAAGATATACTTACCTATGCTATTATATATTTGCATTATAGGTTTGCACTGTATAGTACCTATATAATAATTTAAAAAGCTTTTTTCACTTAAATCTAGGACTTGTCTAGTGTGACCTATAGTATTTTTCAGAATAGGTACTGTACTCTTTTTTAGAGCTTTGTACTCTCTATTAGCTTAGAACTATACTTTTTTTTCCCCATATCACACAAAATGGCCTCGGAAATGGTCAAATTTTCAAAGCAAAATAAAAAATTCACATCCAACGCTAATATGGCCCATGTAAGTCTAAAGATAACATTTAAAATAATTATAAAATTTTGCGCTATTAAATTATTATTTTTACAATTTTAGTTAAATTATCACAATATCACTTATAGCATTAAGACACTGTGCCAATTCATGGGCACCGAAGCTGACACGTTTAGTATTACCTATTTGGGTCCGCGATAATATCCCCCCTATTTTTGGCCCACCGATCCCTCCTCGAATGATTTTTTTTAACCCTTACAAAAAAATTTGACAACCCGCAATAAATTTTTTGACCCCTCCTTAAAAAAAAATTCACCTTCGCCCAAAACTTTTTTGCTAACCCGTCCCCTCATTATGTAGCAGGATATGCCGCATTTTCTCTATTAAGACAATGAATACTCTAAACAATACTTAATCAATTCTCGTAAAAGTTTTTATCAGTTCACAATATTTTTTCTACAAATCTAATATCCCCTAGTGACTCAAGATGAAGTTGTATTTTGTGCTGCATTTGCTTATTTAACTGTGGAAAAAATTCTTGCCAAAGAAGAAATCTGGAAAAGTTAAACAACAATCACTTTGGAAAATATAAATGGGGCAGACATGACTTTTCTAGCTCAAAATTGCAAAAAACATTAAACCATTTTCATTATAAATAGAATTTTGTTTAAGTTTGCAAATTTGCTACTTAAGAATTAAGAAGAAAAAAAAACGACACAATTACTTCAAACAACCTCATTATGCCCCAATTCAAAACAATTAAACCCTCGAAATTAAAAATTTAATATTAATTTAAATTAGTTAGTTTTATAGCAGGTCTACATTTAACATTTAATTTGAAATTGATTTATATCATTTTCGTGAACTCTTAAAAACTGTTGGTAAGTATGCTTTTACTTTAACTTGAAATATTATTGAAATACAAAAATCGTTAACAGTTAATTCTGTTTTCTTTTATAACAGATCTAAAAACTGTTAAAACATAATTTCAATCTCTTAAAATTACAAACATCCCGCCATACGCCCGTCAAACGTATCGGCTTCATGGGCGGCCATCTTGTTTTCAATAATTGCTCTCCGTAGAGGTGGTGTTGCACCATGTAAAAGGAAAGACAGAATTTGTGTGACTTTTGTGAACAGTGACAGCGACATATTCCACGGCTATCTATGGTTTTGTATGTTAAAAGTTTTAAATGTTTGTTAACACAAAAAATAAGCCTAATAATATACATTTTTTAACTAAAAAAAGCGTATAGAGAAAAACACCCTACAAAAATTAAAACTGACATATTGTGTATTTACTAGAACCGCGGTAAACGCGGGTAAACTTGTGTTTAATAGAGCGCGATTTTCTGACGGTCTTGGAAGAATCGCGACCATAGTGTTAAAGTTATCGTTGTCGGCGAAGTTATCAGCCTTTAAATTGGCACGAATATAAAACTATCTATTTACCTCCTTCGCTTCTTAAAAATAAAGTCACTCAATCCAACTGGCAACAGGAACAAAAACTGTAAACAAAAACGTAAAAAACCACCCCTAAAGGTCGATTTTAATGAACTTCTAACCATCTAATTATCACGGCGGCTTTGACGAGAAACAAAAAGAACCAGAAAATCAAAGAAGCGTTGGCCGTGGATAATACGGTGACGTTTCAAAGTCTCTTTATTGTTTAGCAGAGTTCGCGGAGATAATCTTTTGACGTTTCTTAACTTCAATAAGACTTAAAACAAATTCAAGCTTTATAAAATAAGATTTTTATTCTACTTCGTTTATATTTAAAAAATAATGAATTTAGTAAACCGTTCAATATACAGGCAGACATATTTTTTTTATTGTTCTGTTTATTTTTTAAGAGAGTTACCTTTTTGCAATGCCCGGTTCATCACTCTACTCTTTTTTGTTTCTATTTAACAGCGTTTAATTCATATTTTTATTTTCCTGATCTATATTCTCAATTCCAGTAAAAAAGCTCGATCAGCGTATTTTAAGGCGGGTTTACCCAACTTTTCATATTGATAATTTATAACCTAAGCACAATTTTATTCATAGTTCATTCATTTAAACATTATGTTTAAATACATTATTCTTAATAGAACTGTTTACCCAAGTTTTTATAGTTATAATTCACAATTCATAAGCACAGTGCATAATTTAAAAGTTGGTTAATTTTAATTTTATGCACTATCAATATGAAAAAAGCAAAGAAAACATTTTGGTTGGTTGATTTCAAAATGAAAGTGATTGATTTACGCTGATATTAGAAAAAAGAAATTTAGCAAGAAGGAAGAATACCTAACATGTTGAGGGTAGGTAAAGAAAAAAAATTTTTTTGTTCTTCTTTTTTGTGAATTTGGTATGTTAATTTTCAAAATTTATCCTAATGCACTATGCTTATAAACTCTTGGATAAACAGGTTCTGTTAAATTATGTATTAACACTAAAATTGTGCTTCCACTACGAATTAGTTATGAATTATCAATATGAAAAGTTGGGTAAACCCGCCTTAAATATTACACTTCTTTTATGTTTTAAAGTTATTGCATAGGGGGGGGGGGGTTTAGTTGCTGACTCTCTTTAGAAAAACTCATTCGAGTTTAAGTTGAAAGCAATAACAGTCAAAGGTGATTATCGAGTACCCCGAGGTAATTGCGCAGAAAATTAGACCACTCATGGCATACTATGGGGTTATTAACGTCAAAAACAACGAAATTCGCGCGAGTTATGGCCCAGACAATTACTGGGAAGTTATGTATTGTCGTGGCGCAGTTTGTCAAAAGGATTAAATACGTCGAGAAGGGTTGAATTTAGGAGGACACAGGTGTAATTTTCGGGGGTGCGTAGGGAAACAAATAGTCTTTTGTGGTTTGGGAGTTGCTCGGTGTCACGCATGGGTTAAAGAATAAATTTTGGTTTGTTTAAATTTGGGGTCTTTATTATGAAATATTTACATAATCCGATTACAAGCGATTAAAGACCGCCCTTTTGGTTCTATATTAAGTTAATATTCTTATTATCAATCTAAGGGTTGTGTTTATACCTAGCAAATTTTGCCAATATACGATTAATTGTTATCCCTAGGGAATTTAGTAGAAACTTGTAGTTATGCAAAATAATTAGAAACATAAAGCGACATCATAAATTGAGCTATCAAGTAAATTCTTAAACCTAGGGCTGTATGTAGAAAAAGTAGTGTCATCTGCGAATCTTGAACTTTTGACAGTGATCATATGATTACTTAAATCATTCACATAAACAACAAACAGAAGGGGACCCAAGACCGACCCCTGGGGGACGACATATTTTAAATCTTTTGGTTCTGAGAGTTGGTTGTTAAAGAATACTGACTGAGACCGTTCTTTAAGGTAACGTTCAAATAGTTTTTAAGGGTCTGTAGTTTTTTAAGCAAAATGTCGTGGGAGAAGTCGAAGGATTTCGAAAGGTCACACAAGGTTAATACACTGTGCGAGCCAGCATCAAAGCCCTCGACTACATCTTCCAAAACTTTTATTAAAGCTTTAGTTGTGGAGAAACCGATTCTAAAACCAAACTGATCTTGACTCAACAACTTATTTTTTTCAAAGTATTGAACCAGACGATCTTTTAAGATTTTTTCTATAATTTTACCCAATACAGGTACTACTATACTTATTGGTCTATAGTTGTCTGTGATTTTAGAATCTTCCTTTTTTAAAATTAGGATAACCTTGCTTATTTTAAAAGATGAGGGAAAAACTCCACTTAAAAAGGATTTATTCAGAAGTGATGTAAAGTGTGCCACGAGCAGATCAAATGAGTTAGCCCATATTTTGTAGTTGATGTCTAAAAAATCGGCAGATGGTGAGTTATTTAAAGAAAAAAATGCATTGCATGCTTCTTGCTCATCAACAGGACCAACAAAGAAAGAACAAGAACTTTGAGAGGGGACACACAAAAGGTCACTTTCTTTTACTTTAGGCAACTCTTTGAGGACTTTATCAGCTACCTCAATAAAAAAGGTGTTTAGTTCATCCGCTGATAAAAAGCTTTCACTAAGTGAATTATTTATTTTGTTTCTCTCTGTATTTATTATTTTCCATCCCATTTTAGCAAATAATAATTTCACTGCAATTTTTAGGGGGGGGGGTGATAATTTGGGTTAGCATAACCCTCCCTCCAAGAAAACAAAATAATGGAAATTATACGTTTGTGTAATATTACTTCGGGAGTTTTGATTCATAAGATTTGGTATATATGTTAGGATCAACGGCCAATGGACGAAAAATATGACCAAAACGCGTTCTAGCAAAAGGTCCAGAACGCGTTCTGGTCTATATGCTGGTGACGAGGACAACTTCAACAACAAAATTGAAGATGTATCTGCTAAATATTATAAATCAAGCCTTATGATGGATTTCCGAATCAGCAGTGGTAGTGACCCTTGTTCTGGCCCCTTTATATTGTTGTGTATGCTGCTTATACCAAAACAACAGAAATATGCCTCCCAAATACTGTTTAGCTATCCTGTACGGTATAACAATATCCTCGAAAATATGATGGATGATTCCATAAATCACTATTTTCACCCTCCTTATAGCAAAAAACATTCCATCTATTCTTTTCAAATGTCTTTTTGACCAGTAGCTACAGAATGACCCTTCCGGAAGGGGTTCAACTAGGAAAATTTTGGTGTGAAAGCCGAGGGAAAATGTTTTTAGTTGCGTTGCATACTGGGGAAAAGAGAGTTTTTGCATAAACTGGTGCAGTATTGTTACAGCTAAAGCCATTTCACTGGTTAAGTTTGCTATTTGAGGTTGAAGTTGGACAGAGTACAGGGTGACCGTTTATAAACTTTTAATATACTTTCTTTCTCTAACTTTTGCTACCATCAGTTCAATTTGCACCTTTCCTACTGCCCTTTTGTGTCGTAATACGGGGTGATTCACCATATTTTCCCAACTACATAGCTCATTTATTATTAGAGATAGAAAAATAGTTAAAATGCAAAAGTTGCTTAGTTTTTCACAAATTTTAAGAAAAGTCAACCAAAATTTTCCAAATTTCATTAAAAATGTCAAATTTATTCATCAACTTTCTTATTTTGAATTGAACACCCTGTATATTTTTGAAAATTTCGATAGATCTTTTCTTTCTGATTTCAAAAATATATATGTAGGGTTTATCTTTAGCAGTTCTCGAGTGAAATAAAAAATGCCATAAGGGCGATGGGTTGGCTAAGGAAAATTTTTTAGTTTAGGTGGTTCTTTGTTCAACACATTGCTCTTATGGCAACGTTTTTATAAATTTGTTCAATGACTGTTCAAGACAAAGGTAACATATGGTATATTTTTGGAATCAGGAAGAAAGAATCTATAGAGGTTTTAAAAAATATACAGGGTGTTCTATTCGAAATAAGAAAGTTGATGTCGAAATTTGACATTTTGAATGATATTTCAAAATTTTGGTTAAAATTTCTTAAAACATGTGAAAAACTAAGCAACTTTTGTATGTAAACTTATTTTCTATCTTTGATAATAAACGAGTTATGTAGTTCGGAAAATATGGTGAATCACCCTCTACTAACAGCATATCGTTGTCTAAAGGAGAATCCACAGAGAACGAACAGGTTTGTACAAAAGCTCGGGCAAAAAATCTGAAATTTTTTGCGCGAACATTTTCATTTCATTTATATTGAAGCAAAATAGAAGATAAGTAAGATTCTATTAATAGATTTAATTAATAAGTTTAGTTATCAAATAAAATAGTAAAAGTATAAGTAGTATTTTAATATTTTGATGTTACACCACTGATTTATCATTTTATAAAATATATAAAAAACTCAAAATACGTAAATAATATGGTTGAATTGGTGCTCTTAACGAAAAAATTAACAGTGTTTTAAATAGTTTTACGGTGCGCCACTGACCCAACTTGTCAGAAAACACTGCGAGAAAATCAAAAAAAGTACACTTACACTATCCTTCAAAAAAGAAATAAATACTTGCATGTTTTCTTTGGAAAATATAATTTCACAATGATATTTTATCCCACATTTGATACGCCGCTGTAGCCAAACCAAATGTCTCACCAACTTTTAAGTCACATTTTTTAAAGCCCTTTTCCAGGCCTACAACATATCAAAAAAATTCTAAAATCGCCCGATGTCTGGGTTACATGGACCAGTGTGCGGGGTTCTTTATTTAAAAAAAAAACTGGCAAGCGAAACATTATTATTGGCTGTCTTAGTACTAAATAAGTTTGTAATTTTTGTCAGAACTGTTAATTGTTTCATTAAAAAAGGAAAGTAAATATACCCTTCGAAGTAAATACTTAAAATTCGGGTGGATATTTTTAGGGGACAATTCTGGAGAGCAGGTAGTTATTTTTTAGGACCCTGAGGGGAGGTTTAAATAAATTTTATTACCTTCGCCTCACTGTAAGCACCGTAGTACTCTTTTTACATTTCTCAGCGCCATTAATTTTATAATTCCCTCTCTATCCGTTTTTGACAACCCCAAAAAAGTTACAAACAAACTTGCCTTTCCTGGGTATATGGGGTAAACAATAAATGTCTCCATCAAATCGTTTCTGCGTCGGAAAGCACTTTATTAAAAAAAGTTATTGTTTAAAAACTTAAAAATTTAATTTTTAGTTTTTCTATTTTCACTTAAGTTCAATGATCTATGGTAAAAATATTGAATTCTTAATAAATTTCTATACCAACTCTTTTTCTCGAACATTTTGCCACATAGGCTTATGTATATGAAATCTCGTCTGTGCAAATGCCCCTTAAGATTTTAAAGGCATGATATTTGTTTGCGGCCCGGAAAAGAATGGCGCACAAGAGGCGTCAGATGTAGAGGAGCACTGGAAACAGATCAAAACATCAGAAAGATTTCTAGGCGAAAACACAAACAACAGAAGAAGAAAACACTGGTATGACGAAGAATGGCAAAGGGCCCTAGACGCCTAAAACAAGGCCAAAATACAAATGCTGCAGTGTCCAAGTGATAGAAACATCCAAAGATTCAACGACCTCAGAACGGAGACAAGAAGAATGATAAAAAGGAGAAAAAGAGGAGCTTAAAAACAACAGAGAATATAGAAAGGAAGGCAGGATAAGGAAAGGATACATACCAAAGACTAACATCTTAAGAAATGAAAACAACGAGCTCATAACTGACATAAAAGAAGTAATGCAAGCATGGAAACAAGTGTTCGAAAAAACTTTTTAAACATAGATGCAGTAACGAGGAACACGAAGAAGGTAAGGAGTATGTACCAGAATTCACACTAGAGGAGATTAAAAGGGCAATAAACCAATTAAAGAATAACAAGACCCCGGGAGAGCAGAAAACGGAAACTCTACCAAAGGAGTGGAATGAGGGTATCATCATCTCCGGCTGGCCTGTAAAAACTTAAGGGGAATAACTCTGCTAAATATAACATACAAGGTGCTATCAAATGTACTAAGAGGGCGCATATGTCCATATGCAGAAGACAACGTAGGGGAATACCAATGCGGGTTCCGACCCAACAGATCAACAACAATATAACATATATTTACAGCTGGGAGTTTAACCGAGAGGTCCACCAATTATTTGTAGATTTCCGCCAGAAATACGATAGCGTTGGAAGGCGTAGGGTACCAAAAATGATCATAAAATTAACCAAGATATGCGTACAAAACTCTAAAGACAAAGTTAGGATAGGAAAGAACAACACTGAAACATTCTCCATCAACAATGGCCTAAAACAGGGCGATGGCCTGTCACCATCGCTCTTTAACATAGTGCTGGACATGGCTATCAAAGAAACGAATATTGGTCTGGAAATATTTACAAATAAGGGCCCAGAAATGATCTTGGCATATGCCGACGACATTGAAACGGTAGAAAGCAGTACGATTAAAACAAAAGAAATGTTCATGAACGTAGAAAAGGAGACCAAGAAGGTAGGCCTCAGACTCAACGAGAACAAGAACAATTATTATGTACGGTTCGGAAACATGGACAATAACGAAGCAGAACGAACTAGTGCTAAGACGCTTTAAACGAAATCTTATCAAGATGATATGGGAGGAAAACCCAGTAGGAAAGATACCTTTAGGAAGACCAAGGCTCAGATGGAGAGACAATATCGGAGGTGATGTAAAAGTCTTGGGAGTACGAGACAGGAAGGCGGTTGTGTTGGTCAAGGTTAGGTGGAGACAAGTCGTAGATGCAGCTAAGACCCACGCTGCTGCCTGCCTCTGCGCAACAATATAAAATACTAAACACATAACACCGAAGCACACGAAATCAGAGAGTGGTATTAGGATCGTGACTATAAAAAACTAATTTTTGTATTGTAAATTCATATAACTTTATAAGTGGTGGCAATAAATTGCATTGCGACTAACAGACTTTTCGTTTATACAATTCTCTTATTCCTGTTGTCTACTCATCAGTTATGGGATCACAAAAGCTTAATTTTATTATAAACCTAATAAACATTTTACCCGAAAAGATAAAACAGAAATAAAAGAATGCATTAGCACCTACGAGGAAAATAGTAAATGACACTAAAAGTGTTTACGGGTGTCCATAAAATTAATGCCGTCCATAATTTTTTTTTTAGAATAAACTAAAAATAAAAATAATTTCATCCAAAAGTCAAACAGAATTGGACAAATTATTATTGCTGGTGTAAAGGTGACGGAATAATGATAATAAACTAAAAACTAAAATAAATAAATAGGCGAAAAAGAAATTAAAATAATTTTCTGACAGGTCTAACAAAAGTTTTCCGAAAATGTATAAAAGGTCTTTTTTTCAATTGAGGGAACTATTTATATTTTTTTAATGACCACAGTATGGTAATCAAGCCAGGTTGCTTTTCTATGCGTTCCTTATATTTTGCTTCTCCTGCTTTTCCAATATATCTTAACGCAAACTTTGTCCATTTTAACCAAAATCCTGGTGGATATACGAGAGTACATACAGTTTTCCCCCCAAAAAGGCCCTTACGATTCCTGGCAGGGCAATAAACTGTCCTGCAAGGAGCAGGAATCCCGCTATAATCTAAACACTTTAATAAAACGCAAGACTTGATATAGAAGTGAAGATTTCAGAGAATTCCTAACAAAAAGTCGATGTATAAGTATATGTCAGAAATAAAATTTTAGGCTACATAAATCTATTGTAACAATATGAGGAAAAATGACTTACTAAGATCTAAAATAGTACCCATCCCAGGTCTCAATATTTAAACCTGTGGAGGGTACTAAGTTTTAAAACCAATTTTCAAAAAACACTTACCCATACAGAAAAGACACAGAATTATTGATTATAAAAAAAGAATTTGATGTCCGTGTGATGTCTTGTTATTGATTATTTTTGTTATTGTAAAATACCACTGAAAAACTGCTTTTTTTTCTCAAAATATACCATATTTTATACGCCATAAATTTGGCATATAATAGCTCATTATCTGTTTTGAGGTTATAAAGTTGGTGATTAAGACCACCTATGGGGGTTGTTTAAATTTATAGCCCCCAGAAAGAATTGTTTTTTGGCAACTGGTAATAAGTTCGTTTATAATTTCCCGTTTTTACAAGGATTATTTTACCTTATTTAATTTTCCAATTTGTTCATTAACCAACAAAACACCTCCAATTTTGTCCAGAAAAACGCCATATTTTGAAACCATTCTCAGCAAAAAAAAAATTATTTATGAAGGCACTCCGAGCTAAAACACACACAAGTAAATGTCACTGATTATGCACGAAAAAAATACCAAACAAAAAAACCCAAAACAAATATATTAATCTATTTACAAACTGAACTTAAAACATTGAGGTTATCTAAGAGCTGAGTCGAGAAAACTTTCCTCAGTCAAAGCCCACTCATTTCAAAGCTGTAGCTTTCATCAGTAGAGGTTGGTGCAAGCCAAGGTACAAGCAGAGGTAAGAGATCCGAACACGTTGTTGAGATTTGAACGCAGCTAATATTTTGAAACTGACATTTCGACAGTGACAGAAATATAAACAAAACATGCATTTAAGTTTTTTAATACATTTCATAAATAAGAACACATTTTAAATTAATACAAAATTAATCTACTCCTTATTTTATTATGAACTAACGCGAGTAAGTTTTAATTAGAGTGATATATAAATCCAATTTTAATTAGTTCTACAGAGTGTTTTCTATTTAAATGCCGCGTGGGTTTAAGTTTTTTCATTTTCTCTTCTTATAAATTGAAACTTTCTTCTTAAATCCAACAAAAGATTTTGTTAAGATAATTATTCAATAAAAACAAATTTATTAAAATTCTTGTTATAAATCAATTTAGGGACAAAACTCAGGGAGGGTTGGTTTAAAATGCTTAAAAACAAAAATTTCACTTAAACTTAGAACCGTTCTAAAATAGACTAAACCCTTTTAGTAAATCCCACCGTTTGTGTTTAGAATTGCTATTAAATTAAAACCCGACTATCCATAACTGAAAATTGTAGAGATTTTATTACACCGATTTTATCAAAAGCATAATAGTATTTTTTTTTCTGCAACTTTTAAAAAATTTTAATGATTTTGCTACCTAAGTCGTGTTCTTTTTGGATTCCTGGAAAAGAATGAGCAAGAAAATATAGCTGTATTTTTTGCTCTGTATTTGTTTATTGTAACCTTACCTGTTTCACATGTCTCAAATTTCTCCCTAACCAACTTTTTATCAATCCAAAACCTATATTTTTGTGGCTTTTTTTATGGCGAATTGCTTAAAAGTTTTTCTTTTTAGATAAATAATCTTTGGTTGACACTAAAGGATGTGGTATCTTAAGAAGTCCTTCAGAGTGCCCCTCTCTTATGGACAATGATATAAGACGGAAATAGCATTTGGGGTGGAAAACCGGGAATTTTTCGCCAAATATATTTTCACCCGAAAGTAAAAAACAAAATAATTATACAGAGGCATATTTTTAAGAACGTGACCGAGATATATCTAGTAATGCTAACGGAGAAGAACTCGTTATCCTGGATAAGATAAGAAAACCAAGCCAATACATTAACAATTTCACTATATATAAGTTAGCATAACTAGGAAGAAGACGAAAAAGTAAAAACTTTGTTCTTGTGGGGGGAGGGGGGAGTAGAAATTCTTAGGGGGGTGCTTAAGTAAGAGCATAGACAGGTTGCATCGCAATATTGGAAACTATTTTATGCTTGACTTTTGGGGAAAATTTGATCTCTAGGAGTCGATATTCAATAGTACTGGGCGTGAAAGATTTAAGCCCCTAGGTCTCTTTCCCTGCGTACGCCACTGGGCCCAAAAGTAAAATTGTCAAGGATAATGTACGAAAAAGGAGAAAAGGCACATCAAAATTATTGGTCTTTTGTATTTTTTATTATTCTAAGCTGTTAAGGAAAAAACTTTGATTAAGGGAAAAATATACCTTTACTCTTATGGCAAAGATCTGGAAAAGAGATAAAAAAATAATAAGAAACCCTGTATGCAGGCAACTTTTAGTGTTCTTCTAAGATACAATAATCCATTTATTTGTTTCATGCTAAAATTATGCGAAGAAAGTCGATTTCCATATTCTTCAAATGGCATAATACTCAGCTAAAGATAAAGATCTGGAAAAAAATAGTGAAAACCCAGTATGCAGACAAGTTTACTACTCTTTTTTTATGCTAAAATAATAATGTTATTGTTTTTTAAGCAAATGCGGCCCCATTCGTAATCTCTGAGCAACCTCTTTAAGATATAAATTACCAGTTGTAAATATGTAGTAAATATCCATATCATATCCATATTGTAAACGAGAACAGATAAAGCGCTCTTAATTTACATTTTAACACTTTCCGCAACCTACGTTCACAATGAGTCGCCAGTTTTAAAAAGGATTTTAGGATTTAAAATTGCCTTATTCATAAAGGCTTGTCTAGAGATATGTCTGCGTGATAAGGAGGTGACAAAAGAAGGTCTTACAGGTCAGAATTGGTAATATTTCTTGCAGAAGTAGGAAACTATTTTTAGATCAATCCGCGGTTTCCTTTTGCCGAGCTTTTGTTTTATACAGGGTGATCCATAAGTTTTGATATGTTATAATTTAAAAACAGAGTTTATCAGATTTTTTTCTGGAATTCAAAATACAATAACTGCATTTTATGTCAATAGATAAACAACGTTTTTCCTATGTAAGTATTACTTTAGCTTGATTTTTTTTCTTACACAAAAAAACTTGACAATTTTTTTTTTTATTCTCGCGTGCGGAAAGTACTCACCTTCTGCACTCATTTGCCTGCAAAAAGTTGTACTTTTCCGCACTGCGTGCGGAAATTAATTTACACCCATACTTTTCCGCACTAGGATTTTTAATTATTGGCTTTTTTTTCTTTACGTCCACCTGACTCTACTTACGTCTGTTTGACGGCACATTCAAGTGGTCGTAAAAAAAAATGTACCTAACACGTGCGTAAAGTGACCGTTCCGCACTTGCTTTCTGGCCAAACTCCGCTTACGCGTCGTTTGACCTTTAAATTAGTGTTACATCACCCCTATAAATTCTGTATGAAATTTTACTTTTTCTGCTACCACCACAAGTCATAATTTCTCAAAAATTTATGTTTTAAAACAATCTCTTCTATCTTCCCTACAAAACCAAAGAGTTATTTTCCAATGTGTAAAAATGGATCCAGGATAAATTCCTATATTATCATTTTTTTAAATACTCAAATATGTACCCTTTTGAAATTAACTCTGTGCTTTGGAATTCCATTGCCTATACTTTTTGTGTTCACGACGTTTCGTTCAGCACAATCTCTGATCGAAACGTCGTGTATAAAAATATACAGGGTGTTTCAAATTCGATGCTCACCATAGGGATATCCTAAACGGTAGGAGATACGAAAAATGCAAATACGCAATTTGTTCCGGAGATAGGCGGAAAAAACCGAAATCCTCATTTTTAGTTTTTATTTTTCTGCGCCCTTATTCTTAAAGCTGTCAAAAAACGCTTAAAACTTTCTACAGGGTCTTTTTTAGGATCTACCTAGTGAGAGGTCCATTTTTGAGACTTGACGCTTCAGTGTGAGGAGCACTGTAAAGTTCATTTTTTCTTATGGACACATCCTTTTTTTCTTCTGCCGCTTGGTTTATAAAGGCAACAGATAACATTTTGCAAGCTTATTTTGGCAAGTCACCTGAGGTTTTGGTTTTATTGATCATGATCAGCCCAAATTTAATTTTTGCTTTAAACTTACTAAAGATATTTTGGTAATAACAAATAACTTTACCTAATATTTTAAAAATATGTTTTTTTTTCTGTGTTTTCCAATCTTTAAATTTGGGCTGATGATGGTCAAATAACTCAAAACGCCAGGTACTTGTCAAAATGAGGTTGTAAAATATCTGTTATCCTTTATGAACCAAATAAATGAAAAATAAAAACTAAAAATAGAGATTTCGGTTTTCTTCGCCCCTCCGGAACTACCCGGAATTTTTAAACTTTTTCTTTTGGTTTTGAGCAAAGCGTCAAATTGCGCAACTTTGCCCTAATTTAAACCTTTTCGTATCCTACCGTTTAGGAGATCCCCATGGTGAGCATCGAATTTGGAACACTCTGAAGACAATGGAAGTTCAAAACAGAGAGTTAATTTCAAATACAGCATTTTCTCAAACTTTCAAACAAATATATCCTTTTATTTGTTTCTATTCATACACAAAAATTACCCCTAAGACATTTTTTTGGAGATTGATTACTACAAATTTCTTGACATAAAATCAATAGTCATACGTATATCTTGTATAAGTTTTGTCGATTTTAGAGTCATGTATTCCATAAGGGCATATTTTCTACATTAAGTATCTAAATTTAAATAGGGTTTCACACAATATGCTAGAGAAGTTTCCGTAAGCTCCTGACCCCATAAAGAAGTTCTGAACATTCATTTTACATTAAGGTGCACATGGCTTTAATAGAGAACGATTTTTAAAATGTTTCCTGACTTTTTATATTTCTTTTATTGCGGTTTAGGGTGTTAATGATCCTTTGAGGTAACGGCTTAACGGTAAAGAGGGTGTGAAATTGAAACTGACGCGTGTAGGGAAACAGTAAGTATTATATACCCAGGGACCAAACTGGACTTTTTTTAAATTTTACTCCCTTACATTTTATTTTAGTCCCTTGGAGTTTTTTATCCTGAGGCGAAAAGGTTGTAGCCTGAAACTTCACTCCCGTGATTTATACGTTAATGTAGGGAAATAAAAACTAAAACTAATGATAAAGCAATCACGATGTCGGGGCAATATGTTGACTTTGATACACACACCACATTACTTTAGTACTTTAAACCACCGGGGTTTAAAAAATTACTTCAAATCTCCAGCAATCTGCGACAAGCACATCTCAAAAACTTTTAAAGGTAAACTTTATTTTCAAAATTTTATTTTTATAGACTTTCTAAGAAACTATAGAGTCTACAAAAACAAATTTAACCAAATAGACAATGAACTTGACAATCAATTATTTGGGCAGTCAAAGAATCCCCGATTTGTCCTGGAGTTTGGAAACTTAGCGTTCTTGGAAGAAATCCAGGCGAATTAATTATTGACATGCCAATATCGGGGTGCACGTGTAAGTGCCTGATCTCACCCCCAAAATCTAATTAAATTTTCATGGATTGTCAAACAATCTCAGATTAGATTGTTCACCTTTATTTCTTAAGGGGTTGAATTATTTATTTGCTGTGTTGCCAGAAAAATCTTAAAGAACCAAAGGAATTTATAGATATTTGACGCACCGCAAATATTATTTAAATATTTAATGGAAAAAAAAAACTTTACAGAAATATGCTTTGTGACGTAGAGTGCGAGAAGTAAGGAAATAAATGTGAATATTAGTTTTTACAACTGGTGGCTAAAATGGTGCTTTTCTGTACAAGCGTGTTTTTAAAAAACGAGCAACGAGTGATTTAAAAACGCGAGGAAAAAAAAAACACAGAAACTCTATTTTTTTAATATATTCATTATAAATATAAAAAACATACAGAAAATATAAAACAAAGGCATTTACTTCGCCACCGGGTGCTCAATTTTTAAATTTCGCACCATATGCCTGTTGGCCAATTTTTTGACATTATGGTCGCGATTCTTCAAAAACCGTCAGAAAATCTCGCCATTGCAACAAATCTGATGATTTTTAAACACAAGTTTACACTAACTACTTTTTTGTCAGAACTTATTTGCTAATATTCCTTAAAATTTAATTTCTTGATACTGTTCCAGTTAATAAAAAATTGGTAGTAGAAAGCATGGATAGAAATATCTCGAAAACTGTAGCTTTGAAAGATTTGAACCTTACAACAACATTTTTGATCTGAAAACCGGATATCAAAAGCAGCTTTACTTCTTAAGTTATAATTTTTTTAATGTATTTTAAAATTATTTCAAATAACTCGGAAACTAAAGCTCCCACAAATTTGGACTTTATAACAAAATTTGTAGTCCATATTCATGGAAACTTAAATCTGAAAACCGTATATCGCCTATTGCTTTTGTTCCACAGTTACAATTTATTTAAATAATTTATCCCCATTTTCCCTCCTTCAACAACCCACCACCCTACCCAAAACTTAATCAGTCCATGGTCAGCCGATAGAGGATTTTTGTACCAAATTTCGTTAAAATCGATTAAGGCATTCTTGAGTTATCGTGTATACACACAGATAACAGACCGACTGACAATTTTTTTTTCGTCGATAAAGGTGTTTTGGAACCTTGATAACTCATTTTTGATAAAATTTAAAAAGTCAAAATTTCACGATTTTAATAGTCCCCCATACCATATTGGGATGGTGGACTATAAATATGTAATATTTAATTTTTGTAGGCAGTTTTTGTAAGAAACCCTTTTTTTATTTAAAAATTATTATTTTTGTGTGAAAACAAATCTTTAAAACTTTTTACATACAAAACCATAAATAGCCGTCGCTGTCACTGTTCAGAAATGTCACAAATTCTGTCTTTTATTTTTACATGGTGAGAATTTTCGACACTTTGACGTTTATTGGTCCGCGTAGTAGCAATTCAGCTCCGCCGTAAAACTAATCCTGAAGATTATGTTTAAAATATTAAATTTACAAAATGCTATTAAAAAAAATGCGCACTTTCTCTTACAACGTTAGGTTAGTAATTATAAGGACGATATGTTTTTATTTTAAATGAGGCAATAAGTAAAAGTCGCCACTTTCCAGAATTGTGACGGGTGAGATTTTTTGTCGTTTCTGAGAAATCGCGACCTATTTGTGTAGAAAAATAATATAAATATTTTTTATTGCATTTAGGCGATAGAAGAAACTTTTAGTCCCTCATTTAAGGGATTAAAAGTACGAAAGTACATATATTTCTCTCAAATTTAAGACAAAATCTCAAAACTGCTTCATATAATTATATTTTCCAAGATTTGACTGAATCAATAAAAAACGAAAGAATGGTTTTTGACAACTTAGTTTGTTACCGTCAAACTGCCATTTTATTCTCAAACGCTATAGCAACGCTTTCAATGCACATCACTTTTCAATCTCAACAACAATATGATAAACACCCATCAGTCAGCAGAGTTGACATTTTAAAACTAGAGTACCGCTACGAGTACGAGTCCTTTTAATTCTTTAATTTCTGGACTCTAGGTTTATAATATACTATTTAATCTCTCAGCGAATGGTGCCCCCCTATTTTTTCGTCTCGGATTACAAAACTCATTAATTGGTTTTACAAAAGAGTGGCAAAGGTACAGAAATCTCTAAAAACTTGAATAAAGTTTGTTCTTTGAGTCTCCACGTAAACAGTTCTACTGTGAACCCCATGTATACCATAGTACTTCTTTAAATTATCCCCAAATTTATTTTAACTACAGATTTGAATTTAGCGGATCCACAAACTCCAAAATTAATATGTCACATGCCAATGTTACTAGGTCGATTTTTTTTTATAAAATCAGTCCGCTCCGTTGGGGTACCCTCAAAAAAATAAAGTCGTAACTATTTTTGACAGTTCCGCACGAAGTTTAAAAAGTTTCTGATATTGTTGTGATCTAAACATGTCATCTAGACATGCTCAAGTTATTCCATCAATAAAGTTGACATACTTAAAGTTAATAGACACTTAAAGTAAATATTTCAACGCATCGGTATCGGTATACGTAACGCGTTCGAAAGAAAGTCAAAATACACTACATTTTTGACTTGTTCATGCCATGTTTCGAACGATGCCTGCTTCTTTGACGGCTGTGATGACAGAATCTCGTTGCGTACGGAAGGATGTACGTATCGTTAGAGACCCACGAACATACGCAACGATTTCAATCAGCAGTTCTGTCATCGTATCCTTCAAGAAAGCGGGCGTCGTTCGAAACATCGCATAAAAAAGTCAAAAATGTAGTGTATTTTGACTTTGTTTCGAACGCGTTACGTATACCGATACCGATGCGTTGAAATACTTACTTTAAGTTTCTAATGTCGTTCATTATTAGAGACTTATCGGTACGTAAAGTCGCATAGCTTGACATTAATAAATTCGGTACTATTTTTCACAGATCCGCACGAATAATACATATTTTGGGCACTTTTCCTATCTGTTATGAGACGACTCTCCTTTTGATTGCCGGGGCTATCCGAAACATACGTTGGGGCAGAGCTTTCTTGTGCGCGGTACTATCGAAATAATGTCGACTTTAACTTTAATTTGTCAACTTTATGGATGGCATAATATTAGCATGTTTAGATGACCTGTTTATATGAAAAAAATGTCAGAAACCTTTCAACCTTCGTGCGGAACTGTCAAAAATAGTGCCGACTTTATTAAAGTCAGGCTATGCCGACTGTATGTGCCGATAAGTCCCTAGTAAAGGTCGGAACAAACATAGTGGAAGTCGTAAGTGGACATTATTTTGCATTATGAGCACAAGAAATCTCTGGCCGAACGTAGGTTTCGGGTAGCCGCCTCATAACAGATGGGTAAAGTGCCTAAAATATGCAGTAATCGTGCATAAATGTCAAAATTAAGGCCGACTTTAATAAAATCAGCCTATAATGCACCGATAAGTCCCTAATAATTCCGGATTTGGATTTCGGCGACCAAAAACCGACTAAAATGATGTGACACACACCTATATTTTTTTCAGATATTTTTTTTTCCAGTTTTTTCGATACGATAGTTCTTTAACCCTAAATAAGAATTTTTTTATTCTAAAAAAATTGGTGCAACTCAAATAATGCTACTTGACCATTAATAGTAGTTTATATAACAACCATGTTATGATGGTCATTAAACGCGAAGATGACGAGCGTGTAATGACCATAACATGCGAGTTAGATATTATTAAAAATATCAAACGCGAACACTCTTAAGTCTCTCTCTTCGTAATCTGACGTTTCAGTGACGTTCTATCTAAAAGGAACTTTTCATATATCTTTTTAAAAACAAGGTTTATTTCTTAAAAATGCGTGATAAGTTAATTTAACGGGACTTATTTTTGGTTAGGTACTAAAATTATATTGGATTTATTTTCGTTTAAAAAATATTTATTGTCTGAAAAATACAGAAAAATAATTCACATTTTTGCGTCAATTTGTTCTCTTATAAAATAAAGTTTCATCGCTTGTCACGCCATCTTGTGGTTTACGTCTAAGCTTTATTATTATCCTAGGATCGTAAATGAGCCATTAAAATCGTGTTAAGATGGTCGTAAAGTTACTATTATTCGTTGATCGTAGGTAAAGAGAATTACGTCGGTTTGTAATTAGCGGCAGGCGATAACGGCAACGTTACCGAAAAGCTTGTAAATCCAATGGAAAATCCGACTGCAAAACTTACTCAGAATTTTTTCATTTTCGTAATAATTTAAACACCATCAAAATGGTTTGCTATATTTTTACAATTATTTATTGATTGTGCTTGTTTATGATATTTTTTAATTGAAGATCTGTCGAAAATTTCAATACAAATCATTTTTACAAAGTCGCTCTTTTAAAATTCGTCGGTGTTTTTCATTTGAAATTAAATACCATAATGTGCTAAAGCTTAAAAAATGAAGTGCAGTGAATAATATGGCCCATTTGTAAGTTTGAATCAGATGCTAAACATGTGGAAACGTTAATAGGAATTTCACATGCTTTGGCTATGGATTGCGCCATAATTCAAACTGTCTTCGCCACTAATGGGGCTTATTATTTTTACCACTTTATTTTCACATTTTAAAAAGACCTCCAAGCCAATAAAAACAGTTTTTTTGCTTGCTATACATTTGTATTTTATGGAAGAATAGTTCCCAGATAACCTAAATATTACTCCTTTTCCTTTTATATATCATCATTTTCCGTTGATTTCTCATATTACTTAACTTTATAGCTCTTTCATGTTACCAATAAATAAAAAAAGCATTTATTTGATTCCATTTAGAATTATACGACATCAAAATACAATTTAGGGAAAGACTTTTATGAGTTTACGTAGGTTTTATTTTATTTAAGGTCAGTGGATACGAAACAAATGGTAGGTAATATGAGAATTGCAATAACATTTAGGTAATTTGTAATAGAATTGGTTAGGTTCTGCTTTTACTCTAATTTAGTTGCAAAATTTTTACTTACGCCCTTTAATCAGTAAAATATGTATAACATTTAATCGGATTCCACGAAACGCCTATTATTATTTTTTTTCGTTACTCCTTCTGCTTTGAAAGATAGAAACTATTATCTTGCTGGGTTACAAAATAGTTACATTGTAAGAGAGTTGCTTATTTCCTAAATCAAGTGTGCCTAACGGGAATCCAAAACAGTTGCCATACTCCATTGGACACGAAACATCTGAACATAATAGAGCGGGCCCATCATGGCCTACTCATTTGTCAACACCAAACAGCCAAATTTCAACTGTTTCCCAGTTACAAATACATGCCAAACAAAGTATCAACTGATAGTTTTAAAATAGTGAAATTTCTCTATAGAGCCAAAAAATCGTTAATCAAAACAATTTTTAAAGAAAATATGATATTTTTATTTACAGAAAAAACTCAAGGCTCTTTCTCCACTCGGGGCAATAAAATAAAATATACATTAACCAATTTTAATCTCATCAGTGTGGCACAAGCTATATATTCTCAAATTTACTAAACTATATTCTTAACTTTAGTTTTACTTAATGGAAATGAAACAGTTTTTGCATGATGCTCCAACAAACAGACAGATAACAGTGGGTTTTTACAACCTTTTATTTAACTTGCAATGTATATCTATGTATGTTTGTTCGGGTGGAATCTAGCAATTTAATTTTGACCAACTTCCCGACATCCGATCGGCTTTAAATCTGGCATGCTTATATAGTTGCGGTAACAACACAAGAATATAGTGTGACAAAATTGACAACTCCCCCCTACTCGAAAGGGGTGGAGGGGGTACAGTTGAAGTACGCCCGATTTCGTTGAAATTTGATATGTTGGGCCACTTGGGAATGGACATAACGAATTTCTAATCAGATTTTGAAAATTCAGTATGACGGATTCAAGATGGACGATTTTTGGTCATCTTTTGCTAACCAATTTTAACTAACTTATACACATCAGATGGCCTTCAAATTTGGCATGCATTTATAGTTCCAGTGGACATATAATAATATATCAGTATTAGGCACCCCTCCCCCCTACGAAGGGAGTGGAGGGGGAAAAACGCCTAAGTTTGTCCGATTTCAACGAAAATTGGAACATGGTGGCTTTTGGGGATAAGGAATACGAATTTTTGATTAGATTTTGAAAATTCAGTATAACAGATTCAAGATGGACGATTTTCGGTCATGTTTTGCTAACTAATTTTATATGCGTATGCGTTTATAGTTCCGGTGAAAATACAATAATATGGTATTCTCAGGTTCCCATCTCTAACGAGGGAAGTGGAAGGGGTAAAATATTTAGTTTGTTCGATTTTAATCCAACTAGTCATACAGGAGTTTTTAAGGAGAAGAATTATGAATTTTTTTTTAGATTTTTAAATTTTAATATGGCGGATTCAAAATGGACGATTAAGGGTACAAATCTAAAAATTAAGGGTTTGTGTTAGTAGTAGTAGTAGTTAGTAGTAATAGTTCCAGCGACAATACAATAATATGGTATTCTCAGATACACACTTCCCTCTAACGAGGGAAATGGAGGGAGAAAAGATTTAATAGATTTGAGAATTTCAGTATGGCGGATTCAAAATGGATGATTCTGGGTAAAAAATTAAAAAAAAAATTTTTATTAAAAAAAAACTTTTAAAGAACAAGCTTTTATTAAATGCTCTCAAAAGTAGAAAATAATTTTTTATCTTTCTTATACCATAATAAAGGCGATGGGCGCAGTTTAAAAATTTTAAGTTTACGATACGGTGACAAAGAGAGAACTACAAAAGAAGAACTAAATTCTTCTTCTTCTTTAAAGATATCCTTAGGTTATAGAATATTACAACTGTGTCTTAGGTGAATCGTCGATGTGACCGATATACGATACGTAAACTTAAAATTTTTAATTTTAATTTTAAGTATAAGAAAGATAAAAAATTATTTTCTACTATTGAGTGGATCTAATCAAATCTTGTTCGTTAGAATTTTTTTTTAATAAAAATTTATTGATATTTATATTGTTTGGTTAAAAGGTAACATCAAAAATTTTGAAAATATACTTAATATAACAAAATGGTACTACTAGCGTCTAACTAATTTTGAGATATATCTGTGGGAAAAGTGTTGGAAAGGTGTAATACTCTGATTCTCAATTTTTATACAGTAAATTCTGTTAGGTCCAGACAAGCGCGACTAGTTGATAAATTCTCCATTTCGAAGTGGTTCGTGAACATGATAAACAAATGAAGTGCGAAGTGGACTTCCTTGTTTACGTCATAGAGTGTGACACTTCTGGATTTCGGATCGGTCTGAAATCTATCCGCCCATTATGATGTGGTCTGATTTACTGCATGTGTATTTTAAATTAAACTAAGACCCTAAAGTAAAAATGGGGACTTTCAGTTCATTGATTGATTTTTGCAAAAAAATTTTGTTTTGCAAAAAGTTAGTGAGTTATCCTTATTTAGTCTAGAACACTTTCCAAGATTGATCTCTTCAATTCACACCCCTAAAACTGTTAAGGACTGAAATATTATTCAAATTATCCCTTTAAGTGGCTTTTACAGTCACAGCTCCCTCTTTAACTCTGTGTACCACTTTAAACACAAATGTATTTCTCAAATGTGGTCTATAAATTTAATGTCTTACTTTAGAGTGTTAGGCTCTTTATACCGCCTTTACATATTCACAGTTGTTGATTTTAAAGACGTATTTGAAATTTGGGGAATTCTTGATTTTTTTATGGCTTTTTTTTTGATTTGACTGTTTGTTTGAATGTTTGAGACAATGATGTATGAGATTTAGTAAGATCTAAAATAGTACCCTCCACAGGTCTAAATATTTACACCTATGGGGGGTACTAAATTTTAAAACCAATTAAAAAAAAAACACTTACCCATTCAAAAAAGGCACAAAATACCACTAAAAAAACTGCTTTTTTTCTCAAAATACACCATATTTTAGAATAAAATGCCCTAAAACTCATTTTTTTTGACAGGTTTCAAAATGGCAAATGGTGATTACGCCAGAAATTTGGCACATAATAGCTTCATTATTTGTGTTTGAGGTTCTAAAGTTGGTGATTTTTTAGACCACCTCAGGGGGGGTGGTTTAAATTTATAGCCCCTAGAAAGATTTGTTTTGTGGTATTTGGTAATAAGTTCGTTTATAATTTCCCTAACTCACCATTTTTACAAGGATTAATTTACCTTATTTAATATCCCAAGTTGTTCATTACCCAATAAAACACCTCCTATTTTGTCCAGGAAAACGCCATATTTTGAACACGTTTTCAGAACAAAAAATTATTTATGAGGGCACTACGAGGCAGAACAGACATAAGTGAAGGTTATGCACGAAAAATATACCAAATAAAAAAACCCAAAATAATTATATTAATTTATTTAAAAACTGAAAAACATTGAAATTATCTAAAAGTTCAGTTAGAAAAACTTTCCGTACTCAAAGCCCACTCATTTCAAAGTTGTAGCTTTCATCAGAGGAGGTTGGTACAAGCCAAGGTGCAAGCAGAGGTAAAAGATCCGCTGTTTTTGATTGAACGCAGCGCTAATATTTTTAAACCGACATTTCGACAGTGATAGAAATGTAAAAAAACTTGCATTTAATTTTTGAATACATTTCATAAATAAAAACACCTCTTAAATAAATACAAAATGAATCTACTCCTTATTTTATTGTTACCCATCTGAATCGTTGTGTGACATCAAGTATTAATTGGGAAATTAATTATCAAGGGTAAGTTTTAATTATAGTGACATATAACCAAAATTTTAATTTGTTCTAGAGAGGGTTTACTATTTAAACCGTTTAAACACCGAGTGGGTTTAAATTTTTTATTTTTTTTTCTTCTAAATTAAAACTTTCTTCTTAAATCCAACAAAAGATTGTGCTAAGATGATTATTCAATAAACAAATTTATTAAAATTCTTTTTATAAATCAAACTATGTCCAAAACTCAAGGAGGTTTGGTTTAAAATGCTTAAAACCAAAAATTTCACTTAAACCTAGGACCATTCTAAAATAGACTAAACCTTTTTAGTAAATCCCACCGCCATTGTCTATACTTTATTTATACACGACGTTTCGATTAGAGATTGCACTGATCGAAACGTCGTGTATAAATAAAATATAGACAATGGAAGTCCGAAACACAGAGTTAATTTCAACTCTTTACCGATTAAAATACATTAATCATTTTATAGTAGAAAAATGTAATTCACATGTTTAATTTTACGTGTGCGTTTTTTATCCATCTATCTTAGTTATTTTTTATATCGTTTAAATCATATATCAACTATAAGAATACTATAACAGCCGTGCCCTCGCATTTTTTGAAAAAAAAGCCGTAGGGATAAAAGGGATATTTTGGAACGCTTAAAATTTTGACAACTTTAACAGCCGCCGTGGTAGTGTTTAACAACCACTAACACTAGCACTCATCGATTTTACCAGAGTTTTTGGAACACATTAAAAACTGTCACTTGTAAAAAAATTTAAAGATGAGAAGAAAATAAAAAATTTGGCTTAATTTTACAAAATAAGTGTTTTATATGTTGGACCCTTATAATATTTTATATTATTTTTAAAATTAATTAAACCATAGTTATCTAAAATTAACCAGAAAAATAACCACAACCAAAACGAAATGGATTCGTAGCTTACGGCAGTGGTAGTGGTTAACTACCAAAACGGAATGATATTTAGCTATTGCGCAGACGCAGTATTTACCACAACCACTGCGAAGTGTCAAATAAGCGTTCCAAAATATCCCTAATAGACACTTAATGGACACTTAAAGTAAATATTTGAACGCATAGGTATCGGTATACCTAACGCGTTCGAAATAAAGCCAAAATACAATACATTTTTGACTTGTTTATGCGATGTTTCGAACGATGCCCGCGTTTCTGAAGGGTGCGATGACAGAACTTCTGATTTAACTGGTTGCGTACGTTCGTGGGTCCGTAAAAGGCGTGTTCGAAATAAATCCAAAATACACAACAGTTTTGACTTGTTTATGCGAGATTTTGGTCAGGCAGTTTAACGGCAAATTTCGTTATTCTTATAGTTAGCGTTACCCTAAATAAAAGTAACTTCAAGAGGTTAAAAATAGAGCGCCAATCTTTTGGCGGTAAAGATAACCTTACTTTTTTATTAACTTTTGTTGTTTTTTTCTTAAGTCTTTTTTTATTTGCTTTTTAACTATATGCAAGATATATTTGGTGGGGTAATAGAGGAAATCGAGCCTCTGCAAACTTATTTGTACACTCACCTGTTTACTAAAAAAAAAACGGTAAAAAATCACCCCACTACTACTATAAACGCGGTTAACAAAAAATGAAATGCAAAAATACACAAAATTTTTATAAAACAAAACAAACTTTTATAACCTAAAAATCTTCCACCACAGAATCACATCAAGTTTGGTTGGTTGTCTTTCTAACGGTAAAGGTAGTCGCTATTCGACGCTAATTAGCGCATGTTGTTACCTGGTTACCTTTAATAAAGGTAACAGCCTGACAGAGCGCTACTGCGCCTGCCAGAATAAAGGTAAGGGTAACAGACTGACATAAAACTTGACCAAAATCTCCCTACTGTTGATTGAAATCGTTGCGTACGTTGGAGGGTCCGTAAATTAACTGTTCTGTCATCACAACCGTCAAAGAAGCAGGCATCGAACACGTTAGGTATACCGATACCGATGCGTTAAAATATTTACTTTAAGTAGACACTTAAAGTAAATATTTCAACGCATCCCTATCGGTATACGTAACGCGTTCGAAACAAAGTCAAAATACGCTACATTTTTGACTAGCTGATGTCATGTTTCGAACGATGCTTGCTTCTTTGACGGGTGTGATGACAGAATCTCGTTGCGCACGGAAGGATGTACGTATCGTTAGGGACCCACGAACGTACGCAACGATTTCAATCAGCAGTCCTGTCATCGCACCCTTTAAAAAAGCGGGCATCGTTCGAAACATCGCATAAACAAGTCAAAAATGTAGCGTATTTTGACTTTGTTTCGAACGCGTTACGTATACCGATACGTATGCGTTGAAATATTTACTTTAAGTATCTAATGTCAACCGTCTAATAACTCTCTTGATACATGGTTTGGTACTCTGTTTGGTCTGTCAAGATGCTTACTAACCGATTTCGGAAAGCAAAATGATGACGACACCGTGACTCTGGTATCCTGTTTGGTATGTCAAATTGCATACCGTAGAATGGAGCATTTGCATTTGGTCCTGCTTAAGAAATGAAGACAAATAAATTGGATTTGAAATTTTTGTTCTTTTCAGTTTTAATGGATATAAACGTTTCCTTTCTAAAACACGCCGAATTAGCTCATACGTTACTCAAAGGTGAATATATCCTGAAAAATATGCAGATCCAGAAATTCTTTCGAGCGCAAGCAGACTGCGTCAGGCATGCGCAGTAGATTTTTCGCCTTTGGCCTTACCCAGGGCCAATCCTGATTTTTACATGATTTTCTTTGTTTTTCAAAGTTATTATGGTTACACACTTCGGCATCCTTGGGCCATTATAGTATCTCATAGTTTTATGAGTTAAATCATCCAAAATAGTGACCTTAGCTCAGGAAATGTCAATGTGACGTTCAAAAAGGGTCATGTGATATCCATACTTTTTGATGTCAAATAAACCTCAGAATTGACTGAACTTTGAGTGGAAGGCACATTTTGTAAAAAAGAAACATGCCTCGGAGAACTTTTTGGATTTTTTTCCGAATAAGCTAAAATCTCTTTCTAAGGCCACCAATTCAAATGTTTGAATATTGCGAACTGATGGACTTAAAAATAAATTTTTAGCTTATTTGTTATTAAAAAATTAAAAAAAATTGTCTTCCATTCAAATTTCAGCCAGAGTCGATTTCGATTTATCCCACTCTTGGTTAACCTTGGTCTTACAATTTCCCAGAAGAATCAGCAAAAGAAGGAGACCTCGGTTGCGTACTATCTTCGAATATTGTTTAAGTTTACAGATAATTGCTGATATTTAAATATATATCTAGTCAAAAGTTTTTTATTTTTATGAATTTCGGTATTGTACTTAAATGTTCAGATGCATATTGCTGCACCTTTCAGCTGATATGAACAGAAAAAATAGATGTAGATACCGCATCCTGTCATGTTCCATACCTTGAGAATCGGAACCAGCCTATTTTGCTGGTTCAGAATAGTTGCGGTTCTCAAGGTATGGATCTTCACAGGTTGTGCTATCTACGTCCATTTGTTCTGTTTATGTCACCTAATAGATGACGTAATAGCATTTTTAAAGTGAAAATTTAAATATCATCCAGAAATTCATAAAAATTAAGAACTTTTTATTGTATACACATGTAACCATAAACAATTATCTGTAAATTTAAACAATATTCGAAGATATTACGCAATCGAGGTCTCCTTCTTTTGCTTATACTCCTGGAAAATTCTAGAACCAAGGTCAACTAGAACCGTGATAAATCGAAATCGACTCAGTCCTGATGTTAATTTGACTTCAAAAAGTTTGACATGACCCATTTTGAACGTCACTCTGGTATTTCCTGAGCTAAGGTCACTGACAAATTATAAGAATCTCTACTATTAATTAGATTAACACCAACTTAACTGGATCACACTTAACAGTGGATTAGGGCCTTCTGAACTACTATCGCCGATAATAACAAAGTTGATATTGGTAAAATAGGGATTTTATGTCAACTTTGCTGTCAGTATGGCTGCGGCAGTAGGCCAAAGGGCGGCAAAATCCTGGCCCAGGTTACCAAATTAACTTTTTGCTTCCTACTATAAGGGAACTAAGTCGGTTTTCAGACGCCGTCGTTCTGTGTGTCGGTTGGTCTGTCGGCCTGCACCAATTAAATTAAATACTTGTGAGATTACTTGTGAGACCAATACCGTTTTTGATCTTTCCCCCATTACACCCTTTGAAATTACCCTCAAAAAATGTCATGCCCAAAAGAAAGATTTTTTCCTACTTTGTGATTCCTCGTTGGAAAGCTTACAAATATCTTAGTTTAATGGCGACAACATTTTTGTCAACATATATATAAGTTATATGACCACCTTATACTGACAAACTAGTGAAGACGTTACAAAGCTGCTGAGTCTGCAACCCTATGGAATATTTCTTCGAATCTTTATATTTTATTAACATGTGTTTTACCATTTTTAAGTTACTTTTAGTTTTAGTCTAGAATTAGATTTGATAGAAATCACTTGTATAATTTTGAACAAGAAAATTATAATTTTTTAAAAACGGTTTTACGGAGACTCGTCTTTTAAGTGGCGCAGTCGGTAGGATTCCCAATCGCGATAAATGAATATTATTGACGGTTCGTCTTAACGATTTATTGGGATTCTACGAACAAATAAATAACAAAAAGGTGCCGGGCGGTTCGCGAATTCGAATTGTTTGGATCAAGAGGAAGTTCCAGTTGAGTGAACTGAGTAGCTCAACGAGAAGATTTACCAAAGGATTATTGAACGTACATCAATACCGGAAGTATTTGCATCAGTGCCCTTTGAATGGATATCAGAGGACAAATGCTTGGACAGATCTTGATAGTTTCACTGTAAGTAATACTTTTAATGTCATTTAGAGGTTCCGTTTTCGAAAATTCTGATATTTCAAATTCTGATTCTGACTCAATAAAAGACGAAGAACAAACTTGTGTAAGTCAAAGTTCAGACCCGAAAATTGATATATTTTTATCGGAATTGATAGGAAAAGTTAACTTAGGGCTAGATTTAGGACCAAATTATAATATCTCTACAAATCTGCAAGCAAACTTAACAAAAATGGCTACACCACAACTAAAATCTGAGTATTTAAACATGATCCCCGAATTTCATGGGGAACCAGAACTATTAGCCAGATTTATAGAAATATGTGAAAAATTAATCACCAAATTTTACAACACCGCTGATACTAGCGATTTTCAAAATGAATATTTGATGTCGAGTATTTTGGGTAAAATTAAAGGTGAAGCGGCAATAAATATTGCCTCAAACACCATTTCTAGTTTTGTGGATTTAAAAGAAGCTCTTCTTAATACGTATGGGGATAAACGCGATCTTTTTACGCTTGTTATCGAAACTACAGAAATGAAACAAGGAAATGAATCGCCGTTCGATTTTTACAACAGATTACAACACCAGTTAAATCACCAAACTTCTTATCTTTCCACTCACGGCTCGGCTGATGAAAGAAAAATCATGGGTGTGTTTTGTAGAGGGTTATCTTTAAGAGTTTTATTACGCGGTTTAAAAGAGCCTGTTGGGTCCTTAATGCGAACTAAAAATCCAATAGATATGAATGATGCGCTTAAAATGCTTACAAACGATTTTCAAATCGAAAGTGCCCAAAAATTTCAAAATTCGAAACCATTACATAATAACATCAATCACACTTTAAACAGACCACGACCCAACCAACCTTTACAGTTAACAAATTATCCTCATAACCAGCTTGCTTCCACTTCGAATTACAGACAACCACAATTAATATACAAACCCGAACAAAATAAAAATTATTTTGCAAGAAATCCAAACCAAACAAACGTATTTAGGCCTAATCAAATACCCATGTCAAAATTATCGAAACCAACGCCCATGAGCGGCATATCAAACCAAACCTTTAGACCCCAACAAAACAAAAACTTTCCTTATCGACCAATGCAAAATTACGCTCAAAATAATCAATCAAAACCCCGGTCAAACTTCGTAATTGAAGAAATAAATAATATCGATGACCAATCGGAGGACGACCCTAAAATCGAATATCCGGAGGAAGAAAATCAGTATCTTTACACGGATTACACCGAATATTCTCAAAACGATCACGAGTTAAACGAGTTTTTTCAGGAACCAGCCTCGGAACCCCCGAATACGAATTAATGAACCTCACTAATAGCGAAAATAAACTACCTTATATTATTTTTCCAGAAAATAATCTAAAAATTCTGATAGACACGGGTAGTACTAGATCTTTTGTAAAACCAGAAATCGCACAAAAATATTTCCAAAAATCGATAAAAAATGACCCATTTCAAATCTCAACTGCTCACGGTACCTCCATAGAACATTTTAGCACGCTTATTCCCTGTTCAAAAATATTTAATGTGGATACAAAACAATTAAAATTTTATATTTTTGATTTTCACAACTATTTTGACTGTTTGTTGGGGATAGACAATCTATCCTTATTAAAAGCAAATATTGACCTTGAGAAAAACAACTTAATTACTCCCAATTCTCAAATAAAATTAAAATTTCATAATTCGTCAAAAAACACCAATATTTTATTCTTGCAACCAAGGTCAGAACAAGTAATTAAAATGAACATAAAAAATATCGAAAATGGTGACGTAATAATCCCATACACAAAAATTTCAAATTTAGAAATCCCGCAATGCCTTACGACGGTAAAAAACTATGAGGCCATTTGCACGATCTTAAACCCAACCGAAAAAAATTTAAAAGTTGAACTTTTTGACTCTTTAGAAGTCATTGATTTTAACGAGTATGAACTTCAAGAAAAACCTACACCAAACCTTAATAACGTTAACGTAAATAAATTTAAATTTGAGGTTTCGAAAATTAGAACCGAGCACATGAACAGCGAAGAATGCAAATTGACAATCGAATTATTAAAAGAGTATTCGGATATTTTTCATATCGACGGAAATCAGTTAACTTTTACCAGCCAAATAAAACATTCAATAAAAACATCGGACGAAGTGCCAATTTACACTAAATCGTATAGGTACCCCGAAATTCACAGAAATGAGGTTAAAAGGCAGGTCCAAGAAATGCTCGAACAAAATATTATAAGACCCAGCTATTCTCCCTGGTCGTCACCAATCTGGGTGGTACCCAAAAAGTTGGACGCTTCCGGGAAACGTAAGTGGAGGATAGTTATCGATTTTCGTAAATTAAATCTTAAATCAATAGGCGACAAATATCCAATTCCAAATATATCAGATCTTCTTGATAAGCTTGGGCGCTGTCAATATTTCTCTACTCTTGACCTCGCATCAGGTTTTCACCAAATTGAGTTGGCAGAGGAAGACATTCCTAAAACGGCATTTAATACCGAAAATGGGCATTACGAGTTTTTAAGAATGCCTTTTGGCCTAAAAAATGCGCCTGCCACCTTTCAAAGGGTGATGGATAACATCCTTAGAGGTATCCAAAACGAACGCTGTCTGGTTTACTTAGACGACATAATAGTGTTTAGCACAAGTTTGCAAGAACACATAAATCGTTTAAGAGAAGTATTTGATCGATTACGACAAGCAAATTTTAAAGTGCAATTAGATAAGTCGGAATTTCTCAGAAAAGAAGTGGCCTACTTAGGACACATTGTTACACCTCACGGCGTGAAACCCAACCCTGAAAAAATTAAAGCGATATCTTGTTACCCGATACCTACTACACAAAAACAGATAAAACAATTCTTGGGTCTCGTGGGTTACTACCGTAAATTTATCGCGGATTTTGCGAGAATAACAAAACCTATGACTGTTTATCTAAAAAAAGATGCCATACTTGACCCGAAAAATCCCGCGTATATAAAAGCCTTCGAGACGTGCAAAAACATATTAATTAACGAACCCATACTACAATACCCAAATTTTGAGGAACCGTTTAACCTTACTACGGACGCTAGTAATTTCGCAATTGGCTGCGTACTTTCGCAAGGAAAAATTGGGTCAGATCTTCCAATCGCGTACGGTTCAAGGACACTTAATCAGTCGGAAATAAATTACTCCACAACCGAAAAAGAATTATTAGCTATAGTGTGGGCGGTTAAATACTTTAGACCCTATTTGTTTGGCCGAAAATTTAACATTATAACTGACCATAAACCACTCGAATGGCTAATGTCATTAAAAGAACCGAATTCTAGGTTAGTACGATGGAGCTTAAAGCTTGCGGAATATGATTTTGAAACCAAATACAAAAAAGGATGCTTAAATCGAAATGCAGACGCTCTTTCGCGCGTGGAAATAAACACTAACGAGACAAAAAACGTAGACCCCCAAAATCCACAGGCTTGCTTAGATCGGTTGCGCGAATACGTCGAAAAAATAAACGAAAATTTGACAAATAAAAACGATCAAGAAAGTCAATCGATCGTCGTTGAAACAGGAGACTTGGACGATCATAATAACGCGGTCGAAGACAACGTTAGCGACCAAACGGTACACTCCAGTCACGAAAACCCAATAATCGGAATACCAATAGTTGATTGCCCTGTAAATTTTGGAAAAAATCAAATATTTATTTCGGAAGTAAATTTTGCCCCTGCCAAAACTTCCATTACCAGATTATTCCTAACAAAACAAAGATTTCACGTTCAACTCTCTCAAAATAATTTCGAAAAAGATGTAGTCCAGTTTATTAAAGAGTACGTGGTTCCAAAAATAAAGTACTATGTTTATTTCGAAGACCCAATTTACGAAAAATTCAGTACTGTCTTACAAACTTATTTTAAAAACTCAGAAATTCAAATGATCAAATGCTCTAAAAAATTAATCGATGTTTTATCTGAAAACGAAATACAGGAAATGATACAAAATAATCATGAAGGGAAAACTAATCACAGGGGAATCGAAGAAACTGAAAAACGCATAAAAGCGCATTATTACTGGCCGAATCAATCTAGAACAATCCAAAATTATATAAACGAGTGTGAAGTCTGTCAACTTACAAAATACGATCGAAAGCCAATACGCGTAGAATACAATGTTACACCCACCTCGATCAAACCTTTTCAGATTTTGCACGCAGATACTATCAGTTTGGAAAACAGCAAGTTTTTAACCATTGTCGATCCTTTCTCAAAATACGCGCAGGCCTATAAAATCGATTCTGCGCAAGGCATCGAAATAGCAAATAAATTATTAATTTATTTCTCTCATCATTGCATCCCAGAACAAATAATTTTTGACAATGGCGGCGAATTTAAGAACTCCGTTATACGTGAACTACTTGAACTACATAAAATAAAAATTCATTTTATTTGTTCCCAGCACCCAGACTCCAATGGGATAGTGGAACGGTTTCATTCGACATTAATAGAACATATTAGACTTTTTAATAATCAAGAACAGTTTAAAAATGACCCTGTAGAAAATAAAGTAACCTATAGTATTTTAGCTTATAACAACACAATTCATTCGGTCACAAATTTAAAACCGTACGAGATAATTACTGGCCATTTTGGCAACGAGTCACCGTTTAATCTGGACATAAATAAACAACTTATCAATAACTATATTGAAAACCACCGCGAGAAAATAAAAACACTTTACGAAAAAATCAATCAAGATATACAAAATAAAAAACAAGGAGTCATTGACAAGGCAAACGAATCGCGCGAAAAATTACCAGAAATCCCCGAAAACGTGTATGTTAAAAATAAACAAAAACAGCAAAAGACAAAAAATAAATACAAAAAAGAAAAAATATCTAGTTTGGATCCTAATCTAAAAACAGCCAGAATACAAACTACACATCCCAACACATCAGACAAAATACACATTTCTAATATAAAAAGACCCAAAAAGAAAATTAAAATTAAACCTATTTCAGATTCCTCGCCACCCACGCAAGAGGGTCAGGAATAACGAACATTACGCAAAACCTAGGAGTTCTGCCAATCAATCTAGGCCATGCCAGACTTCAAAGGACAGAACACACATTTGTACATTACTATGACTTAGGACCCCTACTAAAAGAATACGAAAACATAAAATCGCAGCACCTATTACTGAGACGGACTTATGCGAATCTCACCGTGTTAGAAAGAGAAACATATAATTTTAACAAAATAGCCCATTTCTATAACCAATCAATTTTCGAAAAACTCGAAAACATAAATATTCACCAATCAAAACGAATTAAACGAGGCCTTATTGATAGTTTAGGTTCGGTTATTAAGGGAGTAACAGGAAATCTAGACTCAAACGACGGGAATAAAATTTACAGCATAATAGATCACATGCAGCGTAATGAGAAGAGCATTCAAAATCAATTATCATTACAATATTCAATAAATCAAAATATAATTAACCAATTTAACAAAACTGTCCAAAATATTCAGCATAATGAACTTATGTTAAGGTCAAAAATTTTGCAAATGCATTCTATAATCAAAAACGGTGCTACCTCAGATGATGCAATTTTTATCAAAACATTGTACAATGAACTAATCTTGCTTTATAGTAGCGTGTTAGGCATTTTCCGAGAAGTAGAAAACTCACTGACCTTTTGTAAATTAAATGTGATGCATCCGAGTATTATAAGCTCGAAAAATTTAATTTTAGAATTAAAAAGAATATCCGAATTTTATAAAAATCAATTTCCTTTCGAAATTAAAACAGAGGATATTTTCTATATTGAGTCTATGATAAAAATTAATTGTCATATAGATAATAATAAAATTATGTACTTCCTATCAATTCCAATCGATACCGAAGAACAATTTGACTTGTTTCACTTAATATCAATTCCCTCAAAAATCAGATCGGATTTTGTAACAGTTTTACCAAATAATCAATATCTCTTAAAATCGCGAATAAATAATCAAATTAAACCTCTAAACGGCAAATGTATTACCCAAGGTAAATCATTTCACTGTCCTAGCTATTTATTAAGCAACAGCCAAACACTCTGCGAAAGGAGTATTATTATGCAGGGAACCGCCGACACCTGCACACTGACCAAACTGAAAATTGAAGAAAATCATATGGAAATCATTTCGGAACTAAATAAATATTTGGCAGTTTTTCCTTTTGCGGAAAATCTTCAAATTACTTGCCAAAAGCAAACTGAAGTCAAGGAGCTAAGAGGCATTTTTCTGATCACCGGAAACACATGCAAACTGTTATTTAAAGGAAAACAACTGCATTTTCAAGAAAAAACAATTGGCAGTCCCTTAATAATCAATTCACCCATATTGGAAATCAGTCATCAAGAATTACCTAAATTCAGTATTGATTTGAAAAAATTGGAATTTGATAAACCAATCATCAACCCTTTGGTTCCCTTATATAAAGAAAATACACTATCCGACTTGTACGTGCCTAGTGGTTGGACAATCTGTCTTTATGTCATATTGGTTACAGCCTTTACGTACTTTTGCTACTACAAAAAACGAGGAAAAAATAAGCAAACTTCGACTTTGGAATCTTCCGAAAGGGAACATGTTAGAGTTATCCTCCCAGGGGAGGCTTCCTTCTAAGGGTGGAGGAGTTATATGACCACCTTATACTGACAAACTAGTGAAGACGTTACAAAGCTGCTGAGTCTGCAACCCTATGGAATATTTCTTCGAATCTTTATATTTTATTAACATGTGTTTTACCATTTTTAAGTTACTTTTAGTTTTAGTCTAGAATTAGATTTGATAGAAATCACTTGTATAATTTTGAACAAGAAAATTATAATTTTTTAAAAACGGTTTTACGGAGACTCGTCTTTTAAGTTATATATAGTACATAAAAACTTAAATTTTCTGTGCCATATAATTTAGGTAATTGCGAAAAACGTAAAAAAAGTAGCCTTTGTTAAGATGCAGTTAACTGAGAAGTTCTGATAAGTTAGGAGGATAATAGGTAGAAAATGGGGCCTAAGTCCTAGGGTGCTACACTGGATCTACACCAACATCACACGACCAAGGTTCCAGTACGGTCCCGTGGTCTGGTGGAAGGGACTCAGTACCGACAAAAATGTATAAAGTTAGGCAGCCTGAGGACAACACCAAACTCAGCTCTGGTCACTATCCTGAGACTACCCCCTCTGCCCCTCTGGATAAGAAGGAAAGCGATAGCATTGCATCTAAGGGTCATAGATACACAGCTGTGGAAAAAGGGAAAATAAAAAGGCAGGGCATCTGGCGGAGAGGGAATTACCGCTTTCAGCATATAGTATTAAAAGCCGATAATACCGAATCAAGGAAAAAAGAAGTAAAGTGTAACCATACCACCTAGAGAGGCATGGACTAGGAGCGAAGTTGATTTTTCGGGCAATGCCATGATCTGCTTCACAAATCGATCATGACTAGCAGATAAGCAATAGAAAATAGGAGCATATCCTCAAGGTCGCTATGCTACAGTTTCTCAAGTGCAAGGCAGCCACGCGAGAGGAAGAAATCTGGACCGGAGCAGAAGACAAGGTTTATATATACACGGACAGCGAAGCTGCCATAAAAGCACTTTGTAAACCTAAAACACAATACAATACAAAGCACTGGTCCAGAAGTGCGCAAAGGCCATCCAGGATCTAGCAGGGGGAAAAAAGGTTAAACTTGTTTGGGTACGACATATGGGTGGCCCAAGTAACGAGATGGCAGACGAGCTTGCAAGGAAAGGGTCGGCGCAGACTTGCATACGTTAAGGCGGAACCTTACTTTTGATAACCAGAGGGCAGATGAAATACGTTATTACGAAATGAACTTACACAGTTCTTATTTAGAAGTGGCACAACACTCAAGTCAAGAGGAGACTGGTTACTACGCAGAAAGCGTAAATTAGTAGGGTCTCTGGACACTGAGCGCTTTAAAATCATTGGCAAGGATGAAAGTATTGGGAAATCAATTTAACCGTGGCGACCTGATTTTTTTGCAAAACTTTACGTCATTGCATTGGTTTTCCATGGCAACGCGGAGAGTTTATTTATTTTTGTCCACAGTGGGACACCAGTTTTTTTTTTGCACCGGGCCAAAAATTTGGCGATAGTTTACTTATTTTGATTTCGCATTCCGCGCTGCTAAAGCACATAAGTTTTTTTTACTTTCGCTTCCGTGTAACTCATGATTCGTTGCTGTAGCCCGAAATTGCCTTGCATCATCATTACCGCCGCTGTACGGTACCACCGCGCAAATAAACCTTTAGGTCCATGTGACTGCCTGTTTATTTTTCAGGCAAAAACAATTTTTGCTAATGTAGTACATTATTTGCCTCTTGGTGTGCTTAAAGACTCCGAAAATATGCAATGGATCAAGAAAAAATAAAAGGAAGCAAATTCTTAAGGTAAGACCTCGGGTTGACTATACATTTTTTGAATAAGTATTGTTGTCTTTATAAGGGTTTTTTCCTTGGTTTTTCCTTGGAAGGTAATTATACACTATACGATTTTCTGCCATTTTTTATTTTTTATGAAAAATTCTTTATGGGGGCACCTACTAGGGTCCCTAGGGCCCCAAATCCGGCTGCGCCCGATTTTTTTTTTAAAGAGAAAAAAGGGTGCCTGGAGGGGGGTTGTAATGTTTTTTTCATTGTTTTGGGTTGGACTGTGTTGGATTGGGTTGTTTTGGTGAAAAAAAATTAAAAAAAAAATCAAAAATGGCAGAAAACTGTATACTGCATAATTACCCCTTGAAATAACTATAAGGGACTAGGCAACGTTGTTAGGTACTCATTTTTAATTTAAGGAAATTTCTTCCTTCTAGATTCTTTTAAGGTGTATTCAGAGTTCCATAACTATAGCAAGCATATGCTGCTGTCCTCAGTTACTACGTTTATATGCACCTAAAAGCGCTTTTATATATTGATGGTTTTAAATAAAATCGCTTTCTTCGAGGGTTATGTCCTTCATTAAATGTCAGTTTAAAGAAAAAGCAAATAAAACAACATAATTAATTAATTAATTAACAACAGATTTTTTGAAAGACTAGGGTTTAGTATTTTCTTTAGGTTAGAAGAAATGCACTAAAGTGTTTATAACGACCCTAAAATGGGCCAACACTGTTCTTAACTAAAACAACCAGTTAACTCATTTTCATTTTAGTATCCTTTGGCCTATGATCAATGCCATATTGACACCAAACTGACAGAAAATCTACGTTTTACTTGTCAATTTGGTTATAAAAATGGCAGCCACAGTAGGCTAAAGGGCACTGAGGCCGTAGAATTTAACTGACCTTTTAGTTGAGAATGGTGTTGAATGGGCTTTTTTTGAGTGATAAACTGCTTCCAAATAAAATCAATTTAGTGCTTAAATCGGTTTTAGTGGTGTTTATATGACAACATTTTCAAACCATCCTTATATAAAAGCGCTTTAAGAGGCCTATATAAACAAAGTAAGTGTTCCATAAGCCACAAGCGGTATGCAGTAAAAGCAGCATGCATTTGTTATTGTTTATTTTCCTTGCATCTTACCTCATACCACTTGCCTTACGGAACTCTAAATACGCCTTTATTCCTCTGCAAAACAAGTTATTTTATGTAGGTACCTATATATAATAAGTATGTTTTTCCTTTTTGACTACCACTAACATATGTGGAATTAGGTACCATACAAATTAATAGTCCCACAGCCCATAACTTAAACTGTTAAGACCTTGCCGGACTTTGCATAATATTTATTTTTTATGTCCACTCAGATGATATTTTAAACATATATATACTTAAATTTGTAACTTTTTTAACAAGAAATGGACAAAAATTTTGTCAAAAAAATATATTTTGTCATTAAGCCCCTCTTGATAGCATTGAAAAGTTAAATTAAGCTCCTCACAGCTGATTTTTCAAGGATTGCTTTATAAGTATTTAAAACACATGGTCACATTATCTAATTTAAACATTTCCGAGAAATTCTGTTGAAAGGACCTTAACTTAAGGGCTCAGTTAAGGGTTAAGTTTGGAGGGGTCTCTAAAAATACCCCTTAGAACATCTTGAAGAACACATACAAAGTCTCAACGGTGAGGTAGTCATAAATTTTCATAGGCCTGGGCTCACGGACTATAGTGAAAATATTAGGTAAAGAATAAAAACATTATACAAAAAAATAGTGAGGCACATTTTGCTCACTTTGGCTCATTTACTTATTTCTATGTTTTCTCTACAGTAAAGCTAGAGAAAGTCCAGTTTTAATACCTACCTCTATGCACTTTTTAAGAGTTGAAAATAAAATTAGGACCTGAATATTTTTGTAAATTTAAGGTGTCCAAGATAAAGGACCGAGAGGTGAGGTGAGCGAAATTCCCCTCACGTTTGTTCAAGATTAAGCATACTGGCCTGAGGAAACTGTCTAGGAGGGAGGGTTCCTGAAAATACTAATAAGAAGGCTGCTCCACCTGGCAAAAAAAAACACCTATGTGAACAGTAGAAAAGAATATGCAATGAGGAATACAATAAGCCTTGCAATAAGCAAACTAGCTGCAGTATCAGGGATTTCCTAAATCATGCCTTATTGTAGGAAAGAAATCTATCAAGATGGAATGACACTGCTTTTCTTGTCTTCAAGGTATATATATAAAATTCAAAATTTAAATTCTTATTGTAACAATTTTAATCAGTCAGAGTATGTATGGAACTGAAAAACCGAGAAAAGTTGAGAAATTTATTCTTTGAAAAGGTCAGGAAATATACAAAAACAAGGAAAATCTGGAAGCCCATCTGGAAAAAATTGATTTAAAAACAAATTAGAATCATGAAATTTGTCAAACTAAAATTTTGCAGCTGTTTTCTTTTATACAAAATTCTTGAAAAAATTATAAGTTTTTTACAAATGGTTAGGAATAACTGGGAGACATCAGAGAATCCAATTAAAGGTTTTCTGTACAAACTCTGTTATTGACCTTATGTACTGATGCCTTTTTCATTTAAATCTCTTACCCAAAATTATTACTTCTTGTGCAAACTCAAAAATAAATAATTCAAGTAAAATCCAAAAACTTAATATTTAATATGCTTGCACACACAGAAATACTACCTATTTATTTTTGTTGGCATATAGGTAGGTACCAAATGTAATGTTACATCTCTTGCTATCTTTTATGTAAACTTGTGTTTTCTGTTAGTGAATCATTTATTGTTTAAAAATTTGAAATGTGTAGCTTCTGAAAGAGATACCTACAGGTCCAAAAATCTCTAATTTCCTAATAAAAGATCCTTTAATTAAAACTCTAATTACCAATGCCCAATGTAGTTAAAAATGCATAAGATAAGGTTGCGGCATAGATAGGGTTGCAGAAATACTTTCTCTTTTTTGGAGTTCTGTTTTGGTTGTAAGTGAACATTTATTAAAGTACTCCTTACTAGTACTAAAAAAAGCGTTGTAGCTAAATTAGACAAATGTTTACCTCTAATTTTTTTTATTTTCAGATTTTGGAATTTAGGCAAGAAAACTACCAGAATGAACAATACAATTTTTATATATTTTAGTTATTCACAAAACAATAACAACTATATGGGTAGAATACTTTAGCATTTTTGTGTCGTAGAAATATTTTTAGCAATTTTAATTAACTATATATAATAAAATTTTAAAAAATATGCTGAAAAATTACATTTTTACATATACACCTCATTCCAAATTCTCCGGACCCATTTCAATATGGCGGCTGATAATTAAACACAGAAGCTAAATGGAACTGTCATTGTCAGTGTCAAAAAACTGGTCTGCAGCAATTTGGAATGGAGTGTAATAAATATTTCAATTTAAAACATAATTAAATGTATTTGGTGTTTAGAATGTGACACCCTCCTATTAACACATTGCCCATGCTCACATGTGGGCATTTCTGTTTTACGTCTCAGGACCGCATGCCTACCAATGGTCACAAAACAGTGGAGGATTTGTGTCCACCGGTGGGCATCTGGTCCTTGGAAGTAAAACTAAATGCACACATGGCTCAACTTGTTGAGGTGATTATGGCCACAACATTATAAAAACCTATGCAATTAAATAAATTAATTAAAAAACTTATCTCAAAAATACTTATTAATAATCATTTAAATTAAATCTAACTTAAAAAAGAAAAGAATAACATGTTATTTTTTCCTTCTTTGGAACCGCAAACTAGTAGCTGTAGTTTCAAATATCAGGCTTCATGTGGTTAGGTTCTGAAATTAAAAAAAAAAAAGTATACGTGTATGAACTGAAAAAATATTTATTTATTTATTACACAAGTATCAACAGCACTGAATGCCAATTACAGATAGGTCTTAAAGCTACCCTGAAATAAAAAATAAAAAGAAAGTTATGCAAGTACACTATTTTAGTAAACATAAATAAAAATTAATTATTAAATTTATATTTCAACATTCAATTAAAAATTGGTATAAAGTCTAAGTATATATATGTTTTACAACATCTAATAAAAAAGCAGGTAGGTACCAAAACAACAGGATTATAGGACACCACCCAACTAGTAAAATAAAATATTTAAACAAAAAAGAAAAACACAAGTTAAAATACAATAAATTGAGAAAACAGTCAAATAAAAGAGATAACACACTAAAATAGATACATACTTATTTAAGAATATTTAAGTTAGTTTACCTATTGGTTTTCAGTTTATTTTCGACTAGTTGTTTAAACTTACTGAGACTAGTTGTATCTACATCATTATTTTAATTTATTTATCCATTCATTCAATTGCAAAGTATCTTCTTTAGAGAAAACATCAAAATTGAAGAAAGAGCTTGATAACAGATATTTTTTTACTGATTTTGGGAAACTTGAATCCAGATATTCAAGGTGGTGACCATTTTTTAAAAATAACTAATAAAAAAAATAAAACAAAATATAGGCATCTGATACATCAATTCAGGGGTTTTTGGGTTCCCTTAATCCATTTATGTGATTTAAAAATTTTTAGAAGTATCTAAGGGTTCTAGTAGCAGTTTTAAAAGTAAACATTTTGCATGCATGGTTGACTAATTTCAGTTTTTTTAGTTGATTTTAATTGGTACAGCTGTACATTTTATGAATCCGATTAATGCCACTCTGATACCCTTGTAAAACTCAAAATATTTAAGATGGGACACAAACATTTTAGAAGAAACCAGATCAAATACAGACATACACTGATATCATTCTTTGGATAAAAAAAAAATCTGGAGACAATAAAAGGATCTTAGGACAAAATTTTGGGACCTAGCCCAAACTTATATTACCTCTTAACATATATACAACTTTAGAAGACTTAAAAATATCCAAATCGATATATTTCCCTAAACTACCTCTAAATCCTCGTCTGAATCCCTATTGTAATAATTGGAACACCAAAATTAATTTTGGAAGACCCAAAAGACCCCTAAATTAATATATCACATATCTTTTACACCAATAATTTTTTATGTTGCCCTTTCAGGCTCCTTACATTACCCCTAAAAACTGTTTAACCCCCAAAATGAATTTAGTTAACCCCAGAATCTCCAATGTGATGTCTTTCTATCAATAGTATGTTGTTTTTACCCCTAAAACTCACCCTTAGGCCCCTTAAATTACCCCTAAAATTTTTTTTTACACCAAAAATGAATTCAGTTAATCCAAAAATTTCTTAATTGAGGTCACAAGTTTTTTTGTCATTTACGATTCTTTTTGCCCCTAGGAACCTTAATTATATTATTCCCAAAAAATGTTTATTCTAAAAAATGGAATCAGTGTTTCCAAAAATCCTAAGGTTAATGTATTATACGTGTGTACTTGATCTAGTTTCTCATGAAAATTTTGTGCTTTTAAGTCGCCGTCATCGCCATCTGGAATATTTGGGGTGTCAAAAAAAATATATATTCCGACAAAAATGGATTTTTATATAGTCCATTTTTGATGTGTTTATTTAAAAAAATGTTTACTGTTAAATCTGTTCTTAGAACCCTTATGGTGCCTATGTTATGTTTTATTTTTTGGAGTTCTCCCAAAGGAGCCAGAGTTTCATCACTTGGATTTGTAAAATAGACCCCCTTAGCTACCAAAATCCGTCAAAAAACCTTTATTATCAAGCGCTCCCTTCAAACATGGAAAAAAGCCCATTGGCACCTTGATTTATGCTTGAAATAATTCAAATTCATGTTCAACGAAAACATAACAGAAGTGTTTTTGAGTAATTGGTGAACACTTGAAAAACATTATACAATTTTAGTAGTCTAGAAATTACTTTTTAATATATTTTTTTCCATAAACAGGCTTTTTGGGGGTGACTTGAGGGATATGAGTTTTTCCAGGAGAAATTATATAAAAAAGTGGCTCGAATGACATCTTATTTAGAAGATCGTTTAAATTGCTTTACAAACATGCAAGATATTAAGTTTAAATTTGTCAAGGAGCGACAAATAAACAATTTCTTGCACAAAATTCAGGAAAAAACGTTGGTTTTAAAGTTACATTTTTCATAATAAAAAAGGGAATAAACATTTCATGATTTTTTTCTGATTGTTTTCTCAAACATATCATCTAAATAAGCCTACTTTTATCCTTTAAATTTTGGTGGTCAAACTGATCCGCTGAAAACGTTCAAACCTTTTCTTCATTCCATACCAAATTTAAAAGCAAATATCTTAAACACCAGTCATCCTAGCTTTTTAAAATTTTGACATAATTAATAGTAAAGACCTTTCCCCTTTTAAATTCCAGAGATAAAAATTACCCTATGAAATTTCCAACAGAGCCAAAAAGTATCTGTGAGTGTCCCCCTTCAAAATTGTTCTGTTTTGTTCTTTGTGTATAGTTTTTCTTTTTTTTTTAATGGAATTGAAATAGATGAGGGGAGGATCAAAATATGTCCAGAAATAGGTCCAGGAAATTTGCAATAAACAATAAGAGTTAAATTAATTTTTGATATCGGATCTAGACTATAATAAATTTTGTTTATTTAAGGAAGTTTTACCAAATATAATTGAAATCAGAAGCAAAAACTTACTTTGAGTTTATAGATTATTATTCTTTGTTTGGTGTTGACTCTATAGAATTATCTTGTTTTGCTATACATTTTAGTTGGCAAAATATCCACTGCTCTGTATGTTTGGGTACAAATTCTAGACTTTTTAATTTATAGATTATTATTCTTCTCTGGGTGGTGGCACTTTAGAATCTTCTTCTTTTTCATTTAAGGTAGTTGCCTAAGTATCCACTGCTCCATATGTTTTGTTGTTATATACAGCTCCTAAAAGAATAATAAAAATAACAAGAAATATTCTATCTCTAAATTTTGTTTCTATATTTTGCACTTTAGGCGAGAACAACCAATATTTCTTAAAAATTTTCTCTTGAGTGGCACATGTTTATAAACTGTTTAAAAGATTTTTTGCATAATAATTTTTCAGTTACAGAAGCAGAGGTTTGGTTTTGTTATCTAAGTTATAAGTTAGAGACAAAAGTATCAAGCCAAAGAAAATCAAGTTTTGTAATCTGCAGTTTTATTTTCCTGTGTTATGAGTTTTAAAATCTAAGCAGGTTCACAGTACATGATTCAACTTTCATAGAAGTGTTCACTAACCACCAGTTATGACATATACACATAGTATTTGATCCTGTGTATTTAATTTATTTGAAAGATGAGTGAGCAACCATTTATATTTTAAAGAATTTTTCCTGATTAATATTCTCCAATTTTCAAGTCACTAACCTATTTTATTCAAAAAACAAGAGAGACTAAGGGCCGGTTTCTCAAAAGCGAGTTTGTGTTAACTCAAGCAACATAACCTAGTAAAAATCTTTAAAAATCAGGTTAAAATTAACTCCAGGATAACCAGGGCTTCAAGGTGAGGGTAAGTTACATTGCTTCAGGGTTAACCTAAAAAAAAATATTGGCTTAAAAACAGCAAGGAAACGGATTTATAGCGCGCGAGTTACTTTAAGTTTCTGATAATCCGCTATTGAGAAACTGGCCCTAAGAATAACTTTTTATCAGTAAAATTTTCTACAGTATTATTTCATGCTGCTCACTTAATATATTAAGGCTAAACGGTATTAGTGTAGTAAACAGTTTTCTTTAGATACCTATTTAGCACTTACCTGAGCCCCTAGGAAGTTCAAATTTACCAGTGATGAAACTTTTTTAATTTTTTTTAACTAAAGCGGGAACTAAACCACCCAAATCCTGAACTCAAACCAACCCAGCACTTTTTAGCAATTCCAGCGATCATAAATTTTAACTCTTTAGGGACCCTAGTTAGTGCCTCCATACATATATTTTTCATAAAAAAAACTGAGTAAAATACTAAAATAAAAAAAAACCATTTATTGCACAATTACTTGCTAAAAAAACGCTACCCAACTACATATTAAAGTAACTGGGTTTAGTGTTTAAGGTTGCATTTACAAGTGCATTTATAATTGAATTTGAAACACTCCTGCTAGCTGTTGCCACTGATTTAAGGACAACAGGTTAACTTAAAAAGCATGCAGATTTAAAAATCGGCTGCTGACGCTAAACGAAATAATCATATTCTATTTTAAACAGGAGCATCAACGACTAGCAAGAGTCTCTTCAACCTGTAAATGGAGCTTTACTGACCTGTTTTGTTAATACTCAAGTATCCGTGTGTTTTTGAAACTGCTGTTGGGATCTAAAATATATCCTTAGGCCTCTAAGATTTCACTAGTAAACTTGCACATAACTTATGCCGCAATAATTTAAATTTTAAAAAAAATTGAATCAAAATAAAAACAAAATTATGTGAAGTTATCGGAATGTTTCTAGGCGAATTCCTAGTAATTCCAGCGAGCCAGTAAAGTTCTCTTGGTTCTTTGATAAACTCGGGGTAATGCTCGCGCAGCGCTAGGCCATTTTCGGCGGGCGACCGCACACGCGGAGTGGTTTCATATTCGTTTTTGAAAAAATATTTTTGAAAGATAAACATAACCTCGAATGGTTTTCTGTCAGAAAACGTAAAAATACCCTTCTGCCTACTGTGGGCCTTGTTGACAAAACACCTGCAGTTGCCATGGTATCGGGGGCTTTAGGATAGTTGGGGGCTTTAGGTTAGAGGGCGCTTTGCTTATCTTGATTTCCCAATAGCGAGAATCAACTTGCAGATAATGCTTGGAGCAGGAATAATTTCATTCAAATAGGTGTAGCCGTTCTTGCGTGATTGATGGACACAAACATAAACTACATAGCACAAGCAGCAAATGCGACAACACAGTTGTTTAGCGTACCTATAGTCTGTTGTTTGAAGAAACGTTAATTTCGTTCCTTTTTAAATATTCTATAGTATGCAATGTATTTTCTTTTCTTCTTAGTATGTAGAAGTGAGACCCTTAATTGTTATTTTAGCAATTTTAATTAACTATATATAATAAAATTTTAAAAAATATGCTGAAAAATTACATTTTTACATATACACCTCATTCCAAATTCTCCGGACCCATTTCAATATGGCGGCTGATAATTAAACACAGAAGCTAAATGGAACTGTCATTGTCAGTGTCAAAAAACTGGTCTGCAGCAATTTGGAATGGAGTGTAATAAATATTTCAATTTAAAACATAATTAAATGTATTTGGTGTTTAGAATGTGACACCCTCCTATTAACACATTGCCCATGCTCACATGTGGGCATTTCTGTTTTACGTCTCAGGACCGCATGCCTACCAATGGTCACAAAACAGTGGAGGATTTGTGTCCACCGGTGGGCATCTGGTCCTTGGAAGTAAAACTAAATGCACACATGGCTCAACTTGTTGAGGTGATTATGGCCACAACATTATAGAAACCTATGCAATTAAATAAATTAATTAAAAAACTTATCTCAAAAATACTTATTAATAATCATTTAAATTAAATCTAACTTAAAAAAGAAAAGAATAACATGTTATTTTTTCCTTCTTTGGAACCGCAAACTAGTAGCTGTAGTTTCAAATATCAGGCTTCATGTGGTTAGGTTCTGAAATTAAAAAAAAAAAAGTATACGTGTATGAACTGAAAAAATATTTATTTATTTATTACACAAGTATCAACAGCACTGAATGCCAATTACAGATAGGTCTTAAAGCTACCCTGAAATAAAAAATAAAAAGAAAGTTATGCAAGTACACTATTTTAGTAAACATAAATAAAAATTAATTATTAAATTTATATTTCAACATTCAATTAAAAATTGGTATAAAGTCTAAGTATATATATGTTTTACAACATCTAATAAAAAAGCAGGTAGGTACCAAAACAACAGGATTATAGGACACCACCCAACTAGTAAAATAAAATATTTAAACAAAAAAGAAAAACACAAGTTAAAATACAATAAATTGAGAAAACAGTCAAATAAAAGAGAGAACACACTAAAATAGATACATACTTATTTAAGAATATTTAAGTTAGTTTACCTATTGGTTTTCAGTTTATTTTCGACTAGTTGTTTAAACTTACTGAGACTAGTTGTATCTACATCATTATTTTAATTTATTTATCCATTCATTCAATTGCAAAGTATCTTCTTTAGAGAAAACATCAAAATTGAAGAAAGAGCTTGATAACAGATATTTTTTTACTGATTTTGGGAAACTTGAATCCAGATATTCAAGGTGGTGACCATTTTTTAAAAATAACTAATAAAAAAAATAAAACAAAATATAGGCATCTGATACATCAATTCAGGGGTTTTTGGGTTCCCTTAATCCATTTATGTGATTTAAAAATTTTTAGAAGTATCTAAGGGTTCTAGTAGCAGTTTTAAAAGTAAACATTTTGCATGCATGGTTGACTAATTTCAGTTTTTTTAGTTGATTTTAATTGGTACAGCTGTACATTTTATGAATCCGATTAATGCCACTCTGATACCCTTGTAAAACTCAAAATATTTAAGATGGGACACAAACATTTTAGAAGAAACCAGATCAAATACAGACATACACTGATATCATTCTTTGGATAAAAAAAAAATCTGGAGACAATAAAAGGATCTTAGGACAAAATTTTGGGACCTAGCCCAAACTTATATTACCTCTTAACATATATACAACTTTAGAAGACTTAAAAATATCCAAATCGATATATTTCCCTAAACTACCTCTAAATCCTCGTCTGAATCCCTATTGTAATAATTGGAACACCAAAATTAATTTTGGAAGACCCAAAAGACCCCTAAATTAATATATCACATATCTTTTACACCAATAATTTTTTATGTTGCCCTTTCAGGCTCCTTACATTACCCCTAAAAACTGTTTAACCCCCAAAATGAATTTAGTTAACCCCAGAATCTCCAATGTGATGTCTTTCTATCAATAGTATGTTGTTTTTACCCCTAAAACTCACCCTTAGGCCCCTTAAATTACCCCTAAAATTTTTTTTTACACCAAAAATGAATTCAGTTAATCCAAAAATTTCTTAATTGAGGTCACAAGTTTTTTTGTCATTTACGATTCTTTTTGCCCCTAGGAACCTTAATTATATTATTCCCAAAAAATGTTTATTCTAAAAAATGGAATCAGTGTTTCCAAAAATCCTAAGGTTAATGTATTATACGTGTGTACTTGATCTAGTTTCTCATGAAAATTTTGTGCTTTTAAGTCGCCGTCATCGCCATCTGGAATATTTGGGGTGTCAAAAAAAATATATATTCCGACAAAAATGGATTTTTATATAGTCCATTTTTGATGTGTTTATTTAAAAAAATGTTTACTGTTAAATCTGTTCTTAGAACCCTTATGGTGCCTATATTATGTTTTATTTTTTGGAGTTCTCCCAAAGGAGCCAGAGTTTCATCACTTGGATTTGTAAAATAGACCCCCTTAGCTACCAAAATCCGTCAAAAAACCTTTATTATCAAGCGCTCCCTTCAAACATGGAAAAAAGCCCATTGGCACCTTGATTTATGCTTGAAATAATTCAAATTCATGTTCAACGAAAACATAACAGAAGTGTTTTTGAGTAATTGGTGAACACTTGAAAAACATTATACAATTTTAGTAGTCTAGAAATTACTTTTTAATATATTTTTTTCCATAAACAGGCTTTTTGGGGGTGACTTGAGGGATATGAGTTTTTCCAGGAGAAATTATATAAAAAAGTGGCTCGAATGACATCTTATTTAGAAGATCGTTTAAATTGCTTTACAAACATGCAAGATATTAAGTTTAAATTTGTCAAGGAGCGACAAATAAACAATTTCTTGCACAAAATTCAGGAAAAAACGTTGGTTTTAAAGTTACATTTTTCATAATAAAAAAGGGAATAAACATTTCATGATTTTTTTCTGATTGTTTTCTCAAACATATCATCTAAATAAGCCTACTTTTATCCTTTAAATTTTGGTGGTCAAACTGATCCGCTGAAAACGTTCAAACCTTTTCTTCATTCCATACCAAATTTAAAAGCAAATATCTTAAACACCAGTCATCCTAGCTTTTTAAAATTTTGACATAATTAATAGTAAAGACCTTTCCCCTTTTAAATTCCAGAGATAAAAATTACCCTATGAAATTTCCAACAGAGCCAAAAAGTATCTGTGAGTGTCCCCCTTCAAAATTGTTCTGTTTTGTTCTTTGTGTATAGTTTTTCTTTTTTTTTTAATGGAATTGAAATAGATGAGGGGAGGATCAAAATATGTCCAGAAATAGGTCCAGGAAATTTGCAATAAACAATAAGAGTTAAATTAATTTTTGATATCGGATCTAGACTATAATAAATTTTGTTTATTTAAGGAAGTTTTACCAAATATAATTGAAATCAGAAGCAAAAACTTACTTTGAGTTTATAGATTATTATTCTTTGTTTGGTGTTGACTCTATAGAATTATCTTGTTTTGCTATACATTTTAGTTGGCAAAATATCCACTGCTCTGTATGTTTGGGTACAAATTCTAGACTTTTTAATTTATAGATTATTATTCTTCTCTGGGTGGTGGCACTTTAGAATCTTCTTCTTTTTCATTTAAGGTAGTTGCCTAAGTATCCACTGCTCCATATGTTTTGTTGTTATATACAGCTCCTAAAAGAATAATAAAAATAACAAGAAATATTCTATCTCTAAATTTTGTTTCTATATTTTGCACTTTAGGCGAGAACAACCAATATTTCTTAAAAATTTTCTCTTGAGTGGCACATGTTTATAAACTGTTTAAAAGATTTTTTGCATAATAATTTTTCAGTTACAGAAGCAGAGGTTTGGTTTTGTTATCTAAGTTATAAGTTAGAGACAAAAGTATCAAGCCAAAGAAAATCAAGTTTTGTAATCTGCAGTTTTATTTTCCTGTGTTATGAGTTTTAAAATCTAAGCAGGTTCACAGTACATGATTCAACTTTCATAGAAGTGTTCACTAACCACCAGTTATGACATATACACATAGTATTTGATCCTGTGTATTTAATTTATTTGAAAGATGAGTGAGCAACCATTTATATTTTAAAGAATTTTTCCTGATTAATATTCTCCAATTTTCAAGTCACTAACCTATTTTATTCAAAAAACAAGAGAGACTAAGGGCCGGTTTCTCAAAAGCGAGTTTGTGTTAACTCAAGCAACATAACCTAGTAAAAATCTTTAAAAATCAGGTTAAAATTAACTCCAGGATAACCAGGGCTTCAAGGTGAGGGTAAGTTACATTGCTTCAGGGTTAACCTAAAAAAAAATATTGGCTTAAAAACAGCAAGGAAACGGATTTATAGCGCGCGAGTTACTTTAAGTTTCTGATAATCCGCTATTGAGAAACTGGCCCTAAGAATAACTTTTTATCAGTAAAATTTTCTACAGTATTATTTCATGCTGCTCACTTAATATATTAAGGCTAAACGGTATTAGTGTAGTAAACAGTTTTCTTTAGATACCTATTTAGCACTTACCTGAGCCCCTAGGAAGTTCAAATTTACCAGTGATGAAACTTTTTTAATTTTTTTTAACTAAAGCGGGAACTAAACCACCCAAATCCTGAACTCAAACCAACCCAGCACTTTTTAGCAATTCCAGCGATCATAAATTTTAACTCTTTAGGGACCCTAGTTAGTGCCTCCATACATATATTTTTCATAAAAAAAACTGAGTAAAATACTAAAATAAAAAAAAACCATTTATTGCACAATTACTTGCTAAAAAAACGCTACCCAACTACATATTAAAGTAACTGGGTTTAGTGTTTAAGGTTGCATTTACAAGTGCATTTATAATTGAATTTGAAACACTCCTGCTAGCTGTTGCCACTGATTTAAGGACAACAGGTTAACTTAAAAAGCATGCAGATTTAAAAATCGGCTGCTGACGCTAAACGAAATAATCATATTCTATTTTAAACAGGAGCATCAACGACTAGCAAGAGTCTCTTCAACCTGTAAATGGAGCTTTACTGACCTGTTTTGTTAATACTCAAGTATCCGTGTGTTTTTGAAACTGCTGTTGGGATCTAAAATATATCCTTAGGCCTCTAAGATTTCACTAGTAAACTTGCACATAACTTATGCCGCAATAATTTAAATTTTAAAAAAAATTGAATCAAAATAAAAACAAAATTATGTGAAGTTATCGGAATGTTTCTAGGCGAATTCCTAGTAATTCCAGCGAGCCAGTAAAGTTCTCTTGGTTCTTTGATAAACTCGGGGTAATGCTCGCGCAGCGCTAGGCCATTTTCGGCGGGCGACCGCACACGCGGAGTGGTTTCATATTCGTTTTTGAAAAAATATTTTTGAAAGATAAACATAACCTCGAATGGTTTTCTGTCAGAAAACGTAAAAATACCCTTCTGCCTACTGTGGGCCTTGTTGACAAAACACCTGCAGTTGCCATGGTATCGGGGGCTTTAGGATAGTTGGGGGCTTTAGGTTAGAGGGCGCTTTGCTTATCTTGATTTCCCAATAGCGAGAATCAACTTGCAGATAATGCTTGGAGCAGGAATAATTTCATTCAAATAGGTGTAGCCGTTCTTGCGTGATTGATGGACACAAACATAAACTACATAGCACAAGCAGCAAATGCGACAACACAGTTGTTTAGCGTACCTATAGTCTGTTGTTTGAAGAAACGTTAATTTCGTTCCTTTTTAAATATTCTATAGTATGCAATGTATTTTCTTTTCTTCTTAGTATGTAGAAGTGAGACCCTTAATTGTTATGGGATAGTTTAGAAATTGTTATTTCCTTATAAACAATAAAAAGTAATAATATATCGCACATATAAAATTTAATCAAAAACCCGTGATCCACTCTAGAAAATTTTGAGTATACCAAAAAAATTAATTTTCTCGGCCGAGGAAGGTTTTGGAGGAAATCTTTACTCGATTTATTTAAACAGATAGGTAAATAAAACGTTCATATAAAATATGTTGTGTTTTAAATTCATATTGTATTCTCCCAGGCTTAAGAATACCCTTACACCCTTTATATCTTGCATATTTTTCGTTCTTACTTACAAACATTTGGCAAATTCCTCTCGCTTCCCCCCCGTTTAAGGCGACGAAGTCCCTTATTCGGGAAATAGATCGCCTTTAAATAAAATACTGTATGGCCTTAGCGCATGCCATCAAATATATCTTTCAGGGCTAAAAGTCATTCTGGAATAAGCCATAAATCCTATATAAATAAGAAGAGGAGCTGGACAAAAAACAAAAGCCCCCAAAAGACTTTTAGTTTGATCGGGACCAATAAATATATAAAAGAGGATTTCGAAGGTAAACCTGTACGTCTTTTAGGAGGACGTAGATTCTCAGCAGTATTTTAATTTAAAAGTTAAGAGAAATAGTTGGATGGAAGAAAGGATAATAGATACTTGAAGTAAATATTTCAACGCATCGGTATCGGTATACCTAACGCATTCAAAATAAAGCCAAAATACGTGTGCACATGATTTGTTAAAAAGTACTTTACAAAATAGGTAAATTATAAAAAAGTACAGATGCATAACAGTACTACGTAAAAACAATAAATACGCAAAACTATACTATCACAACATCGAAATACATCATAACGGACTGGGCTAAAACGTTACAAGGGCAAAAGTATACAAAAGCAAAATAGTGTAACGTATTCCCGCTAGATGGCGACACAGTACAAAGGCGGCCGAAAACAGCTGGATAGCAAAACCTGTGTAATATATTGCCGTTAGATGGCCGTACATAGCCGACAAATAAGGAATGCCATTGGCTTTATAGGGGTGAGGTGTTCGACCAATATGCATTAGCTTTGTCGTTTTGTTTTTTAGAATTTCATCGAAATGAACCAATAAAACTAGAAAATTGTATAGGTATTAGCAAGCTAAGGATTCCGTCATTCTTTTAAGCTTCTTTAATTGTTTTAAAATAACATACTTTCCGAAAAAATTCAAAAAAAGGATTTAGCTGTTTGCTTGCTTGCTTAATTGTAAATCCGGCTTAACAAATCAAACGGTGTCCATCACACCGCAGCGCCATCTAGCGACAATAATTGACATTATTTTAGGTTTGTACGGATTTGCCCTTGTAGCCTTTCTACGTACGTTCTGACCAATTAATGTTTTGCCGCTACTCAGTTTTGCCATTTTAAAATTTTTGATCAGTACTGATTTGTTATTGTAAATTTTAGGAAAATACGTTATATAGACTACATTTTTGACTTTTTTATGCGATGTTTCGAACGATGCCCGCTTTTTTGAGGGCTGCTATGACAGAACTGCTGATTGAAATCGTTACGTACGTTTGTAGGCCCGTAACGTTACGTACATCCCTCCGTACGCAACGAGTGGAATTATCTGTTCTGTCATCGCAGCCGTCAAAAAAGCGGGCATCGTTCGAAACACGGCATGAACAAGTAAACAATTTAGTGTATTTTGGCTTTGTTTCGAACGCGTTAGGTATACGAACACTCATGTGTTGAAGTATTTACTTTAAAAGTCTATTGTTTAACAGTATTGTATTATTAAGATTAAAAGTAAGCTATTTTTTTTATTTTCAGGTAAGTCATGATGCGTCTTAAAAACCACTGGCGACTTAGAAGTCAATTCTCGTGTAAGTATTTAGGTATTTAGGTATATTAGTAACATTAAAGAACTTTTCTTAAAGGCATAGATTTCTCTTCAGATATTAAAGAAAAAAATTTACCACTGGCAACGCCTTTTTTGATAGATTTTTTGAATCTTGGGATGACGAGGATAAGGTAAACATAAAATTAGCTAAAATTTTGTACGGTTTTTCATTTTAAAATTCTTAACAAAAACATTTGATGGATTTTTCACAGTTTATAACAAATCCCATTTTTTTAGCCATCCATACATAGTATGGAGGCTATTGGGAACGGCAAAAAAAGGTTTTTTTATTTTCCCTAAATATGGGTTATTTGGGTCATAAAAGACCTAAATACAAGATTTTGGGATGGTGTCAACCTGTCTGTCTGTCTATCTGGTACCCGATAACTTAGAAACCGCTAAACCGATTAGTATTTTTCCGATTTTGTCACCAGACGATGAGCTGATTAGTTTTTTGTGGGGGTGGAGAGTTGGAAAGAGGGTTAAACTTTTTTTTAAATTCTAACCGACAAACCGTAGTAGATAGCAACATGCGGCTTTTACATTAGGATGGATAATTACATGTTTAACAAAAATATATATCTTTATATATAAAAAAACTTAATTTTTTTTGTTTTTTTTTAAAGTTTTTTTAAAGGTTTTATGGATGGTAATGCGTTCCTGCTGGCGCCATTTATTTTAAAATGGGAGGATTATCAACCATTATTCCTTCTCAAGGCGCCTATACTAACAGGTGATCCCTTCATTTGACTGGCCGCCATATTGAAACGTCACATGGGTACTATAAACGGTTTTTTGCTAACAAAATGTTCGATTATCGTTTTGTTTTTATTTTTTAATTTTTATTCCTTTTGCTTAAGATTAATGTATAAAAATTTCAAACAATTAATAAGCAGTTTGTGCCGGAAAGAACCTCAAAGTGCTTTTTTAGATAGAGTGACTAGATTTTAATGTGCACGCCAAGAATTGACCAGTGATTTTATTGTGGTAATATAGGTAGGTTTGTAGACCATATATATATTGGAGAACAAAAAATGCAACACCATACATATGGATAATTAGTTGAATGAAAATTATTTGTGTGTATACCTTATCTCAAAAGAAATATTTGATAAATTTTTTGTCTTCTAGTCTTTCCTTTTTTCACAGATTTTTTCTATTCATTTTCAAAAACAACCACCAAATAAAATACCTTTTCTCGTAGTTTTTGGTCTTTTTGGATTGCTTACAGTTTACTTAAAAAATAAAAATTCTAAGAATTCGCGGTCGCCAACAATTTCATCATTTAAACGACGAGAAAGGACTGGCTGTGGTTTACGGGAAATTGTAAGAAGCCAATCATTTAACAGTGTTAACAGTTTGGAGAAGGTGGTCCAATGATGAGACTTATAGACGTCGTGCGGCTTCTGGGCGCCCTAGCATCTCAGACTTCTTGCTCTCAGAAGTAGACGAAACAGTATACGCCAAGTAAGAGATGTTCTAGTTGCAGCTACGAGTGTTTTCAAGGATGGTGTTTTCATATTTGGTATGGGGCTGACCCCAAAACATAACGCTCGCCGCTTGGAGTGGTGCAGAGCTCGGCAAAACTGGAATGACGAATGGAATACGATAAGCTTCAGCGACGAATCCAGGTTTTGTTTAGGCGGCCATGACTGCATATTGCTCCTGAAACAATGGACTTCTTACATGAACCTGGCTAGAGACTTTGGAATGGCCAGCAAGATCGCCTGACTTGTCGCCTATCGAACACGTATGAGATATGATAGGGCGCAGTCGATTACCACTTCCCCCTGGAAACTAAGATGAACTCTGGCATGCCGTAATGAGGATTTGGATGAGTGTTCTCAATATGATATAGACCATCTTATTTTGTCAATGCCCAATAGAATAAACAAGTCCATGTGCTGCTGGAGGAGCCACTAATTATTCATTTTTTTATGATTATCATGAAGGAATGTTCTTGGAAATGTAATCAATTACTAAGAGCATCCTAATGTATTAATACATAAATCAATTACTTTAAAAATATTCGTCCTTTCTGGTGTTGCATTTTTTTTGTTCTCCAGCTGACCAATAGCATATCTAATGCTTACATATAAACATATACTAAAAAAAAACTGCTTTAACCTGAATATAGTATCATACGATAAAATTCAAATCCATACTTACGTGACATCACAACGCCATATTGAAAACGTAGGGCTCGCCTGTCACTGTATAGATGTCTTGATTTCTTCTCATATTTCTTATATGGCATCGAAAATAGAGGAAGTTTATGATAAAGCCATTGCTTGGTCGGGCCAGAACTACTTGAGAATTTATCTAACAAAAACGGCAGTCACAATTCCCATGAAACAAAACACTCGAACAGTTAAAGACAACTTTGCTATTTTTCCTCACTGTTATAAAAATATTTTACCAGAAAAACAGACCAAGTTGCTATTTTATGTAAAAAGCTAAGACAGCGCTGCTATGGCCTTAACTTTATGGCTAAGCATTGTACCAGAGATGTTTTACTTTTACTATACTATGCTAATATCCATTCTCAAAGAGTGTTACTTCTTAGCGAGGTTAAAATATGGGGAGAGTTGTAGGAGCTCCTTCAAAAAATTTGGAATCCCAACTGTGGTGTGTCTTTATATCTTGGAAGTTTGTATGTAGGTATGTTAGAAAAAATCTGAATTATTTTTCCAATGAGAGAAACTCCCATCTTTACAATACGCGACACAGAAATTTGCTCCTACCACCACAGTATATTGTCGTGAAAATATAATAGATCTTTATAGACAAAGCAAAAATAAAAGGACAGAAAAAATTTTCCCAAGGTAAAAAAATTAAAATCATAAAAGCAATAAGTCAAAATATCAAAATAAAAAAGAAAAAGATGTATAGAACAAAGAACATAGAAAAGGTAAAAAATTACAAAAATATACAAAGATAACAAATCTTTTACAAACAATAAATAACAAACAAAATTGAGTAAAACAAATCTTCACCTATCTATGTTAAGTGCTTTGCATATTTTTACTTTTTTTTGATAGCTCACCAATGCAACAATGTATTTTTCGGAAATTTTTGTCGCTTGGGTATGTAACCAATCGGAAATTTTTCCACTTAATTAGAGAATGTTTTGTTTTACTTGTTTGCTTTAATTTCTTTATTTAAACGTGTTTACACTTCGCAAAAATGCAGTTGAACAAAATCAGGTCTTAATTTTTTTTAAATTATATTTTGATACATTGTTTTTACATAAATTAAGACGTTTTTCGTATTCTCCTGTCCTCTCCTTTCTGCCTAAAGGCGGAAAAGATTATTCCACCACTTGTAGTAACCTAAAGTTTATGTAAAATTAAAGAATATACTTTGTTAAGTCTTAAAATATTATTTCCATGTTATTCAGTAAGTAGCCATGTAAAAACCGCATAAATTTTATAAAAGGTGGTTAGTTTTTACCCTTTTTTATAGGAATTTATAAGATTCTAAAAGCTGTTCTGCCTTTCTTGTAAAAACTCAGAAAAAATCTATACTCTATGAGATTTAATTTAGTTTTTACAAGTTTCTTTCACATAGATACCGCATGAAAAACATATAAAACCTGTTAAAGCATTATAAAATGTCGCAAAACTTTGGGAATCGGCTTAACCAAAACAAATAATTTTGCTCACGTCGCGCCACAAAACGACAAAACTCATACTGACACCTAAATGCTATTTAGGCTACCCCATTTTGAACTAATAAGCCATCAGTTAAATCCTTCTTCTTCAGTGCTCTTTAGCCTACTGTTTTAACCAAGTTCACAAGTTGACAGATAAAACATAGGTTTTCTGTCAGTTTGGTGTCAATTTGATCGCTATAGTATGCTAAAGGATAATAAATCGAAAGAGAGTTAACTTTTTAGCTTTTTAGTTGGAAAGGTGTTGGTTTTTTGATTTATGTTAAAATTTTACTTATTTACCATGGCAACTGAATAACTCAGTCAATTTATATTTACTGGTGTCTTGTCAAAGAAAAAAATTGGCTTTGTTGAAAGTCAAAAAATTTTTGTTTTAAAATTATTTTGTTTAAACACAATATGGTGTTGAATTTTCTCACCGAGTATCGCGAGAATATAATCACGTGTCGAAGACCTCTTGTGGAACTGTTAGTGAAAATGTGCACAAAAAAGTATTAATCACGTCATTTTCAGTCGATTTCTTAAAATTTGCAATTTTTTCACTGAATTTAACTCCCTAATATTTTTCCTTAGCCCCTAAAATTTTATTTTACTCCCTAAAATTTATGTTAGCTCCTAAAGTGTAAAACTATTTTTTCCAAGTAATGACAAAAATAAGATATATGCAACTTTTGAGATATGGTTTCCAACATTCCAGACCTCCGTAACTCAGGAAATCAACTTGACAAACTCGTTTCCAGAAAAATTAATGACTTTAACAGCCAACTGCTTAGCATTAGACATTTTAGATAATGATCTTTACATAAATGTACAAATAACGTGTTTCATAAGTTTGAAATAATTCCGAGATGAACACGTCAAGATAATTTTGGATTTTCTGCTTGTGTTGCTCCATATAAAGGTTGACTTTGGCGTCAGAACTTTTTCTATCGTGTCGAGTCAAATTGCTTTATGACATAAAAATACAAGAACCCTCGCTATCATAGGAAATTAAGGACGGTTAGAAGCTTTTAAAAACTGGATACTTTGGACTGAACTACAATGATTTATACTTTTCATGAATCCTTTATTTTTTCTAATAGGTTAATTATGAAATAATGTTGTTCAATATTTGTTAACAAAATTAATGCAAAGAAGTGAGCGGTGATAAGGGTTGACGTTTTAAAAATTATTCATCCAACTAGAAGAACTTTTATTATTTTTGAACCAGAGTGATGTGATATGGGTCAACAGGAAATATACTTTTTTCGAAAAATATTTACATGTTTATTGAGTTAAGAGCTTATAAAAATCGCTGTAAATGAACAGTAAGACACATTAGTCTTTTCATTTAACGTTTTGGTATAAAATCATAGTTTTTAAGGCAAAAGTTGAAAGAAAACCACAGGAAGTAAAAGTATTTTTACTTAGATGCGGCACATTTCCATTTACAAATGTGATTAAAAATAAGATGTGCATTTAGACGTAGGTTTAAACAGTTTTAAGTTAAGATAGGCAGAGAACAAAGTTACGACCAACCTATAGGTTTCTGGTGCTGGAGTCAAATACATAGTTTATTAGTTAATTCAAAAAATGGCACTTAAAATGGCAAAATCTAGTCTCTGCGAAGTATAAGAAACAATTTTCGGCAGTTTTCAGTAATGATATATCATTAGGTATCGACTGTTTTTAAAAAACATAAAAAAATTTAAAATTATTACTTCTTTGCAATTAAGCAGCTTTTCCCCACTATTATGTCCCCGGCAACAAATCAACACATCAGGGTGCCGATTGATGAATTCCATAGGAAAGGTCGCACGGGAACGGTCACCTCCCTGATATCGACCAATAACATGCTTTAAAGCTATCACAAGTTATCCGAAACCTATCCGACCACGACCGAACGTTCCCAGGTGACCATTCTTTCGAATTTCAAGAAACGGCACCCTGGGCAGGCCTTCTGCTTAACGAAGATTCTGAACCACGGTAGAATTGCCCATAAAAAATTTAAAAACTGTAACCTTGTAGACATTAATAAACTGAGATTATTTGATCCATGAGCAATTAAGTAAAGGTAATTAAATTTTCTATGACTGAAGTCTTAAAAACTAGAAACAATTGGAGCAGTTGAGAAAAAATGGGGGTTACTTGAAACAAATCAGGTCATTTTTGTACACACTGTTGGCAATAACTCATTATATTATTATATACCAAGACCTTACCTATATGGTCTAGTTTGCTAATTTTGCTTTTGGGGAATTAGGAATCATTAAACCACAAAAAAAATAAGGTTTTGTAATCCCAAAAACTCTGTAAGCATCGTAAAATTTCAAATTTTAGGGGGTAGTTCAACAGCCATAGTACATTAATTTAATAGCACAAGAGATACGAAAAACATAAAGTTATATGTTGCTTAACAGAGTTTTATTAGCTTTACTGACTTTTTTTTTTAAAGAGAAACGTGTAGGTCTCTACCTTTTTTTACCAAAAAATTAAACAATACAACGCAAAAACGGTGAAAATTGCACAGTTTTTCCGAGTTCTCCCCCATGCACGTTTGCTGTCATTAATCATAAAAACCAACGTACTTGGAGACAAGCAAAATGGCCGAAAAACGGATGAGAAACACGTTTTGTCAACTCGAAATATAAAAATATCTGGGTAAAATATAATCTAATACATCTAAGCCAAAATGAAGCATACACATGATAAAAATTGCTTTAAAAACTTTTTATATATATACAGGTTGTCCAAAAAGTTTCAGCCTCCCTTAAACCTCAAAAATCAAAAAAAAAAAACTTAATTAGAAATAAAAATTGGTGCTAGAAAACATTGACAGTCCACAATAAAATCAATTATTTAATATCGAAAGGAAATGAAAGTATCTCGAAAAATGTAGCTTTTATAGATTTGAACCTTATAACAAAATTTTTGAGTAATATTTACGAAAACCAAATTCTGAAAACCGCATATCTATCAATATATCAATAGCTGCTTTACGTCTAAAGCAGTGGTTCCCAAACTTTTTCAGTTTGCGGCGCACTTACAGGTTTAGTATTTTGTCAGGGCGCCCCTACTCGCAATATGCATATATAGTTGTGTCCAACAAAGTGTTGCATATGTATAATGTATAAAATATATGCTTTGCAACTTGCCTACTGTATAGTAGCAAAGCGCAAGCGTTGTACAACACTTTATTTAACACCATTGTATCAGTTACAAAACACATTAATGAAAACAACTTCAATTTAACGCTCATATAGATTTATTATTAAACTAACACACAAGAATACATTATTATTGAAGGAAAAAAAATCAGTGTGATGGGTGAGCTTGGTGATCTGCACACATTTTTTCAAAGCGGGGAATAAGGCTTGACACTGCCAGTCTCATTTCTACAGCTACAACTGAAAATCCAGGGGAAAAAAGGGAATTAGAATCCTCAAAGCTTTTAAACTTAGAGCCGGATATTCATTTTTGACGGATACCTAAAACTTCACCAAATCAGAAGGAGCGAATTTTGATTTTAGGCTGTTGTCGCAAGAGAGTTCAATAAAACTCTCTTTTTCTAGTGAACTGAATTCTGGTGGAGATTGTGCATGGAAAGGATCTTGAATCCATGCAAATTTTTCGACATTTTCTTCTGTAAGGTATTTTGCAAATCATTCCGAGAGTTTCGACAGGTGTTCGGTGAAAAGGGACAGCAAGTCTTGAGAGATAACGAGCTCAGTAGAGGCTGAGAATTTATGCAATTCTGGAAAACAATCTTGACCGCCATCTTCATTAATTTTTCTTATCCACAATTGCAGTTTTTTCCTAAATGCTGCAATTTTCTCTGATAGTTTCAAGATATGCATGTTATTGCCTTGGAGAGACAGATTTAAGGCATTCAGTTCGTCAAATATATCGCACCAATATGCCAGTTTTACCAAAAAGTCAGGATCCTTAACGTATCTGGAGCTTGCATAACCTTCCTCTTCCAGGAAAATATGGATTTATTGATGTAGCTCGAATGTACGGGATAAGACGTTTCCACGTGAAAGCCATCGTGCACTAGAGTAATATAGCAGCGCAGTGTGTTCAGCTCCCATGTCCATACAAAAAATTTTGAATAGTCTGGTTTTTAGCGGCCTAGTTTTGATGTAGTTAACTACGTCTATGATACGTTTCATAACAAAATTCAATTCACAGCCCAAAGACTTCGATGCAGGTGCTTCCCTATGAATGATGCAATGGGTCCACATGGCATACGTTGCTTTACTGCGAATAAGTGCTTGCAATCCACCATAACGGCCAGACATTGATCGAGCGCCATCAGTACAAACTCCAATACACTTCTCCCAATCTAAATTATTCTCTGTTATAAACTTGTCAAAAATTTGAAAAAAGTCTTGAACCTTTCCGCTTTCATCGATACTTTTGCAGAAAAGAAGGTCTTTAACAATAATATTATCATCCAGGAAGCGTACGTAACGAATAAGATGTGCATCTTTATTAATGTCAGTAGCCTCATCAAGTTGCAGATCAACTTCCTTGCCTTTCCCCAGCTATATGAAGGATTTTTCGACTAATAGTGTTGTTAGATAAAGGTACCTTTAAAATTAGTTTTCCCGCCGATTCTCCTTTCATAATATTAATCATGTCGACAGCAGCCGGTAAAATAAGTTCTTTCGCGATGGTGTGAGGTTTCTTGCACTTCGCCACCCCTGTATGCCACTTTGAAAGAGTACAGCAGTGCGTTGCTAGGTACTGAAGTTTGTTGAGTAAACACGTTCTTTTGTTTTTGTACATTTTTCAACTTTCTTGTGAAAAATTCGCGTGACTTTCCAACCATCGTAGGATGAATGGTTTCGAGATGTCGTTTTAGCTTACTTGGGAGCATATTTTCGACCGCAAGAATTTTCAAACAGAGCACACACTGTGGTTTTCCCTGATGATTTACTTCTACTGAAGTAAAACCAAAGTTTAAATAGCTATTATCGTATTTGCGATGTTTGCTTCTTTTCACTCCTCTGTCACTTGTCGATGCTTGATCACTCTGTCTCGATCTATCAATTTCCTTATTTAATAAAAATCTTTCCATCTTGTGACTGAACTTTTTACGGAAAAACGAAGCAACACTTTGTATCACTACTAAAACTATATTACTACTTCTATTTATCATAACAGTTCAACTGCTTACAATTCCTCTTACGCTAAACTAACCTAGCAAAGTGGAGTAAGTGGACTATGGCGACTTAAATACTGTCAAAGAGCGCTGGCGAAAATTCTCGTCGAGCGACGCGCAGGTCCAATACGGGCTTCTGGAAATTCTAGAAAACTTGCTCTGCTCTCTCGGGCTCGAGGCTCAATTAATAGGGTATGCGGCGCCGGCGTTGCCAAACGTAACTCAAATTCTACCTTATCAAGAGCGCCTGGCGGCGCCCCTGGTTTCTTCGCGCACAGTTTGGGAACCACTATTCTAAATAAATAAATAACTAAAATAACTCAGAAACTATAGCTCCCACGAATTTGGACTTTATAACGAAATTTGTAGTCCATATTCATGGAAACCTAAATCTAAAAAAACGTATATCGTTACTTGCTTTTGTTCCAAAGTTAAAATTTTTTAAAATATTTATCCCCCTTTTCCCCCCTTCAACCTCCCACCACCCGACCCAAAAGTTAATCAGTTCATGGTCAGCTGATAGAGGATTTTTGTAGCAAATTTCGTTAAAATCGATTAAGGCGTTCTTGAGTTATTGTGTATACAGACAGACAACAGACGGACAGACCGAGAGACAACGTTTTTTTTCGTCGATTAAGGCGTTTTTGAACCTTAGTAACTCATTTTCGATAAAATTATGAAAAGTCAAAATTTCACGATTTTAATAGTCCCCCATATCATATTGGTATGGTGGACTAAAAAAGTGAGTTTTTGAATGCTGAAAAAATTCCTTTTTCCTAACGGTTTTTGAATAAAATAAAAAAAAACTTTTCAATAAGAACATTAAGTTATACAAAGAATTACCGAATATCATTTTTCTTGCTTAACTCATTGGTTTTTGCCATTTTATTTAAAAACCGTTAGAGAAAAAGGTAACATATTAGAAATTTTGGTTTCAAAAAGAAAATACCTATTTAAGTTTGCCACATCAGACACATACATGTGTGTTTAGTTTTTTTTATTGTCAAACATTACTGGATAATTTTTTTATATCGTTTATTACACTAATTTTTAGGTTAAAAGAACCGATGCATAAAAAAACTGTAAAACGTGTTCAGTATCTTGTTGTTAAATATTTTCTATTTAGATGTGTGGATATATCCAATTTAATCAGGGATCAAAGAACGTATACATTTTTCAATTAACTAAAAATACTTGACATTCTCAAAATAAGTCCATTTCTCCTTTGTATGCCCTATTTTACTTCCCAAAACCCTGGATTTTATCTATTTGCCCCTGTTTATCTTCTTGTAAAGTTCCACCTTTGAAGTCCCATTTAACCTTTAAGTCTCTCTTTGAAGGGTTGGTAATTATCAAAGGCCAAACTTTAAGGAAAACGACGTTAATTAAGAGGATTTTGTTGGTGTAAATTGTTTTTTTTTTTTTTTTTGAATTGCCTGGTGACTTTTGGTTGTTGCGTATAAATATATAAAATATTTTTTTAAAAAAGAAAGCGCAAAGTTGCACTTTTCGCTCGGTTGTAGAGAAAATCTTGTGTGTAATTCGAGCGCAAAAACTTTGCCGCTTTCAAAGTATTGCTGCGCTCCGCTTCGCATCATGCGTCAAACTTTTTTCTCAATAGGCAAAGTATTACTTTGCGCTCTTAATACACAAATATCTATTTTTTACTCTAGTGTGGAAAGTGCTAGATTTCTAAACTCATGTGAGTGTGAAAAGTGACTCTTTTCGGGAACTGAGTGTGGGAATAAATTTACCCTGAGACTTTGCCGCAGTCCGATTATTTTATAGGCTCTTCTTATTTCCGTCCACTTGAAAAAATATTGTAGGCACATGTGTAACGCGTCTTTTTTTTCACACTTGATGTCTAGCTTGTGAAAAAAGTGCACTTTCTACACTGGTGAGGTAAACTATAACTACTATATATATATATATATATATATATATATATATATATACTATATATATACTATAAGTCAAAAACAACCTCAAGATGCGAAATAACCAGAATATTATGTACTTAATCTATATAGTGAAGGGGCATGTGTAAGTCCTTGGGATTTTTAATGAAGGAGTTTTGTGACTATGTCACACAATCAAGTGTTACTGGGTGTTTTGTTCGCATACGTGTAGAAGGGGTTGACATGACGTCATCTTTCAAGATGGCGGCCAAAAATCATAAAAAATACAACTTTCTCAACTAGGCCATGATTATACCCGATTCCATATAACTCGAGGACGAGGATTCCAAAAAATTTACTTTTTAGGTCATCCGACATTAAGTGACCTTGAAATCGCAATAAACAAGATTTTTGCCATTTTTGCTTCAAACAATCTTAATAGTTCGACGTTTTGTCAGACCAACTTCAAATGTACCTCAAACTATTAGGCATGTATGCCAAATTCGATCCTCACAAAAATACCATACTAAAGGGCTCAACTATTCAAGCGAAGAGAACCAAATTTCGCAACAAAGATAAGAAGGTCAAGTCCAACAATTTTGTTAAAAAAATTTTGTTCAGCTATGACGTGTTTCAATAAGGCGGCTGATATATCAAAATGGCGACCTATAACCACATTTTATTTTATCCAATGTCGTAATAAAGTAAAAATGACAAGGTGGCCATCAATTTTTGTTGACATATCTCCGCTTAATATGAAAAAAAAAAGTTTAGTTGATGCAAAACCCCGATTGACCTTGAAGATACCATGTAAAATTGAAAAACCCGCTTTTTGTAGTGTTTTTTTTTCCAATTTACCACTACGCAAACACTTTAAGTGCCGGAGATGAAAATAACATCTTAGCCATAAAAAAACACTTCATTTTAAACCTTCCTACCATTTTTTTGTGATCTGGCGTTCCAGATGTTGGTATAACAAAACGTTAAATTATGGAGATTTTTTTAAAGAGAAAATGGCAAAAATCGTGCTTTTTGCGATTTTCAAGGTCATTTGAGATCGGATGACCTTAAAAGTGATTTTTTTGGAATTCTCGTCCTCGAGTTTTATGAAATAATCACTCACCGATTGCCAAAATTTTATTTTTTATGATTTTTCGACCGCCATTTTGGAAAATGGCATCTAAAACACCTGGTCCAGAATATCGTAAAATATATCTAACTTTTGCTAACTCTTTTATAGGTAATTTAAATGCCTTGATTGGCTAGACAAGTGAGTAGAACATAAAATTCACAGTTCCGAAACTAAAAACAACAGGCATATAGGTGATGTTTACCGGGGTTGGGTTGGGTTGGGTTGGGAGAGAGGTTTAAAATTAAGTGTTTATTTATGACTAAGACGTTAATTTCATCTCCGGCACTTAAAGCTTTTGCGTAGTTGGAAATTGTAAAAAACACTACAAAAAGCTGGTTTTTCAATTTTACATGGTATTTTCAACGTCAATCAAGGTCATGCATCAACTAACTTTTTTTTCATATTAAGTAGAATTATCAACAAGAATTATCTTTACTTTTTTACCTAATTGGATAAAATAAAATGGTGTTATAGGTCTCTATTTTGAGATATCAGCCGCCATATTGAAACGCGTCATAGCTGAACAAAATTTTTTTAAACAAAATTATTGGACTTGACATCCTTATCTTTGTTACCCAATTTGGTTCTCTTGCCTTTAACAATTGATGAATAGCGCTCTTTAGTATGTTATTTTTGCAATTTGTTAATTTTGCTGGGGTATTTTTCAAGGTCATGAAGCTTCAAACTGCATCAAACTCTAAGGACCCAATTTGGTATACATGTCTAATAGTTTGAGGTATATTTGAAGTTGTTCTGACAAAACGTCGAATTATTAAGATTGTTTGAAGCAAAAATGGCAAAAATCTTGTTTTTTTCGATTTCAAGGTCACTTAATGTCGGATGACCTTAAAAGTAAATTTTTTGGAATCCTCGTCCTCAAGTTATATGGAAACGAGTATAATCGTTCTCCGGTTGCGAAAGTTGTATTTTTTATAATTTTTGGCCGCCATCTTATTAATTATTAAGATTTTTTGAAGAGAAAATGGCAAAAATCTTTTTTTTTGCGATTTTTATGGTCATTTAAAGTCGGATAACCTTAAAAGTAAACTTTTTGGAATCCTTGTCCTCGAAATATATGGAAACGAGTATAATCGTTCTCCGGTTGCGAAAGTTGTATTTTTTATAATTTTTGGCCGCCATCTTGAAAGATGTCGTAATATCAACCTCTTCTACACGGATGCGAACAAAACACCACCTTCTTCATAAAAAATCCTACGGGATAGAAATTATCGACATATGCCCCTACACTAATATATGCTTTTATTATTTTTCACATTATCATAAATAACATTTTATTAAAATCTGAAAAAAAGCGTTAAATATGTAAAGTTATGAGAAATACCAAAATAAAAGCATCGTGTAGAATTTTAGGCTGTTGTGAGGTACATTTTGCTGTGCACCAACTAAATTTATTAATTAAAATGGAGCCGACACGACAGTATTCCGATTGCAGTTTTTTTTCTTTAATTTAAAAAGAAACAAAACTGGTTGTCTTTCAAATAAATACAAAATAGTAAAAATAATTTTGGTAAACACACAAAAAGGGTTACAAATTACCTAAAGGAGAGGATTAAAACTAACTGGAGACAACAAGTTGTTTATCGGATATACCGGGTGTCCCAAGGTGAGTAACCTATTAGAATATTTTGGAAACTATAAAATGGAAACTTTTCAAACTTTCTATTCTAACATAAGTCAATGTAAACTATCTTTATGAAATACTCTCATATTTGCAGTGTTGCCATTTGCAGGGAAACTTAGCAACAACTTTCTTATTTTAAATTGAACACCCTGTATATTTTCGCATTTTTGGATTCTACAAAATATTTTAGGTACATTTAATGTATAATGTCGTATACTATAAACCGTTTTTAAAATATTGATAGGTGAAAATTGACATTTTTTAAATATGACAGCCCGTAACATCAAAACGGTTAAGGATAGAGCAAAACGGTTTTTACATTCGTATCTTGATTTTTTACAAGCTATCGTTTTATACTATTTTTAACCAAGGGTTAAACTAACTTTGGATATATTAACCCTGGGTTTAGATATAAAACGATGGCTTGTGAAAAGCCAAGATACGAATGTAAAAACCGTTTTGCTCTATTCTTAACCGTTTCGATGCTACGGGCTGTCAAATTTAAAAAAATGTCAATTTTCACCTGTCAATATTTTAAAAACAGTTGAACATAGGTATAGGATATTATACATAAAATGTACCTAAAATATTTTGTAGAATCCAAAAATTTAAAAATACACAGGGTGTTCAATTTAAAATAGGAAAGTTTTTGCCAAGTTTTCCTGCAAATGGCAACACTGCAAATATGAAACTATTTCATAAAGATAGTTTAGATATGTTAGAATAGAAAGTTCGAGAAGTTTCGATTGCATAGTTTCCAAAATATTCTAATAGGTTACTCACCTTGGGACACCCGGTATACCAAACAATACTTTTAAGCATTTGCGGCATCGACGTACTAACTAATCGATTGCTTTTAATTATTGAACGAAAATTAAAAGCCGACCAATAAAACAATAAACACATTTTTTTGTCAAATACCTAGTCAATCGATTGCACGTCTCTATATACAAGGTGGTCCAATAAGACTGGACCCCAGATGGGTAGTCCAATTACTGACCACAAACTGGGAAAAATGTTCTTGCATCAATTGAGGCCAGCTTTCCCAGAGCCGATCTATAAGAGCTATAAGATTTTTCCAGATAAATTCGGTAGCCAGTCTTGGACCAACCTTTAGGTATAGTTTGTACAGTGTTACTGTTTATTATAAAGTTCTACCTGGGAAAACTTTTTTATTATTTGTCCCACATTGATAAACGAAAAAGTGAATTACTCATTACACTTTGTTTTTTTTTAATCACCCGTTACACGCAGGATGGCCATGAGGTCCTTTTTTTTAATGGAACACCCTGCATAATTTTCAAAATTTCGATAGATCTTCTTTTTCTGATTCCAAAAATATACAATATGTAACCATTATCTTGAATGGTCATTGAGTATTCACAAGAACGTTGCCACTTTTTTTTGGAATCGGAAAGAAAAGGTCTATCAAAATTTTATAAAATATATAGTGTATTCAATTTAAAAAAAAAAACCCATGACCACTCTGCGTGTAGAGAAAAAAACTCAAAATGTTACAGAAATCTTCCTAATCTAAAAGGTTTTCTTAAGTGGAATCCTTAGCATTAAACAACAGCTTTATACTTCTCTTTGGTATAATCCTTAATAGAGTACGGAATTATTGAGTGGGGAGGTACTTATCCCGAATAGCACAGAAAAAATTAATAAAGCTAATATTGGGTCTTGCCACTGCTTTCCCTTTAAAGGAACTATTCCCTTAATCGCAACTGCTGATAATACGATAAAAAAAAACCCTTTACAAGTTATCCATGTGTCAACTACAAAGAATAACTCTATCTCAATGCAATCAGAGCATTACCAAAACAACACCAGATTTCCAACTAATCTAAATGTTGTGACTACATGGAAAAAAAATGCATAGTATTTTTTACTATTTTGTCTTTTAAAGAAATTATTTTAGGACGTAAAACATTTTCATTAAATTTCTAATAGAGCATGTTTTCAATTCAAATATATTTTTTATGTTTAATTAGTTTATTTTAAAAATGAATACCTGAGATGGTTATTTTTTTAAAACAAAAAGACAACTTTTTAACTGCTGTCTTTAACATACAGATATTTTAGGAATTATTAAAGTCCAAAATCCGAACATTTTATGGAGGAAAATACCAGGATTTTAGTTTATAAAACAAGATTTATTAATTTACAAAATTAAAATACAATATATTAAGCTTCTCCTTAAAAACAAAGCTGTTAATAAAAGATATATTCAAATTCCAGTATACAAGATTTTAAGATAAATAACAGTTAGTCAGTTCTTGTGCAAAGCTCGAAGGGTAATCTTGCAAATTGAAATCCGCGCGCAAAAAACGATGCCGACGTGATTCGATCAAATACCACCAATCTGTAGGGATTTTGTGTATTTGGGTGGTATTGCGGGTACTCATTCGAGTAAAACATTTTTTTAAGTGCTTTGTGCTTTCGCGACGGCGACGACGGAATGTCTTTCTGGTAAAGTTTTTTATAGATTTGTGGGCCAGCTAATTTTTCTTTATAAAGTAATTTTTACCTGCGGCGAATATAAAAAAATGGAATAAGATTTTAAATATATTACTTGAGTAGAAAAAAAATTACTCCGTATACCTACGGTTTTCTGCCGCTTTTGAATTTTTTTAAAGTCTTTACTACTCAAGTAATATATTTATAATCTTATTCCATTTTTTTTTATACTCGTCGCAGGTAAAAATTACTTTATGTAGAGAAATTGACTGGCCCACGAATCTATAAAAAACTTTACCAAAAATATTTTACTCGAATGAGTACCCGCAATACAACTCAAATACACAAAATCCCCACAGATTGGCAACGCTGTAGTAGTATTTGATCGAATCACGTCAGCATCGTTCTTTGCGCGCGGATTTCAATTTGCAAGATTGCAAGAGCGACGCGGCACGTTCACGTCCTTACCCTTCGAGCTATTTTATTAATTCTTAAATATATGTATTTTTTAAAATATAAATAAAAGGATATTAACATCTTAATAAACGAGTTTTTTGCGATTTAATATCAAATGTTTTTACAACAAATATACAAGATATTAATAATTAAATATACTCGTATTTTATTTCTTAAAATAATATATTTTATATTTTAAAATAATGGATGTTAAAAATTTTGAAAAAAAAATATTAGAAATAAATAAAAATTATATTAGATTATTCAAAATACATTTTATTTATTTCCTAAAATACTATATTTTACAATAGTTAAAATAAAATATATTAATTTTTAAAATACTACATCCTTAAAACTAAACTCTATTTAAGTATATTTTTATATCAGTTTTTAAAATCTTGGATAGGTGTCCTATATAGTAATATAAAATGTATTAGTTTTTGAAATAATTATTTTTAAATTTAAAATATTTTTTTTCCGTGTATAGACAAAACAGAGTTTTAGGACAGCAGAGCTTCACTTAATTGGCCAAACAGCTTTTAATGGAATAACAAGTTAAAAACTAAGAAAAATCAAAAAGCCTTCAGAAAAACTGTGCAAATAGTTTATTTCGACTAATTTCTAAACTGCAAACCTAAAAATTTAAGAGTGTACTTATGTATGAAGTATTATTTATGTATGTATGTTTAAATTGGCATAAATATTTAAAAATATACAGAACATTTGAGTTATAGTTGTATTTATAAGTAAAAGCTAAAGCTGGGATTTAGTTTATTTATTTTGTTTGGTTTGGTTTTCTATTTTTTGGCTTAAATTAAGTAAAATGGCCAAACAAAACTAGCATGTGTGTAATAAAAGTGTTCTCTTTATTTAAAAAAAAAACTCTAAGTTTTTTAGAGAAGGACATCATAGCCTTTAAGTCAAATGAGAATTACATTCTTTGATACCTTATTTAGTTTGTTTATCGAATTTATTATTTTTGACCCAAACAAAAACATATGTAACAATAATTTGCTACTAAACATTTTATAGCTTAATTGCTGGCTTTATAGTATAATTATTTTCCCCAATTCGAATATAGAAATAAAGCTGCATTATAGTTTTTGAATAATTTTAAACTTTAATAGGATTATTTATTGTTTATAAAATTACTTTTCAAATGCGACATTATTTTATTATTGATGTAAAATAGGCGTTTTATTTCAATAAAACGTAAGTTTTATTTTTTAAATTGCATTAAAATTAAAAACTGGTATCCTCTGTTATAAAAACAAAATGCCATATTGGAGAAGTTTTAAAATTTTTAACTGGATTTATAATTTCAAATTAAATTTAAATTTAAAACTTTTATAAAATAAAAATTAAATTCATTCGTGGCCTTTAATATATAAAAGTGGCGTACACAGAAATTGTTTTTTTTTTGTGGAGGGGGTTTAAAGTAAAAACTACTTGATCTTACAGAGGAGGTTAGCGCTCTTTCATTAGCCTCATCTCATCTCATTATTTATAGACAGTATGGCTAAGGTGCATGACTACCTATGCTGCGCTTACGTTGTTTTTACAACGGGGGGGGGGTGAATATAAGCATAGTCTTAGATTACCATTTTATTTGTAATTTTTGCAAAAAAATCAATGTTTAGGAGTCGATATTCAATGGCTCTGGGAGTGGACGCCTTTTTTTTAATGCATATAGAAGTAATTTTTATTAAAAAATTGCTGCAAAAAATGTCAAAAAAATTATTGTAAATTAAATATAATTTAAATATTTTTAATAATAACTTTGCCAAAGTTGTTTTTTTGGCTCTGTAATGAAAGAGCGCTACACAAAATAACGCTTTACAAAAGAGCGGTATCAAAAAAGCACAGAACAAAAGAGCGCTATGGTAAAAAAGCGCTAACCTTATAGAGCTATAACAAAACGGCACTTGTAACAAAATAATGCTTATTACAATATAGTTCTGTGACAAAAGAGCGCTGTGACAAAAGAAGGCTGTGTCAAAAGAAGGCTGTGACAAAAGAGCGCTTTAAGTATAGTCTCTATAAAAACTTGCATATATCTTTACAACTAACCCAAACAAACCAACTCAACCCAATCCGGTAAAACCAACCCAATCCAACCAACATTTCTTTACTTTTTTGGGACTTTCCAATTTGTACCATTTTCACTTTTTGTGAAATTAACTGTCCAGTGAGTCACTTACAGCGCCAATGTCATAGTTGTTCATTTTTTTTTAAGTATGTCAACCGCACAGTTAAATGTTTCCTGACAGCGCTCTTTTGATCCAGCGCTTTTTATCACAGCATTCTTTTGATATATCGCTCTTTTGTCACATAGTTCTCTTGACACAGCGTTCTTTTGTTACAAGCACTGTTTTGTTAAAGCACTGTATTATTATGCGCTGTTTCGTTATGCGCTATTTTATTATAATGCTTTTGTAACGAGTTCTTTGGTACAGCGTTATTTTGTATAGCGCTCTTTCGTTACAAAGGTGTTCTTTTTTAAATGCAATACCGGCCCTATCCCTGTTTTGATCGTTAATGTTTTCTGAAAATAAAGCGTATTAAAAAAATCGGACTTTTTGCTCTCAATCCAGCTTTACTTGTTTATTTACCGAAATGCATTTATAAATCATATTCGGGATTAAACGGTTTAAGCCCTAATTCCAGAGTGGCATTAAGAGATAGCGGCCATTTTGAATTTATAGGTGAACAGGGATGAAAATATAAGCGCTATCATGCAATATATTGAATCTTTTGTTTTGTTTTACGCTTTCGTTACTGTAAACAAATATAATGAAACTTTTGTAATAGGCAGGTCTCTTTTGTAATTTTTAAAATAATCCTTATAGTCCGGTAAGTGGGTATAAAACATAAACGAGTGTTTTACGCCTTCCGCAAATTAATAATGATGATTGATTCTTTTTTACTCGAAAAATCCAGGTTACAATATATCTTGTTACAAAATTTCATCCAAATCGGTTCAGCCTTTCTGACTTAGTTGGGGGACAAACATACATACACATTTATATATATACGAGTAGGATTTATTCTCGCTTTTACAGAAGCTACCTTTTGTATGAATGAATGTATATTTTGTCCTTTAAAGTTATTATAATTTTGTTAAATAATCAGAAAGCTCTTAACCTGCTTAGTTACTTTAAATAACGCACAGCTCGTTTTAATGACTCACGTACGGCACTGATCATATAGTGACTTATGTCGTTTGGCGTATTTTTTCGTAAGCCACTGATTTTGTTAACTTTACTTTTATTTTTTTACAGTTTTCGTTAAATTTTTATAAAATTTTGCCGTTTTGGCACCATTTTTTTGTTATAATGACTCACGTACGGCATCATATAGTAACATACGTCATTTTGCGTATTTTCTCCTTATCTTTAAAACGAAATTAATCACAATGTGGCGGCATATGTATTTTTAAAAATATTTCAAAATTTCTTTATTTTATTGTTTTTTTTTCTTTGGAATCGGGCACGTTTTGACAAACATTAAGTGAACTACGTCACCGCCATCTACAAACCGGCTCAAACTTTTGACTGATTCTTATGTAGAAAGCTTCAGCAAAGCGAACTGTGCAGGTTTCATCACATTAGAACTCGCCGTTTTTAAGATATGGCGATTTTTGTAAGAATGTAATTTAAAAAAAAGTGTGTTTTTGGATGTTTTGCCCTCAAACTCAAAAATGGTATGTCCTAGCGTCGACACTTGTTTAAAAATTATTTTGGACTTTTCTAAAGAAAATAGCAGTTCAGGAACCGTCAAAAATTGCATTGGCAAAAAAACAGTATTTTTGACTGCAACCATTTTACATAATTATCGTAAAATCCTTAAAATTCAGAAACAAAAAACTAACCTCAAAAACCAACTTAACGGTCACCGAGCACACATTTGGTCTTATATTAGTACAAAATTTGGTTTAAATCAGTTGACTACTTCTCGAGTAATGAATGAATAATATTTTAAAAACCGGCAGAATTTCGTCAAATTTACACCTTTTTGAAAAATGGGGCACCGCGGGGCCTCAGAAAAGTCTCAAAATAAAATACTTTCTCCGATTCCACCCATTTTCAATAGGCTTCGTCACTGCATTTAAAAGCTAATTTGTGCAAAATTTGAAAACGATTGGTCAACTTCCTGGACAGCTAGAACGGAACAATGAAGGTACACCTTGAAAAGGCCAATATTCGACACTTTTTCCCATTTTAGTTACACTTGGACTTTTCCAATTTTTATGCTTCATCCCCCACTAGTTTTCAACAATGGTGCCAAGTTTCATCGCTCTAGGTCAATCCGTTCTCAAGTTACCGCGAAACAGAGCCGCGCGCGTCGTCGAGGGGAGATAGCTAGTAAGTAACGGCATGAAGGGTACAAGGAATTGATTAACGCGCCTTTAAAAAGCATTAATCAATTAAAATGGTATTTGGTTTGCAAAAGGTGGGGAATAAACGATTTATAGATGTTATACGACGATGTTATAGACTGATAGACTTTATAAAAAACTGACCTTGGGAGGGGGGGGGGCGCTCGCGCCGTCATCTTGGATTGTATGTGCAACAAACTCTTTTTTTAGCTTTATTATCGTAACAAATTGGTTATTTAAAAAAACGTTTAATGGCAAAATTAAAGATAATAAAATTATCTACATTTTATGTATTTACAGTTTTTTGTATGTCTTGGTTAAAAGTTACACATATAGAAAGATGAAGTTTATAAAAAAAGTCAAACTCCAAATAAAAACACACAATTATTTGTCAAAATTTTAGTAAATACCCCAAGTAGCATATTTACACACCCCCCTATACGACGGCGCCAGCGCACAGTGGTTTCCGTTATATGGACGATGGTGTCAAAAATATAAATTTTACCTATTTCTCAAATTTTCCGGAATACTAGTTTGGATTGTGGTCCGAAATGATCAAAGCATTGATATTGGTCAAAATTATCAACAAAATATATACAGGGTGTGCCATGACGAGCGACCGCGATCAATTTTTCGGTAAATAAAATAGAAAAATTTTAAAATTTGGCATCGTTGGGTAATAGCCATTAATCTATAATACTTTTCGTAATATTTTTGTTAATGCGGTGTTGCCGCTTTTAGGTTAAACTGGCAACGTCGCAGTTATTCAAAATGAATTAATTGTGACCTGCGATGAACTCTTGTTTAAAAGTCTTATTTAGGACTATCCTTTTAAAAAAATCGCATAATCAAACCACAAAATTTATTAAGACAATAGAAATAAATTATGACCATTACTAAAATAACAAAGGTACTATACTATTTAGAACAACTATGAACACAAAAAAATTAATTAACGAAAAAAATATTTCTATTTAGAAAGTAAAGCAAGAACGTCTTTAGATACAGTTGATTCTTTTTTATTTGGTAATTTTTAGTGCTGTAATATATGGATCAGAAGTAAGAAGAAGTCTGTTAATTAAGTCTAAGTTAATAGTTGTTCTTGAAAATTTCCGAGCATGGTTAAGTTTAAAAACCTAATATCTTTATTTTTAGCCTCAGCAGCTTCCTCAGAAAGCTCACCAATAAGTAAAATAGCATTTTCTATCACTTCTGCACCATGAATTAATATTTTATGGACAGAGGCTGGAAGGTAAAACGAAGCATAAATTTGAACTAACTTACGCGCAATCTCTAAAGCTAATTCTTTAAATTTTATAGTGTTAATAACATAACCGGAAGACATGAATTTTAAAATAGAGGAACATCTATTGATGAGACACTTGTCTAAACCTGTTATTTCAGCGGATATTTTACTGTTTTCAAAAAACCTTCGTGCCGTGTTTCCATCGTTAGATGTTCCACCACCTTGCTGTGGTTGATCTACAATTAATCCTAACCTAACTTTAAATTAACATTAAATATCTTTTTTTCTTTCAGAAAGTATATTTTTATCCTCTTTTGATTTTACTTGCCATTTTTTAATTTCCAGCCTATAGGAAACATGGACAAAATATTCAAAAAAACGGATCCGCGCATAGAGCGTAGATAATCCGAACTCAAACCTATTGACATGAACTGGTTTTTCTAAACATTTATCTATGTTGTTTGCGGAACTTGTTAGAGAAAGTGCGGAACAAACCTTCCCATCTACCATTGTTAACTGTAGTTGGTGAGTAACAGAAATATCCGTATCGTTAACCTTCGTTCTAGTGGACGTTAACGATAATATTTTGTTTTTAAAATATTTTGCTTTATCGCAAGAAACCTCGGTACTTTCTTTTTTGACTTGAAAACGTATGGGTCTACAGTATCTAGTGGAACAAGGTCTTGGAATCTTCCATACTATATTGGTTTTATCCGATGAATTAACAAGTCGCAATGGAACATAGGAAGTAACAAATAGACTACTTTCATTATTATTAGATTCAGAACATGTTTGTTTTTATTCTTTATAACTCGAATTTCCATCGAATCCCCACTTACCGTACAATACTAAATTATTTAGAGAGACCGATACGTTTTCAAATACATCTTTTTGTGAACGTATTATTCTAGAAGCGGTATGATCTAGAAGATTTTGAAGGTCAACTTCTGATAAAGTTTCTGTAACCCTAATTTCTTCTGGGTAACATATTTTTTTGCAATGAACACTTGCATATAAGATGGCAGTACTTTTAGTGGTAGCTTATTATTTATAAAGTATTTAAGAACTATATATTGATGTTTAGTTAATTTCGTTTCGACAATAAGTGAGACAACTTCTTTTGGATCAATTGGTGTAATTTTTAAAGCATTAGAAGCCTCGCGAATGGAATCTCTAAGTGGCTTATCTACATGAGACAGTTCAGCTAATCTTCTTTTTCTTGTTCTGGTACTACATTCATTAAAGTCCTTCCGTGACCGGCCACACTTCCGTTTACTGACATGAGCAGTTTCCGATGAGTCGTGAAGGCCATTTTTCTAAAACGCTCGACCAATCACAATATTTTCTTAAAAAGTATGATTTATTGCCCTTGCACTCCTTTAGCATGACACATATTCGGTTACAAATATAATCGACTTGTAACTTTAAAGAGTTCAGGTTCATATTTTCTTTATTTGGAATATTTGGTAAATTCTGCACGACGGCATTAAAAACTTCAGAAGCTTTCTCACTCATACCACCCTTTTTAGTGATCCAAATCTCATATATGTATTTTCTTTGCAATGTACATTCATAAAAATTACCTGAACGAAAAAAGTTTACAATAATTCTATCGTTTAATAATTTTTTGTGTAATATATAGATTATTTAAGATCGCTGGCCGGTCAATAATAATTATTAAAGATCCAAAGTACAACAGCACTGTCAACATTACACACAGTACAGTCTGCAACAACAATACATAACTCAACGAGTAGATGATTGTAAGGGTTGAATTATGTTTTTTGTGAAAACCATAACACTATTTAGTAATTTAAAATAAAAACGGTCACTAACTAAGATTAACAAATACTTTAAAAAACAATACATTTATATAGACATATAAAAAAAAGTTTTAAAATTCAGCATTGAAGTCTTATACCAATAGTACGACAACCGATGATTAAATCTGAACTCTTTACCAGATAATTATATATACATACCTTGCCTTTGACACTCCATCATCATAAATCGAACTAAAGAACACTTAAGATTATATTTTTGTCTTAAAAACAGGTACAATATTAAAAATTGCAAAATCCGTAATTACTCACGTATAACAAGTACTAGATTTGATAGATGAAATGAGCGTCACATTGTTACCTAGACAATATTAAATTGTTTTCTACGCCAACTTGACACTTTTTTTACACGTACTAGATCTTAGCGGCAGCAAATTCAGATGTTGTATTTTTTATTTTTGTCATATGGCGGAAACTACTGTGCAGCGCCAGCGTGCTGAATTCTGTAAGCATGTGTGGCCAACAATTCCGCTTCAAAAGCTGACTGATTTAGGTACCTATGCACATTATGCGCGCGAAGGATCTTCAAGTGCGCTTTTGTCTTATCAGGCTTTAAGCTAGTTTTTCTCTACTTCCACATTGAAGCACGTGTTTGTTATGCAAAACGTCGTAATGGAGGAAGAATATGAAAAAAACTATCAACTTTTTTTTTTTGCGGTGCTTTTTTTTCCTATAGATCCTCTGGCTGCTTAAGTAAAAATAAGTTAGACAAATCGCATAATTGCCTAAATCTGTGAGCTTTGGCAACCTATAATTATAGCTGCATGCTCCTCCACACCCTTTCTTCCAGTTGCAGAAAATAATTTTTAATAATGCCATCGGGGCTATGTTTTTAAAATAAAAACAATTGCGAAAATTGTATATATTTTAGAAATTTCATCTTTATGTTCATGTAACTTTTTACCTGTTAGGTATACAAAAAAATAAGCAAACAAAAAGTAGATAATTTCATTATCTTCAAATTTGCCATTGAATATTTTCCGGTAGGGTAAACCGTTCCGAAGATATAGTTTAAAAAAAGAGTTTTTGCACATATAGTCCAAGATGGCGGCGCAAGCGGCGCCCCCCCCCCCTTCTCCGCTGGTCGAAAACTTGGGTTTTTTATTAGAGTCCATCCGTCTATATCACATTTCAAAATTGTGTATTCCTCACCTTTTGCAAGCCAAGAACCCCGACAGCCTGGACTATTATTGTTTCGTAAGTTTAAAATTCACCGTACGTAATATTGTAATACATAGTCTAATTAACTAGTATAAGAGCAAGCGGCCGAATCGACTAATGTGTTTTAACAAGGCTAGAATTTTGTAAACATATGTTTAAATAGTCGTTAATAAAAATGGGACTGACCTGCCAAACCATACCGGGTTGCGTCCTTGAAAAATTAATTTTTCAAAATTCAAAAAAAAGCTAAAAATTGTTTTGCTTTAACAAAGCTATAATTTTGATTGATTGATATAAAAACAAAATGGACAGGCGATTTCGATGTTTGCATCTCCGTGACAGGCGGGCATACTCACTATATTTTATGAATTTTTTATGTTTCTGTAACAAAGTTACAATTTATAGGAGATGTTCATGCATCTATTGCAAGGCACTATGTAAAATGACTGGCAATTGTGCTGGTTACAAGTGACTGACAGGTGAGTATATTTTACAGGAGGTTGCAGGGGAATAATAGTGTTTATCACGGTTGTTTAAATATTTAAGGGGCTAAATCCACTTTTACTTAATACTCCTTTTTGTCTAGGGGGGGATTGAGACTTGAGGATAGATCAGGGGGGGGAGCACCTCATATTTTTTTCTAAAAGAAATGCAATACAGTATAGATAAAAAAAAACCAATGTAAATTAGGACAGGAATTGTGCCGTAGGCGAAAAATTTGTAAAAAAAAAGAAAAGATCAAAAGATCTTGAGAGGAAAGAACGAAATTTCAAAATTGGACGAGTGTCCCACAAGGAACACACAAAAGTCCAAAGCGAAAAGGGGAAACAATTAAATGATGTTTCGCCCGGGGTGACTAGCGTGGGCTCGTCAGTGGAATCTCTAGTCACCCTCAATCCAGACATCATTTAACACCATCGCACACTCTGACTTCCAACTCTGAAACACTCTGAAATACTGTACAATGGTCGCGATTTTTTAAAAACCGTCAGAAAATCTCGCCACTTAATGCTTGTTTTTCGGGACTATTTGCTAATATTCCTTAGAATTTAGTTTCTTAATACTTTTCTACTAAATAAACAATATGTCAGTTTTAATTTTTGTAAGCTGTTTTTCTAAAAACCCTGTTTTTTATTTGAAAGTGTATGTCATTAAGCTTATTTTTATGTGTAAACAAACCTTTAAAACTTTTAACATACAAAACCATAGATAGCCATGCAATATTTCGCTGTCACTGTTCGAAAAAGCCACACAAATTCTGTCTTTCCTTTTACATGGTGAGAATTTTCGACAATTTTTGACGTTTATTGGTAACAATTTATCTCCGCCATAAACTAGTCCTGCAGAATATCTTTAAAATATTAAATTTACAAAATGTTATTAAAAAAATGACAATGTTAGGATAAATATGAAGGTCGCTGCGTTTTTATTTTTAATGAGGCGACATGTAAAAATCGCCACTTTCCAGAATTCTGACTCCAAAAGAGAGTTTTTCTTGGATAATTTTCATCAAGATTTCTCAACCTACGAGTACCAAACTTAACAGGGTTGATCTTATAGCAATGACCTAAATTATGTCAAAAAATAAATTTTTCCAGGGGCGTAGTCCGATTTTCTTAATTGGAAAATTTCAAAATGTACCAAAACTTTTTGACACGCCACTGTTACTGACATATACAAATAAAGGCCCCGCTGTTCACTGGATCTTATATTAGATAAAATTGCATTTTTAACAACACCTTCTGCTTTTATTTGCTGTTTCTAGTAATAACATAAGAATTTTTTTAAATCATAATTTTTTATATTGTTTTTAGTAAATTTCTTAAATGAAAGAGCCAAGGAGCCAATACCAATTGTGATTTTAAAAAAATTCTTATTGTATTACTAGGAGCAGCAAATACAAGCGAAAGGTGTCGTTGGAAATGTGATTTTATCTAGTACAAGATCCAGTAAAAAGCGGGACTTTTTTATATGTACAAGTGGCATATCAAAGAATTTGGGTACATTCGGACTACACCACTGGAAAAATTTAGTTTTATGATATTCCTTGCCAAGTTTGGTAATTGTAGGTTGAGAAATCTTGATCAAAATGTTAAAAAGAAATATGCAAGAAATTGTTCAAATTGGCATTATTTTTCAGTTTTTTTCATTTTTTCTGGTAGAAGGAGTGGTTGAAGCTACACTATTACTATTTACTTATTGATAGAGAATTAATTTTGTCACTTTTTACAGTCTCACCGTTTAGGAGTTATCTAAAAAAAACGCTTTCTTGGAATTTTTTGGAGGTTAGAGAGACAGTTCCCGAGGGGGTGGGAATAGGAACTTCCTAAGCTTGTTAATAAAACAAAAATAAGTTCTAATTTTGTCCTCTATTTTTCCTATGTAGCTTAGTCGAGGGGTAAATAACTTGCAAAAATTTATACACCAAATTTCACAAAGCTTTAAAATTTCACAGAATTTCACAACCATTTCACAAAAAGTCACATAAATTCACAAAATTTCATATAATTTCATAAAATTTCATATAATTTCCCAAAAAAATAGGTTTGTGCTACTACTTTATTAATAGCAGAATGAAAAAAATTGTTCTAAACGATACAATACATTGCTTAAGAGAAATGTGTTAAAAATGCTTATGTTTTGGCTGTTTTGACTTTACGAAAGCCAGTCATTTAAATTTAAGGGAATTCATATTAAACTAGTTAAATTATGTGAAATTTTATAAAATTCTGTAAAAATTTGTGATATTCTGTAAAACATTGTCAAGTTTTGTGATTTTTTATGAAAATATTTTAAATTTTGTAAAATTGTGTGAAATGATGGGAAATTTTGCGAAATTTTGTGAAATATTGTGAAATTTTGTGAAATGATGTAAAATTTTGTGAAATTCTGTCAAATTTTTTGAAATTCTGTGAAATTTTTGGAAATTTTCACTCCAAAGTTTTACAAAATTTCAGATACCTACATATCCGTACCTCAGCAAAAGTGCATTATTTTTTTACTTAACATTTACCACAAATTAAAAAAAAATACATTCTTCTACGACCGTGCGGAAAACACCACTTTTCCGCACGCATTTTATTTTGGAAAGTATCACTTTACCTTTACCGCACTTTTTCTGAGGTGCGGATGTGTACGTATATACGTGAAATTTTCTAAAAATTTGGAGTGAAAATTTCTAAAAATTTCACAGAATTTGTCAGAGTTTTACAGAGTTTCACAAAATTTCACAGAATTTCACAAAATTTCACAAAACTTCTCAATATTTCACAGAATTTCACAAAATTTCAGGGATTTCACAGAGCTTGTACACTGAATTTCACAAGTTGTTTACGCGTCGAGCTTAGCCTAGTGGTTATGTCTAAGGTTATAGACGAAATAGTGGCAGGATTTAACTTTCAAAATTGAATCTCGATTACTAGAAGTGATATCAAAAAACGAAATTCACTTCTATAGACTTGGCATCAATTCTACTACAAAATAAACCCTACTCGTATTTCCTCGTATTTCTCTTTAACAAAAAATACTATTTTTTATTCAGGCTTATAAATACTAACAATCTGGCAAGGAATTAGATTTTTTTTTAACTAAAACTAGAAAATTGGATGGGATACAGATTCTGGATCTTCACGTACATATATATATACTATTATTTTTGATTTTTAGAAATTGCATTTTGATATTTATTAATACGATACAGCTTCGCATAGATGCAACAACAAAAAACATACGTATATTTTATATTACCTATTTATAAAACGAAAAGAAGCAACGTATGTAGACTACTTTTGCTTTGCATTAGGCCTTTATGTGGAAAGCATATTATTTTTATATGTTTCCTTCCAGCGCTACGTGCTTTTCCATTTTTTTAATTTTCATTTTTAGCTGCTAAAAATATGACGGATATTAAAGGGGTATGCATATGCATAATTAGACTCTTTGATGGTTTTAAAGAAGTGAAAAATAAAAACACATTAGGGAGATAATATAAGTATTTCTACATTATACATGGTTTTTTTGTCAGTTTTTAAGGCTAATGAAAAATATTAATGAATTACTAAGGTGGTGCACAAAACAAGAGAATTAAAAACACTATTTTATGTTAAACTTAGGAGTAAAAAGATATAGATAATGTTAATACCAGAGGTTTCAATGACTGAACTTATTATTCGATATTGAATGATGCTGTTAAGATGTCTGACTGTCTGTCGGTAACTCGATTACTCAAAAATCGCTTAACCGATTTTTATCAAATTTGGCACGAAATTAGAGCTGATTAGTTTTTGATGGGGATGGGGGGTTGACAAGAGGGTAGAAGGGGGGATTAAACTTTTAAAAAAATTTCAACTCACGAACCGTAGCAGCTAGAGACAGGCGGTTTTCACATTAAGATATTGCATTTTCAACCAAAAAAAAATTTTTTAAGTCATTTAAAAAAAAATATTTTATGGATAGCTATCCGTGCGTGGGTGGTGGCGCCATTTTTTATCTTGCGTAGAATCAGTTTTAAAAAAGAATTAAACGTTAACATGATTTTTTAAATTATATTGCAAAATGTCGATGAACATCTTTTATTTTTTAAAAATTATAGCGTATTTTAGTATTAGTCTCACAGTAATAATGGTGAATGGTCTCTTGTAATGAATTACGTATTAATGCAATAAACTTACTTACGCCTAATCCCTATAACTTTGTAAAGTTTTCTTTAGAAACGGACTTTTTCAATAAGCCCGAGAAGGCCTTATACTTTCCATTGTCACCTACCCTCCATTTACCCCTTACCTTCGAGGAGGGTCTTTTGAGGTAATTTAGAAAAGTAATGGCCAGTTGACAAGCGGCGAAACTTTTTCGGAAAAGTCGTTTTTCTTCGGAAATCGTTTTCGCCCAAAAGAAATGCCCCCGCCAAGAAATAAACTACGGTAGAAAATGGTTTTTCTTAGCCGTGTAGATTTGTTATCGGACGATTTAAAAGTATATCAAAGAGGTTAAGACCTGGCAAGGAAAAGTTCTTAACATCAAGCTGTCGGAAGAAGTTGCCGGAGGAGTTTTGCTGCTTGAAATTGTAAAAGTTTGAGATATTATTGCTGTCAACATTTTTTGTTTTTCGATTTAAGGACCAGATAAAAACTTAGGAGAAAAATAAATCGGGCGATTAATTTTATTGTTTGTGCAGGGTGTCCAAAATTCGATGGTTTTGGGGGGTTTCGGGTACTTCTACAGGAGATAGAGAAAATTCCACCCCCCTTTGCGAGACTCAAATTTCAAGACAAGATTTTTGGTAAAAAACGCATTTCAATATGCTTCGAGCTACGGGGGCTTCTTGAACAGACTGCATTTTGAGATAGGCCCTATAACTTTTTTATTTATAAAAATATCTTCGTAGTGTTAATTGCATTTTTGTAGAGTTTTTAAACAAGAATTTAATTACCAAATCAAATTTTATGTTTTGACATATAACACAAAGTTGGTATTTTTCTTATAGAACACTTTTTTAATGCTTTTTTAATTTCCTTCAAAACGATGTGCTCGGATAAACAGTTGTCGAGTTATTAAATATTTTCCATAACTCATATAGTAGGATGAGATAAAAAAATCTAGAGTGCCTTGGTTGACAATCTGGTTTAATAAGGTATTTATTATTGATATAATAGTAGGCGTTAAATTCAGTTAAGAAGCAAAATAGTTTTTTTACTTCTTCGTAAAAAAATATTTTTATCATCTCAGATGGACAACCATGGCACTCTAGATTTTTTTAATATTGTGACGTGCCGGTTTTATCACACTCTACCATATGATTTATGGAAAATATTTAATAACTCTACAACTATTTATCCGATTTTCGTAGGATGCACAACTTTTCAATTTTCAAAGGCCCATATCTTAGAAACTAAAGAAAATATCTCTATTGTGTTTATTATCGATTTTGAGGGTTTTAGAAGAGCAAATAAAAAATGACAATGGTTTGACGTTTGTACATTCCTATTTACAGTTTATTGATTTTTCAATGATTTTGACGATATTATTCCAAATATAACTTCATGTTTCGTCAGATTGTCAAACTGTTGTCATTTTTTATTTCCTCGTAAAAAACCCCTAAAATCGATAATAACAATAGAAGTATTTTGTTTAGTTTCTAAGATATTTGAAAATTGAATTTTTGACATTATGAAAGCCAATATCTCGAAAATTAGTAAAGTAAACCTTATGATATGGGGTACCATTAAAAAGAGAATTTCGACGAAAATTCAAATATGAAGTCAAAATAGGGAGTTGCTATTTAAGGCTCTCAGAATATTTTCCAAAAATAGAACCCCCGAAAAGAGCTACATAGGGGATTTTACTTTTTACGGTAAATAGTAGTTGGCCATGGATCAAAAACAAAAGTATATGTTTCAAATATTATATATTTTTTTTCTTAAATCCAACTGTGTATGAGAAGGCTCTCTTCTTGGTTTACGTCGACCTTTAATAAAAAACGGCATTAAATTTAATTATGTCAACTTTATGAGTAGCACTATGTAAGCATGTCTAGATGACATGTTTAGATGAAAACCTTTTAAACTTCGTGCGGAACTGTCAAAAATAGTGTCCACTTTATTAATGTCAGCTTTGCCGACCAGGGACTTACCGGTACATACAGTCGGCCTAGCCTGACTTTAATAAAGCCGGCAATATTTTTGACGGTTGCGCACGGAGGTTAAAAGGTTTCTGACATTTTTGTCATATAAACATGTCATCTAAACATGCTAATATTGTGCCATCCATAAAGTTGAAAAATTAAAGTTAATATCGTCCTTTATTAAAGGTAGGTAAATATTATTTTGACAGCGTCGCGATCAGGAAAGCTCTGGCTTTATAGCCCAAACGTAGGTTTGGGATAGCCCTTGCAACCAAGAAGGGCACCGCGCCGGCGCCGCGCCGTTCCATTGCAGATGTGTAAGTGACTACAAATATGTAGTAATTGTTTACCTTTGTGTGGAACTGTCAAAAATAGTGCCGACTTTATTAAAGTCAGTTTATAATGTCCGATAAGTCCCTAATATGCACCGATAAGTCCCTATTAATAATTATGACTTTTTTTTCATCTTAGTGTGAAAACCGCGTGTCGCTAGCTTCTACGTTTCGTGAGTTACAATTTTTTTTAAAGTTTAATCCCCTCTCCTACCCTTTTGCCAACCCCCCATCCCCATCAGAAACTAATCAGCTCTGCGTCTGGTGACAAAGGAATTTCGTGCCAAATTTAATAATAATCGGTTTAGCGGTTTTTGAGTTATTGTGTTACAGAAAGACAGACAGACACCCTCCCGAAATTTTGTATTTAGGTCTTTTTGACCCAAATAACTAATTTTTAGTGAAAATAAAACTTTTTTTTCCGATCCCAATTCTCCATATTACGTATGGATGGCTAAAAAGGTAAGTTATGTGGAAAAGTGACATTTAGTGATCGTACTGAAAAATTTATTAAATAGGCGAAAATTTGTTGGCAGCAGCTATTTTTCGATACAAGAATGATAATTCTATCCCATCTAGTTATCGAGATATACCCGTTAAAACATGGTCAAAATATAATATCACCTTGTACAAGCTTTCGTGGTATAAAATATAATAGATAGGTGAACCTCGCCAGGATATATATCTGTAATAAATTAAGATTTCCCGTACCTTCAGGGTGTCCAAAAATCCGAGTCCACCTTAATATCTCCAGAACCAAAAGAGAAAGAGAAGTAAAATTTCACATAATTAGATGGTTTACAAAAAAGTATCTTTTTGGATACTAATTGTTCCGCCATTTAATAAGGGGGCGGAGCTAGCGCGGAGACAATACTTTTTTAAATGAGGTACCCTGTATATTTTCTAAAATTTGAATTCTGCTTCCAAAAATACTTAATTTTTTTCTCTAAAGGTTTTTAAATAAATTGACAAAAACTTTTGTAAAAAGAATCAACAAATATTTTCTTTCTTGTTTAACCCATTGGTCTTCTGGTGATTATTTAAAAGCCGTTAGAGAAAAAAGTAACATACGAAGTGTTTTTGGAAACAGAAAGAAAAGCTCTATTTAAATTTTGCAAAATATACTGGGTATCTCATTTAAAAAAGTATCGTCGCCGCCCTAGCTCCGCCCCCTTAATCACGGGTGCGGTAATTAGCATCCATAAAGATACTTTTTTGTAAACCTTTTAATTGTGTGAAATTTTACTTTTTAGCCTCTTTTGGTCTTGGAGATATTAGGGTGAACTCGAACTTTTGGGACATCTTGTATATACCACATCAGGAGTCTGATTTTCGAATCCATACGAAAATATCCGCATACGTGTTTTAAATAATGTCAGTCTCCTTCTATACCGTGTGAAATGAGAGGCGAAAGATAAGCCGGTATGTGTGGACCGCGTTCGAATTCGACTGGTTTAACGCAATATTGCACGAGTGGGTGGAGGGTATTCGTGTTGTTTCGTATGACAAACCGCTTATTCTTTCACGTACTACCCACGAATCAGCATATCGGCATGTCTTTTGCCTCCTATTATACACGGTATAGGAAGGAATGTCGCGAATAATTCGCATGGTTTCGTAAATAGGACCCCAGCTGAAGACTCCGCAGCTTCGCCGGCTATTTTACCTGTTTTTCCCCGTTTTTCTTGCTTTAAATGATAATTACTTTTGGTCCCGTGCACCGATTTTGACGAAATAGATTACATGTTCTGTCCAGGACTCCAAAGAATCCAATAGAGACTACCATTAAGATTCGTTGAGCAGTTTTTGCATGGTGCTGGAACAAACAAACAAACAGACAAAAATTCTAAAAATTGGATTTTTGGTATCTATATGGTTTGGTTAGGAGCCAAAATCAAAACTTTCAAAAAAATATTTAATTTACAAAAATTGTATTTTTACACATTTATTTAATATCAGAATATACCGCCAAGAGCGCAAAAGGTAAAAGCAAAATGCGTCTTACAGATATCACTCATTAGGAAGCCAAAGTAAAACGATGCTAATTTGTGTGCAATTACATTTTCTGCCTATGTGGCCAATATTCTTTGCCTTTTGCACCTAGCGAGCGAATTTTCCAGACCATAGAACAACTAATTGGTTTGGAAAAACGATATAAACAGCTGTAAAGTAAAGTATTATATGCATTTAATGTTCGAAATGATAAATCCAGGCAGAAACTACTTTTCGCTCACTTCAAACATGCAGTGAAATAGAACAGAATAACTTTTCAAGTGAGTAAAAAGTTAGTGGAAATCAAATATACCATTTTATTATACTTTTAATAATAATTTTGACATTTATGACTTCTTTGAAGGTTTAAAAGTATTACCTGGAAAACTCTTATGGTACGCCTATGATGAACATAAAAATAATTTACTTAAATACCTGTTAAATTATTTTTAGATGTGCTAAAATACACTTATAGTAGGACACATTTTTTGGTCATTTTAAAGAATGTAAAGAACTTTGATTGAAATAAATTAATACCACCTTAAATCTTGCACACCTTACTCTTTGAACAATTACAATTTTTGCTGCTTTTTTGCATAAAAATGACAAAGCAGAAATTTTTGTCCTTAAATTATTTCCATCTTTCTCCAAAATACTTTTTCTTAGCCTGTTGTGTCTCTTCAAGGACGTTAAATATTTTTCGTTTTAACAGAGAAAAATTGTTTTTTTGCAGTACTTTTTTTGAACGCGAGAAAAATAATGAAAACTTGAAAAAGTGAGTGTTTTATTACAGAAATCGAAAGTTTGGAAAGAAAGCTATATAATGTGAGCAAAATCATAGCACAAAAATGTGAAAAACATAGAAAAAATTGGTTAAACAAAAACGTCACCCCTTAAATTATGCTAAAATATTTTAAGCCTTAAATTACCATCATGGCTCTACCATTACTTTCGAACTTATAAACTGAGGTGCAATGTTTGTACTAAGATAAAGAAGATGACAGTGGAAATCAAAATTCTATTTTTGTCATATTTTAAAGTTATTTTTTATAGTAATATCAATTATATTATTATAAAAATGGTTAAAAATAAAATAGTGAAATTTGCTTCATATTCCTGCGCAGCATCATATCAAACATTTAGGCAATACCCAATTTGCATGTTTTTGTTTATTTATATAAAAATGCTTAAAAATAAAATAGTGAAATATGCTTCATATTCCAGCGCAGAATCATATCAAACATTTAGGCAATACCCAATTTGCATGTTTTTGTATTGTTTTTCAGAATAGAGCTTCGTTATTAAAGGCTATTAATTTTCAAATTATAACAATGTATGTATAGAGTTTCGCTGTTTACAGAGAATATTGCCAGATAGGAAGAACGTCTATACATACATGCAGGTTTCAGCAAAATTCAATATGTTTAGCAACCTCGATTGGTACACATATAGGTAAAGTTAATACAGCTTAGTTTGAGTTTACTTCATATGGGATTAGGGTAAGTTTTCTCTAGGTTATTATTCAGAGCTAATATAGGGCCAGGAATACGTTAGATGCTTGCTTACGTTTTGTTTTAGGGTCAGCGAAAAGGTATAAGCATCTGTTGTTGCTTCTCACGCATATCGGCAAAACAAAATTGTAGGTGAAACCATTTCGCTCATATCATATAACTATGAGATAATATAACGGCATTTCCCGAAAAAAATGCGTACCGATAATAACTCTTCCCAATCAAGTTAGCCTGGGGTGCGTTCAGATTGAACGTCGGGTGACGCCCGAGCGCGCCCTGGCCGTTCGGATTGCTCTGGTTAAAATTAACCCGGCTGTTCAGATTGTCGGTAAATTTTTATCGGACGCTACCCAAACGCGCATTTTCGCACTCCACGAAATAGGTTGATAAAATTTGTCCCGCATGCGCAGATCAAATGCACAACCATTTCTAACCTTATTTCAGAAACAATTTTTTTTGTATTTGTATTTTTAAAATTTGAAGTATAGTTTTTGGCAATGGAAAAAATTAGTACACATTCCCATAATTTGTTTTTGGACGAAGAAGGCAATTTTGTTCTAGATGGAACAATCAAGAGTGGTGAGGTGAGTGAAAAAGTGATGAAGGTGAAACGCATTTACTGTTACTTCTTCCATAATTACAAAAAAAAATTAAAATCTTAAGAGTGAGGTTATGGTACTGATTCTTGTCCGTTTATATTGAACGAATCGCCGGGCACACTCGGTTGCACTCTCTATCGGGTAACGCGCTACGCCAGACTCTTCAATCTAAATGCACCCCTGGAAATAATCCAGAGGCGAAGAGTCTTACCGGACAGGCGCGTAGATTGCGTCAGTATAGTGAAAGCAACTCACAAACATCTGACAGCGAAAATTTAGGTTTTGTTTAACATTTTTGTTTGCTTTAACACAGTTTATTAATAGAGTGGACACTACCTTAAAAAAAAGTGTTATCAAGTGTTTCCCGTAATTTCATATCAATAGAAAATTGGATTTCTCTAGATTTAAACATGGACAAAACAAGATTAGATTAGTTATATTAGATTATTAGATATAATTATAGAGTTTAGGTCACTCTATGACTTTCTCCAAATAAAATCCACGGTATTATTGACCTTATTTTTCAAATTTTTACAGAAAAGTTGATCATACAAGTTGCTCTTTTGTAGACATTCCGTGCCCTGGCCTTTTTAAGTGAGACATTTTGTGCGTTATGGGCTAATTAATGCATAGTTTATTTTAGGAGGGGACGTATAAGATGCAAAAGGAGGACATAACAGCCGAGTTGTGCAAAAATGCCCAGAGCAAAAAATTTTTGATTTTGTTTTTGTGCATTCTTCTACTTGATCTTCCTCAAATCGGAATTAAAAAGCTCTAAAAGGAAATTATATTACAACATAAGATCCTTGCTATTTATTTTTCATGATACATCGGATAACGTTGATATTTTTGGTACACTGAAAAAAATTTATAACAGGCGTTCATTAATTTTTTATAGATATTTGTACATCAATAACACGCGACTGTTACAAAAATCGAAGGAAAGTTATAAAAGTTGTCATATACAGTAATGAAATTAATAAACGAAAATTACTAAATCAATGAAAAATGTTTCTTGCCATTTTATAGATAGTTGTTATTAATAGTATGTACAGGTTATGCAGATAATAAAAATGTTAAAGATTTTAATCAATGCCCTAAATAAATTGTCGTTTAAAAATTGTTAGGGAAGGTATGGACAAGTTTATTAACATTTAAAACATAAACAAGGTTATGAAATTTATGTACGTAACAGTTTTTTACTAAATTCATTCTTAGGTGTAACTAAAAGCTATGAAAACATGTCTCTTAATCTTTGATTTCATAACAGCCTTCATAAAAATAATTCTTAAAGAATCTTTATATTGTAACAACTTTTTTTTGAAAATGTGTCTTGCAGCAGTAAAACCAATAATTCGTTTTGGCTATAAAATGTATGTAAACTTGATTTTGATATTAATAAAACATTACATGGGAGCAAAAATGATATACAAATACAAACGGTGCCTTCTTGGGTTCATTGTATAATCTGGCATGGATTTGTTAGTGCATGCGCAGTAGATTTTTCGCCTGTGGGCCTGACCCAAACAGTGCCAAAGCCAAACGCGATTTTGAACTTTCTTCTTTGTTTTTCAAACTTATTTTCGTTACACATTTTGCGACACTTGGGCCATTATAGTATCTAACCAGAAAAATTTGAAAACGTAGCATTTGACAGCTCACACAGGAATTGACTTCGGGAGGGGGGGGGGTTAGGGCTAAATAATAAACAAAACTTAATTTGAAGTAAAAATGTGACCATAACCAGGCTTTTGGGGGGGGGGGGGTTAACCTCAAAACACCCCCTCTCGGTGCGTCAGTGCATTTGAATACACTTTTCATATAATTTCGTAAAAGAAAAGGATAGATGTTGAAAATTCAGCCGATGAAACGAAGAAGAAACAAACAGACAAGAACGAGAAGTGATTAATCGCTCTTGCAAGTCGTCTGTAAAATATGAAACTCAGGGTTAGAAGTGAAATTTATGAGGTTCATTAGGCCGATATTCATTAGCGATAAGTCAGGTTTCGGTGCATTGGCGAGCGAAAAATCGTTGGTGGTGTCAATTCAGTGATTAGTTGGAATTTCGGAGCCATTAATTTCTGTAACGGCTACTTAATTTTAGGTTTCTCTTGTTTAATCCTTTTATAAAACTTTAGGTTCTATCGAAGTCCGTAACATAGTTTTAAAATTTGATCACCTTTTTACTTATAGGAGAAGTGAAAATATATGTTGGTCGTTCGCAATTCCTCTTAGGGTCTATCAGTAACTACAATTTTACTTTTGATGTTTGCCATTTTTTATATTTGCCACTTGTTACTCAATGTCCTAAAAAGTGTGAGATTTATTAGTATTTTGTAACTTTTTTATCTCTTGTAGTTTTGAAATAATTTTAAAATTAAAAAATCTAGAAAGACTAGGCTAAAAACCCATTATAATAAAAAAAATGGTATATAGTTAGCTGAGGCAGTTCCATTTCTTTTCTATTTTTTCTTATAAAAATCGAAACTGAAAATTTCAAAAATAAAAAAAATACTTATTATAAAATTTAAACTTTTACTTATGGGTTATTTAAAAGGCTGAGTTAAGTATTTTATATCTGGACAGAAGATATATTTGTATGATTATTTTTTCTTCTTCAATTTGTGTAATTACATATTATACACCACTGTATAAAGCTATGTATCTCGTATGGGGAACGTGACGTTGCCCAAAAGTTAATTTTGAAATGCCAAACCAGCACCTCAAAAAATATTTAAACGTTAAGGAAATATGCTCATGCACCCACCACTACCTTGCAAACTCCCTAATTTTAGGCAAATTAAAAAAATATAAAAGTTTTATTAGAACGTTTCTCAAAATGTTCTTGTTAATACCGCCTTTAAATCACCTCCCCCTCGAAATAACCTAAACCCCAAACTTAAACTCCCCTGTTAACTAATTGTTGTTTCCTGGGATGGTATCCATGATAGCAGGTCGTAAATGAATATTTTCAACAAAATATTATTGGTACCTTTATCTATAAGAATTACTTGTTTCTACGACTGCCTCTGAAATTGATATTTTGCACTCGAGTTTTTACAGCTGTCGCATTACCCCGCAAATTTTAAATTGAAGTTTCCTAATATTAATATTTGACATCAAAAAATATATTAATGTTTGTGTTTTTGCAGTTTACACAAAAATACAGTGAAAAAACACGTTAGGAAATATACATTCGACTTGTGGATCTCGATTTCGGCTCTGCGCCCGTATTCTCGTAATTAAAAATGATCACCGTTATTAAAAAACGTCTCTTGAAAACGCTGTGTTATATAACAATTTGCAGGCGGATCTGTCATGTTGTCTGACTGTTCTGTGATTTTTTAAACAATTTTATTTTTTATAAATGAATAATTTATTCACTATATTCGAACGAAATTTTTACCAGACAAAGAGGTATAGTGAAGGGGTTTTTATAGTTAAAATTTAAAATCTGTAGTTTAGTATCCTATCCATAGAAGAAACGATAGAAAATTTTTGTACCTACCCAAAAATGCAAAATTTTAAAATTCATCGCTCAAAAACGACATTATTATCAATAAGTAAATTTTTACCAGATAAGTGGTTAGTGATGGTGTTTTTACGATAAATGTTTGAAATCTATAGGTGACCCCCCCAATGAAGATATAATAATTTAAGAACAACAAAAAATGACAATCGATCTATATTTACCAATTGCCTGTATTTAGAGAACATTGAAGTTTGTCAACTTTTTTTTGACGTCAAGAGAAACAACCTTAATGGATAAAAATCATATTATCAGTTAATAGACACTTAAAGTAAATATTTTAACGCATCCGTATCGGTATACGTAACGCGTTCGAAACAAAGTAAAAATACGCTACATTTTTGACTTGCTCATGCCATGTTTCGAACGATGCCTGCTTCTTTGACGGGTGTGATGACAGAATCTCGTTGCGTACGGAAGGATGTACGTATCGTTAGGGACCCACGAACGTACGCAATGATTTCAATCAGCAGTCCGGTCATCGCACCCTTCAAAAAAGCGGGCATCGTTGGAAACATCGCATAAACAAGTCAAAAATGTAGCGTATTTTGACTCTGTTTCGAACTCGTTACGTATACCGATACGGATGCGTTGAAATATTTAAGTGTCTAGTGTCTATCAGTTGTACAGTGAACGAAATGTTGAAATATTTTATTTATTTTTACGTTTTTTATGCCAATTTACCAAAAGGGCTTTAGCAACGATAAAAAAATTTTGGCCGATTTTATTACCTACGTACAAGTGTTGTTAATTATAAACAACAAGAATAGTGTAGTATACCAAAAAGCCTTAAAAACCTGTGTCTACCCAGACTATATTGGCCATAACTCCAAAATGTACTTATATATAAATTTAGCAATTATCTTTTTAGGGTACCAACATTATTGTCTTTTTAAGCTAGACGAATTTTTAGACATAACATTGATGATTTTTGGAGCATCTGATAGGGATCAGAAAATCTACTTAAACTGGAAAAGAAAGACAGTGATACCTTGTTTTAAATGTATTTTAAAAACTCTTCGTATGATTTATCACATGGCCTTTATTTTATCAAAAAAATAACAAACATACATATATATTTTTAATCTTTGGAAAAATTCCAAAAGCACAATTATGTATTTCTGTAAAAAAATTAAAATGGACATTTGATATTGGTTCACAAAAAGTATAATAGAAATTAAACTAGAGTGTAGCTTTTTCCTTGGAATAATTTTTTACCCACAAATTTCGAACTAGGGTGCCTACATAGTATAGTAAACAATCCACATGAAAAAAATGAAAAAGTATATTTAGGATATATAAAAAAAATGTTCATTTAATTTTTGTGAAATTTAGGTAATATGATAAACTCGATGGCACATCTTATAAAAGAATTTTTAAATACCTCTAGTTTGAGTAGTTTTTAAAAAAATACCTGGGACAATACCATTTTTGTAAGTTAAGTACCTGCAAAAGCAAATAAATGAAACCGGGTACCTAATGCAAAAAATTTAAAATTTTGGGTTTTTATTTTAACTTTATATGAAACGTACAATATCACCCTGTACAATTTCAGTTTTTTAATTAACTAAAAAAAAAACTTTTAAAAATTGCTTCAAAATATTTTCAACAGTTAGATACTAACCAATTTTTTTTTTACTGCTGTCGTATATTATTTTGCCTACTTTGGTTTACATTTGCCTTTATCTTTTTTCGATACTCTCTACCATCTCTCTACACATACACTACCCTCCTGGGGCAGCTAAAAAGTACACAGCAGTTTTTAAAAAAATGTTAAAAATATTGCTTGCTTTTGAACCATTAATTTTAGTACATTGAGTTTACTCCATGTAAAAAGGAATATGTATGAAAAAAAACTAAAGAATAAAAATCAAAAATAACTTACCGCCTTTTAAACGAGTGTTTAATAGAGAAACATCCAACAGATCGCCAGTGTTATTTGGTTGAACATTCAAATTTATCAGGTTTAAAATGCACTTTACACATCTAACAAAAAACACTTTCAGTACCCTAATTTCAGTGTATTTTTTCACCCGTATCTTATGCATGTACACTTGATTTCAGAAAAAAAGCATACATGCAGTCACAAAATTGACCTTTCTAAAAGTCTATAATATATACGGACTACCAGCTAAAATGCCTAAAAACTTCAAAAGCACGACAATTTATCATATTGTTTAAAAAAGGTCTCTAAAACTGAAAATATTTTTTTACTTAATTTAAAGGCAACCGTATTTTTATATTATATTTTGCATAATACTAAAAATTCAGCAAAAATAATGTTTTAGTAAAGTATTTATTAAACAATATCAAATTATCACTCGAGTAACGGACGAAGGCTGTTCTATAAAGAGGGCGGTAACCCATTTTGGAGTTGATAAAATAACAATAATACGATGGAAACAGCGCTGGATTGAAAACAATTCTACGAATAGGAAACTTGGATTAGAACAAAATCGATGGTAAACTTAATACTAATTATTTTAACTTAAAAAAGAACTAAAATAAATAATTTATTATTTAATAGGATCACCATTTTTCTCTATTACAAGCTGCAAACGTCTGGGCATTGAAAAGGTTAAATTTTGAAAATACTGATGGTCTTCTGAGAGCTGATCCAATGCGCGATAAATACCATCACCTAACTCTTCAGCATTTCGTGGTCTCCAATTTCTTTGGTATATTATTTTAACGATTCGACCCCATATATTTTCCATTGGGTTAAGGTCAGGGTTGTTTGCTGGCGAAGGAAGTGTTTCTATATTCTGAACCCATTGGCGAACAACATTAGCCGTGTGTACTGGACAGTTGTCCTGCTGATAAACGAAGTCATTATTTTCATGTAAAGCCTGTACAGATGGCAGCATAACGTTTTCAAGGATTTCAATATATCTTTCACATTGAATCTTCCTTCGATTCTCCAAAAAATACCCAAACCTCTAGCACTAAACCAGCCCCACATGTTTACAGAAAAATGTCCAGCTTTTCCAATTTGTTTTGTATATTCGGGTTAGAATCTAGAATTTGGTGGACGATAAACTAAAATTCTCCTGGTGCTTGAAGATGATTGAAAAATTTGTTCGTCAGTGAAAACCACCCTCTCCCAGAAGTCATTATCATGAAGAACGTTGTTCAGCGCAAAAATCACTCTGGCCTGTTTTTGTTCTTCTGTTAGAAAAGGCTTCTTTGCAACAACTCGACAACTCTTCGATTTACTGTTGCTAAAGAACCCGCAAATAATTTTACATTAGCTACTTCAAACGACGTTGAAACAGGATTTTGTCTAAGATGGTAAATAAGTCTCTCATCTTGCACCTCAGAACTTACTTTTGGTCGTCATGATCCATCTTTCCTATCCGTAGAATTATTTTCAATCCAGCGCTGTTTCCATCGCATTATCGTCATTTTATCAACTCCAAAATGGATGGACGCTCTTCTTATAGACCAGCCGTCTTCTATAACTCGAGTGATAATTTGAACTTTTGTAAATGTTGATATCTGTGGCATTTTTAAGGATGTCACACCGAATTTTAAGCTGTCACGCATACTAAGCTGGTGATGCCTTATAATAGTATACATTAATGGAAAGCTAAATTTTGTGGTATAGGAAAAAATGCATGTTGAGTTTTTTTTGAAATCAAGGGTAGGCTTGCTAGGAACGAAGTTTTCTTTTTTTATGGCATGCATCCATTTTTTTGCGAGTTCTTCATTACTTCGAAATTGACAAACAGAAACACTTGATAAACCTTGTAATAGCTTTGGGAATTTGGTACACAGTATATAGTATATAGGAGTAGGGATTGCTAAAAGATACACAAACAATTTAATTATACCTTAACAAGATTTATAAATGCACTGTAAGTGCTACAAAAATTGGTAGATTTTGGGACAAACTCTTAACAACGCACACTTTATATGATGAAGTACACTTTAATCGCCAAAAAGATTTAATAAAAAACGCTTATAAACAGCCAGAAATCACTTAAAATCCTGTATAATTTCTCTAAAAATTGCACTATAACCCTAAAAACACTGACGATGAAAAAAGCACTAACTACCGTGAATTTCAAGTCAAAACCCTAAATTACCTGTACATACTCATACAACAAACATTTTCAAACCAATTGGAATATTTAAATATAAAAATAATCGATAAAGACTCGTTACAAAGTCTCTGGAAGACTCGATTTCGCGATGTAAACAGACTGAATGTCAAACAGGAACGTAAGATGGCGCTATATTGTTTTTAATTTCGGGTTAATCACACGCCTTCTATGTAGGTCGTATTGGCTAATGATAACATAAAGTATGGATAAAAAGCATTCAAGTTTTTTCCAATTTAGTGCAAACAATTCTTATACGTATAGATCGGTAGGATATTCTATATTTTTTTGAATTGCTTAATGTAACATTTCTTGCTGCCTGTAATTTCAAAAAAGATTATGGTTCGAAAGTTTTGCACGCCTATAGACACGGAAAAACAATTATTTGACTCTTGCAAATAAATATCTCTTTGATATATAGCGAATTGATATTCTATTTAACCCTTATAAAAATTTATCGGGCTCACATATAAATTTCCGTAAGACTCTACTAAAAATTTATTACGGCAATTAATATATTTATTTTCCCTATATTTTAAATAAACTTTTATTGATCAGTAGTTTTTTGTTGTAAAAAGAAGAGTCTTTTTAAAAGTTTAAATGAACTTCATGAACTGCTTCAATTAATAGTGGATATACAAAAAGACATGGCGAGATTTTAAGAAAAATATACTAGCCTTCTCTCAAATGATTTTCATGTTTTTAGGGGAGCGAGAAGGTAAATAATAAATGAACCAGGGCAAGGGGAGTACACCTTTCTACCAAACTTCCTGGATTTAGGGAAAAAATGAGGGAATCCAGAATACCGATACATAGTAAATTGTTGCGATTTTGAAGCGTATAGGGATGGTAAATCGAATCAAAATGATTCTTATAAAATCATAGTAGAACGATGGAACCCGACTAAGAAAACAAAAATTTTCAAACCAATTGAAATTCGATTAATTTTTGCAATATGAGCTTTCATATTCATACTCAAAAAACATGTTTGTACAATTTTTTAAGCTCATATTTTTACGTGCTAAAAACTGAATTTTTATGGACAGCTGAAAAGCAAGAGTGTATTAAAGAACGAAAAGCAAGGATGTGTTAAATATATAAAAATAAAAGAATTAACTCAGCCCTACATATTATATCCAAGCAAGTTTCTCTCTGGACCTAAAGCCTAAAGGGATAAAAGGCTCTGTAAAATCAGATAGACGCTTTCCAAGGTCCAAAATCAATATAAAGAGAAGACATTTCTTTGAGAAAAATCGTAAATCCAACTTAAGTTAAGCTTTGCATGTCCGAAAGTTGGAGATAATTGATGAGTTTTTTGGTCATATGCACTTTAATTTTTATCAACTTAAGCTAAGATACTAAATAAAGAACCTAGTCCTTTTTTTTAGCACGAACACCAGACTCATACCCCAAGGTACACTTTCTTAAATGTACTTATTTAATTTTATTTTATGGGCAGCCGGACGTAAAAGTGCACTTTAACGCCCGCATTTACAAGCGCCAAGTAGTGCTTTAACGCTCTAGGGAGCCGTTTACGCCCGCGGGCGTTAAAGTTCTAAAATGACTATAGTTGTCCCGTGCAATACTTTTTGTTGAATTAAGTGACTTGTCAACTTTATATTTTGAAGTATTTTTGACTAATGTCATTATAATATTAAAAATTATTATTTTTTAACTATTAAAATGTTGTATGTACCTCGATCAAAAACCGCTTTAAGGTCTTCAGCTTGTACCAGACCACGGCTAACGCCTCTGCCTCATGCTGTTATTTATTCATAACGGGTGTTAAAGCTGTACTTTTTGACCTAGATGTATAAATAAATATTTAGCGCCTCATTATTAAACCGCTTGATATCTGTTTTTTATTTTGAAAAATCTGTTGAGATTACAAACCCTCCAAAAAGCTTTATTCTCCAGCAATTAGGTTGTAGCAAAGCCTTAAAATTAAAGTGTTTGGTAAATTTACAGGCCTGAATTTTACTGTGCAAAATACAAGGGTTGCGGCACCCTATTTGATGTTTGAGGCGAAAATTTATCACGCTATAAAACTTAAAATTTTAAGGTCATAAATAAGTCAACCGCAAAGTATAAAAAAATGGTTGATTCACACTGAAAAAAGAATATCTTAAATTAAGGTCTTATGATGTTGAATAGGGTCAACTCTCCTGGGTTCTTAAATTAAGACTATCGGTCTCTTCAGGAAACGTAACGGTTCTTAAAAGAAGCACTTTGATTTTGTTTCAAGGTAATTCCGACCTTAAACTAAGGAATCGAAAGCCCATTTTGTCTTTAGGCAAGAAATCCTTTTTTCAGTTCAATTAAACCCGACACAAAAATTCATTCTTAAGAATTTAAGCTTAGAAAAGGAAAATTATTGGGTATGAAGTAAAAAAATACTATTTGGGTTCCACGGCCAATACACAAAAACCATGAAACAACTTGGTTCACCAGCCACTTAAAGCTCAATAAATTACCCTTTTTGCTAAGCCCTATACAAATAAACACAATAAAAAACTAATGAATATGAAGACGTTAACTTATTACACAGCCTAGAAGTTTTAAGCTTCTGTCATAGAAAGTTACTAAAATATCTAAAAGTCGTTTATAAAGGGATTAAAAAAGAATTAAGTACAATTTTTTATCATATATAATGGGGGCGTTATTTTTATGATGTTATAAATTAACATATTAAGTATATTTGCGGGAAGTTTTAGTATTGTTTTATGTGGTTAGTTATTAGTTTATTTAGTAGCACTTAAAATTTATTTTATCTTTGCCTTAACTGCTGCTATATTAAGGAGCAGTTTAATGTTTACTTTTTACTTCACAATATAATTGACTCATTCTTGTTTAGGAATTGAAGGGCGATCCAATCTGGTATGGGAGACTATTAAAATCGTCAAATTTTGATTTTCCTTAATTTTATCAAAAATGAGTTACTAAGGTTCCTAAACACCTTAATCGACGAAAAATAAAAGTTCTGTCGGTCTGTCAGTCTATTGTCTGTCTGTATACGCGATAACTCAAGAACGCCTTAAATGATTTTAACGAAATTCAGTACAAAATTCTGCATCGGCTGACCATAAATTGATTGGATTGAAGGGGGGAAAAGGGGGATAAAATATTTTAAAAAATTGTGACTTTACAACAAAGGCAAGAAGCGATCTACGGTTTTCAGATTTAAGTTTCCATGAATATGGACTACAAATTTTGTTATAAAGCCCAAATTCGTGGTTTCTGAGTTATTTTGAAAAACGTTGATATATATTAAAGAAATCATAACTTTAGAAGTAAAGCATGCGGTTTTCAGATTTTGGTTTTCGTAAATATCACCCAAAAATATTGTTATTAGATTCAAATCTTTCAAAGCTACATTTTTCGAGATATTTTCATTTCCTTTGAAAATAAAATAATTGATTGTATGGTGGACTATCCTTGCTTTCTATCACCAATTTTTATGTTAAAAATATCTTGTTCACTAAGTACTGTTTCCAAAAGTAAAATACATAAAACTATTTTTCAGAATAATTCGTAAGTTACAAATAGAAGAAAGTAGGTGATTAATTTAACGGGCGCACTCAGCTGGCTTCTAAACATCTTAACGGAAGTTAAAACACTGGATTTACACAAAAACACGTGTGCAGAAAGTCTGTCCCTTCATCCTGATTTTTGTTGTTCTCATATTCTCTTTCCAAAACTTAGCGATAAAGAAAGACAAACATAGAATCTAGATTTAGGAAGTACAAGGTTTAAAGGTTTACAGGGCCTACCTCGATCTTTTCAGCTAAATAAAAATAAAGAAAGATTATAAAACAACTGCCGTCTGGGTAGCCATTTTACTTCGAAACAACTGAACAACACATGAGATCGAATCAATCTTCAGTTTGGATTTTGTACTGAAATTTTTAGTTACAAGTTATTGTATTCTGCAGATTTAATTTGTTCCATTTTAGTATTATAACGTGGAAAAATTTAAATGTATGACCTAAGAACCTAATATTTACTTGATCCTGTTTTTATTTTATTTGGACATGTAAATCATAAATGGCAGAATAAAAAAAATGAGGAAAACAAAATAAGCTCACATAACTAACTGCGGGTAAAATCTCAATTTTATATATACCTATTTAAGTCTTTTTAGAGAAATATTTTCAGTTTTTATTGTACTACATGTATTACTACAACAAAACAGGAAAACCATACTTTGAATAAATCCCGAAAGTTTATAAAAATTTAATTTAAAATTGGTGCTAGAGAGTACAGATAGTCCACCATACAATCAATTATTTTATTTTGAAAAGAAGTAAAAATATCTCGAAAAATGTAGCTTTGTAAGATTTGAACCTTATAATAAATTTATGGACAATATTTACGAAAACCAAAATCTGAAAACCGCATATCAATAGCTGCTTTACTTCTAAAGTTATGATTTTTTATATATTTTAACGTTTTTTCAAATAACTCGGAAACTAAAGCTCCGACGAATTTGGACTTTATAATCCATATTCCTCGAAACTTAGATCTGAAAACCGTATATCGCTACTTGCATTTGTTCCAAAGTTACAATTTTCTTAAATATTTTATCCTCCTTGTCCCCCCTCCAACTTCTCACCACCCTACCTAAAAGTTAATCAGTTAATGGTCAGCCGATAGACGATTTTTGTATTAAATTTCGTTAAAATCGATTAAGGCGTTCTTGAGTTATCGTGTATACAGACAGACAACAGACCGACAGACAAATTGCTATGGTGGACTAAAAAGGATTTAGTGAGGGTACCATTTGTGAGATTTAAGTATTTGGATGGATTTTTTTATTGAGTACTTAGAATAAATTGATACAATCCTAAAGGATATCTTAAAATAAAATATTATGGTTACAGAGAGCTTAAATACCTTTTAGCTAAATGATTTTGTGTAATTCTTTTGCTAACTGTACCTGTATTTTGGAGTTTCGGTGCCCTTTTAATGCCAAGATCGGTGAAATATTGGTAACAAGAAGTTTGGGTTTTCTCGTTACACCTTGATTTAGGACTTAAAGGGACTTAATTTTGCATGGATATGGGTAGGCTTCTATTTTTAGACGGTTCACCTGGTTTCGGAAAGCATTTCAGGTTTCGGGTTAGACATAATATTATTAAAGTGTATAGTCTGGGTATTTTTAAAGAAGTGTGCCAAATGCGATATCCTCTTTGCATTAAGAGAAAAGGGTAAAAACAAGAAATCGGCGTACGCAGGGCTTAGGGGCTTAAGCATCCCTATAGCCATTGAATATCGACACACAAAAACTTTTGTGTAAAATTATTATTTGAGACTATTTTGTTACTCAAGCCTCGTCCCTGGGAACAATTTCCGCGTATACGCGTCTGAAAACACCTGTATTTTCGTCCTTTCCCTTAAAAATAACGGGCGACCTTTTGAAAACGTTTACGTAAAATAGAAATAAAAAATGACTGTTAAAAATAGTTATTTACATATCAAGAGAGGAAAATGCAGCATTTCCTCCCGCAGATGGTTTTTCTCCCTGTCTCCGGTTTTTGGTTAGGCGAAATTGTAGGTAACGAAATGTGAATGATCATGGTTATGTTTGAATAATTAAATGGATTTCTTAGAAAATGAGCTTGATGGTCAGTGTGTCTTTATAAAAAATTTCTGACAGAATACCTAGTTCCCTTTGTACACAAATAGCTTTTGAATTCCTTTGTTTTTATTTGCAAGGCAGGCATTGTTCTAGATAACCTCACGATCCAATTCCCCAAAGAGCTGTCACCTTTCCGGATCTATCTTTTTACTATTCTCTCCTTGAAGTTTACTATCTAATTCATATTCATTGGCAGCTGATACTCCGATGTGCCGTTTCAATGAATCTGCTTAAAGCATTTAAAGTTTTTTAATTTTTAAAGTTAGGTATAAATCAGTCCCTAGTTTTATGGTATTAAATGTTAATTTTTTTCTCAGCAACTCTATGCATTGTTAGTAAACTAGAGTTTTAAACCTCCATTGTTTTTATTTTTTTACAAAGTTTCGAATGCTTATGTATGCAATCGTCATCAGTGAATATAACACTAACTTGTGTTAAGTGAACCATGAATTATATACTTGACTGATTACCTCTGAAAAGTATGGTTTTCCAAATATCCTTGATGGTGACGCTTTGTTGAGAAAATAGATTCTGGTTTCTCAATGCTGTTTCTTTGAGTTTCTATTTAATAGTACATTATATACGTGGGGACTAAAGTGGTACTTTTTATTACAATTCGCTCAGGGCTAAAAAGACACTTTAGTCACATGGTATATATACTATTTTTTGCACTTTGGAGCACCGTTTTTATTAAATTTTTATTAATTAAAAAAACAGATCTTCATTATACTACAAACTACCATTCACTCTCTGACGTTAAGTTAATTTAAATTTATCTGATAATACTTAGTTGCCAGGTCAGATACAAAAAAAGCCTATAGCTGTCAAGATTTTTGCGAGTGTATCCAAAGGTGGAAAAAACCGACATCGACGAAGCTGCCGCAGAGGCAATGAAAGCGCTGCTGCCCGCCAAATCAGAAAAAATATACGAAAAACAGTACGGCTCTTTCCTTCATTGGTGTCAATCTCAAGATGTTGCTGATGTAACTCAGGAAAAACTGCTTCTGACATATTTCTTTCATCATGTCAAAAACCTCAAGGCTTCAACAGTTTGGTCTCATTATTAAATGATTAAATCGAAGCTGATTGCGAAAAAGTTAATTTATATAGCCTGATAATAAGGAGCGGGACTTGACTAAAATATTTTAGTCCCGGGGATAAAAAGTACCATTTTAGTCTCTGAAATGGGGGACTAAATTACGTTTTTAGTCCCTGAAGTGCAAAAATAGATTTTCTTCTTTGGCGACGATCTTTGTCTTTTTCTATTCCATATGATGATGATTTTCCCACAGCAATATTGAGCTATCTTCGATCCAGTTTGTCCTCTTGTCGAGTTTTGCGTTTGTGTTCTGTAAGGCAAACTTTCATGGGTCGGCTGGTTTTCCTGATGTCGAGATCTCGACACTCGCATGGCACCTGGCAGATGCAGTTCTTGTTGTCGTGGCGTTGTGGTTTAGTTGTTGCTCATTGATTTTTTATTGTTGTGGTCGTTTTAAATAAAAGTAGTTAAAGTTTACTTTACAACCTCAATTGTAAATTGTTTTTTATTGGAGTAATAGTAGTAGAATTATGGTGGCTCTATATCTGGCGAGTAGAGCTCTAAGGGCCTTGTTTATCCTACCCCGAGCATTTGCCTATATCTATCCACTAGCACTATTTCACGCTCTTTTTACATTTGATGGAATGAAATAGAGCTCCCAGCACTTGGTGTCTTACTTTTGTAAGGGTTATGTCCGGTTGGTGTGATTGTAAGCAGTCCTATTCTTTCTTAACTTTTCCAAATTAACATTTGCTTCTGGCTATATCCAGTGGCAGTCCCAGCCATTTGAAAAGGGAGGGGAAGGTTTCGATACAAAAAAAAATCTAGAACAAAAGTATAGCTTTTACGAAGAAGATATCAATATATGCAAACAAAACTTAGTAACTGCGCGGATTTGGCCTCAAATCTAGAAGAGGGGGTATTATTATTATTATTATTATTATAGCGCCGCAATTACACTATATATATATTCGAATACCGTAAATATCAAAGGTGTCGCCGCAATGTAGGCCCTACTTATGATTTTGTAAATGTTTTCATAAAAAAATTAAATCCAGGGTGGGAGGGGGGTAATTACCTCCATAACCCCCTAAAATCCGCGCTTGAGTAACTGCGTATAATTTTTTCAGTTATAAAAAACAAACAAACCACAAACAAAACCTATTAGCTAAATACTTTTTTTTTTGAGGTCTAAAAAGCTTTTTAAGTTGAAACATTACCTTTTATATTGTAATATCTTAAATATAAGATGCCTATCTCAAAAAAAAAGATTGTTTTCGGTTTTTTTTTTGGGCAAACCGGTCAATAACTCGCTCAATGTCAATTTCAATATGACTGTTGATATGCAGCAACGCTAAGCCCCACAGATGAATTTCCATCATAGTGTTTTTAAGTACTTTTGTTTTCAATCTTATGAGGCAGGAGAAGCATTACTTACTGTCAAACATCCAAGAATGTTTTTATTAACGGAAAAATATCGTCAATACTTGTTCATTGCCTCGAAAACGTTATCATATATGTTTTGATTTAAGCTTTTGCCTCTTCTGACCAATATTGTTTCCAAACACTGACTCCCATTAAAAGTTCAAGAAATTGTGTTTTGGATTAAACAAGTTATAGTATTTGGAAACGACATTAGTTAATTTTGCCTTGATTTTTGCTTCACGTTGTATAAAACTTGTTATGAATATGTCCAGGTAAAAAATACTCGTTATTGAACCTTGATTTTATGTCCGAAAATAATTTTCTCTAAAACTTGTTTTTAAATAGAAATTCTATATTACTTCTGTATTTCCAATATCGTAGTTTTTGCGGTAAGTACGTCATGCGTTTGTTGTGTCTATCCCAAAATATTGTGGAGGGATTCTAGAATGTCCTTAAATGAACGTTCTGCAATTTCTCGTTTTTTCTCCAAAGACTTACCACCAGCATATTTGTGGTCTACTTTTTTCCGGAGCGATCGCCCCCCCCCCGCCCCTTCCTAGGACCGCCACTGCTACATCCTGCAAATTTGTTGGACTGCCTACACTCTAGTTTTTAAGACATTCACTTTCGCTGTTGCATCGACAACTGCAAAAATTGTTTTTTACGAAATTAAAATTTCCTTTAAGCCTTCTTTGAAAGTAAATATTTTAAAAACTAATCACTAGATTTTTGAAATTTTTACACGCTTTTAAAGATATTTGAGGAACCTTCAAAACAACTCGACCCACTTTTCTTTTCAAAATATAGGGGTAAAGTGCCAGAAAAACTTAAAGAGCCAAAAAGTGACACCCTCGAATAAAAAATCGACATGTTCGAAGAGTTTTTCAAAATTAGACTCTAAACACTTGAAAAAGCCCACACTGTATATACCTATGTGTATAGTGTGGTAGAATTGTAAAATGCAAAATGGAGAAATGTTATTTCATTCCCTTGTGCACTTTCCCAATAAATTCCGTTTTATTTCCATGGAAATATTTTGATTCATGGAGCCTCCAAATCTCTTTTAATCGAAAGTTATAACCACGAAAATTCGCGAAAGGAACAGCTAGAAGACATGTAAAGGGAATGTGTTATGGCAAGAAAATCGCAATAAAAAATGACATGGCGACACTTTAAAAGGAATAGCAAGAATTAACGAGAGCGTTTTTACAAAGAACCTTAAATTATGGCTTTGATTACAAAGTGGATATTAGAGGTGATATATAAAGCAAAGTGTCTTCACAGATTTATGCGCACCTTTTATTAAGAAATGTGATTTAATTAGAAAAGCCATTTTATTAGTCGCGTTTTAGTAGACAATATTGGACAGTTTAAGTGTGACATAGAACGTTCGCTTAGACGTGGAATATGATGCAAAAATCCTGACTTTCCTTTATTTTTTAGACCAGGCGTTAGCTTACGCTGTATAACGTGTGCTCCATGGGCCTAACGCAGCGAGTTTTACCGAAGAGAGTCACAAAAATCAATAGATTGGTAAAACGAACGGCCGAACCACAAGGACAAAAACGATCGATACAACAAATTTCAAGTCTATTATGCCGAGACACCTTGTACCTTAAACAAGTTATAGTATTTGGAAACGACATTAGTTAATTTTGCCTCTCATGACCAACTTAAACTGCCTCCTCATTAGGGAACAAATTCCAACTTTTTTTCCTGAACAAAATAATAGTTTTCACAACTAGTGACTAAAATAGTGCTTATTCTTTACAAGCGTTGGTTTAAATAACGAGCGCAGCGAGGCATTTAAAAATGCGAATAAAAAAAAGCACAATTTACCTTTATCAAAAAATCCAAGAAAAACAGGAAAATACTTTTAAAAATCGCGAACGAAGAGCACCTCTCGCAACATACCATTTTTACGCTATAGCGATGTGCCTTTTTTCTCGGTGACGTCCGTTGCTGCGAAATTTTAATCTTTGACAATTTGATATTTTGACGCGATGTCTGCGATATTTAATAGGGCTTCCATCTACTCGCTTTTTAGTGAGTTTTGAACGTATGTGGCGGCCATTTTGTCAGTTAACTAATGTAATATCTGTCAACAGTGACAAAAATGGCGGCGACATACGTGTAAAAGGGCACTAAAACGAAAGGTGTTCGCTGGCCTACATGGTTTGACGATGTTTTTAAATGATTTTTTCGTATACTTGGTGAAAACTGGCGGAAATGGCTTAATTTTTAGGCAAGAATAATTGTTTTTTTTTCAATATTATTATTTTACCCAATATTAAAGAGAAATAGCGGAATATTGAAAAAATCTAATTATTTTTGCCTAAAAATTAAGCTATTTACGACAAAATCATTTAAAAACATCGTCAAAATATCAAACTGTCAAAAATTAAATTGTCGTAACAATGAACTTCACCGAGTAAAAAGGCACATCGCTATGGAAACCGCATTCATTCATTTACCAGCCACCTTGATTTATAGTGTAAATACGGTGTGGTGCGAGAAGTGCTCGTCTTTCGAGATTTTTAAAAGTATTTTCCTGTTTTTCTTGGATTTTTTGATAAAGGTATTAAAAAAAATAGTGTTAACAACTCGCGGCTAAACTGTGCTTTTTTTACTCGCGTTTTTAAATACCTCGATGCGCTCGTTATTTAAATACGCTTGTAAAAAAAGCACTATATTAGCCACTAGTAAACAAAACTACTAATTAAATATGGTATGGGGGACTATTAAAATCGTGAAATTTTGACTTCTTAATTTTATCAAAAATGAGTTACTAAGGTACCAAAACACCTTAATCGACGAAAAGAAATAAGTTGTCTGTGGGTCTGTTGTCTGTCTGTATTCACGATAACCTAAGAACGCCTTAATCGATTTTAATAAAATTTGGTATGAAAATCCTCTATCGGCTGACCATAAACTAACTAACTTTTGGGTAAGGTGGTGAGGGGCTGAAGGGGGGAAAAGAAGGATAAAATATTAAAAAAATGTGTAACTTTGAAACAAAAGCAAGTAGCGATATACGGTTTTCAGATTTCAGTTTCTATGAGTATGGACTACAAATTTTGTTATAAAGTCCAAATTCGTGGGAGCTTTAGTTTTCGACATATTTGGAAAAACGTTGAAATATATTAAAAAAATAAAAACTTTAGAAGTAAAAAAAAATTTTATGAGATTCAAATCTTTCAAAGCTACAATTTTCGAGATATTTTCATTTCCTTACAGCCTAAAATAATTGATTGTATGGTAGACTATCCGTGCTTTCTAGCACCAATTTTTTGGGTTTAACTTCAATATAACAAAATCAATTAAATATTTTTAGGCAAGAATAATTGTTTTTTTTTCAATATTATTATTTTACCCAATATTAAAGAGAAATAGCGGAATATTGAAAAAATCTAATTATTTTTGCCAATATTATTATTTTACCCAATATTAAAGAGAAATAGCGGAATATTGAAAAAATCTAATTATTTTTGCCTAAAAATTAAGCTATTTACGACAAAATCATTTAAAAACATCGTCAAAATATCAAACTGTCAAAAATTAAATTGTCGTAACAATGAACTTCACCGAGTAAAAAGGCACATCGCTATGGAAACCGCATTCATTCATTTACCAGCCACCTTGATTTATAGTGTAAATACGGTGTGGTGCGAGAAGTGCTCGTCTTTCGAGATTTTTAAAAGTATTTTCCTGTTTTTCTTGGATTTTTTGATAAAGGTATTAAAAAAAATAGTGTTAACAACTCGCGGCTAAACTGTGCTTTTTTTACTCGCGTTTTTAAATACCTCGATGCGCTCGTTATTTAAATACGCTTGTAAAAAAAGCACTATATTAGCCACTAGTAAACAAAACTACTAATTAAATATGGTATGGGGGACTATTAAAATCGTGAAATTTTGACTTCTTAATTTTATCAAAAATGAGTTACTAAGGTACCAAAACACCTTAATCGACGAAAAGAAATAAGTTGTCTGTGGGTCTGTTGTCTGTCTGTATTCACGATAACCTAAGAACGCCTTAATCGATTTTAATAAAATTTGGTATGAAAATCCTCTATCGGCTGACCATAAACTAACTAACTTTTGGGTAAGGTGGTGAGGGGCTGAAGGGGGGAAAAGAAGGATAAAATATTAAAAAAATGTGTAACTTTGAAACAAAAGCAAGTAGCGATATACGGTTTTCAGATTTCAGTTTCTATGAGTATGGACTACAAATTTTGTTATAAAGTCCAAATTCGTGGGAGCTTTAGTTTTCGACATATTTGGAAAAACGTTGAAATATATTAAAAAAATAAAAACTTTAGAAGTAAAAAAATTTTTTATAAGATTCAAATCTTTCAAAGCTACAATTTTCGAGATATTTTCATTTCCTTACAGCCTAAAATAATTGATTGTATGGTAGACTATCCGTGCTTTCTAGCACCAATTTTTTGGGTTTAACTTCAATATAACAAAATCAATTAAATAGCACACTTTTATTATTGAAAAAGTTTAGTAACTCATTTTGCGCTTCTTAGCCTGCCTTTTGAAAGTAGCCTCTGGGGCACCTCTCATCATAGTCCAGCAGTAGTCGCCTAACAACTCACAGTTTCATTTACCCTGATACCTTCTTTCCATGTTAAAAATATCTTGGTGGAACCTCTCACTATGCTCGTGACTTACAGAACCACAATTTTCCGGAAAGTAATCCAGATGAGAATCGAAGAAATTAATTTTTAATGACATGTTACATCCTAGGTTTTGGTAACACAAAAGTAGTTGCACAACCAGGTCTTTATAGTGTTACGCTCTCTAGTGTTTCCGAAAAAATTTGTTGCAACCATTTTAAATGCATTGCAAGCGTCTTTTTAAATATGAAATTGAATTGCGCATCTCCGAAAAGTTTCCTAATATGAGGACCCACATATACAGAGTGTAAACAATATGAGTCATTATTTAAATGGGTGATTCATATAATATGTGTGTCCAAACTTAGTGGTTTCGGAGATATACGACTTTTAAGTTAAACACAGTTTGGCAACAATGCGCTTTTAGGTGCGAGAAAATTAAAGGAGATCTAATGATAGAGTAGCGCGGCGCGGCGAGCTGCAACGTAAATATCAACAAAGAGTACGTATACCACCTTTAAGTGTTTTTTTTTTCACATCTTAAAGCTGTTTCATGGTTAAATTCCCTTTCCTTTACTGTAACTTTTGCTGTAACTTTACCCTTTTCTTTTTCCTTAAGTAAAAAGCTGGTTCATGGTAAAATTCCTTTTCCTTAACTTCAGTTGACACTAATGACAGATGCACGCGCGATTTTGGATTTTGTTTACAAAATTTGGGGTTCCTTTTATCCTACAAATGTGGAAACTCTTTCACCATGTTCAATATCCATTTCTGTAATAACTACTGGTTCAAATAATTGAATAAAAACAATCGATTTTGAGGTTAAAACAACATCAAAAAATATTTTGCCACCCGCACATGCGCAACGCGATTTTTCCGCTTTTTTCCGTAAAAGTTTAGCCGCCTTTCAAGGTCATTCCTTAAGGCTAAAGAAGAAGATACGGAAAAGAAACCAGCATGAACACCCTAATTTGAATACATGAGATTTAATAATTGCTAAAGAAAAAAGTTACAGAAAAGGAAAAGAAATTTAACGATGAACCAGCCTTTGCACTCGGTTCCCACCTACCACTTTTCGTGAGTGCCCACTCACGCGTCACATGATGCCAATATTAAATGTTATGACAGTCATGCACCTGCAGTCATGTGATGCATGCCCGGGCATGCACGAAAAAGTTGTAGGTGGGAACCGGGTGATAAATATTATTAATGATTTAAAAATAGTAAAAAGCAAAACAATAAATGTGTAGTTATCGAAAATTGGCTTTATCGCCAAAGTTTATTGAAAAGTTCTTTTCGGTATCGAAATAAAGTTTTCCTTGGTCTAATTTTATTATAAAAAAAAGTACAACACCTGTCTTTTTTTATTCATTTTTTTTTGGCAAACACTTAACGTCGTAATTACACTATGTCGATCTGATTTTTTTGCAAAATTTTTCGTCATTGAATTTGTTTTCCATGGCAACGCGGAGACTTTATTCATGTTTATCCACAGTGGGATACCAGAGATTTTTTAGCAGCGGGTCAAAAATTTGAGATTGGGTAAATTATTTAGACTTTTCGCTTTCTACGCTGGCGCTAGACGAAAATCGTATTCTATTTTAAACAGAAGCGTCAACGACTAGCAAGAGTGTTTCCAACCTCTAAATGGAGCTTTACTGACCTGCTTTGTTAGTACTCAAGTAACCGGGTGTTTTTGAAACTGAGGTTCCAAAATCTATGCTTTGCACTCCAAGATTTCACTAGTACAATTGCACATAACTATTCCGCAATAGCAATTTAAATTTCAAAAAGAATGGTTGAATCAAAATACAAACAAAATTATGTGGGGTTATGTGCGCCGAATGTTTCTATGCGAATTCCTAGTAATCCTAGGAAGCCGGTAAATTTCTCTTGGTTCTTTGATAGACTCGGGGTAATGCCCGCGCAGCGCTAGGCCTTTTTCGGCAGGCGACCGCTCATGCGGAGTGGTTTCATATTTGTTTTAGAACAATGTTTTTGAAAACACATTTTTCAAAGATAAACATAACCTCGAAAATACTCTTCTGTCCCACTGCGGCCCGATTTAAAGTTTGTTGACAAAAAACCTGCAGTTACCATGGAATTTTATAAATTCTGCAGTCTATCGGCCAACACTTGAACTGCGTGTGTCTCCCAAATTCAATAAAGTGTGATTAATCGATCGGTTTTCTTTTCCGGAGTGCACAGGCTTTTAGAGAAAAGGAAACTTAGTTTTTATTTTCGCCAAAGCAAGGAAATATACAAAGGAAAAATGTAATCCAGAGGAAATTGTGAGTATTTCTCTATTTTTTTTGTAAATCGGGTTTGTTCCAAACTAAAAATAATTGAGAATTTGGAAAAATCCTTGAGATATTTTTGTTAAGCATTAAAAAATGATTGCGTTGGCGTTGCCAGTTGTACTATATTTTACTTAAAATCTGGGGAGAAACTATAGCCTTAAAAAAAAAACAGTTATTTTAAGCATTTGTTTGTACAGTTGTAAGGCACACTCCCTTTTTTAAAATTAAAAACACCTGTCACATAGTGTTTAAACGGTTTTTAATTTGTAAAATCCCTTTTTTTATTTTGAAAAACACACAAAAAGCCGAGCAAAAACAGACACATCTTACCTGCAAGATGTAAGGTTCTGCGAGATTCACCGTATGCTAATAGCATGTCAGCGTATTCCCAATTGGAGAACTTTTTTAATTCAGTTTAATTTCACACCAAACTGCAAAAAACTCGCGAAAATAATGGAGTTAGGTATACTTGCGTGACTGACAACCTTCACAACGACCAGCGGAAGATCCACTATGCACTGTGCTGTAGAGAGGAGAGAGGGTCGGAGGTCAGAGACTTACTTATGCATCGAATTGCGTTGTTGAAAAGTGTTTTTTAAATCTTTAACTCAAAAGAAATCATTATTATCTTTTTATTATTATTTTTTTTAATTTAGAGGATTTGAAGGAAATATTTATTTTAATTTATTTGAAAATGGCTGTCTTGTAAAATAGTTAAAGTTAGACATGAATATTTCTATAATTCTGTTAGATATAAGCACCTAAATTTTTCAAAATAGAGTCATTTAGAGAAAAATCTGTTGAGTTTTGCCCCATAACTCATATGAACTTTTTGACTTGTTTTGACTCCACCTTTCATCAGTTAAAAGGATGACTATGGTATTGTTTACACCCTGTATTCTCACTTTAATTCTACCTTCACTAATTCTAGATAACTTTTCTTTTAAATAAGTAAAAGCATGGTCTTCTTTGTCTATGGCCTTTACAAATTTTCCTAATTTTATACAGGGTTCCTAAGATTTTCCTTAGAGATAGGATTTCAATAAATCAAACAGAAATGGCATAGAAAGTTCTGCGCGCACAAAAGAAACAGATATATTGAGCAATGGTGCCAGTTTGTTATTATCTCCGGACTGCTTTCATGAGAAAAAATTGTCGCCACTCTTTCATTGTGAGCATAAATCATAGTTGCAATAATAACCGTTGACAAGATGTCTGCAAATTCCGCTAGATAGTGGCCACACCATGAGATGATCGAGGAAAAACTAGATGTTTTCAGGTCCAAACCACAGCTTTTTCTTGCTTAAAGGAGGCGGCAGGGTCCATTATTTACGATACTGAGCGATAAACTCGTGAGGTTGTTAACATTAGAAAGAAATATCTTCGCTTTTAATTAAATTTCTTTCTATTCTGTTCTACTAGTGACATCTATCCGGAAACGGCCAAACCATGCACCTAGCACCAGCAGCCAAAGGAATGAATAAACGGCGCTGTTTTTCCTGCAGAGCTTTTTGCTTGCGATATTATTGATTTTAAATAAAGCTGGCCCTACACTACATTTCGAGGTGTTTTATGACATGATCTCGAAACATGTAGCGAACCAATTCTTCAAAACTAGCGGGAGGGTAAAAGCGAAAAATAAGGGGCTGCCAATATTTGTAAAACCCAAAAAGGGGTGAAAAGATTTATTTTGCTCTGTTTCTTTACAAAAAACGTTTTTTTTTACGAAAAACTTGAGCTCTGCCACTTTTTTTATTTTTTTCTTCAACTTTCTCGAAATTTTCGTCATACCGTAGAAAAAAACTATTTCTCCCATGGTCATACTCTACTTTTATTCGAAAAAATTTAGAAACAGAGACGGGATCAGTTTTCCTAAAACGGGGGATCTTGGTTTCGAGTGAGAAAATAAAGGGCGCCGCAAATTTTTCAATTAAATTAGCCGAACGCAAAAATGTTAGAAAAACAAAGCACGAAATAAAAATGGCGCCGCTTACAATTTTTTCTCAAAAATTACGTAATTTCGGGAACGCAAAGAAATAGGTCTAAAGAGTATAATTTTTAAGAAAAAAATATCAATTTTCTCGCCCTCCTCCACTGGGACTACAGGGGCCGTGCACAAATTACGTAATAGTCATATCGGGGAGGGGGGTTACAAAACGTTACGTAGGGGGAGGGGGGTTTTCGACAGCGTTTGCATTTGTGTGAAACCAAGAAAATTTGGAATGAAAATAAGTGAAAAGTTTTTTTTTTTTTGGGGGGGATAGTGGTCTTCAAATCGTTACGTAATATTAGGGGAGTGGCGTGCCAAACCGTTACAAAACATTACATAGGGAAGGGGTCAAAAATTGGTAAAATCACCGTTACGTAATTTGTGCACGGCCCCACATCTGACTGTTCCTTCTTTTTTATTTCGAATCAAAGTGCAAAACCCGGGTTCGACGTTCGAAGGCGTCAACCCGTCCTATTTGCTTGATAAAGTTTCTAAGGAAATATCTCAGGCGATTTCTCCGGCCGTGTATGAACGCTTTAGGTTAGGCATTTGCATGTATCTCAGTCCCCAGCCTGTAAACAGTGCGTAAGGACAATGGTTACAAAATGAAAAGCCGAAAAATATTTTTTTTTACGATACCTTTCATCAGTTTGGTATTAAAGTCGAGCAAAAACAATTTTTATTCCAATCCAAAAGGTATGAAAATGGAAAACATTAAAAAACAACATCCTGGAATGGATTTACCACGTGTAAGATGTAGTGACAACATCGCCCCATGCCCATCCTTTTCTGCCTAATGTGCTTTTCCGTTTGTCTGCGTCTTATACACGGCTGCTTGGCCCCCTAAGGATTTGCTTAGGAACCCTGTATGAAGTGGCGTTAGTAAAATCTTTTCTGGAGGAACTAATGGCGCTGGTTACATTCTTTTTCCCTGACTTAAAAAACTCTCTTGGTGGATATATTTTCTCTTTATAGTGATCCAGTCGTGCCATGCTTGACTATCCCATTTGGCGAGAAAGCAACAGTATTTGGTATAACCCAAATTCATTCCAATCAATTGGTATATTAAATCCGATTTAGTGGTCAAATTTTTTCGTAAATTAAACCCCAGGGCAGTTAGCAAAAATAGGAGAAGTTTTTGCAATCAAGCTGATTTTTTCACAGATGATAGTACCCGTTAATAAAACTTTGTAAAAGAGAAGAGAATTTACACTTCCTAAAGCGCTTGCTTCCTCCGCCATGTTGAATTAAAGATTGGGGCTGGTACAAAAATCGTAACTTTCTTGTTTATTAACCGATTCTCGTCGGGTGAAAAACATTGCCTTTGTTTTTAACTAATGAATGAAATAAAAATATAAAACTATCCTGACAGTTTGTATTTCTGTTAAAAATAAAAAAAACTAAAATTATAAAAGAAATCGAATTGCTTTCCTTCAATTTTTTAAAAACGCAAAAGACATTTAAAAATATGCTCCTTTTTGTTCTGATTTTGAAACAACCCTTGAGTTTGTGATAGGTTGAGTAGTTCGGGAGATAAAGTCAAAAGGTTTACTCTAAAACTTCCCTCGCTCAAGAACATATATAAAAAACTACTATTCGTATAAACATGGGTTAGATTGGGTCGGTCAGACTTCACCAGGTTATATCCAGACTTTTTCTGGGTGTATCCAGACTTTTCCAGGGTGTATCCAGAGTTTTATAGGGTGTATCTAGACTTTTCTTGATGTGTCCAGACTTTCCAGGGTGTATCTAGACTTTTCCAGGGTCTTTCCGGAATTTTTCAGAGTGTATCTTGACTTTTTTTGGGTGTTTCCAGACTTTTCCAGGGCGTATCCGGATTTTTCCTGGATCTATCCAGACTTTCCAGGATCTTTCAAACTTTTCCAGGGTGTATTTAGACTTTTATAGGGTGTATCGAGACTTTTATGGATGTGTCCAGACTTTCCAGGGTGTATCCAAACTTTTTCAGGGTCTTTCCGGACTTTTTCAGAGTTTATCTTGACTTTCCTGGATGTTTCCAGACTGTTCCAGGGCGTATCCGGATTTTTCCTGGGTCTATCCAGACCTTCCAGGGTGTATCCAGACCTTTGCGCGGTGTATTGAGACTGTTCCAGGGTATATCGAGCCTCTTTTAGAGTGTATCCAGAATTCTTGAGTGTTTTCAGACTTTTTCAGGATGTATCCAGACTTTTCTAGAGTGTATCTAGAGTTTTCCTGGCTGTATACAAACTTTTCCAGGACGTATGTAGGCGTTTTCAGGGTTTATCCAGACTTTTTGTTTCACATACAGGATAGAAGACATATAAAACCTTACAATATCTCGTAAAACTGTTCTAAAATATTTATCTTTGATCTCAGAGATAATTGTTTTACCAAATTGGTAATATTTTTTGAGAAGCAATTTTTAACTGCCAGCAACATAAATTGTTGAAAACAAAACTTTAACAACTTCAAAATTCTTCACAAAAGTCAATTTTTGAGTGATTCCCCAAAACAGGAATTTCAGTCCCAAATTTAGAGCAAAAGAAAATATGAAATTTAAAATAATATTCATCCGTTAGCTTTTCTTGGATTAATGATATTTAACCACTGTTAAAATCATTCCAGGGAATTTTTAATCACCCTGTATATTTGTTGTGGACAACAACGTTCGTAAAATATTAATTTACATACCTACTTATGTTTGTTATTCACCAAAAACTTTTTTTTTATTTTAAAGAAGGCACTTGAACTAAAGTACTCCAAGGAAACGTGATGTAAAATCTTAAATTTAATATTTCAACTATAGCACGTACCGGCTTACTAGACTAGAGCTAGATCCTTAAACCTTATTTTCCTTATAGTAGAAAATGCATACAATGTAGGTAAAGTTGAGAATACAAAGTGATTCAGATTTTACTATGATTTAGAAAAAGCGTAAAAATTGAAACTAGAACTTTTATGAATCATTTGTAACTTTAAAACCGTTTTTGCTCAAGCGGTAAAATAAAACCAGACGTTGTATTAATTTATTTACTTTCACAAACAACGGCAAAGTTAAATTTTTATTGAGTAGAAATCCAGGAAATCCTACTGCAGGACACAACATTTTCTAGGGAAGGTAAAATTTACCTTAAACTACCTTACTGGCGTTTTTCTCAAGTTGATATCGAAAACAGGTCACATAGATATTGGTCCCAGCAAGTTATTGAGGCCCTGAGATAAACAAATCCTACTAGCGGTAGAAAAATATGAAGTATTTAATAACATTTTACCAAGAATGTTACCAAAGTTATGGACCAAATTACCATCTTAGTGCCTCTTAAATAAAGAAATGACAGTAGAAAGAAAGAGAATTATTAATTAAAATAACTGGACCTGCAGAAAAGAAATGGAGAAGGGTTGTCTAAAAATAAACCATGACTGAAGATGTACAAATAAGGCGTAAAAATTTTATAACAAAAAAGGGATACTTTCCAAGGAACGATCCATGCGCAAAAATTTTTTTGGTATAATAGAAGGTAGCATAGCAAAGAACTGACCAGTTTTCAAAATAATGGATTTTTGACAAAAAAAAATTGTTTTTTTTTTGTGGTTAGTTATTTTATATAATATTTTGTTTACAGTCTTCATAATGTCTAAGGAAGTATTAGGTGTATTTTTCAGTTGCAAACAGTTTAGATTAAAAATTAAACAAGGATTTATTTTTTTATATCCAAAAAATCTGTAAAAAACATGGCTTCCATTTTCCTTATTTTTGTTTGACCGGAGGGCAATTTGCCCAACTTTGAATTACACAATTACATACCACTATTTTTTCTTTCAAGGCTAATTCATTTATTGCTCTTTTCTGAAGCATTCGCTAGTCACTCTTCAGTGGAGTCCAAGGTGTCTGACTCATAGTCACTTGGTATCTGGACTATTCTTTCTTTTCAAATCATACTTTCCCGAATAAAAAACAAAAAATATCCGACCCTCGCCAGCAGTTTTAAAGACAAAAGTTGTGAAAATTTAACATAAAAATTGACTTAAAAAATCCTATAGCCACGAAGATACATTTATTGGTTGAAAACGAGTAACTTGCATCATATAAAATTTTCCAAAAAAAAAAAATGATAACCTTAAAGAAACTTTTTAGGTAAATTACAAGTTATTTTTGACCATTTAGTTTTACCCGTTCAAAATTTGGGCCTGTATTGATATATTGGTAAGATCTGACTGTATTTTACTACATCCTTGAAAAGTGACCTGAACGTTTAATTTTTTAGTTACAATTTGTCTATTTTTAACTTCTTTGGATCAGCTTTGCTTTCTTGAGGAATGTCATGACCTTAATTGTTAGGTGGCATATTCAAGAAGTCTGTAGCAAATGAATTTTTACAGTAACTCGATGCCATTACGGCAAACCGTTTTAAAGCGTTTTTATTAAAATACTGTATGTATGATTAAAGCTTTTTTGTCTTGATCTTTTTTCTTAGTTTGGCTAAAAATTTATTTTTTACTAGCTGAAGACCTGCGGCTTTGCCTGCGGTTCTACCCATTTTTTTTCGTTTTTTTTGCGTTAAATCTTCATAAGTTTTGTTCCGTAAATTTTGATGATGTAAAGCCTATGCATGCCCGGATATCCTAGGAATGCAGTATTGAAAGTCTCATTAAATTCGGTCAAGTAGCTTTTCCGTACTGTAACATTGTATTTTTGGTATCTATATCGCTCGGTTAAAAGCCGACACCAAAACTTTTTTTTTAAATATCCAATGTACAGAAACGGCCTTTCTACGTTTTTTTACAACTTTGAGAGTAGTTGCAAAGTTCTACTGACATTTGGAAGTGGACCAACATTAAGAGTGGGATTTACTAAGATCTAAAATAGTACCCCCCACAGGTCTAAATATTTACACCTGTGGGGGGCACTAAATTTTAAAACCAATTTTCAAAAAACACTTAACCATACAGAAAAGACACAAAGTTATTGATTATTTTGTATTTTTATTGCTAAATACAACTGAAAAACTGCTTTTTTGTTAAAATAAATACCATAATGCCCTAAAACTAATTTTTTTTGACAGGTTTCAAAATGACAAATGGTGAATACGCTAAAATTTTGGCACATAATAGCTTCATAATCTGTGTTTGAGGTTCTAAAACACTGTCCAACAATTTTTTTTTTGTTTCCTTCAACTTATGAGTTAATTCCTACCAATTTTGGGTTGCAAAGAACGAATATGACAAAGAAAATTTTTTATTAGCTCTAGTTTCTGTGATAAAATTTTTTTTTTTTAATAAGGATTATGAGGTAACGAAAAATATTAATTATGTATGCTAACAATATTAAAAGGTGTATTTTTAATGACAGTTACACACTATAAATGACAAAAGAACACTAACTGGTGCTTGAATATATGAAGAATTAATTGGGGGCTTCATGAGATCGCAGTCTTTTGGCTTTCCTCTTGAAAGTAATTTCTGGAGCATCCCTATACATAAACCAGCAGTAATACGCGAGCATTGCTTCATTCCAGCGGCCCTGATATCTCCGTTCCATGAGAGAAATATCCTGGTAGAATCTTTCCCCATTCTCGTCACTGACAGCTCCACAACTGGGTTGGAAAAAATCAAGATGGGAGAGGAGAAAATGTATTTTTAGTGACATATTATATCCGAGTTGATGGTACTTTTCTAGAAGTACTTTTAACAATTGACTGTAATTTTCCTCCCTTCTGTTCCCTAAAAATCCATGCATAACTCCCTTAAGAGCTTCCCAAGCTTCCTTTTATTTTCCTTTCAGAACTAGGTGGAAAGCAGGATCCTTTACGAGTTCACGTATTTGGGGCCCAACGAAGATGCCTTCCTTGACTTTTGCATCACTTAGTTTGGGAAATTTTTCTCTCAAATATTTAAAAGCCTGACCATCTTGGTTTAAGCCTTTGACAAAATTCTTCATTAAACCGAGCTTGATATGTAGGGGTGGAAGAAGAACATCTTTTGAATTCACGAGAGTCTGGGTAACGACTTTTTCTCACTAGGTTTAAGATGCCTTGCAGGCCAATCTACTTGGATATAGTGTGATTTCCTATCTCTACTATCCCACATACATAAAAAACAACAGTTATTTCTCCACAAATATAACAAAAATTGTTAACTGAATTTACACATTTACGAGGAATGTTGATACAATAAGTTTTACTATAAAAACACTCCAAAACAACAAATTTTGCACTAAGCAAAACAGAAATATTGTATGTAAAATGTAAACCTCAGATTTACAGCATAAACACTATATTCAGTTTGCGATGATTTATTGTGTCTCCGTGTATTTAGTTTTATAACAATACCATACACACTACATTAACTGTGCGTTCGATTAGAAATAGTTGAACTGTAAGGTATCGGTCACCCTGAATAAAAAGACGCGCAAATACGCAATTATTTCGGAAAGGAGGGAGTCCCCGCTTATATATATCGAGAATAATAGGGCTGTATTGCAAATATCGATAGCTAAATTAAAACTATCGATAGTTCTGTAGTTTTATCTCTATCGATATTATCGATAGTCAATTTCGATGGTGGCGTATCACTATTTCTAACTCCCCACCCTATCCAGTTCTCTACCCTTTCTATTATTTTCTCTTTCGATACTTTTAGAGGATATAAAATGTCAAATATCACCTTATCTCCAAAACTAGAGCTAATCTCTAATTTTTATGGTGATTTTTGAATTCAGTGGATGAAAATACTTAAGAATTAGCTATTTTTGAGCCCGAAACATTTTCATTATTGGACAGTTGAAATTGATTTTTTAGACCACCTCTGGGGGGTGGTTTAAATTTATAACCCCCAGAAAGGATTGTTTTGTGGCAACTGGTAATAAGTTCGTTCATAATTTCCCTAGGAAACCGTTTTCACAAGGATTAATTTACCTTATTTAATATCCCAAGTTGTTCATTGATCAATAAAACACCTCCAATTTTGTCCAGAAGAACGCCATATTTTGAACCCGTTTTCAGCACAAAAAATATATTTATGAGGGCACTACGATGCAAAACAAACATAAGTGAAGGTCACTGATTATGCACGAAAAATACACCAAAGAAAAAAAAAACAAAACAACTATATTAATTTATTTACAGACTGAAATTAAAATATTGAGGTTATCTAAAAGCTCAGTCAAGAAAACTTTCCTTACTCAAAGCCTTCTCATTTTAAAGCTGTAGCTTTCATCAGTAGAGGTTGGTGTAAGCCAAGGTGCAAGCAGAGGTAAAAGATCCGAACTCGCTGTTGTGATTGAACGCAGCGCTAATATTTTTAAACTGACATTTCGACAGTGACAGAAATGTAAAAAAAACTTGCATTTAAGTTTTTTAATACATTTCATAAATAAAAACACCTTTTAAATAAATACAAAATTAATCTACTCCTTATTTTATTATTACTCATGTAAATCTTTGTGTGACATCAAGTATTAATTGGAAAAATTAATTAACAATTTATTAGAGTGACATATAACCTCAATTTTAATTTATTCTACAGAGTGTTTACTATTTAAACCCCGCGTGGGTTTAAATTTTTTAATTTTATTTTCTTCTAAATTGAAAATTTCCTCTTAAATCCAATAAAAGATTGTGTTAAGATGATTATTCAATAAACGAATTTATTAAAATTCTCCTTATAAATCAAACTACGTCCAAAACTGAAGGGGGGTTCGTTTAAAATGCTGAAAATCAAAAATTTCACTTAAACTTAGGACCGTTTTAAAATAGACTAAACCGTTTTAGTAAATCCCACTGTAAAGTTTTTACGGCAACTGATCCAGTCTTCCATTGCGCTATGTAGCATTTAGTCCGTGTTGAATTTTACTTTTGTCGTAGAAATATAGAAGCGTAAAACTTAAATGGAATGGTGCTTCTAGCGGCTTTAGGAAAGAGGTTTTAAAAAAAGCTAAAAGCGAATATTGAATGATTTTTTACGGACTTTCCGCTCATGATAAAAATAATTGGGTCCCAACTGGAGGCCCAGGGCCCGCCAACTATTCTCATGAAAAAAATGTTGGACCTTTAGTGAGGGCCCCCCATATAACTATGAGATAATATAACGGCCCTCTTCTTGCTTTTCCCGAGAAAGATGCGTACCGATAATAACTCTCCCAATCAAGTTGGAAAAAACCCATAGACGAGGAGTGTAATGAGCAGGCGCGTCGATTGCGTCAGTAGTGAAAGCAACTGACAACCATTTGACAGCAAAAATGTAGGTTTATGTTTAATATTTTTGTTTACTTTTGGAAAATCTATTAAAATAGTGGACACTACCTTAAAAAAAATTGAAAAATTGTTGTCTACTGTTTCCCGTAACAATAACGCACGCAATCACAGAAAATACCGCCACAAAATTTTAAAACACAAAAACTCCACAATAACATAAACAAAATGGCAAAACCATACCTCGTCAAAAATGTAAACTTTTCGACAATGCCCAGTTTTCTCAGGAAGTGGGTTCGGCACTTGGGGCCACGTCCTCGTGTAACGGGTTTACCTTGTGGGTTGAAACCCTCGAGTAAGGTTAAACTTGCGGTTGGAGATGTTTTATCCGTAATATAATAAATGAGTTCAACTAAATAAAATCACATTTTTCGGACAGATGATGTCGTTGTCACTGTCACTTAAATTAATACCTTGTCATTAAATTATCGCAAGGTCACTACGACACCGGGCATGGATTTGTTAGTGCATGCGCAGTAGAATTTTGGTTTGTGGCCTGGTGGCCCAAACAGTTTCAAAGCCAACCGCGATTTTGAATGTTCTTCTTTGTTTTTCAAAGTTATTTTCGTTACACATTTTGCAGCACTTGGGCCGTTATAGTATCTCATAGATATATGGGGCCCCCAAATGAGTCGCCAATAATGTCCTTGTGTGGTATTTTCTTTATTCCGCTTCTTAGTAAATAGAAAAATATGTAGATTATTTTGAAGCTAAAACAATTGATAAAAAAATAAGTTTTTTTAAAATTATTGACACATTGGTTGACAGATGTAAAAAAACTAGTGCGTTAAATTTCTTTTTTAACAATCTTTCCAAAAAAGTTGTCATCATAGGTGGAAAGTCTGTAAAAAATCATCATAAATTCGCTTTTAGCTTTTTTAAAACCTCTTCCCTAAAGCCGCTAGAAGCACCGTTCCATTTAAGGAATCCACCCTATATATATTTTGTCTAGAAAATAATAAAAAAAAAATAACAGAGTAAATAAATTGCGAAGATCGAATCTTGGGTCACCTTCAAGTTTTCTGAGGAAATGCTCGATTCTATCGTTTTTGTATTTATTTTCTCTTTGTTTACTATTTTTTCTAAGTTTTCTAGCATAGTAATTAACCACTGATGGGCGCTGTAAGAGGACCTTAATGGCAAGCCGTTTAACGCTACTCTCGTTTAAATGTGGCAACACCGCGCAAAAACAACCGCTAACCGCCTTTCCAAGCTTAGTCTTTTGTTTTCAAAAGGCTGGAAAAACGACGGAAAGCGATTTACTAAGCGGCAGTGGCTATAAAGTGCGGTGTATATCAGTTGCTTTGTAATTTAGAACGGTCATTAAAATGGATTTAAACGAAAGAAAGTACTAAACGTTGTTTTTTAACCCTTTTTAGTTCGGTTTTTATTTTTTTACCACCATAATAGGTCTAGTTGCAAACTCCAATAAAATGGTCTGCAACCACACATCTGGATTATTAAGTTCACACAGCACTTGTACGGTAATAAGCTCATTACATTTATTGTAATATATATATAATAGGCCTACCTCAATTCTAGATCCAAAAACTCCGCAAATGTAAAAAATAAAATGTTACAAAATTATTTTCTGTTTAAGCGGTGACAGTGACGTCGAACATTAACAATTAACAATTTTTCAAAATTGGAAACTATTCCGTTTTTACAATATTCCGACGCTTATGGATAAACAAGTACAGAAGGTACCTAAACAATGTTAGAGTGTAGAGGACCGTTATTTCCATCCTTTAAAAAAACTTGACTTTGATGAGGTTCAGGGTCTCTATATCGGACCAATTTTTTGACAATGACAGGTCCACTTACTTTCTTTCTGCGTCTAAATTTTAACGTGTTGTATCCTACACACCCTGTCTACACCACCTATATGATATACACACATATTTTGCCTCTCAGACCAATATTTCACCTATTTCCTGATTGAACATATTTTGGCAGAAAATCAATACAAATAGAGTCGCGCTACATGGGGCTTCTGGGCCGAGAGTCATAAGCCATTAGAGTTATGGAGCTGATGATTATTTACGATTTAGATCAATTTTAGGAAAGCAATTTTAAAGGTTGAATAATTTTAATAGCTTTTAATACAATATTAATTTTTTTGAAAACAAATAAACAAAAAAAATATTTTTTTTTCTGAAAACAAATAAAGATGTGTCTATATGGGGAATTCTACACTAAATTTACTTTTTAGGTCCCCAAGGATTTAAAATTATTTTCCTACGAGTGTGCGGAAAAGTTACTTTTAATTCAAGATATACTTTAAATCAAATTACTTTCTATGGGTACTATTTTTCATTCACAAAATTTATAGCCTTAACCATTAACTTAAAATGTCACATATAGGCACTTTAGTAAAAGAATCGGGCACTAGTGCCTTTTCCGCACGATTTTTGTTTTGTTAAAAATTAAGATATTTACAACTAATTAAATAAGTTATGTTACTATTCTATCTCATGTGATAAATAAGTGTGATAATATTATTGATAAATATAAGATGGACAAAAACACTCGTAGGAAAAACATTGTACCTAACTCTTGCAACTGCCGTCGAGTGCGGAAAAGTACACAGTACTTATATTTCAAATAATACCAGTTCTACCTGTTCCCGATTTTTCATGTAATTTTTTCCAAAAAAAAATGCACCTAAATTGTTTGGGGCCGTCCTCTGTCCTCACTAACTCACTAGTTTTGCAACTTTGTCCTGTTAGTTTATTTAAGAAACGTGATAAGAATAAAGAATATTGGAACACATATTTATTTATAAATTTTTTTTATTTTTGTGTATGTGACCCTAGAATTACGTACCAAGACCTATTTTTCTGTCCCCAAGGTTTTTGGTCCAGCGCCCTCCGACAATTTAAATCTGCTTCAGAAATTTAATTTTCTCTCCAAATACAATCATTTAACGTCAGAACGTCAGTTCATATTAATATTAAGTCGATTGAGGTTGTTTTTATGTGCTTGATTTTTGTTGTACTTTTAATTAATTTTCAATGGTAGGAAAAATGAATAGTACCTTTATGTCTTATATCAATTTTGGATTCTAAAGTCCTAACCCTAAATGCGTCACATAATATTGCGAAGACAAGCAAACAGATTATACTCGGGGCCGTTCCAGTCTAGGCTGTTGTATGTTTACCATCTAGATGCTAAAACGGGACGGCCCGGACAAAATGAGACGTAAGTAACTTAAGGAATTCTTAAAATTTAACTTTAACTTTCTTATTCGATAAATATATATGATATTTTGACATAATTATAATGTAAAATGACCCGGTCCGATATTGTCCAGGCTTTGTATTTTTCATTGTTTTTCTCTAAACAAGGTGAAAATTCGGTACATACTGAGTGACGAAAAAAGGCAATCACTTTGATATATTTTATTTATAATATGCTTAAATGTTCAAAGCGGATGATTATTAACCGAACTGACTTTAACAATGTGTTAAGGACAGGGCATTGTTTTAATAATGTGGTCTTGGAGAATCTCATTACACTCTACCTCTAACTCATATCTAAGTGCTGCTAGGGAGCGGGATGCTGTAAATTTAATAGCCTTCGACCTGAAATATTCCACATATGTTCGATCGGAGACAGGTCAGGTGATCTTGGGGGCCATGGATAGCGATTAATGTTGTGTAGATCCATGAAGTCTAAGGTTACTCTAGCCACATGTCTCTGACGATCGTTGTTTTTTCAAATCAAGTAATTTTCAAGCATCTAAAGTTATGGAGGGACATGTGGCTCCACTACATCCTGGATGAAATGAATTGTTGTCATGTTACTTCTAATTAAGGCTAGATATATCCTGCTACAATATACGATGGCACCCCATACCATTACACCCACTGTATTATAAACAATCCGTTCCATATCAAATTGTGGGTATAAAGTCATTGACCACGTCGATTTCTTCTAAAATGGTGCAGTGAGAGAGCCTGGGGATCAGGAATGAAATAGGGTCATCTATAGCGATGAATCGCGCTTTTGTTTTGGTTTGCATGACGGGTAAGAGTGAAATACCTATTTCCAAGTTTGATATGGAAAGGCATATTCATCACCCAGTGGCTGTAATGGTACGGGGTGTCATCGCATATGGTAGCAGGACACCTCCAGTCTTTATTACAGGAAAAGTGACAGCAATCCGTTACGTTAAGAAAGTAGTGCAAATGTGAGTATTTCAACAAGACAACGCCGCGCGTCAGACCGCATGAGGCTAAAGTAACATTAGACTTCATGGATCCACTCAACATTAACCGCTTACCATGGCCATCATCTTTAATCAGATATCAGCATCCCCTCAGTCTTCGGCATCATTTAAACATAAGTTAGAGGTAGAGTGAAATGAGATACCCCATTAGGGTATAGACGACCTCATTAGAACAATGGCCAGGCGTGAGAATAAGCATTAAGAAATCGATTCTGCTATGGATCACCCGGAGTGGCTGAAAACCTAATCATTAATTAGGTATATTTGACTGTAATCTGTAAAAAATATATGTAAAAATATTTTGCATTTTAAGTCTAATATATAATACGTTTTCCTTTTTTGGATGCAAGCCTGGTTAAAAACCTGGTAGGCATTCTTGTTAAGAAAAACTGAAGTGAAAGGGTTTTTAATTTTTTACATATTTCATTAGAGTTGCTCTTATAATAAAGTAAAATTAATTTTTGTTTAGTTCAAAGTAAAAAGTTCTTTGTACGTTACTTTATTTTTATTCTGCAATGAAGCTAGTGAGACGGTTTTGGACAATGGGATGTTTTTTCACAAATATTTTAAAAACCATTGGGAATTTAGCTCATCCGCTTCTAATCTGAGTACTCGGATGTATATACAAGGTGTTCCAAATTCGATGCTCACCATGAGGATCTCCTAAATGGTTAGATTTACGAAAAGGTTTAAATTGGGGCAAATTTAAAAACTTAAGAGAAAGTAAATCAAGATAAAAACATATTTTTTAAACTACTGGGCAAAATTATTTTGTTTTTTTTCCGAATTACTTTCCCGCCAGAGTCATTTCTCCTCTACCAGGAGAGCCGGCGTAGTGTCGAAATTATTTTGTTACCAACAGACCGTAAAAAAACTGTCATTTAAGCGTGTTTCCAAAAAATCTTTAGTTTGTTAGAAGCAGAAATTTAATTTGGACTGATGATGGTCAATTAATTTAAAACATCAGGTGGATTAGCAACAAAATATTATGTTTGATCCTTAGTGAACCAAATGGAGGAAGAAAAAAAGCACTTGTCCCTAAGAAAAAGTTAAAAAAGTGGAAAGCTTTAAGCGATTTTTGGCAGCTTTAGAAATAAAGGCGCAAAAAAATAAAATCTAAAACTGAAAATTTCGTGTTTCGTAAACTTTTTTTTTTGTTCTTGGGCAGATCATTAAATTGCGCAACTATGCCCTAATTTAAATCTTTTCGTGTCCCCTACCGTTCAGGAGATTCTTACGGTGGGTAACGAATTTGGAACAAGCAAATAGAAACAACACCATCGCAACTTAAAAGCCAGTTAACTCTTTACCGTTTAAGTATCCTTTGGCCTTTAATTGAGGCCATATTGACACAAAAGTGCCAGGAAATCCATGTTTTACCTGTAGATTTGATTATAAAAATGGCGGAACCAGTAGGCTAAAGGCACTGCAGAGATACGAGTTAACTGGCATTTCAGTTGAGAAGAGTTGATAGAAATAAATCGTATCAATAAAATTTCATTTTTGAAAATTTTACCTGCTAAATTTTAAAATTACTGGCGAATTCCCCATATGGTTATTTGCAATTTCGTAAATTCAACCAAAGTCAAATAAATCGCATTTCGCATCGGTATTCGAATTTATTTTGTCGTTTGGTAGCCAACGAAATTCATGTTTTTCTTTCTTTTGTGCGTAAAGTTGTATTTTCTGCTACATTTAACGTACAGTTAACTACGCTGAACCCATTTAAAACAAAGATAGAAATAAAAAAATATTTGACTGTTTTGACTGGCTATTCGGAAATCCTTTCTTCCGATTCATTTGTTAGTACAGAAAAGATTTTATGCAATTTAGAGATTAAAAGTGCACTTTTAATCCCTCATTTTAGGGATAAAAGGGGCCCTTTTAATCCCTCAGGGATTAAAAATTATTTAAATCCCTGGAGGATTTAAAGTAAATTTTTCCAAATTAAGCAATAATTTTATTGAAATTTTATTTATTTGTTAAAATGTATGAACGAAAAAAATTATTCTGTCTCTTTAGAAATGCCGTGAGTTTACTATATTTCCTAATGTCGACGTTTGCTTCAGACATTATCGTGTCTTTGATCATGGAATATTGGCTCCATACAGAAGATGCCTTGAGATTCTTACACTTCTGTAGGAAGTATGCCAGGAGCACCTTTTCATCCGTAAAATTCTCTGCATGCTGTTCAGCGCACCATTTTCGGTAATCACGAAACTGTTTCTTGTAAACCTCTCGAGATTTTTGTGGAAGAAGGCTAGCGATGGCCTCTTCCGCGGCCTCTTCAATGTTCATTTAAAAAAAAATCCTGTACGATTTTTCTGGACTCACCGTTTGGTGGCGCCGTTTGATGACAACAACTGACTGACATTTACTTTGTGTCATAGCAACACTTCCATGACACAATAAATTTTGAGTGAATCCACTATGCCAACAATAATCAATGACAACTCTCAGTAATACGAGCTGTCAATCTTGAAACTAGAGTACCGTTAAGTGGTCTACTGTTAGTTTTGTGATTTTTTGTTTTTAGGTTCTCGCAAAAAAAGTACATAAAATAGTATATAAACCTCGTGACTAAAGTGTATTTTAATCCCTTGGCGAATTGTAGCTACAACTTCCTCATTTAAAGCATAGAGATAAATGAAAAGCAACTATCCCAAAATTAAGAAGTAATTTCGAACTTCTAATATAACCAAAAAGAATTTCGAAAGACCCACTAGTAACCCTGTATTTTTAAAAAAAATATGGCGGGGGGTGCAGGTTGACGTCAAGCCATACCCCCCTCCCGATAATTTCAAAATTATAAGCATATCAAGAGACGAATATCTTTCGATGGGAGGGGTGACTTGATTCACCTTAATTTTTGCGTGTCGGCCGTAAGATTTTTTTTTTTTAAATTTCTTAAGCAAAAATTAAAAAACTCTTTGTAGATTGGACATACGGTGCATTTCAAAAAAAATATTAAAACTTATTGCTCGATTTGTCAGTATGATATTAATTTGTCTGAATCGTTCCTCTTTTAACGCTCTGTAGATATTCATCGTCACATTGATCAATTTTCTATGTTCCCAAAAGTCTTCCGGACTAAAACCTCACATAATTTCCAAGAAATTTGATTCCTATCGAAAAGACAACCCCCGCTGGCGCCGTAATATCTTTCTTAGGAAAAACCTGGATAACAAATGAACAAAGACACCTCGTGTAAAATCCACTGATAAAACGAAGATAGAAGTATTTTGCGAAATTGAGTTATAGCCCGCCAAATATAATAGTTCCGACTTAACCCCAAGTTAATGAAGTTCTTGTCGGGGTTATAAATTTCAGCCCTTAGGAGTTTACTACGTGATATTAGCATCCAAGAAAGGTGGAGTTAAGCACATAGATATACTTATAAAAGGGATAGGCCTCTAGAGTTTTGCGAAAATGATTGGATACACTGAGAATATTAGTATACATATCGGCAGAGTGACCACTTATCATAAAATCATAATTTCTCATAATTTTTTATTTTTAAATTTTTTAGGTAGTCTTAGTTTTTGTTAGTATTCACCTGATGACGATTACATACACATAAGCAATCGAAACGTTGTAAAAAAGTAAAAAAATAAAGACAATGTAAGTTCAAAACTCTAGTTTACTCTCAAGTTCAACATTATATACGTCCCTCAAACAACAAATTGGTAGAGCATCAAAGAAGAGGTCATTAATAATGTATTCCCATATTTCGGAAAATGAAGAGAGAAAATATATTTTTTTTTTATACATATTACAGATATTAAAAATTAAATTAGGTAAATATTATTTTTTAAAATGTGATAAAACGGTTAAAAAATTGTTTTTGTTTGCCCAGTGTTCACCCTAATATCGGTGACGTCAACTTTTCGGTTTAAAATCCAAAAATTAGAATAAGTGACCAATATCGTCGTGCATAGGGGCGGCCCGTAGGCCCGGAAATTAGGCCCTTTCTGCCATATCCCGTTCCTTACCCCTATGCCCAAACTTGACTTGACTTCCGTTGCACCTCTCTCCGGGCAGGGTTCTTTACGAAGTTTAGTATGTCGGCCCATTTGAGCGAGTGCAGCTCTTCTTCCTCTGTCGTGGGAAATCCCCACTTCAGCTGCCTTGAGTTTGCATATGTATCACACTCTGCTGTCAAGTGCTGCGCCGATTCCTCTTTGAGCCCGCAAGCGGTCAGACGGGATCTCCTGCTACTCTTATTTGCGTCAGACGTTTCCTCAGCCAATTGTTCCCAGTCAGCATCCCTTTCAGCAGTCCAATGTCCTTTCAGGTCTTGCCTAAGAGCCATTTAGTTCTGGCTACATTCGGACCATCCACGAATAGCTTGGACTGTCTGCACTTTGACTCTTGCCTCCAGGACGTCTTCAGTTCATTGTTCGCCCATTTGTTAAGCTCACTCTGTACCTGTTTTCTTGTTATTCGTAGAAGAGATTCCGGTCCAAGGGTTTCGGCCTTTAGTCTGGAACCCGCATCAGTGTCACGCTTTTGTCTTGAGCCAGTGTCTGCAGTGCTTCAGCGCACTCCTCCACTAAACTACTGACTATTTCGGGTGCACTTAGAGCCTTAAGGGCAGCCTGGCTGTCGGAGCATATGTATATGTCTTTTCTGCCATTTCTGACCTCGGGTAGGGTTGCTGCCATGACAATGGCACCTCCGCCTGAAACACCGTAGCGTGTTCTCTAAGTGGATAACTCTTCTGAACTTCTAAGCTTTCCGCGTTCACTCCTGCGCCTGGCTAACAGTTTAGAGCCATCCGTGTAGCAGACCTTAATTCCGTTCGGAATTCTTCCCTTTGCCACTCATTCCGTTCTGGTATTGTGACCTTGTACTTTTAATGGAACCTCCATGGTTTAAGCAGTGTCGCCAGTTGCGTGCGTCCCTCTTGACCCACCTTGGACTCTCCTAAGCTAGACTGTGCATCTCTCTCCGTTAAGGCGGATTTGTCCCATTCAGTCAGTCTTGCTTCCGCTCGTCTTTCCTGAAGGGTAGATGTTATAATCTGCGTTCTTGCCTTATCGAAGGCTCCTTCCACATCGAAGAATACCATTAGTGCATATTCTTTGTGCTGAAGTGCCTTTTCTGCCTTTTGCACTACTGCATGAAGGGCTGAGTCCGTAGATCTGCCCTCCATGTACGCGTGCTCGTCCCTATGGAATGGTCTGTTAGCCAGTGTTCCCTCCAGGAGGTACCTGTCTACCATTTTTTCCAGTGCCTTCATCATAAATGATGTGAGACTTATCGGTTTGAAGGATTTAGCCGTAGTGTAGTCCTTTTTTCCCGGTTTCGGGATAAAAGCTACATTGGCCTTCCTCCATGAGGTAGGAATGTATCCCAGGGCTACGCTGGCCCCGAACACTCTCCTCATGTGAGGAAGTAATGTTTCTAGGTCTCGCTGTAGCAGCGCTGTAAAGATTCCGTCCGGACCGGGTGACTTGTAGGGACTGAACTCTTTTATTGCTCAGGTTATTTTGCTCTCCGTGACTATGCGACCTGCCAGCTCCCAATTTGGTGCCACCTCCTCAGGTATGGCCGACCTTGGCTCGCCACGTTGGTCTCCGTCCCCTGGGAAATGTACCTCTAGGAGGTGTCTGAGTGACTCCTTCAGAGAGGGGTCCAGCTTCCGTCTTGTCTTTTCAGTAAACTTGCTTCGTTGCTTAAGATTTTGAGTGAGACTTTTTTTGACTAGAGATAAAACCATTTCTAAGGAATTTGAGTGAATTTTGATATTTGCGTTTGAAGCAAAAAATATAGTTTATGTTTTTTGGTGTCAGTCGATAGGATTTCCAAGGCGAATTAATCCATAGATTTTGAGAACATTAAATTGTGTAGTTATAGTCCTTTAAACAATAACATACGGAGACACACAACCAAACATAAAAGTACATATACATCCAGACTGCTGACTCCTTTGTCCCATCAAAACCGTAATCAAATAAACAAATATCCGTTGATGATGTTAACAACTTACGACCCTATTTATTTAATTCAAAACAAGAAATTAGGGAGAAATGAAAACAAACAACGTCTCAGGGGCAGAAAATGGCAACAGCCCCCAAGAATACGACGCCTCTTGAGGAAAAGCTAGTATTTTCCATCAATAAAATGACAATATTTTACAGGATATATAAGGGTATAAGTATATTATTTTTATTAAAAAAAGAATATTATTCAAGAACGGATGGAGCTTCCTCAAGAGGAGAGCGAAGGTAAGTTTTTCAACCCTATCTCAAAATTTTTGCAAAAAAATGCAGGAAAATAACGGTAACTTTTAATTTGAACCCGCAAGTGAAAAAAAAACAACGTGAGATTAGAAAAATTCTATTAATTTAATCTAAAAATTCGCAAAAGGGGGGGGGGTCATATCTTCGTTATCGTCCACTGTATCTAAAGTTGTACTTGAGTTAGAGTACAATTTTTTTGAATTTATTTAAATCTAAAAATTAAGATTATGAGGCGTGCTTACTTTTGTCGATAAGCAATACAAAATCTATACTTGTTCCTAGCTATAACAAAATTACAAAAGCCAAGAAACATGGGGTGACAGATTGGCACAACATTTATGTGTTTTCTTCTTCTTATTTAATTTGCGACCTGGGTCACCAGCCTGTTTCCCAGAAATCGAATTTGTAGAGAGAAAATAGACATTTTTCTTGATTGGATCTAGTTTGGCTTGGCGTTTTTTTTTCAATTTAATAATAGCAAAACTCGAAATAGTACACACTGTCATAAAAATGTCTCCAAAATCTGAACATGGGGTTTTGTTAGGGATAGCTTTCTAAATCCAAAATGATAAAAAGATAAATTACTTAATCGAAATCTTAAAAACCGGTTAAAATAATAAAAAGTTATTGTTACTTAATAAAAAATAGAGTGTTTACTCAATATATATCCAACAAAAATAAAGCTATTGCAGTGGCGGTCACAGGGGGAGGGCGATTGCTGTCCCCCTCCGCCACGCTTTACAGCTAAGCTAATAATTGGTGCGTTCGTTTATCTGCTCAGAGAGCGAAGCGTGCAGAGCGTAGAGCATGATCCAGCTCACGGTGCGATAAACAAAAAACGAACGCCTTTTTCCCACCCAGAGTTTTTTATTTAACCTAACCTTCAAATTTGTTTTTGCAAAGTTTGTGTTTTCATTTTTTGCTCGCAGTCGCTAAAGTTTTCCATCACGAAGACTGTCTTTGCCACATCATTGAGCCAAAAATAATTTTACTTACCTTCTTGCACGATAATCTTGTAATATTGTTCGTCGCTTACGCTTATGTTGTATAAAACATTTTCTTCGTTGAAAATTTAAACGAACAGCATTGTAGAAACTAATCAAACGTTAAAAAAAAAACTAAACTCGGCACTACTCTCTACAAAATTTCTAGGTTAGAATTTCCGCAGTTTGACAGACCTCGATATACTCGCTCAGAAATCATCGAGATAATCGAGGAGCTCTTGTCGCTCGCTCGGTCTAAAAACGAACGCGAAAAAGTGCGCACGGTTTGCTCCATTTTGAATAAAAGAACGGGAATTTGCCATTTTGGAGCGCACGGTGCGCATCGATCAGATAAAGAAACGCACCAAATAAAAAACGTAAGATATTGGAAAAAATAAACCGCCACTCTTATTTTAAAAAGCTGCAAACCAAAATAGAGGTGCAGGCGAAAATTTGCGGAAAGGTAATGTGTAATTACAAAAAAGTTCTCTGTGAGATTTAAATTGTATTTTACGATAAAATTGCCACTAAAGTGGAAAACAAAATATAAAACTACACATAACAGAAAATGGAGATTACTCTTACGATAAACGTTCAGACATTCTCCTTGGGGTGCCTCCAAAACCGAATTTAGAGTGTCAGTCTCCCATGTGCGTCCGGCTGTTTTTTTCTCCAATTTCTTATTTCTCCACGATTTCCTTGGCTATTTATGTGCCTGGTTATCGGTGCAATAAATTTAATGGACCATATATGGCCATGATTGCAGTCTATCTGTGTGTTGTATGATACACGGTTTCATATTGTTCTTTTGCCGTAAACAGAGAACATATACCGAACCAGTAAATAAATTATAACCATTTGGTTAGAGGTTTTTATAGACTATCTAACAGTTGATCTTTGCGTGCTATTTTTTCATATTAAGAACATAAATAATGTTAATTAGGATTAAGGGACCTAATATTTGTATTTTGGGATCATATATCTAAAAACGAAATTATTGCTTTTAAGTTTTCAATCCAAAAAAGTTTAAAATTGAAACCTTTTGGGGGGTTTAAGGTACTTCCAGAGAAGATATAAAAGACTGACCCCCACTTGCGCGGCTCAATTTCAAGAGAAGTTAAATGGTGAAAACCGCATCTTGATATGTCAAGCCGTTTTCGAGCTACGGGGTGTTTTTCAAAAGTTTGCATTTTGAAAAAGGCCTTATAACTTTGTTATTTATGAAAAATTTGGTTTTGTGTAAGAAGCCTTTTAATAGATATTTTTATAAGGAGTTTTTTGGTGGTAACAGTTTTTCTCTAGCTTTTTTATTTTTTAAGATATATCATAAAGTTTGTATTTTTCTTATGGAATGACCCTTATTTTTTTTACTTTCTAAAATGGGCATAAAACACCCTTACAAATGATGTACCACACATGAAATTCGGATTAGTAGTTTTAGAGATATTTTACTTTTTATTCCAATAGTAGGCTGTGCTTATACTTTTTAGTTGCATTGGGCATAGGCTTTTTTTTAAATCATAGTGGGCCATGAGCTTACAAATATACAATTCATTGTGTAATTTCAGTTATAAAAGCCTGCTTAAATAAGAGGCAGTCAAAACATTTTTCTCATAATATGAAAACAAATAAAAAATCATGATTTTTTTAATACTATTTATAAATAAGTTATTCTACTAAGATAGTTTTTAAATACGACACTAGTTAACAAAATCATTAAGACACAATTTAAACAATAAATAAACTAATAAAAAAGTAACTATAACAGGTGTTTAAAATGACGACCATTTTGTCTTATGCATAAACGGCTTCTGTTGGAAGCATTTCTTGCCGCATTAATTAATTCAATATTTCTTATTGAATCAAACGCATCCAATAAATGAATCTCCAGGTCTTGTCTGCCTTCCGGGCGATGCCTAAATGTTTTGTCTGTTATGGTTTCCCATAAATAATATTTTATATTGTATTGATTGTCAGTTATTTTGTAAATCCGAAAACAAAAAGAAAACAATATTGAAGTGCACAAAAAACCGTATTTGTATTTTTTTAAATATTGATTTTTTTTAAGGGGCTGATATTGAAGTTTATCAGAAAAATTTGTTTGGCTAACGAATTTTAGCTGAATTTTATGGATAAGTTTCGTTGAAAACCATTTAATTATTATAGGTTCTCAAACTTTATTGGGTAGCCATTATTCGTTACAAGATTACTTTATTAAAACAACGTTGCTCTATTTATTTGACATGTCTGGACAATTAACTACTGTAACCTATATTGGAGGAAAAATTTACGTCAGTTTTGTCCCCATTAAGTTAGAATAGTCAGATTTTTACGTAATTTAGTCCCTATTTAATTTGTATAGAGAAAACATCATATCCTGTGTTAGGGGTATATATTACCCATGTTCTAACCAAAAATTCTGCTCGCAAAAAATTTCGCTCCTTACGAAAAGTTATCAAGGTCCTTAAAAAACTATAAAAATCGAAAGACAATGTCATTTTGAGTAAAATAAGACTGGTGGTTCTGACTAAAAATCGATGGTATGCTAAGTATGGCATATAACGAAAAAAGTCTAGATTTACTTTAAAACGGGTGTAAAATTTCGCTTCGTGTCTAAAAATCTATGTTTTAAGACACGAAGCGGGAATGGGGGATCAAACATTTGTGAATTTTTTATAATAATCTTTATGCTACGCGTCAGCAAAATGGGCATTAAGTAACTTTAAAATAGACTGGAAGATATTCTTTTTCCAGAGGCACAATCACTTTTAAGCGCCTTATTTTTACATTTTACAACACCTACACTTCTATAAATCGGGTTAAATAAATATATAATATTTGAAAATATTCATCTTTGTGGTTGATAAAAATGTTTAAATGGTATTATGACAGGGAAGGGGGGGGGAGTGAATATACACCCTCTTATCGGGTATGTTTGGGATGGATTTCAAAAAAGTAAAAAACTTGAGACATTTTCAAGTAAACTAAAGTTTCGGGTAAGTAAATCGTTTACAAACCTATAACTTCCACCCATGTTCTAACCAAAAATTCATACCCCTCGAACCGTGATTCATAGTGTGAATAAAGTCTATTTTTTAAACCCCTTTCTATAAATTTTGTCTTGTATGTTATGTAACTAACTGAAATGCCAATTTTTCAGTATGTCGCGCGTCGCGTCGTTTTTTTTTCCACCAACGAACGACGGACAGTATAAAATAGCAACTCTTCAATTTAAAAATTCCATTTTACAATGAGATATTAATGCTTTAACACTTTGTTTAAAGTTTAAAACATCTTTCCAAACTAAACAATCTCTGCGTAATTTTAAAGTATTTTTAAATTTTAAAATAAACCATACCACATGAAGACAAATAACACATTGTCAACCAATATTCACCTATTCAGGGTGTAAATCAACTGTTTTATAACTCTAATGTTATAACATAAATAAAAATTCAATATACAAATCTTCTAACAAGTAATTTTGTAGTAAACCACAGTAGGAGTCGTTATTTCAGTTCCCACAATGTGCTTCTTAAAAACAAAAGATTGCATTGTGTATTTAAGGGTTCTGAAAAAATATACAAATATTTCGTCAAGACAGTTTAGAGATATGTAATGTAATTCTTAATTTTCTAATTCATATTAACCAAGAATACAAAAAATTTCCTATTAGTTTCCTAAAAGGATCTGTAGATTTGCCAAATCGATAAACTACGAAATAAGTAGTAAGTCCCAACTTTGCGATATGGTTATAAAAAGGTAATAAAGGCGAAAGCGAAGGGTACCTATCATGAATTTTTTTAAATTTAATAGATTTAATATTTAACAATTTTAAAAAACAAAAAAAATTGCAGATTTATAAGACCGGATTTTAAATTAAGTTTCTTCTATTCTTCCATGTTTATAAAAAAAGCGATTTTTACAATTTTTCAAATTTCAATTGATTTTGCACTCGGTGCCATCTAAAGTTAATTTTTTTTACCCTTACTTTTAAACTTTTTTCTGAAATTTTAAGTTCAACTATACAAAAAAAAATAAATTAGAAAAAGGCGAATGTTAGGTGAAATCGATTTTTGAGCTACACATTTTCGAAAAAAAGCGTAGGTTACCGACTCTTCCGTACGACCACCTTTCCCAGTCAAAAAGTTTAATTTTTGCGCCATCGCTTTTTTTCTTTAACATTTTACATCATTTTATCACACATGCGTTATGAGCATTGACACTGCCGGTCCACCTTCGCTGTTCTTTCTAAATAATTAATTTCCCACGTGTTTTTTGGTTAGGTGGACTTATGTATCATTATTCTTTTAGTCGCAATCCGTTCTTTAAAGATTATTAAAAAAAAAGAAAAAAAAGAAAAAAATATTTTAAATATTATTTTTCTTCCCCACGCACGAAAAGACTCTTGTGGGAAACCATTGTATTTATGGTTAAGACACTATAAATTTAAATATTATAAGATAAATTAATAAAATTAATAAAAACTATATAATAATAATAATAATAATAATAATAATAATAATAATAATAATAATAATAATAATAATAATAATAATAATAATAATAATAATAATAATAATAATAATATAATCATTGTTTTTTTTTTTTCAAATTTTATTATTTGTATTTTATATATTCTGTTTACATTTTTCATTAAGTATTTCTAGTTTTACATTATTAAAATTTCATGTTTGTCACGAAATTTATTTTTTTATTACAAAAAGATTAATATCAGTTTCTTAAAGTCAAAGTCAAATCAATAAAACTATATAATAATAATGATATAATCATTGGGTTTGTTTCCAAATTTTATTATTCGTATCTAATATATGCTGTTTACATTTTTAATTACTTATTTTAAGTTTTACATTATTAAAATTTCATGTTTGTAACGAAATTTACGTTTTTATTACAAAAAGATTAATACCAATTTCTTAAAGGTATTAATTTTTGTGCAACATTCACCTGTTTTTGTAATATGTTGCTTACATTTTTTATGTTACGTAAGAACGACCTAAGTGTCACAACTATTGCATTTGCTGTCCTTTTTAAGCAAGTTGCCGTAAATTTCAAATTCAGAAAACATTCGCCTTGTTTTTTTTTTAATTACTAACAGAAGACTTTTTTAAAGATATTAAGATTTTTTTACGGGAAAATTAGTAAAAAAGCTCTGAAGAAAAATAAGTATTTATGAAAAAGTTACAATAAATTTTATAAGAGCAAAAACTGTTTTTCTCGAAACTAAAAATTTTAACATTCGCTCTTCTCTAAAGTACGGCAATATTGGTTGAGTGGCACTACAATCATTTAGGATTTATATATCTATATTTTCTTTCGGTTGCCCACTTCTGAACGTGTTAAATTGTTAAAATTCGGAAGCAGGGATGTTTTGGAATTTCCCTCTCCCTCACCCTTTTTGTACTTTTAATGGGGACACTCCAAACGCCGACGCTTCATCTCTCCGTTTTAGGTGCTCGACAAACTTTGCCAGTTGATATGACAAGTATTTTAATCAGGGGCGGTACTCTGATGTTTAGGCATTAAGCTTCTTAAAAACATTCTTTCCCTTTCCTGTAACTATGTGTCCTTCGCTACTATTTGCTATCCAGTTTTTGTCTTTAAGATATACTTTTTCTATAGATACTGACTGTTAAAACCACGATTTAGAACCGCCTGCTAACTCTTCCTCCAAAAATATAGATATAAATTATACTTTACACTTCTCCCATTTTTTTTCTTTGGAGTCCTAGGTAGGACATAGACTTTATCTTATCAAAATCGTTTCACGGGAACAAAAGTTATGATCATAAAACGCACCTGCGTGTAAGGGACCAGGGCTTCGATAAAAAGTACAAAGCCAAAATACCATAACGCAATGCGTGGCAAAAAGAAGAATTCCGAACGGAATTAAGCAGAAAGGCGACGGTCTGGTACACGGATGGCTCTAAACTGTCAACCAAGTACAGGCGTAGGAGTGTACGCGGAAAGCCTAAAAGTTCAGAAAAATTATCCACTTGGAGAACACGCTACGGTGTTTCAAACATATGCTTCTACAGCCAGTCTCCCTCAAGGCTTTAAGTGCACCCAAAATAGTCAGTAGTCTTGTGGAGGAGTGCGCTGGAGCACTGCAAACACTGACTCAAAACAAGAGGGTAACACCGGAACCTCTTCTGGGAATAACAAGCAAACATGTACAGAGTGAGCACAACAAATGGGCGAACAATGAACTGAAGACGTTCTGGAAGCAAGAGTCAGGGTGCAAGAGTGCAGACAGTCCCAGCTATTCATGGATGGTCCGAATGTTGTCAGAACTAAATGGCTCATAGACAAGACCCGAAAGGACATTGGATCGCTAACAAGGATGCTGACTGGGCACAATCGGCTCAACGAACATCTGACGCAAATGAAAGTTACAGAAGATCCCGTGTGTCCCGCTTGCGGGCTCTAAGAGGAATCGGCGTAGCACTTAATAGCAGAGTCCACAGCAGATTTCCCACGATAGAGGAAGAAGAGCTGCACTTGCTCAAATGGGCCGACATACTGAACTTCGTAAAGAAGACAGGGAGGCCCGTAGAGAGAGTTGCAGCTGAAGTAGGGGCATAGGGTAAAAAACGGGGTATGGCAGAAAAGGCTCATGAACAGGCCTAATTGCCAGGCCCGCGGGCCGCCCCTATACTACTACTACTACTACTACTACTACTACTACTACTACTACTACTACTACTACTACTACTACTACTACTCCTACTACTACTACTACTACTACTACTACTACTACTACTACTACTACAAGCAAACAGGGTATTGCTCTGAATGGAAGAGTTTCAGAGGCGGGAGGGAGCAGGGAAGCGGTTGAGGAGTGGGGCGTGAGGTGCAGGCTAAGGGAAAAGCTACAATTTTAAACACTCAAACGAAGTCGTGGGCAATAGCATTGCGTTAATTATTAAATTTGATATAACAAAAGAAGAGTCAATTTGTCAACAGTCTTCTCTAAAAAAAACTCACTAGAGAGAGACCAAACTAAAAATTCTACATTTTTTGAGTTGATATAAAAAATCTATCGTTCAATTTATATCGTTGCACGCCTCTGTTTACAAATCTTAACTTCGAGATATGCTTCGCAAGTCATTTTGACATAGTCAACCGATATCGGAAATGTCTGCGAGGGAGGACAGGGGTCTCCCTTTAAGCCCCCGGGGTGTCTCAAAATTCAGACAGCCTTTCGTTCTGGACAAATATACCGTGAAATTTTAATAGAATGCGTAAAGAAACCGCAAAAAGGTGGCAGATGTTCAAACACAAGAGAGCCCGAAAGGTTATTGTTCAAAGTGTGTAATTGTTAAGATGCAAAAAGGCGTTAAAAAGAAGAATGTGTAAAAGAGGAAGAAAATAAAAAAGATGTAAAGGTGTATTGACAGAAAACTTATTTTAATGAGCATAACTACTTAAGTTAGGTACCTACCCAATCCAAAATTAAGTGTATTTGCTAATGAACCTTAAATTATGGCTAACAAAGTTTGTGATTCTGGAACGTACCTTCAAGTCTATTTGTCATCACTTCTTAAATTTTCCACTTAGAGGCAAATGACAGTTTAATACCTTTTTTAGAACACTCTATACATTATTTCTAAAATCTTAAAAGAAAAAACGCTCCCCAGTTGTCTATTTGTCTAGTTTATGCCCCAATGAAATTTATGTTTCTTAGCGGTCTAGCACTCAACAACTCTTAACAAAATTTATCTGTTTACTTTTAAATTTTTTATGATTTATAATACTATTTCAAGTCACCGGGTGGCTTTTGATGTGTTAAAGTTAATGGGGGTGTTTCGAATTATGATCAGTTGAGATATTTTTATTTAATATTAACATAAAACATTAACAGGCCAAACTTCTTTTTTTACAAAATCAATGAATAGCGAGCTTTCCCTCAAAAAAGGTAATGGTAACCGTTGATTAGGATTTCGTACTTATGGTGCTCATCAGGGGCTCGATTTTGGGCGTAATAGAACGATCATACCCTGAGAAGTGACCACTTCTATTAAAATCCAAAATTCCGTATTCTGGGACCGGCCGATCGCACAAAAGTCATTCGAACGACGCACGGTGGTCGATTTTCCAGAAAACACGGACATAAATGGAAAAATTACAAAATTCAAAATGTATCTAAATTTGCCCTTATATGGTTGTCAAGATACTATTCGAATAGTTGGCCAAAGAATAAACTATGCTTTTTACGAGTTTGACATTACGCATCAGTATTCAACATAAAATTTCAAATAGAAGACCCAGAGTATGACAGTATTCAATTGTTAATATCTCGAAAACAGTTGATATAAAAATGCTTAGAATTTAAAAACAAAATGCAAAAATGCAATAATATACTGGGTGTTTCATTTGAAAGTTTCGGTTGGCATTCTTTTTTCTAAACTAACATTTTTACTTTAATTTAGCTAATTAATAAATATATATCTTTTTTGTCTTAAAAATGTCTTAAGATAAATGTGAAAATTCACACGATTATCCTGTCTGTTTATTAAACTAAATATTTTGTACGATTAAATTACAATGTGGAAGTTTTTTTTAATGTCCGCGTTTTTACAAAAATCGACCACTGTGCGAGTCCTACTCTAAAAGACGGTCAAGTTTAAAACAAAGAAGAAGTTAATAACCCTCCAAATCAGTTACTTCAACCGAAAAGAAACTAAAAAACAAAAGATCAAAAGATCTTGGGTGGAAATAACGAAAATTCAAACTTGGATGAGCATCCCACAAGGAACACACAAAAGATCAAAGCGAAAAGAGAAATGATAAAACGATGTTTCGCCCTGGGTAACCAGCGTGGGCTCACCAGTAGTTTCAATGGTCACCCTCCACTATACATCACTAAACACCATCATACCCTTTGATTTCCAACCTTGAACCACTCACAAATAGGCATCGTTCCGCACTGGTACTTACTTATCCAAGTTACCTGATACGAATTCGTCCTGGCGTGTTAATATTTCCAGTAGGATTATGCGCCTAAGACAACTAAAACAAAGAAGAAGTTAAAAAACCTCCAAATCAGTTACTTCAACCGAAAAGAAACTAAAAAACAAAAGATCAAAAGATCTTGGGTGGAAATAACGAAAATTCAAACTTGGATGAGCATCCCACAAGGAACACACAAAAGATCACAACGAAAAGAGAAATGATAAAACGATGTTTCGCCCTGGGTAACCAGCGTGGGCTCATCAGTAGTTTCACTGGTCACCCTCCACTATACATCACTAAACACCATCATACACTTTGATTTCCAACCTTGAACCACTCACAAATAGGCATCGTTCCGCACTGGTACTTACTTATCCAAGTTACCTGATACGAATTCATCCTGGCGTGTTAATATTTCCAGTAGGATTATGCTCCTAAGGCAACTAAAACAAAGAAACTAAGTTAGATTATTTTCGGTTTTATCATTTCTCTTTTCGCTTTGATCTTTTGTGTGTTCCTTGTGGAATGCTCATCCAAGTTTGAATTTTCGTTATTTCCACCCAAGATCTTTTGATCTTTTGTTTTTTAGTTTCTCTTCGGTTGAAGTAACTGATTTGGAGATTTTTTAACTTCTTCTTTGTTTTAATTGCCTTAGGAGCATAATCCTATTGGAAATATTAACACGTCAGGACGAATTCGTATCAGGTAACTTGGATAAGTAAGTACCAGTGCGGAACGATGCCTATTTGTGAGTGGTTCAAGGTTGGAAATCAAAGTGTATGATGGTGTTTAGTGATGTATAGTGGAGGGTGACCAGTGAAACTACTGATGAGCCCACGCTGGTTACCCAGGGCGAAACATCGTTTTATCATTTCTCTTTTCGCTTTGATCTTTTGTGTGTTCCCTGCGGGATGCTCATCCAAGTTTGAATTTTCGTTATTTCCACCCAAGATCTTTTGATCTTTTGTTTTTTAGTTTCTTTTCGGTTGAAGTAACTGATTTGGAGGTTTTTTAACTTCTTCTTTGTTTCCATTGCCTTAGGAGCATAATCCTTCTGGAAATATTAACACGCCAGGACGAATTCGTATCAGGTAACTTGGATAAGTAAGTACCAGTGCGGAACGATGCCTATTTGTGAGTGTTTCAAGGTTGGAAATCAAAGTGTATGATGGTGTTTAGTGATGTATAGTGGAGGGTGACCAGTGAAACTACTGATGAGCCCACGCTGGTTACCCAGGGCGAAACATCGTTTTATCATTTCTCTTTTCGCTTTGATCTTTTGTGTGTTCCTTGTGGGATGCTCATCCACGTTTGAATTTTCGTTATTTCCACCCAAGATCTTTTGATCTTTTGTTTTTTAGTTTCTTTTCGGTTGAAGTAACTGATTTGGAGGTTTTTTAACTTCTTCTTAGTTTTAATTGCCTTAGGAGCATAATCCTACTGAAAATATTAACACGCCAGGAAGAATTCGTATCAGGTAACTTGGATAAGTAAGTACCAGTGCGGAACGATGCCTATTTGTGAGTGGTTCAAGGTTGGAAATCAAAGTGTATGATGGTGTTTAGTGATGTATAGTGGAGGGTGACCAGTGAAACTACTGATGAGACCACGCTGGTTACCCAGGGCGAAACATCGTTTTATCATTTCTCTTTTCGCTTTGATCTTTTGTGTGTTCCTTGTGGGATGCTCATACAAGTTTGAATTTTCTTTATTTCCACCCAAGATCTTTTGATCTTTTGTTTTTTACGGTCAAGTTTGCCGTAGCATGCGCATTAGCGAGTAAAATATCGATCGGTCGTTCGTCCAATACCGTGCTCTGAAATAATACAAATGACGTTTTTCACACGAACTTTCCTACGACTCTCGACTACTGGGTCTAGTCGAGAGAACAGCTTCGCTCAAAAATTGTTGTTCGAGGCAGCTCTGCGCGTGCCCATAATAGTTTGGTGATTATTCGATCGTCTTGTCACTGCTTTTAAGCGCGTTTATAGGTTGAATTTACTTTTCTTCTCTCAGGCGAACGATCATTCCTATGACTTCCAGAATCGGTACCCAGTACGGTGCTAGGAATTAGGAGATGAAATGATGATGAAAAAATGGGACACAGGATTCATGTAAAAGGCAACCATCTGTCAAATTGCAAAATCGGCAGATGTACCTTCAAATTGAAGTAAAATTAAGCATCTCTAGTACGAAATCCGGATCTACGGTTACCATTACCTTTTTTGAGGGAAAGCTCGCTATTCATTGAGTTTGTTATTTATTCATCACCCTCGTTAAATCCCTTTTTTTTAATTTTTTGTTTTTCTTTTTAATTTGTCTCAATTATAAATGTTCTAATAGGAGTACACAGCAGAGCTCAAAATAAAACAATGATATTTTAATAAAAAGAGAGTTTCTTGGCATCAAACACACATTTTGCTTTTTAATTCATTACGACCAGGCCTCCAAGATCTAATGGATAGTCCAGAAACCTACAGGCCTGTTTCATACTTGTTAAGAATCATCAAGGTATCATAGGACTGTACCTGGCGTATGAAGCATAACATAAGCAACCACACCCAGCGAATTAAAACAACGCGGGATGTTGGTCTGGCTATATGCAGAGCGGCGCCGCCTATCGGGATAAAGTAAAAAGCAAAATGTTAAAGGATGCAAATATCAATAAGAATGCAATTTGCGAGCAAAACATAAAAAGCGGAACCTGCAAAAATGTACCGGCTACTGAAAGACGACCGCAAAAGTATATATTTCCTACTAGCGTGCGTAAAAGTACATTTTTACGCAGTCATTTGCCTGCGAAAAAGAATTTTTCTCGCACGGCTTGCGTAAAAAATACTTTTGCTCACGTTTTTTTTACCGATTTTTTAGGTATAATTCGTCATTTTAGACATATTGTTCAACTCAAATGTAAAGAAAATCCAAAAAAAAATAGTTTTTCCCTATTTTAATACCTAAAAATGAAAATATAATGTTGTCTAGATGGCTTTTACGCAAGTAGGTAAAATTTTGTTCCTGACCTGTGCGAAAAGTGTTGCCCTTGACCGCTATTATCTACACTTAATTTGTGCGTAAAAGTATTCTTTACCCCACTCAGTGCGTTCGTTCGGTCAACTGCGGTCGCGTGCGGTAACGTATCAGTTTCCGCACTTGTTAGGTAAATAGCTATAAAAGGTGTCCTCTGGATATAATAGTGTATGTCAAAAAGCTGACTTATTACAGTATGAATCCACATTACCATCAAAAGGTCAACATGTTGCTACGTCAACTTCCGTGTTATTTTTTTATTAAACACTTTTATTATTATTGATAATTGAGGCAATTAATTAAACTTTTCGCGTTATTATAATCACCTCGAAAAAATATCCATAGCTCAGGATATTTTCTCTTCCCCATCCCCCAATAATTGGTGCTTACCCTCAAAGTAAACACTAAGGCCTAATTAATACATTATGCTGATCAAGCGATATTCTTAATTAATCTGGCAAACAAAAGAGGGAATTTTTATACAGGTATAAATATTTTTTGGTTAATTGAATAGGTTTAGTAAGGTTACTAAGGTTTAATAAACAAAGATGCACCAAACTTACTCTTTTAACAATGATTCAAAGAATTTTGACCAGACCCACTATATGTAGTCGAAGAAACTACCATGTTTAATTAACATGTACCTACACATTATAAATTCTTTATTGATTTAAAATTGTGAAGAATCAAGGAAATTTAAATGCAATTATATATACATATATATATATATATATCAATATCTTTATATAGCTGAATAAAAATAAGGTGTTTATCCATGTTTTGAAAAACAAACCAGAGAATTTGCATAACTGCAGGTAAATGATAAAAAGTTATAAAAATAGTATGTTTGTTAAAACATTACGTGTAGAGACTTTTAGCGAAATCTGGCATCGTTGCCAATTAAAATGTTTTGGTAGTATACATTAACCTTAAAAGTCAGAGTAGGCTTAACGTAATTTTAATAAAAATTATTATCTACAGGCTCCCAATTTTAAAATCGTATGCCAGGCATAAAGTAGGTGGAGCGACTGCAGTGATATTATTTTTTTGATTGATTGATTGATATTATTTGTCATTTGATTTACAGACCGTTAGAGGAAAAGATAACATGTTGGGTATTTTTGGAAGGAGAGCCCTATTCAAATTTCAATTCACTCAATGCCTGGCGGTACAATCAGTATCCAAACTGTTACCCTACATAGTTTTTAGGGCACCATTATTACAGGGACTCGACGCGGGCGGGGGTATTTATTTTATTTAAAATCCAGAAATTTTCGCTTGAGTACTTGTCTAGGAAAACACATCCAGACCTTTCGATTTGGTTACATCGGTCCGCACCTAATGCAAAATTCCAAAATATGTCCTGTCTTAACCCTTTTCGCCAGTAATTTCGACAACTCAAAGTCGCTGTTACAATAAACAGGAGAACATTGTCGAGGCGTTTCTATTTCCCGCACAATTTTCCTTTTATAGCATTTCCTTTCGAGCGCTTTTCCGGGGACAAGCCTCATTGATTTATTTATTAGAGACGCCTAGTAAATGTCCCTTTATCCAACAGGAAAACCTCCTTTCCTGAAAGATGTATTATTAGGGACAATAGCAGACGAGATAACGTCTTATAATAGTTGTGACGGCAGGCATAAATTCGGACGATTTTGGTCACTTGTATTTAAAAGAGAAAAAGTATTCCTATCTTTGTTCTCATTTACGATTGCCTTTTACTCTGGCAAAAATCAGTTCAAAAATTTATTTTCTTTAAAACGTAATACTTTGACAATTTTACAGTGTAATGTGTAGAAATCCTCAGTGTTGAATATCTACTTTATAAAATGTAAAAACATGGGGTCTCTATTTCAAAAACTATAAAAATAGTCACTGGGAGATACAGTGGGGGGTGGGAACGATCGGGGCGATCGTAGCTGACCTAACCCACATTTTCTTAAATAATTTACCAAAATCACGAAAAATATTCAAAGTTTAGCTTAAGTTTCATAAATTTAGCCTGCGGCACCATAAAGTCCGTTGATTGTTACAATTTTACTTTAATTTTTTCAAATTTTCTGGTTAAATAGGCAAAAAGCAATTTTTAGGAAACGACATTTTTAATATAATTTTTACAAAATTTTCGCTAGCGGAATTTATGACTTTTTTCGTCAAAACATTTATAACAGAATGATATATAAATTCCCAATATCCACAGTAAAGTTAAATATAAATAAAAAAGAGAGGAGGCCAAAAGTACAATAGTTTTCTGTTGCTAAGACTCTCTTTTTTATTTTTAAACCATTTATCCAGACCAGATCCCATCCCAACCCAGCCCCCCTTGGCAGCTAGCCCAACCCAGTTTTTTTGGTATATCATAAAAACCGCCAAGAAGATCAAAATTCTCCCATAATTTTTTGTTTCGCCTGCGGCGCATTTATGACTTAATTTAGCAACAAATCTAGAATTGAGACCAGATCCCAAGCCAGCCTTTTTTTTAATATATCATGAGAAACACAAAACAAATCAAAATTTTTATGGAATGTTGCCTAAACTGCAGGAAATTTTATCTGCGGCACTATGATAGCAATGATATGATATCCACATTTGGAAAGTGTAAAAAAATCAATTTTCGAATAAATTTTTCAAAGTTTTTACCTGCGACGCATTTAAAACATAGATATTTTTTAAATAAATAGTTTTTTGTACACACTGTTTGAAACCAACACTTACTATAAACCACCTCGTTTTGAAATCGGCTAAATCCACTCCTGAGTAGTGCAAATATGCACCGTAATGTGTAAAATGCGCTTAGGTAGAGCCACTGCTTGTGCATTAATAAATGGGTTTATAAATCTTTTTGTAAAATTACACAGAGAAAGTAATTTTACATTAATTACTTACTATCACATCAATGTAACTAATGGTGGCTTTTGACTTTTGAGATTTTTTATTTTACTTATCACACATATTTATTTTATTCTTACATTTTGATTCTTATAACAGATACTTTAACAAGCAATTTTTTTTCTTATTTGACGTCGAATTTGAGCCACCCTATAATGTGTATCTAAGTTTCATCTACGAAACTCCCGCCATTCCTGAGAAAATTGCCAGTGTGTTAGAGGCGTCTTAACGTCGTTTTGAGGAAGTTATGTCCCTTGAAGATATATTTCTGGCATCAGTCTTTGATCGTAACGTGTATTGCTCGTGTGAAAAGATGCACGAAACTATAAATTGATGCAATAGTCTGAGGCAGAGAGTGTAAAATCGATTTCAATTGAATTTATTACAGTTTTAGGGGCTGTTTTGGGTAGAAATAGATTTTTAAGCTTGTGAATTTACAGGAAAGTTCTCATGCTCATGCATGCTTACTTAATTCTCTTTTTTATTTCTAAAACATACACAGTGGGATTTACTAAGATCTAAAATAGTACCCCCCACAGGTCTAAATATTTTCACTTGTGGGGTACTACATTTTAAAACCAATTTTTAATAAACACCTACCCAAATAGAAAAGATACAAAGTTAATTAATTAAAGTTAGTTAATTATTTTGTATTGTTATTGCAAAATACCACTGAAAAACTGCTTTTTTTCTCAAAATATACCATATTTTAGAGGAAAATGCCCTAAAAGTATTTTTTTTTTTGACAGGTTTCAAAATGGTAAATGGTGAATACGGCAAAAATTTGGCATATAATAGCTTCATTATCTGTGTTTGAGGTTATAAAGTTGGTGAATTTATAGCCCCCAGAAAGGATTGTTTGGCAATTAGTAATAAGTTCGTTTATAATTTCCCTAAGTAACTGTTTCTACAAGGATTAATGCCAATTTTGTCCAGAAAAACGCCATATTTTGAAACCGTTTTCAGCACAAAAATATATTTACGAGGACACTACGAGGAAAAACAAACATAAGTGTAAATAAACAACTATATTAATTTATTTACAAACTGTAATTAAAATATTGAGGTTATCTAAAAGCTCAGTCAAGAAAACTTTCCTTACTCAAAGCCCACTCATTTCAAAGCTGTAGCTTTCATCAGTAGAGGTTGGTGCAAACCAAAGAACTAGCAGAGGTAAGAGATCCAAACTCGCTGTTTGTGATTTGAACGCAGCTAATATTTTGAAACTGACATTTCGACAGTGACAGAAATGTAAGCAAAACTTGCATTTAAGTTTTTTAATACATTTCATAAATAAAAACACCTTTTAAATAAATACAAAATTAATCTACTCCTTATTTTATTATTACCCATCTAAATCTTTGTGTGACATCTAGTATTTTTAATTTTCTCTTCTTCTAAATTAAAAATTTATTCTTAAATCCGACAAAAAAATTGTGTTAAGATGATTATTCAATAAACAACTTTATTAAAATTCTTCTTATAAATCAAAATATGTTCAAAACTCAAGGAGAGTTTGTTTAAAATGCTTAAAACCAAATATTTCACTTAAAATTAGGACCGTTCTAAAATAGGCTAAACCCTTTAAGTAAATTCCACCGTTATAGTTTAGACCTACTTAGGCTTGTTTGACCTTAAATTTTAAAACAACGAGACTTTTAGGTGCAAGTTTATTAAATAATTTATAATAAACGGTGTAATATTTATTTTGCATGTAGGTTATGTTATTAATACCACCTATAAAAAAGGTTTTTTTATACATTCAGTAAAAACATGATTTTAGTAACTGTCTACATATAACTAAAGCATGAATTTTTGGTTACCGATGCAAAAAACATTTTTTGATCAAGGGTGAAAAAAAAAAGATTTATGTCCGTTTTTTACCCAAAATTAAAAAAAAATAGCAGAAAATAGTAAAATTGAAAAAATATAATTATTCCTGCCTATAAATTAAGTCATTTCCGCCAGTTCCCGCTAAGTATTTACGGAAAAATCATTTAAACACATCGTCAAAATATCAAACTGTCAAAGATTAAAATGTCGCAACAATTAACGTTACCGAGTAAAAAGGCACATCGCTGTGGAAACCATTGTTATTTCATTTACCAACCCCCTTGATTTATAGTGTAAAGATGGTGTGTTGCGAGAACTGCTCTTCGTTCGAGATTTTTAAAAGGATTCTCCAGTTTTTCTTGGATTTTTTGATAAAGGTATTAAAACAACTTGCGGCTAAACTGCTTTTTTTTATTCGCGTTTTTAAATACCTTGCTGCGCTCGTTATTTAAACCAACGCTTGTAAGAACAGCACTGTTTTAGCCACTAGTTGTGAAAACTACTATTATTTACTTGAAATCAAATTCCCATTTTCTTCTGGGAACAATCCCACTCGCAATATTGACTTTACCCTTTTAAATCCCATGATTTCGGTTTTTATTTTTGCTAATAAAGAATTCCACTTGTCGCAATGGTGCGCGATCAGTACAAGCTCAGCATGCGGTGTATTGCATAATTATTTCTATACTTCTTACTTCAGAGTTTAGTTTCGGTATTTTTATTTTTATCTCGAAAACAAATTATTGATAACTTGTTGACCAGTTAATTACGCTTCTACAGATCTGTTTCGTCCTTATTAGCAATCATTAGAAAATCATAGGATTGTTGTACCTGTCTCAGTGGCGATCGCAGCAGAAAATGTTTTAACGCAAAAAATCTAAAATTAATGTAACTTTTAACCCAGCAGGCGAACATTTTTGAAAAACTGTGAAAAAATTTACTGTTTTTATGAAAAAAGGGGAGGGCAATCGCTACCACCGCCCCCCCCTGGAACCACCACTGCCTGTCTTATAAGAGCCACACCTGTCGAATTTAAACCGTTTGAATAGTCGAAAAATCAGGTAGTTTATTTTGTACTAAGTACAAAAAGCCTCTATCTTTCATTCAATATATTTTTCTACAAGAATACACTTTTTTGAAAAGCTAATACTGTTGCCTACTTAATAAAACATATTTATTGTTACTATATATTTATTTTCTTAAATTACAAAGACTAAATATTTTTTTGCATAATCAAACATATTCTTAAACCAAGCGAATGCCTTATTATTATAATCAATAAGTACCTGTAGAAGGTAGAACAAGGTATACTTGAGTCAATAAAATGTGCAATTGCTTAAAATAAACTATTTATTTTTAAATTTTTAATACAAGTACTTTTTATCTGTGTACTAACCAAAGACAAACTAGCTCCACTTTTTTTATTTTTTAAAAAGCTGGATTTATTTGCATAGGAGCAGAGTGATGGACTTTCCTATAAGCTCCAATGAAAATTTATTTTTCGGGCGGTTTGTGTTTGTTTTTACTGCCATCGTCAAAATCCTCGGGTAAACAAGGATCCAATTTTTCCCGATTTTTCAACACTGTTTGCCCAGATTAAATTGGGTTTGAAAGGGTTAGAGATTTATATTTTAAGCTCCTATTGTAAAAATTAGACCGCTTTACTTTTTTTAGCTTTAGCAAGTTTTTTGTCTTGATTTCTTCAGTAACAAAAAAAATATGAAATTAGATTTTTGTTAACAACCGGCCTCCTCCATGTATTATATTTTTTTTGTAAATTACAAATAAGAGTTATATAGGCTTGCTTTCATATTTAGTTTAGTTTTCTGCCTAAACACAAAATTCACAGTATTACATCAATTCTAAGTACTTTAATTGATTTTACCTATGACCAACCAATAATACTATTTTTACGACCATCTCAACACGATTTTAATGGCTCATTTATGGTCCTAGGATAATAATAAAGCTTAGACGTAAACCACAAGATGGCGTAACAACTGATGAAACTTTATTTTGTAAGAGTACTAATTGACTCAAAAATTTGGTACCTAACCAAAAATAAATGCGTGATATGTCAATTTAACGGGACTTCAAGAAAGAAGTTGAAAAGCCTCCAAATCAGCTACTTCAACCGAAAAGAATCTAAAAACCAAAAGATCAAAAGATCTTTGGTGGAAAAGACGAAAATTCACATTTGGATGAGCATCCCACAAGGAACACACAAAGGACCAAAGCGAAAAAAGGAAATGATTAAACGATGTTTTGCCCTGAGCAACCAGCGTAGCCTCATCAGTGGTTTCAGTGGTCACCCTCCCCAAACATCATTAAACACAGTTTGATTTCCAACTTTGAATTACTTATCTAAGCCACCTGATACGGGTTCGTCTTGGCGTGTTAATATTTCCAATAGGATTATGCTCCCAAGGCAATTAAAACAAAAAATAAGTGATAAAACCTCCAAATCAGTTACTTTAACCGAAAAGATCAAAATATCTTGGGTGGAAAAAAACGAAAATTCAAACTTGGATGAGCATCCCACAAGGAACACACAAAGGACTAAAGCGAAAAAAAAATTATTTAAACTACTGATAAGCCCACGTTGGTTGCCCAGGGCGAAACATCGTTTAATTATTTCCTTTTTTCGCTTTGGCCCTTTAGGTGTGTTCCTTGTGGGATGCTCATCCAAGTTTGAATTTGAATTTTTTCCCTCAAGATCTTTTGATCTGTTGGTTCCTAGATTCTTTTCGGTTGAAATAACTGATTTGGAGGCTTTTTAACGTCTTTTTTGTTAATATTAACACGCCAGGACGAATCCGTATCAGGTGACTTAGATAAGTACCAGTGCGGAACGATGCCTATTTGTGAGTAATTCAAAGTTGAAAATCAAAGGGTATCATGGTGATGTTCGGGGAGGGTGAACACTGAAACCACTGATGAGCCCAAACTGGATACCCAGGGCGAAACATTATTTATTCATTTCTTTTTTTCGCTTTGGTTCTTTGCGGGTTCCTTGTGGGATGCTTATCCAAATTTGAATTTTCGTTTTTCCACCCAAGATCTTTTGATCTTTTGGTTTTTAGATTCTTTTCGGTTGAAGTAGCTGATTTGGAGGCTTTTGAACTTCTTTTTTGAAGTCCCGTTAAATTGACATATCACGCATTTTTAAGAAAAAAAAAAACTTGTTTGTAAACAGATACCTGAAAAGTGTCTTAGTAACCTTATTTGTTTTGACGTTTTGGATAGATCGTCATTGAAACTTCAGGTTATGAAGGTGACTTAAGAGTGTTCGCGTTTGATATTTTTAATAATTTCTGATATTTATGATGACATTTTCATTGGTCGTATGTAAAGAATAGTACACTAACTCGCATGTTATGGTCATTACACGCTCAGATAAATTAAGACACTCACCTGCGGCTCGCGTCTCAAACCTCATCTTCGCGTTTTTTGACCATCATAACATGCTTGTTATGTAAACTACTATTATAGAAAAAGAGTATTCGAATTCCAACATACCTTTTAGTAGAAAGTATTCAAAACGTTCCACCCAGGATTTTTTGAGAACTACCGAAAATTAAGAACACTCTGAGACACATCCATTCTGTTTTCAAGGGCGACACATTTTAGCTATATTGAAATTTTTACAGTATGTATATATACTCCTTCAGAGAGTAAGCATCATCCCCAGAATCGGGAAAGTAGGTCAAGTGATACTCTATTTTAGGTCTTTACAAACACAAAGTTGCTTGGACTAATACAAAAATAGTTTTTTTTTAAATAAATTTCCTTTTTGACAAAAATCTTTAAACCCGTCGAATTTGTTTTTCTCAAAAGGTTTGCAGACTCCACCGCGCAAACACGAAGCGCGCGGACCACAACCGCGATGACCAAGATCGCGCAAATCAACGACCGCGCGTGTCCATGACCGCGCAAGCTCACCACCGCGCAAGCTCACTACCGCACAAATCAAAAACCGCGCGTGTTCATGACCGAGCAAGCCCACAACCGCGCATAACGTTTACCGCGCAAGACCAATACCGCGCATATTTTGTTGGGTTTGATTGCGTTGATTTGGGTTGGGTTAGGTTGGTTCGTGATGGGTAACGGGTTAGGTAGCCTCGGCAACACGACCCAACCCAATCTACCAACCTCCATTAAGGGTTATGCGCGGTTTTGGGTCTAGCGCGGTACATATTTGCGCGGTTGTGGACTCGCGCTTTTATGGCTTTGCGCGGTCATTAACACGCGCGGTTGTTGACTTGCGCGGTGATGAGCTTGCGCAGTGGTGGGCTTGTGCGATCATGGACACGCGCGTTTGTTGATTTGCGCGATCTTGGCCCACGCGGTTTTGGTCCGCGTGGTTCGTGTTTTCGCGGTGGAGTCCACAAATCTTCTCAAAAGTACATTTGTTGCATTTTTTTCTCTCTGATACGCTTCTACGAGGGAAGAAATTCACTCATATACAATTTAAACCTATTTTGAAAGTCCCTAAATATTGCGAAAACTGATCATTACATTTTTAAATTGTAAAGGCATTTAACGGGTCTCTAAAATAAGGTATCACTGAATTTGAAGGGGAATCATACAAAAAAAATTTCAATATGGACACAAAGTGTCGCCCTCGCTTTTTTTAAATTTCGAAAAAATCTGGGTGGTGTAAACATTTTAAACCCCCTCTACTTTAGTACCAATGTTGGGACAAGTTTTAGTTAAGCAATAATAGCCCATGGAATAAAACTGAAGTTCCTTTCTCCTACATGTTTCAGACTTCAAAAATAAAACAACAAGCTTATAATTTATAACTAAATCCCATGTGTGCAACAAGAGAGCGCGAAACTTCAAAACAATAATCACAAAACTGAAACAGTTGTTGACTACGTACAGCCGACCGTATCGCTACTATCTTGGTTAATTTTCGCTAACTATTATATTCTGCATACGACGCAATATATACAGTTGTTTTTGGTGACATTAGAGTCATATCACGTACAGTTGTGTAAAAAGAAACAAAAACCGTCATAAAATCTCGCCCTGACGATTTTTAAACACAAGTTTACATTTAATGCTTTTTTGTCAGGCCGATTTGCTAATATTCCTTAAAATTTAGTTTCTTAATACTGCTTTAGTAAATAAGCAATATGTCACTTTTAATTTTTGTAGGCTGTTTTTCTGAAAACCCTGTTTTTTATTTAAAAATATATGTTATTGAGTTTATTCTATGTGTAAACAAACCTTTAAAACTTTTAACATACAAAACCATAGATAGCCAGCCAAAATATTTCGCTGTCACTGTTCAGAAAAGTCACACAAATTCTGTCTTTCCTTTTACATGGTGAGAATTTTCGACACTTTTTCACGTTTATTAGTACGCATAGTAACAATTTAGCTGCGCCATAAACTAGTCCTGCAAAATATCTTTAAAATATTAAATTTACAAAATGTTATTGAAAAAATGACGCAGTTTCTCTTACAACGTTAGGTTAAATATGAAGGACGATGTGTGTTTATTTTAAATGAGGCGATAAGTAAAAATCGCCACTTTCCATAATTCTGACGAGTGAGATTTTCTGTCGTTTCTGAAGAATCGCGACCGACATGCCAAAAATTGTCATAATTTTACTTTGTAGTACCCGGTTCCCACCTACGACTTTCTCGTGAATGCTCACTCACGCGTCACGTGATGTCAATATGAAATGTTATGACAGTCATCACACACATCGGAAATATCAACGTATTATCAATTTTTCTCGACCTAGCTTTACATTTAATTCTAAATTTAATTTGACCAATTTTTTGACATTGAGAGTTCTATTAAGTATCTGTGTTAAAATGTCAGCCGCCATATTGAAACTGTCTGGATAATTTGGAATGAACAGTAACAGCGTTTTTGATCTTCGCTCAAAACCCGCTCCCGAGGAATCCGAGATCAATCCAAAATAAATTTTTATTAAAAAAAACTTTTAAAGAACAAGATTTAATTAAAAGCACTCAAAAGTAGAAAATAATTTTTTATCTTTCTTATACCATAATAAAAGCGATGGGCACAAATTAAAAATTTTGAATTTAGGTATCGGTTTATCGGTCATATTTACGATTCACATAAGAAACAGTTGTATTACTCTATAACCTAAAGACATTTTCAAAGGCTTGGCAAGCACGGCAATCTCACCTATTCTCAGCTTCTTTAGATGAAACCATTATGTTTATCATTCGAATAGAAGAAAAGTTTAGTTCAATTCTTTTGTAGTTCTCTCTTTGTCACACACACCCTTAATTTTTAAATTTGTACACTTTATCGTCCATTTCGAATTCGCCATATTAAAATTTTCAAATCTGATCAGAAATTCATAATCCTCTCCACTTCCCTCGTTAGGGGGAGGTGGGTACCGAAACTATAAACGTATACCAAATTTGAACACAATCAGATGTGAATAATTAAGTTAAAATTGGTTAGCAAAACATGACCAAAAATCGTCCATTTTGAATCCGCCATATTGAATTTTCAAAATCTGATAAAAATTCGTATTCCTTATCCCCAAAAGCCCCCATATACCAATTTTGGTTGAAATCGGACACACTTAGGTGTTTTCCCCCTTCCACTCCCCTCGTAGGGGGGGAGGAGTGCCTAATAATGACATATTATTGTATTGTCACCGGAACTATAAATGCACGCCAAATTTGAAGGCAATCGGATGTGTATAAGTTAGTTAAATTGGTTAACACCAAATTTCAACGAAATCGGGCGTACTTCAACTGTACCCCCCTTTGAGTAGGGAGGAGCTATTAATTTCATCACACTATATTCTTGTGTTGTCACCGTAATTATATATGTCGGGATGTCGGGAAGTTGGTCAAAATTAAGTTGCAAGATTCCACCCGAACAAACATATCTAGTTCGTTACATAGATACATTGCAAGTTAAATAAAAGCTTGTAAAAAAATTGGCATATTGCATTGAATTGAAGAACGGATCACGCACCCGCCGAGAACTGAGTGTTAGATCGGACCGCTTCTTCTTGCTTCGTCAGTCTGGACGGATCAAGGAGTTGGATCAAAACAATAGACATAACATTACTTTGTTATTTTTAAACGATTATGGCATCTTTTTTGAAAAAAAATGGATAGAAAGTCGAGTTTATGAACACTACATCTTTAATGTGCCTCAAAAAAGGGCAAAAATTATGAATTTGGTTTTGTGTTTTGGTGCAAAAAGTGGTGCCCAAATAAACAGACCAAGTGCTAAAGTAAAGCTTTGTGTTGAATTATGTATTGTATTGTATCCCATGACATGATACATCTTTTGCGCAAGCTCTCTCCAGTAAAAACCAAACGCCTTTTGGCCGCCCCGGGCCCTGAACCAATAACACCAACGCTTAAACAATTGTTTTAGGAATGACCTTCTTTATTTTATTTTAGTTCTTATACTTATTTTAGAGCTCTAGTTTCTTTCTAGATTTTAAGTAAAAAAAAGTGCAACTGGCAACGCCTTGTTCTTTAATTTTTTGATCTTTTGCCAGAGTGCACAGGGAAAACTAAACACCAGAATTAGCTGAAATTTTGCAGGGGTGATCATTTTTAAATGCTTAACAAAAATATCTGAAGGATTTTTCAAAATTCTCAATTATTTTTTCTTCAAAATAAAATCTTTGGTGCTGTCATCTATCCCAAAACCCTCAAAATAATTGCGGTTTAGAATAAACCCGATTTATAAAAGAAATAGAGAAATACTCACAATGTCCTCTGGATTACATTTTTCCTTTTTATATTTCCTTGCTTTACCGAAAAAAAAACTAAGTTTCCTTTTGTCTAAAAGCCTGTGTACTCCGAAAAAGAAAACCGATCAATCAATCATAAACGTTTACACTTAATTGAATTTGGGAGACACACGCAGTTCAAGTGTTGACCGATAGATCGCAGAATTTATACGATTCCATGGTAACTGCAGGTGTTTCGTCAACAAACTTTAAATCGGGCCGCAGTGGGACAGAAGACAGAAAACCATTCGAGGTTATGTTTATCTTTCAAAAATGTTTTTCCAAAAACATTGTTCTAAAACAAATATAAAACTACTCCGCGTGTGCGGTCGCCAGCCGAAAAAGGCCCAGCGCTGCGTGGGCATTTGCCCGAGTCTATCAAACAAGCAAGAGAACTTTACTGGCTCGCTGGGATTACTCGGAATTAGCATCATTCGGCGCCCATAACCCCACATAATTTTGTTTTTATTTTGATTCAACCATTTTTTTAAATTTAAATTATTGCGGAACAGTTATGTGCAAGTGTACTAGTGAAATCTTGGAGTACAAAGGGTAGATTTTAGATCCCAACCTTAGTTTCAAAAACGCACGGATACTTGAGTACTAACAAAATAGTTCAGTAAAGCTCCATTTAGAGGTTGAAAAGACTCTTGCTAGTGCCAGTAGCCGATTTTTAAATCTGCATGTCTTTAAGTTAACCTGTTGTCGGTATCAGGTAACGGGAGTGTTTCCAATTCAATTATAAATGCACCTGTAAATGCAACCTTACACATTTTATACTTATGTGCTTTAACGGCGCAGAACGCGAAAAGTCAAAATAAGTAACCTAACCCCAAATTTTTGACCCGGTGCTAAAAAATCTCTGGTGTCCCACTGTAGATAAACATAAATAAAGTCTCCACGTTGCGTTGGAAAACAAATTAAATGACGTAAAATTTTGCAAAAAGATCAGGTCGACATATTGATTTCTCGTACAGTGTTGCTAAAAACAATTCCCCAGATTGTAACTACGACCTTAATACAAGTTCTGTGTCCCTACTCTACCTGTCTCCTTATTTACCCTGTTGAGCACATTTAAATAGGGTTGTATTATGTGGCATTTTGTTGTTTAATTGCAGTTTCATTTGTTTCGGTGGAAAATATGGCGGTCCCTTGCTAATTATTTTGTAATGAGGCATACAACACTTTTTCTTGTTTTGGATAAAACTTGGATCTTAAAGTTCCATTGCCTCTGACTGGTTGGTATTATATCGACGAACTCTGGGATTGATTTAACCTCGAAGAGGGGACGGGGATTTTAAATGTTTTAAATTTTAAAAACAATGCGTTTATCATACATATTACCTACGTAAAAATGAATCTCTAATTTTTGTCTGTTTGTCTGCTTATTTGAGCATCAGGCAAAAACTACCAATCCGATTTTAATGGAGATTTACTACAGCATTGCCTGAATTCCTGGGTAGTACGATGTAATATATTTATATCGATTTGAGAAAATTCATAAGTTATGATCACTAAGAACAAAAAGTTTTGATAAAAATTTCGAAACAAAACTGCAGGTAATCAAGCGAATATTCAGCAAATTTTTAATAAAAACTTACGTTTGGCGGTGCACCAGATTTTAAATATACAAGTGCTGGTTAGTCGCGCTGTGACATTGTTTATAATGACATATAACATGCAAATAACTTCTGTTTGATTTTCTGTATCATTTAAAGGAGCACGCCTGGAGCTAATGGAGAATGGCTTTCGGTGGGATATTTTTTAAATTTTAGTATGTTGGAGATCTCGATGCCGTGATAAAAAATTATCATAGCCATGTCCAAAGTTTACGTTTTTGGTTTTTCACAAAAAACATTTAGAGGTCAATTTTACCTATTCTGCATTATGATATTATTGCTTGTTATACATTAGACGTTAGGCCAAGAGTGTAGATAATTATCTGTAGTGAAAAAATAAATACAGGGGCGGTTTGTTACATTCAGTGGCGCTCAAAACATAAAAATTGGCAAAAAACTTTTTTTTAAAAATCGTATTTGTACAACATTAGGTTTAAAAAAAAACAAACCGTGCAATTCTTTTAATATTTTGCTCTGTTTTAGCCAACTCCTCATTAAATCAGAATATGTATACTTGTTTAAACTAAAGTACTCCAGTTTTCCACAAAATGGTTTAAAACCCTAAACTTTTGAAGATATTTTATAAACACATACAACAATGTTTGCTTCTGTTTCATTGACCATGTAAAATCATGTTCGTATCTAAGGGCAGATCCAGTGGCGTACCATATATTATCGGGTAAAACATTAATAATGTAAATCTTAATATATATTTTACATGGTCAGTGAAACAGAAGAAAACATTGTTGTATGTATTTAAAAAAAAAAACAAAAAAAATCTTCAAAAGTTTAGGATTCTTCATTTTGTGGAAAACTGGAGTACCCTAGTTTAAACATGTATGCATATTCTGGTGAGAAAAAAATTATATAAATTTCACCGTTTGTTTTTCTTTAAACCTAATATAGTAAAAATAGGATTTTTAAAGACATTTTTTCCCAATTTTTGTGTTTCGAACGCCACTGAATGTAACAAACCATCACTGCGTTGATTTTTTGACAACGGATAATTACCTACACTCTTGGTCTAACGTTTATTGTCTAAAAAGCAATAATATCGTAATGCAGAATAGGTTAAATTGCCCTCTAAATGTTTTTTGTGAAAAATGCATACCAAACCAAAAACGTAAACTTTGACCCTCTGTATCTCGGAAACTCTTGGCTGGAGGACATTGTGGCATCGAGATTTACAATATACTAAACTTTTAAAAAAATCCCACGGAAAGCAATTCTCCAATAGCTCCGGGCGGGGTCCTTTAAATTTTATTACAAATTATCATAAAGTTATAATTTTTCCACACATTTCTGTGGCGACTTCCTTCTAATTAATTTCCTGTAATCAAATTTATAACAACCTAGTTTATCAATCAAGTTTTAAAAGTAATAAGAATGTCAACATAGAGCAAAAGCCCCAAAAAGCTTTTTCCGGACGAATTATAATCTCAACTCAATGCCTCTTTTTATTGAATCCTGTGCGCCAGAAAAAAAGAGATATAGAACTAGCAATATATGAGAATTGGTTTTACGCCACCCTGCATCCCTTGCTTGTAATAGTCTGGTCACATCTGCTGCAGGGTTGCGTCTTTGCTTTTACTTGCAAGTACTTAACAGCATCCCGTATAAAAACAGTGGCGTACATTCCAAATTATACAACTTAGATAATTAAACCCAAAAGGACATAACTTTTATGTCTGGGTAATTTTGTATATTTCGTAATCTGGAATAACTGATAAGTAGGGTTGAAATTATTGTTGTGGTAACCATAACAATCGCCGAAGTTGTCAAGATTTTATTTGTGCTTAGTGGCTAGTTGTAATCACCATTTTTTAACACTTTTATCAAAACATTCAAAATGACAAAATGACAAAAAAATAAAATGTACATCTCAAAAACCATTAAAAGGTACACGATCTTATACTATAAATCAAAAACCACTAATAATAGTGCTATTGGGAAATCAATTTAACTGTGGCGACCCGATTTTTTTGCAAAATTTTACGTCATTGCATTTGTTTTCCATGGCAACGCGGAGAATTTATTTATGTTTACCCACAGTGGGTCACCAGAGCTTTTTTAGCACCGGGTCAAAAATTTGGGGTTAGGTTACTTATTTTCACTTCGCATTCTGCGCAAAGCACATAAGTTTTTTTACTTTCGCTTTTTTCGTAAAGTGTGTGCGGTCTGGCACGCGTCCGTGTAAGTCATGATGCGTTGCTGTAGCCGGAACTTGCCTTACTATCATTACCGCTGCTATACCGTACCACGGCGCAAATAACCCTCTAGGTCCACGTCACCGCGCGTTTTAAGTTTTTCTATTGTGTTTGTGCCTCGGTTTCTGCTAACGCCTGATCCACAGTTTCGATTCTTTGAGCTCACTTCTATTTCCCTCTTCGTCATTTAGAGAAAGAGAGAAATATATTTTCTATTGCCATCTTACTTTTTTCGATAAAGAGAGAAATAGAAGTAGCGGCTAGAATTGAAACCATTAGTGCAGAATTTACTGCAGAATTACTTACTAAAAAAACGCTACCCAACTACATATTAAACTAACTGGGTGTAATTTTTAAGGTTGCATTTACAAGTGCATTTATAATTGAATTGGAAACCCTCTTGCTAGCTGCTATCATTGGTTTTAGGACAACAGGTTAACTTAAAAAGCATCCAGATTTAAAAATCGGCTGCTGACGCTAAACGAAATAATCATATTCTATTTTAAACAGGAGAGTCAGCGACTAGCAAAAGTCTCTCTAAATGGAGCTTTACTGACCTGTTTTGTTAATACTCAAGTAGCCGTGTGTTGAGGTTGGGATCTAAAATCTACCCTTTGCCCCCAAGATTTCACTAGTAAACTTGCACATAACTATGCCGCAATAATTTAAATTAAATAAAAATAAAATTATGTAAGGTTATAGGCGTTGTGTTTTGTTGTTTCTATGCGAATTCCTAGTGATTCCAGCGATCCAGTAAAGTTCTCTTGGTTCTTTGATAAACTCGGGGTAATGCCCGCGTAGCGCTAGGCCATTTTCGGTTGGCGACCGCACACGCGGAGTTGTTTCATATTAGTTTTGGAACAATGTTTCCGAAAACATATTTTTGACAGATAAACGTAACCTCGAATGATTTTCTGTCAAAAAACGTAAAAATACTGTTCTGCCCCACTGCGGCCCTTATTGACAAAACGGCTGCAGTTGCCATGATATCGGGGGCCTTAGGATAGTTGGGGGCTTTAGGTTAGATGGCGCTTTGCTTATTTTGACTTCCCTATTAGCATAGTAAAATTATCATCTGAGGTCAAAAAAAAATCCGAAGAGGCAGAGTTTTTGGGATGTTCTTTCGGGAGCTCTGAAAGGAAACCTCCCAAGTTGGTGTTTCCCCCACTCTTCGGGAACGATCCGCCATTTTGAAAAACTTTGGATCCGAAACAAAAATCTTTGGCATAGAATTTGCAATATTTTTTGTCACAGGTTGAACTGTCTGTAATTAGTTTTTAAAAAGATAGAGGGCGTTGAAGTTACAAAAAATCAGTTTAATGACTAAATCTCACGTGTAGCGTACGTCACAAGCTTTTTAATTTTAACGCGACTTCATGCTTGCCCAGAAAGCGGTTCTCAATGAATTTTACTGACTTTCAGTCGCTGTAGCTCAGAGACTGTTTAATTAATTATAAAATAAATACATATCTTTGTAGGATTTTTCCGAGATCTAGAACTATTTTATTTAAAGTTTTTAAAAGAAAATCACTTTCTGTTGTTGAAAATACTTTGTAACTTCGGCGAAATCTAACTTTTTTGAAACTAACTATAGAAAGTTGAGCACTTGGACAAAAATGTTGCAAACTTTTTTCCGACTGTTTTTGTTATCAGACTTTTTCACCTCCGACCAATAGAAATGGGGAAAAGTTGGTTACAAAGTTTTTTCAAAATGGCAGATGGTTCCCGAGGAGTGGGGAAAACACAAACTTGAGGATCTTACTTTCAGACCCAACCCAGCAACCTATAAAAAATTTAGCCTGCCCGGATTAGTTTCCAAGTACCCCTCCCTTATTTATGACAATTTTACTGTACTACATGGCGATACCCAAAATGGAGGACACCGCCTACTCTATTTTCAAATTTCGCATATCCTTACTACTGGCCATTTTACTTTTTGACATGTATTTCTGTGCAAAAAAAGTTGCCGCCCTGCCCTTCTCGTCACTTACAGCACCACAATTTTGCGAAAAGTTAGCCTGAGCTGTTTTCTTTTTGTAGCGGTTACGATTAATCTTGGTCCTAAAATTTCCCAGAAGTATAAGCAAAATAAGGAGACCTCGATATCTTCGAATATAGTTTAAATTTACAGATAATTTCTAATAATAATAATAATGTGTATATAATCAAAAGTTTTAAATTTTTATGAATTTCCGAATTATACTTAAAATTTCGCATCAAAAATGCTATGACGTCATCTACTAGCTGACATGAACAGAACAAATGGACGTAGATAGCACATTCTGTGAAGATACATACCTTGAGAACCGCAACCATTCTGAACCGGCAAAATAGGCTAGTTCCGATTCTGAAGGCATCGAACATGACAGGATGCGCCGTATACATCGATTTTTTCTGTTCATGTCAGCTAATACATGACGTCATAGCATTTTTGGTATGAAAATGTAAGTATAATCCAGAAATTCATAAAAATTAAAAACTTTTGATTATATACACATTTAAACATAAACAATTATCTGTAAATTTAAACAATATTCAAAAATATTACACAATCGAGGTCTCCTTCGTTTGCTTATACTTCTCGGAAATTTTAGGACCAAGGGTAACCGTAACTGCGACAAAAAGAAAACGGCACAGATGGGAATCCGAGAAATGAATTTTTAACGAAATATTACTTCCTAGGTTCTGGTAACAAAAAAGAAATTGGACAACCAGGTCTTTATATAGTTTTCTGCGTCAATGCAAGCGTCTTTTTTCTTATCTTGAAGTATGAAATCGAATTGCGCATCTCCGAAAGGTTTCCTAATCTGGGGACCCACAAATAATTTTCTTTTAAACAACTAAAAGTATGGCCTTATAGGTTCACAAAATTTGTCATCGCTGCGCTCGTTATAAAAAGCAACGCTCGTAAAAAAGCACTATTTTAGCCACTAGCTGTGAAAACTACTATTGTTTTTCCCCAGTGTTGTTAGTATTTTTAGAACATCCAGCACCAAAGTTTTGGTCGCCTAGCTCTTGTTAATGAGTGCTAGCCGCTAATGTAAATGTAATATGTAATAATAATAATAAATGTAATGCAACGTTAATGTATCTCTCACTTTTGGTGTTTTACACACTGAAAACTCCTTTAAAGTACAAAATTTAAAGCCCCAGCACTGATCTACTCATCCCTTAATTCCCCCCGTTGTATTTTCTCTGCTCTTCATCAACATTTCCTGCTATACTTTTCGAAAAACGTACAACGTAACGTAACGCAGATTCCCTTTCTTCGCGAATCGCAGGCACGTACTAAGAAAGATTTATGAGGTTTTAAAAAATCAAATAGGAGTGTTCCAGTACCAGCACTGGTGTGTCTCTTGTATATGTTATGTAAAAATAGATGTCGACACCTTATTTTTTATTTAAGGTTTTTGTTTGTTAGAGACTCATTTTAAGTCACACCTGCATATCGTGACGCTTGAAGATCAAGTATAAACCTTTATTTGCACCAGAAATCTACGTAAGTAAGGTAGTTTTCTTCTGTAGTTTTTAATTTAATTTTCTGGTAAAATGTTGTAGTTTTGATCATTGGTAAGGAATTCAAGATTTGAGAAGAGTAAAAGCGTCGTAAAATAAAATAATATAAATATATAAAAAACAACAATAATTTAAAATTATTTCTTATTTTGAAAATTCCAAATTTTTATGTTCTCCAAAAGTGGAAGTAGGAGCAAAAAATATGTCGGTCCACGATAAGCGAGTTTATGTAAAAAAGTCAGGCGACCTAAAATAATCAATGATTTCTAGCCCACTTTCTGGTAGCTAACCTATTTTGCACCGTATTCCGTAATGTCTTTTAAATTTCTGACCTCTGACCGGTATTCTCGTAAGTAAATACGCTCGGCGTTTCGTACTGGCTGACCGTGTGATAACGTAATATTCGCATACCACGTGACCAGAGTAACAAGGATGGTATTCACGTATATTGAACGCCAGGCGTAGACGAAACACAATCAGCGCGCGGCGACCGTTTGAGAAACACCTACCATTTGGTAGCTGTTTTGCCCTCCGCGCGTACGATTTTTCTACCCTGCAATACTTTGTATTGAGTATTCAGTGCATTTTTATTAATAATTAAAAAAATAAGATATCTTATTAGCATCAATATCAATATATACAACCGTGCGGGAAACGCCACTTTCCGTGGCTGAGTGCGAGAATGAATTTAAACTTTCCCGCACTGAGTGCGGGGTTTTTTTGTAAGTGTGCGGTTAAGTCTCGGGGTAAATTTTTTCCCGCACACTGTAAAAGGAAGGGTTTAACTGAGCTAAACTAAACCATCAAGTAAAAATACAATTTTAAAAAATTAGCATTTCTGCCTACTATTTTGACCACCATTTAATTTATCCTTTCTGAACTCCGGTTCGAAATCGATCACGTAAGCGCCTCTTTCTTACAGATAGAAAAAGAAAAGTAACGACAACACTGAGAAAAAACTCGGGTTGGCATAACTCAAATATGGGTTTTCCTAGCCCGAAGCGTGTTGCAAATAGGGGACAGCCCAGACCTGTATATTACGACAGCACAATCAACTGAGTTCTTATGATCTTTCATTCATGAGTCATGCGAGCACCGAATAGGGGTTAAATTTACGCAATTATTTTTTGTGGTTCCGAGAACTCAACTTCAAGCTACCAGAACTGGACTCTAGGCTACCAGAACCCATATTTTAGGCTGCTTGAACTCGACTTTGAACTACCACAACTCAACTCTGAATTCCCAGAACTCATATTCTGAGCTACTAGAACTCGACTTTCGATTATCACCACTAAAATCTAGGTTGCCAGAAACCGAATTCTGGGCTACTAGAACTTGACTTTGGACTGCAGGTTCCTCTCAATAAGGAGTAGTTTATAGGCATCTTGTGCCATTTTGCAAGCTTCAGCCAAATTGAAAAAACACCGTATTTTGGGGTTATTCCTTGCACACTCACCCACTCGAGTGAAAGAAAACGCTAATGGGTATGCTACGGGTGCACGACATATGGCGCGTTCGTCGAAAACGGCCTCGTACTAGGCAGGTTCGATTAGATTCACCCAAGAAAAATATCGTCCAACCACTTACGTCAGACGAACCGTGCGGCGAACCTTGCGACGAACTCATGTTCCGAGATGTTGTGCTGCAGTCTGCCGAAGCGTAAATTAAATTAAAACAGGTACGCGATTCAACTCAAAGATTACCTCGGCACTTTCCGCAGCTGTTCGGCTAACCATTTGTGAGTTCCTGCAGCCCCAAACTGAATTACCAGAACTCAAAACATTTAATACATTTCAAAACCCTGTGCTAACACAGGGTGTGGGTAAAAGTAAGGTATCCCTTACACATGCAATGGTCTTCCCAACCAAAAAAAAGGTTACCCCAATCCATACACATGGGTTAAAAGTATGGAGTTGTGGTAGTACAAAATCCAGGTAAATTTTAGGAAAAAATATTTTGTTGGTTCCCCCCAGACCAAAAACGAGAAGTTACTGCAGCCCATCCCAAATGAGTTGCAGCTATTCACATGGTCGGCTAGAATAACTCAGACATGTGTATTATGGCAGCCCGAAATTGCTAACCCAGGCTCTGAGTAAACCCTGTTTTCTCAGTGAAGGATAACAAAAAATAAAAATGCAAAATGCGGTGATGCCAAGATGTGCTAAGCGAATTTGATTCTGTCTGCTCGCAGAATAGCGCGTTTGGCAAAACGAATACAAAAAGTCATCGGTCAGCGTGCCGTTAAGCGAGCTGCTCGCTATTCGTTTCGCTTAGCGACTTCCAAAACGTCACGTATTACGAGAATAGCGGTCCTGGACGCCACTCTCAGATTCTGGTGGATAGGACCTTGATTTATTTTTACGCAACTTCTTTTTTATATGGAATTTTTGATTTTCTATTTAAAAGTTACTATAACAACTAAGAGAACAAGAAATTTAGGTGCAAAATTTTAAACCGCTCCATTCATCTAGCACTCGTATTTCTAAACCTATCACAGTGTATTAAAGAGGAATACGCTTAAAAATAATAAAAAATATAAAAGTCGAACGACGCGCCATCTGGTGCTCGATGCTTCGAAAGTTATTGGGAATTTTATGTGTTGCAAAGTTTTGAACGAGATTTTTTTGGTCACTTATGGGTAGGAATTCTTGAAATTTTTTCTTTTTAACTTTATAAGATTGGACCAATCATTTTGTCTCTTGTAAAAGTTTTAAATAAAATTGTATGTATTGTTTCCCAATCCAACTGTAAAGCCAATATTCGATAAGGTTTCAAATTATAAAAACAACTTGAATTTTTTACAATTGGGTAGGCGTAGTTTGGCCTCTCGTAGTAACGTTTGTTGTACGGTGCAAAAAAATTGATCGAATACGGTGCGAGATACATTCGTACCCCAAGTATAAAGGCAGGTTCCTGCTAAACCAATATTTAACAAAAAATCTTATGAGATAATGGTTGCATTAAAAAAAATAAAACATGAAAATAAGATAATGGTTGCAATAAAAAAATAAAACATGAAAATATGAAAAAAGCCTATTTTTTACGAGCTTTTATTTAACTTGCATTGTATGTATGTAACTAATTATGTTTGTTCGGGTGGAATCTTGCAACTTAATTTTGACCAACTTCCCGATCGGCTTCAAATTTGGCATGCTTATATAGTTGCGGGCAAATCACAAGAATATAGTGTGCTCCCCCCTACTCGAAGGGGGTGGAGGAGGGACAGTTGAAGTACGCCCGATTTCGTTGAAATTTGGTGGGTTGGGACACTTGGGGATGGAGATAACGAATATGGTGGATTCAAGATGGACCATTTTCGGTCGTCTTTTGCTAACCAATTTTAACTAACTTATATACATCCGATTGCCTTCAAATTCAAATAGCACTATTTTAGCCACTAGTTGTTAAAACTACTATTTCCGGACGCGTCTCTGAGTTACTTGAACAGCCAGAAGCACAACATTGCATTTAAAGGCGCATTTACACAGAGCGAAGAGGTTCGTCCAAAAATTCGGGCCACATCTGGCGAATCTTTTTCGACAAACCTGTCCGAACACTCGAACATTTGCAACAAACATTTGCAGCGAACATTTGCCACGAAGATTCGGGCAAATTTTCGCAAGATTTTTTGGGAATATATTTTTGAAATTGTGAATAGATAATATTTTTGGTCTCACATCACTGACCTCAATTCTTGAAATTAACCAAAAAATTTTATTGAATTTTTTGATTAACTAGTAAAAGCTGACGGAAAGCGAAAAATTATTATTTGCTGGGTGGTAGGTTTTGAGGTTGGTAGATATCTACTAAATAAGTTGGTACCTAATTGCTGTTATGCTTTATCACTTTTTTGGTTTTCCTTAATTAAATGTTTAGGTTTTATATATCCTAAATAATTCTCTTTTTGGGGTGCTTGGTGGTGCCTTGTATAGTCTCTGGCTCCTCCCTAATTTTTCCAATTTTTATTTTATTCCAAATATTTCTTTCAGCAAATTTAGTCCGAACACCACGAACCTTTTTACCCGAACCCCGAACCTTTTGGTCCGAACCTTTTGCGCGAATCTTTATTCGCACAAAAGGTTTTTGTAAGTCCTGGTGACCTCACTGGAGCTTAACGTTCAGAGTAAATACGACCGGCTTTTTTCGCCCGAGATTACGGTCAACCAACAAATTGATAGTTTCTGGCTAGCACATGGTCATAACCTATAATATATGTTAACCTTTTTTTTGTTTTTGAAAAAGTGCTTTATATTCTATTTCATATATGCATATAAAAAACCTGTTCGTTTTAAGTAGCATTTACACAGGCGAATATTCCTTTGATCTTCGAAATGCCGACAAACATTCGCGCGAATTATTTATTTAAAGATCTTTAAAGATATATTTTTTAAAGGGTCTCAGGTTTGAAGCGAAATTACACGATGAAGAATTAAACAAAAAAATGTTGTGGCAATTTATGTTTTTTAACGCACGAACCCCGTTATATGTATGAGGTTAAATATAGGCCTTTCCCAGGCCAAACTTGTAACCAAGATCTAGCAGGCCATGGAGTGGTCTTAGCTCCGCGCCTATGCACATGCGCGAAAATTTTATGAGGCGGCCAGTTTTGCGACCTTTGTCTTTGCCCTTCGGTCGAGACGCCATTTTTGTTGATTAGTTTTGATCACACATAGTCGTTTTCCGCGTTTTCGTTTATGCAAAATTTTTTATTGTGATATTTTTAATCTTTGGTTACGCGAAAGTTTTTAAGAGTTATAATAATAATCTTGGGGCTTAAGATGTCGCTGCATAAAAAGACGTGCTGTGTTTGTAGATGCCGCCAAACAACAAAAGTGAAAAAAATAAAATCAATAAATAGCGATCTTTCCCTCAAAAAAGGTAATGGTAACCGTAGATCCGGATTTCGCACGTGGTGCTCATCAGTACGGTGCTAAGAATTAGGAGATGAAATGATGATGAAAAAATATGACACAGTATTCATGTAAAAGAAAACCATCTGTCAAATTTGCATAATCGGCAGAAGTGAAGTTCCACAGGTTGGTAGCTATTTTTTCTTAAAATTTGAAGGAAAAAAAGTGAAAATACCTAGAAATTATTTCTATTCATATATTTATTTATTTAAAAATAAAAAATACTGATTTTCTCAAAACGTAAACAAATAGAAAAATTTTGACAACTGCGCAGTTGTCTTTCTGGATTTTGGTGGGTTAACCGATGACGATGGCCGCGCATGTCCAGAACCGCTAAGCTTTGACGCCAGAAAGAGGCAATAAGAGTCACAAAAGAGTAAAAGAGAAAGGTATAGTCATATATATAGGACATCTCATACATACAGACCGCTTCAAGCTACTGCGAACATAGGGGGAATTAAGTCCAATTTACTCTCCGTGCCGTACGACCGAGGTGGATTCGAAGCACGCTGCAGTGTTATATTTTGGAAATTCATTTTGTTTTTATTATTTTGTTTTATTTCTGCCTTGCTCGAGAAACAGATGGGTAAGTTCTTAATTGAAATAATACATTTTTAAAACTAAAAATGGATGTCTACGAAGTTGCCAAAAAAGTGCAGATGGTCAAATCGTCATAACCCAACACACGTTCGATATTGGTCGAGGGAAAATTTGCATTTGTATTTTGACGTAAGAACACAGTATCCCCAAAAACTAAATGTTTGGGGGGGGGTATTGTAGGGGAACACGTAATTGGGCCATTTTTTATTAACGGCAATTGCAATTTGAATGGTCCTAGATACTTGGATCTACTGCAGCAGCACATTATTCCAACTGCTAGGCAGTTGTTAGGTGTAAGATTTGGTGAAACATGGTTTCAACAAGATGGTTGTTCCGCTCACAATGTTGGCCTTGTTAGGGAATATCTTGATAATGTATTTCCTAATCGGGTTATAAGTACACGGGGAACTATTTTATGGCCAGCTCGATCTCCCGATCTTGCTCCTAATGACTTCTATCTGTTTTTGAAGAAGCTTTTCAAATTATCACCCCTAACATGCTTGGAAACGTTAGAAGGGGTTTTTATAGTAGGCTCGGATACTGTCTAGCCGAGCAAGGAGGACTTTTCGAACATTTGCTTTAATTTTTTTTTGACTGGGAGAATCTTCTTGGTTTTTAGAATGTATTATTTTATTTTGAGAACTTGCTTTTATTTTGTTTCTCCTTATTATTTTCATTGTAACACGTCGTCACTGATAAATCTGAGCAGTTGACAATAAAACTCTCTTATTTATCAGTGACGAAAAATAAGAAAATTACGTTATAAAAATTTGCGTATTTATTGACCAAATTCCGGTTTCATTGACTACACTCCACACAGCACCGTGGTTAGAGGCGTACTAAATACAAGGCGAACGGCGGCGAACGGCAGCGAAAGGCGATCGGAAGCCTGAGTGTTGGTTGCTTCACTGATAGGCGTGCGTTGTCTCTGCATGTACGTACACTGGCAAATTAGACTTCTTTCGCCCTATGTTCGCAGTAGCTTGAAGCGGTCTGTATATGGATCAAACGTTGTCACCTAGAAATTCCTACCACCATATCCAATAAGTATCGTTTTTAAGAATAAGACCCCCAAATTTTATTTTATTTAGTATCCACGTACTAAAAAGACATTCAACTTTTCACACTTTCACTGCCATGTGCCGTTTGTTCGATATAGTTTTCGTTTGAGGTTTTTCCTGTGTGAAATATTTTATATTTTTTACAGTTTTATGGATTATTTAAAGCTATTTTAATATTTTATATCCTATGTCTAGACAGATAGATTTTCATCAGCTGACAAATATAAGAAAATCTTATAAATGCCAAATAATGGAAAAATAAAGAAGCGGACGATTTTTGTCTGTGTTAAAGAAAAGAGAATAATAGAGACGAAAAATAAAACCTAATTTTCTTTAATCCTTTAAAATCGTTTTGAATGGAGAAAACACTGAGATAGAATTAAACGTACTGGAAATTCGTTACTTAACTCCCTTAATACGGTAATTCATCCCCAAAATATGAATGAAGGGTAAATTCTGCTCCAAACAGTGTCGGGATAATACCATACTCCAGTAAAAATTAATTTGACTCATATCGTATGAAACAAGCTGAGATGTGCCAGTGCAAGAATCTTTTGATACACAGTTTAACTTGGTCATAGATATACTCCTAGCCATGGCATATAGCGCGATATTTTGTCTTCTTTTTACAAGCTTTTATTTATTTGCATTGTATGTATGTATGTATCTATGTTTGTTCAGATAGAATCTTGCAACTTAATTTTGACCAACTTCCCGACATCCAATCGGCTTCAAATTTGACATGATTATATAGTTGCAGCGATAAAACAAAAATATAGTGTGATAAAATTGACGGCTCCCCCCTACTCGAAGGAGGAGGAGGAGGGTACAGTTGAAGTACGCACGATTTCGTTGAAATTTGGTGTTTTGCGGCACTTAGGGATGGAGATAGCGAATTTCTGATCAGATTTTGAAAATTCAATATGACGGATTCAAGATGGACGATTTTTGGTCATCCTTTGCTTACCAATTTTAACTAACTTACACACGTCCAATTGCCTTCAAATTTGGTATGCATTTATAGTTCCGGTTTTACCTAAGTTTGTCCGATTTCAACCAAAATTGGTATAAAGGGGCTTTTGGGGATAAGGAATATCGGATTTTGAAATATCAATATGGCGGATTCACGATGGACGATTTTCGGTCATGTTTTGCTAACCAATTTTAACTGACTTATCCACATCCTATTGTGTTCAAGTTTGGTATGCGTTTATAATTCCGATGAAAATACAATAAAATGGTATTCTCAGGTACCCACCTCCCTCCAACGAGGAAAGTGGAGGGGGAAAAAGATTTAGTTTGTTTGTTTGTGGCGGATTCAAACAGAACGATTAAGGTTACAAATCTAAAAATTAAGGGTGTGTTTTCAAATTTGGTATGTGTTTAAAGTTCCGGCGATAATACAATAATATGGTATTATTAGGTACACACTTTTCTCCAACGAGAGAAGTGGAGTGGGGAAAATATTTAGTTTGTTTGATTTAAATCAAAATTGGCACACAAGGGTTTTTCGGGAAGGGGATATGAATTTTTGATCAGATTTGAAAATTTCGATATGGCGGATTCAAAATGGACGATTAAGGATACAAATCTATATATTAAAAAATTAATTTTTATTAAAAAAAAACTTTTAAAGAACAAGCTTTTATTAAATGCACCTAAAAGTAGAAAATATTGTTTTATCTTTATTATACCATAATAAAAAAAATGAGCGCAAATTGAAAATTTTCAGTTTATGGTGACAAAGAGAGAACTACAAAAGGAGAACTAAATTCTTCTTCTATTCGAATGATAAACATAATGCTTTCATCTAAAGGAGCTGAGAACGGGTGAGATTGCCGAGCTTGCCAAGTACTTGAAAATGTCCTTGGTTATAGAGTAATACAACTGTTTCTTAGATGAGTCGTCAATGTGACCGATATACGATACCTAAAGTTAAAATTTTTAATTTGCGCCCATCGCTTTTATTATGGTATAAGAAAGATAAAAAAATATTTTCTACTTTAAAGTGCATTTAATAAAAGCTTGGTCTTTCAAAGTTTTTTTTAATAAAAATTTTTATCGTTATGCGTTACATTGTTTACAACTAAGGCACCATGTTGCTAACGCAGTGAGTTTTGTTAAAGAGTCCAAAACATCGATAGACTGGTAATACGAGCGGCCAAATCAAAGAAAGCAGGATAGAAATTGTTGTAAGTAAAATGTGATGTAACTTAATCTTCCCATTGTCTGCTTTTTTATAAAAGAAACATAAAGCAAAAACATAAATTTCAACACTTATTCCTATTCGTATATACCCAACAAGCATTTGGACGTTATATTACGTTATGGTCACGTAGGGCAAGAAATACCTGACGTCGCCTCCGACGTTCATCAGTCTTCCTGAGGACTCGATTTAGCACTTAAGTGGGGAATCAAAATTCGAGTCGTTTCGACGTCGGGTGCTGCACAGTGTTTTGGTCAAATATTACGTCAAATTACGTAGACCCACGACCCAAAGTTTTACTGTGCACACCAAGTTTAAACTTATTAGGTAAAAACTTTTATATGTCTAAACAAACACGTTCCAATGACCTGTGGATGATAATAATTATTATCTTAGTTATTGTAGGTAACTGAAAAAAGTTAGTTTTACACATTATATAGATCCAAATCTTCCAACGAAGGTCAGTTTACTGATAAATATAATTAAAATAGACATTAAAAAAACAGAAACCCACAAAAATAATTCAAAAATATTCAGAAATTAATTTTGAAAAAAATTTACCTAAAAATAAAATTTTCATAAGGAAGCCCGTTTCTTATAGTAAAATATTATAGGTATTTAAAAAATGCATTTAGTTGCCAACAAATGAGTTAATTTACATATCAAGCCTTTAAAATGAAAAAACAAAATGTACTGTTGTAATGGCGCATCGATGCTAAACGTTTAAAATGGCGTTTCGGGCGCCGACCAAATTTGTAATCATTATTTACCTATTCGGACAAGAACTCCTCCTGCGTCGTCGCCTTTTAGAACGAACCGACCTAGAATATTGTAGTATAATTGTAGGTCACGCCCCACGTCGGTGGACCTCGGAATAATTACATTTAATAAATAAAAGTTTGGCAACGTCAATTTTATTACAATTCTACTTTAAAACTCATACTAAATATAACGTCTTATGAATTGGACGTTATACCGATGTCCCGAGGTGAGTGCCCTATAAGATTATTTTGTAAACTATACAATAGAAACTTTTAAACTTTCTATTCTAACATAAGTCTATGTAAAGTATATTTATAAAATACTTTCGTATTTGCAGTGTTGCCATTTACAGGAAATCTTGGCAACAACTAAATTTATTGACGTCCGTTTTCACTTTGGCCCGTCCTTGAATTTTATTCTAAAAATTACGTCGCCGTAATTAACGTTAATTTACGTCGCTGATAAGTAGCGAGTATCACCAACATTTGGCTACGTCAGTTTTGGTAAGTATCGACGTCACAACTGATGCACTAGTTGTTGGCGACGTCAGGTCTTAGTAAAAAATACGTTGTTTAATGGACAAACCAACTGTCAACCTAAATTTGGGCCAAAACCGACGTCATGTTAGGTTGTAATTAGTCGTAAGTCAGAAAAATGCTGCTTGGGTACTTTATTCAACCGACGAAATATTTTTCTTTGGGTTCTAAGACCAAAGAATAGGTAAATTGGTTTGGAGTCGTCACGGCTCGCGATACGATACGTGTACCGGATAAGTTTCACGTAAAGCATCGAAGCGGACGTATCGTGCTTCGATACGTAGGTATGTGGATAAGTGATGATTGTAAATATTGCTTTTATCGTTATCAGTACGGAGGATAAAGAAAAAAATTGATTAAACAATGAAACTTAGCACACACATGAGCGTCAGGCTACTGCAAACATAGGGGGATTCAAGTCCAATTTACTCTCCGTGCCGTACGACCGAGGGGGGGTCGAAGCACGCTGCAGTGTTATCTTTTTGAAATTTGTTTTATTTCTGCCTTGCTCGAGAAACAGATTGGTAAGTTCTTAAATGAAATAATACATTTTTAAAACTAAAACTGGATGACTACGAAGTTGCCGAAAAAGTGCAGATGGTACTATGAAGGCAGACCATTGAGACTTATTCAACGACTTTTTTTGGAGAATTTTGTAAATCGCCCAGAACCTAGTTTATCAATGATTCATAGGTTTGTGCAGAATTTTGGTTGTGTAGCGCCAAGAAACCATAAAAACCCAATGTTTTGAATGACTAGTAGGAAGTACGAGATGTGATGATTTACGCTGCAGTAAAGAAAAATCGAAAGTTAACTAGCCACCAAATTGCCGAAGCCGAAGACGCCTTCAGCCACTGTCTTACGTGTTCTCAAAAAGAATGGTTATCATTCTTAAAAGCGCCAAAAACGCATCAAATTTTTCCGGAGGACAAGTATCGTCGTATGGAATTTTGTGAAACAATGATGGAAAGGGCTAATTGTGATGAAAAATTTCACAGATGAAAGCACTTTTCCATTATTGAATCGTCATAACCCAACACACGTTCGATATTGATGGAGGGAAAATTTCCATTTGTATTTTGACGTAAGAACACAGTATCCTCAAAAACTAAATGTTTGGGGAGGTTTTGTAGGGGAACACGTAATTGGGCCATTTTTTATTGACGGCAATGTGAATGATCCTATATACTTGGATCTACTGCAGCAGCATATTATTCCAAGGCAGTTGTTAGATGTGAGATTTGGTGAAACATGGTTTCAACAAGATGGTTGTCCCGCTCACAATGTTGGCCTTGTTAGGGAATATCTTGATAATGTATTTCCTAATCGGGTTACAAGTACGGGGGGAACTATTTTATGGCCAGTTCGATCACACGATCTTGCTCCTAATGACTTCTATCTGTGGAGTTATATCAAAAATAAATTTTACGGACATTAAAGGGCTTATAATTTGGAAGAACTTCGGATTAAATTTGAAGAAGCTTTTCAAACTATCACCCCTAACATGCTTGGAAACGTTAGAAGGGGTTTTTATAATAGGCTCGGATATTGTCTAGTCGAACAAGGAGGACTTATCAGATATTTGCTCTAATTTTTTTTGACTGGGAGAGTCTTTTTGGTTTTTAAAATGTATTATTTTATTTTGAGAACTTGCTTTTATTGGTTGTTATGTTATTGTACAACATTGTTAGCGATAAATCTGAGCAGTTGAAAATAAAACGCTCTAATTTATCAGTGACAAAAAAATTACGTTATCAAAATTTGCGTATTTATTGACCAAATTCCGGTTTCATGGACTACACTTCACATGGCACCGTGGTTAGAGGTGTACTAAACGCAAGCCGCCAACGGTGATCGTAAGCCTGAGTTTTGGTTGCTCCACTGATAGGTGTACGGTGTCCCTGCGTGTACGTACACTGCCAACTTGGACTTCTTCCGGCCTATATTCGCAGTAGCCTGAAGCGCTCTGTATACTTAGTGGACACTTAGGTAAATTTTTAGATTTGTGGCCACCAAAAAGTCATCTGCAGAGGCGGAGCAAAAAATTTAGCACAAAACATTTTAACATTTGTTACTTACTCAAAGTCTCTCGCTCTTCACGTTAAATAAAAAAACATGATGAGATTTAGTTCTAATATTTGTCGTTTCATGAACTAAAGTTTAAGCTTTGTAGCCACCAAAAAGTTTTAATCAGTGTACCTCAATTATTATATACAGTTATACATGAACACGAGACGATAGAATAATTAACTTTGGTACAATTGTTTATCAAATTTGGGCAAAGCACCCCTATTCCCAAAATTATTTAACAAAAACGCATTTTTAACGGAAAAATATTAAACTTACCGACCTTGCTTAGATATAACAGTAACTATTATTTGTTTCATTTTGTCATTTCGAGATCCTCTAGAAAGAGTCTCTATTCTCTAAAAATAAACTTACAAGTCCTAATAAATCTTTAAAATATTATAAAGCAACCAAACTAGGCACATATTTTTTTAACAGAATGAGAAATAAATTCTCAATGTCCATAGTGGAGTTAAATATAAATAAGAAAGAGTTTTACCGACAGAAAACTATTGGATTTTTGGCCTCCTCCACCAGTTCTACCACTAACTGGTTTCAGACACATTCCGTCCACCAGCGATTTATACTATGAGGAATCGATAGCAAAAAAACGAACTTTACAAAATACTCCGGAGTACCACAAGAATACATACCGGGTGCGACTTGGAGACTAGACGCACACACGTGTTTTACCCTTGTTAGATATCTTCAGTGCGACATAAGTTTTTATAGTCCAATAATATGAACGATCAAATCAACAAGTGATGGACAAATGCTCGGCAAAACATTACATAACGGAATGAGAAATAAAATCTCCATGTCCATACTGGAGTTAAATATAAATTAAAAAGAGAGTTTTACCAACAGAAAACTATTGGATTTTTGGCCTCCTTCACCAGTTCTACCACTGACTGGTTTCAGATACAGTCCATCCACCATTCGGGCTTTTTACTATGACGAAAAAAACGAACTTACAAAATACACCGGAGTAGAACTGGTGGAGGACGCCAAAAATCCAATAGTTTTCTGTTAGTAAAACTCTCGTTTTTATTTGTACATACTTTTTTGTTGAGGTCCTAGTTTCTGAGGGCGTCAATTCCCGACGTTGGTACTAAGGGGCCTAATTAAAAGTCCATTATTCTATTATTTCGCGTTTATGAGGTATTCAGTAATGATTTTTGCTGTATAACTTCGAGAATTGGGACACTCTGTGTACGAATTTTTAGGGACAACATATGTTTGACATTAGTACTTTAATACTTTAATGAAGATTTGTGCCAAATTTTATCGGTCCACCATAACCTCTTAAACTTTTACGAATTTTGTATTTAACTTTCCTGAATAGGGGTTCTCTGCAGGGGACTTCTTGGTGACTACATATCTCAAAAATTAGTATGCGTACCAAGCTTCATCGCTTAATAATTTTTTGTAAGGTTAGACTTCTTATCCTCCGAACTATATGTAAGGCTATCTTGACTGGGGTATAACGAAAAAAAATCACATTTATATGATCTAATTTCTGTCTTTAACCGATAAAAGAAAAAAAGGGTGGCACACGACGTAGGGCGTGTACTCGCTACCCTCAAGGCCCACTTTTGAAAATATCATTTCATATTTTGCACAGATGGCGCACCAGTATTTGCTGCGCTTGACAGTTTGGGGATTTTTAATGGGGGTTAAATACAATGCACTGAAGAATATAATAAATGTCGTTTGCCATAAATATGGGCTATTGGCTCATTAATGTATCTGTACAGCGTCTGTTATAAGAATTATGCTTTAAAATACCCGAAATATCAAAACTTCCTTCCTGTGAGATGCGCTTACACAAAGTAGAACATGGAAGTAAAATCGCGGTGTTTTTGAAATGAACTACTTCTCACTATGTCCGGACCAACCAAGATCTCTAAAAGGGGTAAGAACGCATTTGCACGCTTTCACTCAACTTTCGAGAAGTACTCTTTAGGCGGGGTTACAAGATTACTGACCATAGGAAAGGGGGAAATACCAAAACAAAACTCACATCTCACTGCGTCCGAAGCAACCGAGATTTCTTTAACCATTTTAACTCAAGTTTCATAGAAGAGGAGATACCAAAAAAAATCACAGCACCTTAATTTCCTAAAAAATAGAACTGCGAACTTTTTTCATGGATGCATCTCTTTGAAGGCGCAATTACACAGACGAACATGCTCAAACTAAAGCTCGTGCAAAAGATTTAAAATTTTTTGCGCGAACATTTTTGTGAGCTTTTCTTTGAACATTTTGTTCGGGTAAATTTTTGAGCAAATTATTGCTATCTGTTTTGGAAACATATTTTTAAAGATGAGAATAAATAACATTTCACATCAGTGATCAGTGATCTCAATTCTTTAAAAAAATGGAACAACAGCTTTTATTTTAAATTTTTGTGAAAAAAAGCCGACGGCAAGCGAAACATTATTATTGGCTATCAGTTTTGTCACATTAGGGTTACTTGTAATATTTTTTCCTTAGGGTTTTTCCCGGATTTTTTTGCCCGGGGGTTTTTTTGGGACTTTCTTGCGAGTTTTTTTTATTTCCAAGGGTTTTTTTCCTAAATTCGAAAAACAACCCAGGAAAATTTTTCTTTTCCAAAAAATGTTTGAATTTTTCAAATATCGGCAAAAAACTCAAAAATTGCACTTTTAAGCGGTAATCCGCGCCTCACGACTATGAGGAGTGGTGGGGAGGGGATTTTTTTTAAAACATATTTTTGTAACTTTACTTTAACCTTAGCTTTGATTGTTTTTTTTTAATTCCTCACATCAGATTTACCTACTTAGTTTAAGGCCCCAAGGGTTGCTTAAAAAAGCAAAAGGTTTATGAAAATGCTGAAGATAGATATTTACTGTCAATTTAATGTAATAATCAAGGTCGATTACTGACACTGAACAAACAATATGCAAAGGGGCAACATTCCGATTCAAAAGTCTAGTCTATTACTGCTAAATTATATTTTTTAGACAAGGGTCGGGATCGTAGGGTTGTAAAAGTGGGTAATAAACGGGTATTATTTAAATCGAACGTGCTTTTGTTCATATATTTGAGATTTAATAAAATGTAAATAGGTTTTTTCATTTGACTTAATTATTATTGTAAAAGACTAAACTAGGAAGTAATATAAAGAGATATGAGTGGTAAGGCGTTTATAACTAACGTATCAAAAAGACAATAAATACCATAAGTACAAAAAATACTCTCACCACAACTACGACGTGTAAATATAAAGAATTCTTTATCTGGTATTGTAAGTTCAATTTTTTGTGAAGTATATCCAACCCAACTCGACCCAAACTACTCTACGTTTCTCTGCTATATGGATGGACATTTTTAGGTTTAGTTTGCGCCCGTCGCTTTTATTATTATGATATGAGAATGCTAAAATTTATTTTCTACTTTTTAGTGCACTTTATATTTTATAAAAGCTTCTTTTTATTTAAAATAATTTTTTAATTTTTAGACTATCATAAATCCGTCCTTTCGATAATTCTCTTCCCTAAAAACCCCTGTATGCCAATTTTGATTGAAATCGAATCTTTCTTTTTCTTCCTCCACTTTCCACTTTTTTAATAATAATTATTGTATTGTCGCCGCAACTAGAAATACACACCGAAAACTGAAATTGAATACCAAATTTGAGTTGCAAGATTTGAGCCGAACATACAAACATACATAAATAAAAGCTTGTAAAAATCGCCAAAAATTTCAATATTTAAAAAATCGGAAACGAAAGTTCTACGCGTCAATAAAATAAAACGAATTTCTTTGTTTTGCGTCGGAGAGCCCTTTATTTATGGAAAGATTTGTTCTAAAACTTTCATATAAAAACTGCGTTGACCCTTGTTTGTTGTCATGTAATTTTGTGTGTCAATGTTCATTTGACCAAAACCGCCTCTCACTAGTCTACGGTTTTTACCTTCTCCTAACCCAGCATCAGCAACAAATAAGTGCCAATTATGGTATACTGGCATATCCCTTATAAAAATCAAATCAATCGAAGTTGCTTATAAGGTAAAACGTGAATTTTGACATCATATCGTTTTTCCGTCGGAAAGCACTTAATTAAAATACCTTGTTTTAAAACTTAGTCTTTCTATTTTCAGTTAAGTTCAATGAATTCCCATAAAACTATAAAATTTAAATTTGTAAAGAAATTTTTATACCCCCAATTCTTCAAATAAATTTTGCTCAACATTCTCTCCAAAATTTACGTGTGTTTTTTTGTACGAGATTTTGCTCGAACATTTCTTTGAAAATTTTGCTCAAGAGGCTCGTGTAAATGTTTGTCGGCATTACAACATCAAAGGAAAGTTTGTCTGTGTAAATGCGCCTTGATAATGTAAGTATTACTACATTTTTCATGAGTTAAATCCTTTTAATTTTGCATTGTTGTTTCTTGGAGAGTGAATTTCAGTGTAGTAGAGACTAAAATAGGCAACTTTTGTGCTCCTGCCCTTTTTATTCCACCATATAATTATGGTAATGGGGACTATTAAAATCGTGAAATTTTGACTTTTCTTAATTTTATCAAAAATGAGTTACTAAGGTTCCAAAACGAAAAAAAAAGTTGTCTGTCGGTCTGTTGTATGTCTGTATACACGATAACTCAAGAACGCCATAATCGATTTTAAAGAAATTTGGTAGCAAATTCCTCTATCGACTGACCATGAACTGATTTTAGAACAAAAGCAATTAGCGATATACCGTTTAAGTTTCCATGAATATAGACTACAAATTTTGTTATAAAGTCCAAATTCGTGAGATCCTTAGTTTCCAAGTTATTTTAAAAAACATTCAAATATATTTTAAAAAAATCATAACTTTAGAAGTAAAGCAGCTATTGATATGCGGTTTTCAGATTTTGGTTTTCGTAAATATTACCCAAAAATTTTGTTACAAGGTCCAAATCTTTCGAAGCTTTAGTTTAAAATAATTGATTTTATGGTGGACTATCCGTGCTTTCTAGAACAAATTTTTTTCATTTGGCCATATTTACAGAAATAAATTACATGCGACAACCTGTAAACAAAAATAGTAGTTTTCACGACTAGTGGCTAAAATAGTGCTTTTTTTACAAGCGTTGGTTTAAATAACGAGCGCAGCGAGGTATTTAAAACCGCGAGCAAAAAAAAGCACAGTTTAGCCGCGCGTTGTTAATACTATTTTGTGTAATACCTTTATCAAAAAATCCAAGAAAAACAGGAAAATTCTTTTGAAGATCTCGAACGAATGGCTGCTGGTAAATGGAATAACAATGTTTCCCATGGCGATGTGCCTTTTTACTCGGTGACGTTCATTGTTGCGCCATTTTAATCTTTGACAGTTTGATATTTTGACGATGGTTTTAAACGATTTTTTTGTAAATACTTTTTGAAAAGTGGCAAAAATGGCTTAATTTTAGGCAAGAATAATTAGATTCTACAATCCTAGTATTTTCCGCTTTTTCTCTTTAAGTTTTGGTAAAAAATGGACATAAATCTTTTCTTGCACCCGTGATCAAAAAAAAAAAAGTTTTTTTGGATCGGTAACCAAAAAAACCATGCTTTAGTTATCTGCAGACAGTTACTAAAATCATGTTTTTGATGAAGGTATACAAAAAAAAATGTCTAAGAATTAAGCCATTTCCGCCAGTTTTCACCAAGTATTTAAGAAAAACTCATTTAAAAATATCGTCAAAATATAAAATTGTCAAAGATTAAAATGTCGCAACAATGAACGTCACTCAGTAAAAAAGCACATTGCTATGGAAACTATTGTTATTTCATTTACCAGCCGCCTTGATTTATAGTGTAAAGATGGTGTGTTGCGAGAAGTTCTCTTCGTTCGAGATTTTTAAAAGTACTTTCCTGTTTTTCTTGGATTTTTTGATAAAGGTATTAAAAAAAATTTTTTTACTCGCGTTTTTAATTACCTTGCTGCGCTCGATATTTAAACCAACGCTTGTAAAAAAAGCACTATTTTAGCCACTAGTTGTTAAAACTACTATTTTAGTCTTGCAACAGCAGTAGCTGTATAAATGTTGTATTTTGCTGACTAACCCTGTATTTCGCCCTAATGTTAAATCGTTAGGGAAAAATTTGACAAACGAATATTTAATAGAGGGCTGTGTATCAAGAATGGCACTTTATATCTTTGATAATAAATGAGAGGAGCCATAATACAAAACCCAAATAACAAAGTGACTGTTAGTGTTATACGAGGAAAGTACCTACTATAAGCTTAGTTTTTAATTTTTTAGAGCGTGAGATCTTTAATTCCAATAAAATTTATGGTTGTCAATGTTTTAATGGAGTAGAAAGTTGGCAAAAAAAAACTGTGGTTATATATTTTAATTTAATAAAATACTTTGCACTATTTCTAATTTTTGTATTTTGTCACCCTACAATAGCCCCCAAAATACATGCACCTGACTCATGCCTCAATAATATGTCAAATTTTAAATGTCAAACTTAATTAAGGGTTTTTTTGATGGACGTTTCGGGAGTTAGACAATAGAGCTTTATGAGGGATTGAGGTTTTTGGCACTGATGCTGTTGATATAGTGGTCTGGGGTAGTATACTAATAAAACCGGATTAAATTTTAAAATTTTGGTTTATTTCTACTTTGTAAACAGTCAATGAATACAGAATAAAGCAATGTGAACCACCTACACCCATTTTCTATAGTTGTTGTGTATTTCAGCATTAGCAATAAACAGCATTTTCTATGGATATCAAAGTTTGGAATGAAAAGTAAAAAGGCATAAACTTGGGGTGAATCGCAACTTAAAGGTGAATAGGAAGAAAAATAAACATTGAAAAAGTGCATTACAACAAACGAAATAGATCAAAACCGACTGACCTAAAACGTTACAAGGGCAAAACGGTACAAATGTAAGATAGTGTAACATATTCCCGCTAGCTGTTGATACAGTATACAACAGCTGGACAGGAAAACCTGTGTAATATATTTCCGCTAGATGACAAGAGGACTATGAGGAGGGAGGACTATGAGTGCGGCTCCTCGATTGATACTACCTAATTTCAATTGGCCGTCTGTAGGTGAGGCCAGCGCCCTCTGTAGCTTAAAAACAGAAGGCGCTATAAAGCTAACATATCAAACGGTGTCCGTCACACCCCAGCGCCATCTAGCGGCAATATCTTACACTATTTTACGTTTGTACGGTTTTGCCCTTGTAACGTTTTAGTATTGTTAGCTTTTAGGCCAGTACGGTTTGACCAATTTCTATTTTTCCGCTACATAGTTTTGTCATTTTGAAATTTTTGCCCAGTACTGATTTGTTATTGTAAATTTTGGGAAAATACGTTGTTACGTTGCATTGTTTTACTACATTATAGGAATTCCAAGGAAGTCTGGCCGCGTCGCCGCATCGCCACCTACCGGTATCTAGTGGATTGAGTATAAACCTGTTTTGGCATATTCACCAGCACCGGCGCGCCTAACCAGCATTTTTTCTCTGTAAGAGCCGAAAGAACATCCCTACAGCATAAACTGCAGGAATAAATGCCTGTATAATTTGCTTATATAAGGGTTCTGTAAGACGCTACTAGGTCGGTTATAAGTGCAAAATGGGCCCCACCATATAGAGCAAATTACTTTTATTGGTAAACCCACAAGAACTGTATAAAAGATCTGCGTAAATCTTATATGGTATTTATAGCATAGTTTCAACACTTATCGATACTATAAGGGGGTTCTTCTGGAAACAATTATACAGTATCTTACTTCTATTGATAGAACCTGACCTCCTAAATTAAGAGAAGAAATGTTTTTGTAATGTGGTTTGAATAAATATTTAAATAACAAAATCGGCTTTTAACTATGACTGATTTTTCTTCCACAGTAGGTGTTGGTAAAAAACCTATTAATGGCGATACCAAAACTATCTTGACAATAAATAAATATTACGCGAAAACCTATTTTGAAACACATACACCACAATTTTGTTAACGAACACCACTTTACTGCTAATGTCCCGAACATTTATTTAAGAAAATTTTCACGCGCCATTAAAATATCTTTGTTTGGAGCTTAAAATACTGCTTAAATAAAAATAAAAAGTAGCAAAATATATACAGAAGACGTTTTCTTAAGCAAATTATGCAGTAGTTGTGCATGGTTTATCGTTTTTATGTATTTTTATGAATTATACCTTCATGTCATTGAGGTTTTTGTTGCTTTTGGGATAGATTGTTAAATTCATAAAAAGACAAAACATTTCTAAGATGGACGTCTTGTTGTAAATATTTATAACATATATATAGCAAATATACAATAAACATACAGTAATTTTTAGTTATATTTTCAGATCCTTTCTTTAAGGCGGATTTGTAAACTTAAACTTTCTGTTTACTGTTTGTTGTTTCAGGTTATGTGAGACTGAGAAGTGACATTTAATTTCAATTGGGCAGTTGGCCAATTATGAGGATAACACAAAAGCAAGCAAATTAGAGAAGTAGCTAAATATTTTCATCCACTATCAACCACTTAAGGTGCATTTTTGTTTTATTAGAGAGATCGGATATCATGGTTATCACCTTTTTGCTCTTGTAATGTATCTTCAAAAAGCAAAATTACTAATTATAGAGCCTTTTTGTTTTAAAATTGTTGTATTATTGGACCTGAAACACTCTTATACAATAATTTAAGAGCCTAAAGTACTTTGCGGCAACTCTGCTCTGTAGTAGTACCGTATAAATTGTCTTACAGAAAGAAGCAGGACTCTTATAGGATATTCCTTTAATTGTTGCTGTAAGAAAATTCTTACAGAGAGCAAAATTACAGGCAAAACCTGGTCTGAAAAACTCTTACACAATACTTTAAAAGACTAAAGTAATTTGCGACAATTCTGCTCTATAGTAACAGCGTATAAATGGTCTTACAGAAAGAAGCAGAACTTTTGTAGGATATTCCTGTAAATTGTTGCTGTAAAAACATTCTTACAACAATATAATCATGGCTAAATTGCTTTTAACCCTTACAGCAAACTGGAAATCTGGTGACATTTCTGAGGCAATTATATGCCAGAACTGCCCTGTAGTACATAAAAATTTTTAGTTGGGCGGCGGCGGCGGGGCGCGGAGTTGAACACGGCCATATAACTGTGAGCTACTAGGGACATCTAGCTACTGTTTAAACGTATCAGTATACTTACACTTAACGCGTTCAAAACGAAGTCAAGAAGCACTGCATTTTTGACTTATATATGCCACGTTTCGAACGACGCACTGCCCGATTTTATGGTGGATGCGATAGTAGAACATCTGACTCGTTGCGTACATCGAGATGGACGTAACGTTACGACCACAGCAACGCACGAATCGATTTCAGTCAGGGGCTCGATTCTGGGTGTAAGAGAACGATCATACCCTGAGAAGTGACCACTTCTATTAAAATCCAAAATTCCGTATTCTGGGACCGGCCGATCGCACAAAAGTCATTCGAACGACGCACGGTGGTCGATTTTCCGGAAAACGCGGACATAAATGGAAAAATTAAAAAATTTAAGATGTATCTAAATATGCCCCTACATGGTTGTCAAGATACTAGGCGAATAGTTGGTCAAAGAATAAACTATGCTTTTTACGAGTTTGACATTACGCATCAGTATTCAACATCAATTTTCAAATAGAAGACCCAGAGTATGACAGTATTCAACTGTTAATATCTCGAAAACAGTTGAAGATCGACATAGGGTACGTTATATAAAAATGCTTAGAATTTAAAAACAAAATGCAAAAATATACTGGGTGTTTCATTTGAAAGTTTCGGTTGGCATTCTTTTTAATATATTTTCTTTTTCTTTTTCTAAACTAACATTGTTTTTACTTTAATTTAGCTAATTAATAAATATATATCTTTTTCCTCTTAAAAATGTCTTAAGATAAATGTGAAAATTCGTCACATCGTCTACATACCTGAACCATACTCTGGGGAAATACTCGAATTCTTTACTTATATCTGACGGTGTTTGCAGTATTCAACACTAAAGTGACTAGTGTTGAAAATTTTATGGAAAAAATAAATAACAAATTTCCCACTATTAAATTTACTTATGAAACAGAGAACAACGGTACACTGCCGTTTCTAGACACTTTAGTTATAAGAAATAAAAAGATAATAATATAGTATAATATATATATATATAATAATATAATAAAAATAAATTGGACTTTGACCTATACAGAAAAGGCACGGCCACCAACAGGTATATTCCAAATGACTCTTTTCATTGCTTACAACATAAGCTTGCAAGTTTGCACTTTTTAACATATAGATTAGTAAATTTCCCCTTAAACAAAGAAAGATTTGAAGCAGAAAAGAATAGGATTAGGAATATAGCTGGCGAAAACGGTTACGACGAAGGCTTAATAAATAAGCTGATAAATAGACATTCTTTTCAAAAGACCTTTCGGAAATCTACCTTTTTCAGACAAAAAGATACCTGCGACTCAAAATTTGTATCAATTCCTTATAATCCTAATTATACAAAAGGATTACACAAAGTATTTAATAACACCGGTCTTAAATTAGTATATCAATCCGGTAACACAATAAGAAGCTTACTAGGAAATCCCAAGGATAAAACTACAGTTCTAGAAAAAAGTGGAATTTACGAAATTAGTTGCATGGATTGTGACAAAAAATATGTTGGCCAAACGAGACGCTCTATTCAAACACGTTTTAAAGAACATTTAGCACACTTAAAATACGGAAGAACAGAAAAGTCAAGTGTGGCCGAGCATGCTTTTAAAAACAATCATAGATTCACATTAGATAACCTAAAACTTCTAAAAAGTGTACCAAACAAAAGACTTTTGAATGCATATGAAAGTATGGAAAACATTAAATCCAGAAATAGTTTAAATAAAGATAGAGGACCCATCCCATTTAGTACACTTTATTCTTTGGTTGAGGGGAGATAGGATTAAAAATCGTGATCAATCACAAATTATTAGTCTTATCTCCGCCCACTAAAGGATTTTATATAAGATAGAGCGTAGATTAATTTAGTTCATTGTTTATCGTCTCCTGATGATGCTAACGTTGTTAACGAAACGCGAGTCGAGTGCAAAAAAGTGTAGTTTTGGTTTGTGGAAAACAATCATAATTTTGTTTTAGTGCAACCAAAGGTTCCAAATTCCCAACATAGGGAATTATTGAAACGCAGTTAGGGCCCGGCACTAATAAGGCCAGGCACTATTTTGACGCTGTTGACAGATACGCATGCGCAAGAACGACCATATTTAGTGCCGACACTAATTAGGTTAGGACCTGCCCTTATTTGTGGAGGAATTATAGTGGGCCGCATCTTGGCTGTGTCTAGCCGTATTTGACGTTTTTGACAACTGTTCGCCATTTTTTTACCTTAACTCTACTTTCGGGAATTTTTTGTGTTGTGACGGCCAACAAAAGCAAAAATTGGGACAAAATAGTTATATTTTTATGAAATCGGATAACATAGCACAAGAAAATTAAAAAAAGCAAGGCTCAAATACTTCGTTTTACCGATGAAAACAAGGAACTATCAAGGAACAGCCTGAGAATAACCACAGGTCTGTATATAGGCCAGTGCCAACTCAACCAACACATGAATAGAATTGGAGTGAGCAATAAACCGATTTGTGGATTCTGTGGAGGAGTGGGGGAAACGCCGGTACATATCCTGTGCCACAAAAAGTATGGATACAGCATGACCCGTTTTGAACGTCACTTCGACATTTCCTGAGCTAAGGTCACAACAGAAAAAAAAAGAATCTCTACTCTTCAGAATATAGTTTCAAATTTGCAACTAGGTGTTTACTTTATTTTGAATTGGCAGTTTTTATGCCTAAGACTATTTAGGACCATAGGGCATATATACAGCGTGGATTCTTTAAACGGAACGGTGCTTCTAGCGGAGTAGAATTTGGTTGAATAAAAAAATCCAAAAACTCTCGAACTGAGATTTTTAATTTCCTTTAATTTTGCTATCACCCTGTACATTTTGCAATTTTTGAAATCTGCAAACAATTCTCTCTTCACCAATACTAAACAGTAGGATCTATCTCTTACGATAATCAAGATGTTTTTATCTAAATCTTTAAAACAGAGCATAGACAACAATTCCATGCAAGTTTAAATGCCTCTATCTTGGAACCCGAACCCATAAAAGATAGATTAGTAGTGTCCGGTATTGCTAAAAGGATAATTTTTTTTAGAGTTCAAAAAAAGTCAAACTATACAGGGTGTCCTATTTAAAAAAATATATTTTTTTGCCATACTTCGTAAACAAAATAACAGAAAAAATCCAAGATAGCACGATTAAAGAAAAATAAAAATCTCAGTTAAGATGTTTTTGGATTTTTTTATTCAACCAAATTCTGACCCGCTAGAAGAAGCGTTGCGTTTAAAGAATCCACCCTGTATATGGGCATGATCCTTGATGCAAAAGTTTGATGTTTCTATTTACCTTAACTAGGATTTAATAGCCAAAACGGTGTAAATTTAAAGACTGTTTTGATTCACTCCAGCCTTAAAATCAGTAGAAAGATGGTATACAGGGTTCATAAAGATTTATTTATGGATAGGATTTCAACAAATCAAACAGAAATAGCATATAAAGCTCTGCGCGCACATAGGAAACAGGTATATTGAGCAATGCTAGCAGTTTTTTATTATCTCCGGACTGCTTCCATAAGACAAAAATTGTTACCACTCTTGCATTTTGAGCATAAGTCAAAGTTGCATGGGGCCGTCAATATTTGCAACACCCCACAAGTGAAAATGATTTTTTTATGAAAAAAATTAGGCTTTGCCAATTTTTTTCATTTTTTTTCTTCAACTTTTTTCAAGTTTTCATTGGTCATAATTTATTATATTTTGAATAAATCTATGAAGATATATTTCCTTACAATATAATATTGGATAGACACGGGATAAGTTTTTCTAAATGGGGGGGGGTGATTCAGTACAGGTCTTAGTTTAGCGTATAAAGATAAGAGCACCGCCGGCGAAAACTTTGCAACTTAGTTAGGGCACGCAAAAATCTTAGAAAAATTAGTTTTTTCAAAAATTAACTAACTTCGGGAACCAAATAACGCCGAACGTGAAAATTTTAGAAAAATGTAGTATTACCGGAGAAAACGGCCCGCCAGCGAAATATTTTATTCCTATTTGCTCGATAAAGTTTCTACAGAAATGCACTTACAATCGCAATGGTCGCATTGGCGATCCCAGGAGAGGGGGGCGGTGAGGGCATACGCCCCCCCCCTTTTTCGAGAATTTTTTTAAAACATCGCAGGTTTTTTATAAAAACAGTAAAATTTTTGATAGTTTTTTAAAAATTTTCGCCTGCGGCGCTCTATTGGGTCAATAGTTACATTAATTTTTAATTTTAGAACTTTTGCATAAAACTTTTTCTTTTCTTTTACAAAATTTTGCTCTGACGCCCTTTTGGAAAAGCTGCGACCGCTACTGCTTATTTACGATAGCTTTCATCAGTTTACTATTAAAATCCTATAAAAATAGAAAAAGTTAGAAAACAATAACCTGGAATGAATTTACTACATGTAAGTTGCAGTGAAAACCTCGCCTCATATAAAGTTGTCTTTCTCTGCTTAATGTGCTTTTCCGTTTGTCTGCGTCTTATAAACGGCTGCTGGCAAAGGGTTTGGTTAGGAACCATGTGTATACTTTTTATTTGAGAAAGATGATATGGTTACCCTTCAATGTACTTAGGATGACACTACATCTGTTAGAACATGGAAATCTGTTTTTATTCTAAGCTTCTAAACTATATAATTTTTATATATAAAATCTTTGTACTAGGTGGCCCGAAAACAACCGGAATGACTTTAAATGGCTTTGTTAGTTCTTTACTGATTTTAACGAGTGATAGCTCTGGTAAAGCGCATAAAATTCGATAAATTTAAAAATGTTGGCGGCCAATACTTAAATAAAATTAAAATATTAACACTATTCAAAAGTTCAGTTTCTGCCAAGGCGATCGACATATCGTTATCGTTATAATCGTTTAAGTACTTTAGGATTTCTACTGAAAAAAAGGAGAAGTTCCAGTGCTATATATGTAAATAATGAATATATTCATATCGCCGCTACTTTTTTATTTCTTAACCGATTTTAATGAGTGATAACTCGTTAAATCAAGAATTACATTTTCCTGCGACGGCAAAAAAAATTGTCAATTATTTTTGAATTCAAGATGGCGGATCTTATATGAACACACTCAAGCAAAGCATCGAGAATAAGACTGTTCAGAAGCCTAGTCTCTGCCAAGGCGATCGACATATCGCTCATTTAAATCGGTTGAGCACTAACACACCTAAAAATTTGGGAGAAGTGCTAGTTCTCGTTAAAAGAACCGAGTTAAGTGATTTTAAAATAGCCGCCAACTTTCTTAAATTTGTCGGAGGGGAATTCCATGCGCTTTTAATAGGGCTATCACTCGTTAAAATCGGTAAGGAACTAACAAAGCTATAGCCATTTAAAATCATTCCGATTTTTTTTTGGGCCACCCGGTAATAAGAACAAATACTTCGAATATTTTTGGAAGTGATGGAGTATCTGTGATTTGCGATCGATCAATTACAAAAAACGTCAAAAAGTTGTTAAAAAAAACTTTGTATACCCTCGTGAAATCGTATGGATAAACAAAAACGACAATGATATATCTGAAAAACCCGAAATATATATTGAAAACAAAAAATATCAGAAAGTTTTATCCCAATGGATATACACGTTTAAATTGAATTTCATGCGTTTCCAAACCTAAATCTGAAATCCCCAAATGACAGATTTATCAGAGCGTCTTATTGAAGTCTTGTAGCTATATGCGTTAGCTGTCTTTTGTATATTTATGTCTGAAAAGTAACTTGTGAAGAATTTATTTCTCACAATAATTTCTAACCTAGATGCTTGCTCCAAGTAATGACAAGACAGTTTATAAAATTAAAGAACTCGGTAAATAGCGGTGACCTCTAACATTTTTCAAGCATTAATTACTACGTTTACGCGACTAAAACCGGTTTTATATAAGGACGGTTTTAAATAAAATCGCTTTATCCAAAGTTTTACACGTCCTACATCAAATGTCATTAAATATCAGTTTAAAAAAGAACAACCAAGGTAACAACATATTTCTCGGTAAAACAAGGATTAAATATTTTTTTAGTCTGAAAGCAATGAGTTTGAGTGAAAAAGATATCGTCCTTTGACAAAAGCCGAGTTGGATGAAGAGATAAAGAAAAATATGCAGGGCGAATCCGATGACGACTTGGTGGTCATTACCCGAGTAGTACTGATTCTTAAAGTTATCCAGATTGTGGTAGCTGAAAGTAAAGCAAAATCTAACCAAATGCAGATGAAGGAGTCCTTGATGATTATTGCAAAAGCGATGCCTCTAAAGCCAACTAGTATACTTATCCTAAAGACCACCGAAGTGTTGATTATGACCTCGCTACAGAAGATGGGCTAGAGACGCGACAACTCCATCATAGTCAAGTTTATTAAAAAGGATGGAAACATCGGTCCTCTATTATTCTCTAACATTGTCTACAGAGAGAGGCTTCTTCTGTCCTTGTGTATTCATAAGCGTTGGAAAATTTTAAAAAATCGCTTTCTTTTGTGGCAAATCTGTCTACTTAAAGTAAATATTTCAACGCATCAGTATCCGTATACGTAACGCGTTCGAAACAAAGTCAAAATACATTACATTTTTGACTTGTTTATGCGATGTTTCGAATGATGCCCGCTTTTTTGAAGGGTGCGATGACAGAACTGCTGATTGAAATCGTTGCATACGTTCGTGGGTCCCTAACGATACGTACATCCTTCCGTACGCAACGAGATTCTGACGTCACACCCGTCAAAGAAGCAGGCATCGTTCGAAACACGGCATGAGCAAGTCAAAAATGTAGCATATTTTGACTTGTTTCGAACGCATTACGTATACCGATACGGATGCGTTGAAATTTGGTACTGTTTTTACTTAAAAATTTTTGGTTAGGTGGGGCTGCGGACGACGTGGCACCCAAATTTCCGATTTTAAATTTGATAAAAGTTCATATTTTTTTAATAGCTTAGAAAAGACATTCATATTTAATAATATAATTAATTATGTATAGTTGAAGTATGTAAATTTTTATAAAAATAATTTTAGTTTGATATTGTCATTGGTCGACAAAATTTTTTTTTGAGTATGTAAAAAACGGGTTTTTCAACATTGTCTTCAATTCTTCCTAGCGACCAATAATTTGGCTGGATATACACGTTGATAACTTCTGATTAATTAGAAGACCTCAAAAAATCGATTCAGATATGAAATTTCAAATTTTATCGGGCCGTTTTTACGCTATAGGCCAGTAAAGTTGACCTAACATGTGTTTAGTCGCCCCAAATAGTACTCTAATGGACCCTATGGTTGATTTTTTGCGGAAAGCACCAAATTTGGTACGCTTACTTTTTTAACAATTTTTTAAGATCGTAGTCAAGAAAATTTATGATCGGATGTACAGAAACCAAGTTGGCGGCGAATTCTTCAAAATGGCGGTATTAAATCGAAAGTTACTTATCAAAAAAAAAAAAATATGCTTGAATCTATAGAACTTAATGAAGGTAAATTTGACAATACTAGTTAAATTGACGTGCACCTTCGATGATTTTGAAAAAAAATGTCATTTTGCCTTAAAAAAATAGATCAAGTTCCAGATTCTTTTTTTTTTGAATATTTTATAATTCTGAAAACAGTGACAGGTCTTCTTTTGTAATTTTAACATGACATTAACACATCTCTCCTAAGTGACTTTTTGCTTGCAGGATGATTGGTTTGGTAAGATTTTTTTAAAAAGCTACATTATCTTTCTTTTTACTTTTTAAAGTAGAATTTTCAAATTTGTTACGAATTGTTAATGCTACCTTATCAACAAATTTTTTTTTGGATAGGTGGCGCTGCGGACGACGTGCCATAGAAACATTCGATATTAAATCTGATAAAATACTTTTTAATTACATTTAATAAGATTATGTTAGGCACCCACTGGATGTTTTGCTACGTTTCCATAAATAATAAAAAAAGTTCTAGTGCCTTTATAAAAAAAACTATAAGAAGACTCTAATACATGTATGTTGAAGAATTTATTGCCCTAACTATAGAGATATGAAAACTATCTAGTAATCGTAACAAATTTGAAAATTCTACTTTAAAAAGTAAAAAAAAAAACAGATGATAATGTGGCTTTTTTCAAATATTACTAAACCAATCACCCTGTAAGCAAAAAGTCACTTAGGAACGATGTGTTGATATCATGTTAAAATTATAAAACTTAGCGCAAATCAAATAACAAGACCTGTCGCCGTTTCCAGAATTATAAGACATAAAACAAGGCTCTGGAAAAGTATTTTTTTTAACGAAAAATTACATTTTTCAAGGTCATCAAAGGTGCATGTCAATTTAACTAGTATTAAAAAGCATCATTTTTTTTTGATAAGTAACTTTCGATTTAAGACCGCCATTTTGAAGAATTCGCCACCAACTTGGTTTCTGTACATCCGATCATAAATTTTCTTGACCACGATCCTAAAAGATTGTTAAAAAAGTAAGCGTACCAAATTTGGTGCTTTCCGCAAAAAATAATAGGGTACATTAGAGTACTTTTCGGGAGACTAAACACATGTTAGGTCAACTTTACTGGCCTATAGCGTAAAAACGGCACGATAGAATTTGGAATTTCATATCTGAATCGATTTTTTGAGGTCTTCTAATTAATCAGAAGTCATCAACATGTATATCCAGCCAAATATTTGGTCAAGTAATTGTTGAACGAAGAATCACCAAAACTATTTTCCTTCTTTATGGATATATAATTTTACTTGAGTACCTCCAAACCTAACATATTATATATTTTTAGAATCAGAAAAAAGTGATGAATCCACATTTTACAAAATTTTTAGGTTGATCTATTTAAAAAAAATGCTTCATAGCAACCCTGCGTGTACGGAATGATTTACAAAAGAACTAAGACTGTGGAAGAAATCCACATCATTTTATAAGCAATTCACTTTTCGATTTAACTTTCTATGACAAATCCTAACGAAGTTAAGGGCGTGTGCTTTTATAAATAATCACCCTGAACATTACGAATCTTTTTTCAATGCATAAAATCCCTATATTGCGGGGGTACACGCATTACCGGTAAAACACAATGAGTAGTACCTACAGTGCAAAAAATATACACCATTGTGTGTGTTTAGTCATTGTTTAATATAAGTATTAGGAATTTGTTTGAAAGTTTGAAACAATGATGTATTTAAAATTAACTCTGTGTTTTGGACTTCCATTGTCTATATTTTATTTATACACGACGTTTCGATCAGTACAATCTCTGATCATCTTCAGGTGTAAACTAGTTTGCTGATCGAAACGTCGTGTATAAATAAAATATAGACAATGGAAGTCCGAAACACAGAGTTAATTTCAGTATTAGGAATGTAAAAAAAAACAATTGACAGTTTTGAAAACCAAATCGTTAGATATCCTGCACTAAATCAGTGTCATACTTTTACTTTAGTAATCGTTGGTTCTAAACACCTTGCACTATGCTATAAGACAAAGCTTCCAATTAGGTTTTACTCGCCTGGTATGGAAGTCTGGAAGGAATGGATGTGTGTCCCTTGACCCCCTTAATGGGACAGACTGGTACACAGCAGACGGCTCAAAAATAGGGGACAAGTCGGGGACAGGAGTGTACCGTAATATCACGGGGGCGAAGTTCCATTTCTCCCTAGGAAGGTAAGCGACTGTTTTTCAATCTGAGGTATACGCCATTCTGATGTGTGGATATAAAAATCTGGAAATGACCGCTTCAAGCAAGGATATTTACATTTGCTCAGAAAGTAGGGCTGCACTGTCTGCTATTAGGTCGGACAGGGTTAACTCTGCCCTTGTATTGGAGTGCAAACGTGTCTTGACAACTATGGCAAGGCTCAACAAGGTCAATCTCCGCTGGGTCCCGGGATATGAAGATGTACCGGGAAATGAAGAGGTAGGAAGGATGTGAGACTAGCAACAGGGCTTCTAACAGGACACTGTCGCCTTAACAAACACCTAGAGGTGGGGGAATTGCTCAAGACTCGGAGTGTCGATGGTGCATGGAGGACGAAGAATCTTCCTTGCATGTCCTGCTAGAGTGTCCAGCTCTGGCCAGGTCAAGAAAGTCGCACCTTGGGAACTGTCTGCTGGCCCCAGGCGATGTAAGAAGATTGCAGACCAGAAAAATCTGTTCTTTTGTGAAAGAGGCAGGATTCCAGTGCAGCGAGCCCAGCAAGGTGGCCTACGTACATGGGAATTATCCCGCTCGCGTTTCTACATTCATTTATTTATTCATTATTGCTACAAGACACACTTCCGTAAGTTGATGAACCCTCTTCTTGGATTTGAAATTATTGGTTTGCTGAATAACAAAGAAAATTTATCTTTGCTGTTGAATATAACTCAAATTCAAAGGCCTCATATAATAAAATTGGTATAAGTTTGGCTCCTTAAAATATTCACCTATGTGTATTTATATATTACCATCTAAATTCCCTGGGCTTATGTTCTCATTTATCTTTAAAATAGTTAACAAGATTTTAAAGTCCACCTCTGAAATAACATAAACCTAGAGCGTTGTACTTTGTGACACAATGGACTAGTTAAACAAGCGAAATGTCTCGAATTTAAACACCTTGGTCCTGTAATGAATTTAAATGAATAGAATTACAGTTTAGATATATTTATGGAATCAAACATCTTTTTCCTAATGAAATGTTTTCTTTATTTTTAGGTGAGACAAAGACAAAACTTTATAAATGCAGATTATAGCGTGGTAAGGAACCTATTAGTTTTACTATATTAGTTTTGTCGGTATTGGTATTATAGATACTTGTTTGTTTGTATTTGAAGCGGATATTTTTTATTTTTACTCTTTTACAGTTACAAAAAAAACCAACATTAATTATCAGTAAGCCGATTATATTGGAATTATGTAAAATTTTAATATTAATATTCCATATTTAAAACAGAATTGTTAAAATATAATAAACCCGATATTCGTTTATTCTGGCAAAATAAAGCTCGCTCTGTGTACAATCGTAAAATTGATTTTTGAAAACATATTAAAATTTAATGCCCATTATTTTTTCTACACAAAGGTACACTTTATTCCAAATTCAACTGTACCAGTTTTTTGACATTAGCTGTCAATGGTTCCATTTAACCGCCATATTCAAATTGGTCTGGAGAATTTGGGATGATTAGTAGGTCTTCTAAAATTTGCTCTTTTTTTATTTCAAAGTAGTTTCAGTCCTTTCTCATTTTTTTTGAAACGACCAGAAAACAGCCACTTTCCGTACGATTTTTCGTGCGGAAAGTTCTACATTACAAGGCATGTTTTTTCAAAATATTTCCACTCTCAAGAAAGGACCTTTTTGTTCAATTTTCCGGTACCTTGATCCTTTTCCGGTTCCATTTTTGGCCAAGTTGGCCATGCCTTCTTGTTGACAGCTTTTAGTTTTTGATTTTCTTTTGGCAGTTTTGACTCTGAGCTCTTTTCAATTTGTTTCAAAAGTTTTGCTTACAAAAAGGGACTCAGATCTAGAACATAAGTTGAATGAGGAGGAAGTAATAGAAGCTGCTTCAAGAGTCACGTCGATTACTTACTTACTTACTCCATGGGTCTACAACCCGGGGTGGGTCTTGGCGAACTGTACTATTTGCCGCCATTGTCTTCGATCTTCCATTAAAGCTGAGTTATATTCGATCCCTACGGTTCTGAAGTCTGCTTTGCTATTATCACGCCACCTCATTCGGCGGCGCCCCAAAGGCCTTCGTCCTCTCGGCTCCCCTTCCCAAGCTAGTTTTACCATGCATGAATTTGGTTGTCTTTGCGTGTGCCGCCCATTGCAGCCTTCGTGACTTAACTTCCTTTACGATATCTGGGTCTTTGTATAACTCCATTAGTTCTTGATTTGTTCTTACTCGATACTGCTAGGTTACTGGGTTTCGAAGTGGTCCAAAAATATTACGCAGTACTTTTCTTTCAAACACTCTCAGTTTCCGTTCATTTTCTTCGGTCAGGGTCCAGGTTTCACAAGCATACATAACAGTCGGTCGTATTAGTGTTTTATATATTGTTATTTTTGTTCTTGACGAAATAACTTTCGATGTTAGTACTGACTTCAGTGCGTAGAGGGATTTGTTTCCGCTTTGTATTCGGACTTTAATTTCCCCTGTGAGGCTATTATCTTGAGCAATTGTAGCTCCTAGATGCTTGAAAGTTGACTCTCTCGAAATTATACGTTCTGTTCTGCTAGTGTGCATATACTTGGTTTTGTGTTCGTTTATTTTGAGCTAAACTTTTTCAGCTTACGTTTCAATCCTGGTAAAGAGGTCTTTAACAGTGAGCACAGAGTTACCTACTACGTCAATGTCATCAGCAAATGCCAACAGTAATCTTGGTCCATTCTCACCAAAAAGCTCCACGCTTATTTGAGCTGTTCTTATTACTTTCTCTAGGGCAATGTTGAATAAAATTGCAGATATTGCGTCACCCTACCTTAGGTTGCTATTTACCTCAAAAGACTCTGAGATCACTACATGATCTACACACCTTCTGGACAATTTTATTAGTTTCTTAGGAATTCCTACTTCCGCCATTGCATCCCATAGCTTAACACGTAATATGCTGTCGTATGCTTGTTTGAAGTCGATAAAAACGTGGTGAACATTCCGATTGCTGCCTGAAAAATCTAAAGAGCCGCTACCATCGGAAATTTGATACGTTTATAAACTGGTGTGAATTAGAAAATGTTAGGAAAATTATGAATATGTATTGGTGGCATATTTTTCGGAAAAATCGACCGCATTAAAGGCATAAAGCTTGTATATTCTATACTCTACAAATAAAGGACAAACCTAGAACCATGGTCGGCCATAACTGGACGTCAGTTATCACTAAATTAGCTGCGTAAAACTAACAGGCACTACACTATAATTTTTGTAATATTTTTTGCAATTTTGGACAAGCTAAAAGTACAAAAATAATTTCTAACCACAAAAGTTTACTTGTTTTTTTTTTAGTTTTGATCTTAAAAATTACTGGCCTTAGCGGCATTGGCTATCTAGCCAACAAGAAGCAGAAAGCTAATATTTTCTTATTAGGGGGCTAGGGGACTGTTAATAAATTACATAACGCGGCTAGACGTTGACAAAAGTGGTAGGTACTAAAATGTTTTTTCTGATCGTTTGAAAAAAAAGTACTTACGATACACGACCGGAGGAAAGTGCCTTTACAGGTCTCCGCAGGTTTACAGGACTCTTCTACGGCTCGACCTATAAAATTCCTGCGTCGACCGTTAAAGACCAATTGTCCGGTCTAGTGATGTAAACAGCTATTACCTGCACTGATTTGGTTAACACTAACGAAGGCTATTATAAAAATTATGATTTTTCTGTAATAAAGGTTTGTCTAAAAAAGGATAATAAAAACTATTTATTTATTGCAAATAAATAATTTTTTCTAGCGATATCTGATAACCTTTTTATGTGAAATGAAACGTTTTTTCAGTGGATAAAGCTTTTAAAGTGGGATATAAAACAGTAATTATTAACCATTCAACAAAATATAGAGGGTGGATTGTTTAAATGGAACGGTGCTTCTAGTCACTTTAGGGAAGAGTTTTTAAAAAAAGCTAAAAGCGAATCTTAAATGATTTTTTATGAACTTTGCGCTCATGATAAAAAAAATTTTTTGGGACCCCCAACTAAAGGCCCATAGCATACCAACTATTTGTTTTGAATTGAGAAGGTACCGCTGGTGGCACCTTTTTGCAAAGCTTGTTAAAAAGAAATTTAACGCATTAATTTTTTTTTTGACATCTGCCAACCAATGTGTCAAAAATTTAAAAAAAAAACTTATTTTTTTGTCAATTGTTTTAGTTTTAAAATAAACTACATATTTCTCTATTTACTAAGCGGAACAAAGAAAATACCACACAAGACCATTATTGGCGGCCCATTTGGGGGCCCTTACGGAAGGCCCGGGGCCTGCCAACATTTATCTCATGAGTAGATACCATTTGTAGCACCTTTTTGGAAAGCTTGTTAAAAGAGAAATTCGATTGAATATTTTTTTTTTTACATCTGTCAACTTATGGGTTAAAAATTTTACGCCAATTATATCCTTGTATAGTAGTTTCCACTTAGTAAATAAGTAAATGTAGTTTATTATGCAGCTAAAACAATTGACAAAAAATAGGTTTTTTAAAATTTTTGTCACATGGGTTGATAGAAGTCAAAAAAATTTACTTAATCGAATTTCCTTTTTAACAAGTTTTCCAAAAACGTGCCATAAGTGGTACCTCCTCATGAAAAAAATGTTGGTAGGCCTCGGGCCTTCAGTGAGCGCCCCCAAATGGGCGGCCTATAATGTCCTTGTGTGGTATTTGAAGCCAGAAGAATTGACAAAAAAAAATAAGTTTTTTGACACATTGGTTGACAGATGTCAAAAAAAACTAGCGCGTTAGGTTTTTTTTAAACAAGCTTTCCAAAAAGGTGCCCCAAGTAGTACCTTCTCATTAAAAAAAAATACTTAGATAAGCCCTGGGCCTCCAGTTGAGGGCCACAATTTTTTTTTATCATGGGCAGAAAGTCCTTAAAAAATCATTAAAGATTAGCTTTTTGTAAAACCTTTTCCCTAAAGCCTCTAGAAGCACCGTTCCATTTAAAGAATGCACCCTGTATCTACAGGGTTGGCCATTTAAAAGGGTTCACCTGGATTTTTTCAAAAACTGTAAAGAATTGGAGAAAATGCTGAAACACGTCAATTTTGTTTGTAAGGGGGAGACTTTTTATTGAAATTTTTGTAGCGCGCATCCTCTTTAAGGGTTAAACTTTACCCCTATATTTTGAATAGAGAAAGTGGGTCGAGTGATACCTTGTTTTGAAGGTCTCCTGAATGTCTTGACAATCGTGTAAAAATTTCGCAAATCTATCGATTAGTTTTTTAGATATTTACTTTCACAGTTGCATGGACAAATGCAAAAATATTTTTTTAAAGATATCTTCTTTTTTTTGAGAAATCCTCGGACTTGGACTTGACTTTGTTTTTGTTAATAGTACATTTTATCATTGTTTTTTCTTCTAGGATACATTCCTACGAGAGGTAAAATTTACCTGTACAATTTGAGCTTACTTTGAAAGTAAATATCTCCAAAACGAATCGATAGATTTTCGTAAATTTTACACGATTATCAAGACATTCAGGAGACCTTCAAGACAAGATATCACTCGACCCGCTTTTCCTATTCAAAATATAGGGGTAAAGTTTACCCCTCAACGAGGATGCACGCTACAAAAATTTCAAGATTCTTTACAGTCTTTGAAAAAATCCAGGTGAACCCTTTTAAATGGCCCACCCTGTATATATATCCCTCTTTTACCCTTCAGTTTATCCCTTCTTTTATTTTTAAATTTTAATTATTCTCATAAACTCTTGAATCCTTTTAATATGAATATTTATAGAGGGTACTGATGATGCAACGATAAAATACAAAAAAAAAAGACATCACATAAACATGAAAAAAATCGACTTTGTAACTCCAAAGAAAATAGTATGTTTAGTGATCATTCGTGCTTAAGCATGATTATCAACCAATTCGGGTAAAAATCAAATTGAATTTTGAGCTTTAATGTTATATAATGCTCAGTTACCTAACTATACGAAACTAAAGGCACACAAAAGACACACTCGGGGATAAAACTTAACTTAATTACAATAGAGGAAGAACTCGGTAAAGGTTTTATAAATTTCAAATACTTATGCACATATTTTTTGTAAAATTTAAAATTTGACGAAATTAGCCCCTTTGCTTTTTCCAATTGCAAAGGTACAGCGTCCAGAAAAAAACCTTTTATACATGTAACTATATCAAAGCATAAAAAGACGGCACAGAAACTAATAAAAAATGCAAAATGCACGACCGCAAAACAAGGGGCTAACTTCAGCTTTAACTTTTACGAAAACTTCCGGCCGTTATGCAAAATGTGTAACTAACCAAAAGCGAAATCTGGAGCCTAAAACCCTAAATTAGTTAATAAAAGATGGAGGCAGACTTCCGGTTTTCTGCAACAGCGTTTTGGATTATTTATGAACGAGGAGAGGGTCAAAATTTTACCTAAATATGCTGTTGTTATTCATGGATTAGTGGATATTAGACGAATCTCGTTTTTTTTTTAAATTAATAAATCAAAATAACTTTACCTGTATTTCGATTTCGATTTTCTACTTCTTCGGTCCAAAGATATCATCATGTGATTGATACACGTAACTGCTACGTCTAAGAATGATATCGAGGACTGAGGAAGTACGACACAATTGTTCTAGACCAAAGTTTCAACAATAAAAATATATAAACGAAGTACTGCATATTTTCCAACAGTCCATATTCCTGCCCTGTAAAAAAATATATTTTCAAAATCAGCTACGTAGCTATTCATTTTTTATAGGGTTTTCTGTATGTTAGTATATTTACGCCAATGAAATATACTATAACCTTGCTTTAATTAACGAAAATGTAAAATGAGTTAATTTTACTGACCAATATTTAATAAATAATGTGAAATTTGTTACTCTTTTTTTACTTTTGAATGTAAAACATCGATTTTTCATAGCTTTAATTAGTCTTTAAATGCAAAATGAGTTAATTTTTAAATTTTCATAGCTTTAATTAGTCTTTATTTAAATGAAAATAACTTACAAATACTTAAAAATAATTATTATAAAAAAGGAAAGAAGTTAAAAAACCTCCAAATCAGTTAGTTTAGGCGAAAAGAATCAAAAAATAAAAAAAAATCAAAAGATCTTGGATAGAAAAAAAACAAAAATTCAAACTTGGATGAGCATCCCACAAGGAACAGATAAAGGACCAAAGCGAAAAGAGAAATGATTAAACGCCCTGGGCAACCAGCCCAAACATCATTAAAAACCATCATAAACTTTGATTTCCAACTTTGAATCACTCACAAATAGATACGGGTTCGTCCTGCCGTGTTAATATTTCCAATAGAGTTATGTTCCTAACGCAATTAAAACAAAAAAGGAAAGAAGTTAAAAAAACAAAGTTGGAAATCAAAGTGTATGATGGTGTTTAATGATATTTGGGGAGGGTGATCAGTAAAACCACTGATGAGCCCACGCTGGTTGCCCCGGACGAAACGTCTTTTAATCATTTCTCTTTTCGCCTTGGTCCTTTGTGTGTTCCTTGTGGGATGCTCATCCAAGTTTGAATTTTCGTTTTTTTCTACCCAAGATTTTTTGATCTTTTGTTTTTGGATTCTTTTCGGTTAAAGTATCTGATTTGATTTGACTTCTTTCCTTTTTTATAATAATTATGTTGAAGCTATGGAAAATTGTTGTTTTACATCAAAAAGTAGGAAAGGAGTAACCATTATTTATTAAATATTAGTCAGTAAAATTAACTCATTTTACATTTAAAGACTAATTAAAGCTATGAAAAATTGTTGTTTTACATTAAAAAGTAGGAAAAGAGTAACAAATTTCACATTATTTAGAAAATATTAGTCATTAACTCATTTTACATTTTCGGTAAATAAAGCAAGGGGTTAGTATATTTTATTGGCATAAATATACTAATAAATATACTGTAAAAAACGAATAGCTACGTAGGCGATTTTAAAAATATATTTTTTTACGAGGCAGGAATATGTAATATATAAGTCTCTTTAGACCGGTAATTTTTTTTAATTTTGAGCACGTCTACAAATATCCCATGGTCTATAGGGATGGTAGGTGCGTAAAATATTTGTTTCGGTCCGTGGAAATACAGTTTTCTAAAAATGGAAGAAAGGTTCTGAGAGCATTAAGCTGAATGTTTAAACAAGCTCCTGGTAACCAGCACCTTCAGTGCGTGGTAATATAAAACAAAACTTATTTTTAAAAAAACCCAAAATTATTTTATACAGAAAAACAAAATATTTTAGGATATATGCACTACTATTATACGTTTGTTACATATTCATGTCGATTGGCTAAATCAACTTTTAAGGCCACAAAAACGACATAGATTTGACACCACTGCTTTGCTATTTTTTTGAAAGATCAACACACACTAATACCATTTCGAGTGAAATTGTGCAGAATTCAGAACATGGTGCGAACACCATACATGAAGAAAAGTATAACTTTTTAGGAATGTAAACATTTATTAATGCGTCTTTAAAAGGTTTTGATGCTCGGCTTTATGCTTCATAGATTGCAGTGTCTCGAAATTAAAAAAAAATCAAAAGAAAAATCATTATTCAACATAAAAAAATACAATTTTCCGTATTATTTTTATCACTTGACATGTATCAATTTGTTGGCTGAATGTTCCATTAGACAAGTGGCCGGTGGCTATGCGGAACCTGAATTCCAATACTCCAATCGAACTCACTTTAGTTTCCTTGGGTCTACTAAATTACGTGACCTTGGCGTTTTTATATACCTAGTCCAATTTTAACTGAAATTGTTTCAAATATTCGGCTTTTCTTTTTGCTGTCCCCAAATTTCTGTGTGCAGTTGAATGAGAACCGTTAATCCGTTAGTAAAAACTTAATTGGTTAAATTGGTTGGATATCAGAATTAAATAAATAATAATTTCTATTGATTTATAGTAACAAATTAGTTAGCATCTAGTAATGATTAAAAACCGCAGTTAATATGTTCGCTTTATATAATATAAACTACTTTTAATTTTGTTATTAAATAATAAGTCCTAGTAGAGTGATTTATGGTAACCTGTGGGATAGTCAGTATCAACTATCTATATATACATATGGCAAATTTTTAAAAATTAGGTAGGTCCCTATTGCTTGAGCTCTTGAACTGAAGGGAGGGGAGAGGGGCGGTTTAATAGGTCTTAATTTAGTGTATATGAAACAAAAATACTTATTTTTAAAAGCAAGTCTTATCTAGTCTCATTTAAATGCGCCGCAGGCAAATTTTTTCAAAAATTAAACTAAAATGCAATTTTTCACGCGTTTCAAAATTCTCTAAAAACTTTTATCTCTAGGATTTTTTGTAAAATATTTTTGAAAAAGTAAGTTGGGTTAGATGCCAGAAAGGGGTGCGTTGCCGTGGTATATATTATAGATTTGATTTGTTGCTAAATCATAAAGGGGTCGCAGCTGAAAAATTTTAAGAAACATTATATCAATAATGCCATTTATTGCAAGTTTGGAATGCTGGTGATTAAAATTCCTTAGAATCAAACTAAAATTTATAACAATTAATGACCTCATTGCACCGCAGGAAAATGTTTTAAAATTTAAGACATCACACCAAACACACGTCCTATAATAGCTCCTCACTTTTTTTGGGCCCTTGATTATGATTAATTTATTGTAGATTAGGTTGGATGCCACTGGGATAGTTGTGGAACGAAGTTTTAAACTACCCTGTATCGATTGATAATGGAACACACAATTTTAAGTCACCCTCTATGACGTCATAAATCATCGCCTTTTTTAATGTTTTTTCAGAAACTTTTGCTTGTAACTTCTGCTACATCACTTTTACATAAAAACTGTGAAGACATGTTTTGTTTTAAATAGAACGGCAAGTAAATCCGTGTATATAAAAGCTAAAAAAATATATTAAAATTTTTAATTAAGTATAATAGTACAACTTAGCAAACTATTTTTGATGTGTTCTGTGTTTAGGCTTCCGTGGCTACAAGTTTTAAACTACCCTGTATCGATTGATAATGGAACACACAATTTTAAGTCACCCTCTATGTGTGACGTCATAAATCATCGCCTTTTTTAATGTTTTTTCACAAACTTTAGCTTGTAACTTCTGCTACATCACTTTTACATAAAAACTGTGAAGACATGTTTTGTTTTAAATAGAACGGCAAGTAAATCCGTGTATATAAAAGCTAAAAAATATATTAAAATTTTTAATTAAGTATAATAGTACAACATAGCAAACTATTTTTGATGTATTCTGTGTTTAGGCTCCCAAAATATTTTTTAGAACAAGTCGTACTTTATCGTAGTGATGATGTTCTATAAAATGTTTTACACAGTGGGGAAGGTTAAGGGTATAACACCCTAGGGACATTAAACATTCATTAATTTTTTGTTTATGGTTTGGTACACAGTAAACAATTGGTTTTTTAAAAGTAAGCTTTTTCTATTCATACAGCAACGAGTTGAAGCTAGAATATTATATGGATTACTCGTCTTATGTCCAAAACCCTTATCTTGCCAAATATTTTGCAGATATTCGTTTTTCAAGAACATAAAACAGCAAGTGGCCTAAGAAGTGTTTTTGGCATCCTTTCTTTTTATAGTCAGTTACCACAATAAGGCTATTTAAACTTTGATAAAACTCCCCTAATAAAAAACCTGGGGTGTTGCTAAGCCAGGCGCGAAAATGGAAGAAGGTGTTGTAGAAGCGTGGAGTCCAGTATTTTTTTGAGATAAAACTGATCTTATTTATTACTATTATGCTCCAAGGTTTATCGTAGAGGTTCACACATTGTTCAGTGTGGTTATTTACCGTTTTGAGCAGTCAATAAGTACGAAAAAATTGAGTGTGCAGCAGATGTCAGATTTACGAGAAGGAAATCTGACATGCACGCATTATATTTTGATAGAGAATATACTGAGTGAAACTGCATATTTCCATCAGAGAACTTTTATTTAAAACATTAGAAAATTTCCGTGAGAATTTTTGACACATGTCATGCAATGTCCAAAGATTTTCACTTTTTAATCCTGAAAAAAATTTCCAGTTATAACTGAATTATATTAATTAATATATTAATATGCACAAGGTATATTCTCAAGATAATTATTTAGTCGAATTGAGTAAATTCGATGAACTCCCGCACATCAATGGTTACTAACTCTCCTAAACTTGCTCGCTAAAATATATACGAATTATTTAATAATAACAATCATATTAAAACCAGTGGCGGTCCCAGCCATTTGAAAAGGGGGGGGGGTGGTTTCGATATGAAAAAAAAACTAGGATAAAAGCTTAGCTTTTATGAGGAACATATCAATATATGCAAACAAAACTTAGTAACTACAAGCGCGGATTTGGCCTCAAATCTAGGGGGGGGGGATTTTAAGTTGTTTATTAAAAATTTTTGAGAAAATTACATTAAAAATGCAATTTTTGAGTCAAATTAAACTAAAATCGTAAATATCAACGGTATCATAGCGCCGCAGGCGAAATTTTTTAAGAAAATTGCACTAAAATTAAACTAAAATTGTAAATATATCAATGGTTTCAAAGCGCAGCAGGCGAAATTTTTTAAAGAAAATGACACTACAAATGCCACTTTTAAAACAAAATTAAACTCTAATACCGTAAATATCAAAGGTGTTATAGCGCCGCAATTTATGCCTTACTTTGAAAAAATATCGCCACACTTGTTCATTGCCTCGAAAATGTTATCAGGTAGGTTTTGAATTAAGCTTTTGCCTACTTCTAAACAATATTGTTTCCAAATACTGACTTCTAGTAATAGAAACTCTGTAATACTGTTCTGTATTTGCAATATCGTGGTTTTCGCGGTAAGTACTTTATGCGTTTGTTTATGCGTTTGTTTATTCTTGGCGTGACAAATTGAATGTCAAACTGTCCCAAAATACTGTGGAGGGATTCTAGAATGTCTTTAAAGCAGAGTTGGCTGACCAGTGGATAACCCATAAAGCCCACTGGGATTTTTTTTTGGGTAAAACCCAATTAAAAAAACACAAAAAAAATAAACGTAAAAAGGTATATTATTACCAGTCGTTTGAATCTGATCGTAAGATTCGATAAACTTTGACCAGTTGCAAACATTTTTCTAATCCCAAACAATTTCTTATTTTCCAAATAAGATCGTAAGTTAAAAATGTCTTTCAATGGATGCTGCACTAGCTGGGCAACAATGCAAATTATAAAAATAAACGATTCTGGTTCAGTACTTGCAAACTCTACTTTTATTACTGGATTCTAAAACCTCCTCGTCCATTCTGAAGCACTCTTTCTACCGCTACTCTTAGGTATTTTTCTTTTAAAAAAATGGTTTAGAGTTAATAACCTGGAAAAAACGAAAACTTGAATCGTATACTATCATATCATACCAAGTAAGCAGGTACTTACACTGTAGTAAATACACAAACTCCAACAATAATTTTGTTAAGATTTGTTTATATTAAGAATATAAAAAAGCGCTGGTCAAACTAAACCAAAACTGCTTTGATTTATTAACAAACAAACTGTCGATTTCTGTATTCGACCTATCTGTATATAATTTAAAAATAAAACCATAAAAAACCCAATAAAACCCATTTATAAAACCCAAAAAAAGCTCAGTGGGTTGGGTTTTATATAAATAACCCGGCTTTTTTCCAACCCTGTTTTAAAGGAACGTTCTGCAATTTCTGGTTTTTTTCTCCAAAGACTTCTTACCACCAGCATCTTTGTTGTCTACTTTTTTCTGTTACAACTCACATCTGTACAAATATTCTCGTGGCTAATTTACCCATAGGTAGTAAATTACCTTTTCACAACTACAACTGCACAACTGAAAAATCCCCGATAATTGAGATAAGCGCTCAGTATTATTGTAACTTTGTTCACGTACTACCTATTTAATTATTATAACCTAGAGGTCGATCTGCGGCGTTGCTTGGAGGAGTCCATGAATCCAATCCAAATCGGTTTAGCCGGTTTGGCGTGATTTAAGAACAAACACACACACACACAAACGCAAAATTTTACAGTCCGAAGAACAGTTGTTCGCATTTACTACCCAACCTGCACTTTCAAAATATTTTTAGTAAATTCTTTTCCAGAGTTGAATCCTATTGTAATCAATTTAAATAATTTTTTGAAGACACAAGAATTGAGTGTAGGTGTTAAAGAAACGATGTCTATAATAATAAACCAAGTTTGGGTGACTTGAAACAGTTGTCCAATTTTTCCTCAGTAATTGATATTTATTGTGGTGTATATCTTACAAGAGACACAAGCAATGACTTAGTGGAACGGTTTAAATTGTTTTTAAGTTTGATGGATATTTTTTAAGGTGGGAAAACAATAACGTGTAATTTTGTAGGCTGTTGCAAAAGTCTAAATGCAGTTCACAATATTTAAAACAATAACCTACTAAAAATTAATTGTAAATATCTAATTACTTGACTTTCTTGCTTTTTCCAAAACAATTTGAATTTAACTTTAGCTTATTTTATAGCTTATATTTTTGAGCTACTTTAATTTAATATTACACAGGAGAAAAAAAATGGCAAAAAAACTTAAGAAAAAATTATTGTAACTAAGTCAAACCCAACCCAACTCAGGCTAGACTCAGCCTATCTCAATTTAAACCAATCCAAAATAATATTTTCTATTTTTTAGTTCATAATCAATTTTTCCTGGGGGTTTTTCCGTGTTTTTCGTTTACCATTGTAGCTACCGACTTCGACAAAGGACAGTCAGATTTTTAGGATTTTTTTGAGAACTGCCGCACTAACAAAGGTGATTTACACTTGTTGATATTAATACATTCCAAAATCGGATAACGTGTTATGGGCTCCCTTAAACTAATGGATACAACGTTTCAAGATACACTTTACTGCAAACTGCAAAACATCGGTTTGGTTGTACAAGAAATAAAAAAATATCAGTGGTAAGTTGGTAACAAACCACCAAAAAATAATTGATTTATTATATGAGGAAACATTCTCTATAATATATTGAAACATCAAACCCGTTAAATAAAAGAAAGTTTAATTATAAAATCATTCACTCTAGGAACACCAATTCGTTAAACCAATTTTTTATCCAAACCTTACTTCTTCAAACCCATTCAATAACAAATTCGAAATTTATAAGACCCGTTTTTAATCAAAACATTGTTCATCAAACTCATGCAATGAATTCGGAATTCGTAAAACCCGTAATTTATCAGAAAATGTTTGCTAAATTGATTGCGCATTCGCCAATAACATATGAATGCAACACGGGTGAATGCAAGTGACATCTATACGCAAACTATGGAACGCAACCTGTAAGTATGCGCGCGTAACATTGACAAATAAATCAAAACGCCTCGCCGCTGCGCCACCGGCGTGTACGCCTCCGGTTCTTGTGGTATTGGCGAATACGCAATTAATTTAGCAAAAATTTTCTGATAAATTACGGGTTTTACGAATTCCGGGTTTGATATTGACTGAGTTTGATGAACAATGGTTCTATTAAAAAAGGGTCTGTTAAATTTCGAATTTGTTATTGAATGGGTTTGATGAAATAAAGTTCAGATAAAAAATTGTTTTTACGAATTGCAGGTTCTATGGTGAATCATTCTTACGATGAATTTTTTTATTAAATACGGTCTGATAAATTCCTGGTTTGATAAACCATAGGCGTTCAAAAATGCTAAAATGTCAAAGTACAAATACAGTTGGGTCAGTATTGAGCTAGCGTATCTTCCAATTGAGAGCGAAAAAAATTATAAAAACCCAGACTTAATCAGCATTTTGATTGGCAACTAAACACGATAATATTTTTAAAAGCCAGTCATCAGACACCCTTCGTCAGCATTTTATATCAGTTTGGGACAGAAGTTACAAATTTTTATAGGAATTCTGTCCCACAAATCATTTTAAAAGACGCCTGAGTTTAAATAGGAAGCATTTGGCGATTTTCCATACCCATATTCTTAGAAAAATCCGACAAACACAAGTATGAAAAGCTTTCTCAGAAAATGTTGAAATGTACGAAATTTTATATTTCGTCTTTTATGATTTACAGTTACTGCATTTTTTCTATAAAGTGCCAACTTTCATTTTTAAAATTTTAATTTTATTATTACTTTTTATATTTGGCTTTATATGGCCTGTCTAACTGTCTCTGTCAAATCTTGTAATTAATTTTTCATAAATAAAAATTTGTTACGGTCGCGATTCTTCAAAAACGACAGAAAATCTCGCCCGTCACAATTCTTGCCTCATTTAAAATATAAATACAGCTTCTTTAATATTTATGCTAACGTTGTAAGAGAAACTGCATTATTTTTTGAAATAACATTTTGTAAATTTTATATTTTAAAGATATTCTGCAGGACTAGTTTACGGCGGAGCAAAATTGTTACTACTCCTACCAATAAACGTCAAAAAGTGTCGAAAATTCTCACCATGTAAAAGGAAAGACAGAATTTGTGTGACTTTTCTAAACAGTGACAGCGGCATATTCCATGGCTATCTACGCAGGGCTTTTAGTGGACTCCCTTTTTCCCTTAAAGTCCCTTTTTTTGCAAGGTTCCTTAAAGTCCCTTTTTTTGGGATTTTGTCACTTAAGTCCCTTTTTTTGCGAAAAAGGGTATTTTTTCATCAAATTTTCCCCTTTTTTAGCTTTAATTGATTTTAAAAATAAAAACTTATAGACGCAAATCTAGCCCATTTCCCTCCAGTAGAAACATATGACTGTTAAACAACTACTTCCCTGGCTAAAACCTCGACGGGCATTGAATTACAAACCTACGTTATCCTGATGATGCCCATCAGGCAGAAACTATAGTCGGCAAACTGGAAAACTTATGAAAATGAAGATTCTTGGATCGTCGTGAACATTTTTGCATTTGCTTCATAGTGGGATATAAGGGTTCTGTGCGCACAAAGATTGATCTGTGACCAGAACTCGGCAGATGTACTGTTTGTAATTCAATGCCCGTCGAGGTATTAGCCACGAGAGTAGTTGTTTAACAGTCGTCTGTTTCCACTGGAGGGCTAGATTTGCGTCTACATGTTGAAAACTCAGCCTCCATGAACCTACTTAGTTAATAAAAACTTATCACTTGAGTAATTTTTTTCTCGTTGGATTGTTAGTAATTCAGCTGTTTGTTCCTATTTTAGTTTAGTTTTCAAAACATTGATCAAGATGTTCCTTTTTTTGTACCTTTTTGCCTAGTGCTGTGTTTAGAAATAAAAATATTTATTAACAAATGGAAAGCCATACCCCATCCAATAGGTGTTTGAAAAAAAGCACAAAAAAACACATCATCTCTCAACCGTCATTTTGGTAGGAGAGGCTCTTTGAAAAAAAGTCCCTTAAAGTCCCTTTTTTGGAGAACAAAAGTCCCTTTTTCACTTTTTTGAGCCTCAAAATCGCTAAAAGCCCTGTATATGGTTTTGTATGTTAAAAGTTTTAAAGGTTTGTTTACACAAAAATGAAGCTTAATAACATAGATTTTTAAATAAAAAAAAGGTGTTTTCAAGTTTAAGAAACTAAATTTTAAGGAATATTAGCAAATAGTCTTGACAAAAACGCAGTTAATGTAAACTTGTGTTTAAAAATCGAGCAAGATTTTCTGACGGTTTTTGAAGAATCGCGACCCTCATTCCAAATTCTCCGGACCAATGTCAATATGGCGGCTGCCAATTAAACACAGAAGCTAAATGGAACTGTCTGATGAAAATGAAAATATTCTGAAAAACATGTTGGTGGAGTTAAGGGTGAAGGTAAAATATTTCGAACCAAAGCTGCGACAGATATGCAGTTTTCACACCTGGATCCCTTGGGGGGGGGGGGGGAGCCTCCCCCACCAGTTTTGCTTGCAGTTGGGAAATATGAAGGTTTAGGTAGGAAATTTAAGTACAACCACAATAAAAAAAAATCTCAGGGTTAACTTGAGAATCAAGTTAGTCAAGTTACCCACCCGAAAGATATTCGAGTTTTGATATGCTTATAATTTCGAACCAATTTTAAACAAATTTTGAGCCATTTTTAAAAATTTTCAACCACACTACTTTTCGGTTTTTTTTATATTCAAAATGGGGGGTGCAGCCGGACGTCAAGCTACACCCCCACATTTCAAGCATAGAGAAAAATAAAAAGCAACTATCCCAAAATTAACAACTAATTTCGAACTCCTAATATCACCAAAAAGAATTTCCGAAAATCCAAATTGAAAGCAATTAAATGAACGAACGAAATCGAAAAAAATTAAAGGTGTTATAGCGCCGCAGGCAAAACATCATGCAATTTATGATTTTTTTTAAAGATTTTTGTTAAAAATTAATGTCCAGGTTATATATTTTATTTTTGCTGTTATTTGATTTTGCCAATTGTATATAACCAGACTTCTCGGGGGGCGTTTTAACCCCAAAACCCCTCTCTCGACGGTGCGCCACTGTGAAGGGATAGAAGAATTTGACAAGCAGAAGGTAAAGGGGAAGGGGGAGGGGCATGACGGAGGGCGAGGCGGAAAGCTGCAATTTTAAATCGCGGAAAATAGCTAGTTTACCATTAAAGTAACACTTGCGTTGCCGGTGCAAAATCTCTCTAGACACAAACTGGGCCCTAATAAATCAAATATTGCTGTGTCGAAGATTTGACGTAGTCGACTCAGTTTCCTTTAATCATTTAAATCAAATAAAATTAAATATTGAGGCCTCAAAACGGGAAACCTTTAAAGTACTATGAATAATTGAAAAGGATTTCTGGGCCATCCAGGGATTCTATATCATACTTTTGGGAAAACTAAATGACTGTATATCAAGAGAATAGGCAACGATATAAAATAAGATTAGGATACATGGTCTAAGACGGTGCAAATATTTTTTTTTATACCTTGATCAAAAACATGATTTTAGTAACTGTTTGCAGACAACTAAAGCATGGCTTTTTTGGTTAACGATGCAAAAAAAAAAATTATTATGGGTGCAAAAAAATATTTCTGTTCGTTTTTTACCCAAAATTAGAAAAAAAAAGCGGAAAATAGTAATACTGAAATAATCTAATTATTCTTGCCTAAAAATTAAACCATTTCCGCCAGTTTTCACCAAGTATTTACGAAAAAATCATTCAAAAAGATCTTCAAAATATCAAACTGTCAAAGATTGTCACAAACAAAATGTCACAACAATGAACGTTACCGAGTAAAAAGGCACATAGCTATGAAATACATTGTTATTTCATTTACCAGCCGCCTTGATTTATAGAGTAAAGATGGTGTGTTGTGAGAAGTGCTTTCGTTCGTTGTATTTTCCTGTTTTTCTTGGATTTTTTGATAAAGGTATTTAAAAAAAATGGTGTTAACAAGTCGTGGCTAAAATGTGATTTTGTTTACTCGCGTTCTTAAATACCTCGCTGCGCTCGTTATTTAAAACAACGCTTGTAAAAAAAGTACTATTTTAGCAATTGTGAAAACTACTATTTTTGATCAAGAGTGCGAAAAAAGATTTCTGTCCGTTTTTTACCCGAAATTCTCCTCCAGTTTTCATCAGGTATTTACGAAAAAAATCATTTAAAAATATCGTCAAAATATCAAACTGACAAAGATTAACATGCCGCACCAATAAACGTCACTGAGTAAAAAGGCACATCGCTATGGAAACCATTGTTATTTCATTTACCAGCCGCCTTGAGTTATAGTGTCAAGATCGTTCGAGATTTTTAAAAGTATTTTCCTGTTTTTCTTGGATTTTTTGATAAAGGTGTTACAAAAAAATAGTGTTAACAACTCGCGGCTAAACTGTGCTTTTTTTTACGCGCGTTTATAAATACCTCACTCACTTTTTTTAAACCAACGCTTGTAAGAAAGAGCACTATTTTAGCCACTAGTTGTAAAAATTACTATATCATAGGCAATCACTCGATACCGAGTATGATTTTCCTCTATTCTGTATCGTCGCTATTTGTTGTGCGTTTTTTGATGGCTATGTAAGCCAATTCTCGAGCCGTACACCCTTCCACAGTCCTGGCACACCCAGTCTCCGGCAGCAGCCGGGTGTTGTTGGTCATCCATTCTTCCATTTTCTCGCTCCTTTCTACGTTCTCTCTTTTCCCTTTCTAGTCTACGTCGTTGCTCTCCAAAGGTTTGTGCTCCCTCATGGACTGTTCGGCGGCATGTAGCCCTATCGTTTGCCGTGGTCTCGAAGTTGTTTATATCGATGTGACCCTTCATCATATTGCCTTTGAGAACGTCCTTGTACCTTTTTTGTTGACCACCTTGATTTCTCTTTCTCTCCTTCAGTTGTCCATAAAATATCTGCTTTGGGAGACGTGTTTCAGGCATGCGGATAATGTGACCAGTCCAACGAAGCTGGTGCTTGAAGATAAGGGCTCCTATATTAGTTGTTCTGGCTTCTTCTAAAACACTTATGTTTGTTCGTCGGTCTTGCCATTTGATTCTCAGTATTCGTCTTAAACAACTTTGGTGATAGTTTTCTAGTCGTTTGATATGCCTTCTGTAGGTGGTCCACGTTTCGCATCCGTATGTTAGAGTAGGTATTATAACTGTGTTGTAGACACGAAGCTTGGTCTCCGCATTAATGTGGTGATTGTTGAAGACTCTCTCCGAAACTCGTCCGAATGCTGCGATAACACATTTTAGGCGATGCTGTGTTTCTTTCTACATGCCCTATAATGTGTTATAGGGAAGATTAAAACAAGAAAAAATAATTCTTGTAAAATGAGTAATATTTTTGTCCGTTTTTTGTCCAAAATTAAAGAGAAATAGCGGAGAATAGTAATATTAGAAAAGTCTAATTAATTATTCTTGCTTAAAATAAAGCAATTTCCGCCAATTTTCACCAAGTATTTACGAAAAAATCTTCAAAAACATCGTCAAAATATCAAACTGTCAAAGAATAATGAACGTCACCGTGTAAAAAGGCACATCGCTATGGACACCATTGTTATTTCATTAACCAGCCGCCTTGATTTATAGTGTAAAGATGGTGTGTTACGAGAAGTGCTCTTCGTTCCAGATTTTTAAAATTATTTTCCGGTTTTTCTTGGATTTTTTGATAAAGTTATTCAAAAAAGTACTGTTAACAACTCGCGACTAAACTGTGCTTTTTTTACTCGCATTTTAAATATCTCGCTGCGCTCGTTATTTAAACCCACGCTTGTAAAAAAGGAGTATTTTAGCCGCTAGTTGGAAACCCAATTTTTTTGTAAATTGAACTTTTGTTCGGCTTAGCTGAAGCAGTAGGGATTCTTTCTAATGGTGCTGAATCATGCCAACTAAAAGACAAACCATGTCACCACTCACTAAGATACAAAAGCACCCTCCAAGCTCGTGTAGGGGTTTGTTTTTTGGGGTCATCAGCTTTGAAACTTTGGCGTGGCGATATTTGTTTTTGTAAGCCACCCTTAATCAGTCAAAAAGGGGTTGGTGACCGACCTTTATTGGTAATGAATTGAAATTGGAGCTCGCATAAGTCCCACTTGAATTGCAAAAATCTTTTAATTATAGATTCTCAAATGTTTATAGTTGGTTCCACCCATCTATTTTTATTCAACTATTAATTAGCAGAGAGTAGTCCAAAACACAGATTGCTTTTGTATGTTTGTAACTAATTTTAAAGCTTTGCGACATGATATGACTATAGTAGACACTTACAGTAGGATTTATTAAGACCCACAGGTCTAAATATTTACACGTACTAAATTTTAAAACCAATGTTCAAAAATCACTTACCACTACAGAAAAGACACAAAGGTATTCATTATTTTGAATTTTTATTGCAAAATGCCATTGAAAAACTGCTTTTTTCTCAAAATATACCATATTTTAGGAGAAAATGCCCTAAAACTATTTTTTTACAGGTTTCAAAATGGCAAACGGTGAATAGCCTAAAAATTTGGCTCAGTGGTTCGTTATCTGTGTTTGAGGATATAAAGTTGGTGATTTTTTAGACTACCTCTGGAGGGTGGTTTAAATTTATAGCCTCCAGAAAGGATTGTTTTGTGGCAATCGGTAATAAATTAGTTTATAATTTTAACAAGGATTACCTTATTTAATATTGCAAGTTGTTTATTAATCAATAAAACACCTCCAATTTTGTCTAGAAAAACTTTATATTTTGAACCTGTTTTCATCACAAAAAATATATTTATGAGGGCACTACGAGCAAAACAAATATAAGTGAAGATCACTAATTATGCACTATTTCCAATGAAAAAAATCGAACCTCATTTATTTCCAAACTGAAATTAAAATATTGAGTGTATCTAAAAGCTTAATCATCAAACAAAACTTTCTACTGAAACATCACACTCAAAAGTCTCTGCTGCAGTTTTCATCGGTACTTCCCTAATGGCCATTTTCTCATGTTCTACTAGAGGGCACCATCCAGTTCGTTGAGCCGACATGACTCTTTTTTGAACGCATCAGTGAACTGTCATCGGATTCAGGTCTGTTTTTAGCCGCATTTGTTTACATGACCTTCTTTGATGAAATATTTTTATTTGTGTTCTTTTTGATGGTCATCGAAATAAACACAAAAGTTGCCACTAAATTTTTTCGTACTATAAATACAAAGTTAATCTAATACTTATTTTATAATTACATATCGAAATGGTTTTGTGACAGTGCGTATTAATCACGAAAATCAACAAAAAAGAGAAGTTTTGATAAGAGTGACATATAACGTCAATTTTAAATTGTTCAACAGAGTGTTTACAATTTAGATCCCCCCCTAGGGTTAAAAAACCCTTCTTTTAAATTGATATTTTCTTCTTAAATCAAACAAAAAAACGTTGTGCTAAGATAATTCTTAAGTCAAACTATGTTCAAAACTCAAAGTTGGTATAAAATGCTTAAAATCAACAATTTTAACTTAGGACCTGTCCAGAATAGGCTAAACCCTTTTAGAAATCCCACTTTTAAAGTTGGCAAGCTATTTTTGATTCCTTGTTGTTAGCGTGTTTTTGATGTGTTTGTGAAAGCGTCCTTAAAAAAAAGCGTTTAGGTTGTGCTTACAACGTAACCAAATCAATTCTTGATCAGAGGTTGATGCAGAGTTTTACTGCATGCCGCTTACTCCTATTTCCTTTTTTGCCGATAAAAGTGAGAGTAATAGAATGGAAAATGGAACTGTAAAACTGTGGATCAGGCATTTATGAAAACCCACAGATAACAAAATGGTTAGCATACGCTAGCTGCCTACGAATACTGCAAGGGTGGTCGTAAAGATAGGTGCAGAGACGTAGTCGCTGTTATACGACGTATCCGTTATGAGCATGCGCAGAGTAAGCACTCTATTTGTGCAAGAAAAGAACGTTTGGCGCTACCAAAAAATGGTAAACAAATTGACAAAATCTCGTGGCATTTTCCTTGCACTTTAGGGATTAAAAACGCATTTTTGTTTCTTATTTCCACGATTACAAATGCGAGTTGGTTCCTATATAATGTAAATTTGATAAATAATAAACTTTTGTGTGTAAAATAAAATTTTAGGGAGTTAAATCACTGAATGACCCCCGATTCCCATCTATGCGTGCTCACCATATCTCAAAAACGTCACGTGGTGCACATAGATGGGAATCGGGCAGGGAAAATAGAACAAATAGGTAATGCATTACCAAAGAAAAAGTTTCAAATTTTGAACGGGCGGATGGAGCAGTCTGAGAGGCATAACGGTTAGATAACTTTATATTCCCTGGGTAAATTTGATCTGTGGTCCGACGTGACGTATAACCCAACTTTTTAAAGTTGGAATTTCTTGACCTTTTTTTGAGACTCTGAAATATCTAATAAATTGCTCCATTTTAACTTCTAGAATTGTCCTGCTTTGCGGATTGTATAAAAATTTCTACAAAAAGTAATGTTAATTTGTAGCTAAAATTCCTGCTTTTGTGTCAAAATAAACGAATTGTAATACATTAGACACTCAAAGTTAATTTTCAGTTTTATCTGCATTCGTATCCTTATCTCTATCGAGTAGACCAATCAAGCAGGTGCACTTTTAAAATTATGGCGAATGCGTGAAAGCTCCAGCTGATCAAATACACGAAAACCTCGTTATAGGTACGATAAGGGAGTCGTAACGTAACGTAACGTAATCTTTGCGTACGAAACGATGTTTTCGCGCATTTGATCAACTGGATTTGTCACGCATTCGCCACTAGTTTAAAAGTACACCTGCTCGATTGGTCGACTCGATAGAGATAAGGATGCGAATGCTGATAAAACCAAAAATTAGCTTCAACGGTGGGATTTACTAAAAGGGTTTAGTCTATTTTAGAACGGTCCTAAGTTTACGTGAAATTTTTGGTTTTAAGCATTTTAAACCAACCCTCCGTGAGGTTTGGACATCATTTGATTTATAAGAATAATTTTAATAATTTTATATACTGAATAATCATCGTTTGGATTTAAGAAGAAAGTTTGAATTTAGAGGAAAAGAAAATTAAAAAATTTAAACCCTTGCGGGGTTTAAATAGTAAACAGTCTGTAGAACAAATTAAAATTGGGGTTATATGTAACTCTAATTAACACTTATCCTTGTTAATTAATTTTTCCAATTAATACTTTATTTCACACAAGAATTTAGGTTTGTAATAATAAAATACGGAGTAGATTAATTTTGTATATATTTAAAAGGTGTGTGTGTTTATTTAAGAAATGTATTAAATTAAAATTAAATGCAAGTGTTCTTTACATTTCTGTCACTGTGGGAATGTCAATTCCAAAATATTAGCTGCGTTCAAATCGCAAACAACGAGTTCGAATCTCTAACCTCTGCTTATACCTTGGGTTGCACCAACCTCAAGTGATGAAAGCTACAGCTTTGAAATGAGTGAGAGACAATTTTACTATGTGTAGTATTAGTATAGTATTGTAATTACGTCAATAAGATACTAAAGGGCTTTAGGCATTAGACATAAAAAAATATATATAATTAATAATATTTAATAGGAGATATAATTGCATGGTCAACAGAATTGGATGTTTGCAGAAACTAAAACTGGGCCAAACAATCAGCCGGCATCCATATTGCTGACTTATCAGAATTTTACTATGTGTAGTATTAGTATAGTATTGTAATTACGTCAATAAGATTTATATATAAATACTTGTACCTTTTACATAATAAAATCAGTATTAAACCTCTACTGGTATTGTATTCATATGTACAACGAATCATTAAGCCTATCTACAGGAGTGTGAGGCTGCACTCCACATACCTAACATGTACTGCTGTCACCTATCCAAAAGGGCTCAGTGAATAAGCTGCAGAAGTCACCTCAACAGAAAGCGTCTGTAGAAAAATAAAAAGGTTATACCAAATCTAGGGTAACATATTCAGTGAGATTTGAGAGTTTTCTTGACTGAGCTTTTAGATAACCTTAATATTTTAATTTCAGTTTGTAAATAAATTAATATAGTTGTTTTAGGTTTTTTGTTTGGTATATTTGTCGTGCATAATCAGTGACCTTCACTTATGTTTTTTTTGCCTTGTAGTGCCCTCATAAATATATTAATTGTGCTGAAAACGGGTTCAAAATATGGCATTTTTCTGGACAAAATTGGAGGTGTTTTATTAGTTAATGAATAACTTCGGATTGAATAAGGTAAATTAATCCTTGTAAAAACCGTTACTTAGGAAAATTGTAAACGAACTTATTACCAATTGCCACAAAACAATCCTTTCTAGGGGCTATAAATTTAAACCATCCCCCAGAGGTGGTCTAAAAAATCATTAGCTTTATAACCTCAAACACAGATAACGAAGCAATTATGTGCCAAATTTTTGGCGTATTCACCATTTGCCATTTTGAAACCTGTCAAAAAAAATTATTTTTAGAGCATTTTCTCCTAAAATTTGGTACATTTTGAGAAAAAAATCAGTTTTTCTGTGGTATTTTGCAATAACAATACAAAATGATTAATAACTTTGTCTATTTTCTGTATGGGTACGTATTTTTGGAACATTGGTTTTAAACTTTAGTACCCCCCACAGGTGTAAATATTTAGACCTGTGGGGGGTACTATTTTAGATCTTAGTAAATCCCACCAGAAGGGTCTATTTTTTTTATTTTTAATTCCCTTCCTGGAACCGGGTGACACACTGCGGAAGTATAATGCTCTAGAATGAGCATTTTAATTCTTGCCTCAAATATGCCTCAGTATGTCATTTCTAAACTACCTAATCCTTCCAATATTATTCCTGGGTACTGGAGAATGTTTCCCAATGCGCCGCCATTTTGGAAGGTTTTAGTGGGACAACTAATGAAGGTGCTTCGAACAGGCATAAGGGATTAAATTTCGACTTAAATACCCTCTTTGCAGAATTTGAAAGTAGGTAGACAGTGACTTCTTGATATTTTGGTGTCTAGATGTCAAGCCTCCATAGTTTAATTACAGCGACAGTTGCGATGCGTTTTGTTTGATTATTGAGGAGGAGGTTGCTGCGTTCAAGCAATATAACTATATTGAATGTCGTTTCTCCTCAGATATTTAAGAAAAAAAAATACAAATGGCCACGTCTTTTACATGATTTTCCCAGGGTGTTCAGGAAAAACTAAATGTTAGAATTAGCTAACACTTTGCACGGGTTGGCGGCCACAATGTCGCAAAGTTTTTAGCGCGGACCAAAATCGCACAAATTACACCCGCGCAAGATCAAAATCGCGCAGCCCTTAAATCGCGCATCCCAATACCGCGCCGGCTAAATATCGCGCAAGACTAAAATCGCGCAAGACTAAAATCGCGCAGTATAATTTAGGCCAGCCCTAAATCGCGCAATTTTAAAAATTGCGCGCGCTTTTCGGTTAAGGTAGAAGTTCGAAATTTAAAGCTTTAAATAAAGGAGGTATCTTTTGGTTCGGTTGGATTGTGTCCGTTTGGTTTGGGTTGGGCTGGATTGTGTCCGTTTGGGATGGGTTGGGTCGGGTTGGGTCCTTATTTTATGTCTTTTCTAAATACTTAAAGTACAGATTCCAAATTTTTAATGCTTTAATTTGCATTTTTTAATTTGAGGTATTTGTTGTCCATTTTGAAATTTTGCGCGATTTTGATCTTCCGCGTGATTTTAGTCTTGCGCGATATTAATCCGGCGCGGTATTGGGATGCGTGGTATTGTGGTGCGCTATTTAAGAGCTGCGCGATTTTGATCTCGCGCGGTTTTAAATTGCGTAATTTTGGTCCGCACCATTTCCCGCGCTTAAAATTTTGCGACATTTTGGCCGCCAATCCTTTGCACGGTTGTTTATTTTCAAATTTTTAACAAACATATCTGAAGAAGAATAAGCTTCTTATGCAATAGCCTAAAAAGTGTGAGATCTCTGAGCATTTTGGCCTGTTTTGGTGGTCCGCTAAAAATTCTGTAACTTTTTTATCTCTTGCATTTTTGAAATAAATTGAAAAATCTAAAAAGCACAGGATAAAAACGAGGTACTATATTTTTTTCTAATTTTTCTTAAAAAAATTGATATTGACACAATTTAAAAAACAAAAAAAAAATTATCATAAAATTGTAGCCTTTATGTATGGGTTATTTAGAAGGTTAGGTTAGGAACCGTATATCGAAATATAAAAAATATTTGCATGACTCTCTTTTCTTCTTTACTTGGCGTGGTTATTCTAGCAATATTTTTTATTTTTAAATTTTGCCCAAAAGTTTACCTTGAAATGCAAAACCGGCACCAACCCAAAAATCATCATTGATAATTGTAATTATATAACATTTAAACGTTCAAGAATTTCGGAAAATAGGGAGTTTTTGGTCAACATACAAAAATAACAACCTTAGTGGTTATCGTTATACCGTTATATTATATTATTTCACAAGCCGTCAAGAGTGAAGTTATTTCGATTTTTTTTTCTTCACTATTTCTACGCTTACCCATAAAGCAATGTTCTTATTCTTGACGGCTTCTCAAATAACGATAACCACAAAGGTTGTTATTTTTGTATGCTGTCCAAAAACTCCCTATTCTCTAGCTGAATTAAATAATAATGAATAAAACTAAGTTATTGACAAAAAAGCTGGACTTAAGAGAATATTTTAAGGGTAACAGTGAAATCAATACATTAAACATTAACTAAATTTAGTAGTCGATGCAGGGTTACCAACCTTCCCGTTTTTACGGGCCGTCCCGTATTTAGAACAAAAGTCCCGTATTTAGACCACATGGGTCTTAAGGGACAATAAATTTCCTGAGTTGTTTAAAATATTTTCATTTATTTTAAGCATTCCTGCATCTAATGCTTTTGATGAAAGGGTTTTCTCTGTAATGAATTCCAACTGGTCAAATACCAGAAACCAATGTAGCGTTAAACTATAAATTAAGTCAGAGATAAAGATTTGTATAAATTTTAATATGACCTGTGAGTTTCTTAATTACATCGATAAAAATCCTGAGTTAATTCAAGGGGCTAAAAGCAAATAAATATGATTTTAAGGGTGAATTTCAATAAAAAATGCGCTTCTTTCAATTACTTAATCTAAAAAACTGTTAATCAAATTTGTATCAAATTTTGTACGGTTAAAGTTGAAAGCATTATCCCGGAACCATTTCACGGATTCACGGTAAAAATTATCGATCATTTTAAAAAACTTAATAAAAACAAGATATATATTTTTTTTTAAATCACGCGAATGATCTGTGGGGGATACCAGAAGCCTTCGCTTTGCAAAATTCTGTTAATTTTTGATGTGCGGTTTATCTGTTTAAGTAAACGAACTGTTTTTAGAATTCAAATTCACTCTTAAAAATTAAATTGTTATAGCTTTTTTTGGTTGATATGGTGTAACGACTGTAAGATTTAAAATGTAAATGTTAAAAAACTATTTTCAGTTTATTTTCTTCACACTAGCGCTTAGAAAAAAAATTGCAGAAATCGATTTTTCCGCACGCAAATGCTGTTTACAAAACGATGCATGGATAATCTGCATTAGCTATTCTGCAAATAGCTGTTTTACCACAGATACAGATTTAATTTTATGACAGACTTTTGTTATATTTACATGTGAACTAAGTAAGCGTCCCGTATTTGAAAATTGATGGGCTACATCAGGAACTTTAGCCATATTGGGCGTTTTATTAAAAAAGCAAAAAGCATTTAGGACGCATTTTATCGCTTGCTTCGGACTAAAAACCAAATTCAAAAAATTCTCAAAAAAAAAAAATATTTTAATTTTATTTTGTATAGTAATATACCTCATTACGTTATCGGTTTCAATCCGGGATGTAATAAATTACATCACTAGTCCGGTAAAGCAACTTTACAGGACTGACACTAAATATTAGTTTTTTAAATAACACAGGGTTATTTCTGAATAATTTTTATAAATGCAAGTTAAAATAAAGTTACTTATAAAGGTTTACGGTAATACTGCTGTTTGAAATGTTTACAGGAATGGGCAGCACATTTCCAATATCCAGGGAAATTCCAGAAGTATTTTTTGAACTCAAAGACCGCTAATAAATTTGAAATTTTTACAGTGATGATGATGGAAATTTTGAAGTAATAGTTGAAACGACATGGCTTTTTTTGAAATATTATTTATTGTCGCTGTCTTATTAAAAAAAAATATTTTTGTAATTAAATAAAATATAAAACAGTATGATATAAAACGGCAGTGAAATGTCATTAAATTACTCGTCTAGAAATTCCGGACTCGGCTCCTTCGTCTCCATGTTCATAAACATCTAGACTTGTACTTTAATAACAATTTTCCGCCCTTGTAACGTAAATTACTACTACTTACTGGTGAGGCTTGTTATTCAAGAAGGCTTTAAACACACTCCTGCATCTATGCGATTTTAAAGCCAATTAAAGCTCCTCAAAAGTCTTTCAGTGCCGGAATTAAATCTTCTCCTTTTTTGTTTTAAATCATTTAATTTGAGTTGTTATTCTCTAGCTGAATTAAATTATAAGACGCATTTTGGAGCCAATTATAAGTGGAAAAACAACTAGGTTAATGACGAATGATGGAAACAACAAAAACTGGGCTTAAAAAGAAATATTAATATATATTAACCAATTTTTGGACAGGAAATTTCCTCCTTACCTCTTACATTTCTTAATAGTAGTCGATGCGCTATATCAGGAACTTTAGTCATATTGGGAGTTTTATCAACAAAGAAACACACTTTGTACGATTATATATTGAGACCCACCGATTATTTTGACGACGGGAGGGGGGGAGGTGAAATCGTTTTTTGCATCTAAGAAACTATTACCACCAATGAAGTGTGTGAGGTAACATTAAACATTTTAACACACCTAGGATACAAAAATGTATTGGGTATCGTATATAAAACTATTTTTTTATTATGAGAAAAAGCACTTTGAAATCCTTCATTTTCCTCTGCCCGTTTTTGGTGTCTCGTGGAGTAATCACCAATATTTTATTAGATCTTGGAATAATTTTGAATGGTGAATCTTCTACATAAGTATTAATGTATTATGTCTGGAAAAAAATCCCTCTCCCCACTACTCCTATAGTCTTGAGGCGCGAATTACCGAGTAAAAGTGCAATTTTTGATTTTTTCGCCAATAATTCAAAAACTAAATTTAAATTAAAAAAATTAAATTATCTTAATTTAATATCCAACAAGTAGACCCCTAACTAAGTTACCTCTTACATGTACTCCGAATATAAGACATTTACTTCGTTTTCATGTAGAACTGAACGCGTTTTCAATACGATTTACTTTCAAACCTTCCATGAAAACGTGGCTACCTTGCCCAATTTCAATACCGGTTCTTTTTAAGATGGTATCAGGATCCAACTGCATTAAAAACGGTATCGTATCGAACTGACTATGACATAATTAGCTGTTAGCAGTGGCGCACCCAGGAATTGACTTCGTGGGGGTGGCGGTGTTTAAGGATCAATAATAAAAAAAAAACTTAATTTAAAGTAAAAATCTGACCATAATTGATACAGGTGCTTACAAGCGCCGACCTGGGCTTTATTGTAGGGGGGAGGGGGCTAAAATTAATTAGGATTAATGTGACAAGACTGTTTCTTTGTATTAGTGGAAGTTTTATTTTTGGTTGATATGCCGCTTTCGGCTTTTTGGTTAGGCCATCATCGAGTCAACTAGTTTTTCAAGGTTTTCTAATTCTAAATTAATCTAATTTTCATTTGTTACTGTGTCAAAATTTTCAACTTTTTTCTGTTCGATCTTAGAGCTTAAATTATATTCAATTATGATATCTCTATATATAAAAAAATCATTAACGCACAAAAAATATAAAAAACATTTTTCATGCAACAAAATTGACAAATTAACAATTCAAAATTTAAAAAATTGGTTCTAGAAAGCACGGATAGTCCACCATACAATCAATTATTTTACGTTGCAAGGAAATAAAAATATCTCGAAAACTGTAGCTTTGAAAGATTTGAACTTTATAACAAAATTTTTGGGTAATATTTACAAAATCCAAAATCTGAAAACCGCATATCAATAGATGCTTTACTTCTAAAGTTATGATTTTTTTGATATATTTTAACGATTTTTCAAATAACTCGGACACTAAAGCTCCCACGAATTTGGACTTTAACGAAATTTGTAGTCCATATTCATGGAAACTTAAATCTGAAAACCGTATATCGCTACTTGCTTTTGTTCCAAAGTTACAATTTTTTAAATATTTTCCCCCCTTTCTCCCCCCTTCAACCCCCCACCACCCTACCCAAAAGTTAATCAATTCATGTTCAGCCGATAGACGATTTTTGTACCAAATCTCGTTAAAATCGATTAAGGCGTTCTTGAGTTATCGTGCATACAACAGACAACAGACCGACAGACAATTTTTTTTTTCGTCGATGATTAAGGTGTTTTGGAACCTTAGTAACTCATTTTTGATAAAATTAAGAAAAGTCAAAATTTCACGTTTTAATAGTCTCTCATACCATATTCGTATGGTGGACTAAAAATAAGATTCAGACCAAGCCCTTCAAGTTGGAAACACGTAATTTTGACACAATAACAAATGAAAAACAGAACACAACAAATTAGATTAATTTGGAGAAACATGCTCATAAACAAGCGTGGATAAAAACGAAATACTTCCAAAAACTAGTTGATGTGATGATGGCCTAACCAAAACGCCGAAAGCGGCTTATCAACCAAAAATAAAACTTGCACTAATACAAAAAACAATCTTGTTTCATTAATCCTAATTAATAAAATATAAGTGCATGCAACCACAACCCCTCCTATACCACCTATCCTAAATTTAAAATTGTTTATTTCCCCAAAATTTTTTGAGAAAATAACACTTAAAATGCAATTTTTGACTTAAAATTAAAATAAATCGTAAATATTGATGGGGTTTTGGGAATTTGGGTTGTTTATTTACCATTAATTTGTCTGTAAAAATGCTAAAATGTGCCGCAAATGTTTTAATAAAATTACATTAAAGAGACCATTTTAACACGAAATCGTAAAAATGAAAAGTGTTATAGCGCTGCAGGTGAAAAACTTTGCAATTTATGATTTCTTAAAGATTTTTGTTAAAAATTAAAGTCCAGGCTCTTATATTTTATTCTCTATATATTTTATTTCTGCTGTTATTTGATTGTGCCAATTGTAACCAGACTTCTCGGGGAGGGGGGTTAACTTCAATTTTCCCCCCTTCTCGTTGCGCCACTGCTGTTAGCACTTCCAATATTTCTGCAAAAAGTAGGTATCCTTTTTAAATTATATTATTGTGCTGTAAACTTATTGGCTTAAAAAAAAAACAAATAAAGAAGTAGAATTCAAAACGCATTCAAATCGCTTCATGAAAACCGAAAAATGAATCGTAATGAAAACGTGTTCCACGGAAAAACGTAAATTATTAAGTGAAATAACAAAATGTGTAATTTTCGAGTGTTTTTATGTACTTAACTTAAATATTTGTTTCAAAAATTACATTAAAGTCAATTTCTTACATGAATTTCATTTACCCTTAAATTGACCCTATTAGGATCTCAAAAGCATATGCTAAGGAAATAACATCAAGACGGTAACTTTCAGAACATCTTAAGCATAATATTTATCCATAAGGTGAAGTTAGAACAGGCACCACAGTATCTATTAAGTAAGATAACATTTAATCTGTAGATTCACCACTAGAAATAGAGAAAATTTTGATGTCCCAAGAGTCTCTCAAGAGAATTCTATTTTTTTTAAAGGGCTCACTGCATGTAACGATTTACCGATTATAATTAAAAATATTGAATCTATTAAATCTTAAAATCATTGTTTGTTTTTTGACTCTGTTTGTTCAGTTTTTTTAAATAACTACTTCTTTTTTACCTATTATTCGATGAAGTTTTAATAGTTTTAAATTATCTACGATCTTGTATTATTTTAGATTTGGTATTATTTTAGATATAACTTTATACTTGTGATTTCTGTCTGTTATATTGTGATAATTTTTTTAACTTTGTAAAACTTTTTTGTTTTTTTAAATTAGTCTTGACTAAATTAAGGATTTTTATATATATATGCAAAGTATATATCACTTATTAAAGCATTATTTAGTTCTTTTAGCGCACAAGCTATTCTGGTACCGTAAAAGAACATCAAAACAATGTTATTTCAGTATTACCTTAGCAGTATGAAATACATACTTTTAGAACATCTTTAGCATATGCAAAGTATATACCAATTATGAAATAAGTTAAAAAAAACTCGGAAAAAAATCGATGACCGGAAACAAACATGGTAACCCTTGGTTTAGAGATGCTTGTCCATATATATCCACCAAACGCGAAAATTCTCTGATTAAGCATTAATAATGACTAACACTTTTCAATCTACCTATAAAAATCCGCCAAAACGCTTATATTTCAACCTGTTATTCTAAAAGCGCATGGTACAGTGAATAAAGCATTGGTCTGTTAACCCGTAAGTTGTCGGCTCCAACCCCGCCGGCGCGTCGAACTTTTTTTTTATTATTTGTTTTTATTTTATTTTTTGCTTAGGGTGTATTGTGATAGGACATGGTTTTTAGAGCTCAAAAATATATTTTTTATTTTATTTAAAGCCATATTTTAGGAATTATACTGGTTTTGCGCTACTATACATTGAGCACATGCTAATCATCTGATAAGAATATCTACTGTCACATCCCAAGAACCTGCATAGCATGTGATTAAGGCGAAACTTAATCTATTCTATGCACATACTAAGGATAACAAATTGCTATGTGGGGAATGTCATCTCCCTTCATAAAACTAATCTTTTTTTATTAATTATCGTAAAAAATAAACCATTAAAATCCTTCTTATTTGGCGAAATTTCATAAGAAACAAAAGGGCATTAAACAAAAGTGTTACTCTTATTTAACCATACCTAATTTTACTTTTTTCAAATCACACATGAGGAAATCCAATTAAAACCACAACTTCGGAGTAGGTAGGTAATATGTTTTTTAAATGATTAAAAAGCAGCAAAAAGAGAATCGAAAAACACGGAAATTGCTTGAACAGCAAGGAACATAGCTGACTATAATACAAATTAATTAACGCATTTACAAGAGTCCCAATCATCTATAATAATAAAATTTCGTATTCATGGCATATTCGTGTATAAAATGCTCAATATCATAGTTTTTAATTAAAAGATCGTGTATTGAGGGAATTTCCGAATTTCATATCCAAATCCGCCAATCGCACTAGTGCGCACTACTCTCTAACTCGAACTTATTTCCAATCGACAGATAAGTGGTAGTTACCTGTTTATTTCTAATTCAATCGGAACAAATTTTTGATACTACTATGTAACAAATTTTGACTTATGTTTTGTTTATTTGATTTTTTTGTTATTATACCAATATTTGCGTTCCAAACAACTATTCTAACTAAATTTTAAAAATGTAATAATAGGTTTTTTTTTAAGGTGTTTATGGGTTGAGGTATCTTGTTAATGAAATGTCCTTTTTTGAAATACCAACGTTTCGTAAAATGTATTTGCTTCTTCAGGACTCTAAAATTGAATGTACAATAAAAATAGTGTGTATTTAAAAGAATTTTTGTTAAAAAAAATGTTATTATACAACCAGCAAAAGTAGTTCAAGTTTAAGAAGTTTTAAAATTAAATGTAGAATAAAAATAGCGTAGATTTTAAAGAATTTTTGTTAAAAAAAATGTTACTATACAACCAGCAAAAGTTTAAAAAGTAAAACATTAAAAAAATTATTTTTTGGTATAAGTTTGAGAAGACAAAAATAAACATAACAATAAGCGCAATCCAATGCAAAAAATATGAGACCCAGAAACCAAGACCTTCAAAAAAAAATTAAAAATAGGATCGTTAAACCATTCTACATGTAATAATAGGTTTTCAGTTTTTTTTATTAATTACTTTTGAATGCGTATTTTATTGGATTTATGAATATCAAATAATTTTTATTGAAAACAGAATATGTAAATAACCAGAAAAACAGAAAACTGAGAATATACAATTTTTTTTTCTTAACATTAGGATCTGAAATCTTGAGTTTCGAGGTATTCTGAGTACCAAAAACAGCTAAATAAATTAAACAGGCAAACCCAACATCCAAAATCTTACAACATTATTCAGAGGGAAGGCTTGTAAGGTCCTCTAGAATGAATTTACATGGTTTCGCAAAAAAAAATATTTTTGTTGTTTTTATTTCGTATTTTTTTTTGTATTTTTTATTAAAATTTCCTCGCTAAAACGTAAATACACCCTAATTTTATAAGAACACCGCCAATACGATCATACAAATGACCGGCCGCCGTAGCGCAGTGGGCAGCGTATCTGCCTGCAGCACGGAAGGTTCCGGGTTCGAATCCCGGCTAGGTGCATGGATATTTTGAGTTTGTCTTTAACTTTGCATCAACTTGGCTAACACTGAGCATTGATCCTATAATGGATGGAAAGTCCCAGTATAAAAAAGAAAAGATTAAAAAAAAGAAAAAAAATCATACAAATGACATTGAAAATTTGACAGTTTGAAAAAACAAATTATTGTTACGTAGTCCGAGACATGGCCTACTACTTTTGGTGAAATAAAATCCAGATAAACAAATATCATGGTGCATAGTGAAATGACATTTACTTTCTGTGTTAAAATGTCAGTCATTGGTCGGTTAGGGACGGACAAAATCAGTCCCTGGCTCTGCGTTGGGAGCGTAAGTAATCGGCGGACTCCTAGACGATCATTCTCTTGAAATTCCCAAAAGCTAAGTGCAATATTGTGGATTTTCCTATACCTAGAAAAATTATAAAACTTTAATTTTTATTCCCGCTCGCATAAGGCGATTTGTACCATTGTTGAGGTTGAGTGCGTTTTTTGTTAGAGCAATTTAATTGTTTGTGTCGTCGGTTTACTACGGAATATTATTTTATTCCGAGAAATAAAAAAGCTGCCGTAATTGAGAAAAACTAGAGCGCAAAATTCGTTGTAATTGGGATTTCTTGGAAAAATAATAAATTGGCTTTTTTGGATTACTTCCCTGTTAAAATTTAATTACATCTCTCGATTTAATTAATTAAGGCACAGGTCATTTGACTAGATTTTTATATATATAAATCGCGCAAAATTTAAAAATGCACAACATTACAAATACCCCACATTAAAAAATGCAAATTAAAACAATGAGTGGGATTTACTAAGATCTAAAATAGTACCCCCCACAGGGCTAAATATTTACACCTGTGGGGGGTACTAAATTTTAAAACCAATTTTCAAAAAACAGTTACCCATACAGAATATACACAAAGTTATTGATTTTTTTTTATTGCAAAATACCACTGAAAAACTGCTTTTTTCTCAAAATGTACCCTATTCTAAGAGAAAATGCCCTAAAACTAATTTTTTGACAGGTTTCAAAATGGCAAATGGTGAATACCCAAAAAATTTGGCACATAATAGCTTCATTATCTGTTTGAGGTTAGAAAGTTGGTGATTTTTTAGACCACCTCTGGGGGGTGGTTAAATTTATAGCCCCCAGAAAGGATTGTTTTGTAGCAATTGGTAATAAGTTCGTTTATAATTTCCCTAAGTAACCGTTTATAGAGTGCAGATTTGTTTACTTTCGTGTGTGGTCGTAGGCAAAAACATTTGCCCATCGGAAAAAACTTCGCGTGCGTGAAAATGTTTTCGCGTACAAGGAAAACCTTGTTTGGCACGGGGGCCTGAAAAAACTTTTCGCACAGTGTGCCAAAAAGTGCTACTTTCCGTACGCAAATGAATGCGGAAAGTAGCACAGAAACATTTTTAAAGCGGCGACAGCAAAATTGGTTGTGACAAGGTCGTGTTTTGACTGACAGGCTTATTTTGACTTTGTTACTTAAAAATATTCCAATAACTTTAATTATTTTTAAGCCATTTTCTAAACCACAACCACAATATTCTTTAAATGTTTAAATGTCAGTAACTCAGTATACTCGCCAAAAATTAAGCACATTTTACTTTTCCGCACTAGTGCGGTTAAATAACACTTTTAAAACTAAGATGCGTGCGAAAAAGTAGATTTTGCGCACGCTTTATTATGACATATATTTTTATAACAGATTGTATATTTGTATTCTACACTTTCCAGTTTTTCCTATTTTCACGCTGTTGCCCCTCCTCTTTTTGTCTTTACTTTTATGTCCATTCCTTGTGTAGTAAAGTAATTTCAGTAAGTGGCAATGCCAAGTTTCTTGTGCAGTTTGCTTTTCCTTCCATATTCGAAGTTTCTGCTGTTACTCTGTTCTTTAACTTTCCGGTAAAGTCTTTCATAATAAAGTATTAAGCTGTAAAATTAGCCATATTTCTTTTTATGTTATGTAGAGGAATGCATGTAATTGCACGCACTGCGTTTTCTGGAAATCCAAACAGTTTACAAAACGGGAAAGTAGCAAAATACCATCTAATAAAATAAAATTTTCAGGATGATTCTTTCAGTCGTATTTTTTTTAAATATTGATAAGTACTAAAATATTAAAAATATTATTAAAAAACTTAGTTTTGTACTATCTTTGGGGACCTCTGAAATTTATTGACAAGCACATTTTAGATCAATTTGGAACAGCTGAATTTTTTTAAATTATTTTTTAGAAAATAGGGCTGTGTTAGTGTAATCCCGCATACCTGTAATGGATATATATTAACTTGTTTTCTGTTTTAAATAGGCACATGCAGCTTGCAGTAGAAGAAACTAAACTATATGTTTTCTTTCATAAAATTGTTTTTTTATTTTATTTTTTTTTTACTTTTAAATGTTCGTAGCAATGTATTAATAAATATATTATAACTAGACACCTCAAATATGTATAAATTAAACTATGTTTTAGCCTGCGTGGAATTACTCACGCAGATGGGTTATTCCACGCAAGTGCACTTTTTTATTTTTTCGGTTTTTCTGTCAAAAACAATTGATTACGCTTCTTTTGATGGTGACAGAATAAAAAACGGTATAAACTAATGCTAATCTCTTGAAAAATAAAAAGGTTATGAACGTATGCAATCCGTGAGGGTGAGGCATAGTAAAACAAATAATTGGCAAAAATTAAAACAATTTTTTTAATAGAAAAAAAACGTCAAATCAAATTAAAAATGTTATTTTCCAATGAAAAATATTTTCGGTTAGCCATATCGTCGGTAGGTATATACTGACAATATCCAGTCGGAAATTTTTTAATTTTCTGTTAATTCCTAATTTATTAAATAGAATTTGCTATAAAGTACAGTTGCTCTAACCTACGATTATTTTTAATATACAGGACGTCAAAATTAAGTGAATTACTTGACTGTGACCATAGGTAGACTTTTCTGTAAATTTTACAGCCGAAATTCAAGCTTTTTTGCTTCGGGTCCTTTTGAAAAGTTTAATTTTATATAGTGGTTGATTTATCGAAAATGTTTTCCTTTTTTTTTCATTGGACTTTCAAAAAGCTATTACCTTAAGTACTTCCTGTGTGTGGATAATAGAAGTTTTGTCCGCCAAAAGGTTAAGTAAACGTATCCAGAAGAACAAGTAAGCCTTGCTTTACTTTTGTGTCATATGGATAGTTTTTTGTAAATAAGTGCTGTAAACGTATCCAGAAGAACAAGTAAGCCTTGCTTTACTTTTGTGTCATATGGATAGTTTTTTGTAAATAAGTGCTGTGAATTAATTTAGAAACCCTTTTCGAAGACTTTCACAAGTTAGGTAAATAACAAATTAAAATTTAAATCTATTTTAGGGCAAGAATGTGGATATTGACGTCACTATTCAGAGCAAACACCCAACGTACACTGAAAAAAATATATATTGCTCTTAAGAATAACCCTAGAATAACCATATACCTAAAAAAATGGAGGTAATGCAAGGATATTATTCTTCTTGGTACATTATTGAATACTTCAAACTACTATTTGCTTAAGAAAAGAAGTTAAAAAACCTCCGAATCAGTTACTTCACCTGAAAAGAATCTAAAAACAAAAGATCAAAAAGATCTTGGGTAAAAAACGAAATTTCAAACTGGGATGAGTATCCCACAAAGAACACACAAAGGACCAAAGCGAAAAGAGAAAAGATCAAATGATATTTCGCCCTGGGCAACCAGCGTGGGCTCATCAGTGGATCCATTTAAACTTGGACGAGTATCCCACAAGGAACACGCAAAAGACGAAAGCGAAAGGAGAAAAGATCAAATCATATTTCGCAACCAGCGTGGGCTCATCAGTGGTTCCACTGGTCAACCTCCCCAAGCATCATTCAGCACCATCGTACACTTTGATTTCCAACCTTGAATCAGTCACAAATAAGCATCGTTCCGCACTGGCACTTATCTAAGTCACCTGATACCGGTTCGTCCTGGCGTGTTAATCTTTCCAATAGGGTTACGCTCCTAAGCCGATTAAAAGAAAAAGAAGTTAAAAAAACCTCCGAATCAGTTACTTCAACCGAAGAGAATCTAGAAATCATTCAACCAGGGCAAAACATCATTTGATCTTTTCCCTTTTCGCTTTGATCCTTTGTGTGTTCCTTGTGGGATACTAATCCAAGTTGTAATTTTCGTATTTTCTACCCAATATCTTTTTGTAACTATTTTCTTATTCTTAAATTTCAAGAACATAAATCTTTTTGAATTAATACTTTATAAACCTAAATCAATAATAACACAAAATTATACTTAAACTAATAAAATAATTATAACCAAATCTAAAATTAAAAATAGTTTTTCTCTGGCGACAAATAATTTCTTATACAAGAACAATTTTCTACTAGATATTAGGCTTGTAGTTTTGTTGGTTTAAGAGTACAATAAGTAGAAGTCAAATATATGCTTTCTTGATTCATGCAATTCTTATTTTTAGTTTAAGCTCTAATTGCCTGTTAGATTAAGTATAACAATTATTGTTTCAAGCAAACAATCTCATCGAATAAAGGATACTATTTCTCTAGTTCAAGTAATTCTTTTTCATGGTTGGAGTATAAATTGCATGTTAAATTAAGTATAACAATTCTTAATTAACATAGTCATATTACATTTCCCTTAAGGCCACAAAAACGACATAGATTTGACAACACTGCTTTCCTATTTTTTTGAAAGATCAACAATAGGTGGCATCACTAATGCCGTTTCGAGTGAGATCGTGCAGTGTTCAGAACACGGAGCGGACACCATGTATTATAAAGAAAGTAACAAATTTCCGTATTCTTCTTTTTATCACCGGACATGTGTCAATTTATTGGTCGAATGTTCTATTAGGCAAGTGGCTGGTGGCTATGCGGAACCTGAATTCCAATATTCCAATCGAACTCATTCAGTTTCCTTCGGACTACCAAATTACGTGACCTTGGCGTTTTAAGAATTCCGGCAGAATCTCGCTTATAAAGAAAAAAAAACATAACTTTTTTGTTATCAGATAATAGAATTTATAAAAATCTACAACCGCACCCAAAGAATTTTTTAAAATTTGGTGTATTTTTTTCAAAAAAGAAAGAAATCAAAAAATTGTTGTTACCGATTACTGTATTATCGACGACGCTAACGAAAAAGCCAGGTAAGATTTTTGACTATTGTTAGTCGTGTTAATTTTATTTCGGGAATGAAAGAGTCCAGCAAAAAACTGTCTGGATACGGTTGTGAGGAATTTAAAAATAAACATTCCTGACAAATTTCAACAGATTTCGTTTTCTCTTTTCCGATATTTTGCCCGGTAAAGATTGGCCCAGAAACAGCAAAGCAGTGTTGTCAAATCTATGCCGTTTTTGTGGCTTTAAGTATTATTTATATTTGCCTTAAATAACTTATGCTGGCCTTAAAAAGTTATTAAATATTCATCCAATTATAGTTGTGTAGATTTGTTCCAACGACTCGACGAAGTTATTCTTGGATTAACATGTATCCTTTTGAAATACCAGTTTATATTTTGTTTTTTCCGCGTAAGAAAATATATCTTTACAAGGAAGAACGTTTATTTTTTCCTTTAAACTGACACACTTTCTTGATCTTTCTATACTTTGCCCAAAGGTGATGCAGGAGTCTTTATAAGTCCTTGCTCTAAAGCGTTTGAAGGAGCCATTTTAATTTTCTCAAAGCGCTTTTATTTTCACCGTTATGTACTTGTATGAATTGTACGTATATTTATGATTTTTGAGCGAAATAAAAGACAGAAAAAAATGAACCGACATTTTTATTGCCACTACACAAAAAATGTTTGGAAGCTTAGCTGTTAAAGGATATACTAAAAAAGATAAAAACCACCAGGATAACATTAATAAAACGATCAGTAGCGTAAATTAATAAAGAAATTGCATTCTTTTATGTAGGTACCCGTTTTATGAGGCCATTTTGAGGATAACCTATAAAGTTTTGAACATATATTTTTCTTTTTTTGTAATACGTTTTTTTTCTCATAAAATAATCTTCTTAAAAATATATGACCCCTTGTTATCGGTTTTGCTTTACTAGACTGCCAAATGTAAAAATTTCTACTGTTGAAAGCCTATATATCGCAGAAACTAAAATCCAGAAATGGTTACGTTTTGTTTAAGGTTAACGTATATTTCTTTCTTAAATGTGCTCTTTTTCTGTGAGGGCATTTATTTCAAGCAGTGTCTACAAGATGTTCCGCAAAATTTATTTAAGCGGTATGTTGTTATTTCTTAGAAGTTGCAGGATCGGTTGGCCTGTTAAATGATAACAAATACGCAGTTATTACTTTCAACTACTAATAATGGGAAACACAAAACTTTTGCAATTAAATTTCGTCACCAAAACAACCCTTGTTGTACTAACGACTACCCTTTATTTTGGGGAGGACACAAAATTCGAGGTGGAATTCCGTGTTTAATTAATCGCGCTCAATTTTATTCATTCTCTTCGATGCTTCAAGCCAGGTTGTTGAGGTGTCGTGTAAGCTGAAAGGTGAGAGAAAATATTTGGAGAAGCAAAATATGGGACAACAATCTATTAATTAATCCAGACAATTTTGCTTAATTTGATATTGCAAAAAAAATCGTGGGACTTTGGGATTATTGACATATTTTGTCACAAAAAGAAGTTAAAAAACCTACAAATCAGTTACTTCAACAGAAAAGAATTTAGAAAACAAAAGATGAAAAGATCTTGGGTGAAAAAAACCAAAATTCAAACTTGGAGTAGCATCCCACAAGGAACCCACAAAGGACCAAAGCGAAAAGAGAAATAATCAAACGATGTTTTGCCCTTAGTAACCAGCGTAGGCTCATCAGTGGTTTCAAGGGTAACCAGTGAAACCACTGATGGGCCAAACATCGTTTGATCATTTCTCTTTTCACTTTGGTCCTTTGTGTGTTCCTTGTGGGATGCTCATCCAAGTTTGAATTTTCGTTTTTTCCACCCAAGATCTTTTGATCTTTTGTTTTTTATATTTTGTCATGTTCTGAACGATGCTTGATTTTATGATGTATGTTTCAACATCTGACTGCGATTGTTGTGTACGTTGCGCAGTCATAAGGTTTTTGATTAGCGCGTACACCATAAAATCATACGTATACGAATACGTTAAATTGTTTAGCTTATAGTCCCTATTAAGTTTTGAAATTCGACTGGAGATGTGTTAAGTGCATTAAAATTAAGATTAAATCGTAAATAATGTCGCAAGTACTCACAGGAAAGCATCAACAACTATAAACCTACCATAACAAGTTAGAGCTCATGCATTCAAGTAGTAAAACAAGTGGACCTTAGAATGTACTTGAAAATGTGCTCTTAAAACATCTCGAAAGTGAATTTGAGGGTTTAATTTACTGGAATATGATGGAGTTTTTATGAGCTTTGGCGAGCGTCCAAAGAAAAATAGCAGTTATGAAGCTGTAAAATTAATTTTTAGAGACATTGAGGTTGAAAGTGGCAATAAAGAAAGCTGGTGGCAGTTTTTGGTAGCAATCATTAATCTTAAATAAATTAATAGCTATATAGAATGTCTCAGATTTTGTCTGGGGGATTACTGTTTTTATCATTTATTAAGAAATGATTTTGCAATTAAGAAATGATTCGAAATGAAAAAGAAAATTTAAGCACAAAATGTAAAAAGTCTCTTATTAGACGTAAATGTTTTAAAGTAAATCCTTGTTTATTTCTAGTTCTTTTTATCTTTTTATTTTTCTTCTATGCAGGCGTCGTTTATTTTTTGTATATATTGCTCTTAGATCAGTGAATGTTGCCGAGCAACAAAATGGCACCAAACAAATGGCGGGCAACCAGAAATTGGGTAAAGATTACACAACTTAAAACATACAAAATCATTTTAGAAGAGATCTGGTAAGAAAAACTGAGATGAGTCATTTAGTTACACACTTACGTAAGTTTCTACTACTTACCGAAGTTATAGCCGTTTAAAAAATGGACTTGAATGGATAATTAAGGTGTCTACATATTTCTAAATGGCCTGATTTAAAACCCATGATAAAAATCTTACTTTGGTTAACCTTTTTTCTTCATATTTACATTAATTCCATAAAATACCCTCCAATCACCTCGCTAACACACATTTACCCGATCCTTAAATCCCCTCATAAGGATAAAATTTTCTTTTTTCCAATTCTTGCGAGACTTATCAAGGATTAAGAGTAAGCCCTAAGGACCCTAAAAGGACCTTTAAGGCTCGAACGGATTCGAGACAATTACACCTGAGGACTTATAAGTTTTCGTTGCCGCGACGAGCGTTATAAAAAGTATCCTGATAAATCTAGTGAGACATGGTTACCGGATATTCGCCACTGAGGTAGAAACTTTTTATTCACTGTATTTTCTGCAAATAAAATCTATATGTTTGTGGCGGATTCATAATGTCGATACTACTTTTTTTGGGTTTTTCGCCACTAAGTTAAGGAAATTTTTTCAAAAATATGTTAAAACCCACTGCGTAAATTCCTAAAAAAAAATTTATTCGTTTTTCAGTGGTTTCTAAATAAGATAAAAAGTTTGCCTACACACAAACGCAAATCCTAACTAGAATCTAAATAATTATCTGACGTTTCGGCAGAAACTCTACTGCCGTTATGAAAGATTTTTTTTTAATTTTAATTTTTTTTAATTGCGCCCTATCATATCCCATACTTTTTCGATAGGCGACAAGTCAGGCGATCTTGCTGGCCATTCCAAAGTCTCTATGCCAAGTTCATGTAAGAGGTCCATTGTTTTACGAGTAATATGCGGTCTGGCATTATCTTGTTGAAAGATCGCATTTGGGATAGTTTGTAGGTAGGGATGTAAAACTGGCTGCAGCACTTCATCGATATATCGCCGAGCAGTCAGATTGCCGTTGATGAGGACTAGAAGTGATCTACTTCCTAAACATATAGCACACCATACCATGATACTTTGCTGTCTTGCTGTATCATGTTCAACAGCAAAGTCTACATTTCGTCTCTCTCTTCGAAATCGCCTAACTCTCATGCGTAAATCATGGCCGCCTAAACAAAACCTGAATTCGTCCATTCGTCATTCCAGTTTTTCCGAGCTCTGCACTACATTATGATGTGGGGTCAAAGGTAGCACCAAAAACGGACGGTAAGCCTTCAGTCCCATACCAAACAATCTTCGATTAACTCTTCTTCTTCTTCTAACTTCGAATATCTCTTACTTGGCGTATTCTGTCCTCCCGATTTCTGAGAGCAAGAAGTCTGAGATGCCGTAAATCACGACCTTGTAATAATCTAGGGCGTCCAGAACCTGCGCGACGTCTCATTAGACCACCTTCTCCGAACTCTTAACACTGTTGATGGATTGGCATTAACCCTTCTTGCAATTTCCCGTAAACCGAAACCACTCTCTTTCATTCTCACGATGCGTCCTTTCTCGAAGTCGTTTAAATGATGAAATTGTTGGCAACCGCGAACTCTTGGCATTTTTATTTTTTAAGTAAACTGTAAGCAATCCAAAAAGATCAAAAACTACGAGAAAAATGATTTAAAATTGTCAGAAAAGGTGTGTTGCTTGTTTTTGAAAATGAATAGAAAAAACCTGTGGAAAAAGGAAATATATACATGGTGTTGCATTTTTTTTGTTCTCCAGTATATTTTGTTTCAAAAAAGTTTTGCTGCAGTCCGATTTGAGTGGTTCGAGCGATTCAGAGGTAGAATTAGTGTGGATCTTTATTCAAAATCAAAAACGAGCCCAAATCTTTACGATTTTCGGTCTCGTTTTTGAATAAACCCAATCACGGTGGAGGCATTTCGAAAAAAGTTGGGTTAGGGTCTCATTTCATCGCGTCTTTATTTTTCGATGGCTCGTCACGGCTGACCAATGATAAATGTCAGATAGATGTCACCGGTCATTTGCCATTCGGTGAAAAAAATCTGTTAAATTTTTGAGGAATTTTCAAAGTCGCCCTATGACTTTCCATTAAATAAAACAAATATAAACATCACTGGTAACTTCTTACTAAGGGAAGCAGGTGGCGCGCCAAGAAACTTTTCTTCCAGAAATTTTCTGAGGTCAGATTAACAGGATTCTCAATCAGGCGACATGTTGGATTATCGCGGTCCCAGAAGGCCATGACTAGAATGTTTTATTGTGCATTCGTGTTTTCGTTTTAACAGTTGTTTCATCTAAGAATTTTCTTGTTATTTCCCTTATTGTAGTATATGACAGGTATTTGTCAGAGAATTTTACTGTATTATCTTAATTTTATTTTTTAGCTTCTGTGCAATAAATAAAATCTATATGTATGTGGCGGATTCATAATGCTGAAACTACTTTTTTGAGTTTTTCGCCACTAGGGCCCCTATTCTTCAAATGATAGAAATTCTGCTCCCACGGAGTCAAATTCTCTCGCTACTATGCATCTCATTGGTACAAATCTTCGGTTTAAATCGGTTTCTCTCACTTTTGCCCGATATTGATCGAGAGTAATCCTCTTAGTAAAGACCAATAGAATTACTTTCTATGAATATCGGGCAAAAGTGAGAGAAACCGATTTGAGCCGAAGATTTGGATCAATGAAAAGCACAGTAGCCAGAGAATTCGACTCCCTGGGAGCAGAATTTTTATCAGTTCGAGAATAGGGCCACAGTTGAGTTTCTGCTGAAACGTCAGATAAATACTTTATTTCTAGTTAGGATTTGAGTTTTTAGGAATAGTTTTTTACATATTTTTTAAGAAATTTTGTTCTGAGTGGCGAAAACCCCAAAAAAGTAGTTTCAACTTCTGTGTAATAATCATCTTAAAATTGACAATGTGTCTAAGACCACTTAACGTCATTTAATTTAACTTAACCTAATTTAACCTAAAAGTTGCGTCAATAATATTTAATGATCGCGTTCATACAGCGTCATCATCACTAACTTAATTTAGTTAAAGAGATGACCATTTTTTATCTTTCCTTAAATTTCCTTAAGTAAAATCAAGAGTGCGCGAAAAAAAAAACGAACGAAAACACAGCAATTTAAGAGAGCTCTACATACATATAAATATACTAAATTTTTCTTAGTTATTAAGTTAAGATAAATTAAATAACGTTCAGTGCTGTTGAAATCCTCTTTTATTTCATCGGTTAAACTTGACAACATATCTACGAAATTCTTAGGTGCAATTTATATTCTTTTCTGAATATTAACAAAAGAAATGTGTATTTAACTAGCGTCCTATCTGCTTTTTATTAAAACTTTTTTTGATTAGAGAACAATTGTAAGCCCTCGCTTGGGTCCAAAATTACACAATAATATTGTATGATTTTTTCTGTCTTCCTGGATTTTTTTTATTAATTATTTGGGTATTTCGATCTTGATTTAATTGTTTGGCAAAATTTAGTAAGCGTTTTCTCAAAGCATGGTGGTGTATTGCCACTGTAACAAACAAATAATAATTAAATAATCATATGAATACCGTTTTAACAAGCAGGTGTAAGAGCAAAAGCTAATACATTGTTTCTAATAGATCCTTGTAATACTTATACAATCTACCCTATCCTGTGCATCCTGCTTGATTTCATAGTCGAACAAGAGTATGCTCCAAGCTCTTCAACTAATCATGTTAATTAAAGGTAATTATAGCTAATTACAGCATAATTTACACAGTTACGAATTTCTAGAAACGTTATTGTTATTATACAATGGTACATTGCATTGAAACTCCATGAGCAGCTAGTTGCCGAATCCCACTAAGAATTAAGAAATTGTCAGAAATTTTTGGTTGTAAACTTGATTTTTTTTCAATTGATTTATTATTAAATGTATATCTGTGACTTGGTTCGCAATGGGAGGATGTCCAAAAAACCTTTTATTAGGTGTTATTATGGATTATTCATTTTGAATAAACATAAACACAAATTGTTTTGTATAAATTTTCTGTAGCCCTATATAAGTGCTTTTAGATGACATATAGATCAGAAAAAAGGTTGATGGACAACCGCCCTTCATAACCCTCACAAAACCTAAATATATATTTATTTATAACATTTTAATTATTAGGGATAAATCAAAAACAAAACAAAAACTAGGTAACGAATACTCAGAGTTGTCAAGCTGCCTGATTTATCAGGACTGTTTAGATTTTTAGCAAAACACACCATTAAATTAAAATCGGATAAGATTTTTAGTAAATACTTAGGTACTAAGTAATGCTTCAGGAATATTAAAAAGTTTTTCACTTTAATGTACCTATCGAAAGTTGGTTTGCGTCTACTTAAACTGATAAAGGAGGGGGCACACTTAACATGGGACTTTGGTTGGCACAGTAACTGAACATAATTTTGGCATGTTGTAGATTTTGAGGTCTTGATCACACTTTAAATTGACCAAAAAAAATCGTACGACTAGTTGCCAAGATACAGGAGTTTATTTAATAAGCTAATAAATAAACCAAATGTAAATATTAGCACAAAAAATTGGTTTTGATGCAATATTGCTTTCCACAAGAGTATATGCGACTAAATAAAAATTAAGAGGGCTAACTGATGCACCAAAAAGTCATTTGATATACCGTGGAGCCTTGAGGAGTACCAAAAAGTTATTAATTAGTAAAGTATTATTTTTCTTTTTTGTATGGTACCAAGATAAAATATCAAAATGCAATGAAAAATAATATTTGTACCTGTTACACCATAACATTTTTTTCACTACGATGGTATTGTAAGCCAAAAACATTTTTTTACGCTAATATCACATTTCATTCACATTTCGTTTAGCACTATCAAATAAACCCCTGTATCTTCGAAGTCAGTCGTACGATTTTTTTTGGTCAATTTAAAGTATGATCAGGACCTCAACATCTACAACATACCGAAATTTGGTTCAATTCTTTAGACAACCAAAGTCCCATGTTAACTGTGCCCCCTCCTTTTTTAACTTTAAAGGTATTTTTAATTTTTTTTGGAGAAATTTTAATTTTTGTTTTTAATTAAACTAGGCTGCCCTGCTAAGAAAGAACAGCATAACTCCACTTTCTTCTTAATTGACTTTTTTTCATTTTCATAACTACTTGGACCCAATAAACATTTTAAAAACGGTTTGGGGTAAAAATTTAAATTTCAACCCTTATATTTTTTTACATAAATCTTATATGTCTCCTTTATTTTAAGAGCACAAGTAACAAAAAATAGCATATAATATCACACTTTGCACATGTGCTGTTTTTTCTTTAATCAATACCTTTAATTTCTTTGGTAACATATGCTCGAGTCCACTTTCCTGCTGGATATAAGCTCTTCTTCTCTAGGAATCCGCACATCTTTTCCTAAGCGCAAGTCACAGGCCACGCACGGGTTTTATTTGAAGACCACACGGGAAAAACAATCTAAGTCACAACTATTTTTTTGAGAAACATCAATTTTAAGTTTGAAAATATTATAAACTGACTAGTTTAATGGATTTTGAAACAAATTGAAGGTTTAATATCAAAGTTATAATAAGGCACCTTAAACAGAGATAGGTTTAATTTTTTTTTACAAATAAAATCTCAAAACATTTCCTAAATACAAAAAAAAAAATGGGGAAAACGGTCCAAGTCCAGTTTAAAGGGCAGTGCTCCTGTAAAATGGACAAAAAAACAATGAAGAAAATATTCAGTGGCGTGGCCAGCCTTGCAAAACGAAGGGGGCAAATATATGAGGGAGCGCATTATTAACAAAAACAACAGGGTTTCGAAGAGAATCCAAATTTATTATTGGCAATATAATATCTCGACATGGATCGGTATTTCATACAGCAATGTGGACTTAGATCGATTTGCCATAAAGCACCCACTTTTTAAATTACAATTTTTCGATACATTCAAGGGCTTCATGTTATAAAGTATTATAAAAAGTATAGTATCTTTGTTAATAAGATAATAATATTCCCATGATAACGTGATAATCAAGTTATTTCTATGAATATTCCCAAAAAGAATATTTTTGCCAGGATTTTGGTATGTTTGCTGAAAATATCACTATCTTGTGAAAAGAACGCGATTTACATGACTTATAATTATAATTTAGTTTAATGTCATCTATTGTAGGTAGATGGCACTGGAATCAATATGTTCTCTATGTAGCAAGTAATATTATTATAAATATAATACAGCAAAAAGTTATTTAGGTAATCTTTTGATAACTAATCCCATGTAGTACATTAACATAATGGTGATACATTGATATGCTTATATCCATAGGCTACTACATATTTGCACTTTAGTGGAAGACTAATGCAATATTCAATAGGGATGTATATATTTGCTATGTGGGATATTATAGTCAGTGCCTAGGTATATTACTATAATTCTTTAGAAAAACGTTCTGGACGTATTATAGTAATGTTTCGCGTCACGTTTCTATGAGCTAGAACGTAACTTTTGCCGGCATGTGTTAGTAATATTCCCAATGGTAAAATGTAACGTTTCTATCACATTCTTTGTTCTCTAAATATATGAATATTACATTACAGGAATGTTTAATTGTTATGTGGGATAGGACGGTTAACTCATTTTTCATTAAGATATGACTTAGATCGTTTTTCCTCTGTGGTCTTCATTTATCATTTGCTTTGCTTCCTTACTTTGTTGAAGTTTTTTGATATCCTGTGATACTTAAAAAAAAGCATACGTAACAATTAAGCGATGTATGCTCTTTTTATTTTTTAATAATATTATGAAAAATTGTAGAGTTTTTTGTAGTGCTTCTAACTGAAAATAAAAAAAAAATTGTATCACCTTTAGAAAAAAAGTTATAGGCGAAAAACCAATATAAAAATTTCGAAGCTCTTTTTCTCGAAAGTTAGAAAATGTGGCTTATGCTACTCTTTATTAGAAGGGCAGTAGGGGTATCTCTATCTCAAAAATATATAGTTCAAAGTTTATATATTTTTTTCTTGAATATGCACTTTACCGTTAGACATTTACCTTAAAAACTGGAGACCCAAAAAAATTCGCGCAACCCTGAATGAATTTTTGGAAAACCCTGTTGTATTTACTTTTTAGATTAAACTCTTAAGACAGCCAGCTATCATTTTCCCATAAACTTCTTCCGCGTTTAAAGTCCCCAGAATAGCAATGAAAACTGTAAGGCCGCAATATAATGCGAACTTTCGTAAAACTTAAAGTGAGCAATAGCAAAACAACGATATAATACAACTCTCTCTCAAAAACAACAATGCTCTTATAAAGTTATGTTCAACTTTCAGCTCTGGCAGTTTATGGGCGGTTAATCTATAAGATTGACAGGGATAGATTTTTAGAAATGAAGCATCCAGGATGAGAATTTGCATATCTCAGACAAAACATTTTATTAGGGTCTCAAATACATACGAGGGATTCAGAGAACAACCAAAAAAAAATATTTCCATCTCACCATCCCACACCCTCGAGGTGGTAGACAGCACTAATTATTTTTTTCTAAGTTTACCTAATCATTGAAATTCCACAGCTTATAAAATCACTCAATCTACAAGTTCACTTTAAGTTACTTACTGAGCTCTATTAGTTCAGATCTGACATCGTCAACAGGACTTTTTGACTTATATTTTCAACTTACAAACGAAATACGTGGAGAAAATGGGAAAGGAGCTGTATAGTAGAATATATAGCTGGCGTTGTTTTCGAATTTATGTCATTTAGTAGCAGGATTTATTTGTTATGAATAGGTATATTTGCACTTTAAAACACACATTTTTTGGTCAAAGCATCTGTGTATTTAGTCCGACGTCATCATCATCATAGGTAATCACTCGATACCGAGTATGATTTTTCTCTATTCTGTATCGTCGCTGTGTTTCTTTTGATGCGTTTTTTGATGAGTATGTAAGCCAATTCTCGAGCCGCACACCCTTCCACAGTCCTGGCACACCCAGTCTCTGGCAGCAGCCGGGTGTTGTTGGGCATCTGTTCTTCCATTCTGTCGCTCCTTTCTACGTTCTCTCTTTTCCGTCTCTAGTCTACGTCGTTGCTTTTCAAAAGTTTTGTGCTCCCTCATGGACTGTTCGGCGCCATGAAGCCCTATCGTTTTCTGTGGTCTCGAAGTTGTTTATATCGCTGTAACCCTTCATCATATTGCCTTTGAAAACGTCCTTGTACCTTTTTTGTTGACCTCCTTGATTTTTCTTTCCCTCCTTCAGTTGTCCATAAAATATCTGCTTTGGGAGACGTGTTTCGGGCATGCGAATAACGTGATCAGTCCAACGAAGCTGGTGCTTGAAGATTAGGACTTCTATACTAGTTGTTCTGGCTTCTTCTAAAACACTTATGTTTGTTCGTCGGTCTTGTCATTTGATTCTCAGAATTCGTCTTAAACAATTTTATTGATATTTTTCTAATCGTTTGATATGCTTTCTGTAGGTGGTCCACGTTTCGCATCCGTATGTTAGAGTTGGTACTATTACTGTGTTGTAGACACGAAGCTTGGTCTCCGCATTGACGTCGTGATTTTTGAAGACTCTCTCCGAAAGCCGTCCAAACGCTGCGCTACCACATTTTAGACGATGCTGTATTTCTGCGTTAATAGTTGCATTTAATGATAGGTGGCTCCTAAGGTAATGTTCCACGTTCTGCAGAGGATGGCCATTTATGGAAACGTTTGGAGCTTGGTTATTCGTACCTGGTTCTGGTTGGTGAAGAATTTGCGCTTTGGCAAGATTGACCTCTGTATCGGCCATAACGACGTTGTTGTCGGCGTACTGCAGTTCGATTACCGAGGTCGTTGAGACCTTAGTTTTTGCTCGAATTCTGCCTAGGTTAAGTCGGCTACCGTCGAATCTATATAGAATTTCCACTCCCGGCGGTAGATGTTCCTCAACAAGGTGAAGCATAGCACCTAAAAATATAGAGAATAGGGTGGGCGCAATAACACACCCTCGTTTAACGCCTGTCGTAATCTGGAATGACTCTCCTGGTCCATCGTTGCTTTAAATTAAACAATTTTTTTTTTGTGTGTTGTATTAGATTTCTCAAAGTTTTCATCTCGGTCATACTATGAAGTAGGTAGCCTCGGAAACTCTATTGGTTGTCATGACAACTTTATTGTGGGAAAAACGCTAAAAGTTAAACTCTATATATTATATGTATAGATAAATAACTAATTATTTGTTTTAGTCAACTAAATATATTTGAAAAATAAAAATTGTTTAAATTAACAATAAAATGCAAGAAATAAATAAAATTGTGAAGCTCAAAACAAAATTTTACAAACCTCTAAACAAGAATCGTCTGGGATTGTTCCTAGAATGGAAAGCTGCATTACCGCGTTGAATCGCGAGACCTACTTGTTGTTTAATGAAGAAATCTGCGTTTTTATTGTTTATTAATTTTGCTAATTTATTAACAGAAGATTTAGCTTCTTCTTCCAGGGTCCGAAAGTTTCCACGCTGAAGGGTACAAAAATGTACCCTTTGGCTTCTAGCTCTTCATTTTTTTTCATTTTTTGATTTTCTCCGACACGTGCAGCTTCTCCTGATTTTTTGGATGTTTTTTCGAGATAAGATAATGCAAAAGTATCTCTGCAAGTGGCGTCCCAAATTAGGGATTTTTCTCTGCACCAGGGAAACAAGGACAGACCATCCACTCGCTCTCCATCTCCCCTGCACATACCAGGAGGTTCAAGGACTGAGGGTATTCTTCCAGATACAACAGCCCTCCTGATAATGTTGTTGAGCAACCCATGGCGAAACGAACGACCGACACTTTTTTAGCAGCTTAAGGCATGGTGCCCATAAATGCCAATAACAGTTTTGACGCAAGTGCAGTAGTGCATCTCGCACAGAGGCTGACTTAAACGTAAAGAGATGGAAATACGAAAGGTGGAATCATCCAATAGATTCCTTAGTGCAGATGAAGGTAGAGCCTGTAGCCAGGCGTTGTTCTCGGGTTCTTGCAGAGCTAGAAGCCTAGCATGATCTTTGGGATCACTGGCTGAATTAAAAATTGCTTCGAATTTAGAACGGCAAATTATATTATCAAAATCTTTTTGGCGATTGGGATTATTGAACGGAATATTATTGGTACTAGAAATGGAAGTAAGATAATTTCGGATGATAAGATAGCTTTAAGAAGGTTGGAAGCATCATTAACTGAGCGAAGAAATTCCGAAAACCCAAGACTAAAAGCATCACGAATGCCGAGGCCTGCAGGCCGAGGAAGCAGTGTCACCTATATGGCAGTTGGTAATATTTTCTAACGTTATTTTTAGATTTTTATCAAAATCAGACAAAAGATTTGGGACCTTCCAGCAAGGAGCATAGCGAAGTAAATAGCTTATTCGGGTTACTGCGAAAGAATGTAGAATGAAGATAATAGGCAGAGTGCGAATCAATAAAACATAGTTTTTTTAATAGTTTGTTAAAAATATTGATTTTCGTTTCTAAAGAATTAAAAATAGAACGTGTAGAAAAAGGGCTTCTTACAAGTGTTAGGTCTTCTTTATCTAAGAAAGCTCAGGATTTTGTTCAACAAAATTAATAATATTCAATCTTTAGAAACAGAAGATACTTCACATTTTTTCAAATTTACTTGAAGGCCAGAAGAAGAACATTCTTTAACTTGTGAATAAAGTCTCGAGCAAATATATTTTGCTACAAGCCTGCGAAAAACATATACCAACTGCGATAGGGCGTATACTGCCATCTTTTTCGTTTAATGCACATAGTGACGCACTAAAAAAAAATGGAATTTGGAAGGGAATCAGTTAAAACAAAAACAACAAACATGCGATGTGTTACCTAGTTTCTCTTGAATTAGGTCTTTCAAATATTGCGGGCGAAGGGCGACTAAATCTCCAGACGATCCTGGTCTAAAGGAATTAATTAAATTTTTAATTTCGGAATTCGATTTAATGTATACAGACAGAATTATAATTTACTTTGAATATAGAGTTCTATATAAGCAGAAGACTTAACGCTATTCAAGTCAATGTGGGTCTACTGGCATTTTTTATTTCAATTTTTTGATACTATAGTATTCTGCTTAATATAGAAATCTATATTCAAAGTAAATTATAATTCTGTCTGTATACATTTCCCTTTTGTAGATGTGGTGGAAAAATTTATTCGCCCAGTCGATTTGCTATTTTAAAAAGAACATTCCAAATATATTTTCTGATTGAAATTCAAAGGAATTTATTTTCAAATTCGGAGGATTTCATTAAAACATTCCTCTGTAACTAGAGAGAGAACAGAGTTGTTCAAAACTTTTAGCCAATACCGATCTGCTGGTAAAAAACTTTTTGATAGTAGGGAAATTTTTATGATTCTGTAACCAAATATAATATAGGGTTCACGGTAATATATCCCACTAAGAAAAATTTTTTAAAAATTAACCTTTCTATTATTATTTATAAAATATTTTATCTACTGAAGGTCTCTAAAACTGAAAATATTTTTTTACTTAAATTAAAGGCAACCTTATTTTTATATTAAATTTTGCATAATACTAAAAATTCAGCAAAAATAATGTTTTACTTAAAGTCTTTATTAAACAATATCAAATTATGACTCGAGTAACGGACGTAGGCTGTTCTATAAAGAGGGCGGTAACCCATTTTGGAGTTGATAAAATAACAATAATACGATGGAAACTGCGCTGGACTGAAAATAACTCGACGAAACGGAAACTTGGATTAGGACAAAAACGATGGTAAACTTAATACCAATTATTTTAACTTAAAAAAGAACTAAAATAAATGATTAAGTATTTAATAGGATCACCAATTTTCTCTATTACAAGCTGCAATTGGAAAGATGGATCAGTACGACCAAAAGTAAGTTCTGAAGTGCAAGATGAGAGACTTATTGACCATCTCAGATCTTTCTCAACGTCGGTTGAAGAGCTAATGTAACATTATTTCCGATTTCTTTAGCAACGGTAAATAGAAGAGTAACGAAATCAGAAGTCTCTTGTCAAGTTGCTGTAAAGAAGCCTTTTCTAACAGAAGAACAAAAACAGGCAGAGTGATTTTTGCACTAAACAACGTTCTTCGTGACACTGACGAAAAAATTTTTCAATCATCTTCAAACAGCAGCAGAATTTTAGTTTATCGTCCACCAAATTCTAGATTTGAACCCGAATATACAAACCAAATTAAAAAAGCTGGACATTTTTCTGTAAACATGTGGGGCTAATTTAGTGCTAGAGGTTTGGGTTGTTTTGGAGAATCGAAGGAAGATTCAATAGTGAACGATATATTGAAATCCTTGAAAACGTTATGCTGCCATGTGTACAGGCTTTACATGAAAATAATGACTTCGTTTATCAGCAGGACAACTGTCCGGTACACACGGCTAATGTTGTTCGCCAATGGTTTCAGAATAATAATATAGAAACACTTCCTTGCAGCCAACAGCCCTGACCTTAACCCAATGGAAAATATATGGAGTCGAATCGTTAAAATAATATATTGGAGACCACGAAATGCTGAAAAGTTAAGCGATGCTATTTATCGCGCATTATTTTCAAAATATAACCTTTTCAATGCCCAGACGTTTGCAGCTTGGTGGTGATCTTATTAAATACTAAATTATTTATTTTAGTTCTTTTTAAAGTTAAAATAATTATTATTAAGTTTATCATCGTTTTTGTCCTAATCCAAGTTTCCTATTCGTCGAATTGTTTTCAATCCAGCGCTGTTTCCATCGCATTATTGTTATTTTATCAACTCCAAAATGGGTTACCGCCCTCTTCATAGAAACAGCCTTCGTCCGTTACTCGAGTGATAATTTGATATTGTTCAATAAAGACTTTACTAAAACATTATTTTTGCTGATTTTTTATGACAAATTGTCATACTTTTGAAGTTTTTAGGCATTTTAGCTGGTAGTCCGTATATATTATACACTTTTAGAAAGGTCAATTTTGTGACTGCATGTATGCGTTTTTTTTTTAAATCAAGTGAACTTACTTTATTTTTTACTTGCCAAAAAAACAAATTCGTTTTATAAATTAAATATTCTCATATGCAACAAATAACCGATTATCCTTGATTAATTTTGTCCTAAAAATCTCCCCATTTTTACCATTTTATTGACTCAATTTCGATTCCACAGAATTTTCGCTGCCAAAATACGTGAATATTTTAGTTTAAACTTTCTTTTTTGATTTGGAATATCCAAACCAAACGAACTAGCGAATTTTTTGTTTACTTGAATCATATAACAAGGTTTTTTTATGGGTAAACACACCATGTTTAGAGAGGAAGCCAAACCAACAGTTACCTAGTAGAAATGAAATTCTAATATTATAGTATGTTTTTTCTAATTGCTAAAGAATCTATATACTGACAAACATACTTATACAACGGTACAGTACTGCTATCTATATTACAACCCTTGAACTATGATTTTTTTATAAATTCGAGGAAATAAAAGCTAAAATTATCTGGGTGCTCAGGCTTTTAACAGAAGTGTTATGGCATAAGCATGTGCTCAAATTAATTTGTTTTCACATCAGAGCTTAGTCAAGCGGAAAATTACATATCCAAAAAATTATCTCAAACTTTTCACGCATACTATAATTTTTTAATAATATTGTTTAAAATATGACTCTTCATTTTTAATAGGTAATAAATTTAGAGGCTGAAAGGAAAAGAGCAAATTTTTGAAATATGTTGCCTATTATTATTTTGTTTTTTGACTGCATAATTTTTAGTTAATATTAGTTTTAACTGTTTTTTTTTTTATTTTATTTTATTTTCCATAAAAGCTTTTTTAAATTAATTTTTCTACGATTTACGCTTTTTAAAATTACGTATCAAATTTTGAAAATACCTCCTATTTGATGGTCATTAAGGGTATATTTTAATAAAGAACGTAGGCACGTGATATATCGCAAAAAGCTCTGGGTACCTATCGTCAGCTATCCAACCGGAATGTCGAAAGAGTTTTCTAACGAGATTTTACAATATCTTTTCCATTACTGTAAAATAAAAAACCCAATACTTACCTTAAGCAATTGCTTCATAGGGGTACTTCGATTTGCGGCAGCTCGCAGTTCTCCAGCCATAAAAATAATAAGTAACCGTACCTATAATAGAGAACTGCTTGGCAAGCAACTAGGTGCGTTAAAGTAACTTTACCGACTGGCGTGCGGGAAAGTGCACATTACCGTACTCATTTGAGTGCGGAAAGATGTACTTTACCGCACTTAAACAAAAAAAAAATATTGAAAGGAATAAACTCTCGGTTGCACACTTTTACAATGTATACTCTTTTTAAAATAAATAATCTTGAAAAAAAAATTTGATGAAATTTGTAAAATTATTATGTATTTTTTTTAATGGGTATAAGACGCTAGTATATAGGTAAAATTTTGTACCTAACACATGCGTAAAGTGCCTTTACCGCCCTTGACGGCTTGCCCGAACAAAATAACTATTAAGGCACTCAGTATTGTTTATCTTTGAAAGTAGGTCCTAGGATAATTATAGCATTTTTGCAATGTAAAATTATTATTCCTAAAAAAAATGTCTATTTTTTGTTAGTATTTTTAAAATTATATGTTTTTTTAAAAGGTAAAAAGTTCGAAGGTAAATTATTGTCCTAATACGTGCAAAAAGTACTGCCCTTGACGACTTTATTACTATCACAGTGTCGGAGGCTAACTAACATGTTACAGAATAGCTATTTGTGTATTAAGAGCGCAAAGTAATACTTTGCTGCTTAAGAAAAAAGTTTTGAAAGCGGTAAAGTTTTTGCGCTAGAATTACAGACAAGATTTTTTCTACCACCGAGCAAAAAGTAGTTGCAGTAGCGAGCGTTTTTTTTTACTTTGTCACTCCTTGGCGTAACGTTGCGCTAATTTCTTTTTGAAGCGCAAACATGGTACTTTTCGCTCGGTTGGAAAATGTATTTTTTTATTCCTGCCATGCTTCCCATGCTTATTTAAACTAAATCATTTTTAGAACATCACGACCGCAAAAAAATCCCTTTTATACATTTCTCGGAAAAACACCTTTGAAACACCCTTTTTACATCCCGATCTTTGAGTATAATCCCAACTTAGGAGCACCTTAAAGATCGTAATAAATATATAAGAAAACTGCATTTCGCGTATAGAAAAGAAGAAAAAAGGCACGTTTCGATCATATCAGGGTTTTATTTAAAGGGGAGGCCGGAAAAAATGGGTTAAATCCAACGGGCTGAATTTTAAAATGTGTATGCAGCATGCGTGTAGGCTATACAAGGATATTTTTGGCGTAAATCCTGCGAAATTGGTTAAATTTGCATGAAAATGGGCATACTTTTGAAAAAATCTTTGCGGATAAGCTTTTTAGACCCAACGTAAAATACATTATACTGTAGATAGAGAATAGGGATGTTTTGGAACGCTTAATATTTTGACAACTTTGACAACCGCTGTGGTAGTGTTTAACAACCACTACCACTACCACTCATTGATTTTACCAGAGTTTTTGGAACACATTAAAAACTGTCACTTGTAAAAAAATTTAGAGATGATAAAAAAAATGACCTTTAGCTATTGCGCAAACGCAGTAATTACCACAACCACTACGATGTCTAAAATAAGCATTCCAAAATATCCCTAACACCCCTACACATTCCGCAACTAATGTACGTGCCCGATCTGGCAGGCGCTAGGATGTTGTTCGCTTGAGAAAAATTTTTTAAAGCCAGCCCTGATTTCAGGATCTTTTAAGTTAACCATTCAAATTAAAAAAACTATATATATATATATACATAAAATGAAATTATCGCAAAAACGGAATTGTAAGGGTACTGTCGCCTTAACCGTTGTTTAACGTATAGGAAAGTTAGACAACCTTATAGGCAGAGCAGAGTTGACCAAAATCACCAATTTTTAATATCTACAACCTTACGGACAAAACTTGCTACTTGTTAAAAAAAAATCGAAAACACTTTAAAGAAACAATCTGTATTAAATAAAAAAGTGTGACTTACGCGATCCATAAGGTTGTATAACTTCTCTATATATTAAACAATGCCTAAACCTTTCCTTTAAACTCAGGCACTGACGACAGAACCGTATTAAGATACTCTTTTAGTTGAGTAGAATCAACAAAGCTAAGAAGACATCTTTTTTACCCCAACTCATGAAACCTTCAGTGAAAAAAACAAGTCTTAATTAATCAGCCCATTATCGATGGGTTCATTGAGTGGGGACGCTTAAATTCGAGTAAGTAGGTACCTATGTAATATAGAGCCATATTCCAAGCGTAATGCGGTCCTATATTGCCAATTTGAAACCAGTTATAAACTTCTGGCTACTTATATACCGTCATTTAGGTTTTAAACGTTAGATAGCTTTTGGTCGTCCCCAAAACTCCCGACGATACAACTAATGCTATTTGACACTGTTGACAATTGAACGTCATATATGGTCAAAGACTGCTGAAAACGCCGAAAACGTACGGACGGTTAACACAAGAACTTTGACATATGAAAGACATGCGCATTTGTGTTTTGGTGAGCTTCTATTAAATTCCGCGCCATTACCCAAGCGGGTTTTTCTGTTTGTTGGGTATTTTGAATCTCTTACATTTTCTCGGAACTTAATTAAGAAGTTATAAATTTTGTCTTGGATTGGAAAACTACAATAAACTAATTTTATCAAACACATGACAGTTTTGACTGCCAAATAACACACTAGTGTTTTATAATACGTAACTCACTAGTGAGTTATGGGTTATAACTCGTATTTAAAGTAGTATTCTATTTATTTATTTAAAAGCAGAATTAACATTGATACTGAAATTAAAGGAAAACGCTAACGATTTATTCGAATTTGAAGTCATTGTAAAATTCGTTGGTTCATTGGAACCAGACGCTCCCATATCGGTACAGCTGCTGATAGTGCTGGAAGACGCCGACGCATTAGAACCTTGTATTTCTTCTGTAATTCTTCTTCTAGGTATCCTTCTGCTACTGTCAAGGACTTCCATCCTCCGTGACGCTTCAAAGTAGTCATGTTAGGTCCTGCATTGGCCAAAAGAGTCGAATAGTCGAGCGAAGCATCGAGTATTTGGTCCAAAGCGAGGATGAGGCTAAGTTTTTTGGCAAATGTGAAAAATAAGCCAATACAACATTTTCATCGATATCTTTTATCTTCCGTGAATTCATCCAAGACTCAAACATTTTGAACTCGTGGCAAAATCTGCATAGCTGCTTTTTTTTTGGTTTTTAATTTTTATCGTTTTCCTCCATTATCTATACGTTTTTTTCTTCAAAAAAGCTTCCCTTTTCTGCAGGGAAAACTGACAAAAGTCAAAATTTATTTAAACATTTGCTAACAATGTATCATGCCCGTGGCAACTAAACAAACAACCTACTTTGACCAAAATATAAAAAAGTCACTGTCAAGTCATTCTGACATTTATAATTATTATCTAAAAAAAAAAAACGATTTCTTCCACTTGTTGGATAAAACATTGTATGCCACTCGTGTGTTATGTCTCCTAAGTCACTTGAGAGCCTGACGGCCTCGTGGTATTAATTTTTCTCGTGTTACTTATTTTCAACATAACACACTAGTACCATAAATAACTATTATTTTGAAAATTAAAAACAAAAAATAAAATAGGTGACGATTAATTAGTGGTCTATTAAAGCCCTATTGTCCAGTGCCTCACCGAAAACCTTAAATAATGTCGTCAAATTAGTTTGGTAAGCGTCCTTCATTTTACCAAAGATCCCTATCTGTCTTTGTTTAATGGTTTATTCAGTGGAGTTAACAAAGAGACGCGTGACTTGGGGTGAAATGGGTGGATAGGCTGAAGATAAAACGATTAAGAGTAAAGTATAGAAGTTGAGACAGAAATGGTTTGTTAAGTAAAATTTCATATCTGCAGACCGGGCACTAATTGGGCCAGTTAGTAAACTGTTTGGAAAACGATTTCGAGGGCTCGTTGTCTACCAAATTTGTGACTAAATTGGTGTCTAAGGACTTTACTTAGTTATCAGCGTTCAGGAAACTTATGAAATACGTCTCAAGAGATTAATTTGCTCTTTATAGTGTCTTTCGCACTGCCACATGCAGTTCACACTCCCTCATCCCTAAAACGTATCAAAATTTCTGGCTAAGGGGCTGTTTGTAAATTACACTACATTTCTTTTATTTTTACTTAAATTATTAAAAGGGTAGTTTTAGAGAGTTGGGGGTGGGTTTTTTGAATTGTACTTTCTGTAGTATAAGTTTGAACTTAACATGCAGTATGCTATGCACTTCACAATTTTCTGTGTATTAAACATTACATGGTGCATAAGTTTTTATAGTTATCGTGCATATTTTTTCGATAAATTTTTACAGTGTAAGGCCGTTTTAATATATCAAAAGTGCACATTTAAAATAGAAATGCAAACAGCACCAGATGGGCCTGGCCATTTAGCAAAGAATTTATCTTTTTCCTCTTTTCTTATCTAACTGAAATACGGGAAAAATGTATTTTTCGCTTGGAACGCTCCAAAAAGGGTGATATATCGTTTAATATATTGTTGGGTTTAGGTCGCACATTTTTTAATACATATTGTTATGGTATTTACTTATTTTATTTAGAGAACCAAACTCGTTGAAGATATTTCATCAAATGGAAAATAGTTGATTGAAAGTTTGAGACAATGATGAATTTGAAATTAACTCGGACTTCTATTGTCTGTATTTTATTTATACACGACGTTTCGGTCAGTACAATCTCCGATCGTCTTCAGGTGCAAACTACTAGTAGTAGTAGTACCAAAAATGCCATTTTTTTATACATTTTCTATGCTGCTGACAATGAATTGCAGGCAAAAATTTTTACAGTTAAAGTTTGTCGAAGGATACGTTCGGCACTGAAAGATTTTTTGTCACCAAAAAATACTTTTCCCCAAATTTAGAATAACTTTGGATTTATTTCGAATAAGAAAAATTTGCTTGCTAATGGTCGACGAGATGATATCCAAAAAAACATTTTTTTCTGAAAAAAAAATCTGTCAGTTCAAACCGTTTTCAATGTATCGCAAAGCTTATTCATTATTATCTCATAAAAAATGATTTGTTTCACTTGTTGGATAAAACATTGTATGCCACTCGTATGTTATGTTTCCTAAGTCACTTGAGAATTAAAGAAAAATGATTAATAAACTTTGTAGTTACAAACTAATCATCATCATCATCATCATCATCATCATCATAGGCAATCACTCGATACCGAGTATGATTTTCCTCTATTATGTATCGTCGCTATCAATTCTCGAGCCGCACACCCTTCCACAGTCCTAGCACACCCAGTCTCCGGTAGCAGCGTGGTGTCGCTCCTTTCTACGTTCTCTCTTTTCCGTCTCTAGTCTACGTCGTTGCTTTTCAAAAGTTTGTGCTTCCTCATGGACTGTTCGGCGCCATGAAGCCCTAACGTTTGCCGTGGTCTCGAAGTTGTTTATATCGAGTTAACCCTTCATCATACTGCCTTGAGAACGTCCTTGCACCTTTTTTGTTGACCTCCTTGATTTCTCTTTCCCTCCTTCAGTTGTCCATAAAATATCTGCTTTGGGAGACGTGTTTCGGGCATGCAGATAATGTGACCAGTCCAACGAAGCTGGTGCTTGAACATTAGGGCTTCTATACTAGTTATTCTGGCTTCTTCTAAAACAATTATGTTGGTTCGTCTTAAAAGTTTGTCTTAAACAACTTGCCTTCTGTAGGTGGTCCACGTTTCGCATCCGTATGTTAGAGTTGGTATTATAACTACGTTGTAGACACGAAGCTTGGTCTCCGCATTTATGTCGTGATTGTTAAAAACTCTCTCCGAAAGCCGTCCGAACGTTGCGCTAGCACATTTTAGGCGATGCTGTGTTTCTGCGTCAATAGTTGCATTTGATGATAGGTGGCTCCCAAGGTATGGATAATGTTCCACGTACTGCAGAGGATGGCCATTTATGGAAATGTTTGGCAAGATTGACCTCTAGGCCAATGCTTTTGTAGGCTGGGTTAAATTCGTTGATTACCAGCTGTAGACCTTCCTCTGTATCGGCCATAACGACGTTGTCTTCGGCGTACTGCAGTTCGATTACCGAGGTCGTTGTTGTCGTCGTCAGTTTTTGCTCGCAGTCTGCCTAGGTTAAGTAGGCCACCGTCGAATCTATATAGAATTTCCACTTCCGGCGGTAGATGTTCCTCAACAAGGTGAAGCATGGCACCTAAAAATATAGAGATTAGGGTGGGCGCAATAACACACCCTTGTTTAATGCCTGTCGTAACCTGGAATGACTCTCCTCGTCCATCGTTGCTCAGGACTGTTGCATTCATATTGTCGTGTAGTAGTCTAAGAATTTGAATATATTTTTGAGGGCATCCAGTATTTTTCATAGAGCTTCTCTGTGGAACGAGTCAAATGCTTTGACTAGGTCTATGAAGGCCATAAAGAGATGGCGATTTTGTTCTCTAGATTGCTCTTGCATTTGTCTGGCACTGAAGATCATGTCAGCTGTGCCTCGATTGGGCCTAAATCCACACTGTGTCTCTGGCAGATTTTGTTCAGCAGTCCGAATTAATCGGTTTGATAGTATCCGTGCAAGTATCTTTCCAACAACAGAAAGCAGAGATATACCTCTGTAGTTTCCACATTGGGCTTTGTCGCCTTTTTTGAAAATGGTAACTATAGAGGCGTCTCTGAGTTTGGCAGGAATGGTCTCAGTGGTCCATATTTTACTTATTAGAATGTGCATTTGGGAATTAAGTGCGGGACCCCCTTCCTTGTTTTAAAAACTAATAACATGCATGGATCTGGATAAAAGGGAAGAATATTCTTTAAATTATTTTTCCTCATAAAGTTGATTCGGCTTATCTTTTAATACAATTATTATTTCCCTCTTGCCTTCGTCCTTTGGTGTAATTTCGTCTTGGAAATTTCTGTGATCTATCAACTGGGAGATCCGTTTCCTTAATTTTGATTAATTCAAGTAATTAGACTCGGGGTTTAAATAAGAAATTTGTCTTTCCTGCGATCTCTTTCTCTCGTTTTAGGAAGAAAATGTCATTAACAATAAGCAATCTGTTTAAATATTAGGGACTTATTGAAATACGGCATGCGACTATTAGAATTACAAGTCAAAATTGACTTTAAATCGCTTTCGAAATGAGTGTTATTAGAGTATCGGCTTTGCGATCGGCGTTATTTATATCCTAAACATTTTTTCTTTGCTGTTTTTGGTTTTCTTTTCTATTTAATTTTTTTTATTCATTTTTTAAAAAACTATCCTTTACTAAGTACTACGGTTTAAGGAAAAGTTTGGTTTAAAGACTGTCATATACATAGGTATCTAATAGTATATTATACACAAAGTTGGGCTACAAACGACCAAAGGGAGGGATACAATTCGTCGAGGGATAAAAAGATACTTTAGTCCAGAGGTTTGTATATTACAGAAAAAAATCAAGAAAATTAAGGCAATCTGTCAAAAACAAAATGTCGGGTGGTAGACAATTGGACTATATTCAAAAATTGTGCGAAAGATTTGGTTGCCAAGGTATTTGTGGTGTAACAAATGCAAGGCGAAAACAAAGCTTAGATGACAACTAATTTTTTTTGCTAAACCTAAAAATGGACATTGCAGCTGTTGCTGAAGTGGTAGTAAATGAACTTTTGCCAGAAAAGTCTCGGAATATCTACGAACAACAGTTCAAGAAGTTTAAAGAATGGTGCAATCTCAAAATTTCAAAACAAGGAGCTGAGTGATTCTTTGGTTATAACTTCGCCCATTGCAGTGAAGTTATTATAGACATTAACGTTAATAACAAATATTGCAACAAGTAGGTATTATTTATGTAGGTAATATTGGTCTAGATTTAATATTGTGTCATTTTTTATTATTATATTGTTTTTAATAAAAAAACACTTGTTATGTCACTTTTTACTTTAGTCCCTCAGAAACTAAAGTAGCACTTTAGTCCCTGAAGTGCGAAAAAATTAATTCTATCGAACACATGACAGTTATCACTGTCATTACTAATATCATTTTAGACAAGTAAACTATTACAAGCAGAATTCACATTGATATTGAAATTAAATCATCAACAGGTACTCGTCGGGAGCTTCGTTCAAAAACTTCTCTATTTCAGGACGTTCTAATGTCTTGGACTTCTTTGGTTTGTATCGCTGTGATTTGTTTTCCAAAGAGCTCATTAGTTTGCCATATTTTGAAATGTCGATTTTTTTATAAAGGTGAATAGTCGAGCGAAGCATCGAGTATTTGGTCCAAAGCGACGATGGGGCTAATTTTTTTTGCAAATGTAAAAAATAAGCCAATAGAAAATTTTCATCGATACCTTTTATCTTCCGCGAATTCATCCAAGACTCAAACATTTTGAACTCCTTGTCGTGAGCATCTCTGCTGCTGCTTCTTCCGCTTCAGAAACGTAATTTTCATCGGTTTTCTCCATTTTCTATACGTTTTCCTCTTCAAAAAAGCTTCCCTTTTCTGCAGGGGAAACTGGCAAGTGTCAAAATTTATTTAAACATTTGCTAACAATGTATCATGCCCGTAGCAACCAAACAAACGACCTACTTTGACCTAAATGTAAAAAAGTCACTGTCAAGTCATTCTGACATTTATAGGGTACTGAGATGCAAGTAGCTTTTATTTGATCACAAAGCTTATTAATTATTATATCATAAAAAAACGATTTCTTCCACTTGGTGAATAACACATTGTCTGCCACTCGTGTGTTATGTTTCCTAAGTCACTTGAGAATTTCTCGCGTGATTTATTTTTAACATAACACACTAGTACCATAAATAACGATTAAGTCAAATCATACTGCAATTGATAAGATATTTTTACTGGGGAGAACGTCAATTTTTTTTTCCAAGTTCAAATAATCAAAAAATTCCATGGCTACCTATGGTTTTATATGTTAAAAGTTTTAAAGGTTTGTTTGCACAAAAAAATAAGCTTAATAAAACACATTCTTAAATTTAAAAAAAAAGGTTTTTCGCAAAAACTGCTTACAAAAATTATTTACTGGAACAGTATTAAGAAACTAAATTTTAATATATTAGCAAATAAGTCCTGACAAACAATTAGTTAATGTAAACTTGTATTTAAAAATAGTCAGATTTTTTGTAAGGGTGAGATTTTTTGACGGTTTTTGAAGAATCGCCACCGGAATGTCGTATTTCGAGTAAAATCATCATATATTGTAGACCACCACCAAGAGCTGCTTTATCTACTTTAAATTTTAAAACAATCAGGATTTTGTTAACTATTTTTTTAATGTAAATTTTACTTATCAAAAAATCAAGTTCTATACTATTTTCTGCTTTAATTGGTTGTTCTAGCCCGTTCTTATACGTATAGTATCTCACTTTTAGTTGTTTCAAGGAGATCACTAATAAAAAAAAGCTTTTTACATATGAGGTTAAAGTTAACTCGAAGTAATTAAATTAAGAAAAATTCGGTTTGCCCTAAATGTGCTAGAGCTCGGTAAAAAATCGTGCTGTAAAAAATTTTTGGTTATATTTTTGCGATGCACACCATTAATACCTGTGCTGTTTAGCTAGCAAGCATGCCATTACAGCGCAAACCTAACCACCTGCGTCTAAATAATTTAGGGTACATAAAAGTTACAGCGCAAGCAAAAAAATTTTTGGTTTGTTAGGGATTCGCCTTTTTCAAATGTATATTTTTTGCCTCATTTTGGTTTTGCTTTGGTGGTATTGCGCGGTAAAAGTATTTCGCGGTAAATTCTTGCGCGCTAGGGGCCAGAAAAGTAACGTGTGGTTTTAGCAATTTTACTAAATTTTGATAGAAGTTCAAAGATTTTTTGCAGAAGTCGTAATCAATAATAATAAAATAACTAAGACTTCAAAATATTTGTTACCTAATGTAAGAGGCTTTTGTTTATTTAAGAAGGTGGGGTTCCCATGCAAACGTCAGCGAGCGAAATATCAGTTAAGTTTGTTTTGACAGTTTTTAATTATTCCTTTGTAAATAGTACATTATAAACCTAGGGACTAAAGTGCTACTTTTAATCACCCGGCGAAAGTTTTTTTAGCCCGGCCGTAGGAAGGGCTACAATTCGCTAAGGGATTAAAAGACACTTTAGTCCCAAGGTTTATATAATATTTTATGCACTTTAGGAACATATTATTGTTAAAATCACGTTATTTCTACGCCAAATGGTTCGTCGACTACAAAAAAGGGTGCTAAGAATGAAATCTTCGCCAAGAGCAAGTGCTATTCGACTTGACTTGCGATCAATTTAATTATAATTTTTCAGTGATTAAAAGTGCCACTTTAGTCCATAAAAAGAGGGATTAAACGTACATATTGAATCTCTAAAGTGAATAAAATATATGAATTAAAAATTTCAATTTTCGTTTCTCATTAGCGTGAAAAAGATCTATATTGGCTTGCGCAAATTTAGGATTAAAAAGGGATACAAAAATCTGAGTATGTTACCCAATTAATAGAGCATTTTTATTTAAAACGTTACCGCCAATCTCCTTTTCCGACATACTGGGAAAACCTGTGTTTTTCCTTTGCGAAACCACCTATATGATTATAGTTTATCCAAAATTTCAAGTTTTACTCAAGTTTAAAGAAAATCCCGCTTAATTATGGTCCTAAACCTTAATCCATGTTACTGCACTTTATGTTTTTACAAGAAAATGCCACAAAAAATTGAATTTGCACTGTTTTTTAAAATCTTGAAAATTGAAATCCGTAAACATATTGGTCATCCCTTGAAATTTTTGACTTTTTAGATGTAAATTAATTCAGCTCTGACTACTGCTGTGTTTTTAAATAATATTTTTCAAAATGTAAAAATCCGATTTTAAAACTTCCACAAATAAAGTCACGTCATAACACTAGTACGGCATTAAATCTGGCTGCTGCGCCTGGGTATCTGTCAACAGTGTCAAAATACTGCCGGGTCATAATAAGTAATAGGGACTTATCGGTACATAAAGTCGGCATAGCCTGACTCGGCACTATTTCTGACGGTTCCGCACGAAGGCTGAAGGGTTTCTGACATTTTTGTCATGTAAACATGTCATCTAAACATGCTCATATTGTGCCATTCTTGAAGTTGACAAATTAAAGTTAATGTCGCCCTTTATTAAAGGCAGGTACGAACATTATAAAATTCTACATTATTTTGGTAGCAAAGATGACATATTTAGACAACAACAATGTCAGGATCCTTTTAAACATTGTGCGGAATTGTCAAAAATAGTGTCATCTTTATTAAAATCAGGCTATGCCGACTTTATGTACCGATAAGTCCCTAATAAGTCCCTATTATTTTACGAAAATAGTTAGCATTATTTTATATTAGACGATAAAAAATTTCGTTTGCATTTATTTTACTGTTTTTTTGCTGGAAACCGAACTCACACACAACGTACATGCTCGTACAAAAGCTCGGGAAAACAATCTGAAATTTTTTGCGCAAAGATTTTTGCGAGCTTTTCTTTAACCATTTTGTTCGGGTAAATATTCGAGCAAATGTTCGGGAAAATTTTTGCAATCTTTTTAGGAAACATATTTTTAAAGATGAGAATAAATTTTTTTTTATCTCACTGATCTCAATTCTCTAAAAAAATGGAACACCAAAAAGACTTTTTAAATTTTTATCAAGAAAAGCCGACGGCAGGCGAAACATTATTATTGGCCGTCGGAGGTACTAAATAAGATTGTAATTTTTGTCACATGCTTTATTAATAGTTTATCGTGGAGGTTAAAAAAACATATTCTCGTCTCTCACTTTTTTGGTTTTGTTTCATTTAAAAAAAAGCGGAAAAATCATCGATGTTAATACGTCGATGGGAAAAATCCTTTGAAGTAATTACTTTTTAAAATACAGGCGTATAGTTTTAGGGGACTCTTATAGAGAGTAGTTTTTTTAGAACCTTGGGGGGGGGGTGAGGTTTAAAAAAAGTCGGAACGCAGTGATGTCAATCGCTGCGTAAACCAATTTAACTCTGCTCTAAAGTAATTTTTAATTATTTTTTAACTACCAACAATATAAAGATTGTGTTGGTAGTTATTTTATTAAAGATTCGGAAAAATTAGGCTTCCCGGTTTGGGTCGGGTATGTTTATTAGTTTCGATTCGGTGTTATATAACGCCGTTGATGGTGTTTACTTACAAGCAATTTTGGTAAGGGGCGTAAAAAATGGCATTTTACGGAAAGTGGTCCGGGAAAAAAATGTGTTTTTACGTTATTGAATTATAAAGCTCAGTAATTCGGAAGTGAAAAGTTGGGTCATATTTTTTTATAACTTTTATAAAATAAAACAAAATAAACAAATTAAAACGAATTCAGACATAGTTTTTTGTTTTGCGTCAGAGAGCGCTTTACGAAAATCTTTGTTCTAAAACTTTGATAAAAAAAATTGCGTTGCCCTTGTTTGTTGTCACGTAAAACTTGACCAAAATCCCCTCTCACTTCTCTACGGTTTGTACCTTCTTCTCACCCTAAGCACCGTAATATTCTTTTCCTATGAAAGTAACCAAATCTGCACTCTATAACTCATCAAAAAATTTTATGCTTCACACGCATATCAATTTTATTTTCGTCTCTAGAGACGAAAATGTTTTCTTCTCTAGTGACGAAAATGAATGACAACAAACCATCCAAACAATGTAGGTATCTAGTAGGCTATGATTTGTAGAAGGGTCGGAAATAGACCGAAACCATTTTCGTCCCTAGAGAAGAAAATACTTTCTTCTTTTGAGGTAAAAAAAAACAATAACAATAAAAAATACGAATTAAATCCTAAAGTGGTCGTAGGACAAATACCGTAAACAACTCGATAGAACATAACTTTCTTACACGTGTTGTTTCACTCGGCTAGCGCCTCGTTCACAACATTCACACTCGTGTGAAATATGTCACTTTCTTCTCTCGTTATGTAATATACTATTTTACATTTCACGGTCAATAATCCAATGCCGTTTTTTTTGACAACCCCCCAGTTACAAATAAACTGACACATCTTCTATGTAAGAATACTGAGGAATAAGCATTTTTAACCATTATGACAAATTTTAGTTATCTAAGAGTAAATCTTACAGGGATTTACACGCTCAAAAAGTCTCACTCACTTTATTTAAACGGCTTACATTTGTTCATGTTTGTCCAGGCGGCGGTAAAGGATTAACTTAATCCTGCGTCATTTTTACAATGTTCTTCCCATTATCGCCGAAGCTTGTGAAAATGTAAGGAAAAATGCCAGCAATTTTCCAAACGATTTGACACTAGATTTTTGTGTCTTATGCTCGTATCCACCAACGCAAAAATTCCCCAATTAGGTTTTAATTGTGATCAGCTACCAGTTTAGATTAGATTATATTGGATTATATTAGTGTTAATCATGATTAAAGTTGGTGAATATGGACATTAGTTGTTGACAAGTCTTTCTCCTGAAAAAGTTTAGATGTATTTAAATAAGGAAAGAGGTATTATTTTTTAAAAAATGATCGAGGCATATTGGACTAGTATTTTATACCGTTTCATCCTTATTATGAATTATCAGGAAGTCATATAGGATTATACCTGGTGGTTAAAGATATATACCCCGCTTTGCGTCGTTTGGGCAATGGTCAGTCGCGATCAAAGTTATTACCTATAGTTTTGCTAAGTTGATCCTTAGGACCTTCTCTATTTTTTTGGGAAGGAAGAAAAACGACTGACATACATAATTAGCACTAAATTTATGCTTATCAAATGAGTAACTGGGCAAAAAAATTTGCAATATTTTTTGTTACAGGTTCAACTCTCTGTAGTTAGTCTTTAAAAAGATAGGGGGCGTTGAAGTTACGAAAAATCAGTTTAACGACTATATGACAGTCTGTCAGATACTTTTGGCAATTTTCGTGCCGACAGACCGGATAATTTGTGTAGCGCACGTCACAAGCTTTAATTTGATACTTAATTGATTTGTTCTGCTCTTACTCTAAATAATAATAGATAATCCACAACACGCGTCTTCATGCATGCCCAGAAACCGGTTCTCAAAGAATTTTACCGACTTTCAGTCGCTGTAACTCAGATACTGTTTATTTAATTATAAACAGTATACATATTTTTATAGGATTTTTCCGAGATCCACAACTTTCTCATTTAGAGTTTTTTTTAAATCACTTTTTGTTGGTCAAAATACGTTAAAAGTGATTTTTTTGTAACTTTTTGGAAACTAACTACAGTAAGTTGAGCACTTGAACAAAAATGGTGAAAATTTCAGTCCGAATATTTTGGTTGCTGGCCTCCATGTCGGAGGTATTGCTCCGACATATAGAAACGGAGAAAAGTCAACAAAAAAGTTTTTTCAAAATGGCGAATGGTTCCCGAGGAGTGGAGAAAACACAAACTTGGGGATCTTACTTTTGGACCCACGTCAACAACATATAAAAATTTTAGCCTCCACGAACTTGGAAGGGAATCTGACAAAACTGCAGTATAATTTGCGGTTTTTATTAACAATCTTGACGTGTGTCAAAATTATTTTTTTTATTTTTTTAGTAACGACTCCGGCTTAGGGAAAACTAGCAACTCACGGTAGTTGCACACTCCCGTGCATAAAGTTCCAACATATCTCGCCCAACAATATTCAAAACGTCGTAAAAATTCTACCTTAAGTGGCAAAAAAGTGAAATATTTTAAAAAGTGACCCAATAACAAAGTATTTAACTAGTGTGTTAACGTAGATGTATTTTTACTTCCCTTGCTAAAGGGAAGTAATGTAATCATCGAAAAATCGCAATTCGAGATTTTCATGATCCTCCACGAATTTTGAGGTTTCGAATAGTGATAAGCCCGAATCCAGACGCCGTCGCTCTGTCTGTCGGTCTGTCTGTCGCCTACTTTGTAGCCACTCTAACTCAAAAACTCCTTCACTAATCATAACAAAATTTTACATAGTGATTACTTTTGTTGACGCGTAGACCCCTATTGTTTTTGAGCATTCTCCTAGTAGACCCTTCGGAGCTAACCCCAAAAAACTTCATCCCTAAAAAAAAAATATTTGTTTTCTTACCTTGTGATACATCCTTGGGAAGCTTATAAAAATTGTAGTTGAATGGCGCCAAAATTTTTGACTAAGTATATATATATCACATAAAAAATGCAAAAAACAATTGAAAAATTCAATTTTCTGTGCCATATATCTCGAGTTATGAAACGAAATGTTAAATAAAAAGTAGTTTAGGATAAGATCCAGGTCACACCCCATTGTCTTGTCAAATTCCATACAAATCGGTTTAGCCGTTATTGCGTGAATTATGGACAAAAATCTTACGTATACAAGAATATATATATATATATATATATATATCACATGTAAAACGAAATGTTTTTAGAAACAATAAAGTCTGAATCTATATATATATATATATATATATATATATATATATACAGCACATATAAAATGTATTGGAAAAGTCCGTGCACCCTAGAAAAGTCTGGATACACCCTGGAGAAGTCTGGAAAGACTCTGGAAAAGTCTGGAGAAGTCTGAAAAGACTCTGGAAAAGTCTGGAAAGACCCTGAAAAAGTCTGGATACACTCTGGAAAGACCCTGGAAAAGTCTGGATAAACTCGGGAAAAGTCTGGCGAAGTCTGTAAAGACTCTGTAAAAGTCTGGAAAGACCCTGTAAAAGTCTGTATACACTCTGGAAAGTCTGGAAAGACCCTGGAAAAGTCTGGATAAACTCTGGAAAAGTCTGGAAAGACCCTGGAAAAGTCTGGATACACTCTGGAAAAGTCTGACAAGACCCCGGAAAAGTCTGGAAACACTCTGGAAAAGTCTGAAAAGACTCTGGTAAAGTCTGGATACACTCTGGAAAAGTCTGGAGAAGTCTGAAAAGACTCTGGAAAAGTCTGGAAAGACCCTGAAAAAGTCTGGATACACTCTGGAAAGACCCTGGAAAAGTCTGGGTAAACTCTGGAAAAGTTTAAAAAGACCCTGGAAAAGTCTGGATACACTCTGGAAAAGTCTGGAAAGACTCTGTAAAAGTCTGAAAAGATCCTGGAAAAGTCTGTATACACTCTGGAAAGTCTGGAAAGACCCTGGAAAAGTCTGGATAAACTCTGGAAAAGTCTGGAAAGACCCTGTAAAAGTCTTGATACACTCTGGAAAAGTCTTGATACACTCTGGAAAAGTCTGGAAAGACCCTGGAAAAGTCTAGAAACACTCTGGAAAAGTCTGGATATACTCTGGAAAAGTCTGTATATCTAAATTTAACCCATGTATATATGAGTAGCGGTTTTTTATATAATATATGTTTTTCTGAGCGAAGGAAGTTTTGGAGTAAATCTTTACTCGATTTATTTATTTTTATTTTGTTTGTTTGACCAAAAAAAGTTTTGATATAGCCGTATTCTTATTTGTTTTATTTTTATCACGTTCCCACCTATTTTCCAACTCTCCATCCGTCCCGTCTTCCATAAAGGTCTATTATCCATGGATTTGCCATATCGTCGCCACAGGGATTTCCCTGTAATGCCCCTTTGGCGTAAAGATTAAGTGCCCTAGGATTATTGCTCTTGAGGTAAAAGGAACTTATGATAGCTGCCGGAGAGCTGACTTGACTGCAAGCTGAGTAGCTAAAATTACTAAAGCTGGTTCATGCTTAAATTCGTTTTCCGTAACTTTTCCTGTATCTTTTTCGTTTTTCAATTATATTATTATCTCGTGTATTCAGATGTTGGTGTTCACGCTCATTCTTTTTCCGTAACTTTTTCCTTAAGCTTTAAAAACGACCTAGAAAGTTAACTTTACAGAAAAAGAAACGGAAAAACGTGTAGCGCAAGTGCGACCGGAAAAAAAATTTTGACGTTTTTTTAGGCTCAAAATTGATTGTTTTTATTAAACATTTCGAGCAGTAGTTATTACAGAAATGGTTATTGAACATTTAACAGATTTGGTGAAAGCGCTTCCATTTGTGGGATAAGAAGAACTCCAAATTTTTGAAACAAAAGGCCTAAATCGCGCGTGCGCCTGTCATTAGTGTCAACATTAAAGACTAAGAGTTGAGTAAAAAAATTGTACCAGGATCCAGCATTTCACTTAACCAAAAAGAAAACTTTGAGGTTAAAGGAAAAATTTCAGGAAAACAAAAAGGAATTTAACCATAAACCAGCCTTAACATCTATATAGCTTGAGAGAACTTGGTTCTTCAGCTAGCTGAATAAACAAAGCGTTTCAAAAATTTTTGATTAAATTAAATGATTATGAATTTACTTGTTAGTTCTGTGTCCGCACTGATGTTTATTAATTTTGTTTGTAAATTCTAAAACTAGTGTTTCTACACATACAAAGTAAATAGAAATACACAAAGTTAAAAAATTTAACAAGCTACATTGTCAGAAAGGGTTTAGTTTTCTTTTTATAAAAAAAAGTTCATGCGATGGCCGGGAATCGAACCCGGATCAACTGCTTGGAAGGCAACTATGCTGACCATTACACCACCATCGCAACTTGGTAATTTATTAGATAATATCGTTCACTTCTTAAATCCAACCCACTTGTTTGTGCGAGATAGCCTAAAAATAGCATTTATTTCATCTACTTCCACTTTACTCGCAAGATTATGAATGTGTTAGCTTATATCCTCGTTGATATTATGTACATTGATGTAGAACTTTCACATTTTGCAAATTTCAAATATGAAGATTGACAATAACTGATAATACTTTTTCATAATATCACATACCTATGTCCGGTAATTATGCAGTATACGGTTTTCTGCCATTTTTGATTTTTTATGAAAAATTCTATATGGGGGCACCTACTAGGGTCCCTACGACCCTAATCCGCCTGCGCCCGATATTTTTTTTAAAAGAAAAAAGGGTGCCCGGGGGTGTTGTAATGTGTTTTTTTGATTGTTTTGGGTTGGGTTGGATTAGGTTGGATTGGACTGTGTTGGATTGGGTTGTTTTAATGAAAAAAAAAAAATAAAAAAACAAAAAAAAATAAAAAAAAACAACCGGCGCAGGGGTCCTAGGGATCCTAGTAGGTGCCCCCATAAAGAATTTTTCATCAAAAATCGAAAATGGCAGAAAAACGTATACTGCATAATTACCCTATCTCCCTATTTACAAGATCCCCACGCGACCTTTGCCTTCATCAAAAACATGATTTTAGTAATCTTCAGATAACAAAAGCATGGCTTTTTTGGTTACCGTTGATCACGGGTTTAAAAAAAGATTTCTGTCCATGTTTTACTCAAAATTAAAGAGAAATAGCGGAAAATAGTAATATTGAAAGAATCTAATTATTCTTGCCTAAAAATTAAGCCATTTCCGCCTGTTTTTACCAAGTATTTTCGAAAAAATCATTTAAAAACATCGTCAAAATATCACACTGTCAAAGATTAAAATGTCGCAACAATGAACGTCACCGAGTAAAAAGGCACATCGCCATGGAAAGTATTGTTATTTCATTTACCAGCCCCCTTGATTTATAGTATAAAGATAGTGTGTTGCGAGAAGTGCTCTTCGTTCTAGATTTTTAAAAGTTTTTGATAAAGGTACTAAAAAAGATAGTGTTAACAACTCGAGGCTAAACTGTGCTTTTTTTACTCGCGTTTTTAAATACCTCGCTTGTAAAAAAAGCAATATTTTAGCCACTAGTTGTGAAATAGTAGTTTTCACAACTGGTGGCTAAAATAGTGCTTTTTTTCACAAGCGTTGGTTTAAATAACGAGCGCAGCGAGGTATTTAAAAACGCGAGTAAAAAAGCACAGTTTAGCCGCGAGTTGTTAACACTATTTTTTTAATACCTTTATCAAACAATCCAAGAAAAACAGGAAAATACTTTTAAAAAATCTCGAACTTCTCGCAACACACCATATTAACGTTATAAATCAAGGCGGCTGGTAAATGAAATAAGAATGGTTTCCATAGCAATATGCCCTTTTACGCGGTGACTTTCATTTTTGTGAAATTTTAATCTTTAATACTTTGATGTTTCGATGATGTTTTTAAATGATTTTTTCGTAAATATTTGGTGAAAAATTGCGGAAATTGCTTAATTTTTATGCAAGAATAATTTAATTTTTTCAATATTCCCATTTTCCGCTATTTCTCTTCAATTTTGGATAAAAAAGAGACAGAAAAGGTAACCAAAAAAGCCATGCTTTAGTTATCTGCAGACAGTTACTAAAATCATGTTTTTGATGAAGGTATAAAAAAAGTACTATTTGAGTTATAGCCTCGGTTATAGCGCATTACAATTTGACTGCTAAAGTGGCTACGACCTCATCTACCGTAATTTTTTTCGTTTTATGCATGCCACACCAACCTTTTACATATAGAAAAATTGTATAACTTATACGAGAATTTATATATGTCAAAGTTGTCAAATGTCATTTAAATTACGGTAGATGAGATCAGAACCTCCTTAGCAGTGAAATTTTATTGCGCTATATCTGAAAAAAAGAGGAATTAAAATAAGAAATCTGGCATGAACATTTGACATTTGTAATGACATTCCAGAAATTGACATAAAAGTCACTTTTGTATTTCCATTTTTTTTGTAGCTTGCATAATAACGGAGAAAAGTGGGGTTTACATTTATAAATAGAACACCCTGCTCAAAATTGGAAAAAAGTAATATTTCGTCGTCATAAAAATGTTACAAAAACATAACCTTACACATACGCTGGCCAAAAATTTGCCCATTAAATTAGAGGCTTATTTCGAAAATTTTAATGCAAAAATGGTATTTATACATGTAGGAATAATTTCACGGAATAAGGCCATATATGCATCCCAAACATTTCCATATTAAAAGGCCACCCTCATAAAATTTAATTAGTACAAAACACTTATGACTGTACAAATGAGGTGCTCTAAAAACAAATCTAAGCCATATCAGATGTCTAAAAGGTACAAATCCAATAAAATACACGATAGTGGGAGCATATCAAAAAAAGGTATTGTAGGTTCCTGTCCGGATTCAAACTATGCGTGTAATATTAACATAAGGTATTTTTGTAAAATTTTAAACTATTTAATGAGCACTTTAATTCTTTTTTTATTTATTGCTTTAATATACTTTCCAAAACTGGCCACGTTAATTTTATTCGACATACTTTCATTATTACCTAGTTTTATCAAAAACTCGCTTTTGGCCACTGTCTAAAAATTATAAATTTAAGGTATATTTGTTCCACATGTATTTAAATAACAATACAGCAAAACTTTTTTATATGTTGGTCACAAATGCCACACAAATATATGAAACACTCTACGTAAGTTGCCTTTTACCACTACTAATGAAAAACTACCCGTTTGCCAGCGATCGGTGGTGGCCCGCTCTAGTGCCCACCCCCTACAAGAATAGGGGTCCTTAAAAAAATATACCGTGTGACGGATGGCGGGCCTGTTGATTCCAAATCTGTAATTTAAATTTGCCTAACTCTAGTAGGTTTCGAGATTTTAATAAAACTGCAACCAAACAATTCTGATAACCAGCAAGAATAAATAAATAAAAAAATACAACGCACCGGTACCTATTTAAAAGACTTCCTTCAAAATGGCATTTTCGACCCGAAAAATAAGGAAGAAAATGACGCTTTGCCGGAGACAGGAAGGAAAGGAAAAAAAATTTCTCTCGGATAGCCGGGTGGAAAATTTTTCCTCCTCATACCGCATTTGAATGTATATTAAATGATATTTTTTATTTCTTTTTTTTTCCTTCCTCTACTACACCCGAGTTTCTTTGGAAAAATTCAAGTTCAGATAACCATTTTGGCAGGTGTCAGTGGACTGTTATAAAATACGGGGGTTGTGTTCGGCAAATGAATGTTTTTCAACAGAATAAAAAATATTGTTCTAATTTTTTAAACTATTACAAAAGGCAGTAGAAAATAGTATATTACATAACGAGAGAAGAAAGTGACATATTTCACACGAGCGTGAATGTTGTGAACGAGGCGCTAGCGGAGTGAAACAACACGCGAGTGTAAGAAAGTTCCTATCTATCGAGTTGTGTACGCTATTTTTCCTACGACCACTTTAGGATTTAATTCGTATTTTCTATTATGATTAAATTTTTTTCATTTTCATCTCAAGAGAAGAAAGTATTTTCTTCTCTAGGGTCGAAAATGGTTTCGGACTATTTCCGACGCTTCTACAAATCATAACCTACTAGATACCTACATTGTTTGGATGGTTTGCTGTCATTCATTTTCGTCACTAGAGAAGAAACATTTCCATCTCTAGAGACGAAAACTTTCTGAGGCGTTATAGAGTGCAGATTTGATTACTTTCATTTGTGGTCGTAGAAAAAATTAAATACAAGCCTCTAGAGTAAAATTTATTTCCTCCCTTGGTATGTAAATAACTATTACCATTCCCAGATAAAAACCCCTCATCTGAGGGCGATCGACAGTAGCCGACTCCCGTGCCCACCACAAATAAGAGCGCTTCAGCGATTGCCACGGGTCTTTTTATAATAATACAATAATATTGGAGGGGGGGGGTGGCCACAGGAGCGGGCGACCACCGATCGCTGGCCGACGGTCAGTTTTATGTTGGTGTAGTCTTAAGAATACCTTGAGTGAAATTTTTGTACCCAATGAAGGGGGTAGTTTGACTCTGGGCCACCGGTGTATAACAATAAGAAGTATAAGATCCGACAGCTTAAGTTATAAAACAAAATTCATTTCAAGTCAATAATTCCATTATTTCTGTGTTTGCTTATCGTGTTTCAAAACCAGTAAAATAAAAACAAAGCCTGGAAGGACAGTTTATTTCCATAAAAGCGAGCTATTTAACCCCTTACAAAAACCCTTAACTGGCACACACAGAGGCAGCGGGCAGGCCGTATTTAAACAATTCTCTTATCAAAAGACGAAATGGACTTTGGGCTGGCCAAAACCACGCTTTGCATATAAAGCAGTTTATGCAGGACCGTCCGGACAATATATTTTTTCAGATTGGAGAAATCGAGATGGAAAATGGACATTTACTTGGTAGTTATATTATTATGTCTGAATAACTTATAATAAAAACCATTAATCATCTGAATAATGTTTCAACAGGTACCTACTAAAACAAACAGTATATGTATAAGACTCTATACCCGAATCCATACGAAAAAATATCCAACGTTACTTTCCACAAAGTTCAACGGTGGGATTTACTAAAAGGGTTAGCCTATTTTAGACAGGTCCTAAGTTTACGTGAAATTGATGGTTTTAAGCATTCTATACCAACTTCCTTAAGTTTTGGACATAGTTTGATTTATAAGAATAATTTTATTATATTTAAATTAAGATTGACGTTATATATCACTCTTATCAAAACTGTCACAGAATCATTTCGATATGTAATCATAAAACAAGGATTAGATTAACTTTGTATTCATTTAAAAGGGGGTTTTTATAGATCGAAATTATAGAAAAACTTACAAATACAAACCCATCGCAGTCGCAAACCACAAAACGCAAAAATATTTCATCAATGGAGATCATGTAAACAAATGCGTTCACAAATAGTCATGTCGGCTCAAGAAACTGGACGGTGCACGGTTCTCTGGTAGAAGTACCGATGAAAACTGAAGCTTTGAGACTTTTGAGTTGTATCTTTCAGTGGAAAGTATTGTTAGATGATTAAGCTTTTAGATAAACTCAATGTTTTCATTTCAGTTTGTTGACTTTTTTTCATTGGGAACAGTTTTCGTGCATAATCAGTTAATGAACAACTTGGGATATTAAATAAGGTAAATTAATTCCTGTAAAACGGTTACTTAACGAAATTAACGAACTTATTACCAATTGCCATAAAACAATCCTTTCTGGGGGCTATAAATTTAGACAACCCCCCAGAGGTGGTCTAAAAAATCACCAACTTTATAACCTCAAACACAGATAATAAAGCTATTATGTGCCAAATTTTTGGTGTATTCACCATTTGCCATTTTGAAACCTGTCAAAAAAAATATATTTTTAAGGCATTTTCTCCTAAAATATGGTATATTTTGAGAAAAAAGTAGTTTTTCAGTGGTATTTTGCAATAATAATACAAAATAATCAATAGCTTTGTGTCTTTTCTGTATGTTCCAGTGTCTTTTGAAAATTGGTTTTAAAATTTAGTACCTCCCACAGGTGTAAATATTTAGACCTGTGGGGGGTAGTATTTTAGATCTTAGTAAATCCCACTGCAAATGTTTATTTTGTATATTTTGACTTAAGTTTATGATATTGAATTAGTAATTGACGACTTTGACTGGACTGTTGTGTGGAATTAGTTTGTACTTGGCTACAAAATTAGGTTTATTAAGGTTAAGTATCCAGCGTAAAAACAGGACTTTTTCCTGTCTCCCCGTTCAAATGTTCTCGTTTTTAAGTTCCATTATCCTTTTGCTATCATCATCGCAATGTGTACCTTATTTACTGCCTTGCTGATTTTTAAGCTATGATATGGGTCTTTGACCCAGAATTCTTCTACTGATCTCGATCATCCAGAACAACTGTGAGCTTTGTGTGTCGGACTTGATCAAAAGCTTTTTTATAATCTATGAAACAGACATATACTGATAGCACTGACCGATACATCACTAGACCATTGTACCAGAGTGGTTATACTCTTATTGTACTAAGACTTAAATACCACATGTTTCCAGAAAATGACCAGTAACTGAGTGAAATAAAATAATTGTGATACAGTCCTGCTGATGCCTTTCAAACAAATCGGGGCTTTACATGGACAATTTCTCTTACGTTCAAGGGTCGGCCCGATAGTCCTGCTGGATGCTAATCCTAGAGGATTAATGCTCTTGGTACTCGAATTTTTAGACGGCATAGAGAGTGGAAATGTACACTTTTAAGTTTCGGCATGTACCTAAGCTAAATGGTCCGAGATATCATATACTTTTAAGAAAGTGACACTACCAATGCCATTATTAACACAAAATTAAATTAATACCGTAAATATCAAAGGTGTTATAACGCCGCAATGTATGCCATACTTTTGATTTTCTAAATATTTTCGTAAAAAATTTAAATCCAGGGGGGGTCAATTACCCGCCCTACCCCCCTGAAATCCGCGCTTGAGTAACTACGTATAATTTCTTCAGTTATAGAAAATTACTAAACCGTTTAAATTTCAAACCGTTTTCCTAAAACGCATGTATAAACACTACCTAAACCGTTTTAAGAGGTCCGATGCGCTTTAGCTAAAATCGTTTTAAAAATGCGGATTAGCGTTTGTAAAACCGTTTAAAAGTGCGTATAAACCCTCAAACCGTTTTTGAAGCCAGTGCTGCCAACCGAAAAGTTCAAAATGAGTTCAAGGTCGATTCCGATGTGAAACCAGGTATGTACCCACTATATCAACCAGTCGGCTTTTGGTTGCGTCAAGGTTGGCAGCGCTGGAGCATCTGATCAGAAAGCGTTTTTAATTTCAACGTATAAAGAGTAGGCGAAATGCGCCTTGGCGGTAAACCGCATTAAAATAAAAACGGTTTACGTGCCGTATAAACTAAGTAAATAACTCGCTCAATGTCAATTTCAATATGTCTGTTGATATGCAGCAACGCTAATCCCGTTAGACGAATTTCCGTCATAGTATTTTTAAGTACTTATATTTTCAATCTTCTGATAGGCCGGAGAAGCTTATTTCTGACGAAGCATTACTTACTGACAAAGTAGTAGTAGTAACTAAGGGGCGGCCCAAGACCTGGCAAGTAAGCCCAATCGGTCCCTTTTTACCTTACCCCTCTTACTGACAAACATCCAAGAATTTTTTTTTATCAACAGAAAAATATCGCCACACTGGTTCATTGCCTCGAAAACGTTATGATATATGTTTTGATTTAAGTTTTTGCCTACTTCTGACCAATATTACTTCGAAATACTGACTTCTCTCAATAAAAGTTCAAGAATTTGTGTTTTGTATTAATCAAACAGTTTATAGTATTTGGAAATGACATTAGTTAATTTTGCCCTGATTTTAACTTCACGTTGTACAAAACTTGGTATGAATATGGTCAGATCAAAAATACTTGAGTCTCGTTATTGAACCTTGGTTTTATGTCCGAAATGATTTTGTCTAAAACTTGTTTAATGTTTTGTTAACCACTTGTTTCTGGGGCGAAGAAGGGGGGGGGGGGGCGATTGCCACTGCCCTTGCATTTTCTGAAAAAAAGCCGGATCGATAAATACTTAACTATCCTAATCAAGTCGGCCTAGAAAAAATGCAGGCAAAAACTTTTCTGAGTGCGAGTCGAGTGCGACAGGTATGCGCACTAGATTTTTGGCCTTTGGCTTTACCCAGAGCCAACCCTGATTTTTAAATTATTTTCTTGTTTTTGAAAGTTATTATTGCTATATATTTGGCATTCCTTGGGGCCTTATAGTATCTAATAGTTATATGGATACTCTTTTGTTAAAACTAATATCCATACAATTGATATAAATTATTTCGAAAAAAAGTAAACGTTAAGGGGACATTGTTTTAATCAAGCCTTACACGAAAAATAAAATTTTTGGATTAGCTATAACTTTTGACTTAATTACTCGATTTTGAAATATATTGGCTTTTTGGAAAGATAAAACGTGCACGTGATAGTTTTTCGATTCGGTTAAAAATTTAAAACTTCTAAAAAATTCAAGATGGCGGACAGTTTCAGCAAGTGTGTAATTTTCACCCACCCCCCTGAAAAAAAGTGCGACACTGAACAAACTCTAAAGCTTTCAATAAAAACGCTCATTGTTTCTGTGTATATTGAAGTATCATTTAATTGAATCAGTTGGGGAATAAAAAAGTTATAAGTTTTTTTACTACGAGTGTTTTGGCTTCGCATTGAAAAAAATCACAAAATTACGTACATTTTCCATTTGCTATATCTTTTGACCTGATTATTTAATTAAGAAAAACACTACGAATCTAAATACCCATTACTTTTTAATTTTTATCCGATTTAATTAGGTTAAAATCTAACTCTTTCTAAAACTATCCGCCATCATGATTTTTTTTAAATGTCAAGTTGTGCACAAACGAACGCAACTCTCATGTTTTGTGTCTTTAAACAATATTCTTTTTAATTAAGTAATCAGGCCAAAAGTTATAGCAAATTGGAAAATTTTGTTACTTTGTGAGTTTTTGCAATGCTAAGCCCAAACACTCATAATCTAAAAGTTTATAACTATTTCATTTCTCAACCGATTTAGTTAAAGATACGTCAATATACACATAAACGATGAGCGTTTGTGGTGTAAGCTTTAGAGTTTGTTCATTGTCGCACATAAATTTATTTCAGGGGGGGGGCGTGAAAATTACACATTTTTTAAAACTGTCCGCCATCTTGGATTTTTGAGAAATTTTAAATTTTCAACTGAATCAAAAAGGTATCATGTTTTATCTTTCTAAAAAAACAATATCTTTAAAAATCGAGCACTTGTGTCAAAAGTTATAGTCAATCCAGAAAGTGTGGAATTTTGTGGCCCACCCTATATACAGGATGAATTTTTGAATTCCTTACAACCGTATCAGACAGTTTTTTGCTGGACTCTCTCATTCCCGAAATAAAATAAACACGGCTAACAATAGCCAAAATCTTATCTGGCTTTTTCTTTGCCCTCGTCGATAATACAGAAATCTGTAACAACAATTTTTGGATTTTTTAATTTTTTGAAAAAAATGCACCAAATTTTGAAAAATCCTTTATATACGGATGTAGATTTTCATAAATCGTATTATCTAATAACAAAAAAAATATGGTTTTTTTTTCTTTATAAGCGAGAATCTCCCGGAATTCTGAAAAACCAAGGTTACGTAATTTGGTAGGTCCAGGGAAACTGTGGGAGTTCGATTGGAGTATTGGAATTCAGGTTCCACCGGCCACTTGTCTAAGGCTGGACTTCCATAAGCTTTTTTTCCGCGCGGATTTTAAAATTTGACCTTGTTTGTCAGTGAGTGAAACAGTGACAGAACTATTGGCAACCTTCCCCATAACTTAAAATCCGTGCGGAAAATCTGCTAATGGAAGGCTAGCCTCATGTATAGTATTCGCACCGTGTTCTGAACACTGCACGATCTCACTCGAAACGGCATTAGTGAAGCCACTTATTGTTGATCTTTCAAAAAAATAGCAAAGCAGTGTTGTTAAATCTATGCCTTTTTTGTGGCCTTAAAAAAATTCTTATGTTATTACCAGAAGCAGCAAATACAAGCGGAAGGTGTCGTTGAAAATTCAATTTTATCAAATATAAAGTCCAATGAAAAGCGGGGCATTATTTTGTATATGTCAGTAATAGTGGCGTATCAAAGAGTTTTGGTACAATTTGAAATTTTTTAATTAAGAAAATCGGACTACGGCACTGGAAAAATTTGGTTTTCTGATATAATTTAGGTCATTGATCTTACCAAGTTTGGTACTCGTGGGTTAAAAAATCTTGATGAAAATGCTAAAAAGGAATATGCAAGAACTTGTTGTTGTTGTTTGCTTGGTTTTTTTCAATTTTTCTGGTAGAGGAAGTGGTTTAAGCTACACTATCACTATTTACTTATTGATAGAGAATTAAATTTGCAAAATTGTTCCTATTTGTTACTTTCACCGTTTAGAGGTTATCCAAGAAAAACTCTTTCTTGAAGGTTAGAAACCTTCCTAAGCTTGTTAATGAAAAAAAAATGAGTTCTAACTTTTTCCTCCATTCAGAAAATTTATATCTAAATTGCCTATCCTAGTTGGCAGCACAAGTCAACTTTTTTGGGTTTTCTTATACCGCCACTAGTAAACAGTTTTGAAATTTATCAATTATTTAGTAACATTTAATCGTTAAAATGCAAACTCCATGCCAAAGTGGGTAAGCAAGGTAAGCAAAATCCTTTAGGCAAAATCAGGACGTTTAATTATTTTGATGGCGTTTACACGATATCAGAACCAATCAGAATCTAGGCAGATTTTCGTGCAGAGATAAACACCAACGGGGAAAAGCGGGGCATTATTTTGTATATGTCAGTAATAGTGGCGTATCAAAGAGTTTTGGTACAATTTGAAATTTTTTAATTAAGAAAATCGGACTACGGCACTGGAAAAATTTGGTTTTCTGATATAATTTAGGACATTGATCTTTAATCAACCCTACCAAGTTTAGTACTCGTGGGTTAAAAAATCTTGATGAAAATGCTAAAAAGGAATATGCAAGAACTTGTTGTTGTTGTTTGCTTGGTTTTTTTCAATTTTTCTGGTAGAGGAAGTGGTTTAAGCTACACTATCACTATTCACTTATTGATAGAGAATTAAATTTGCAAAATTTTTCCTATTTGTTACTTTCACCGTTTAGAGGTTATCCAAGAAAAACTCTTTCTTGAAGGTTAGAAACCTTCCTAAGCTTGTTAATGAAAAAAAAATGAGTTCTAACTTTTTCCTCCATTCAGAAAATTTATATCTAAATTGCCTATCCTAGTTGGCAGCACAAGTCAACTTTTTTGGGTTTTCTTATACCGCCACTAGTAAACAGTTTTGAAATTTATCAATTATTTAGTAACATTTAATCGTTAAAATGCAAACTCCATGCCAAAGTGGGTAAGCAAGGTAAGCAAAATCCTTTAGGCAAAATCAGGACGTTTAATTATTTTGATGGCGTTTACACGATATCAGAACCAATCAGAATCTAGACAGATTTTCGTGCAGAGATAAACACCAATGGGGAAATTAAAGCTGTACAAACCGTACACACGAGGAAAACGTGTTTAAATTTATACGTGAACTTTTGGAAGTTTTCCTTAGCATGTGCACGAGATAGTGTTAACTAATGGTTTTAATGTTCTGTGTAAAGCTGATTTACGGACTGGGGCATTGTTACAAATCTATTTTTATTGGCACAATCAATACAAATTTTATTATACAGAAGAAGAACACATACTATTTACGTCTTTTTAAGGAAAGGATCGGATACCCGATGCAAAAAAAATTCATAGAACTGTAACAAAATAAATATTTTTTTTAAATTAAAGGATTTTATTTAATTCTGCACTAAAAACTCAAAAATAATTTCCAATGATGCATTCTTCTAAATAGAGTGCCTATTTAATAACCTGACATAAGTTGACCTACTAAATTCTTCTTGCATACATATTTCAGCTTAAATACCTTTTAATACAGAAATAAATGAAATCATTTAACTGAAAAACATTTTTATATTTATTTGGTTTTGTAATTTTTACTGTTAGTGTGGTTGTGTAAGAGGGGTAGTTTTTTAATATAATGTATTTATTGTCAACAGAACTACAAATATATATACTAAATTTCATTTAAATCGACGAGGGTCGGAGTTAAAAGGTAACAAATTTTGCCTCAAACTCAAGTAAGAAAACTGCATATTCGTAGCAGTTTTAGTTCAAAACTTATTAACTTTCAAAGCTATCAACCCCCTCTCATCCCACAAACTACTCCCACCAAATTAGTTTGTCACTTCTAAAATTAGAAAACATTAAGCAAAATACAAATCTGAAAACTGCATCTTTGTATAACAACTTTGTTTCAAAAGTTATGAATTTTTAAATATTCAACCCCCTCTCACCTACCACTTACGTATTACGTAAGCTGCAATTCGTAGCTACTTTGGTTCAGAAGTTAATAGTTTTCAAATATTATCATACCCATTCACCCCCTTAACCATCCTCACCAAAGTAAAAAATATTTGGTGAAACTTAAATCTGAAACTTGCATATTTGTTGCAGCTTTGGTTTAAACGTTATGAATGTTTAAAAATATGAACTCGAGTTTTCTCCGTCCAAACCACCCCCTACTAAAGCAGTTTTTGCCTCTAAAATTAGGCAATATAAAATAAAATTCGATTCTACAAGTTGCATATCTGTAGCAGTTTTGGTTCAAAAGTTATGTATTTTTGAACTTTTAAATATATTATCCCCCGTTCACCCCCTTAACCAGCACCGACCTACGTTATTTTAATTATAATTATAAATATACCAAATTTCATTAAAATCGGTTAACGGGAAGTTTACAAAAAATGCATTACAGGATTTGACAGACAGAGAAACAGTTAGACAGACCATGTGAAGCTAAATAAAATCATTTCTTATCTCTATATCTTATCCAAAATTTTATTAAATTCGATTTTTGCCGGTCTTAGCTCAAAAATTGTCAAGTTCTATATACTTAGTCAAAATTTGGATCAATCTCTAAAAGAATTATTACACGTTATATTATAATTATCCTTTTTAAATTAATTTAAATACCTATATTCCAAATTTCCCTGTAATTATAGACCTTATAACATATCAAATATTGGTACTTATTGATTTAAGCTTTAGTAATGATACACATATTCATGACAAATATGTATTTTGCTGTATTTATTGCTTTTGGTTAGTTGAATGTAAAATTAAATTAAATGATTTTATTATAGGCATTTTTTTCGGTAAACACAGGGTTACCAACCGGTCCGTTTTTAGACCAAAAGTCCCGCGTCCCGCCATACGTTCTTAAGAGACAATAAAAGTCCTGCATTTTCATATTTTATTAAAATTAGCATCGGATATTTACACTTTTCACACAATATTATTGCCGCCATCTGCCAAGCGTTGACTAAGCTTTAGTCAAAACAAATATGATTTTAAAAATTTAATTGTTATAGTTTTTTTTTTTGGTTTATATGGTGTAACTTTAATTTTAATTGAAAACGTTAAAAACTACTTTCCGTTTACTTTCCTCACGCTAGCGCTCGTAAAAAACAATTGCATAAATCGATGCACATAGCGGAGTTCTGTCAACGGCATTTTCGTGCGTGCTGTTTTGTGACAGATACAAATTTTATTTTATGACAGAATTTTCTATATGTGAACTAAGTAAGCGTCCCGTATTTGAAAATTAAAAATTTGGCAACCCGGGGTAAACCTGATGCATCTAAATAGTCAAAAAATAGTCATCATAAGTATCAGAAATGATTTAAAATATCAAACGCGAGCACTGTTAATTCAACAATCTTCATAACCTGAAGCTTCAATGACTTTCTATCTAAAACGTCAAAACAAATAAGGTTACTAGGGGACTTTTCGTATATCTTTTATTTTTTTTATTTTTTTTTAAATACGTAATATGTCAATTTAACGGGACTTATTTTTGGTTACGTACTAAAATTATATTGGATTTATTTACGTTTAATAAATATTTATTGTCATAAAAATAGAGAAAAATAAATCACATTTTTTGCGTCAATTAGTGCTCTCATAATCATTCTGGGAGCGTAAATGAGCCATATTCGTTGGTCGTAGGTAAACATCAGAATTGGCTGAACTTTGAGTAAAAGGCACATTTTGTAAAAACTAAGACGGAGCACATTTTTGATTTTTTGAGGCGAACAAGCTAAAATTTCTATTTAAAGCACCAATTAGAAATACTGAAACATTTGGCATGTCTTAGTTTCTTTCATCAGAACGTCAGTCACCTCGACCTTTCCAGAGCTAAGATAACTGACAGAAAAATAAAGAATCTCTACTCTTAAGTCCAAAATTGGGTATTTTTTAATTAGGAAGACTTATTTTATGTTTATCGATCATACTTTCGCTTAGATCCGTGTTTTTTGCATGTTAACGCAAATTTGACGCCAGAGGTTAAAGTCGATAAATTTAGAATCAGTGCTCCACTGATTGGACATCTATTAAACGCATACCAAATACAAGATGACGGCTCAAACATGAAAAACAGGAAAATTTGTACAATTCACGACTTTTTCATTTGTGAACCGATTTTTTTTAACCAAATTTTTATTTCGTTTCAATTTTAGTACACAATGTTTGTATGACAAAAAATATATCCTGCTACGTCATTTTTTTTATATATGTTTTTTGCATTTTATAGAGTAAGAAGATGTGTGTTAACAAGTTGTATCCATAGTGGGGTCGCACTTTTACCATAGGTTGAGAGGTTCCAGAGTTATGCTTAAAAAACTGCAAAATTGGCAAAGGGGTACCCGTACACACCAAAAATTCACTTTTACATGGAAGTTTTAAAAGCAGAAAAATGCTACTAAAATTTAACGCTGAGGCGACTTCTAATAACCTAAACTAGTTTTTAATAAAAATAAGTCGATATTGTAATTTTGCCAGACTATTTTTTCCAACACAATCTCTAGGAGCCTGAAAAAAACCATTTATAGATTCTTTTCATAAAGTGAACAACTTTCGCAAAGAAAATATAAACTATTATATCATTTAGGGGGGGGGGGCGAAGAAAAAAAACCTACTTTTTTAAATTATTGTAATCAAGCTGTAAACTGCCCGATTTGAATAATATTAAACTTTTTCGAAAGACAAGGCACAATAATTCATAGGTTCGATGTCAAATTTTTCTACAAAATAGGTCAATTAACATAATAACATACACTAAAATAACAAAAATTAAAATATAAGGACACTACTTAGTGGACTTACACTAAAATTAAAAATTAATTATTTTATTATAAAATTTATTTTTTCCCGTTTTTTTTCAACAATATATTGTCAGTATTAAAATGTGAACAAAACTGGTGACGAGCCTCGTATCTGGCATGGTGAAGGAGGTGGCATCTTATCTACCCATCTCTCTCGGCAACGAGAGGACACGCATAAGTTTATCTGCGTCTAAAAACTTTTAAAATGAAAAAGAGAATAAGATGACCACACTGTTGCGTTCTTTTCTCGTGCGGTATTATCTGTGCTACTCGCTCTCTCTCCTAGGTGACTTGATACACCAAAGTAGACGGTTAATATGACCTCATAAACGTCAAATAATTGAAAAAATAATATAAAAAGAACCTCTCGCCACCATTTTTTAGACTTTTCAATTCTTTTAAACTTCTTCTTCTTTTTTTTATTAGAACATAAGGGCCAAAGGGCAGAAAAATGCTCAAAGTTGTTCAGACATGTCTAGCTTTGTTGTTTTTCAACCCACTGTACAGAAATATTTAGATATATTTATATGGGTACTTGTATAGTTTATCTATGTATAGTTGTAATTTAATTAAGTTAATTATTCTAATGGCTTGTTAACTTATTGTAGAAGTCCTGAAGAAAAGAAAAATATACTTAATAAGTTTACTTTATTCCGGCTCATATAAGACTGCATCCCCACTAACTAACCGAGGCTTTTAAATGTTTAAATAGACCAGAATTTGCCTGCAAAAATGTACTTGTTTGAATGGCTATAGTCGTGGTTGTTTTGATGAGTGGATTATCCAAGATATTATATATATATATATATTATATCGCCAATTTTTAAAGAGACCCCCCATTTTGGATATTTGCTAAATGTCAGTTTTGACACTGGCTCTAACGCCTGTGCTTTTTATGAACTTTAAGTTTATTAAAATTGTTTAATTTTAAAAAGAAGATATAGCCATTCAAACAAATACATTTTCGCAAGCAAATTGTGGTCTATTTGAACTACTTTATTTTCCACCTAAAATGTTTGTGTTACATTAATATACTTGTATGTAATCAATGTTTGTGATTAAAAATTTCATGAAAAAGTGAATTTTCGGTGTCTGAGATAATACCCCTAAGCCAATTTCGCGTTTTTTTTTATAATATATCTTCTTTGTGTCCTGTGAGTTTTCTGCAGAATCGAAAGCTATTTTATAAAAAGCAAAAAAACACGTAAAAAAGACATAATGTTGCAGAAACATCACAAATGTAAGTGGTTTATGATTTTGCTATAAGTGCAATATATTTCAAACCAAGCAAAGGTAGTTTAAAAAAAATATAAAAAATGAAAAAATTGTGAATTTGCCAAGTTTGTCCTGTAAATCAATTTTATTTTAAATCGATTTAAGAAAGCGGTTTATTGCTTAAAAACTCATTTTGGGGTCGTTATAAACACTTTAAAAATGCTTTAGCGCATTTCTTCCTCCCTAAAGAAATACTCAACCCTAGTTTTCCGAAAAATCTGTTGTTACTTGCTTCTTCTTTAAACTGACATATTTAATGACATTTAATGAAGGACGTATAAAGCCTCGGAGAAAGCGATTTTATTTAAAACCGTCCTTATATAAAAGCTCTTTTAGGTGCGTATAACAGGCAAAAAACACGGAGGCCTCTAAGCGAATTGTCTATCATTCCCTATTATAACGGGAAAACTATTGTAATTATAAAACTTAAAAATGGCAAATATTTGACCGCATATCGCTTTTTGTTTACAAAAAGCTAAATTTAAACAAATATAGGTTATACTATATGTATTTTATATTATCCTACAATATTGGTAATTAGCTAAACATAACTGGTATTGGCTGAGCCAAATAAATTAAAGTCAAATTAAATTGTTTCCAGGATTAGAGGTCGCTAAATGCAGATTCTGTGTCCACAATAAATTAGCCAAAATCTAATGTGAGTAGTGGATTAATAAATGAGTATAATTTAGTTTTAGCGCAGTGTTTCCATACATACTAAATACAGCCCTAAAATCACCTAATTAAGCCTAACTAGAATTGAGAGAGAGCCTTTCGTGAAAAAAATGTCTGATGTGCAATTTATTATGTGTGCATAAAGAAGTTAAAAATGCCTTTACTTATAACTCGTTCCCTTGAACTTACAAAAGTGCATGCTAAAGGCAATACAATAATAGCACAATGACGTGTTTTGTTACAAAGGGTAAAAAGGCGCATTTTTATACAAACCTACTCCTGCAAGAAACTATAAAAAGGGGCTTCAATTACCCAAGTTTTCTGTGTCAGGTTATACTTAGACCATGACTTTTTTAGCTTTTTAGAGATCCAGTTAGATAAACCTTTTTTAGCGTGGTCGACTGACAATCAAGCTGTCATGGCAACCACTCAAGTTATCACGACTACTTAATAGTGGGCATTAGTACTGGGTGATCCTTTATAAGTCTCCCCCCAACTACAGGCTAAACTAAGTGTGATATAATGTTCAAATAAAAACTAGTTAAAAGAACTATATTTAAAGTTTTCTCTGATGGTTTACTTAAAATATATCTCAAGTCATATACAGGATATAACAAAAATATATATTATTTAAATGAGACACCCTGCATAATCTGCCATTTTTGAATTTTCCCAAAAAAATTCTTTTTAAAAATGCTTCACACTAGTCTCTCACATTTTACGGTTTTCAAGATATTCACGTTTAAAATTTAAAAATCAAATCAAATCAAATCAAAAAATACTTTATTGTCCAGAATAGAAATCCTATTGACAAAGCTGGCTAAAAGTTAATATAAAAGTAAAATGTCAATATTAAAACAGTAATATAAAATGTAAAATAACAATATCAAATGGTAAAAGATATAAGTAAAATTATTTTAGGTTTGTTTTTCTTTGGTTATTATTGTACTAATCTTAAATCTATACAACAAACTTATAGATAACATTACAGATTTTAAAAGTTTAAAACAAGAACAATAAGCAACATGACGTAATAGAAGAACACAAACAAAACAATTAAAATTTATTTAGTTATGAAAAATAACAAAACAGAGAACAATTTTGGTACCTATGTACTATTAAACTATTCTAAAACCTATCTGCAAAAAATTCACTTAGGCAGTAGTATGGCCTATTAAGTAGTTCTCTTTTTAATGCTTTTCTAAACCGTCTAACTGTATTTAGTTCTTTGAGATAACTAGGAAGATGGTTAAAAATTTTACGACCTTCGTAGATTAATGATTTTTTAGTCAGAGAACTTTTGGGAATTGGTAAAGGTAAGTTCATGTTTTGCCTTGTTTGTCGTTGAAGATCTGCTGTTCCACGGATACTGTCATAATTCCTGAATACCAGTGTGGCAGTTTCAATTATAAACAGTGATGTTAATGTTAAAATTTTGAGTTTGATAAAGTGTGGCTTACAAGACTCTCTTTGACTGAAAAGATCAAGAACATTCTTAAACGACGATTTAAATTTTGAAAAACGATTTAAATGATATTAAATGTCATTATTTATTTGTTTTTGTGATTCCATGGCCTACTGTATCCACTGCCATACTGGTTATTTACATCCTGCATTTCACAGCCAACTACTTGCGTATGTAGTAATTAAGATTTTGCTATTGATAGAAATTAACACTTTAAACGCAAATATCTCGAAAACCGTAAAAGATAAGATAGTAGTATGTAGTATTTTGTAAGTGTCTCATTCAAACAATACATTTTAAGTAAATCATCAAAGAAGATTTTAAAAAATATTTATTTAGCCAGTTTTGTTTGAACCTTTCATCACGCTTAGTTTAGCTTCTAGAAGGAGGGGAAACTTGTAGTGGATCACCCTGTACATTTTCTATCGTGCATCATCAATCCTGAGACTAAAATTCCAAAATAAACCTATATAACACAATATCTTTGTTTCTTTATAGCATACCATCATACCAGTCAACAACCCCCTCGAATAACGGAACATCCAGTAGATACCACGGTAGCACGTCACGAACCAGCAACCCTAAATTGTCATGCGCAAGGGGAGCCGGAGCCTACTATTACATGGTAAGTTTTTTTGTATCTTTCCCAGTCCGGAGTTCTTTGCGGTTTTTCGGTTTACTTCGTGCAAATCCGTGCTTTTCCAGATTAGACCGATATATAGGATAATCTTAGAATAAAATAGAATATTAACTCATCAAGTCAAAAAGTTATATTTACAAGATGTAATAAATTTATACAAAACATCACTATAAGGACAACAAATTGAAGTAGGTATATGTCTCTCTTGGACTATAGATCTGTATATATGTGGGCGGTAGTAAACAATATAATTTATTTTTGTTTGACCTAAGATCATTTTTATGCGTGTAAAAAAATATTATATACGGGTCATGCCAAAAAAACCGCGTCAAATCTCTTGAAAAGTTTTACCAGATTTTATAATGTTTTATCAGGTTTTACATGTTTTCTATGCGGTATATGAAACAAACTTGTAAAAACCTATAAAATCTCATGAATACGGGCTTTTTCTATCAGTTTTGATGAGAATCTTACAAAACCCTAACAAACAGCATAAAAACTTACCAACTTTCATAAGACCCTATGCGGTTTTTTTAACTCGAGGGTTATGCGTTTACCTCCGCAACATTGGGATGCTGTTGTATGTTACTCCATCGATTTTTTTAAAACGTTTCTTCAATATAGTGTAATTTTCTGTTTTCTTTTTCGAATTATTTGAAATTGTTAGAAAACGCAGCTGCATGATGATGGTGTCTTCCTTAAACTGTTTTATGTAAAAATTTTTGGTCAATAAAAAAAAATAAAACAAATAATGTGCAAAAAAACAAAATAAAACTAAGCAAGCATCATCAGCTGGTTGGGCCCACGAATTAATTCTAAGAAAAGCTTTTTTAGGGAAGTGTTCCATGATTGAAACAATTTTTATCTATCCAATGGTAGGTTAAAAACAAATGTCTTAATTTCTTTTTTTATTTTATATTTTGATACAGGTTTAAATTTGTATGGAAACAAATTAAACAATCTTGGTGCTAAGCATGTCAAATTTTTATCCTATGTAACTTACCGCAAATACAATCTGTGTTTTTAATACGCAGGTACAAAGACGGTTCTATCCTCCGTACGGCTCCGCAAGACGCCAGATCCCACCGAGTACTACTTCCAGCTGGAAATCTTTTTTTCCTGAAAGTAGTTCAAAGCAGGAAAGACTCTGACGCGGGAGTTTATTGGTGCGAAGCTAGCAACGCCCTAGGGAAGGCAAGAAGCAGAAATGCCACTCTGACTGTTGCTGGTAAGTATTTACCAGATATATTTTTTTCCCTTTACTTTTAAAACGTTTCTTCCTAGCTTGTGGGATTGGTCCGTCGGGAAACGCAGCTGCAAAATCGTCTGCTTTATTATTTTTTCATCAGTGTTTTTTAGTTGAAATTTTCTTGACAATTTTTTGACAGTACAAAGTTGACAAAATCTTAATTTGAAGTCAAAATGTGACCATAACGGTGTTTCTGGGGGGGGGTTAACCCCAAAACCTCCCCCTCGGTGCGCCACTGCCAATAACTCGGTATATAAATAAACAATTTGTTTTAAAAGTAGAGATTTTTTTTTTTGTCAGTGACCTTAGCTGAGGAAATGTCGTTCAATGACGTTCAAAATGGGTCATGTGATATCCATAATTTTTGAAGTAAAATAAACATCAGAATTGGCCGAGCTTCGAATGGAAGGCATATTTTGTAAAAACTAAAGCACGATTCGGAGCTCTTTTTCATCATTTCAAATTGCAAAATCAAAAAAGTGTTCCGAGTCGTCTGTTCTGCGTCGTATGTTTCGAGCCGCGTCTGGATTCTTACAAAATATGCCTTCAAATTTAAAGTTCAGCCAAAAGTATGGACATCACATGACCCATTTTGAACGTCACTTCGACATTTCCTGGGCTAAGGTCACTGAAAGAAAAAAAGAACCTTAACTCTGAACACTTCGTGAGACTTCCATTTTTTCTAGAGTAAATCAGTCACGCTAAGCTAAACAAAGTTACACAAGTATAAAACGTTTACAAAACGCTAATGCAACTCTGCTCCGCGAAGAACAAAACTTTTTTCAATTTACACGATCATAAGCAATGTCTTGAAGCATCAACTACTAGTACTCTAATTGAAATAGACAAATATTTTATTAAAATATAAGAATTGAAGAAGAACAACAGTAAAAATGTTTTAGTGAATGCTAGAAATCAGTTACTGCATTACCGAATCTAGGAAAAAAAACAGAAAAAAAAAAACAAAAAAAAACCTCCGAAAAACGGACCTGTAAAAAAACCTTTACACTTACAATACTTTTGGATAGTTTTGAATGATTGAATAGGTGTCAAATTTAACAAAATTTTAGGGCGTAACTTACTCTAATGGATGATCAAAACGATGATAATGAATACATTTTTTTAATAGTGTATTAATAGTAGTTTATCTAACTAGTGCGGAAAGAGCCACTTTTCCGCATGCGATTTCAGATGGACAAACGACGCGTCAGGGCGGAACAGTCACTTTACGCACGTGTTAGGTACAATTTTTTTCTACGACCACTTGAATGTGCCGTCAAACCAACGAAAGAGAGTCAGGTGGACGTAAAGAAAACAAAAAAGCCATCCTTGGGCGGAAAAGTATGGGGATAAATTCGTTTTTCCGCACTGTTTTGCGAGTGGAAACGTTAGTACTTTATTTTAAAAAATTTAAACTTTTTTGTGTTAGGTAAACATTTTAGTCACGATAAATAAAGAGTAACATTTTTAAAATTTCTTTTATTGGGTTAAATGAATACTTAAGTCAAGCGAGTAGAAAATATATTGTGCCTAACTAGCGCGTAAAGTGACTTTTCCGCAGTTAATTGCTGCAATCGCGTGCGGAAAAGTGGCACTTTCCGCACTAGTTAGGTAAACTACTATTAAAATTAAAGACCTACCATTAAGACGGCGTGTAAAATTTAATATCCAAGTAAAGTATCAAAATGATACATGTTCACTCACATGCCATAATAAATACCTACGGTTCAAGCTACAATAAAAAAAAATACGTTTTTACATTGCGTTCTCTAAACCCTCTATTGTTACTCACCCACCCGATCTCTCGTTTTTTTTCCTTCTCCCGATAGGTATTCGATTTTTGAAAATTCTTTTTTCTTCTGTTTAATTGAACACAACGCGATGTGTGCGCTAATGAAACAAAGGGTAGGTGTATAGGGGTTTTAATTCGAATTTACACGCTTTTTGAACTTTGTTGAATTAATATTATGTAGCAAATTTGCAGTGGATCAATGAACAATAAACAAAAAATTAAAAGTATCCTATTAGTGTGAAGGAAATAAAAAAAAGGTGGAAATGAATGGGATAAGAATTTTGTTTGCTAATTTTCTTAGTAAGATGCCATATATTAAAAATATGACACCTTTGCGCATTTCGAAAAATCCAAGATGTCGGCCATTTTTAAGTAAAGAAACTGAAGAAAAAAATATCTGGACCAAATATAGGTGTGCGGTACATCATTGTAGTCGGCCAAATCCAGAACAATTTTTTTTTCTGGGAGGTACCCCAATGGAGAGGGGGTTAATTTTATGAAAAATTTGAGCTACTAACATAGGCATGTAATAGATTAATTCTGGGATTTTTGAGTACGCTGAATTCAAATCTGTAGTTACAAAATTTTTTGTAGATAATCGGTAAGAGTGAGGGGAGGGGTCATTTACAGGGAAACAGTAAAACTGTTTATGTGGAGACTTAACGAACAAACTTTATTCAAGTTTTTTTACATATTTTGACAGCACTGCTCAACCTCGTTATAAAACTATCTAATGAGTTTTGGACTTTTAAATTACTTCTACTTCTCCAAATTACTCACAAATCTTCTTTTAACAACAGATTTGGATTCCGCGGACCCAAGAGCCCTTTATTTGATGTATCTCATGCATATGCTTCCTTATTTCAAAATGGTGGATGATGCCCAAAAGTTATTAATTAAAAAAAAAATAGTTGGTGGTCAAAAAAAATCATTAGAGATTCGCTTTTAGCTTCTTTCAAAACCTCTTCCCTAAAGCCGCTAGATATAAATAGATACATTGCAAGTTAAATAAAAGCTGGTAATTGTAAAAAGAGGGACGTTGTGAAGCAACGTTTTGTCATGCGGTACACAACGTTGAGTCGTCGACAACTTGCTAGACAGAATATTGCGCTATTTTCCTCGTCTATGATTACGTTATATGACCAACTTAAATTGCCTATTTTCCATGCCTTCAACTTTGTAAAAATTTCAAAACTATGTCAAATTGTTTTAAAGATATTCTTTTTTAAATTGTAGCTATGGGTATAATTCTAGTCAGAAAATAAATAAAATGTAGTAGTATTATAGCCCAGAAGTGTCCCCTTTGAAAATGGTGTTCGGAAGTTTTTGCATAATTTGTCGATAATTCCTGGATGCGCCACTGGATAATCATAGACCTTGGAATTGACTTCGTAAATATCTACCTGTCTAATCTGTCCTAAAATCCACTAATACGCAATGAAACGACCCCACTATAGCAGTATGTCACCCGACAGGGGTATATGAAACAAGTTAAGATCACCTTTTAATTCGCAATTTAACTCCATGTAAATCTGTTTAAATCTGAATGGCAAAATAGACAGAAAAGCCCAAGGGACTTTGCTCTTTAAAAGGTCGGTTTCAACCCTTAAGGGGGTGGACCTAAAGGCTCAAGAAGGAATTAATGTGTCTTGAAAGTCAATAAAAAGTTTATCCTTGTCTCCTGAAATAGTATAGTATGCAGTACCTTTTGACTTTTTTTTGAACCCGTTAAGTATACGAATACGTTTAAAAAAATAGCTTCTGATGTGTTAATATTAGACACTAAAGATATGGCTATAATATTAGACACTAAAGTAAATAACAGAATGAGAAATACATGTATTTATTTTTATTTTATCTTCATCTTCATCTTCAGCTTCATCTTCATCTTCATCTTCATCTTCATCTTCATCTTCATCTTCATCTTCATCTTCATCTTCATCTTCATCTTCATCTTCATCTTCATCTTCATCTTCATCTTCATCTTCATCTTCATCTTCATCTTCTTCGTCTTCGTCTTCGTCTTCGTCTTCGTCTTCGTCTTCGTCTTCGTCTTCGTCTTCGTCTTCGTCTTCGTCTTCGTCTTCGTCTTCGTCTTCGTCTTCGTCTTCGTCTTCGTCTTCGTCTTCGTCTTCGTCTTCGTCTTCGTCTTCGTCTTCGTCTTCGTCTTCGTCTTCGTCTTCGTCTTCGTCTTCGTCTTCGTCTTCGTCTTCGTCTTCGTCTTCGTCTTCGTCTTCGTCTTCGTCTTCGTCTTCGTCTTCGTCTTCGTCTTCGTCTTCGTCTTCGTCTTCGTCTTCGTCTTCGTCTTCGTCTTCGTCTTCGTCTTCGTCTTCGTCTTCGTCTTCGTCTTCGTCTTCGTCTTCGTCTTCGTCTTCGTCTTCGTCTTCGTCTTCGTCTTCGTCTTCGTCTTCGTCTTCGTCTTCGTCTTCGTCTTCGTCTTCGTCTTCGTCTTCGTCTTCGTCTTCGTCTTCGTCTTCGTCTTCGTCTTCGTCTTCGTCTTCGTCTTCGTCTTCGTCTTCGTCGTCGTCTTCGTCTTCGTCTTCGTCTTCGTCTTCGTCTTCGTCTTCGTCTTCGTCTTCGTCTTCGTCTTCGTCTTCGTCTTCGTCTTCGTCTTCGTCTTCGTCTTCGTCTTCGTCTTCGTCTATTTTTATTTTATTTTTATGTTATTTTAATTTATTTACTTATTTTTATTTATTTATTACTAAAGTACCATTGCGTACCATAGGCAGATTTATTTGTTACACTTCACATCCGTATCGAAAGGCGCATATGCAAACACGATGTCTGCTTCGATACGTACACGTAGTGTATAGCCAACCGTGACGTATCCAAATCAGTTTTCGTATTGTTTGGTCCCGATTTGTGATCTATGGTCCCATTCAAAATATTTGGTTGGTTAAATAAATTTTTTGATAGTTCAAAAAGTGTAGTCAGTTGTTCTATCATTGAATCCTGCACATAAGAGCGGGCCTCGTTCAAAATGTAGTGTTTTTAGGCTTTGTTTTGAACGTGTTATGTCGAAACGTTTAAACATTTACTTTAGGGTCTAATATTAGAGACATGAAGCAACATTATATATTTCAACACTTATCCGTATAAACATCGGAAGAGAATAGATACATTTTGCTCTTAGGACCTAAAAGCCAAACCACCGCGCGGAGAAAATCAAATGCCTACCTTTTTTAAACCCCTTTTTGTTATATGTTGCCATTTTTTTTCTAAATACTTCGCTTTTACATTTATACCTAAATAAAGTTCGAAAATTTATGCTACATCTTGGATTTAAATAAGGCGGTAGAGCGAATGTATTTTTTCAAAAGGATTATTAGTCTTATCAAAAACAATTTGTCCGGTTTCTTTCGGTTCACCCGGTATGTTCATATAATATGTCTTGGTTTTCTAGGTCTACTATAAAGTAATTAAATATAAATGCACTGAAGGTGATTTTTTTTGGGATCGAAACTTCAAGATAAAAAAAATTATATTTTATTATCAAACAAACTTAAAAAGAAACTAAAATATGAAGTAAAACATTTTGGTTCGTATTTAACTTTTTGATCCTGATGGTATCTACGAAACGAAACGTCTGATTAAAATTTTGAAAAGACCATTGCGTTTTTCGAAAAAGGTTGCCACAGAGATGTTTTTAGAGAACTCAATTATCTCTTGAATTAAGAGAGATATCATCCAAACCAAATTAAGTTTTCCAATTTAGGTATCTACTGTGCAATACAAAATGTCAAAAAGCTTGGTCAAATATCTGCTATAGGTATGTTGATGTTTGAAACGAGATTCGACTTTATGGTGTATGGGTTAACAGAAGAGATGCATTTCGGTTCTTTTTTGAATTCGATTGTTATGTTTGACTATTAGTTCGTTCCACACGAAATAATTTTTTTAATTGAGTTGAATAACTAAAAATTGTGTAGACTTGTTACGCAATTGTGTATAAAATGTACACAACCGTCTGTAAAATATACAATAAAATATCCAGTTAAAATTTGTATTAAAAAATTTCGAATTTTTTTTTCCGTGACTTACATTATTGTGGATACCTGTTCCAAAGGCAGCCAAAGACGCTTTTTTGTTAGTTAGCTAATCGCTGAGCTTTGCCCGTCGCTTAAGAATCCATGCGGAACGAACCACTTTACTGTTTCAAGCAAAATGACAATTCACCGACGACGTAAAAAAACTTTCTAGGGCCATAAAACTATTACGGAACAAGCTTATTTCAGATTAGCTCAGACGCCAGGCTATATAGTAGCGCCGCGACGTAGCTGGCAGGCGGGAAAAAAGTCTGGACATTCAATATTTTAATGAAGTTCTTTAAAGCCAGGACTTAGCCCGATTTTTATGCAGTTTGATTAATTAATTTAGTCGAAGCCGATGGTGTCTATTTAATGGGATTTTGTATATTTTTAATTGAAATTTTAGAACGAAGCTTTACGATATTAATCAAATCAAATTTTATTTGATTTTCCTTGCTCAGTTCTTCGTTGTTTCAATTTTAAACCAATGACGTAAGTTAGGTAAATAACCGATGCAAGTTATCATTTAGGTACCTACATTCAAATGAACTTTTTAATTGGTTTCTTTTTTGTGTTGCCAATAAATTAGAGCATAAAACCCGAGGAGTGGCTCGGAGCAGTCATCATTTTATTTACACTAGAATGCCATAAATTGCCTTAAAATGCATAGAATGCCTCTAAATGCCTCCGAAACGCTTTAAAATAATGCCTCAAAATGCCACGCAATGCCATCGGCGTGTACAGGGTGTCCCATTTTCGATGGGATTCAATGGGAAACTCCGTTGTTATTGCCAATAGAGACATGCGGTTTTCGCATTAAGGTCTTACTTTTTGAAGCTTTAAAAAATGGCGTTACCAGATTTATTCTGTCCCTTGTAATTTCTGAGCTACAGAGGAAATTTGAAAAATGGTTAGAAATACCAATTGATGATATCTCTCTTAATTTAAGAGATAATAGCCTATGTCTACAAACTAGGAGACAAAAACCATGCACAGGTTACCATTTTCATACTATAAACCAAGGAACTCCATGGTGCTACACAAGAGCCTTTGCTTCATCACCGCCTATTTCGTTTTCAAATTTCGCATCATAATTTTGCTGGACCTGAACATTTTTTTACATAGGTAACCAACCGCAAAAGCCATGGATTTGTTATTTGCGGTAATAGTTATTTACCTACTCGCGTGCGGTAAAGTTCACTTTATCGCACTCATTTGCGTGCGGAAAGTAGTACGTTACAGCACTCAGTGCGGTAAAGTTAACGTTATGGCACATATATTTCTTTTTTGGGAATTTTTGAGGCATGTAGGTAAAATCGTGTACCTAACGTATGCGTAAAGTGTCTTTACCGCCCTTGCCGGCTTGACCGAACTCGCTTCGCTTCGGTCGGTCAACTGCCGTTGCGTCGCGTGCGGTAAAGTATCATTTTCCGCACTTGTTAGGTAAATAACTATTACTAAACGTTTGAAAAATCTTTATGGAAACCTTTATAAAAGAACAAAAAATAACAAGGTAAGGATATGTCTATTGTAGAGTGATTCAACTTCTTGATCCATCAAGATTAACGGGGCAAGAAAAACCGGTCCGCCAGAGATTTGGGGCACAAATCGAACACACAGATCTCGACGAGAACGTGATCCGTTTTTAAATCGAGCACGCAAATCTTTTTTGGATTGATCTTGGATCGCTCGGTAGCGGTTTTTAAGCGTAGATCGATTACTGAACACTTGCTCCCAGAAGGGCGATTTTTATAGCGACCCTATGCCGATTTTTCGACTGATTTTTTTTTGCAAAGTTAAAGACAACATAAAATATCCATGGACCTCGCCGGGATTCGAACCCGAGACCTTCCGTGCGGCAGGCTGATACGCCAACCACTGAATTTACACTTGGAATTGTAAAGCAAACAAGCAAAATATAAAAAAGTATCTTCATATTTTCTTTTAGCGGCATTAAACATATCTGAAGTTCTCCTAATAAGCCATATAAGTGAATGATGGCTTTTGACAACAAATTTGGCTTTTTTACTGCTTACTTTGAATTAGACTCTTGTCTGAGTGAAATTTTAGGCATAATATTAGTGTAATACAATAATATTTTATTTTAAAGTAATATATTTACCAAAAATGGTGGAGAAGGGTAGGCAACCAATTATACCTTAGTTCGTATTGCTGTATTCTGAGTTTAAAAGGTCATTCAGAAAACGTCGAACGTGATTGTTTGTTGTCAAATATTTACAACCAAACTTTCTTGTTTTATAACTAAAAGATAGGCACATCAGTTGGCGATTCCACCGGAAAAACGACGTTCAGTTTTTACGACGTGAAAAAGTTTTCTCTCATTTTCCAGACGTTTGAGCCGAATTTTCTGAAACGATATTTCCGAGATTTTTCTATCTCGCTTTCACAAACGAGTTTTTATTTGTTGTTTTTTTTTTGTTTCTTTTATTATGTCGAAGCTAAAATTTTGTGTCGTTTTCTTATATATACTTACAAAGTGGTTACACTTAAAGTTAAACATATACATTTAAAGTGTCCAGGATAACTTAAGGTGATTCAAATCCCCCCCCGTACCTCACTCGCTGTTAGAGCGGGAAAAAGTTTTATGTACATGGTGACCGTTTATAAAGTCCCACCTGGGAAAACTTTTTTTATTATTCGTCCCAAAAAGATAAACAAAAAAGTGAATTACTCATTATATTATGTAGATTTTTATTACAGTTTCACTTTTTTTTTCAATCACCCGTTACACGCAGGATGGCCATGACCTCCTTTTTCTAATGAAACACCCTGTATATTTTTTAAAATTTCGATAGATCTTTTTTTTCTGATTCCAAAAATATACCATATGTTACCAATTCTCTTGAATGGTCATTGAACAAATTAACAAAAACGTTGCCATAATAGTAAAGTGTAGAATAAAGAACCACCTAAACTATTTTTCCTTGGCGCATTGCCCTTATGGCAAATTATTTTTGATTTTAGTCGAGAGCCGTCAAAGATAATCCCTACATGGAATATATTTTTGGAATCAGAATGGAAAGATCTATCAAAATTTTATAAAATATATAGGGTATTCAATTAAAAAAACACAACCTCAGGGCCACTCTGCGTGTAGGATCTGATTAACGAAAAAACTGAAAATGTTACAGAAATCTACCTAATTTCTTAAGTCATTCACTTCTTAATTTATCTTCTTGTAACAAATAACAAAAAAGTGTTACCAAGTGGAACTTTATAAACGGTCACAGTGTACAGAGGTTGCATCATTTTAAATAAAGTCCTTGAAAATTAGAAACTGTCATCGCAATTGTCAAATTTTGACATAAACTCCTTTATTTTAAATAGAACACCGTGGGCGCGTTCAGCGGCGGCTGGAGCCAAACCAAAAACGGTTTTACCCCTTCCACTCAAAATGTCAAAGGTGGCATTGACATTACCGAACCAACTTTGAACGCGCAAAGCCGACTGTCGTATCTTTAGTATTTTTGCTAGGCACGGACAGTCTGTTTAAAAAGGAAAGGGACTGTCGGAATTTTAAGCCACGGCCATTTGATAGCTTTTTCTAAACAGATACCTACCCCTACCTTCTGTCGGCAAAATAAACGCATTCTCCTCACAATCCACAATTATGGCGTCTACACAATTCATCGTATGCAAGAAAAAATGGAAAAATGTGTTTCATTTTCAAATGATTTTCTTCAACTTGTTATGTTAGGAAAACCTCGCTACTGAATTTTTTTCGTTGGCCTCGCTCGCGGACCAATAACAACAAGCTATGCCAATTCTAGCAGCGCTTTCGAGTTCCTCCAAAACCGGTATGGCTTCAACCGATCTTGAACGGTATATGCTAACCAATTTTGGCAAGCTGGAGTCATTTCTGACCGGCTAATGCCAATTTTGGTTTGGCTCCAGCCGCCGCTGAACGCGCCCCGTGTGTACTTATTCAAAACTGGAATTCGTAAAACCCGTTGTTCATTACAAAATTTTTACTACATTGATTGCGCATTTTAATTTAAGCTAATAACAATAGAGTGACATCTGTACACAAAGTTGACACTTACGCAAGCGTAGAAGGGCCACAAAGCAATTTTTATTTTAATTCCGACTTTGAACTCGGAATTCCGACTTACAACTTGGAATTCCGACTTTAAACTCGTAATTCCGACCTAGAACTCGGAATAGCGACTTAAAACTCGAAATTCCGAGTTAGAACTCGGAATTCCGACTTACAACTCAGAATTCCGACTTTAAACTCGGAATTCCGACTCGGAATTTTACTTTAACCACCCCAAAAAAGATAAAACAATAAAAAAATACCATTTTTTATAACCCAAAAATTCAGAAGAAATTAATTACTTGTTTTGATATAAATTATCCTTAAAAAACTGAACATTTCTTATATTTAACTTTTTTTGAAACTCTTATGTAGTTTCGGCTGGAAAAAATCGAGGAGGGACCAAAACAGCATTTTTTTTATTCTTAAACTGATACACTTACAACAAAAACGATGAAAGTCTTTTCTATGGAGAAAAAAGAAATACATTTAATAGTATTTTTTTTCTTTTACTATTTATCTACCCGAGATCATTTTTTTTTCATAATCCGTTAAATATAACTTATTTCGAAAAATAACAGAAATAAAAAAAATTAATTCGTTTTCCAACTTTTCTCCAATATATTATTTTTTATTATATATTTTTTTAGTACTGTAAACGTTCAAAACTCAGAGGGGGCCAGTATTATGAAAGTTAGACTCTTGAAAAACAATAACATTTATAATATCACGGACTCTACATAACCTATTTTTCTGGGTGTTTTTAAATTTTCTATCTTTTGTGAACCTTTTCTGGAAAGTTTTCAGTTTGGTTTTGGTTTTGGTTTATCAGAAATAGTTGTAGATTGCCCGAATCGTATTGAGAATTCCAGTGCTCATTAAATTAAAAAAAAAATTTAAACTGGCGACCAAAATATTTAAAAAAAGTCCGAGTATTATGACACTTTCGATTTGGTTTCTTGTAAGCTTTTCTTTAATTTCGTTTTTCTGGGGGAAAAAATAATCTCTGTATCAGAGACCACTAAGACCTTCAAATAAGCGCACGAATCCCTTACTTACCTTCTCTGAAAAACTGGCAGGAGAGGGTATTTTTCTTTAATCGACTAATATCCTAGATTGTCCGAATTTGGGTCTCCAATCTGAATCTGTTTTGGTTTCGAAAATTTAAAAAAATGGTGAGGGGCTACAAGGACACCTATGTTATCAGATTTTTTTTGTATCTTTGGCAATAGTCGTATGCTACGACTTTCGATTATTTCAACCGTTTGTATTTGAAAAATTACGCTCATCCCACCGGATTTTTTTTGGTGCGCGAATAGCCCCGTTATGGTTGGCAAAATACACAGACTTTAATCCATTTCTTTCAACGCCACTCATTTGGAAAATATCGAATTTTCGAACTTTTTTTGGGGGTGTTTTCGACCTTTCTCAAGAAAAATTGGTTGGTTGGTCGCCAGTTTAAAAACAAACATAAAAAAATTACCACTTCCCCCATTACTTTATAAAATAAATTTTTAATATAATGAGGATTTGAATTCTCAATACGATTTGGGCAATCTACGACTATGTCTGACAATGAATATGATTTTTATTAAACCCCCCCACTTAAAGTTTTCTAGAAAAGATACGCAAAAGATTAAAAATTTAAAAACATCCAGAAGATTAGCTTATGAAGATATTATAAAAATTATTATTATTCAAAATTCTAACTTTCATAGCACCTTCCTGTCATTTTTTCGAAACAACCTATATTTCACGGGTTATAAGTAAGAGAAAAAAATACTATTAAATATATTTTTTTCCCCATTGAAATGACTTTCATCGTTTTTGTTGTAAGTATAACCGTTTAAGAAAAAAAAAACAGTTTCGGACCCCCTCTCAATTTTTTTGGGGTGTTTAAAGTCAAGTTCCGAGTTATAACTCGGAATTCCGAGTTTAAAGTCGGAATTCCGACTTTAAAGTCGGCATCCCGAGTTTAGAGTCGGAATAAATCCTAGTTTAAAGTCGGAATTCCTAGTTTAAAATCGGCTTCCCGAGTTTAGAGTCGGAATTCCGAGTGTAAAGTCGGAATTCTGAGTTGTAAGTCAGAATTCCGAGTTTAAAGTCGGAATTGTTCAAAGTCGGAATTAAAATAAAAATTGCTTTGTGGCCCTTCTACGATTTCGTAAACACTACCTGTGAATACTTTTAGCCAAGTGTGCGCGCATAGAACGACAAATGCAGCGAAACGCGGCACCGCCGCGCCACCTATGTGTACGCCACCGGTTCATTTATTATTTGGGAATGCGCAATCAACTTAGCAAAAATTTTCTAATAAACAACGGGTTCCGGATTTGAAAAATAATGGTTTGACAAATTTCAGGTTTTATTAAAAATGGGTTTCACAAATTACGACTTTGATATTGAATGAGTTTGATGAACAATGGTTCGATTAAAATTTGGATTTAAAAATAAAAAAAAATTGGTTTAGAAAATTACAGTTTTTATGATGAATTGTTTTTACGATGAAAATTTTTATTAAATACGGTCTGATAAATTCCTGGTTTGATAAACCGCAGTCGTTCAAAAGCAGGCGTTGACCAGTGTGATGTCATGACTCAACCAGTACCCAACAAAAAGATTTTCAAGAGCCCAATATTATGGCAGATAACAACTTTTTAACAAATAACTGAACCTCGAAATGAACCAACTTTAAAAAAGTAGCATCACTAAAAAGTATAAAATACATTTTTTATATTAAAACCATACATACACGTATTACAGAGGACTTAAAAAAAAGTGGATTTTTTATCAAAATAAAAATAATTTTATGCTACGTTTTAGTTTAACTACCTACTTTTCTAAAGACGGTTCAATTTTTTGTTAAAAAGTTTTTATGCTAATAAAAGAAAATATGAATAATCCGATTTAAAAGTTATCCTTGAAATAAAATCAAGGCACGAAAAAGCGGCTCAAATTTCTAAATTAAAAGAAGCCTGCAACTTCGACATTGTCTTATAAGCCCAAAGTGACCACTTTTAGGCTTTTTTTTCGTCAAGGTGGTGGGCGGTAGTATGTTATTCAATAAAAAAAATAAACTATAAAATGAAAACAATTATGAAAATCGGTTAAGTGGTTTGGAAGTTATGCGGGAAATAAAACCGTTACCCGAAGCGTGCAACGTGGACTTCGTTTTGCCTTTTTATATCACGTGTATTAATTCAAAGTGACAACTTATAACATACCTTTTAGGCTTTTTATTTATTTGTCGGGAAAGTGTTGGGGGGAAGTATATATTTTTTTAAACCGGATTACCGCGGGGCACTCTTGAATCCTATAAAAAAATCAGAAGTTATCTCAAAACAAACATCTAAAAAAATACAGAACTTTTTTAAAGTCGGTTAAAAAAGAATGAAGTAGTGGAAAAAAATATTGGACCATTATGGATGTATGTTTCGCCCTGTATCTTCCTCTAAACAAATGCTACTTTTTTCTCTTATATTTTACTTTCTATTTATGTCATCCTTTCTGCCTCTTAATATCTTATAAGATAAATTTCGTTTCGTTTGACTTTGTTACTTTGAAATCCTGAAAGGTAAATAATAAAATAGGTCTTTTTTTCTTTATTTTGTTATTCTCTCGTTTTCGAAACGAAAAATAATTAATGTCCCGTGGGATAACATTTTATCTTTATTTCAAAATTTATACGTAAAATATTAATATAACAGTTTATTACACAACAAGCATGTAATAAGTGTCATTACATAATTGTTATTTTTATAGACTTTAAAGAAACACATTTGCCTCGTTTATTTCGTCAATCAGTGACTATACCAAAAGCAATCGATATTTTCATTGCAGTTCGTACGTGTCATAGGAGTTCTTTCCTATGTTGTCTCCCACATATCATTAGAAGAATATTCATGTTATAGGAATATTCGCTCAAAGTGATTTTTGGAATATTCTATTGCAAATATGACAGGAATGTTGCAGACCTATTTTTTGTTGAATATTCTTTAAGAGTTTGTGATAGTTATATTTCTTTGGTAATAGGATAATATATGCCCATGATAACCTCATAATCAAGTTATTTTTATGAATATTCCCAAAAAGAATGTTTTTGTCAGGATTTTGGCATGTTTGCTAAAAATATTACTATCTTGTGAAAAGAACGCGATTGATTAAATAATTATAATTTAGTTTAATATCATCTATTGTAGGAATCAATATGTTCTCTATGTAGCAGGTAATATTATTATACATATAAGACAGCAAAAAGTTATTTAGGTAATATTTTGATAACTTATCTCAAGTAGTACATTAACATAATGGTGATACATTGATATCAAGACTAATGCATATTTGGTGGATCTTGCCTCCTCCTCTACCTCCGTCGTGGGTTGGCCCGGTATTGCAGTACTGTGTGTAATCCGCGGGAACCTAGTACCTGTGTGCGCCACCTATCGAATAAGCACCGTAAATACAGAATCCTGTACCTTTCAGCAGGTTATAAAGAAGAAACCTGTAAAAATATAAGGTCACTGTAAAATGACTCTTAAAAAGAGGTAACGTTCGCAGCAGCACCGCCCCCAATTGGAGCTTCATACTACGTGGCCCTAATTTTAGGGCATCAGCAAACAATCGCTCCCGCGGATTACAAACTTTTTGTTTTAAATTCGAGAAGTGTGCATGATGCCTGTGTAGCTTCAACTGCCAGGTACAATCCTATGACTCCCTGATGATTCCTAATAACGATGAAACAGGTCTGTAGGTGTCTGGATTCTCCATTAGACATTGGAGGCCTGGTCGTAATGAGGTGAGATGCCACGAATGTTACTTTAATTACCTATTTCTTTTCTTTAAGTCATATAGTATAAAAATGGAGTGATTTAAGCAAAAATGGCTTAAGTTCATTTTTGAAAAGGTTATAATTTATAGTATTATTTATTTATGTGACTACTTAGTAGTTGTCTGCTGCGATTGGTTTATGGTTGTGATTTTGTTACAGTCCCGCTATATGTAAATCAAATATTTAGAGCTATATAGCCATCGGGTAAAGAAAATATAAAGTGAGCTTTTTGATGAATGTGTTTTGTCAAAAGCAAATATTAAACCAGGAATTTTATTCTTTTTGCGCCGTTTTCCAAAGAATATATAAAATTAGCGATGGTTTACACTGACAACCTTAACATTTTTTCTCCTCTCAAATTGTAGATACTTCCTAATTTTACTCGCTTTTGGAATTCTATCAAAATTACTATTCTACTTCTACTAATATTATAAACTAGCTGAAGACACCGCAGTTATCATCATAACTTTTGTTCCCGTAAACCGATGAAATAAAGCTTATGTACTGTGTTATCAGAGTCAGTCCGACAGTCAACAACAGACAGACAGACAGAAAGACAGACACAAAAGTTCTACAAACTGGATTTTTCTAATTTTTGAGAGATCTAGTGTGTGTGTATTTTTTTTCTTCAATTACGAAAAAACTTCTGAACCGATTTGGATGAAATTCAAGAGTAAGATAGGGTATGACGTGTATTAAAACAAAGGCTATATTTGAACATTTTATAACCTCATTAATTATAACTCAGTTGACTTTTTTATTGTGAGATATGCTATAACGCAAGACTATTAGAATTAGAAAGAAAAATTACCCTTCGACTTTTTACTCCCTTATAACTATCTATAATGAAAACCGACAAAAAAACCTTGACGATATTATGACAAGAGAAATAAGTAGATATCCTGTCTAATTTTCTACCTAGGTGACTTTATTTCCAGTCCTTTTAGCAGTGGTATTGGAGCTATAAAACGATCAGTACTAACAATTTTTTTGACAAGGTGGAGTTTTAAAATTCGTGATCATAAAGCGAGTTTTCTTGCTTTGTATATCAATCATACTTCCGTTTCTGTTGTGTTTTAAACTTTAATTATTTTCCGCCCACTCTTGACAATAAACCGAAAACAGAACTGTCATAATAACTGGTATAAATATTCCGCCCTCTCTGGTAGACGGTGGATACAGTTTTGGAATAATTTAGTATAGTTAAAAGGCACTTACTTTAAATCAAAGAACTCCTACTGGTTGACAGAAGTGATTGCATTATTCGTGAGATGGTATTATGGTGGCGAAGTCTTCACTTAACTTCTGCAATTCTGCAAAAATTTTACTTTTTACAAAAGGGTTTGCTTACATTCATAGTTACTTACCATGAAACGCCAGTAATCAAAGAACCTCGACCGAACAGTACTGTGATCTATATTACCCCCCCCCCCTTGAACTATGCATTTCTCTCCCAAATTCAATAAAATAGAAACGATTAAAAAGCAACAATTATCCGTCCTTGATTTTATTTGCCGGGGTATTCAGGATTTTAGAAAAAATAAAACTTAGTTTTTTCTTAACCTCAATTGGTTTTAAACCAGAGATAGGTACTTAGGCTTGGTTAGGATATATTTGTATAGTTTCCCTTATCAAAAGAAAATAGAATAGAATAGAATAGAATAATGTTTATTTACAGCAAAAAAAAATAAAAACTAAGTACAAAAAATTCTTAATCCTATTCCATTTTTTAGCCGCAAATAAACATTTTAAAGGCATTTTACAGCCTCAATGGCTTGTTTGCCCAAAATGTTTGATTTGTTTCCGCAAAATGGGTTACCAAATAAAAATGTATAATATTCTTATCAGGAAAAAAAAATAAAATTATACTTTTGTACTAATCATTCTATAAACCTTTAAAAACTAAGTTTAGACATATTTATATAACTAGGTATACTACATATTGGTTTTTTTTAAATTTTATGTCAATTCCGGTGGATTATTTAGACGCATGTCAAGAAGGTGTCGTATTAAGGAGTTTTAGGTCATAATTGGGGTAGTTTAATATTTTGTATTTATATTTTACTCTTGTAATTTGTTTGTAACTTAATTTTAAACGTTATAGAGCAATTGTTTTAGTCTTTCTTTAAATAATTTTAATTTATCAGTGTTTTTAATATGTTCGGGTACACGGTGTATATTCTAGGACCTAAAAAGTAAAAACTTCTTTGAGTTATGGTTTTCTCTACTCTTGGTACTCTAAAGGTGATTTCGTTTTGTCTTGTGTTGTATCTATGTTGTACCTTAATTAAATTTGTTTTATGTTTATGTTGCCTTAAAATAACTAAGTAAGTAAACAGTTTTTTTTTATGTCAAAGATTTTTGATTCTTCAAATAATAAGTCTGACGAGTAGCGGTAGGGTTTGTTATAAATGATTTTAAGACACCACTTCTGAATTTTTTCAAGGCTATCCAAATGATTATTTGTTGTACCACCCCAGGCGATAATTCCATAGGTTATATGGGGTTCTACAAGTGCTTGGTAAAGCATTTTCAAATGTTTTATTTTAAAGAAGTTTTTTAAAATTTTAAATTTGTGTAATAACTGTCTAACTTTGTTTGTGACAAATTTTGTGTGTGCATCCCATCGTAGGTGTGCATCAATAAAAATTCCAAGATACTTAATTTTTATTTTTTTTTTCTATGGAGATTGGTAAGCAATTACAGTTTTTATTTGTAAATAATTAGATTGTTGGTGTACGATGTAAACCGTAGAAATTTTGTTTTTTCGTAATTAACTGTTAAGTTCATGTTTGTAAGGTAGTGTACAATTTTTTCTGTTTCCTGTTCTGATATATTCAGTGGCGCACCCAGAAATTGGCTTCAGGGGGGAGGGATTTTTAAGGAAACAGGTGCTTACAAGATGTAGATCGGGGGGGGGGGGGTGTTAACCAAATTTAAAATTGTTTATTTATCCAAAATTTGTAGTCGATATCACGATTCAATGGGCCGCAGGCAGAAATTTTTGAGAAAATTTTATACCAGTTGTTTTAAGCCAATCAGATGCCTTGTTTTTGACAGGTTGCTATGGCAACAACCCGAATTTTTTGGAAATTTTTTCGGTCTCGTGACCTAATTCAAAAATTAATAAGTGATAATTTCCCTGGCTTGACAGCTGCCACGTGCAGATGTCAGAATAACAACAGAGGCGTAGGTACAATTTTCTATTAATTTTATGATATTTGCTTTGCGAAAACGAAATTTAATATGACGAATAATAATTGAATAAGATATTGGTGAAACTTCATTCCACCAATGCGCTACAGCAGTCACAGCCAACTTCGCAGATTTTATGTTTCCTACCTAAATACTTACCGCGTGAAATTGTTATCGACTTCGCAAGAGAATAATTAATTTTCCCTTCTCTCTAGCAGTATAAGATTATTAGAGTATGAAGAAATTCATTCGGGATTCATTTCGGGATTTTCAGAATCGTCTTTTTTTACTAGGGCAAAGGGAGAGTGGAAAAAAAAACACAAATTAAAACTATTTGAAATACAAAACACCTAGCGCCCAATATAACACATGTGCCTATACACCTATTTTTCCCTATCCTCTAGTACTATAATATTGTGTGATTTAAATAGAATATAATCAACTTGATACAAATGATTATTTTACTAGAGTACCAGGGAATTGTAAAAATAATAGATGAATAAGTATATAGCCACAATATAGATAACACAGACATTCAAAGTGTCAAAAAAGTAATTAAATAGCCACCTTATATTAAAACACCAAACCTCAAAGCAAAATAAATGCTTGCCAAATTGTCAAAATTTGTATTTTTTTTTAAATAATTTTTGGTATAAAATTTTCGTACCGAATCTCCCGCAAGCTTGAATTAATATCCGTAAATTTTTTCTCTGTTGCAAATTTTTTTTTCAAAAAATTCACACCTCGAAAAAATTTTCGGAAATAATTTAAGCTCTAAGGAGATTATAAGTGTAAATAACACCTAAAGGGCAATTTTTAACTTAAAATTAAACTAAAATCGTAAATATTAGGGACTTATTGGGCCATCTAAAATAACGTTTTCTGTGCTTATGATTATTTATGCGGCTGTGCACTTAGCAAAAGGAGGGGAGGTAAATAAAATAGACATAAAGACAAACTTACTTAGACACAACCTTTATGTTTGAATGTTTTTGAAAATATGCGAAAACATCCATTCGACAGATGACAGCGCGTTATTTTGTCTATATTATAACAAAGTTATGATTGTTTTCCACAAACCAAAACTACACCTTTTTGCACTCGACTCACGTTTGGCTAACAACGTTAGCATCACCAGGAGACGATAAACAATAAACTAAATTAACCTAAACTCTATCTTATATACTATCTTTTAGTGGGCGGCGATAAGATTAATAATTTGTGATTGGTCACGCTTTATAATCGTATCTCCCCTCAACTAAAGAATAAACTGTACCAAACGGAATGGGGCCTCTGTCTTTATTTAAACTATTTCTGGATTTAATGATTTCCATACTTTTATATGCATTCAAAAGTTTTTTGATTGGTGTTTGGATTATTAAGCGTGACCAATCACAAATTAGTCTTATCGCCGCCCACTAAAAGATAGCATATAAGATAGAGTGTAGGATAATTTAGTTTATTGTTTATCGTCTCCTGATGATGCTAACGTTGTTAGCGAAACGTGCGTCGAGTCCAAAAAAGTGTAGTTTTGGTTTGTGGAAAACAATCGTAACTTTGTTATAGTGCAACCAAAGGTTCCAAATTCCCAACACAGTTGTCTATATTATCTTTAATACAAATAAGCATAACCACTGTCAAATTTGATCTTATTTTCGCCCCAAAAATTCCCTATTGATGTGTTTTTGGGAATTTGAGTTGTTTATTTACCCTTAATTTGTTTATAAAAATGCTAAGATGCGCGGCAGACGAAAATTTTTTCGAAAATGACACTTAAAATGCCATTTTTGACGCCAAATTGCAGGCAAAATATTTTAATAAAATGACATTAAAAAGACCATTTTTATGGTAATCTAAATTGAAAAGAAATAAAAAAATCAAACATTTTTATAGCGGTCATGAACGAACGAAATTGGAAAAATGAAAGGTGTTATAGTTCCGCAGGCGAAATATTTTGGAATTTATGATTCTTTTAAAGATTTTTGTATTTTATTCCTTTTATATTTTATTTTTGCTGTTATATGATTGTGCGAATTGTATATAACCAGGCTTCTCGGGGGAGGGGGGGGGGGAATTCCAACACCTCCCTCGGTGCGCCACTTGATATATTTATGTTAAGAGTTTGAAAATGAACATTATAAACTTCACAAACTCATCTTTGTGGAGTGCACTTTTCAGTCAAGTTTAATAAATATATATTACGTACCTTTTAATACAGGGTTCCTAAGATTTTCCTTAGGGCTAGGATTTCAATAAATCAAACAGAAATGGCATAAAAAGTTCTGCGCGCACAAAAGAAACAGGTATATTGAGCAATGGTGCCAGTTTGTTATTAATCCGGACTGCTTTCATGAGAAAAAATTGTCGCCACTCTTTCATTGTGAGCATAAATCATAGTTGCAATAATAACCGTTGACAAGATGTCTGCAAATTCCGCTAGATGGCGGCCACACCATGAGATGATCGAGGAAAAACTGGGATTCACAGGCATTGCATTTTTATTTCCTTTCGAGTCGCTTCAGTTTCGTAAATTTTGTGTTTTTAAAATGCCGTATACTCGAGAAGAAAAGAAATATCTTCGCTTTTAATTAAATTTCTTTCCATTTTTTTCTACTAGTGACATCTATCCGGAAACGGCCAAACCGTGCAGCTAGCACTAGCAGCCAAAGAAATCAATAAACGGCGCTGTTTTTCCTGCAGAGCTTTTTGCTTGTGATATTATTGATTTTAAATAAAGCTGGCCCTACACTACATTTGATATTTTCGAGGTGTTTTATGACATGATCTCGAAACATGTAGCGAACCACTTCTTCAAAACTAGCGGGAGGGTAAAAGCGAAAAATAAGGAGCTGCCAATATTTGTAACACCCAAAAAGGGGTGAAAAGATTTATTTTGCTCTGTTTCTTTACAAAAAACGTTTTTTTTACGAAAAACTTGAGCTCTGCCACTTTTTTTAATTTTTTTCTTCAACTTTCTCGAAATTCATACTCTACTTTTATTCGAAAAAATTTAGAATCAGAGACGGGATCAGTTTTCCTAAAACGGGGGATCTTGGTTTCGAGTGAGAAGATAAAGGGCGCCGCAGGCAAACATTTTTTAATTAAATTAGTCGAACGCAAAAATGTTAGAAAAACAAAGCACGAAATAAAAATTTTTTTTTTTCAAAAATTACGTAATTTCGGGAACTCAAAGAAATAGGTCTAAAGAGTATAATTTTTAAGAAAAAAATATCAATTTTCTCGCCCTCCTCCACTGGGACTACAGGGGCCGTGCACAAATTACGTAATGGTCATAGGGGGAAGGGGGTTACAAAACGTTACGTAGGGGGGAGGGGGGTTTTCGACAGCGTTTGCATTTGTGTGAAACTAAGAAAATTTGGAATGAAAATAAGTGAAAAGTTTTTTTTTTTTGGGGGGGGGGTAGTGGTCTTGAAATCGTTACGTAATATTAGGGGAGTGGCGTGCCAAACCGTTACAAAACATTACATAAGGAATGGGTCAAAAATTGGTAAAATCACCGTTACGTAATTTGGGCACGGCCCCACATCTGACTGTTTCTCCTTTTTGATTTCGAATCAAAGTGCAAAACCCGGGTTGGACGTTCGAAGGCGTCAACCCGTCCTATTTGCTTGACAAAGTTTCTACGGAAATATCTCAGTCGATTTCTCCGGCCGTGTATGAACGCTTTAGGTTAGGCATTTGCATGTATCTCAGTCCCCAGCCTGTAAACAGTGCGTAAGGACAATGGTTACAAAATGAAAAGCCGAAAAAAATTTTTTTTTACGATATCTTTCATCAGTTTGGTATTAAAGTCAAGCAAAAACAATTTTTATTCCAGTCCCAAAGGTATGAAAATGGAAAACATTACAAAACAACAACCTGGAATGGATTTACTACGTGTAAGATATAGTGACAACATTGCCCCATGCCCATCCTTTTCTGCCTAATGTGCTTTTCCGTTTGTCTGCATCTTATACACGGCTGCTTGGCCCCCTAAGGATTTGCTTAGGAACCCTGTATAATATATACTGGAGAACAAAAAATGTAACACCATGTACATGGATAATTATTTGAATGGAAATTATTTGTGCGTATACCTTATTTCAAAAGAAATACCTGATAATTTTTTTGTCTTCTAATCTTTCCTGTTTTCACAGATTTTTTCTAATAATTTTCAAAAACAACCAACATATAAAAGACCTTTTCTGAAAATTTGGTCTTTCTGGATTGCTTCCAGTACTTAAATAAAAATATCAAGAGTTCGCGGTCGCCAACAATTTCGTCATTTTAGCGACTTCGAGAAAGGACGCATCGTGAGCATGAATGAGGCTGGTTTTGGTTTACGAGAAATTGCAAGAAGGGCTAATGCCAATCCATCAACAGTGTTAAGAGTTTGGAGAAGGTGATCCAATGATGAGACTTGTAGACGTCGTGCGGGTTCTGGGCATCCGAGATTATTACAACATCGTGATTTACGGCATCTCAGACTTCTTGCTCTCAGAAATCGACGGGACAGTATACACCAAGTAAGAGATGTTCTAGTTGCAGCTACAGGACGAGTATTTTCAAGGATGACAGTTAATCAAAGATTGCGCTTTTGGTCCACACATAAGGCTCGCCGCTTGGAGTGGTGCATAGCGCGGAAAAACTGGAATGACAAATGGAATACCATAAGCTTCAGCGACGAATCCAGGTTTTCTTTAGGCGGCGATGATCGACGCATGAGGGTTAGGCGAGGGTGCTATATGTTTAGGAAGCAGATCACCTCTAGTCCTCAACAACGGTAATTTGACTGCTCGGCGATATATCGATAAAATGCTGCAGCCAGTTTTACATCCCTATCTACAAACTATCCCAAATGCGATCTTTCAACAAAAGAATGCCAGATCGCATATTGCTCGTGAAACAATGGACTTCTTACATGAATTTGGCATAAAGACTTTGGAATGGCCAGCAAGATCGCCTGACTTGTCGCCTATTGAACACGTATTGGATAAGATAGGGCGCAATCTTAATCGAGTACCACGTCCCCCTGCCGTAAGGAGGATTTGGATGAGTGCTCCTCAATATGATATAGGCCATCCTATTTTGTCAATGCCCAATAGAAGGAGGAGCCAGAAATCTTCTTGGAAATGTTATCAATTACTAAGAGCATCCTAATGTATTAATATATAAATAAATTACTTTAAAAATATTTGTTCTTTCTGGTGTTGCATTTTTTTTGTTCTTCAGTATATGTATGTAATTTAACAACAAAAAATAAAGTAACATTTTGGAAACACCTTAAGAGTATAGTCTCTGCTGTCAGATTTCCTTGTCTTACTCATGTAAAATTGGGCTTGCAAGGGTATTTTTGGTCCCACATGTTTTTATCTAAATACAGAGATTTTTCAGATATTTTAACGTAATAAAAACTATTTTTCCAAGATTTTTTAAGAACATGCCGCACAAGTTCAAGTCTCTATTATAGGCTAATATCGTTTATATTAACTTTGCAATTATTTTTTTTAACCATAAAAGTGGACCAAATAAAACTAAATAGTATTTCTATAACTTCATTTACGGGGCATTTGCGCAGTTCTTCAGACGACAAGTGCATTTGCTTGTACTCTCTTCGTATTTTACTACCAGAATGTAGACCAAAAGGGCCACAAAAAGAAGAGCTTCAAAAACGACAATACTAAAAACAAAATAATAGTAATTACACTATTATAAATCTAAAATTCATGTCATTCATTTCAACAAGTTAAAATACATGCAGCTGGTTTTTTTCGTTTACAACAATAATGTTACAGTTTTGTTTTTGATTTAAATCATTCAGACTAAATTAACTCAATGGCGTAGCCAGGGAGGTGGGGGTTAACACCCCCTCCAGAAGGTCCAACCCAATCTACAATAAATTAATCATAATCAAGAGCTCCAGGAAGAGTTATAGCTGACTCTTTACTCCGGTTTGTGACGTGTGTTTGGTGTGATGTCTTATATTTTCAAAATTTTGCCTGCGTTACTATGACGTCATTAATTGTTACAATTTTAGTTTAAATCCAAGGAATTTTTGTTAACAGCATTCAAAACGTGTTGTAATAAATGGCATTCTTAGCATAATTTTTATGAAAATTTTCATCTGCGGCGCATTTATGGTTTGGCAACAAATCCACCGCAACCCACGACCTGTTCTTGGCATCTAACCCAATCTACTTTTTCAAAAACATTTTACAAAGAACCCAAGAGATTTTTAAATAATTTTTTGTTTGTTTTGTCAAAATTTTCGCCTGCGGCGCTGTACCAATATTCAATATTGTCACAATTTTGTTTAATTTAGACCCATTTGTTTGTCAACAATATTTAAAATGTGTAAAAAACATCATTTTAGTGTATTTTTTTCAAAATTCTTGCCTGCGGCGCATTTAAGCGTTACTTTTGAAAAAATCTGCAAATGAGACTTGCTTCTAAAAATAAGTATTTTTGTTATATATACACTAACTCAACACCTATTAAACCGCCCCTCTTCCCTCCCTTCATTTTAAGAGTTCAAGAAATAGGCCCCTCCCAAAGATGTATGATACATTTCATACATCTTTGCCCTTACTTAATTTTTAAAAATTTGCCATAGGTAAGTAGCTCATTTTTATTAAATGATGAACCCCCTCCCCCAGAGTCGATTTCTGGCTACGCCACTGATAAACTTGAATAAAATTTAAGATCAATTAGGTCAATTCCGGTCAATATATTGGAATTAATGTTAAGATTATACGAAAACCTTTAAAAAAGAGGTCTATTTAAATACAAAACTCAATTTGGAGCCTGTGCGTAGATATTATATTATTATAAAAAAAGGTTTTCAAAAACTAATACAAAATATAAAAACCTATTCTAAACGAATTCGGAGTTTCGATTTTGCCATTTCATCGAATACTCCTTCGCCAGATACCTCAATGTCTTGATTGGTGTAAAGTGCAGCCAAACCATTAAACGGGGTATTTTCAAAAGTATTTCTTAATTTTTAATATATTTTAGTTTGGAAAAAGATCTTTCTAATGTTTTTTAATATTTGGAAATATTTCAATATTATAATCGATATAGCTTTGTAAAATATCTTCTTTTAAATTGTGATTTTAATTTTTTATTATTCCAAAGTTCAAGTTCTGTAAAAACCTTGTAAAATATTTCTGTCTGTTAAAAATCTTTCTTGATAATAGAAGAAAGAATAGAGTTATCTTTTATCTTGTATTATTCCATAAAGCTTTTTGTATTTATTACCAGCTTTCTAGAATGTTATAGATGGGGCTACTTTAATAAAATTTGATTAATAATTATTTTCCATTATTATTTAAGATTTAAGTTATTATGTCTGACTGAGTTTACCTAATAATACTAAGTTTTAGATAGGTTTTTAGTGGCTAGGGGAGTAAAAGCGCTCTAGCCTCTCCCCTTGGGTATGCACATGAATACTATATAATGTTCCTTACCATAGAACAACCAAGGATTTTTTTCTCGCCATTTGATCATCGGCTTTACAAGTATTACCTTGATCTTCACACCCTTGTACACTAGGCTTCCGAGATCCTCCTCTTATTTTTTCTCTTTCTTTTGAATTTGCACTTCTTATCATCTTTTCCAGTTATCTTTTTAATTTCTTGACAAAAACTAACGTCAAAAATCTGCCAACTTTGGGTAACTTAGGTTATTAGAAAATCAAATATACTGTATCGATCCAACACCGTTCTCAGTGTTGATCGATCTACCATTATTTTTTCAACGTCGTTGGATGTTGAGAAGGATAGATATAATGTTCTTTATAAAAAAAAAACGAAATTGCAGTTTGCAGCGTAGTTCAAAAAAATACATTTTGATCCGCATGTGAGGGGCAAAAAATGCCGATTTACCTCCTTAGAGAGTTTCACATATTTTACCTCCCACCGGTAGTTTTCGTAACTTTATCTCCCTGTACCGCGTATGAATCTTTACTGCAAAATGAGAATAATCAAAAATCGTTCATAATATTGGTTAGTGTAGGTATTATTAGGTAGTAGATGAAATCAGATACATTCCTCTGGAGTAAAGTGCATTTTCAACCTTGGTTTTTTAATGCCCTCCTGACGTTGGACATCAAACTGCTGGAGGAAAAGTGACACTTTCCTCCCTTGGTATGTAAATAACTATTACGCGAATTTTGATACATAATTTGCCATGATTTAAAAGCTAACTTATACCATTTATTGGTTGGGTTGTATAAATAAAGCCTTTTTTAAAAATTTAGATACTCATGGGTAACATTTTGTACCTAAAGAAAGTATTTTCTTCAAACCAAACAGTAGCTATTTAAAGAAAATTCTTTATTATTAAAATACCCATAAGACCTATTTCTGTTTTAAAAATTCCAAAACCTTCTTTATTTGTTGCATGTTTCTTGTACTCGCGTTTGTTGAAAGGAAAAAAAGAAGATATTTAAAACTCAAGATTGAATCGATTTCGGAAAGTTAAGCTAGCCTAATACGTTCCCGATCACGAAACCTTTCAAAATGTCACTTAACATGAAACGCTATACATCAGAGAGCATCAGAATAAAACATAGTTTGCGAAGGTATCCGGTAAAAGAGTTAAAAAATATGCTTTTTGGTCGAAATTTTTTTCCAAAATTTTCACATTAGGTCAACGGGATCAAAAATAAAACTATTAGTATTACTTAGAGTATTTTTCTAGTGCCTACAAGGAAACATTTTTCCATCTTTTGCTACTTATTCATAATACATGGGAAGAAAACGACTGATTAACATGTGCCAGCCACCATATATGAAGGCTATTGTGATTGGCAAAAAACCCCTTTTATGCATTTGAAGTACTAAAGTGACACTTTTAATCCTTGAGGGATTTAAAGTAAATTTAATCGCTCAAATGCTTCATGTATATTTCCCAAGATTTTTGTGCGAGGAGCTGGCCTATATTCTCTTCCGCGGCTTTTTTTCAATGTCCATCTTCAAAATGAATTGTATTTTTTCGACTGAATCGATAAAAAACGAAAGAATGGACGTTTTTGAAATTTTAGTTTGTTACCGTCATTCTGGCATTTTTTCTGAAACGCCATAGCAACGCTTTCAAGGCACATCAGTTTTCGATGCCAACAATAATATGATAACCACCCATCAGTCAGCAGAGTTGACATTTTTAAACGAGAGTACCGCTACGAGTACGAGATTACTGACATTAGACATTAGACACTTAAAGTAAATATTTCAACGCATCCATATCGGTATACGTAACGCGTTCAAAACAAAGTCAAAATACGCTACATCTTGACTTTTTTATGCGATGTTTCGAACGATGCCCGCTTTTTTGAAGAGTGCGATGACAGGACTGCGTGGGTTCCTAAAGATACGTACATCCTTCCATACGCAACGCATCACATCCGTCAAAGACGCAGGCAGTCAAAAATGTAGCGTATTTTGACTTTGTTTGGAACTCTTTACGTATACCGATACGGGTGCGTTGAAATATTTACTTTAAGTGTCTACTTAAAGTAAATATTACAACGCATTGGTATCGGTATACGTATCGCGTTCGAAATAAAGCCAAAATACACTACATTTTTGACTTGTTTATGCGATGTTTCGAACGATGCCCGCTTTTTTGAAAGGTGACATGACAGAACTGCTAACAGCAATCGATGCGTGCGTTAGGATGGACGTAACGATACGTTCATTCTTTTGTGTCATCGCACCCGTCAAAAAAGCGGGCATCGTTGGAAACACGGAATGAGCAAGTCAAAAATGTAGTGTATTTTGGCTTTATTTGGAACGCGATACGTATACCGATACTGATGCGTTGAAATATTTACAAGTGTCTAATATTTTCATGATTGCATAAAATATATAATATATAGAGTACGGTACTATCGGTGCCTCTGTCTGGGACACGAAAACTCAAAAATTAGTTTTCAAGTTATGAAGCTTGGGTATATTTTGGAATTTAATAAACCTACACTTTTATGAGTGACATTATTTTGTGTATAATTATCCGTAGTGATTTTTTTGAAAATTTTTGTTGAAGGAACTTCCCCAGGCCCCCTACGTCGCCGTAATTGACAAGTGAAAAGGAAGCAAAATCTAAAACCAATTCCCCAGGGGTGGAGGGGGGTCATACAAAGAAACTAAAATAAACTAGAAGGCGCACTCTATATAGTAACGAAATCTAAGGAAATTGCGGAGGACTGTTCATGGCAACATTGTAGAGCCGCGTTCTGATTGGTTCTAAATCAACATTTAAAGCGTGGCGGTTTAATAGAGATGTTTTGTTTACCGTGAAAAGAAAGTTCCGGCGACTTTTTAGAACATACACTTCTTATGTATTTTTATAAGTCTTAAAACAAACATATATAAGTACAGTAAATAGCAATTGCATAAAACACAAAAAACAAACAAAAACCCGTCGGATCGGATGGACCTAAAGCTGATCACACACAAAATTGCATAGTGCATAAAAAGTTCAACCTTATGGAAATATATCTATGTATATGCAATATGGCGCCTCCAAATCCGTCTCTGATTGGTCGAACTGTTATGCTATGTGTTATGCAAGTTTGTGTGTGATCAGCCTAAGATGGCAGACCGTGCCACAATAATTCAATAACTTTTTTGTCGTGGTTGTCAGATTGTCCTAACCCTGATATCAATAATGATTTCTAGAAGGTAAAGCAAAACATTATATTAAGTAAACTTTCTCATGCCTTTGAAACTGAACTTCTTCGGCACTATACAGTCTTAAGTATTTGGTACTTCAAAAAAGATGTATAAAAATAATTTTGCAAAAAAATTAATTGTATTCAACAGATCAACTTTTTCAAGACTTCCTAGTACTTAGATTAAGACATTTATATGCAAGTAAAGTCTTACGATATGTACAAAAGTATCCTGACACTATATAATATAGAACCCGACAGGTAACTCAAAATATCGCTGAGATACCAAAGAAACATAAAAGATTAACTCAGACGTGTATAACCTATATGGCACCAAAAATATTTAACCTTTTAACTGCCGATCAAAAAACGTCAATCTGTCAAAATTTAAATCCTGTTTTCCGTAAAGGAAACTATTCAAAAATACCAAAAAACTTAAACAAGCAGAGTCACCTATTCTAATTCTAATTCGACTAAAATAAATCCATTTAAGTTCTTTTTTCTTTTGGACCTTTTTTAAATATAAACTAAATCTTAATAACATATTTATATTACGCTAAGAGAATATATTGAAGAAAGTGGGAAAAGCTACGTGCTGGCAGAAATACTGCCTTAGTAGCAATCCCTTCCTACTTTATTCATATTCCTTAAATTTCTATTTTATTTTATTTTTAATTTATTTAATCAAATTTTATTTATTTAATCAGGTTTTACATTAACTGTAATAATTTTTTAGTTTTGATTTTGAATAAAGTATTGATTCATTCATTCATATCTGCTTTATCAGAATAATGTCATGTATTTATGCTAGTTATTGCTATATTACATAATTATAGGAAATAAAATAAGGGATAATAAGGGATAATTTTGGAAACTCCAAGATGTGTGACTTGCCTCAAGATTTTTATGGGGTTTCTATTTTATTTAAATTTCTTTGGGGTCATATCACTGGTCCCTTGTCTATTTAGTTGAATACGCTTTGTAATCTTTGTAATTCCAAGATTTGCTATAGATAAATCATATTAGCTTTTAAGTAGTTTAAACTATTAATAACTCCCGCGATCTAAATTGTAAAATTGTTTAAATCTTTGGCTTTTCTCGTAAAATTCCATGTTGCAAAATCTTATCTCCAAGGCAGTATTAAAACCAATTCTCTCCAAACAGTCCTCTCCTCCTCCCCTCCCCCCGGTTCATACGCTACTGTACACAAGAAAATAGATACCCGATTTTTAGCATCTTAAAGAAACCGAATCAATACCTACTTTTTTTCTTCTCTAACGAAATAATGATGATTGACAAGTAACAGATGGGGGGATTTCTGGGGATATTTCGGAGCTCTAAGAGAATCATAAAACGAAAAGTGTATTACGAGAAATTTCATTAGTCATTTCCTCTCGCCTTTCACCGATATTTTCGGTGTTTTTCTGATGGGTTGGTCGTTAATAGAGGAGAATGACAGACAAAAAAGTTTAAAACTAAGTTAAGAAACTCCAAAAAATATTCGGATTAGTTTAGCTAATCCATGCTTCCTCTTTGTTCATTTATGTGGGATCAAGAGAGAAAAAGAATGGAATAGATAGCCAATCGCGATTAAGTGCCTACGGTGCATTTAGGGTTAAGTATCGGTAAAGGCGGATTTACAATTAAGCAAGCAAGCACGCAAGCAAGCAAGCAAGCGGACTAATGTAAATGTCAAATTTCCCGGCTTTTCTAATTTTCTCGAAAAGTACAAATTATTTTCTAAATAGAGTCGCTGTACAAATTATTTTCGAAATAGAGTGTTTAAAACATTTCTAGGTGTTAAAAAGTTTAAAAACCTCAAAATTTTTTGGATTTTTTTGGGAGAATTTTAAGAAATTTAACAATAAAGAAAACCTAACCTCGCAAGTCGACACACGCAGCTTCGTAGGCTGCGTGAGGCGCCTGGTTATATACAATTGGCACAATCAAATAACAGCAGAAATAAAATATATAGAGAATAAAATACAAGAGCCTGGAATTTAATTTTTTACAAAAATCTTTAAAAAATCATGAACTGCAAAATTTTTCACCTGCGGCGCTATAACACCTTTTATTTTTACGATTTCGTTCGTTTATGACCGTTTTTTACTTGTTTTTAATCACGATCCTTTTAAAGTAATTATATCAAATCATTTTGCCTGCGATTTGCTGTCAAAACTTGCATTTTAAGTGTCATTTGCGCAAAAATATCTGTATCGGTTTTTGTATAATATAGGTCATGAGTTTTAGGCCAAAAACTGAAAAATTAAGGTGGGTTCCTAAGACGACATTTCCAAATATCTCGAAAGCGGTTTGATTGACATAATAAAGAAATTACTTTCTTTAAAATATTCAGTTATGAATAGTTCAGGGGTTTAACCCAAAAAAGAATTGCCACTTCTTTAACCCGCGATTGCTATCGTCCCTAAATATTACATTATTGTTAGTGAATAAGTTATATAATTGTTTCTGAATGCATTACTATCGTTCCTAGTTATTTATTTTTCTGCTATTTTGTAAGTACTTATCTCTTCTTTTTTCCTCAACTAATTTGAACCCAAAATCTCAATTTTTCTGCATTTCAACTGTGCTAATATCTCGAAAACTACTCGCTCAGATTTTAAAAAAAATACTGTTGAAAAGAGGATACAAAACCCGTTTGAACAAGGTTTCGAATCCCCCGATATGTTTTTAAAAATATGTACAGGGCTCTTTTCGTTCTCAAAATATCAAGAGTAAAACGTTTTTAAATTATCTCCCTGTATACTTATAGGAAAGAAAATCTCCAGTAAGTACATAAAACAATATTTACCCATCAGGTTACCTATATGTATAAACTCAAAAGCAGGCAAAGGAAATTAAATAGTTATCCGATTTCATGAGAGAAATTATAGTAAACTACAAAAAATGTAAAATAGGCGATTTTAAATAATGAAAATAAGGCACGCACAGTTAACTTTTTACCCCTTTTAAAAAAAATAATTAGCCGCTTAGATATGAACCCTTTGGGTTTCGGCACCTTTTGATGACTTGAATAATAGCGTATTCCTTTGAGAAAGTTAGTGCAACACTGAGATATCTCTGTCTCTTGTTTTTACCTAAAACCGCAAAGGACAGAAATATCCGAGTGTTGCACTGAAAGTCTCAATGGAATACGCTATAAAGGACGGCATTAGGTTTAATCATGTTAAAACCTTATAACTTCGTAAGGAACTGTCAAAAATAGTCCCGACTTTATTAACGTCAGGGTATAACGATTTTATGTTAAGTCCCTAATTATTATAGCGTAGTAGTAGAGTTTTACTAAATGTAATTTTTAAATAAAAAATGGCCTATTGTTATCTTATCATGATAGTCATCATATTCTAAGCTTAATCATTTTCAATCTCTCCCCGGTTGGATCTCATGTGGAGGACTTTAATTTTTTTACCTACGACCAACGAATAATACCAAAGACGTTTAACTAAAGTAGACCTATCAAGTCATTCATAAATTGATTTGAAACGCGATCAGTCGTTAGGTTTAGGGAAACCAGACATGCTCCTCCTCACACATGCTCCAACTACCTTACGTTTAGCAGCGGCCAGCAGCAGCAGACTTGTCAAATAATTTTGGAAATACAATCTTTAATTTTTTTATTATATTATATTTGTCATTGTGAAAATATTTATGTAAAGATGTAACATAGAAAATATAAATTTTTTAAATGTTCTCCAGATAGTTAGTTGCCTAACTAGTGCGGAAAGTGATACGCACGGGAGGAGTTCGGGCGGAAAAGGTAGTTCCGCAAGGGTTAGGTACAATTTTTTTTCTACGAGTGAGTATGATGACTTTCTTGATCAAAATATAGTTTGTAAAACACACATTTCAAACTCAAAATTTAAAAATTTGGTTCATAAAGTACTATTTAAAAAAAAGTTGCGTGCGTTAAACGTTTTTTTACGCACGCTAGGACAGTTTTTTATGCACGCCGTGCTTATTTTTTTACGCACGGCGCGGCGTGTAGGAAGATGATATGTAACAGTAGACTTTTTCACACGTATTTGCGAAGTAGTTTATTTACCTATTTAATGTCAAGTGACATTAAATTATTAAAAAATTATTTTTTGGTTTTAATTTTAAAAATAAAAAATATATATTACCTTAGGCAGAAGCATTTTATGCAAGTAGGAAATTGTTGTACTAAAAACGTGTCAAAAGTGAACTTTTCGCCCTTAACGGCCATTGTGTGCAGAAAAGTATCACTTTCCGCACTGTTTAGGCAAATTAACAAAAAACCAATGTGGAAAAATAGGCAAATTCGACTAAAAATAGTATTATATCGAAAAAGGAATATTATGGTTTTTCGTTGCATAAAAAAAATGGAATTTATACCCGCAATCTATAATTTTTATTTAATACATACAAAAGTATCTTTACATTTTTAATAAATACAAAAAAAATCTATGTAAATATTATAAATACAAAGTTGTAACAAACATGCATTCTTTATCCTGTGTCTGATATAATAATGTTTTAAAAATTTATATTTATAAAGGGAACGCTTGTACTACTTATAAACAAATATCGGCAGAAAAAATAAGCTGACTACAGATAGTATGAAAACTGTGAATGTAGTTATAAATAAATATCATACGCACTCCTTACATTTTTTTGTTACTCATAAAGGATATTTAAAAATGTCGCAGCTCGGGTTGGTTTATTATACCAAATATAGTATAATTACTTATAAGTGCTTACCATATTGTTCTTATCAGAAATTTTCAAAAATATCCCAAAAAAACTTATTTCTTTCCTCTATTTATTAATGTATTTATTGCAACACTAGTTGCACGCCTATGGCGGCCTATGACAAGATGGCGTCGAAAAAACATATGAAAACTAACCTCTGAAATGTTTGGTTTTCACCTGCAAGCTCCAGTTTTCGTCACACTACGCACTTTGTCACATCACTTTTGCCACAAGTACTTAAAAATCTATTGAAAAAATATTAAAAAGTCTCCAATAATCTGTAAAATATACGAAAACCTCAATTATGCTAAAACTACAACGCCGAAGAAAAATTAAGAATGGAGCGTACAAACGGTTATATTGCTGTTCCCACCACAAATGCGAGGTTGTCACATTGTTTTAGGTTTTTTCCCAATATATATTGGAAAATAAAAAGAATTATTCTTTCGGCCAAAATATCAGGTATTTTTTATGATATTTCTACCGAAAAAAATAAGGTATATTTCAAGTACCATAACATGTCCCGGCACATTATAAAATCTTTATTGATTTAAAATTTTGAAGATTCAAGGAAATTTAAATGCAATTATATAATATACCTAAATTTCTCTATATATTTGAATAAAAATAAGGTGTTTCTCTGTTTAAAAAACAAACCGGAGAATTTGTATAATTGCATATAAAAATAATATGTTTTTAAAAACATTACGTGTAGAGATACAACTTTCAGCGCAATCTGGCATCGTCGCCAAATTGTTTACCTTATGTCTGATCGCAACTGTGGCAAACATAAAGTCTTTATTTAAGTTATACCTTTATGAATAATACTAATTTTACGACCATCTCATCACACGATTTCAATGGCTCATTTACGGTCCTAGATGAAAAGCGATGAAACTTTATTTTATAAGAGCACTAATTGACGCAAAAATACAAGTTATTTTCCATATTATTAAGAAAATAAATATTTATTAAACGTAAATATATCCAATATAATTTTAGTACCTAAGCAAAAATAAGTCCCGCTAAATTGACATATTACACATTTTTAAGAAAAAAAACCTTGTTTTAAAAAGATAGATATGAAAATCCTTTAGTAACCTTATTTTTTTTTGACGTTTTAGATAGAACGTCATTGAAACTTCGGGTTATGAACGTTGCTGACATAAGAATGTTCGCGTTTGATATTTTTAATAATTTCTTATATTTATGATGACATTTTCATTGGTCGTCATTACACGCTCAAATAAATTAAGACACTCGGCTGCGGCTCGCATCTCAAACTTCATCTTCACGTTTAATGACCATCATAACATACTTGTTATGTAAACTAACTAATCAAAATCCAAAATCACTGTGTCAAAATTGTAAACAATAGGTGATTCACCCATTATAAAAATTTACAACTTTTTATTTATAACGCAACAACTGATTACTAGATGCTTTATTTTGAATTAATAAATAAATTCAATTCAAACATATTTTTTAGGCACCTGATAACACCACGGTAATTTATTGGTACAACTTATAAATTTATAGACATAATAACACCAAATTTATGGACTGATCTTTCGAGAATCTTTTAAGATTTATTAAAAAGTCGATGCTATGAAAAAGACACTTTAGATAAGTTGCAGACTTTAAAATGTGTCCCTAGTCACTTATAATATTGAGTTATTATAACGCTAACTTGGGGAAAACTTAACCAGCGAAATCTTGTTATTATTTTACTAAGGAAAATCCTGATGAGTAAACTGATACTATTTCCAAGGGAAGGTATTTCACACCATTTTTTCCGATAAACCAATTCCATCTCCACATAGGCCGATCTACTCCTAACGTTTTAGTGTTCATTTGTCGACATTCGCCGCCATATTGACAGAAAACTAATGGATTTTCTGTCGCTTTTGAGTGAAAATGGCTACCGATCTCAGAGCTTTGACGTGTCGTGAGAGACAATCCCTTCCACTCTCGCCGGTGAAATCATTCATTTTCGCTGGATGTCGCAAAACATTTACTTTTTGAGGTTTAAATAATAACACCATTTATTTTTTTATTCACCTTAGGGATTAAAAGTGCACTTTTAATCCCTCATTTTAGGGATAAAAGGGGCACTTTTAATCCCTCAGGGATTAAAAATAATTTTAATCCCTGGGGGATTTAAAGTAAATTTTTCCAAAATATAATTTTATTGAAATTTTATTTATTTGTTAAAATGTATGAACGAAAAAAATAATTAGCATATGCATTACTTAAATCTAGTTCTTATTATGATATATATTATGCCAGCCCTTTTCATCCGTAAAATTTTCTGCATGCTGTTCAGCGCACCATTTTCGGTAATCGCGAAACTGTTTCTTGTAAACCTCGCGAAATTTTTGTGGAAGAAGGCGATGGCCCCTTCCGCGGCCTCTTCAATGTTCATTTTCAAAAACAATGCTGGACCATTTTTCTGGACTCACCGTTTGGTGACGCCGTTTGATAACAACAACAACTGACTGACATTTGTTTTTTGCCATAGCAACACTTCCATGGCACAATAAATTTTGAGTGAATCCACCATGCCAACAACATTCAATGACAACTGTCAATAAAACGAGCTGTCAATCTTGAAACTAGAGTACGTTAAGTGGTCAAAGTGCATAAAATAGTATATAAACCTCGTGACTAAAGTGTATTTTAATCCCTTGGCGAACCTTTCGACGCGGGATTAAAATAGGCACTTTAGTCCCTAGGTTTAATATGTACTATTAGTTTTGTAGTAGAATAAAAGTGTCACATGAGGTCAAAAAAAAATCGGGGAGGCTGAGTTTTTGGTATGTTCTTTCGAGAGTCTAGGTCTGAAAGTAAACTTCCGAGTTTGTGTTTCCCCCACTCTTCGGGAACTATCCTCCATTTTGAAAAAACTTTGAAACCGGTTTTCTCCACTTCTGTTGGTCGGAGGGAAAAAAGTTTAGAAACAAAAATCTTTAGCATAAAATTTGCAATATTTTTTGTTACAGGTTTAACTTTCTGTAATTAGTTTTTAAAAAGATAGAGGGCGTTGATGTTACGAAAAATCAGTTTCAACGTATTTTAACCCACAAATGTCAGTCTGTCAGATACTTTCAGCAATTTTCATGCCGACAGACCGGGTTGTGTAGCGCACGTCACAAGCTTTAATTTGATACATCATTGGGTCATTTGTACTACTCTTACTATAAATAATATTGTATAAGTCTAAAAAAACGAAACAATTTGGAATAGAAACATGTGGAAAAACTCTATCTATATATAAGTTAAAACTTCCAAATCAGTTACATCAACCGAAAAGAATCTAAAAAAGAAAAGATCAAAAGATCTTGGGAGGAAAGAACGATATTTTTAACTTCTTGTTTTAATTGTCTTAGGAACATATTCCTATTGGAAAGATTAACACGCCAGGACGAACCCGTATCAGGCGACTTATAATAAGTACCATGCGGAACGATGCCTATTTGTGAGTGTTTCAGAGTTGGGGGTCAGAGTGTGCGATGGTATTAAATGATGTCTGGATTGAGGGTGACTAGTGAATCCACTGACGAGCCCACGCTAGTCACCCCGGGAGAAACATCGTTTAATTGTTTCCCTTTTCGCTTTGGACTTTTGTGTGTTCCTTGTGGGACACTCGTCCAATTTTGAAATATCGTTCTTTCCTCCCAAGATCTTTTGATCTTTTCTTTTTTACCGAAGAACTTGTCATCCAACGACAACGACCAATTTAGTTATCTTTATGGTGCGACACTATTGATAGTTCTTAAATGAGTTAAGTGTCAAAATGTCCACCACAAACGCCAAAAGGCCACTAAAAGCGGTGTCGATGTCGCTTTTAATATCGTAGGTCGTTTAGCTTAACGTGTTAAGAATTACAATCCCCCATTGTGTTTCTGTATCCTAAATTTGTAAAATTATTAAGAAACTCGTAAATTTCAGATATACAAGAGTCTGGTTCCTCTTATGAAATTATATGACAAAATTTACTGAGATAATATCCATAATTTAGCCTTAAATAGCGCCCGGATAGAATATGGATATTGCCAATATTGGGCTAATATATTACGGAATATTGGCCGAAGATTATTTTAAAATGGGTCCCTTAAGTGTTAAAAAAGGAATTTTATAACGATTTTATGCTTAATAAATAGGTACTTTTTGAAAAGCATAAATCACGTCAGATTTTTTGCTATATCGCTTAAAAATAACCGAAAGGACGTTTTATTCTACAATGCGGACCTTTTGTACCTCTTATTACGGCTCAATTTCATTTTATCCCTTTTTTGAAGCGTGCGCACTTGATAAGAAATAACGATTTCCCTTATTAACCGATAAAGTTTGACGTTACCTGCGGGTGAATACCGTATCCCTTATAATTGACATGGTTGCCGACAGTAAAACGTTAAGCAGAAAAACAAAATATTTAAATTGATTTTTGAATTCAAACATATTCTGTATTCTTTTTAATTGTAAAGATAGGTTTCAATTTTCGTTTAACCATTTTCTTTGGCTAGAATTTTGTAAGATATGTAAAACATTGACACGTACTTTCACCGACTTTTTTTTAATTGTCCTTTAACAAATTTTCTCTTTATCAATAGATGGGCAAGAGATGGAGACATCTGGTATCCCTTTTGCACTCATTGTTAAAGAGAAAATTAGTTAAAGGACCATTAAAAAAAAGTCGGTGCAAGTGGCCGTGACTTGCACTAGCAACTGTGATAAGTGACTCCGATCTGTTTATTATAACCTCCTTTTTTCTTCGCTGTTTTTTCGAGTTTTTCAAAATTATTAATAATTAAAATTCACAGTAAAAACACAAGAATACTGTGGCGTATCCAGGGGCGCGCCCCCCCCTGAACAATACCAACATTTTAAAAACATTAAAGAACCACGCACTGGACACTCCTACCTATAAAACATATCTCTGTCGATTTCGACTAATTTTGAATATGTTGTATAACTAGTGCTAGTTAAGAAAATGGGTAATATTTATATCGTCTCTATGACCAGTTTCTGAGATATCCGCAATCAAAGTGAGAAAAATAGCCACTGTTATGTTTCAATTAAGAAAATACGGGTCTCTCTGGAATAAGTGAAAAAAAGTGGCTAAAATTGCTAAACAGAACATAAGTTGCACGCAAGAGTCTATTGTTATGGTTCGCAGATGCCTAGTTTTTATACGGGGGACAGTCAAAAATAAGGCATTTTTGCTAATTTTCGAGTTTCTGTTTCAAGGTGTTTTGACAATCTGAACGTTTTTTTGAGCCATAGTATTATAATTTCAATTATTTGCAGGTAAAAAAAATAGTTTGGCTTGGGTAACTTATCCCCAGATGCACCGTAAAAATATTGCGATCAGTTTAGCTAATCCAAGCTTCCTCTTTGTTCATTTATGTAAGATCAAGAGAGAAAAAGAATGGATTAGATTACCAATCGCGATTAAGTGCCTACGGTGCGTTTGGGGGTTAAAGGAGTTCATAAGAAAACATGTTTTAAGATTAGACTATTTCTCTTGCCTAAAAAAATTACATTAGGTAGCTTAATCCTGTTTCACAATATTTTGTGAGCAGCAGAGACGAGACAAATCACTTAAATATCGTAATTTGCAGCTTTCATGCAACTGTCTGCCAAATGTCATATTTGAATTGCATTCAGGGGGCGATCCAAGATATCTCTAGCAAATTTATGCATTCTAAGAATCCTTCAAAGATGCGACGCAAAAAAAAAAAACAGATATGGTAATAAAAATTATAGAAAAAATTGACGCAGTTTTAAATAACCCTTTTCACAGTGTTAATGGGAGAGTTAACATTGTTTAAAAACGAAACTTTAAATAGTAAATGTGATGATGCCTTAACATCGTTGACACTGTGTAGTAAACATGATTACCCCAATATCTAAAATGCATTAAAAATGGGTTCTTCTCTTCCTGTTTCGGTTTCTACCGCCGCGCCGAAAGAAGTTTCTCCACTTTAAGACTTGTGAAAACTTATATTCGGTCCACGGTAGGAGAAGAGAGACATAATGGCTTGGCTCTTTTGTATATATATCGTTCAAATAACCTGGATTTAGAATCTATTATAGATAGGTTTGCAAAACAAAAAAGAAAACTTTCTTTAATATGATATTAATGTTGGAATGGTAATACTGGATATATCTTTTTGTGTTTTTAGAATTAAGGATTTGTATAACAAATATCTTTGCCAAAATAAATTAGTTGTATCAAGTAGTATCTGTTAGTCACCATCAACGGCTCAAGCAATTACGAACATATATAGGTCGAAACTGTTTGGTTAGTGGGGAGGGTCAGGTCACCACTAACCAATATACCAATCTAACCAAACCCCCAAAAATAATGATGACCATAAAAAACGAGTTTTTTGCCCTATGTTAGTCGCTTGAGCCGACCTACATAGTTTTATTACTTGCGCCCCCCCCTGTTGAAATTTCTGGATCCGCCACTGCAAGAATAAGATATTTTAAATAAAAAATATTATTGGACAAATTCTCTTTGTAAATCTTAATACTAATAAATACCGTATAAAGTCGTCTATAAACAAATCAAAGGCGGCGTGCAAAATGCTGCCTTAAAAATAACGTGACGTTAGCTACGTCACAACGCGTTATTAAGCGATAAAGTCACCTAACGGGGATTTTTTTTTAAAGAGGTGCAAAAAGTCTCTAATATCGGTTCATTATTGACGTCATTGCAGTCAAAATGCGGCTTTTCGTTGGTACTATTAGGGACTTATTGGGCGTTACTCTATAAATTTTTACCATAATAAGGTAAAACCGTATTTTATTTAGGTTGAAACTTAACCATACTTTAAAAAAAAGTTGGAAGTCGCATTACTTTTCCTTATTCCTAACCTATAATTTCTAACCTTGTACGGATTTTCCCTGATAAATTCTCGAAAAAGAATTATATCGTCAGTATAGCTGAAACTCAAGCTTGTAGGTTTCTCCAATTTATTCATTTTTTCACATAAATTTTAAAAATCAACAAGACTGTTTTTGTTTATAAACAAAAAACTAAAAATGCAAAGAATATTAAAAACTCGTGTCGAGAAACAAACAATAAGTCCCTATTAACCGATATGAAAATATGTTAATTATGTACTGCGTAAAACAGTTTTTTCCCGCAACGTTGCGTTAAGAAAAAAGCGTCAAACCAATGAACACTTCTAATTGCGACTTACTCAGAACATAGATAGAAAAGCCAAAATATTCCTGTGTCATCTTTTTCGGTTCATCTTTGTGTGTTCTTCTTCTTTTTGTTATAATTTAAAAAAATATTCCTATAGGCGAAAAATAATAAATTTTAATAAATATTTTGACATTTGCCAGGGTATCAAGGTTTCGGTCATGGCCACCTTGATATATTTTTCTTGTAGTAAATGGGACCTATATAACTTATATTTTTAGGAGGAAGTTGATGTTGAACAGCATCGCTCTTTTACCAAATCTTCACCACCCTGTTACAAATTTTTAATAAAATTACCAGTGATATTTCTTCCCTTCCTCTCTTCGTCACATTTTCATTTCCACCAAATTCAAATTTCATGTTAATATTTTCTTAATAGCAAAAATTTTAGTTTTCGTGATTTTATAAAGCATAAATAAGCGATATTGTAATCTTCAAATGTCCCTGATATTTAAAAATAAAAATGGGGCGAAACAACATTTTTCTGGCACAACTAACAAAATGGTATCGAGAAAATAGTATGTAATTAAGGACTTAACCTATTTTAACCCGTTAATTGCGTTGGTTGTGTGCAAGTTATTGATAAGGTTCACAAAAAAACCCCGACTGTTTTTATATCAAATGTGTAAATGCGTGTATATATCTTTTAAAAAAAGTTTCCATTTCTTGCTTTTTCCCTATTGCAATTACTGTAATTAATTAACTAATAATAACTTTAAAAAAAATTTCCAAAAATTCCTCTATAAAATAAGGGAACAGGAAATTCACTTAACTCAAATCAAGTGAGAGAAAAAGTTATCTTCATGTAAACATTACATTTACAATAAATTCTTAATTCTATATTGTTTATCTGCTTCAATACCCCTCCCCTTACTTTACCTAACCCAAGGCATTAGGCTTGAAATTCTTATGAAAACTGTAAATTTATTAGGGCGCTAAAGTTTCCCTTCATTTTGAAAATAATTATCATTATGCGTGTAAGCCATAAATATAAACACCAAAATGAGTACAAAAAAAACAAAAAAAATAATTAAAAAATGGGCTGTAAATAGATGGCAATAAATGGCCACTTTTTTTTGTACCGTAGGCGTAGTCTCTATGAGCATTCTTTTCACAGAATATGATCAAAATTCTCAGTCTTTTTGTGTGTTTGTCTGTTCAAATACGAGAAAAGTAAACACCCGTATAGCCAATGTTGTTATTTCATCTCCACATAAATTCCCTCAAGCGGTGGTAAGAAGAGTGAGCACACACAACGCAATTTTCAGAATTAACCCTCAAACTCCAAAGAGAGAATCCTGACTGTTGTGGTGTTTTCGAGCAAATTAATTTTATATTCATGTGGTTGACGCAATTTAATAATAGAACTCAATATTTTCACTCTAAGCGCAATGATACCATCAAAATTTTGCGCCTTTTAATATTTTTAGCTACATATCGGTTCAAAAACATAAAACAGCAAAAATTAACTATAAAATGAATAAAATTTTTCATTTACTCAATGGTCATTGAGTGAAAAAATATCTCACTCAAAATAGAGTGAAAGTTACTCACAATAGTGTATGTCAAGAATTGGGTGAAAAGTTTATGACATTGTGTCAATGGAGTTCACAAAAATTGACTTTAAATGTCGAAAAATGTCACTTAATATTCCACTCGTTTTGACAAAAAATTTCGTTAAAACAAGTCCACGAAAAATTGAGTGAAATATTTTGACATTCAAACTGAATTTGTGTGGACACCATTGACACAATGTTTGAACCTGTCAATGTCATATGCTTTTCACACAAACCTATTTTGAGTGACTTTCACTCAATTTTCCGTGAGATATTTTTTCACTCAAAAGCCTTAGGAATCAAAATTTCCATTTTTTACTGTGGCTAAGCTACCGCAATACTTTTAGAACCGCAATACTTTTTGAGACCTACCAAAATGTTATTAGGATTTTTTTATCCAACTATTTTTTATGAACCCATATAATAATTGCCCGAGGTAATTCAGTTTTGAAGTTCGAGCCACTGAAAATTTACTCATAAAGATTAAATTTCCACAAAAAATCCCCACTAAAATGGTAATCTTAACACCACTCTGTTAGTCAAGTCCCTCCCCCCAACCCAGGAACAATATCTTCGACGACACTGTACTTAGGGAATCATTTCATATACGAAAACACAAAAAAAAAAGTGTTATATAAACCAAGGAAAAAATTATCGGGGGTAATACCATAAGAGCTTTGAGAATTATCGATAATTCTGAAAAAAACGTGTTTTTTGAAAACTGCTCGAGTTTATTTTTTCCGTTGTGTCAAAGCAGAGATTGCCCGACTCCGCAGGAGGAGGGCAATTTTTTGATACAACGGAAAAAATAATCGAGTGCGGTTTTCAACAAAAACACGTTTTTTCAGAATTAATTGTCAAAGCACGAATGGTATTAGACTATTTATTGTTCTTGTTAGAGCAGTGGAATTATCACTTAATAATTCAGCGATAATTCCAGACCTCTTATGGATAGTTTTACATATGAGGGATATTTTCCGTGTAATTTTTGTCACTTGACGTAGGTAAGTCAAAAAAATTATGATACTTTTCATCAAAAATCGTCCCCGAAGCTTTGTTGCTTTAAAAACTGCTTAAGTCTAACGTCGAGAAAAAATACACGAAAGCATTGTTATTTTGTAAATTATTAATCAAAATTTAAAAAATAGAGATTATCATTTTTGACAATGTAAATTATCATGCATTGGGGGGGAATCTCCGTTTGAGTTGGCGATTTTTGCTTGTTAATCAGGTAAAAATCAACTCTATTTTAATTATATTACCTACTTCTTTTTTACAAGCTTTTATTTAACTTGCATATGTTTGTTTGGGTGGAATCTTGCAACTTAATTTTGACCAACTTCCCGATATCCGACCGGCTTCAAAGAACCACGTACAATTTAAATGGAAACTGGATCTCAGTGGGATTTTAACGCCGTTTAAGTATGTTATTGGGACAGTCCCTGAGAGCATTTTGTCTCATAGACACAGGTGCCGATATCTACAGGGTAAGCCAATAGTAGCTGCCAAAGTTTGGGATGAGTTTATTATTATTATAGTTATGATGACCGATATCGGCAAAAAAAAGCATCAATTCCCTAAACTTTGAGTTCATCGACCTCAATTTAGTGTAGTTCGAGTCCCCACTCGTAAATAAGTGTCATCGCACCAGTGGTTTTCCCCATAACAGTAAATGACAGTTAAGCCAGCGTTTATAGTTCCGGCGACAATACAGTAATATGGTTTTATTAGATACACACTTCTCTCTAACCAAAGAAGTGGAGGGGGGAAAAGATTTAGTTTGTTCGATTTGGCATACAGGGTTTTTGGGTCTTTTCGGGCAGGGGATATGAATTTTTAATCAGATTTGAAAATTTCAATATGGCGAATTCAAAATGGACGATTTAGTGTACAAATCTAAAAATTAAAAAATAAATTTTTATTAAGAAAAACTTCTAAAGCATATAATTATTTATCTTCCTCATACCATAATAAAAGCGATGGGCGGAATTAAAAATTTTAACTTTACGGTGACAAAGAGAGAACTCCAAAAGAAGAACTAAATTCTTTTTATATTCGAATGATAAGCATAATGCTTTCATCTAAAGAAGCTGAGAACGGGTGATGCCAAGCCTTTGAAAAAGCCTTAGTTTATAGAGTAATACAACTGTTTCTTAGGTGAATCGTCGATGTGACCGATATACGATTCCTAAAGTTAAAATTTTAATTTTGTCCATCTCTTTTATTATGGTACAAGAAGGATAAAAAATTATTTTCTACTTTTGAGTGCATTTAATAAAAGCTTGTTCTTTAAAAGTTTTTTTAACAAAAATTTATTAGTTATCTGTCATCTCGAAAACCCAAACCTGATTTCTTATGTTTTAAGAGAAAATTGACGACCTAACAAGTTGGTTGTGGAAAGAACTTACAGAACATTTTCCAGTCAGTTTTGCAGATGCTTTTAGCAAAATTATCTGGAAAGAGCCTGCGGGCCAGGGCATTTATACAAGATTGCAGCTATTAGACAATTTGAGTGCAGATTGTGAAAAGTTTTATCTTAAATTTAGCTGAATACCCGCAGCTTTTTCTGCGGTTTCTTGTTCTCGTTTTATTTAAACTTTTTGGTTTAAATGGTCATAAATTTTGTGTTCGGGAACCGATTTTGATATAATAAAGCTTATGCTTGAAATAAACTCTGTGTTTCGGACTAAATTTCAACAGACAGGACAGAGAAAACAAGACCAAAACCAGGCAAATGCATTCCTTACAATTTCATACATTAAAGAAGTATCAGAGAAAATTCGAAGAGTAGCGAGCAACTTTAATAATAAAACAGCTTCTAAATCTAGTAACACAATTCGAAGCCTTCTTAGTAAAATAAAACCGGAGAACAAACAAAATAAGGAATACATTTACCAAGTTCCTTGTGAGTGTGGTGAATCATACATAGGTGAAACAAAAAGACTACGATCTGTTAGACCTAAGAAACATCAAAATCACCCAAAGAGGTGAAACAACGAAATCAGGAATCGCCAAACATGCTCGGTCAAAACAACACCGAATGAAGTGAACAGAATCAAAGGTTTTGCACAAGGAGTCACACTAGAAGAAACGTAAATTCATTGAAGTGTTGTAGAATCCAAGTTATCCGGTCGCCCCTATTGGTCAGATTTGGATTTAGCAGTTCGGCCAATGACAGTGCGACCGAGGTAACAAAAACGAGCGCAGCCAAGCCTCAGGGACCAGTCCATCGGGTCCCTCATCCGAAGAAGCTTTGGAGGAAGAGTTTTGCTGCCAGCAGGGAACGCCAAACTGAGTAAGCCGGAACTGTTGGCAGGCCGTTTTTACTGGAAGGTGCTGTCCATTGCACTCCCGGGCAGGGAAGGAGGGTGGAGGTGGGAAATCTTTAAGAAAGGATTCTGAACATCAGCGCGGTGCCAGAAGTTTTAACTTCTGGAGTTCGTAATTTTGGGACAACATTACGACAGAAGCTGCTTTTATTGGGCAGAATCAGGGTATTTTCAGTAAACCAAGTGTTGAAATTCCAAATATTTGGAAGCCCCTCCTTGGGAGGAGCCAACTTCTTAAACTTCACGGTTGAGTGATTTCCCATAGTATATAAGTACGTAGCATTAGGAATTGATTGTAGTTTGCACCTGAAGACGATCAGAGATTGTACTGATCGAAACGTCGTGTATAAATAATGTATAGCCAATGGAAGACCAAAACACAGAGCTCATTTCAAACACATCATTGTCTCAAACTTTTAAACAAAAGCTTATGCTGTGCTGCCCAAAAATACAGCAGTATACATATTATAGTCTCTCTCTTTCTCTACAGAGAGATTTATTTTTTATGGGCTTGGTTTAAGAATATCACAGGATCTTTTAGAATTATCTGGAAGGGCAACATTCATTTTGTTCCCAAATTTAAACTCATTGGTTTTTTGTAACTCTAACGTTGTCAAATTTCAGATTTGTATATCACTTGATCTTATGTGGGCTGATTCTTGAATTTCGAGAGAGTGATCGTCTGAAAATGTCCTCCATTTCGACCAATAAGAATGAGTAAAAAATTTAAAAACCACTCCCTGGAGTGAGAAAAACCACCGGGATTAAATTGTGTAGAGTAAAACCTCAATTTCTGTCCTGAATGTTCCTGTATACTATACATTGTCTTCTAATTTGGTCCAAACTCCTCCCTTTCGCAGTTTTTCTTTCATCAAAATGTCAAATTTCAAAGGGCAATTAAGAAAACACCGTCCTTACGGATCAAATGAAAGCTTATTCGCGATGAGTCACAAAGCCGACTAAGGGCTAATTCCGTCTGTCTGTCTGTAAACGCTTAAATTTCAACTTGCTAATTGCGATTCTTCTTCAGTATTTGTCTTTATTCCTTGGATAAGACCCTCGATAACATTGAGCTAAAGACCCCTTATTGGTAATACCCTTTTTAGTGAGGCATGGTCGTGTGCTCGAATAGTTTAGCTGTGAGAGGCAAAATACTTTTAAGCGGCTTGGAAATCCAGCCATAACAAATTTTGATGTAAGTTTCATATTATTTTTTTTCTGATAGACATCTGTTATTACAGATCAGTTTTACGCTTAGGAGGTTCAGATTTATAATGAAATTTTACGAAAAATCAAAATAAAAATGTAGATTTGAACGTGACGGGGATGATGAACATGGAAGTATTTAAGAAGTTATGAAAAATAGACTTTTAACTCCTTTTTTCTCTTGCGTATAATAGGCCTATGCCCAAAATAAGGCAAACAGTTTAGCACCCTTATTTAAGGGGTGAGCAAAGACAAACATGGCCTCTGTCTTATTGCATTACGTTCAACTGTATAAAAGCAAAACAATGTAGGCTGATTAAATAGGTGCCAATAAATGTGTTTATTTAACGTGTGGCAAATGAAGTGATGCTGAAAAGTACACTCCATTCCAAATTGCTGCGAACCAGTTTTTTCTCACTGACTTGTTTAATTGTCAGCTGCCATATTGAAATTGGTCCGGAGAATTTAAAATGAGGTGTATCTACGAACATCCTATAGTAATAATATGGGTATGGGTGTATGTGGGTGTGTTTGTTTGTTCCTCAATGTCGCAAAAAATGCTGAACCGATTTGGATAAAATTTGGTAAGAAGATAGGGTGTGATTTGAATTGAATTGAATTGAATAAGCTTCTTTATGTGTAAAATTTGGCAGTCAGCTGGGCCATTTAGAGCAAATGTAATTTTATTAAAAAAAAAAAGAAAAACGCTTTAACAATCTACTGGTTTTTGTTAAAAATCTTCAAATCACTCCAAATTATAAAACCACTATAACACTTTTTCTTGATATCTAAAAAAGCCGAAATATACAAACAGTTTCTGACCTAAAGCAAATAATATTTATATTATTGTATTTTTTTGTCCCGTTCAACCCAAAAGAAAAGCTTTACTGCCTTTACTGGTTCATGGTTCACCATGATTTTTAACATAAATGTTAACAATATGCTTTCTTCATATAAATTTCATAATTTTAATCATATAAAAGTCACAGCTGGTTTTTCTAGTAATGGGTTACTTTTTTGTCCCGTCCGGCCGCTTCAAATGGCTGAGCTGTCCAATGACATTATTTTTGGTTACAGTGAGCAACGATGTGGGTCGACCGCTAGTTCTATCGATCCTCAAAAACACCATTTTTTCACCCATGTATCACTAACAGGTGCAAAAGAATTGTCCAAAGTAGCCACGCACCCGTGTTATATGCCTTAACTTTGTATTTTTGTATTTTAATTGTACGTTTTTTTAAAAAAAATTTTGATTATGATTAAGGCTCGGGATTAAGTTGTGCTTTTTTTTATCGCATTTTAAGATCAGTCACCGCGCACGTTTTTAAAACCAAAGCTTGAAAAACTTACGTAAACTCTTTATTGTTATTAAATTAAATTAAACTTCATTAGAAAACTCTTTTCATCATAAAAACAAACATTTTTCCTAATAATCTCTGTGTGTCTATGTGTTTTTATTTTTATTCAGCTTCAGTCGACCGAAGAGAACGCATCAAAAAACAATAATAAAATTAATTAATTTCATTTTGACAAAAGAGATACAAATTACGGTAAAAAGCCCTAAAAAGTTTAATAGGCAGGGTAATTTAGAACTACCTGTATGAAACATTTTTAAAAGATTATTTTGGATTACATTGGCCATTTTGCTAAAAAAATGTTTCGTTCAAAAACCTTTAATGATGATCAATAGATTTTCCAAACAGAAGGTTCTGGTCGGTTTCAAATATTTAGCATTAATAATTATTTTAGTGGTAATTAGTGCGGCTAGAATAGTTTCACCGCAAATTTTAAACACTTATTAAAAAAAAAACAGGAACTAGTAGGAGGGGGGGGCTCAAGGTCCGGCTCTATTCGAACCCTTTTCGCCAAAATCCAGAGTACTTATCCCCCTCAAACTTCCACGTTCCCACTTCCCGTTTTTTGGATAAAGGTCAGGATGTCCGACCATTTGAGCGTCGGAAAATGTTTCGTCTCGACTTCTATCAGAAGCCCTATCTCTTTACGTTTACTGCCAACCATTTCCTTCATGACTTGCTGTTGCTGAAGCCCTGGATTAGCTGTTTGGCGTGCCTGGCATTCCCTGTGTTGGACCACTCCTGATTTAATCTTGTGTAGGTCCATTCCTTGATGACTGATTTCTTCCCGACCGACTCCGACAAAGTATGCCTGCACAGATCGTTTTATTGCGAGTTCGTCGGGGGGCTGATTCTTGAATTTCGTAGGAAAGATCGCACGGGAACGTTCTCATCCCTCATTTCGACCAATAAGAAGGCTCACAAGCTGCCAAGCTTTGATGGTGCACGCTCAAAACTGGTTTTTCAAGAGCGCCCGTTCACCTGCCCAGAGGCAGGTGTAGGAAAGGTCCTTCGATACACGGCAATCGGGCGGGATTCGGCCGTGGTCGCATAAGTTTTGGATAACTCGTGATAGCTCCAATGGTGGATAGAGGTGAACGTTCCCGTGCGACCTTTCCTACGAAATTCAAAAATCAGCCCCCAAGGGGTATCCCCATGTATGCAGGTACCCATACAAGTTCAACTTTGTTGCTAGGTAATGGATATCGACTGTGCAGTGTCTTGATGTCCGTGCCTTGTCTTTTGCTCCGGTCCTGATCTCTTTCAGCTGCCAAAATAACAAAAAAGTCATGGAAATCTTACAAATACCACACTATGAGTTAAAGAAAATAAACTGATTAAGCTGTCGGAAAACGCACTGTTTTTGTAATCGTGTTTTTAATGAAGGAATAAAAAAAATTATTTACTCGCCCTTGCCATAATCTAAATAGCCCCTAAATACGATCATGGGTTTCCCTAAATGTTGGCCAAAGTATTGTCTTTGTGTAATTTTTTAGGGCACCCTGTATAGAAGCTACATAAGTGATACCAAATTAAATCAAATATATTACTAATTAAACTACTTAAATCAGCCAAAAAATAAAGCAGATATCATGTGATTGGAAATATTTGCCGATGCATGCATTAAAAGAACCTACACATGGAAAACTTGTTTTATTTTATTGACCCAATACTGTGTTAATTAGTGGAAAAAGGGAAAAATATAGAGGGATATCGATGAAAAAAAACCGATCTGTTCGTTAATTTACTAATTGAGTGTGTTGTCGAATTAAAAAAAAACGCAATGCCAGCATAAAAAGAGAGAAAAATCTACTCATTTGAAACCACAATTGAGTTTTTTAGTTTTTTTCCGATTCGCAATTTTCAAATAACCAATGAAAATTTACGCGAATAATAATATATAGGGTGTGCCAAAAAAAATGCACTTTTTTAAATGATTATAACTTTAATTTTAATAATATTTAGCTTTCTAGAAAGCCAAAGCTTCAAAATTTATAGTACCAATATGAAACTTGACATTACAGGCATTTTTAACCCCCCTAGATATTTTTTGTGTGCAACACTGTAATAATTCTGAAATAACGGTACAAAGCCACATTCTTTCGGAGCACATTAATGTAACATTTTAAAAATTCGGACAAGAAGTAAGAAAGTTAGCAATTTTTAAATAGACCAGAGTTTACCTGCAAATTCAAGCTTATTAAAGAAAAAACTACTTGTTTAAATAGAAATAACTTTTTCAAAAATTGATCGATTTTAAGTTTAAACTTTTTAAAAGGCACAAGCCTCAAAATTTAAAGAACTTGTGTTAAAAAATACATTTGTTAAAAATTCAAGATGGCGGACTTATTAAAAAAACAGGCATTTTTGACCCATCTAGAAAAAGCTTTTTCTGCAACACTGTATTCAATCTTAAACATCGGTTACAAAGCCACATCCTTGCCAATATTTTAAAAATTTGGACAAGAAATAGGGAAGTTTTAAATCTTTATATAGACCTGAGTTTGCCTGCAAAATGAAGCAATTTTTTCTTAATAAGCTTGATTTTGCATGCAAACTCTAGTCCATATAAAGATTTAAAACTTCTTTATTTCTGTTTTTTTTAAATGTTACATTGATGTACTTGGGAAGGATGTGGCTTTGTAACCGATGTTTGAGATTGAATACAGCGTCGCAGAAATTTTTTTTGTAGGGGCGGGGGGGTGAAATGTGCCTATTTTTTTAAATACGTCCGCCATCTTGGATTTTTAGTAAACGTCATTTTTATCATTAGTTCTATAAATTTTGAATCTTGTGCCTTTCAGAAAGTTTCAACTTATTAAAATCGATCAATTTTTGAAAAAGTTATAGCTATTTAAACAAGTAAATTTTTTTTAATAAGCTTGTTTTTGCAGGTAAACTCTGGTCTATTTAAAAATTGCAAACTTCCTTATTTCTTGCCCGAATTTTTAAAATGATATATCGATGTGCTTCAAAAGAATGTGGCTTCGTAACCGATGTTTAGGATTTATTACAGTGTCGCACACAAAAAAATATCTAGGGGAGTTGAAAATCCCTATTTTTTAAATATGTACGCCATCTTGGTTTTTTAGATAATGTCAGTTTTATCATTAGTTCTATAAATTTTGAAGTTTGTCTTTCTAAGAAGCTAATATTGTTAAAATCGGACAATTTCCCGCTAGGTTATCATCATTTTAAATAGTGCGGTTTTTTTGGCACACCCTATATATAATCTAATGGGAAAGTTCATGGATTGACGAAATTTTCACATGATTGCAGTATGTTTTACAAGCTTTTAAATTTTCGTAGTGTTTTGATACCCTATTATACTTAATTTGTTTATGAAACTAAAAGTCAACATCTGGTGTAACGCCCACTATATCATTTTTGCATTTTGGCTTGAATCGTCGATGTGTTAATACGTCGATGGCTTGAATGCATGCTTGGAGGCCATGCATAAAGAAGAACTGGCATAGTTTTTTTTTTATAATTTGCTTCTGTCAATTTCCTTGTTATCCTCGATGTTATATAAGACCTGTTTCTATAAATTTTTAATTCTGTACTAAAATGTATAACAATAATAACGTTAAAAAACAAAGAAAATAATGTAAAAATCTGAGTTGGCCTTGGGCAAGGCGCAAAATGCGCATGCGTGATGCCGTCTACTCGAGTTTTTTGATCTGCATTTTTTCCAGGCTAACTTGATTCGACAGGGGTTTTTTTTTTGGAAAATGCAAGGGCAGGGAATGGATTAGAAGAATACAATAAGCAAGCCTACATGTTTTGATTTCCCTTTTCGCGACTCTTTAAAAGTTTTAGACTAATGGACATCCGAGGATTGACAAAACAGCTTAACAAAAAATCCTGCTGGGAATTAAAAAAAGTGCCAAAGTGGCTCTCATCCATTTTACGGCGCGTGCTTTTCAAATTTATAGTCGACGTTTACTGGCAAGATCGAGACGTGAGATTTATCACTCGCTTAACATTGGGACTTATGGCTTCAAAACAATGCGAATAATGTTTTAGTATTTTTAGTAGAGAAATAATATAAGTAGAAACAAGAATGCGCAAGGCACCAAGTATTTCAAAACCTTCCAATTAATTTTAAACCATCTCTGGTCAAAGTAAATATAAAAATATTCGCTTTATATAACAACTTATCTGGTCCCATCCATTTTTTAATCAAACTCACAGAAAAATTGGGCAATATGGTAATATCAGTGGCTCACCCACGAATTGTCTTCGTGGTGGGGGGTTAAGGATAAATGATAAAAATAATAAAATAAAACTTCATTTTAAGTAAACAGATGCTTACAAGCGCGGCCCTGGGCTCAAATGTAGATGGGGGGGGTTACAAAATTTTAAATTGTTTATTTATCCAAAATTTTATATCAAAACCATTTTTTGTAAATATTGATGGGGTTTTGAGAATTTGAATAGTTTATTTACGCTTAATATGTTTATTGAATGCTAAAGTGCGCCGCAGGCGAAAATTTTTGCGAAAATGACACTTAAAATGCCATTTTTGACACCAATTCGCAGGCAAAATGTTTTGATAATATTACATTAAAAGGACCATGATGGTGATCCAAAAAAAAATCAAACATTTTTATAGCGGTCATGAACGAACGAAATCGTAAAAATAAAATGTGTTATACCGCCGCAGACGAAAAATTTTGCAATTTATGATTTTTTAAAGATTTTTGTTAAAACTTAAATTCCAGGCTCTTGTAGTTTATTCCCTATATATTCAATTTCTGCTGTTAGTTGATAGTGCAAATTTTATATAACCAGACTTCCCAGGGGAATTTTAACCCCAAAAGCCCCTTCCCTCGGTGCGCCACTGGTAATATTTAGAAATTTTAATTATTATTCAAATAAAAATTAAACCATTTCTTTAGGTTTTTTGTTTTTTCCAAGTATTCACAAAAAAATCAATTCAACAATACGAAAAAATTAAATAACGTGTAGGGTCACCGACTGAAAAGAAACGCTATTTACCCTTGAATTATAGTATCAAAAGGTATAAAAAAAAATGTTTACAACTCGCGGCTAAACTTTTGTATTACTCGCGTTTTTAAATAACTCGCTGTGCTCGTTATTTGAACCAACGCTTGTAAAAAAGTACTATTATACCGCTAGGTGTCGAAACCACTAGATTTTTCGTTTGACCCAAACAAAATTCATCGAGATCTTCACCACCCAAGGGCTGACGCATTAAACAAAAATACATCTGAACCCAAAACCAAAAAAAATATATTTAATCAAAAAAATAAATAAAATTGATTATAACAGTGGGCAAAAAGGATCGAATAACCAAAACGCAGCGGTAGATTAATGATTTCCTTTAATTTTGTTATTTTTGCTTTATTTCGTTTATTTAGGCTCAGAGCCCCGGGGAACGATAGGGTAGTTAATTGCACATGAACGGCGGTAAAAAACGAAAAATATATAAAAAAAAGCTAAATCAAAATTATTGATATTAAGGAGTGTAGTAGACATTCGTCTGGTGTCCGGGAGAATAGCACCAGGGTCAGGGTTACCCCTAGACATGTCGTAGATGGCGACTAAGGGTGTTAAATGATCTGGAAATGGACGAGAATCGACCCACATAACCTTAAAAAGTAGCCTAGCGCGCCGCAGGAACAAATTTTTTGCTATTTGGGCAGGAAGTTCTTAACCAATTTTGATCTCATTTACATGGTTTGTGAAATATAGGGGGGTAAATATATCCCTTGCCAGTTTGGTCATAATAATTAAATTAACCAAACTATTAATAAATATATAAGGAAAACGGCTTGTCAAATAATAATATGAGGGACTACACTACAATTTATTCTAAGATTAAGTGGGCAACAATTTTTTAACGTTGAAAGTCCACTGCTACGCCACTGCGCAACATTTTTTAACGGTTTTATATATACAGAAACCTTAAAATGGTCAATATTATTTTCCTCGCGCCCGCCACTGAATTACTCGCGCAATTTAAATAGCGACTATTTAAAAAAGAGCGCGTTGCCTCAAAAAAGGGTTGAAACAAATTAAGGCCATTAAATTTAGCGGTTCAGGAATAATGATGGTATGGTCTGGGATCGGATGTGCCTGTCCCTAAACTAACCACTTTGAATTCAGTGCTGCTGCTGCTGCTCGAATTTGCGATTTGTGCCTCATTGGTTGACTGCGCGTTGGTGTTTGAGGGCTTAGGGGTGCAAAGATTTTTAATTCGAACTTTGGAATTAGCAAAACTAGTGGAAACTGATAATGTAGGACAGACAAAAGGTAGTAATAATAATTCAGGGAGTAAGTAATTTGGCACTTGATACAATAAGTGTTTTATGCAGATTGAAATAAGAAAAAATGTCTGATCTATATTTTTTGAAAATTTTTCTTCAGTTATTTAAATTATTTTTTTTGCAGACAAATAATCTCAAAAAATTAAACGGACAACAGAAGTCAATTTGAAAACGGAGTTGTCGGTGACGAAGGAAATGCTTTTGTGTTCTAGTTTTTTGTATGTTTTTTTTGTTTTTCTGTTTTTTCTTGGATAAAGACATTAAAAAAATAGTGTTTACAACTCGCGGCCAAACTGCTATTTTAAATTTCTAATCGCTCGTTCTTTAAAACCTGCACGCTAGTAAAAAAGCACTATTTTAGCCACTAGTTAAGTAATTGTAAAAGCTACTATTATTTTATTTTATTTTTTTTTAAATCGCACTTTAAGGGGAGAGCTGTGCTAAAAACTAACTCAATTTTTGTGGTTTTTTTGCAAATTAAAATCTTTTTTTGAGGAGACCATATTTTTAAATAGAAGAAAAAAGTGAAATTGAAAAAATATTTAGTAAAGTTTTCTTATGGCAACTGTCACTTTGGGGGGTCAATAGAGACCATGGTGAGAAGATACACAAAATCACCTGAAAAGAAAGTATTTAAAAATTATAACAACTACAACAACTACCGCCCTAAATCAATTAAAACCACCAAATAACCTCGCAAATAACTCTAACAACAACTAACAACGTGTTAGAAAGAAAATCAACATTTTTAAATAAAGGCAGGTTTACCCAACTTATCATATTGATAATTCATAACTTTAATTCATAGTGTATAAGCACAATTTTAGTGTTAATACATAATTTAAAAGCACCTGATTATCCAACAGGTTATAAACATAGTGCATTAGGATAAATTTTGGAAATTGACATACCAAATTGACAAAAAAGAAGAACAAAAAAAAGGTTTTTCTTTACCTAACCTCAACAGGTTAGGTATTCTTTCTTCTTGCTAAATTTCTGTTTTCTAATATTAGCTAAAATCAATCAATCCTATTTTGAAATCAACCAACCAAAATGTTTCCTTTGCTTTTTTCATATTGATAGTGCATAAAGTTAAAAATTAACCAACTTTTAAATTATGCACTGTGCTTATGAATTTTGAATTATAACTATGAAAACTTGGGTAAACATATTAAAAATAATGTATTTAACATTATGACTATGAATAAAATTGTGCTTAGTGAATAAATTATTAATATGAAATGTTGGGTAAACCCGCCTTAATTCTCTTTTTTGTCTTATTTCGGTGATTTTTATCGCCTTTATTTCGTTTTTTATGAAAAAAATATTTCTTTGGGCTCTTCGGTCTCGATTAACCTCATTACAGGGACTAATCAAGCTTTTTCATAAAAATAAATAAGGGGCCTCGATTGGTCTCTGAAAATGGGAAATTAATTCACCTGTCAAAATGGTACCAATATTTTAATATCACTAACCAGAAAAGTTATGTATAAAAATATCTCAAAACCATCCGATTCAGCCTATTTAACGGTACAAAGAAAATGTTTCTCAAGAAACATGAAGATATTTTTGCATATATACTAATTTAGTGGCAAGTGGTTAAAATCATTGGTACCCTTAAAAAATATGGAGTAGGAATAAAATTATTTCGCCGACTATTTTAGTCTCGTGACAATTTTCATACAAAGAAGGCGTAAATTGCACAGAAGTGTGAATTATTATGACGTTTCCTATCTGCCAGAAAGAGCAATAATAATTCCAGTTTAGAGCTCTGTAAAATTTTAATATACGAGACAGTTCTGAAGAATGCCATTTGTGGTCGGTTAAGCTTTAATAGATTTTTAACTTTTATGTGATTTTATTCTCATTCGCTTTACAATTTACAAGCTAGCGGCACAGTGTTACAACAGTACATATTATCCTTTACGCCAAAACGTTGTGGCAAAAAATATTTTCTTCATGTTTAAAAAAAAATAGGTAAGCAAGTTCTTGTCTGTCTGCAACCAACGTTTATAACTCAAAAACTATCTGACCGATTTGGAACATGATCCAGATTTGGGCGCTAGTTGGTCTCATGATGGTTCAAATCAACCAACCCAACACCATATGATCCAATAACAGAGGTGAGAGTAGTTTTAAAAATTAAAATTTATATCAAAATATGGTTTTATACAGGGTGGAGTCTTTAAATGGAACATTGGCCGTAGCGGGTTAAAAAATTGTTTTTTCAAAAAATCCATCCTAAGATTTTTTATTAGCTAAACTTTTCGCCAAAAAATTTTTGTGAACGGACCCTCAGAAAGGGGTCTATTCACATACAACTTTTTTTTTAAGCACTTTGTTAGAAAGCTTATCGAAAAAATAAAACGCTCGTGTATTTTTTTTTGCAATTTGTCAATATATGTGTCAAAATCCTCAATAAATCGTTGTGTTGAGCTTCAAATGGAACATTGCCTCTAGCGAGTTAGAAAAACACGTCAACTAGTATTTTTAGCAATAAAAAAAACTTTTGTGAACGGACACTCAGGGGTCTATTCAAATAGAACTTTTTTTTCAAATGAGAAGACCCCGCTTGTGGCACCTTGTTGCGAAGCTTATCCAAAAAGAAAAACGCTCGTGTATTTATTTTACATTTGTCAATCCATGTGTCAAAAATTCTCAAAAAATGATTGTGTCAGACTTTAAATGGAACTACCCCAGGTCGGTTGGAATTTTGATTTTTCCTTTGAAAAGAAAAGTTGTATGTGAATAGGCCCCTTTCTGAGGGTAGGTTCACAAAAATTTTAAGCCGAAAATTTTTATTGCTAAACGGGTTTTTGGATTGGAAACAAATTTCTAATTTGCTAGGTGCAATGTTCCATACACCATTATTTTTTGAGGATTTTTGACACATGGATTGACAAATGTTAAAAAAAAAGTATACGAGTGGTTTTCTTTTTCCATAAGATTACCAACAAGGTGCCTCAAGCGGGGCCTTCTCATTTGAAAAAAAGTTGTATGTGAATAGACCCTCTTTCGTTCATAAAAATTTTATGCCGAAAATTTTGATTGCTAAAAATATTAGTTGACGTGTTTTTGAATTTTTCTGAAAAACAAATTTCCAACCCGCTAGGGACAATGTTACATAAAGTCCGAAACAATCATTTTTTGAGGATTTTGACACAAGGATTGACAAATATCAAAGTAATTTACACGAGCGGTTTTCTTTTTCCATAATCTTTCCAACAAGGTGCTACAAGCGGGGTCTTCTCATTTGAAAAAAAAAGTTGTATTTGAATAGACCCGTTTCTGAGGGTCCGTTTAGAAAAAATTTTTGCCGATAATTTTAGCTGATAGAAATCTTAGTTGACATGTTTTTGGTTATTCCATTGAAAGTCTCCACCCTGTATATTGTTATGGTATCAAATAAATGGTAACTAGAGTTAAAAAATAAAAATTCAGAGGGTACATTGGGGAGGAAGGGGGAAATTAGTTCTCACTCCTCATTTCGCACTTCGGACGTCACAAGCGGGAACTTTCTCAGTTGTTAGGTGCCTCTAACCCGCCAGCGCATTTCCCAGTTCCCACCTCCCATTTGTGACGTCGTAAGCGATGAATCTCTGAGTTGTTACGTTCCTCTGCCCGCCAGCCAGGATCAATGCCCTGTGCTCGCGAAGTTTTTGCAAAGTGACAAACACAAAATATCCATGCACCTAGCCGGGACTCGATCCCGGGACCTTCCGTGCGCCAGGCAGATACGCTGACCACTGCGTTACGGCGCCGGCGCGGCGGCCGGCCCTTCCCGTTTCTAACGTCCCAATCGCGCTTTTGACCTCACAAGTACAAACAAAAAAAAAAATTTTGAAAATAAATTTTTTTTATAACCTTCATCAAAAACATGATTTTAGTAACTGTCTACAGATAACTAAAGCATGCATTTTTTTGTTTACCGATGCAAAATAGTAATTTTAACATAATGGCAAAAATAGTGCTTTTTTTACAAGCATTGGTTTAAATAACGAGCGCAGCGAGGTATTAAAAAACTCGAGTAAGAAAAAGCACAATTTAGCCGCGAGTTGTTAACACAATTTTTTTTTAATATCTTTATCAAAAAATCTAAGAAAAACAGGAAAATACTTTTAAAAATCTCGTACGAAGAGATCTTCTCGCAACACACCATCTTTACACTATAAATCAAGGCGGCTGGTAAATGAAATAACAATCATTTCCATAGCGATGTGTCTTTACTCGGTGACGCTCATTGTTGCGACATTTTAATCTTTGACAATTTAATATTTTGACGATATTTTTAAATGATTAAATGGTGAAAACTGGCGAAAATGGCTTAATTCTTAGGCAAGAATGATTAGATTTGCACCCGTGATCAAAAAAAAGTTTTTTTGCATCGGTAACAAAAAAAGCCATGCTTTAGTTATCTGCAGACAGTTACTAAAAATCATGTTTCTGATGAAGGTATAAAAGAAAATGAAAAGTTTTCCTATTAAGTTTCAATATGGCACTTCTTGGTGGTTGACATTTAAACACAGTGATCAAATGGGACTGTCAATGAAGTAATCTGATCCTATAGGGAATAAACAAAATTGACTACATTCAACAAGATTAAACATAAACGTAAAACCACTGATCAATTAGGTCCATGCGTAAAACTCACGTTTAGAATCTGTAACAAACCAAATTTACTGTCGATATAAGTACAGTGCGGACGTAAAAAGTCGCCCCCCTGCTAACTTCTAAACGGATTTGATGTATCGACTTCAAATAAAAACCATGTTTAATGATAACACTTTTGCTACTTTTTGACGTATTTTTATAAGCGTCATATTGACGTAGGTCTATAAGGTCACAAACTACTTTAAAATTTTAAATAGAAAGGGGGGTCGAGTGATACCTTGTTTAAATGGTATTCTAATTCCCTATTTATTTTTTTATTTTTTTTTAAATCGGTTTACGACTTACAGAGTTATGAGTTTTTTCGACTATAGTTTACGCACCTCACCTTACTTTTGAACGAATTGAGATATCGACTTTAAATAAAAAACATGCGTAATGATAACAATTTTGTCACTTTCTAACGTATTTTTTATAAGCGTCGTATTGACGTAAGTCTGTAAGGTCACTAACTACTTTAAAATTTTATATAGAAAGGGGGATCGAGTGATACCTTGTTTAAAAGGTATTTTAATTCCCTATTCAAAATTAATTTTTTTTTAGAAATCGGTTTACGACTTACAGAGTTATAAGTTTGAGTATGGACTTTTCTTAAAAAATTTATTTAAAGTCAACTGAATTTGTTCAAAAGTAAGAGGAGAGGTGCGCAAACTATAGTTACAAATGCTCATAACTCTGCAAGTAACACATCGATTTAAAAAAAAAAAAATTAAATAGGGAATTAAAATACATTTTAAACGAGGTATCATTCGACCCCCTTTCTATTTAAAATTTTAAAGTAGTTAGTGACCTTATAGTCTTAAGTCTTTATGAGAATAATCTAAAATACATCAGAAAGTGGTAAAATTGTTATCATTAAGCATGTTTTCTATTTAAAGTTGATATCTTAATTCGTACAAAAGTAAGGAGAGGTGCGTAAACTATAGCCGAAAAAACTCATAACTCTAAGTCGTAAACCGATTTTTAAAAAAATTTTAAATAGGGAATTAAAATACCTTTGAAACAAGCTATCACTTGACCCCCCTTTGTATTTAAAATTTTAAAGTAGTTAGTGACCTTATAGTCAATATGAAGCTTATAAAAAATACGTCAAAAGGTAGCAAAAGTATTGTCGATAGGTCGATACCTCAATTCGTTCAAGAGTTAGCAGGGGGGGGACTTTTTACGTCCTCACTGTATATATACTATATAAGTATAAAAACGTACTTATTTTAGCAATTTTTACATTTCTTTTTTAATACCGTGTAAAAACATTTCTTCAAACTTTTCAATTACTTAAAAGTTTGTTATTTCAAAGCACCAAAATGTATATCTATTTATTCCAGTCAGGTTAGTTACCTATATCTGAATAAAATAAAACTCTCACGAAAATCATATTTTTCTTGTAGGCCACTTTAAAAGTTTGCCACAAAAGCTGCCGTTTATACAGTATAAAACTTTATCCATCAGCGGGCCGATAAGTAAAAAGTTGATGTTTTCCGACATTAGAAAACTTTATAAATACAAGATTTTCGAAAAATATCAAATAAAGTTTAGCGCACGACATTTTGCCAGTGTTGTCGAAAGTTTCTATCATTGCTAAAGATTTAAGCAATGGTAAGGCAACGCAAAATTTATTAACATCCAAACATATCGTATTGTAATCAGCTATCAAAAGAGTTTCTTCCAATTAACTTTTTATTTTGGTATTTCAGCCAACAATCAATAAGTTTTTATGGCAACCAATTTTATGGCTACGCTATGCTACCGTGTTAATAAAAAAGAGCGAATGTGCAAATGTCCAGTTTTGAGAAAAACTTATTTGAAGTTTTTGACTTCTTAAGTAGTTCTAACTTCTTTAAAAATTCATATTTTTTTTTAATTTTTTTTTTGTTTAATTTTCCCGTAAAGAAGTCTTAGTATCTTGTAAAAATTATTGATTTTGGTAAACTTTTTCTATTAGAAATTAATATAAAATCAAAACGATTATTCCCTGATTTTAAAATTTAAGGCAACTGGTTAAGAAGGAAGAGCGAATGTTACAGCTGTGACACTTTCGCCGTTCTTTGTTAACATTAATATATACAGAATTTAAGCAACATTTTGTCAAAATCAACGAATGTTGAACAAAAATTACAAGTTTTAATTTTATATTTAAAGAATAATAAGGAATTAGATAGCGGCGGCGTAGCCAGGCCCTGGTTTTGGGGGAATTAGATATCCTGGTTAAATAAGGTTAGTTTAGTATTACTATGCACTAGTATGATTTATATAATAAAAAACGAAAAGTAATAGTAGTAGTAGTATTTTGAAGCAGTTTTTACATAAAAATTTAATTGTACTGCAGCACGCAAACCAAAAATTTTATAAACTCGTCAAAATTGCGCTAAACGCCAAATAGGGAATAAACTGACCACCAAAATTCCCTAGTTTTAATGGTAGGAACATAAAAATAAACTAAATTTGGTTCCAAAAATAATATTTTATTATAATGGAAAACTAGAGAGAATAAGAATACATCACATTCGCTTACGCACTTGAAAACAGTCGCGAAAAATACATTTTTAAGAAAGAACAGCGAATGTGTAAGGGCCGGCGCGCCTGCAACCGATTGTATTACAAAATAGGGCAACATTTTAAGGTTAAACAGGAAATATGCCGAAAACGTGTATCATTCGCTCTTCTTACTTAATATTTTGACCGTGCCCATTCGCTGCACACTGTTGCTTTCTAGGGTCACTGGATCCTGAAACCTGCGGTCCCAGGGGTAGCGACACGAAACATAACCTAATTCGCGCAAAACTCAAATTTGGCACTGTCCCAGGCGACGATTAAAAAAAAAAAAATTGATATTGGAATAATTTTGGTATAAAGATGTTTAAATCGTACAAGCACGTTCACAGAATCAAGTACCTACTTCTGAAGATTTAATGGATACGCACATTCCCAGGATGTGTTTTGGACATTCCCGTATGTTCCTAGAATATTTACGCAATATATCAACATTTTTGCTATATATGTGGGCTTGTTCGTTAGGGCTTTGTGAAATTATTTTAAGTACATGAATAAAATATCGCAATCACAACCAAAAAAGCTTTGTATTGTCTCACACCACACGTCACACCAAGCCTTATCCCAAAACCCATTACGAACTACCAACCTACATTTTAGGTTTTTCCGTATTTTTCTATGTAGTTTTGATCTTACAGAAGTTCGACTGTATAATAAAAGATATAATAATAATTGGATATTCGATATAAGAAAAACCTGCAGTATTGAATATTATTGTTAATACAGTATTAGGTTAGATTAGATTATACTTAATTATTAATAAAGTTTCAACGTGTGTCTCTTTTAATTGTTTATATTTAGTACACATTATTTTTCTATAAAGCAAAGAAATAATAATTAAAATAAAATTATTTTTAACAAATTTGAAAAAATTTTCCAAATATCAATTTTTCACAAAAAAAAAACCTAGTGACATTTTTTTTCTTAAGCTGTATAAAACTGAGTTTTATTAAAAAAGTTTTTCTATCTCAGACTGTATAAAAACAAGTGACTCGTGTCGCTACCCCTGGGATCGAGCCTTAAATCATCCTTAGGAGAGAATTCTAACCTCATTTTTTGTCAACTCGAAAACGGTAAAAAAAATAAAAATGGAATTTTTAAATGACGATTTGGATGTGCTGAATATTTTCCGGCTAACCAAACCAACAGTTCGAAATATTTTGCCACTCATACAAGACCAGTTGGAGTTAGATGGAGGACGTTTCGGGTAAGACTTTACAAATTAGGACCAGTCAATGCAGAGACAAGCCCACATTCAATTTAATTTCTATGATGCCTTTAAGTTTTTATGGTAAAATATTGGTATGCAAGTTTTTTTGTTGTTTTATTAGTTTCATTAGAATAAATATTACTGTTTATTTTTTAGAAACAATACGACTGTCTGAGAACCCTGCGATTATGTGCCACTGGAGGGCATCTTTCTAGCATTGGGGATTTTAAGGCCAATATACAGAGTTGATTCTTTAAATCGAACGGTGCTTCTAGCGGGTTAGAATTTGGTTGAATAAAAAAATCCAAAAACACGTCAACTGAGATTTTTAATTTTCTTTAATCGTGCTATCTTGGATTTTGTCTATGTCATTTAGTTTACGAGGTATGGCAATTTTTTTTTTATAGGACACCTTGTATATTTTGCAATTTTTTAAATCTGCAAACAATTCTCTCTTCAGCAATACACACATAGACAACAATTCCATGCAAGCTTAAATGCATCTATCTTGGAAATCATAAGAAATAGAGTATTAGTGTGGGGTATTAATGTCAAACTATACAGGGTGTCCTATTTTAAAAAAAAAAATTTTTGTCATACCTCGTAAACAAAACGACATAAAAAAATTCAAGATAGCACGATTAAAGAAAATTAAAAATCTCAGTTTACCTGTTTTTGGATTTTTTTATAAAACCAAATTTAACCCGCTAGAAGCACACCGTTCCGTTTAAAGAATCCACCCTGAATATGTTTAAATGACCCTTACTAAAGCTGAAAAAGTTAATGTAAAAACTGACGCAAAGAATAATTAATAATATATAATAATTATAATAATAATAATAAATAATAACAACAGATAATGGTTTTATGACAAGCAGCGCCATCTAGCGGTTGAACTAACTAACTAACTAACAAGATTTAATTCCTAGCTATGGAATATTTTTTTTACCAGAGCAAACGAATAAAATTTAGGGAATACTTAAAAATTATGGATTTCTTTACTGCTCATTACTTAAGCAAATCGCAGAGCAAATGGGCATTAGTCTTTGTCGTATCTCAGTGCTCAGGACCGATACGCTTGCGAATACTGCATGGGTGGTCGTAGAGATAGGTGAGGCGTAGTCGCCTTTATACGGCGTATTCGTTCTGAGCATGCGCACTGAGATACGACAATGACTAAGCATCCTTTTTATGTGCAACTTTAAATGTTTATAACTGAGATACGACAAGGAATAAGCACTTTGTTTATATGTACCTTTAAGTGTCTATTATGAAAATGCAAAAAAGTGAATTTTGAAACACTTATTTGACACTTCGTAGTGGTTGTGGTAATTACTGCGCCTGCGCAATAGCTAAACGTCATGCCGTTGTGGGAATTAACCACTACCACTGCTGTTAGCTACGAATCCATTTCGTTGTGGTTGTGGTTATTTTTTTGGTTAATTTTAGAGAATTTTGGCGCCACTTATTTTAAAAATAACAAAATATTATCGGGTTTCTACAAATAAATCACTTATTTTGTAAAATAAACCCCATTTTTGTGTTTTTTTTTATCTGTAAATTTTTTTAGAAGTGACAATTTTTAATGTGTTTCAAAAACTCTGGTAAAATCGGTGCATGGTAGTCGTACTGGTTGTTAAACACTACCATAACGGCTGTCAAAGTTGTAAAAATTTTAAGCGTTCCAAAATTTGCCTATTAACACGGCAATATGGTGGCCTACATTTTTAAATTTCCTATGCAACAACAAAAAAATGTACTTTTTAGCAGTCAGTTACTTCCATAGAAATAGAAAAAAAGTTACCTCTAAATCTGCCATTAATGTTGAACTTTAGAGGGAATTCACCCTTTTACTAAAGAACATTTTTAACTTTTCCTTGAAACGACGGAGAGGTCTGAAATTAAATTAGGGTTACAATTCCAATACTCATCAAATAAAGAAAATCCCCCAACCTAATGGCTACAATTTTTAATTTATTCAAAAACTTTAAACTTTTCAAGTAATTCTCTTAAAGAAAGTTTTATTTAAGATTTGTCTTTCAACGAGTTGATGTTTTGTTTTATACATAGAGTTTTCCTTTTTATTTTTCTGTAAACTGGCAAAAGTAATCGGAAAAATTTTGCCGAAAAAGTTTTGTTGTTTAAAATGAAGGGGGAAACTCAACTTAGTTGAGAATCATTAAAAAGGAAAACTGCAAAGTTTTCCTGTTACATTTAATTTTTTTCCGCGACTCGTTGGGCAAACTTTTTTGGAAAGACTAAAGTTTCTGGAGAAAGGGTTTTTTATTTTGACCATTTAGTAAAAAAGAGTGTTTTTATTATAATTACTTTATTTTATTTATTAGATTTAGATTACAGAAACGTTAAAAACGTCTTGTTTAGCTTATTAAAAATTAATTAAAATCATTGTTTAATATAAGTATACCGGATTATACCGGGTTTTTATCGAGGATTTTATGCATTGGAAACATATTCGTACAGTATATTGATAGATAATAAAAAACCCTACAGAATCTAAAGACTCTGTCAATTTTTTAATGTCAAAAAATTGTCGGGAAAATTTTAACTAAAACTAAAACTATTTTCCAGCTTCGTTTCCCGACCAGCCTATCCCACAAGCTTTAAATGAGTCAAAAATTTACCAGAAAATCACATTGTATCTAGAAAGAAACGTTTCAAAAAGTAGAGTGAAGAAAATACAGTAGCACAGTGGCGCACCCAGGAATTGAGTTGGTGGGGTTGAGGATAAATACAAAAAAACTTCATATGAAGTAAAAATGTATCCAGAACCAGGCTTCTTGGGGGGGGGTTACCTCAATTCCCTCCCCCTCAGTGCGCCCCTGCAGGAGCAGCTCTATGTTGCGGAGGTAAACGCATAACCCCAAGTGAGCGGAAGACCAAGTGGGCCTAAGGACAACTGGGCGCAAGCAAAATTAAAAAAATATAAGTTTTGTTGGTTTAGCTTGGGTTCGGTAAGGTTTGGCTTGGTTAATTAAAAAAAAAATTGAAGGATTTTATTCCGGAGGTTTTTTTCGAATTATTTGTTGTCCCTGTATTGCGCCCAGTTGGCCGTGCTCACCCATCCTGGACCGTATGCTTATACCTATTTATGTAATTTTTTGAACAGCTAACTGCAATCGATGCGTGCGTTGTTGTGGTCGCAACGTTGCATTCATCCCCACGTACGCAACGATTGCAATCAGCTGTTCTACTATTGGCTTTGTTTTGAACGCATTAGGTATAAGTATACGGATTTACTAAAAGGGTTTAGTCTATTTTAGAACGGTCCTAAGTTTAAGTGAAATTTTTGGTTTTAAGCATTTTAAACCAACCTCCTTGAGTTTTGGACATAGTTTGATTTATAAAAAGAATTTTGATAAATTTGTTTATTGAATAATCATCTTAACACAATCTTTTGTTGGATTTAAGAAGAAAGTTTCAATTTAGAAGAATAGAAAATTAAGAAATTTAAACCCATGCGGGGTTTAAATAGTAAACACTCTGTAGAACAAATTAAAATTAGGGTTATATAGGTCACTCTAATTAAAACTTACGCCTGTTATTTAATTTTTCCAACTAATACTTGATGTCACCATCGATTTAGATGGGTAATACTAAAATAAGCAGTAGATTAATTTTGTACTTATTTAAAAGGTGTTTTTATTTATGAAATGTATTAAAAAACTTAGCGGGTTCAAATCACAAACAGCGAGTTCGAATCCTTTACCTCTGCATGTACCTTGACTTACACCAACCTCTACTGATGAAAGCTACAGCTTTGAAATCAGTGGGCTTTGAGTAAGGAAAGTTTTCTTGAGTGAGCTCTTAGATAACTTCAATGTTTTAATTACAGTTTGTAAATAAATGAATATAGTTGTTTTGGGTTTTTTGGTTTGGTATATTTTTCGTGCATAATCAGTGACTTTCACTTATGTTTCTTTTGCCTCGTAGTGCTCTCATAAATATATTTTTTGTGCTGAAAATGGGTTCAAAATATGGCGTTTTTCTGAATAAAATTGGAGGTGTTTTATTGGTTGTAAAAACTGTTACTTAGGGAAATTATAAACGAAGTTATTACCAATTGCCACAAAACAATACTTTCCGGGGGCCATAAATTTAAACCACCCCCCAGAGGTGGTCTAAAAACTCGCCAACTTTATAACCTCAAACACAGATGAAACTATTATGTGCCAAATTTTTGGCGTATTCACCATTTGCCATTTTAAAATATTTCAAAAAAAATTAGATTTGGGGCATTTTCTCCTAAAATATGGTATATTTTAAGAAAAAATGCAGTTTTTCAATGGTATTTCGCAATAACAATACAAAATATTCAAAAACTTTGTGTTTTTCTGTATGGGTATGGGTTTTTTGAAAATTGGTTTTAAAATTTAGTGCCCCCCACAGGTGTAAATATTTAGACCTGCGGGGGGTACTATTTTAGATCTTAGTAAATCCCATTGTTAAAGGAAATATTTCAACGCATCGGTATAACTAACGCGTTCAAAACATACCATGTTTCGAGCGATGCCTGCTTTTTTGACGGGTTCGATGACAGAACAGCTGATTCCACTGGTTGCGTACGGAGGGATATACGTATCGTTACGGACCCACGAACGTACGCAACGATTTCAATCATCAGTTCTGTCATTGCACCCTTCAAAAAAGCGGGCATCGTTACAAACAAAATGTAGTGTATTTTGGCTTTGTTTCGAACGCCGTAGGTATACCGATACCGATGCGTTGTAATATTTACTTTAAGTGTCTATTTTCTTAAAATTTTCGCCCGTAGTGTATTTATTTTGTATCTACCTACACACTAACCCAACACAAAAACCTACTAAGCTGTGTCCGCTCCTGAAATAACCGATCGCCTCGTCAAAGAATATGAATAAGTTTCCAGATCAAAAGAATTTCCTATTTATATTATTTTGCTTTGCTTTTCTAATAATGCACATTTTCCAGTGAAAAAATATTTCTGTAGGATTATGTATAAAGTAAAAAAGAATTCCATCGAGAATTCCCATATTTATTAAAATCAAAAATAGCAGTGTAAAAATAATAATTGTTTGTTAAGATATTTAACTAAACAAAAAATAATCCCTTGGACTGGATTTGCAACAGCGACCTAGGTACGTATTTCTACAATCATACAGAGGCGCACCAAGGAATTGACTTAGAGGGGAAGGGGGAGGGGTTTAGGATGAATAATAAAAAAAAGTTGGGCTCAAATTTTTTGAGAAAGTAACACTATGCAACTTTTGACTTAAAATTAAACTAAAATCTTAAATATTGATGGGGTTTTGGGAATTTCAGTTCTTTCTACCCTTAATTTATTTGTAATAAGTGGCGAAAATTACGCTTATACATTTTTAACACCAAATCGCACGAAAAATGTTTTGATAAAATTACATTAAAAAGACCATTTTTATTCGAAATTGTAAAAATTAATTGTAAAAAGATTTTTTCAGGATTTTTAAAGATTTTTGTTAAAAATTAGAGTCCAAGCGTTTGATTTTATTCCTTATATATTTTACTTCTGCTGTTATTATTTGATTGTGCCAATTGTAACCTGGCTTCTCGAGGGGGGGGGGGGGGTTAACCCCCACTGAATCATACCATATACAGTCCATCGCTCTACCACCTGACTTACCGAAGTTATTAATTTAATTTGCCAGAAAAATGTTTTAAAGGGCACATTATACCGCAGTTTATATAAATTAAAATAATTTAAAAAAAAATTACTGGGCTCGTCCGGGATTTGAACCCGGGACCTCCCGCACCCTAAGCGGAAATCATACCCCTAGACCAACGAGCCTCATGAATATAGCATTGCGCTCGACACTTGTTGTGCGGAGAACGCTACACTCGAAGCCTCCCGCGATTTCGAATGCATGTCGTATTTCGTGTTGCCTATCTTCTTCGCGCACTTTCTCACCGATTTTAATTTCCTGAGAGAACAACAAGAAGCAATAAATTGCAATTTTTGCTTTATTGTTTTTAATTAAAACAGTATGAAATACCTCTTAAATTACAATGCTTGCCCATCGTGTTGATTTTTATTGTAGTTAGGTTTTACCAGGAAGAAAACTGGAAAATTATTGCAAACAAAAAGAGTTTTCCTTTGAGAAATCGCGTGTTTTGTGATTTATCGTTACCATTTTCTTGAAACAATCCCTTGTCTGACGGACGAGATAACATTAAATAATGCTGATAATATCTGCTTAATATTTTATTTCATGATGAGATTACAGATCAAGTTAATAAAATGAAAAGTAAATTATTGTTTTTATTCTTTCTTGTTCCAATGCGCGACTCGACGAAGATGGCGATGACGCCTCAATTTTTCTTATAGCCTATACAAAAATTCCAGTGCCGGATACAGGAGGGATCAAGTTAAGTCAGGTTGCCCCCCCCCCCTTCAGAAAGCCATTACTTATAACCTAAGCAGCACAGCAAATTTTGTTGCAAAAATATTTTCTTAACCACGGTTTTTTTGTAAAATAGCTAGCATTTTTTTTGTTTTAGTTTTACTCTTCACAATGTTTAAATAATCCGGCCTTATGGTATTCAAAATATCTTTAAAAACCAAATTCTTTATTGGTCTGGCAAAAAAAGCAAAAATAAATCTAAAAAAATAACCTCTCGCTACCTATATCTAAATTGCTGTAAATCGGGGTTTTATTGTGCTTATAACTAACAAAAAAACTTAAATAAAATCATAGGGTAAAATTTTATTTTGGAGCAATTAAGTTAAATTTGATTGTCCACGTCATTTAAAACGTAACAGTACTCCAGTAGCTTACTCAAGTTTGTTAATTTAGGGTTGGGAAATTTTATTTTTGTACACTTTTTGTCCAATAACCCTAAAATAAAGTGTATAGCAGATTTATAAAAAAGTGCACTTTTTCCACCGGCGCCCAGTGGTTCGAACGATAGGGGAGATCAGGACATCGATCATAACTTTTCACCCATGTGTTCGATTTTCATGATTTTAGATTTTCTACAAAGCGAAGGCTTCAGCCTTTCAAAGACTAACATTAAATTTCATAGATAATATAATTAGGCATTCAAGACGGCGGACAGCCTAAATTTATTTGGTGTGATTTTTCATTACGCAACACTTTACACATGCTAAGAAAAGAAATTTAGAAGGATTACCACATACGTATGTAAGTTAAATTTGATGCCAAAAACTTTAAAATTTGCTAGTTGTGGAGCTGTCCAATTCAAGTTGACGCAACGCTTTTTAAATTAAAATTAATATTTTTGTTGTTTAAAAAGCAGAGATACACAGCAAACACGGTTCCCTCGGGCCTTCGTCGGCCCGATGTCGATTGCGAATTTGCCGTCATCGGCATGACGTCGAGTTACGACATCAGATCTGCAGTATTTTTTTGTCTGCTTTGCGATGTAGGCCCAATGTATGTTTGCCGACGCACCGTCGGACCAAAGATCCAATATGGTTTAACTACATGGTACCGACCATCCGCCCATATAGCTGCTTAATTTGGTCGGTCTAACTTAGGCAAGCTGGTCTCGGCCTGACATCGGTAAACTATTCAAGTCCGACATTGTTTTCCTAAAGCGGTCCAACGTCGGCGATTGACGAAGATCCGTCGGTGGTAGCTTAAAGCGGCCCGACAATGGCAAACTACAAAGATCCGATAAGGGGTGGATTATAAGGCCCCACATCGGCCTGTCAAAGCGGGCTTTGGTGGTTGCTTGACACGATCCGACATTGGCAAACAACAAATTTCGATAATGCGGGTGCTTAAACAGTCGGGGTGGTTTAAGTGGCGGAAGAGGTGATTCTTATAGAGAAGTACCATCATCCCATCAGTCTGCATCAGCGTTGACAGGTCCATTTTTAGAATAATAGTAAATCAAGACAAAAATAATAGTAGATTCTAGAATTTTTATTTAAAAAAATAGTAGACTACAAGAAAAGATTATATCAATAAAAAACTGAAAACAAAAATTATTAAATATTTTAATCTTTCAACTCATTCTAAACTTTATAAATTGTTTTCTATCTCGTTTTAGTTCAAAATCATAAAAAGGATAGGAGTAATGCGACCCAGGTTTCCTTTGAAACGTCTCTTGCTGGTGAACAGCGGGAGCTTTTAATCCCATTAGAAATTTCCTGTGTGATGGAAAAAGAAAACAAGTGTTCTGAACTAGCAGCTGTCATTTTGGAACGAACTCCGCTCCTAAACTTTCTACTAGGTAACCCGTGCGCTGACCGTGCATTCGCTCTAGAGTACTCCATATTAGACACAGAGTTTATAATCGAAAGTCACCAATTTTTGTCACCATAATATTGACTGTTTATCGAGCTGTTTTTGGTATCTATTGCTGTGGTAGAGTTTCACTCAAAGAAAAGTATAATAGTAGATTTTCACTTAAGAATAGTAGAATAGTAGACGTCAGTAAAAAATAGTCGATCTACTATTAACATAGTAGACCTGACAAAACTGGTCCGCATTCGAGTTTTAAAATATCTTTACTTATTATATATATAATATTATCTTCCACTGTACAGGGAACATAGTGACATTAGCGCCATTTCTACATACTAGGAAGAAAGTATTAAGCAGTTTAAAAATTTTAATGTAACGTACCATCGTCTGTTGCCGATTATCTACCAATCGAACAAAAATCTGATCAGGCCATCGTCGGTCCTAAAGCAGGTAGAGTGCGTTTCGGCATAAAGTCGACTATAGTAAATCGGACCATCGTCAGTTGCCGATTCTCGACCAATCAAACAAAGTTCCAATCGGACCATCGTCGGCCCTAAAGCAGATAAAGTGGTCGTCGGCATAAAGTCGACTATACCTAGTAAATCGGGCTATCACCAGTTGCCGATTCTCGACCGATTAAACAAAATTCCAATCGGACCATCACCGACCCTAAAGCAGTTAAGGTTTGCGTTGGCATAATGTCGACTATAGTAAATCGAGCCATTGTCAGTTACCGATTCTCGTTCGATTAAACAAAGTTCCAATCGAACCGTCGTTGACCCTAAAGCAGATAAAGTGGGCTTCTGCATAAAGTCGACTATAGTTAATCGTGACATCGTCAGTTGCCGATTTTCGACCGATTAAACAAAGTTCCAATCGGACCATCATCGGCCCTAAAGTAGATAAGGTTTGCGTTGGCATAATGTCGACTACAGTAAATCGGGTCATCGTCAGTTACCGAGTCTCGTCCGATTAAACAAAGTTCCAATCGGACCATCGTCGGTCCTAAAGTGGTGTCGGCATAAAATCGACTGTAGTAATGTGGACCTCCGTCAGTAGCCGATTATTGACCGAAAATTGAAAATCGCAATCTGTCCAACATCGGGCCAAAGTGTAGTCGCCGATGCCGACACACTGCCGACGTTGGCGACGTTGGCCCGATTCAATGCCGACGATTTGTGTGTGCTGGATATCATTTAAGGTTTCAAATAAAGAAATTAAACCAATAGTTATTTTTGGCGGGTACAGGGTGATTCCTTATATTTAAGCACTCCCCTTAACCAGATTATATGGATGCTAGATAACTTTGATATACACTATCTGAAAGCTTATAAAAAGTTATCTTACTTTCTAGCTCCCATAATAATCTAGTTAGAATCACCCTGTACCTTATACTATATACTTAGAAAAACAAATTTCTAATCCAACAAAGATTTGCCCATTTTAGTTAACTCAAAATTTTTCTTTTTTGTGCAAAAATTTTAAATATGTGCATCAGAGTTTAGCAGAAGGGCAGTTTTTTAAAAAATCGCTTTTTTCGAAAATGACCAAAGATATTCTGGAGAAGAGAGAATTTTATAATGTGTTTGTCTTAAAACCTCAATTGACCAAATTTTTAGACCAAATTCTTAGAGGCAGGGAGTCAAATAAAATCGTTGTTCATACAATGATAAAATCCAAATAAATCAGGTCAGTCAAGCCACACGTCCGCCCGAAAGATATTCGAGTTTTCATATGCATTTCAATTTCAAACCCATTTCGAAATAATTTAAAACCACTTTTTAAAATTTTGAACCACACTCCTTCCTGTTTCTCTTTATATTCAAAATGGGAGGTGCAGCCGGACGTCAAGCTACAACCCCGTCATTTAAAGCGTCCATGCAACACTGATACGTAAATATTACGTAAAAGTTACAACACATGATTACTTTGTTAAATAAATTCTAGGTAAATTGAAAGTCACAACAAGGTAAAAAGTAACTTCCATGTTGCTCATAACGCCATGCACAAAGTTCCCTACTTTTTACGTAAATAATCCCTAATAACACATGACGTCCCGGGGACGTCCTTTTTAGGTCGGCATAGGTCGCGAACGTCCCAGACACGCCCCTGGAACGTCCCAAGAAGAAGGTCTAAATGAAGGTTCAGGGACGTCCTTTTTAGATCCTCATAGGTCGCGAAAGTCACAGACATAAAAAGTACGTCCCTGGAACGTTTCAAGAAAAAGGTCTACAAACAGTTCTAATTGTTCCGGGTACGTCCATTTTGGATCCTAAAAAGAGACGCATGTACTGCACTTTTAATTAGCTACTCATTTAGCAACTAGATGGCCTACTTTGGTAAAATATTCTCTATCTTTTCGACTTTCATTTTATATAATAAGAGATACTTCTTTTTTATTGTAGAAGGACTTCAAAATTAGTTTATATAAAGAACGACCCAGGGTAGTCCAAATAAAGGTTACAGGAACGTCCAAATGAACGACCCCGGGACGTTACAGTTGACGACACGACATTAATCGTTCCGAGAACGTTCCCGCAACGTTTTTCGACGTCTTTGGACGTTCCCGGATGTACCTGGAACATTTAAAAGAACGGCCAAAGGTTGAAGGTTTTGCAAGTAAACGTTCCAGGAACGTCCCCGAGACGTTACAATTGATAATATTGATCGTTCTGGGAACGTTTAACGTCTGTAAACGTTCCCGGAACATATGCCCAAAATATACCGTTGACATTCAAATAAGAAAGGCCAAGAGTCGTCCAAGTAAACGTTTAAGGAACGTTCCTGAGACGTTACAATTGACGACATTGTTCGTTCTGGGAACGTTCCCTGAACGTTTCATGACGTCTACGGACGTTCCTGGAACGTACCATTGGTCGCTCCGGAATGTTCCAGGGATGTTTTTAAAACGTACTTGTGTTATTAGGGATATGATAGTATCTTATTAAAATAATGTAAATAATACATGGCCACAAAAAATTGGGAAACGGCAGATATCGATTAACTAGTAACTAGAAAGTAAAACAAAAGGTGAATTTTTTTCATAATATTTATATCTCTTACTAGTATCATCAAGAGAGACTTGACGTCACGTAAATAACGTACTCTTTATATAACTAATATATAAATTTATAACATAAATGTTACGTATTGGAATGCATTTATGTAAAATTAAAGTCATATTGTGTATATAATATTTATATACATCTAACGTCACAACAAGGCATAATGCCATGCACAAAGTTCACTTCTTATTACGTAAATATAATGTAATCAAAGAAACCTAAGTTATGTTAGGTAAATATGACGTAAATTTTATTTTTTATGTAAATTTTTTGACTTCGTAGATTTAGGTAATTGACGTACAACAGTTGGATTCCCATACGATCCCAAAAAAGCGCTATTGAACTTGGGCAGAGAGAGAAAAAAAAGTTCGATTCGACCCGTTTTCGTGGAACGTTTGAAAGTGAATCGTATTGAAAACGTATTCAATTCCACGTGAAAACGTAGTAAACGTTTGTGCCGACCTTTAATAAAGGACGGCATTAACTTTAATTATATCAACTTCTTAGGTGGCACAATATGAGAATGCCCAGATGACCTGTTTAAATGACATGTCAGAAACCTTTTAAACTTCGTTAGGAACTGTCAAAAAAAGTGCCGACTTTATTAAAGTGCTTAACCTACAGTAAGCAGTAAGAATAGAGCTTCTCCTTAAAGGTGATGAAGTCGATTTATTAAAATTCCTATTTTGCTATTTTACTCCCATACATGCACCTATACCTAAAGGTCGCTCGTAAACAATTAATAAGTATACTTAATCCAGTTTAGGTACTCGCTAATATATTGCCTCTGCTAGTGTACCTATTCTTGAAATTAGGGAGAAAAGGATTATTTCCCTAAAATGCACAGATCCTATTGGTCGTTGCCTAATGACATGACTTTTGATAAAATTTGTGTCTACTGGTCTTTAGAGAGGAAAATAAAAAAGAACAATAATTTCTATTTAAAATACTCTCATTATTATAATTTGACATCGAAATCAATGACATCGACCATTGGGAACCGCGCATTTGTGGGGATTTATTTTCTTTTTCATGATCTCATGAATAACTACACTGAAATTCAAAAATTTCTCTTACGCCACCGTATGCATCCAATTTTCTCTAAAAATACGATCTCCATTTTCCTCTAAAGTAGTTTTCCCTGAAAGATAAACAACTCTGATTATGAGTGACACCGACTCCTGAATATAAAACACCGAGTAAAACACCCAATTTTATGCTCTTGTGCTCCGCGCGCCTTTTCAGCCATTCCTTGATTTTTCTTAAGTTTCAGTTTTGAAGTAGGCAGCTTACTACTACTGCTGGTGTTCTATTTTTTATATTTCATTCAAACGCAGCACGCACTCGTAAAACAGGGGAAAAAACAAGGTCAGTCAAGCCACACTCCCCCACTCCCCCACCGAAAGATATTCGAGTTTTGGTATGCTTATAATTACGAACCAATTTCGAACTAATTTTGAACCACACTCCTTCCTGTTAATTAATATCATCAAAAAGAATATCGAAAAATCCGCTATTGATTTGGATGCGCAATAAAGATCTCTCTGCTCATATAGTACGCATCAGCTAAGAAGCACCATTGGAAAAATCAGGTGCTTTACACATGCCCATATTAGGTACCAAAAGATGAAAACAAAGATGGAAATAGTTTTTCTTATATGATTTCTAGTCGTTTCTAATATATTTCTAGTCCTTCCAAACTGACTGGATTTCAATTGGCCAAACCCTCCATTTTGAATAAATATAAAAAATCACAGAAATTAGGGTGGTTAAAGTTTTTTTAAAGTTGTAAAAAATTAGTTCGAAATTAGTTCAAAATTATAAGCATATCAAAGTTCGAAATTTTTTTGAGTGGTATGACTTGACGTCAATCTGCACCCCCACCATATTTAAAAAAAAAACATGGTTACTCGTGTATTTTTCGAAATTCTTTTTGATGATATTAGGAGATCGAAATTAGTTCTTAATTTTGGGATAGTTGCTTTTCATTTTTCTCTACGCTTTAAATGAGGGGGTGTAGCTTGACGTCAACCTGCACCCCCACCATATTTAAAAAAAAAAACATGGTTACTAGTGTATTTTTCGAAATTCTTTTTGATGATATTAGGAGTTCGAAATTAGTTCTTAATTTTGGGATAGTTGCTTTTTATTTTTCTCTACGCTGCCCCCCCCCCATTTTGGTGCACAGTATGCGGTAAAGTACCATTTTGAACATCCAAAAGATTGTTGTAAAGTGCACTTTACTGCACGCGAGTAGGTAAAATAATTTGGCAATGCCGGCCGCCGTAGCGCAGTGGGCAGCGTATCTGCCTGCCGCACGGAAGGTCTCGGGTTCGAATCTTGGCTAGATGCATGGATATTTTGTGTTTTTCTTTAACTTTGCAAGAACATCGCTAAAACAGTATTAAAAAAGAGACAAAATGAGTCGAACACTTTTCATTTTGCACAGATTTTATTTTTAAACCTATCCAAAATAAATCTGTATGGAATGAAAAATGTGCGACACATTTTGTCCAAGATTTTTAGTGATTTAATCTGTGTCCATCAATCGTGACCCCAGAAAACAAAAACTGAATATATATATATATTCTAAGAATATTACTTAAGTATATGCTAAGTATATTCACTACATAATATTCTAAGAATATTTGTTTATATTCTTGTCATATTTTTGTATCATTCCTGAAATATTCCCTTCTGGAGGTTCCTTTGAAATATTTTAAGAATTTTTGATTTCCGAATATTAATTCCAGAATATTCCAAGTATATTTCTAAACAAATAATCTTTTTGCAATTGTTCTGATATATTTGGGTAAATAAATATTTTTACTAATCAGAATATTAACTAAATTCAGTGCTTTATCTCGAGAATTTCCTCTGCAATCTTTTTAAATCGACTTTATTAAAGTCAGGATGTGACTACTTTATATACAGATAAGTCCCTATTATTATAATAATAATCAACACATAAAATATGGATGTATTTTTTTATAACCTTCTGGGAGTAGAAAATATTAAATATTACTTTGTGGTAGAAAATTGCACATTCATTCTTGGAAATATTCTGTGAATGCCCTGTAAAAGTCTTTGATTTGTATTTGTTAAGTTGAATTATTAGGGTCTAGAGGGCGCCTCGCTCGGAACACTTTCAATATTATCCGTAATGTTTTATTTATAACTGTTAGTTAAAAAGCATATCTATATTATCTATCTTTAGTGGTTTACATTCTTTCTTCAAACATTCTCTACTAAGAAGTTTCTTTAGGATAGGGAAGAAGAAGACGTTGTTAATTAAATGTCGATTCAGCTGGAAATGTTCTTAAAATATTTCTTGAGAATATTCGACAAAATGTAATGAGACTATTCAGAAGATTTTTTGGTTACTCAAAATATATGCGGAAAATCTTCTTATAGAAAATGTGTGCTATTTTTTAGTCGTTCCAGTGGCACATTCCCTACTAGGTTTGAGGAATATTCCAGAAATCTTTCCAAAAGATATTATTTTCATGTTCAAAGAATATTTAAATAAATTCTAAGAACGTCCTAATCACGCGAAAACACCTTGATGCAAGCTATTCCTTTCACGTTCTCTGAATGTGCGTAGAACCTTTGCGAAATATTCTAATAACGTTCCAATCTTCCCGAGGAGTATTCTTAGAATGTTCTATAAATATATTTGTGTTTACTAGGGACGCATGCGAGCAATTTTATTTAAACTAAAAATCCATTTAAAAAATTATATAGTTTTTTGATTGTTCAGTCAGTAAAATCTTAAGAGTAGTAAAAGTAAATTAAAAAATTTAATATTTGTGTAAACTACCCTTCTATTTTTCTACGTTTCTGGTATTTTTTTTTTTAAATATTATGTTTCTAAAACTTATTATGTTAAAGTATGCTGTCACTAACTTATTGGAACTTTGCTCGTCGCCATATCTCTTTATGATCTCTATCTCAAAACGATTTTTTTTTTTTAATACTGATAAGCTCGATCTTTTTAAAATTCATCATCTTTCCAATTTTGTCCCTGTTTTTCCGAGCTGCTTATTAATTGACATTTTTCAGCAATTTTTTAACCGCTCTCATTTCTTTTTATTTTACAGCAATCATCTAAAACGCCGAAAAAATTAAAATTAGGAAATAAATATACTGATTTTTTATCACAAAGAACAGTTACCCATAGTTTAGATATCGAGATATTTGAGTTTAGTGCAGTATTTCCTTGGCAATTTATCTAGTTTTACATCCAAGAAAACTTGATTGTTGTACGAAACGTAAAAACTGCACGAAAATCGTACGTCTTGTATGGTTAAGCCTTAATCAGATACGATTTAAAGGGAATAAGAGAGTTTCCCGAAATTCGCCAGTTTTTGGAGGGTCTGTTTTAAACTCGGTATTAAAGCACCTTTATTTTGCAATAAGATTATAGAACAACCTAGGTAAAACAAAACTGCTTGCGCATGAGAAAGACACCCTAGGGAATCATAAGCTTAATTAAAAGAGAAAAGTACGTTTTTGGCAACTGAGTAGTCAGACAATAGCGTTTAAACTTTAAAATGGAAAGAAGTTGAGGCGCTGTTTATCTTAACACCAATGTCTAAATTTAAAGTTAAATTCTTAAAAACTTTTGCACTTTTGTAAATATCGAGTATTTAAATTTAATAGGAATCTGTTGTTAAGAACTACTGGTCAAGCAAATTTAAGAAATTAGCATTACTCATTTACCTTTTGAAGTATAGGCACTTAAATCGGATCTCATTAAAAAATGGATTGTTTTGGAAGACCTCTTTATGCAAACCTTTTGTTAAATCAATTATATGATATTATGTTGAAATATGTTTTTTTTACTTAAAATTAAAGTCTACTTCCCCAAAGACAATTTTTTGTTTATATTTGCTATTCTGATGGTCAAGCCATGATAGTAATTTAAGGCTTAAAATATTTTAGCATAATTTAAGGAGTAATGTTTTTGATGAAGCAATTTTTTACTATGTTTTTCACATTTTTATTTATTATATAAAAAAAAAATATTTAAAAACTAATACTCAAATTTTTCAAGTTTTCACTGTTTTTAAGCATTCAAAAAAATTACTGCCAAAAATATTTTTTTTTATACCTTCATTAACAACATGATTTTAGTAACTGTCTGCAGATAACTAAAGCATGGCTTTTTTGGTTACCGATGCAAAAAAACTTTTTTTGATAACGGGTGCAAAAAAAGATTTCTCTCCGTTTTTTACTCAAAATTAAAGAGAAATAGCGGAAAATAGTAATATTGAAAAAATCTAATTATTCTTGCCTGAAAATTAAGCAATTGCCGCCAGATTTCACCAAGTATTTACAAAAAAATCATTTAAAAACATCGTCAAAATATCAAACTGTCAAAGATTAAAATGTCGCAAACGTCACCGAGTAAAGTAGCACATCGCTATGGAAACGATTGTTATTTCATTTACCAGCCGCCTTGATTTATAGTGTAAAGATGGTGTGCTGCGAGAAGTGCTCTTCGTTCGAGATTTTTTAAAGTATTTTCCTGTTTTTCTTGGCTTTTTTGATAAAGGTATTCAAAAAAATAGTGTTAAAAACTCGCGGCTAAACTGTTCTTTTTTTTACTCGCGTTTTTAAATACCTCGCTGCGCTCGTTATTTAAACCAAATCTTGTAAAAAAAACACTATTTTAGCCACTAGTTGTTAAAACTACTATTTCTCTGTTAAAATGAAAAATATTTAAGGTTGTCGAAGAGAGACAGCAGGCTCTAAAATATATTTTAGAGAAAGATGGAAATACTCTAAGGCAAATGTTTACTAAAAATTTCTGTTATGTCATCTGTTTGTCATCTTGAGTTGTGTCGTGCATATGATTTTTATTTTACAATTTTTATCCAAAAAACACCAAAAATTTTAATTATTCAAAGTGTAAAGTGTGTAAGATATAAGGTGGTATTAATTTCTTTCAATCAAAGTTCTTTACAGTCTTTAAATTTACCAAAAAGCGTGTTCTACTAAATTGCATTTTATCACATCTAAATTTTAGCACATCTAAAAATAATTTAACAGGTATTTAAGAAAATTCTTTTAAGAGTCATCATGGCTTGACCATGAGTCCCTGATATTTTTCTCGAGAAATTCGATTTTCTAGAAGTTTTTTATTTTGGGCACAAGTGGCCTCTTTTTTTTAATTTATGTCTATCGACACTTTTTTTATAATTTTTTTTAACCCCGAAATGTCTCTATTATGAACAGTCCTTATCCCACTTGGATCAGCTACGCCGATCTACGGCGATCGCCCGCCCCCCCCCCCTGTATCCGTCATTGGATTAGACCACACATTTTTGCAAAACGGTTTTTGTTTTTTTTTTTTTAAATACGTCTTAATTTATCACTTAACTTATAGTAGTAGTGTAATTCTATTGATATTCTTTTGGGTGTTGCTACTACCATGAACCTTATAAAATGTAACTATCACGGACATTTTTTTAAAGTAAAATTATGTCAGGTAATGTGGTTTGGATAAGATAATATTGTATATTTACTTACTTAGAAAATTTGCAATAGATAAATATCAAGTTAAAATGTAGTTTTTGAATTAAGGGTGTCGCTAAAGTGAACATTAAGGCCACAAAAATGGCATAGATTTGACAACACTGCTTTGCTATTTTTTTGAAAGATTAACAATCGGTGGCATCACTAATGCCGTTTCGAGTGAGATCGTGCAGTGTTCAGAACACGGTGCGAACACTATATGTGAGGCTAGCCTTCCATTAGCAGATTTTCCGCACAGATTTCAAGTTATGGTGAATGTTGCCAATAGTTCTGTCACTGTGTCACTCACTGACAGAAAAGGTCAAATTTAAAAATCCGCGCGGAAATTTTTTTTTATGGAAGTCCAGCCCTAGACAAGTCGGTGGCTATTCGGAACCTGAATTCCAATACACCAGTCGAACTCACTCAGTTTCCCTGGGCCTACCAAATTACGTGACCTTGGTGTTTCAGAATTCCGGCAGAATCTCGCTTATAAAGAAAAAAAAAATAACTTTTTTGTTATCAGATAATAGGATTTAAAAAATCTACAACCATATCCAAAGGAGTTTGCAAAATTTGATGTATTTTTGCAAAAAATTAAAAAATACAAAAATTGTTGTTACAGATTTCTGTATTATCGATGAGGCCAAAGAAAAAGCCAGGTAAGATTTTTGACTATTGTTAGCCGTGTTTATTTTATTTCGGGAATGATAGAGTCCAGCAAAAAACTGTCTGGATACGGTTGTGAGGAATTCAAAAATTAACATTCCTGCCAAATTTCAACAGATTCCGTTTTCTCGTTTCCGATATTCTGCCCTCTAAAGATTGGCCCAAAAACAGCAAAGCAGTGTTGTCAAATCTATGCCGTTTTTGTGACCTTAAGCTTTTTCGTTTAAGTTTAAGAATATTTGCACTAACATCTAGTAATAAAAAAACATTTTTGATTATATGAAAATTTACCCAACAAAAAAAAAGTGAAAAAAAAGAAAGAAGAAAAAGAAGTTAAAAAAACCTCTAAATCAGTTATCACGCCACGAAAAAATTACACTAAGAATATAATTTATGACACAAAGTCGTAAAAATTAATGCAATCATAGTGCCGCAGACGAAAATTTTTGCAATATATGCAGAAAATTCCTTAACATTTTTTAAACGTTTTCTGTGATAAATTCAAGTCCAGGAGAAGGGGGGTAATTCCCCTCCCGCGAAATCCGCGCTTACTTTTTATAATTTCTGTTCTGGAACCAAGTTTATTTTGATCATTGACGGGAACAGAAACATAACTTTGCAATCCTAAAATAATATTTTCCCCTCTCATTTTAATGCTAATTTTGTCTAGTAAAAACCTGAGCATCTGCGTTTTGTGAAAATAGACGCACTGTTACGTGAAATTCCCTAGTTTTAATGTCGTAAAAGGAATATTATTATAACTCATTCTTGCATGATATGCAGCAATAAGGCCTCAAGTCACTTTAGAGGGGTGGTGAATCCGTTTCTTGCATGTGTTTTTGAATTTTTGAATATATACTCATCTTTAATAAAGGCGAACCATTTAGAAGAAAATACTCCGATGATTTGCATTATTATATTTTTCACAGAATTTTTATTAAGAAAATATATGGCAGCTCATTCATAAATTAAAAAGATGTAATATTTAAAAAACCCTTCTTGTTAAAAATGCGGTTTTCTTTATTAATTTCACTTAAAAATCTAGACTGGCAAATTGGGGTCATATTTAAAAAACTGTATTTTAGAAGTTTAATTTATCTGTCATAAAAAATCCTGAAATTTAAATAACTTTCGTTGATCTTGAGTTATAGTATTTTAAAAGGAAACAAAATATAATTAAATATTTTTTTTTTTAATATATACTTTTAATTAAAAATTTTTTTGAATTGACTGAAAAAGCTTGGTCGACCACTCACACTCGTAAATGAATCTAGGAAAAAACCCTCTCCGAGAAAAAAAAAACATGGGAAAAAAACCCGGAATAAAAACGCCCAACCTGAACGCACCCAAAATAATATATTTTTTTATTATTTTCACTCATTTTGACGTATTCTTTATTGTGTAACAATCAATTTTTCCTGGGCGTTTTTATTCAGGGAGCCTTTCCGTTTACAATTAAAACATAATTCCGCAAATATAAAAAATCTATTCTGTCTTGTAAAGATATATTTTTCCATCAAATTCTTAAATTTATGTCAAACTTTTATTTATGGGAGCTGCGTGAAATAAATTGATCTAAATTTTAACATTAATAAAACCTAAAATAAATCTTGCCTCCCGTTTTAAAATTCGGGAACATCGGCAAGCTTTAAAGTTTCCAAAGAAGTTTTCTTGTTTTTGGACAGGGTTTTAAAGTTGAACCGGAAGATTTTCTACTTTAAAATCTGGAAAAGTTAAAAACCACCGGTACTAAAGCCCTTAGCGCTCGTGTTAAAAGTTTTTAAGGGTTTTCAGGTTATCAGCTAGATTAAAAATAAAAGTTTGCTTAACCAAACAAGGACCGTTACTTGAGTTAATAATTTTAATTTTTGGTTTTTATTTTGCCTAGACCCATTTTTAGGTAAGGTCAGGGCCGGCTCTGGGCATGAAAAAACCACGACTTTTTGACGTTTTAACTGCTGAGATGAAAAAAATTGGATTTACTTGTACAAAATAAGCAAGGATATAATAATGGCTATGAGACGGGCACGCGCAAGTTTTTAAAGAAAAATTCTAGACATTAATTTTCGCGCTTTTTTTGTGCCTTCTGATAGCCATTTTTTTACCGTAATTATTAATCACATGGCAACGTTCTCTTTGGAAGCTGATTTTTTTTATGGTGCAATAGATTTACTTGTTTTTTTTTTTTCATGTAGAAGGAATCATATTAAAGTCCCTGAGCAAGAAAAAATGAAAAAGTCGAATAAATGCAGTTAAACATTTTAGATATCACATTGGTCAAATTTATGATACACTTTATGCTATATTTGAAGACACAACTACTGATACATCAATAAGAGACGAAGCCTCTGGTTTAGTTACTTAGACCACCCAGTTTAAATTTTTATGTTCTGTAGCCATCTGGTCTAAAATTTTAAAACATGTTAACGCTGTAAGTAAACTTATGCAAACCAAAGATTACGGCATTACTTCTGCAATTAGAGCTTTAGACAATTTACAACATTTTTTGAAAAACTTAAGACAAAATGGTTTTGATCAAATGCTTGTTGATGCAGAGAAATTCGCGGAAGAAATTGATGTTGAAAAATCTTTCGAAACTACGGTTGTTAGACATAGAATTCGTAATTTAAATAGAACTTTGACTACGAACACTGATGAACCCATGAGAGATCAAATGAATGAATTAATTAATTTAGAAATGCGGCCGGACAATTCCCATGTACGTGGGCCACATTGCTGAGCCCGTTGCACGCCCACTATCTATGGTTTAGCCCTGGAGGCCTGCCTCTTTCGCAAAAGAACAGATTTTCTGGGCTGCAACGTTCTTACATTGCCTGTGGCCAGCAGATAGTTCCCAAGGTGCGACTCTCTTAACCTGGTCAGAGCCAGATACTCCAGCAGACGTGCAAGGACGAGTCCTCGTCCCCCATGCACCATCGACACTCTGAGGCTTCGGCAATTCCCAGCGTCTCTAGGTGCTTATTAAGGCAACAGTGTCCCGTTAGTTGCCCTGTTGTCAGTCTCACGTCCTTCCTACCTAGGTGGAGCAAGGACTTTGTTTTTTTGGCGCTCACCTCACCAATCAGAAGTTTGGCCTGTCTCATGCCCTGCTGTGTGCTATTCCAGAGCTCCTCAGAGCGCCTGCCTAAGTCACTTTTCAGGGCCGTTATGACTTGGCATGCCAGAATACCTAGTATGAATTCCGGACCTACCGGATCGGTTGATGATCTTTGTCTAGCCAATCTATCGGCCTATTCACTTCCCGGTACACCTTCATGTCCCGAGACCCAGAGAAGATTGACCTTGTTGTGCCTTGCCATGTCGAGACACGTTTGCACTCCAATACAAGGGCTGAGTTACCTGATAGCAGACAGTGCAGCCCTATTATATCCTATACCTCACCCTGAAAAACAGTAGCGTACGATATTGTGGACGTTGATCTCAACGCACTTGGGCAAAGATTGTGTGCTTTAAAAGATTATTCTAAAAATGTTAATTTTTCAAACGATATTTATGGGTTAAAACAAATACCCCAGTATAAGGTACTAGAATAGCAATAACCTTGAGAAAGTTTTGAACCCATCAAAAAAGTCAGGTATAGGCTTGCAGTTAGCTGACGAGTTGGTCACTGTATGTCCAACAAAAGTTTATTACAGAGTTAATATTTAGAATTTTTTAAGACTACCAGTGGAGAAAAATCCTCTTCAAATTGAAACAGATCAAAAATTATCTGCGGACCACACAGTCGCAATAGTAGTTTACATAACAAGCATGTTATGATGGTCATTAAACGCAAAGATGAAGTTTAAGGCGCGAGCCGCAGGCGAGATCTGAGCGTGTAATGACCATAACATGCGAGTTAGTGTAATATACTTTACCTACGACCAATGAAAATGTCATCATAAATATCAGAAATTATTAAAAATATATAACGCGCACACTCTTCGACAACCTTCATAACCTGAAGTTTCAATGACGTTCGATCTCAAACGTCAAAACAAATAAGGTTACTAAGTGACTTTTCACATATCTTTTTAAAAACAAGGTTTTTTTTCTTAAAAATGCATATTATGCCAATTTAACGCAACGTATTTTTGGTTAGCTACTAAAATTATATTGGATTTATTTACGTTTAATAAATATTTATTGTCTTAAAAATATAGAAAAATAATTCACATGTTTGCTTCAATTGGTGCTCTAATAAAAAAATTTCCATCGTTTGTCACGCCATCTTGTGGTTTACGTCTAAGCTTTATTATTATTCTAGTACCGTAAATGAGCCATTACAATCGTGTTGACATGGTCATAAAATTAGTTTTATTCGTTGGTCGTAAGTAAAATCGTTTGCATGCGTGTTGGTGTCGTTGCATTTTTAAATATTTTGATTTAAGAATAGATATTCTTTTTTTTCTGTCAGTGACCTTAGCTCAGGATGGCGTTCAAAACGGGCCTACCCATACTTTTTGGAGTGAGATAAACGTCAGAATTGGCTGAACTTTAATGGAAAGCACATTTTATAAAATCTAAGACACAGCCCGGAGCACTTTTTTGATATTTTGCCGAATAAAATTTCCTTCCAAGGCCACCGATTCAGATGTTTGAATATTTCGAATTGGTAGCCTTAATCAAATAGGGTTTCGATTAGTTTTTACAAAATGTGCCTTCCATTCAAAGTTCAGCCAATTCTGATGTTTTGTCGACTCTAAAAAGTATGGATATCACGTGACGCGTTTTGAACTTCACTTCGATATTTCCTGAGCTGAGGTCACTCACGATTTACTAACCTGGAGAAAAATTTGATGCACCGTTTTGCAGGGAATTGATTTCTTTACACCTTTATAAGTTGTTCTAATGCATGTGTTTGTTATTGAGTTAGAGTATAATTTATTAAAAAAATGTAAAATAAAAACATATTCTTTTTTGATTAGCAGTTTGTTTCTTTTTCTGTCGTCCAATCGTTATGGAGAATTAAATTCTCTATAATTTTGGGATAAACAAGTTTTTCTTCAACAAACAATTCTCGCTCCAATGCGGCCTGAACATAACAATGTTTACGAATTATGACTGAAATAAGGAGTGATAAAATTACTAAACTATAGGTGCTTTTTTATTAAAATCTTTTGCATAAAGTTAACGCTACTATAATACTGAATAGAGTGGCGCACCGAGGAAGGGATTAAACCGCCCACGGCCCCCGAGAAGCCTAGTTATGGTCATATTTTTAATTCAAATTAAGTTTTTTTTATCATTTTCCCTTAATCCCCCCCCCCAATTCCTGGGTGCGCTACTGCCGAACATGTTTGCCTGTTCGGTACAATCGTATTAAAATGTAAACAATTTTTATTTTTATTATTTCCTAATGTTTAAAAGTTAATTTTTTTACTTTGTTCTCTTGTTTCATGATCTAGAAAAATAATTTTTATAAAAAACAAAATTCCTTATACTAACGTTAACTCTATCAGGAAATTTTATTTTAAAAAATCCTATAGTTTATGTGGATGTAAGTTCTTAGTAATTTTATCACTGCTTATTTCAGTCATAAACATTGTTATGTTCTAACCGCATTGAAGCAAAAAAAAATTGTTTTTAGAAGAAACCTGTTTATAAAAAATTATGGAGAATTTCATTTATCTATAATTTTCATTTACCGACGACAAAAAAATTAAACCGTCCACGGAAAAAACACATTACCTATCCGCATCTAGCGAGAACCAAGCACATTGATTGGTCATAAACTTGTAGAACGTTCGAAAAGAGCAGATATATGCTAATTTAAGGTGTTTCTGAACGCAATAGGTACTGAGATACGATACGTGTGCCGTAACGATACGTGATACCTAACGCATCTCAACACCTATCGCGTTCAAGAACAATTTAGATTAGCATATATCTGCTCTTTTCGAACGTGGTACAAGTTTCTGACCAATTAATGTGCGTGGTTCTCGTTAGATGCGGATACGTATACCGCGATGAGTTACAAATAGCTTTATGTCGCTATTGTATTCAATACGTATCGAAAATCAAGCATCTTTTTTTTCATATATCACGCTCTTTTTCGGAACAGAGAACATGCTCTATGGAAGAAAAAGAAGACAATCTTTTCAATACGAATTGAGTACGATGTGAAAACATACCAAATATTTGATATCAGAACAACTTATTAAAGCAATGTTGTAAAGAAATCAATCCTTTGCAAAACGGCGGGCGTATTAAATTTTTCTCTAGGTTAGAAAATCCAGGGGGGGCCGATTGTGAATTCTTCCGTTTAGAGATAGCGTAAGTTAACAATTAGACACTTGTCATCTGTGAATTATTTTCCAGAGAAAATCTAATGTTACTGGAGTAAAAAGGCAACCTTCATATAATTTAACTTAGTATATGTCTAAATATTGGTAAATAAAACACAATTAAGGTAAATTTTTACCCAATTCTTTGAGGGCTAATGTTGGGACAATTCAAAGTTGACTTTTAGTGAATCTACACTCTATGTGTTCCCTAAAAATACTATTAACCCAAATTCATCATCGAAAATCTAATCACGCATTCAGTAGTTCATACGTAGGGCCATGTAGAAGAGACAAAAAAGAGATAAAAGACACCCCTAAAAAACAGGAAATGAGAACTGTTGATTGATAAATCCGGGCCGAATTCCAGTCAGTGTTACGATACAGGAACGTAATTTACGGTATATTCTTCTCCTGCTAAGAGAGACCACATCGAATCCAGTTCAACGAAACTAGCAGACAAACTGGCAGTACTCAAAGCCTCGGAAGCTGCACAAGTAATATCCAAGTCTGTTTGGATGATGGGATGCTCAAACTCCCAGAGAACTCGTTTTAGCTAATATCGGAGCTTCTAAGGGCCGCGCGGCCGTTAGGTAGCCAACGGGTAATTTGCAAACTTAATAAGCATACTCCAAAGCAAAATAGGTTTGGCGGAAAAAACCTTATCTCACTTCTGTGTTGGTGTAGGAGCTAGTGGCCAGAATTTATTTTCAAGAGTCACTGCATTACAAAACTTCTAGGTCTTAAAGAAGGGACCAGTTCTATAACACAAATAATAAAGGCGTATCGTAATAGATGGAAAGGTTACGGTGGATAGGATAGCAGTGCCTCAAAACATTTATTCGTGTATGAGTTATAAAGTTCATTATAACTGGTTAAAAAGCATTGGAGGCCTAAACAAAACTCATTAATCATCAAAGAAAAATGAGCTAAATATTATAAGAAAGAGAAAGAATCCTGCAAGTTCTAGATTTTGTTGATTCCACAAAAGGAAAAAATTTGAATTGAACCATTGTTTAATATATTAAACGTATTAGAAGGACTGACCACTGACTAAATGTAAAAAAAAAACATTTTGGAATATCCAATACAATTCCTGCACTCAGTTCTCTTATTTTTTACCTCTATTACTATCATTTGATTGAGAATGGATCTCTATTTCCTGTTTTGGCACCTACCCCTCTGGCCTCCTTCCGCACCCCATTTTACACCCTCTATCGCACTCAAATTGACTTTAAATTTGACTTTATCGAATTGGGGAGACACATTAATTTTTATTTGGCCGGGAATTGACTATGCGGGAGCTTTTATTTTTTTGTCCTTTTTGATACGTATAGGTACCCTCCTGAAAACAGACCATTAAGATGGAAATTTTTAATTGAGAAAAAGGTGTAGGTATCTATCAATATTAGTGTGGCTGTAAAATGCCAGGGGGCTATAGTTTTCGATTGGTTATACGTTGCAAAGCACATTAAAACCGTTGTAAAAAACTGGTCCAAACTATTTATTATTTAGTTGAGTTTTTTGATAATTCGTCAAAATAAAATTAATCCTCTAGTTCCCGAAAATTAATAAACATTTTTTTGAAAACACTCATTTTTGAGGATATGACGTACGTATAATTTTAGGTATATAGGGTCTGGTAAAAAACAGACTTTTTACCGTTTTTTTTTTATGTAACAAAAGATAAAAGCTTTTTATTATTTTTTTTTATCTTAGTAGACGGAATTGTTTTATCGTACTATTTACTTTTTTCTGGTTTTCGCACTCTGTTGGGTGTGGAAACTTGCACTTTGCCCGAGACTTCGCCACACAAATTTTGGCACTGAAGATGAGTAGGTACCTACGGAAAGTAACATTGTTATATTTTAGGCATTATTTGAATTTTTTAAAAACTTATTGGATATGTCTTTATAAAATTGAACCTACATAAGGAGAAATCGGTAATTACTTTATTTCCGAATAGCAAAAATTAAAAAAAAAAAAATTAATTTTTTTTATCAAAATATTATGGATTTCAAAATTTGAATCAGTCTTCTTTTTACTATCACTTTTGACAAGATTTGAATGAATATTGAAACAATATGGCGGCTGACAATTAAACACAAAAGCTAAATGGAACTGTCATTGTCAGTATCAAAAACTGTCTGTAGCAATTTGGAATGGAGTATAACACCTACACTTGTTATATAGGTTAGGTTAGGTTTGTTATAAGTGGTGCAATTTACACTTCCCGCCACTGCTACCTGAGAGATTTATTGTGGCAGTTTTCTTTTCCTAGAGAGATTTAGACCTAAACCCCTTTGTCGGGGCTAGGGATCTTTAACGTGCTTCAGTATCAATATATGGCTCACACGGGACCGTCCGCTTAATACTGCGTTTTACCTTAATCTTACAAAATTCTGTAATTTTATAAGAAAAAGTCCAAGTAGGCTACCTGCAAACGCGGGGCTTGAACCCGGCATCCCCTGCTTGAAAGTCGCGGCGTTAACCCCGACACCATGCAGGCAGCTCACTTGTTATATAAATTACTATTTCTTTACTAAAGTATAATCTAAACTCAAACCTCTGTAGGGATACTCCTAAAACACTGCAATAATAAACATCAAGTTTAAAATATGCGCATACAAAATATTTACCTGATGTAGCAGAAACAATTTCTGTCGGTCTGTAAATAATTCTGTCTGTAGGGGCACAAAACAACGAGATTCAACGTAAACACGTCATTAAATCAAGAAAAACACAGGTGTCGGCCATTGGATAATGTTTGTTTGTTTCAGGATGGTCCGAACTTTGTTCGTATAAATCTAAACCTTATATGAATATTGTTTTAAAGTCCCTTAAGGCGCATTTACACAGACAAACTTTCCTTTGATGTTGAAATGCCGACAAACATTTACACAAGCCTCTTGAGCAAAATGTTCAAAGAAATGTTCGAGCAAAATCTCGTACAAAAAAACACACGTGAATTTTGGAGAGAATGTTGAGCAAAATTTGTTTGAAGAATTGGGGGTATAAAAATTTCTTTACAAATTTAAATTTTATAGTTTTATGGGAATTCATTGAACTTAACTGAAAATAGAAAGACTAAGTTTTAAAACAAGGTATTTTAATTAAGTGGTTTCCGACGGAAAAACGATATGATGTCGAAATTCACGTTTTACCTCATAAGCAACTTCGATTGATCTGATTTTTATAGGGGATATCCCAGTATAGTTGTAACTTTTTTGGGGTTGTAAAAAAAACTACAATAAAAAAAATATTATTTGGCAATTATTTATTGCTGTTGCCTGTAAAATGTAATGATAAAAATTTACGTTTAAGAGAATATCTCTTTATTTTACTTCCTAGTTTAAAACACAATACAATAATAATTAAGTCAAATTCAAAAACCTATATACATTTTATTAAATCTCAAATATATGAACAAAAGCACATTCGGTCTAAATAATACCCGTTTATTACCCACTTTTACAACCCTACGATCCCGACCCTTGTCTAAAAAAATATAATTTAGCAGTAATAGACTAGATTTCTGAATCAGAATGTTGCTCCTTTGCATATTGTTTGTTCAGTGTCAGTAATCGACCTTGATTATTACATTAAATTGACAGTAAATATCTATCTTCAGCATTTTCATGAACCTTTTGCTTTTTTAAGCAACCGTTGGGGCCTTAAACTAACTAGCTAAATCTGGTGTGAGGAATGAAAAAAAAACAATCGAAGCTAAGGGTAAAGTAAAGTTACAAAAATATGTTTAAAAAAAAATCCCATCCCCACCACTCTTCATAATCGTGAGGCGCGGATTACCGCTTAAATGTGCAATTTTTGAGTTTTTTGGCGATATTTGAAAAACTCAAAATTTTTTTGGAAAAGAAAAATTTTCCTGGGTTGTTTTTTGAATTTAGGAAAAAACCCTTGGAAATAAAAAAATCTCCCAAGAATATCCCAAAAAAACCCCCGGGCAAAAAAATCCGGGAAAAACCCTAAGAAAAAAAAAGATTATAAGTAACCCTAATCCATGTGACAAAACTGATAGTCAAGAATAATGTTTCGCTTGCCGTCGGCTTTTTTTCACAAAAATTTAAAATAAAAGTTGGTGTTCCATTTTTTTAAAGAATTGAGATCACTGATCACTGATGTAAAATTTTATTTATTCTCATCTTTAAAAATATGTTTCTAAAACGGATAGCAATAATTTGCTCAAAAATTTACCGGAACAAAATGTTCAAAGAAAAGCTCACAAAAATGTTCACGCAAAAAATTTTAGATCTTTTGCACGAGCTTTTGTTTAAGCATGTTCGTCTGTGTAATTGCGCCTTTAGAGTTTTTGTTATTGGTGCTTTTTCTTTTTGTATGTGAATCTCTTATTGCAATTTGAAAATTTAACATCGAGAATTTATCACTACCTTACAACACACTTTAAAGTTTAACTTAGATTAGATTAGATTAGTTTTTTAAGAACTTTTTTGGTGTTTTTACTTTGATTGAATTTTGGGTACAATTTAAAATGTTTTGAAAATCAAAAACTTATAATTTGTGTAGAGAACATTAAATTTCGAAATTCCGGGTCCCTCTAAAAAACCCGAAACCAAATTTGACAGAAACATAATTTGTCAGAATTTAAAACAATGTTCTCGAAAATTAAATGACGGGAAAATCAAATCACTAGAAAATATATGCATAGAATTATAGAATACAAAATGTTAGAAAATATTTTTACCGCAGATAATTTGATAGAAACATAATAGTGCCGAACCACAAAATTCAAGAATCCCAATCTACTGTATAGCTACGAATTCACTTGCTAAGTTGCCAGGCTTACGGCAGAGAAGAGTCAAAGTAAGTTGTGATATTGTATTAATTTCCCGCTTTAGATTTGATAGAAAGTTAGACAGCCAGAAATCGTTTAATAAAAAAATCCCTGTGTCATCTTCCAAATAGAAAAACTTGTCAACGCCGCAATCTTACGGGGCTTACGGGGCTTTAGGGATTTAAATTTGACGCATGTCCAATAGCGATTCGGCTGCATTGTGGTTCTGCTCATTTAAGGATCGGGCATATCATTTTCTATCAATTTTTGGGTCAGGTGTTTTTCGTTTCTAGACAATTATTTTTGACACTTTTTTAATTCTGTTATTTTAAGGTTCGGGAAAATTATAATCAGTTAAATTATACTCGTGTCCTTTAAGGATCGAGTAAATTAAAATTCTGTGAAATTATATTCGAATCCATTACGACATCAAAATTTGCATGGTTCAACAATAATAATTTTAATCTAGTTAGTGATATTTTAGTCCCTAAAATGAGGGACTAAAATATGTTTTTAGTTCCTGAAGTGCAAAAACTATTTTTTGCAGCAAGTCCATGACCCTGGAGCTTTTATCAGAGGGAATTTGGGGCACGATGTATAACGATGTAAGAGTGAGTGTAATTGTTAATCAAATTTTCTTAAAATCGTACCCTCTATTCAAGTTTTTTTCTCAGAAAACCCTATCGGTGGGATTTACTAAAAGGGTTTAGTCTACTTTAGAATGGTCCTAAGCTTAAGTGAAATTTTTGGTTTTAAGTATTTTAAACCAACCCTCCTTGCGTTTTGGACATAGTTTGATTTATAAGAAGAATTTGAATAAATTTGTTTTAGATTGGTAATAATAAAATAAGGAGTAGACTAATTTTGTATTTATATAAAAGGTGTTTTTATTTATAAAATGTATTAAAAAACTTAAATGCAAGTTTTGTTTACATTTCTGTCACTGTCGAAATTTCAGTTTCAAAATATTAGCTGCGTTCAAATCACAAACAGCGATTTCGGATCTCTTACCTCTGCTTGTACCTTGGCTTGCACCCACCTCTACTGATGAAAGCTACAGCTTTGAAATGAGTGGGCTTTGAGTAAGGAAAGTTTTCTTGACTGAGCTTTTAGATAACCTCAATATTTTAATTTCAGTTTGTAAATAAATTAATATAATTTTTTTGGGTTTTTTGTTTTATATATATTAATTTTTTTAATAATAATAAGGTAAATTAATCCTTGTAAAAACGGTTACTTAGGGAAATTATAAACGAACTTATTACCAATTGCCACAAAACAATCCTTTCTGGGGGCTATAAATTTAAACTACACCCCAGAGGTGGTTTAAAAAATCACAAACTTTATAACCTTAAACTCAGATAATGAAGCTATTATGTGCCAAAAACCTGTCAAAAAAAAATTATTTTTAAGGCATTTTCTCCTAAAATATGGTATATTTTGAGAAAAAAAGTTTTTCAGGGGTATTTTGTAACAAAAATTCAAAATAATGAATAACTTTGTGTCTTTTCTATATGGGTGTTTTTTGAAAATTGGTTTTAAAATTTAGTACCCCCTACAGGTGTAAATATTTAGACCTGTGGGGGTACTACTTTAGATCTTAGTAAATCCCACTGTATATGTCTTATTCATATCTGAAAGTTCTGTCCTTTGAAAATAACTTTTCTTCTCTGATTTGGAAGCACGCAGATAGTCCTACTAAGATCAAATTAATTGTTAGTTTTTTTTAGTATCCAATATTGGGTAAAAAAAATTGTGTCAAATCACGATTTTTACCTTTCGCCTCTTTACATAATAAAAGGTCTGCCCTAAAAAAAAAGATTAGCTAACATTTTAGTAAACAGAATTGTAACGAAGTACAATTATTTAATTTGAGTGCCCTTTTATAACTCCTAAATTGGAGAGAGATACTCATATAGGTAATCTATGGGTGCTTTTTTATTTTCATGTAGTTTTTGTAGTGCCAAAACTCATCTTAGTTTTAAACGAACGGGCATTTAAAACCAACCCTTATAACCAACCTTATGCTCTCGTTCGCACGCTTTTCACACGCACTTTTCACCACGAAAAAATATCCCCGAACGCAAGAAAAATAACCTTTTTTTGATAAGAAATAAAGCGCCTAAGGAACGAATTTCTTTTTTTAGGCTGTAATCGGGTTTGTGGAAAAAAATTGTTTTATTTGCCATTAAAAATATGAACGAAGAGAGAATATAAATCTAACCGTTTTTGTAATACCTACAAATTAACTGATTCCTCTCACAAAGAGCTGTTCTGTTACACCCAAGAACCAATAATAATTTAGTGTTTTGTTTTTTTTTGCCTAAACCTATCAGGAATATTCCAGTAAAACCTATCCATACCTATACACAATGCAATTTTGTTTGAAAAATATCTGTTAGCGCACACGCTAAATAAAATTTCGGTAGTTTTTATATTTTAAAAACACGCAATTGTAATCTTGCGTAGGGTACCAAATTTCGCACTTGCGCGAGGACGGCGAAAACGATTCGTGAATGGCGGACATATAAATTTTGGCTCTTGGGATTTTTATCATTTTTACCTGTTCTAATCCACCAGATTTGCGGTCAAAAGCTCTAAAACTGTGCCTTTAGCAACTAAGAAGTGACTGAGCAGAGAAATGAAGACCTGGGGCCCCAAAGAAGACTACCATCTGAAGTTAACCGTTGAGTACCCTGTTTTTCCACCATTGCATTTGTGTTTTTCCTTGGTTTTGAAACCCATGGATACTTTCTTTCTTTTTCAAATCTAGTGTTAGCACACGCATCAAACCATCCGCTAAGTCTACTGCTAAAATATTTTCCAATGCGTAACGTATGTGTTAACAATATATTTATTCTAAGTATCTAATTAATTAAATTACCAAATAAAAATATTGTGTGGCAGTAAAGTCAACCCTGCATGATTCCAGGCGATGCAATAAGGTTTTATTGAACCCATATCACAAAGTTTAAGTTTACTGTTAATTTGTTGATTGTTGACTTTTTTATGTAAAGTAGGGTTCCAAATTCGATGCTCACCATGGGGCTCTCCTAAACTGTAGGAGATACGAAAAGGTTTAAATTAGGGTAAAGTTGCGCAATTTGATGCTTTGCTTCAAGTTTTCTACAGGCACTTTTTTAAGATCTAGCCAATAACATTTCCATTGACGTTCAAAACGGGTCATGTGATACTTTTTGGAGGCAAATAACCATCAGAATTAGCTGAACTTTGAATGGAAGGCACATTTAGTTAAAACTAAGACGCGGCTGGGAGCACTTTTTTGGTTTTAGCTTATTTGAAAAAAAATCAAATAAGTGCTCTGAGCCGTGTCTTAGTTTTTAAAATTTTATTCAAACTTCAGCCAGCTATTATTATTATTATTATTATTATTATTATTTAATATAATACGAGAGAAGAAAGTGACATATTTCACACGAACGCGAGTGTAAGAAAGTTACTTTCTGTCGAGTTGTGTACGCTATTTTTCCTACGACCACTTTAGGATTTACTTCGTATTTTTTATAATTATTATTTTTTTAAATTTTCGTCTCAAGAGAAGAAAGTATGTTCTTCTCTACGGACGAAAATGGTTTCGGTCTATTTCCGATGCTTCTACAAATCGTAGCATAATAGATACCTACATTGTTCGGATGGTTTGCTGTCATTCATTTTCATCACTAGAGAAGAAAACATTTTCGTCTCTAGAGCGTGCGAAATATAAAACTTGCTGAGGCGTTTTAGGTTACTTTCGTATGTGGTCGTAGGAAAAATTATTTTGCCTCCGTAGCCAGGGCAACACCGTCTCAACCTTAGATTAAATAAAGAAAAGATACCCGATGCTTACGGCTTACGGAGACTTTGGTTATCTTTTGACCTAATCTGCCATTCACTTGTTCGTCTAGGCCTATTTTTTTGGTTTTTTCAGGTGTTGACAAATTTTGTAAATAAACAGTGGTTATTATTTACCAAGAAGTTTTCGTTGGACCAGGTATCTTTTCTTTATTTATTTCAGTGACGTGGCCAGAAATCGACACTGGGGGTTTCATAATTTAATAGAAATCAACTACCTATCTATGACAAATTTTTAAAAATTAGGTATATCTAATTAGGCGGTTTAATAGGGGTTGAGTAAGTGTATACGAAACAAGGATACTTATTTTTAAAAAGAAGTCTCATCTACATTTGCAGATTTTTTTTCAAAATTCACCCTTAAATGCACCACAGGCAAAAATTTTGAAAAAAATTACACCAAAATGCTATTTTTTACGCGTTTCAAATGTTGTTAACAAAAAAATTGCTTTAAATAAAATAAAATTGTAACAATATATATAACATTGCTATAACGCCACAGGCAAAAACTTTGACAAAGAAAAACCAAAAAACTTTACTAGATTTTTTGGAATATATTTTTGAAAAAGTATAGATTGGGTTAGATGCCAAGAAGGGGTGGGTTGCGGTGGTATATATAGATTTGTTGCCAAATCATAAATGCGCCGCAGATGAAAATTTTAACATAAGTTATACTAAGAATGCCATTTATTACACGTTTCAAATGCTGGTGATAAAAATTCCTCAGAATTAAACTAAAATTGTAACAATTAATGACGTCATAGCACCGCAGGCAAAATTTTAAAATTAAAGACATCACACCAAACACACGTCACAAACCGGAGTAAAGGGTCCAAAAGTGGGGGAGCTATAGCTCTCCTTTATAGTTCTAGTTTATATTTTTCGCACGCGACTGCTGTTGACCTCGAACGACGCAGAACGGATTTCGGGCAAGCCGGCAATAGTGGGAAAGATACTTTACAAATGAGATAGATCCAATATTTTTTCTACCACCAACTTAATAGAAAAGAAAAATAAAAGCCAATAATAAAAAATCCGAAGGCAAGAAAAATGTTTTTACTCTTTTTTTTTATTGAATAAAAGCGCTCTAAATCCTCAAAAAGAAACTTTGTATTTTTCGCAACACTATACAACTCTCTGGGGGCCGGTGAGCCTTCCCGATGAATGTTATTAATTAATTTAAATTAAATCTATTTTTGTTGTTACAATGTTGCTTTCAAAATGTTTGATGTTTTTTTTAATAAAGATTGCTGACTTGATACGAAGTCGCGCTAAAACTATTTGAAAGAGGACTAATACTGAACTAATGCTGGGTTTATACAGCAAAATAAAATAATATAATAATAAGAACACCCAATAAAAACCATATTAGGTTTGAACAATCGCAGCGGCTAATTCTTATTTCTTGTTTTATTTTATTTGCTGTATAAACCCTGCATACGGAGATAAATAAATCTTCAATTTGAGCTGGTCTAAGATGGACATAAGTTTTATCACCGCCATATCCTCCTGAAACGCTACGAAAATTTCTCAATTTACAAACTCGCCCTATCTATTTATAAATAACTGTTTTTTTTTAAAGAAAAAAAAACAACAAAAAGAGGGTGTAGAGCATCAATTTCACGCAATAAAAGGAAACAATTTTCACATAAAAAGGGCAAACAATTTGAGCCTCGTAGACTATCAATCTCTTTTTTTGGGTTACCTGGAAACGCCAAAACCAATTTTCTTGTTAAATCATTAGTAGGAAAGATCGTTTTGTTGTGTGTTTTGTGGGGAATATAATAGCAATAAAGAGTTTAGTAGATAGTGTAGGGGTCTAAAAATGATCGATACAAGATAAAAAGAGCCTTTCTTAAAACGAAAATATATTTTAAAAAAAAAATTCATAGGATTAAGGAAAAAAAAAGAAAAACTGGACAAAAATTAATAGATATCAATAGTATCACAAAGTCTTTTATTTTAGTCAAAAATAACACCAATTTTAACCTTTTTTAAATATTTTTCTCAAAAGATTGAATAGAAAAATATAATTTTTTTATACCTTCATCAAAAACATGATTTTAGTATCTGTCTGCGGATAACTAAAGCATGGCTTTTTTTTTGATCGCGGGTGCAAAAAAAAATTTCTGTCTGTTTTGTACCCAAAATTAAGGAGAAATAGCGGAAAATATTAACATTGACAAAAATATAATTATTTTTGCCTAAAAATTAAGCCACTTCCACGAGTTTTCACCAAGTATTTACGAAAAAATCTTTTAAAAAAATCGTCAAAATATCAAACTGTGAAAGATTAAAATGTCGCAACAATGAACGTCACCCACTAAAAAGGCACTTCGCTATGGAAACCATTGTTATTTCATTTACCAACCGCCTTGATTTATAGTGTAAAGATGGTGTGTTGCGAGAAGTGCTCTTCGTTCGAGATTTTTAAAAGTATTTTCCTGCTTTTCTCGGATTTTTTGTATAAAGGTAATAAAAATAGTGTTAACAACTCGCGGCTAAACTGTGCTTTTTTTTACTCGCGTTTTTAAATACCTCGCTGCGCTCGTTATTTAAACCAACGCTTGTAAAAAGAGCACTATTTTAGCTACTACTTGTGAAAACTACTATAATAGCGTTTTTCCTGTTTAATATTTTAACTTTTGTTAAAATTTCTTTATGTGCAACGTAACTATAAGCTCCACATTTTAAGGACGTAAACCGAATCCGTTAATAAAAATCTCATCATGGAGTTAGAAACAGTTTTTCCACCCTTTTTCGAAACAATTAAATCGCGATTCAATTTTGTTACGACCCGGACGAAAATCTGCTTCTCTAGTTGTAGGAAATCGCTTGTAATATCGTTTCTGCGACCACTAACCTTGTAGCGATTAAGCGATTTCCATTGGTAATATTGGTGCCCCATTCCTAGTGCAAATTGCATCAGTGCAGTATGATGGGACCATATATGTATGAGCTTAAATATACGCCCTTGCAATGCTTTCGGCGTGCACAACTTTGTAAGCAAGATGTCCTATACCTTTCTCATTTACTCTTTTATGACTCTGGTTGTCTCTTTCTGGCGTCAAAGCTTAACGGTTCTGCACATGCGCGGCGCGGCCATCGTCATCGGTTAATCAACCAAAATCCAGAAAGACAGCTGTGCAGTTGTCAAAATTTTTCTATTTGTTTACGTTTTTAGAAAATCAGTCTTTTCTATTATTAAATAAGTAAATATATGAATGGAAATAATTTTTTAGGTATTTTCACTTTTTTTCCTTCAAATTTTAAGAAAAAATAGCTACCAAGCTGTGGAACTTCACTTCACTTCACTGTTTGGCGGCATCCACAAACACAGCACGTCTTTTTATGCGGCGACATCTTAAACTCCAAGATATAAACAGTTATAACTCCTAAAAACTTTCGCGTAACCAAAGATTAAAAATATCACAATAAAAAAATTTGCATAAACGAAAACGCGGAAAACGACTATGTGTGATCAAAACAAATCAACAAAAATGGCGTCTCGAACGAAGGGTGAAGATGAAGGTCGCGAAACCGGCCGCCTCGTAAAATTTTCGCGCATGTGCATAGGCGCTCCATGGCCTGCTAGATTTTAGATCTTGCTTACAAGTTTGTCCTGAGAAAGGCCTATATTTAACCTCATACATATATGGATGGGACAAACAACTGCACCCAAACCAGAACACTCTTTTTGCTTAAACACACACATTGAAATAGTAGTTTTAACAACTAGTGGCTAAAATAGTGCTTTTTTTACAACCTTTATCAAAAAATCCAAGAAAAACAGGAAAATACTTTTAAAGATCTCGAACGAAAAGCACTTCTCGCAACACACCATCTTTACAGTATAAATTAAGGCGGTTAGTAAATGAAATAATAATGGTTTTCATAGCGATGTGTCTTTTTACTCGGTGTATTTTGACGATGTTTTTAAATAATTTTTTCGTAAATACTTGGTGAAAACTGGCGGAAATGGCTTAATTTTTAGGTAAGAATAATTAGATTTTTTCAGTATTAATATTTTTCGTTATTTCTCTTTAATTTTGGGTAAAAAACGAACAGAAATCTTTTTTTGCAAAAAAGCCATGCTTTAGTTATCTGCACACAGTTACTAAAATCAGGTTTTTGATGAAGGTATAAAAAAAACTCTTTTTAAGGTTGGTAGCGTATTTTAACTTAAAATAAAACCAGCGGTAAAAAGTATCCGGTGCGGCACAACTCCTCAGAGCCGGTGCGGAAAAATCTCTACATAGTGCAAAATCAAAACTATCGAATCAGTTTCTGAAAAAAAAACTAAAATAGTGCATTCCAGTAGAACAGTAGCACCGTCCTCAGTTGTGCCCTGGTGAAGCACCAATTTTATCAAAGGGAACCTCTATTAGTATGAATCTTGTTCTTCTTATGAGTACTTAAGACGAAAGCGAAGTCAACTTTATGTCGACCGCCATTTGGTTGGAGCCCATTTTGGCATTTGCAGATAACTTTAGTTTTTTTTATTAAAACTTTTCCCTTCACACTTCAAATGGTTTAAACTTTTGTTCCGTGAACCTATTTTGATGTAATAACCCAGAAAAGATTGATCTGCTTGTGCTTTACTAATATTGTACTTTAACTGCTGGCAACTGCTGCTACCGGCAATGATGTGCATGTTTTTCATTATTGTTATATGGTGTAGTTTGGACATTATAAAAAAGTTGCAAAAATGCAACGTTTTAGTACTTTGTTTTGATTTAAGCAAGATATTTTACATTTAAAAAAAAAATGTGCAGTCAGAGTTAATGGCAAAAAATCATTCTCTAAGTATACCCAAACAAGTGATTTAAAATTATTTGACTATAAGCAAAAAATAATAATATTCTACATGTAAAAATCAAGTATATTATTAGTAGTGGCAAACATGTATACAACAGAGCTGTCAGCGACTATTGAACACAACACTTGCATCTTGTTAGAAAATAATTAGTTTGCATCTATTGTGAAGAGATGGCGCTAGTTTTAATATTTTTTCTCTATTATTACATGTAATTGTATAGGCAGCGAATTTTTAAATTATTATTATCAAGAAGTTTAGGAACATGATGGTGATCCCAAAAATGTCAATCTCAGGTTGTACTGTGCTATATTAGTTCATGAGATTATGTTGTTTTATTTTTTTCTAATACTACTTCCTACTTAGTACTTGTTCGAACAACTTTTTTTTGTACCAAAAATATACCTGGCTATTGTTCCAAGTCAATACTAACTAAGTACTTCCCACATAGTACTTTGCCGTTATTGGCAGCTTGGAAAGTCAGTGCTTAAAACATACTATTTTTTAATTCGTGTTTGTTGGGAAAACCTTGCTAAAATAATATAAGTACCTTCAGGTTGGGTCTTGGATCTTTAAATCTTTCCATGGCAATGCCCATCAGAAATCCAAGAAACTCATTTCTCAATCATCTCGGTTCAGTAATTTTTGTTGAATGCTGGAAAGAGAGAGGGAGGGAGAGAAACACATATCCATTATGTAGGTATTATTGCTGATACATCTATACTTCACTGGTTCTTTATATTTAGTACATGTAAGTAAAAAAGCACCAATCGATAAAAAGTCATCAATGGTGCATAGATTGATTCGTTACGAAATTGCATTAAAAAGCATTTTAAACTTTCTGATTTTTTGTTTAATGGAAAGTTGACATAGCAATTTTACACCCTTATTGGTTCTACATGGTATTAATTTTTAAGAAAGAATGTCACTTTAGAAACGTAAATATATACAAATAAAAAATATAATGGTACAGCCATGATGAATCCTAAAATATTTTTGTTAAATACTTAATTTTTTTTTTATTCCTTCATCAAAAACATGATTTTAGTAACTGTCTGCAGATAACTAATGCTTTTTTTTTGATCACGTGTGTAAAAAAAGATTTATCTCCGTTTTTCTAATTATTCTTGCCTAAAAATTAAGCCATTTCCGCCAGTTTTCACCAAGCATTTACGAAAAAATAATTTAAAAACATGGTAAAAATATCAAACTGTCAAAGATTAAAATGTCGCAGTAATGAACGTCACCTAGTAAAAAGGCAAATCGCTATGGCAACCATTGTTATTTTATTTATCAGCCGCCTTGATTTATAGTGTAAAGATGATGTGTTTTGCGAGAAGTGCTCTTCGTTCGAGATTTTTAAAAGTATTTTCCTGTTTTTCTTGGATTTTTTAATAAAGGTATTAAAAAAAATAGTGTTGACAACTCGCGTCTAAACTGTGCTTTTTTTACTCGCGTTTTTAAATACCTCGGTGTGCTCGTTACATAAACCAACGCTTGTAAAAAAGCACTATTTTAGCGACCAGTTGTGAAAACTACTATTATATGTACTAAAACTACATTAAAATAAGACGTTTTTTTGTAATTTTAAATACTGATGTGAAGAACTTTGATAAAAAGATATTAATACTGGCTTATTGTCTTACAGGCGCTTTAGGCAATTACAATTTTGGTCTTTCCTAAAATATTTTTTGTTAAACTTTAAAAAAGTTGAAAATTTTGTGAAAAAGTTTTATGTTTTGAAATTTTAGGAAGAAAACTATTAAATGTGAAAATTATGGCTTAAAAATGTGAAAAAACTACAAAAAAAATCCGATTAACTAAACCATTACCACTTAAAATACGCTAAAATATTGTAAACCTTAATAAGTTTACAAAAAAGAGGTTTTTTTTAAACTTAAAAATTAATAACAAAATTACCTACTAACCAAAACTACCAATAATGTAATTGCTTTAATTGTTATTTGCAAAGCAATATTTTCACACTCGCAAAAGCAATTGCGTGAAAAAGTCACGAGTGTTAGAAACAATATTTTTTTACGAGGTTCTTAATAATTAGTAAAAATCTAAAATAAATAAAAACGGCAGAACCAAATAATTATTATTAGGACACTGATTATTTGCGAATATATAGTTCTTTGTGGGTTTACCACTCTCAAGTTCCACACTTTTTACCACTTTTTTTATTTAAAACCAAAACATAATTATAACACGAAACATAAAGAAAATTATTATAATATTCCTAAACATAGACTTCTGTCTACTCAGAAAAGTTACTGCTACAACGCAGTAAAATTTTATAACCGGATACCTGATAGTATTAAGGAGATTGAAAACTTTAACCAATTTAAAAAAGAATGCTTTGAGAATATGTCAAATTGAACCATATACAGTCGCAGAATTCTTAATTACTAGGTTTTGTTTATATTACATTTTTTCCGTAATCGTTTATAATTATGTTCTTATTTTACTCTGTAGCACTCTCTATTTTTGTATAGTTTATAGTAACAACAAACTAACTAATTTTATTTTATTTTTTAATCTATTAATTTTCGGTAAGCTTTACAAACACGTTTGTGTAAATAAGGCTTGTTTTAGCTTAAGTTTTATTTATAGTTTTTGTTTTATTTTATTTGAAACCATAGCGGTATGCGGCACCTTATTAATTAAATTTTTAATTTGTCTGGTGGATGTTTCTTATTTTTGTGTTATATATTTTTAAGATTTGAATAATTTCTAAATAACTACAGCCTATAAAAATATTGCTCTTGTAATAGCTTTGTCAAAAATTAACTCATTATTTTATTTAAGCATTTTGCAGCACATTATTGCTATTTTTAATATTTATTATCTTCATAAACTCATTAATTTAAGCTAAGTCTGACGAAACATGTATAAATCCGCTCTGTATAAATGCTTTGTAATAAATAAACTAACTAACTACAACAGCATAGTTTTTTATGTTGCTAATTTTTAGAGGTTGGTTAATCGAGATATGGAGGAACGAATTTTATAATTTTACTGTTGAAACGAATTAAAATATAAAATATATTTGTCTACCTCAATTACTTGTTGTGGTTATAGTTAGGAGCCCGCTCCTCGACTACTACTACAAATAAAATTATTTTCTTTTCTTTTGTTTCCCTGCACTCTTCTTCAAGTAGCTATGCCAGAAAAAGGCTAACTGATGCCGACCTATTTTTGCATCCCTCTCCCAAACTATAAAATTGCATATTAAATGATCGTGTAAAATAAACGCATAAAAGGTTAAAACTTTGGGGGCGACAAGAATTTACAACATGCATTTAAAATTTGTGTCCTAAATTAATGTAATAACACGGAAACAATTTGGTACTTTGTCGGCCTATGTTTATACCTATCAATATTGCATTACCAAAATGGTTTACAGCCGCCTAGTCCATTACTTTAATCAATTATTCTGAGCCTAATTGTGGTATATAGGCCTGGCCAGCTATAAACTGGCCCTCTGGTTTTGTGTACGCGCGGCTCCTCAGATTCGGTTAGCTTCAGTTTACTACCTGAAATCAGCTACAAACCGCCAGTTAATATGATAGAGCCGGACTAGTTTCTATTGGCATAATTTGCTTGAGGTAGTCAGACGGTCGGCATGCTAAATTTTGTATTCCGAAACCTGCGGGGTAAGCCAGTGACAGCTTAAATTATATTATTCTTTATGTATACAAGGTGCAAATTTGTGCTCTACAAAGAAAATATCCGTAATGCTTGACAAATCAAAAAAAAACGTCCTTAAAAAATCTAAACTAGGTGCTGGTTACGGGTCCCTATAAAAAACCCGAAACCAAATTTGGCAGAAACATAATTTGTCAGAATTTACAGGAAAAGAAAATAATTGGTCCGAACAAAATTGTCTCGAAAATGAAATGACGGGAAAATCAAATCGCTAGAAAATATATGCAGAGAATGAACTTTAAACGAAACATATTTTTATATAAACACAAAAATGGTAGAAAATATTGTTAAAGAATATAATTTGTTAGACAATAATGCCGACCACAAAAACTGGTAGCCACGAATTCAATTGCTATGTTGCCAGGCTTACGGCAGGGAAAAGCCGAATTAAGTTGCGATATTGTATTAATTTACCCCTTTTACATTCTTCGACCACCCCTACCCCAGAATTTCTTCATAATATTGTATTGTCATCGGACCTACATTACAAAAATGAATCGCAATCGCAACAGTTAGACAAATCGTTCATTACAAAAAAAAAAACCCATGTCATCTTCCAAAAAGAGAAACTTGTCAACGCCGCAATCCAGGGCCTACGGCGCTCTAGAGATTTAAATTTGACGCATGCCCAATAGCGATTCGGCTGGATTGTGGTTCTGCTCATTTAAGGATCCGGCATATTATTTTCTATCAATTTGTGGGTCGGGTGTGTTTCGTTTCTAGACAATTATTTTCGATACTTTTGTAATTTTGATTATTTTAAAGTTCGGTAATTCCTGTCTTTTAAGGCTCGAGTAAATTCAAATTTTATAAAATTCTATTCGTATCCATTATTTTCTGGGTGTTTTACTTTCGTTCATATTTCGTTTCGGACGTTTTATTTTCTGTTCAATTGTGCTTCAGTTTTTGTAAATTCGGCTTTTTTATGGTTTCCCCTGGGTACAATAAATTTTGAGATATGTTACGGATTTAAAGCTTAGGTATGCAGAGCTAAGTTTATGATAACGGTTTGTCTAAATTGTAGTAATAGTAGTATTTACTATTTTGTTCTATACAATTGTACATACAATTTTTACCCATATAGGTGTAGAACTTGTCAAAAGTAACTAATTTTAAATAGATAAACTCTTGCTTAATGACTACACTTAAGAATATAAAGGTTAATAGGGATATATCGGTACATAAAGTCGATATAGACTAACTCGGCAGTATTTCTGACAGTTCCGCACGAAGGTTGAAAAGTTTCTGACATTTTTTTCATATAAACATGTCATCTAAAGATGCTCATATTGTGCCATTCTTAAAGTTGACAAATTAAAGTTAATGCCGTCCTTTATTAAAGGCTGGCACAAACATTATGAAAGTCGACATTATTTTGATAGCAAAGATGACATATTTAGACTTAAACTTCGTGCTGAATTGTCAAAAATAGTGAATTGTCAAAAATAGTATTTTATTACATATAGGTAGTTATTGTTATAAGGAACATTGAAAATTTGACAAAACATAAAACAGACAAAAGATAAATGATGTAAGTATAACAAATAGTAATAAATATTAAAGCAAAAAGAAAAAGCAACAAAACAATGATGACAAGACAGGCCTTTAACGCACGATGGGGATGTAAAATTACCAACGAAGATTAGTTTACCGATAAACATTGATAAGATAATTCAGAAAAATACATGCTCCTCAAAATTTCTTAGATTTTATAGAAAAAAAAAACTGAAATCAAAAAATATACATATATTTTTTTTTAATTTGCATTTTCTTCTGATATTTCTTAGTTTAAGCTATATTCTAAGGACATATTGGTTGCAATATTGTCCATTTTTGATTGTTAATATCAACGTAATTGGAAAATTTAACCTGTGTTTGTCTAATGGCGGAAGACACCTAATTCCTAAGTATGGCGGATTTCTGCTGAGGCGCAAAAACTAACCAATTTGGACCAGATCTCCACGTTTAGTAGTTGGTCTTTACTCGATCCGTGATAAATTGATTTATTCGAATGCATTTTGGACGTCGGGCCATGGTATACATCTTATACGTAGGCTTGACGATGGCTCAACGTCCAGCCGACAAATCTGGACCCGACGTCCAATTTTGGTACGTGTCTTTACTTAACACAGGGAAGGTTTCAGACGTTCATTCGTAGAGTGCGGCTTTTATGTAGATACGACGATGCCCCAATGGCCCGTCGAAGTTGAATTCGTCCGATCGACGACGGCTCGGAATCCAGTAACTGTGCTTAAACGGCAAATGTCAACCATGTCGAAATAATCCTAACCGTTTTTTCAAATATTTCTTGCAATACAAAAGAAGTGAACAGTGAACAAATTTCGGCAAAATCGCAAAAAACAATGAGTGAGTATGTCTGAATGACCTTTTCTTTGGCATCTTTAAAAGAACCCTTGTTTACTGTTTTGAACTATCCAGTTGACGCTAGACGGTAGGCCTAATTCCGACGTAAATTGATGTGCATCCATCGTTAGACATTTTTCCTTCGGCAACCAGAAGACACCAGTAGGAATCTAGCGGACGTTATTATACGTACGTTATAAATACAAAAGAATACGTCGTACAAGCCAACGGCATATATCGTCGGCGATATACCTCTCTCTCTGTTGACGATGGGACATCATCTGTATCTGGCCTTAATTTTACTTTTATCTATTAGGGACTCTACCGGACGTTATTTGTAGATGTAGGAACTTCTTAAAAATATGTTAGACATAAGGACTAGGCGTGCACTAATATTTGAACTGGACTAAGGTGGGCTACTGACCGACGTCAATGGGTCGATGGAACCTGTACTTAAAATTATATTACAATAGCTGACGTCGTCTCCACGTCTGATTCAATTATTTTTTGTAACTACACCCTAATTTTTAGTCAAACCGGACGTTGGATCATGATTTAAGGCGGTGTGTTCCACCAGGGAACTCAAATTCAACTTAAATACGACGTCGCATTGGTCAGATTAGGTCGGAAGTCAGGAAAATGCTGCTTGGGTCAGATTGGGTATCAAACGCCGATTAAAAAAACGCTCCGAATATTAATCTAGTTTGATGACATGACGGTACTTACACCTCAACTCCTACTCGAGACATTCTAAAATTCACGGTTTTGTCTACATAGCCCTCATTCTAATAATGTGTTTTTCGACCTAAACTTAAAATTAACTCCAGCTCCTCATCATTATCAAAGGAACTGGTTTCTTAAAAAATCTTTATGGGTGTTTGTGTTACTTCCATCTCTGATTTACAATAATAATAAATGATACGAAAAAACATCTAATATTTTGTGCCGATCCATAAAACCAAATCCGTGGAATTCATTAAGGATTTTGTAACTCTATCGATTGATCGATTTTCCGGTAGATTTCAAAACTCGACCATTTTATAGCAAATTTTGCAAAATAGTATTAATCACCATAAAGTCGTGGGCGCTGCTAGCTGTTTAAAATCAAAGTAATAGCGGGCATGCAATTTTGAATGACGTACAGGCGCACATGACAGGCCATTTTCCTGGTATGGTGTAATATGGAAAATTTCACAAAAAAATCCTAAGCATTAAGCAGTTGCAAACGTTTATAAAGAGGCATATCAAATGCAGACGTTTTTATAGGAAAATCAAATGCATTTAAAAATTCTGATGGTAGAGAAAATACCTTAGGGACGGAGTTACCCGGAGTTAATGGTATTCTATGCTGGGAAACAAAATGAGACTTACAATAGCACACCGTTTAAAAAAATGGTTTTGTACGTTCAGACCATATCTACCCATGCAACTATGTTCCTGGTAAAACTTTAAATGAAAATGTTATTATGAAAAACCACAAAAAAAAGCAATAACTTTTGTTTATCTGCGTCAAAGTTATGATTGTTTTCCGCAAACCAAAACTACACTTTTTCGCACTCGACGCGCGTTTCGCTAACAACGTTAGCATCATCAGGAGACGATAAACAATGAACTAAATTAATCTACGCTCTATCTTATATACAATCCTTTAGTGGGCGTAGATAAGACTAATAATTTGTGATTGATCACGATTTTTAATCCTATCTCCCCTCAACCAAAGAATAAAGTGTACTAAACGGGATGGGTCCTCTGTCTTTATTTAAACTATTTCTGGATTTAATGATTTCCATACTTTCATATGCATTCAAAAGTCTTTTGTTTGGTACACTTTTTAGAAGGTTTAGGTTATCTAATGTGAATCTATGATTGTTTTCAAAAGCATGCTCGGCCACACTTGACTTTTCTGTTCTTCCGTATTTTAACTGTGCTAAGTGTTCTTTAAAACGTGTTTGAATAGAGCGTCTCGTTTGGCCAACATATTTTTTGTCACAATCCATGCAACTAATTTCGTAAATTCCACTTTTTTCTAGAACTGTAGTTTTATCCTTGGGATTTCCTAGTAAGCTTCTAATTTAAGACCGGTGTTATTAAATACTTTTTGTAATCCTTTCGTATAATTAGGATTATAAGGAATTGATACAAATTTTGAGTCGCAGGTATCTTTTCGTCTGAAAAAAGTGGAATTCCAAAAGGTCTTTTGGAAAGAATGTCTATTTATCAGCTTATATATTAAGCCTTCGTCGTAACCGTTTTCGCCAGCTATATTCCTAATCCTATTCTTTTCTGCTTCAAATCTTTCTTTGTTTAAGGGGAAATTTACTAATCTATATGTTAAAAAGTGCAAACTTGCAAGCTTATGTTGTAAGCAATGAAAAGAGTCATTTAGAATATACCGGTTGGTGGCCGTTCCTTTTCTGTATAGGTCAAAGTCCAATTTATTTTTATTTCTTATAGCTAAAGTGTCTAGAAATGGCAGTTTACCGTTGTTCTCTGTTTCATAAGTAAATTTAATTGTGGGAAATTTGTTATTTATTTTTTCCATAAAATTTTCAACACTAGTTACTTTAGTGTTAAATACCGCAAACACATCGTCTACATACCTGAACCATACTCTGGGGAAATACTCAAATTCTTTACTTATATCTGATTCAAATTTGCTCATAAATAGGTTTGCGATAAAAGGTGATAAACTATTACCCATTGTGGTTCCTTCTAATTGCCGGTAGTAGTTATTTTTATATATATTTATATATAAAGGATTGTATATAAGATAGAGCGTAGATTAATTTAGTTCATTGTTTATCGTCTCCTGATGATGCTAACGTTGTTAGCGAAACGCGCGTCGAGTGCAAAAAAGTGTAGTTTTGGTTTGTGGAAAACAATCATAACTTTGTTTTAGTGCAACCAAAGGTTCCAAATTCCCAACATAGTTTATCTGCGTTTTCATCCAATGAATAGCGAGCTTTCCTCAAAAAAGGTAATGCTAACCAATCGCGCGTATATAGACTCGAATTTCGCTCGGGTGGTGCTCATCAGTTGTACAAATTCTTTTTCAGATTTTTTTGAGCATTATATTATCGCCTATTTCCAATAGGTAGCACCGCATTGATGAACACCCCTAGTACGAAACTGGAGTCTATACGGTTAACATTACCTTTTTTGAGGGAAAGCTACCGCTATTCATTGTTTTTTTTAAACTTAGTCCAACGAAATCCTTTTTTATTGCTATTTGTGCATTTTTCTTAAATCCTTAAAATATCCCTTTTTTTGTTTCAGTCCTTCGTGAAGAGTTTCGAGAGGAACCGCAAAGTGGTCGCGTTGCTGCAGGCGAAACAACAAACTTAGAATGTTCTCCGCCACGAGGCACACCAGAACCTCAAATTTTCTGGAGGAAGGACGGACACATGCTAGATATCGGGGGAAGATTGAAATTGGTGGACGGCTATAACTTGGAAATTACTGATACGAAACCGTCGGACGATGGAAGGTATCAGTGCGTTGCTAAGAACACAGCGGGGATAAGGGAGTCAGCGATCGCTATCTTAAAAGTTTACGGTAAGCTTCTTATAATATTTATTGTGTGTGTTTTTCATTTATTTTCTATATATACAGCAAAATAATAAAACCTTTGAATGACCTGAACATTTGCACACTGCTAATTTCGGAGTTCAAGGTTTATGCGTGTGGCGATAGAAAAAAAAACAACAGACAGTTTAAGTCATAGAACGTAGGCGTAGTCGTGGGTACGCGCAATATTCTGCAAAAAAAACACAGACCTCCGCTCGTATACGGATATCAAAATTTTAAGGGTCACGTTTACGGCATGTATAACGATAACGTTCCGTCCACACGATAACTACCGTTGTTTGACGTCTGCTCTAATGCAGCGAGTTTTGCCGAATGGAGTTCGAAAAATCGATAGATTGGTAATACGAGGGTGCGATTACATTAAAACGTCGGGCGAGACGTCTTGCCGAGTCTATACGAATACTGTTATATCCCCAACATAGGATAGGACTCTTTCCGTATACAAATTAATTAGGGACTAGATTACGTACAAAGTTCCACTATTCTACCTAAATGCGAAAGAACTGACTCAAATTTTCCCACTAAAATAAATCACAGTGGTTAGTTGCCCAGATAGGTCAATAGACAACAAACTAAAATAGGACAATGCTTCTTTAATAAAGTAATTTTAATTGTAAATAATAATAATTACCTAATATTATTTGGCAACGTATAATAATTAAATAGTTTTAAAAGGAACTTATACATAAAATTGAGACGAAATCCAACTGCCAAACAAATTTTTCCGATAAACTTCAATATTTTGTCTTACAAACACAGGCGCCTTTAAGCACGGTTTTGAACATTTTTGAGAAAAAAATCAATATTTAAAAAATTGGTGCTGAAAATCATGAATAGTCCACCATACAATCAATTATTTTATGTTGAAAGGAAATGAAACTATCTCAAAAACTGTAGCTCATAACAAAATTTTTGGGTAATATTTACGAAAATCAAAATCTAAAAACCGCATATCAATAGCTGCTTCTTCTAAAGTTATGATTTTTTTATATATTCATAAAAACTTAAATCTGAAAACCGTATATCGCTACTTGCTTTTGTTCCAAAGTTACAATTTTTAAAAATATTTTATCCCCCTTTTCCGCACTTTAACCCTCCACACCACCCTATCCAAAAGTTAATCAGTTCATGGTCGGCCGACAGAGGATTTTTTTTACCAAATTTCGTTAAAATCAATTAAGGCGTTCTTGAGTTATCGTGTATACAGACAGACAACAGACCGACAGACAACTTTTTTTTTTCTTCGATTAAGGTGTTTTGGAACCTTGGTAAGTCATTTCTGATAAAATTAACAAAAGTCAAAATTTCACGATTTTAATAGTCCTCCATAGCATATTGGTACGGTGGAATAAAAATCACAGATACGGGTTTGTGGCTCTAAAACTTTTTAAAAAGCTTTGGGGGCCCGTTTTAACAGTGGTAAGTTAAAAGGGCATAATTAAGTCAATATTGTTACTTCCCTCGCTAAGGGAAGTAATGTATTTTATTTCGTTTTCAATTTAACAAAGTAACTGACACTCAATATATCGATCGATGCTTGACCTGGGCCTTTATTCTTGAACTGCCGGGAGGAGAACTTGCTAGGGAAGTGGGCGTGGTTCACAAAAAAGTGAGATGGAGACATGCCAATGGATAAAGGTGTGAAGAGGAAAAGGATACTCCCGCGGGAGCATTCCCTTCCACACTTTCAAGAATACAGACCCTGAGAAAAAAGATTTGACGTATTTCTCACATCAAAAACTACTCGATCATCCAAAATTTAGGTCAAAAATAGGTAATTTGTGACTAGCGCAAATATTCAAAAAATGTCCAACTATAAAGGGAAACTACTTGGTGAAAAAGGGCTACATTTTCACTTTAAATTTGTCACTAAATCTAAGTGAGAAACTTTTTGTCCTCAAATCTCTCCCTTATCCTATAAGACCATATTATTCGAGAAAAAACGGTAACATCTTAACTAATTAAGTAAGGTGCCAAGAATGGTTTACTAAACCTAAAATACTGCTTGGGATGGATGAACGAAAATCAAAATAACCTCAAAAATTAATTGGAATTTTTTGTTAATTTTTTTTTGGTGTGTTCTACGTGACAAAAAAAATAGTTTGATTACTTGTTATGTCACAACCTTTGATTTAATTATTTTCGCTCACTAATCCTCTAAACAATATACCAAAACAAAAATTTCGTCGGAACCAAAATATTCAAAATTAAAAATAATTCAAGCGGTTGATTTTGGTTGGTTAGGTTTTACTCTTTGAAACCCTACTATGCAAGTAAGGGCGTAAAAGGCGAATTGCCGGACGATATAATCATCAAATCTAAACGCGGGTAAATATCACCAAATGTTTTTAGAGTGCGCTCAGCCACGTCCTACGCTTTAAGTGAACGTACTTGAGCTGAACCAAAGAAATCAAGATAGAAGTAAGTACTGGTACTAAAATGTAAAAGAAATTCCACGTCTATGCACATTTTAAAGTGCATTTAGACTATGGTAGTGTCGTCGTAGTTGTGTTGTAGCTGTAGTGAATTGTTTTCCATAGATAATGCAGAATGGATTATTTTAATAGATAAATAGTTAACAATATTTTTTTGTATATATTTTTTAATAATAATGGTAATAGACCCTCCTGCTAAATTTTGGAATATGTTAAAAGTTTCACTTTATATATTTCTTTAGTATTGACCGAGTAAGTTCCGTTTTTTCTTAATATTTAAAGAGTTCAAAAATGCTTTAATATTAAAATTAAGATTGAGAGGGTAGCAAAGAAATACAAAATTACACTTAGGGAAAGAAAGAAGAAAAAAGGTGGCAATATTGTGTCTACATACATATAGACATTCGATAGTGTGTTCAGTGACACAAGCAATAAATTAACAAGATATTGTAAGTGGTATTTAGGTATATTGCTATATGTATATCCGCTAATCAATCATACTGGTTTATTATAATTGCGAAGAAATTAGGGTCTTTTTTCAAAGTGACGAAAAGCGCTTAATTTTAGCATTATTTCGTCGCTTGCATGGGCAAATTATATAAAATAATTTACATTTTCAATGCTAAAAGTAATCGCTTTTTGTCACTTATAATGAACCAGAATGATTGATCTGCGGATAGGAATATAAATATTACTTATAATACCTGGTTTATGCTTTACATGTTGTCAATGTTATTTAATGCAATTTTCGTTAACAGATACAAGTTTCTCACATCAACGAACCTATAAAACGATATTAAAAGTCATTCATTTTCGTAAAGGAAATAAAAATAAATATTTTTTTCATTAATATATATCCATTTTTCTATACCCAATGGCTGTAAAAAATGTGTCAAATGTCATTTTAGGTACTTTTTGATAAAAGTTTCAAACTCCTCGTATAAATCAATTCGTCTCTACACAAAAAATAAAAAAGTCAAATTTAGTCATTGGCCGCTTTTTTGGATTTTGCGCTGAATATCTCAATACGCTCAACATTTTCGAGATGTCATCCGGCGGATTCATAATCTGGGGAGTCTCAGATTTCATATGACACCATAAAATCTACTATGGTAAGAAAATCCGGGCTCGATTAAAAATCGCCACTTATCCTCCTGACTATAATTAGTTGTTTATCTATACATATAATAAATATCTAAAAGGATCATTTATGTACATTGAATTGTACATTGACTATTTTTTTTTTGAATTTTATTGTCTGACCAAACGAGATACCAAAAATGCAATTTTTACAATTTTTGTATGTATGTATGTCTGTTTGTTCCAGCATCACGCATAGATCGCCCAGCCGATTTTGATGGGACTTTCACTATTGCATTCCTTGTATTTCTAGACAACACATAGGTATTTATTCATCAAAATCGGTTTACGGAAACAAAAGTTATGGCATTTAAAGAAATAAAAACAGGAAGTGGCGCGGCGGTGTCTAGTGTGTAATAAAAGTAATATGTCTAGTGGGTAATAAAAGTAATATTTGAGAGGGAAAATGTTCTTTAAAAAAGTTACTTTTAAAGAGTTTTATAAACAATTTTAGAAAATTACTAGTTTGACGTAAAACAGGGGAGAGGTGTACTGCAGCGCCACTGTGTATTGTAGGTTATTATTAATTATTAAAGTTGGTGTGTTCATGGCATCTCTTTCATGCGCGCCCGAAAATATCTACCTATCTCTATGTGAGTCTTTTTGACTACAACCACCTTGCACCGCTGATAATACGATACTATAACTTTTCTAAAAGTTATTACAATATATAAGATTAAAAAGGTAAATTATTTGATACAATGTGTCCATGCAAGCGAAGTAATGCTAAAAGTAAGCGCCTTTTAACACTTAGAAAAAAGGCCATAATTTCCTCGCAATTATAATAAACCAGAATAAACAATCAGCATATCAGATATAACTACTATAGTACCTTGTTAATTTATCGCTAATATCACTGAACACACTATTGAATGTATTTATGTCTGCAAATACAAAATTACCACATTTTTTTCTCCCCCAAGTTTTATTTTGTCCATCTTTGGTACCCAATCAACCCTAATTTTGAAACTAAAGCATTTTTGAACTTATATTAAGAAAAAACGGAACTTTCTCAGTTAATACAAAAGAAATGTGTAAGGTGGATCTTTTAGCATATTCATAAATTTTACAGGAGGGTCTGTTAGCACCAACATTTGTTTAAAACATTAAAGAAGGTAAATTATATTAAAAAGTGTGTACCAAAAAATGTTCTTAATTATTTATCTGTAAAATATCCTGTTCTGCATTATCTATGGAAAACAAATCACTACAGCTATAATGCAACGACGACTATACTACCACAGTCTAACTCTAACCTTTACGTATCGTGACCAGGTTAAACTCCCTAATAGTATTTATTTGCATTTGCACCTATAAATTTGATGCCTCTTTACTTTATCGCTTATTTCGGACATGCGCAGTTACGAGATAATAACGGAATCCCTTAACAACCGATAAAGTTTGACGTTACCTGCGGGAGAATATCGTATCCCTTATAACTGACATGGTTGCCGACAGTAAAACGTCAATTTTTATTTAATCATTTTCTTTGGCTAGAATTTCGTAAGAAATGTAAAACATTGATTGGCACTGGCAACGATGACAAGTTATTCCGATCTGTTTATCATAACCTCCCTTTTCTCTGTTTTGTTTTGAGTTTTTAAAGATTAATATTAATTAAAATTCACCGTAAAAAACACAAGAAATAGATATTCTAAATGAAAAACATTTTTTTTTAAGGTAGTTAACGTCCTATTAGTCAGATTGTGTAGAGATTATTGGGAATCAGGCCACCTTGTTATTGTTATACAGACCGCTTCAAGCTACTGCGAACATAGGGCGGAAGAAGTCTAATTTGCCAGTGTACGTACATGCAGAGACACCGCACGCCTATCAGTGAAGCAACCAATACTCAGGCTTGCGATCACCACTTGCATGACTTTCCTTTGGTATTTAGTACGCCTCTAACCACGGTGCTGTGTGGAGCGTAGTCAATGAAACCGGAATTTGGTCAATAAATACGCAAATTTTTATAACGTAATTTTCTTATTTTTTGTCACTGATAAATAAGAGCGTTTTATTGTCAACTGCTCAGATTTATCAGTGACGACGTGTTACAACGAAAATAATAAGGAGAAACAAAATAAAAGCAAGTTCTCAAAATAAAATAATACATTCTAAAAACCAAAAAGATTCTCTCAGTCAAAAAAAAATTAAAGCAAATATTCGAAAAGTCCTCCTTGCTCGGCTAGACAATATCCGAGCCTACTATAAAAACCCCTTCTAACGTTTCCAAGCATGTTAGGGGTGATAATTTGAAAAGCTTCTTCAAAAACAGATAGAAGTCATTAGGAGCAAGATCGGGAGATCGAGCTGGCCATAAAATAGTTCCCCGTGTACTTATAATCCGATTAGGAAATACATTATCAAGATATTCCCTAACAAGGCCAACATTGTGAGCGGAACAACCATCTTGTTGAAACCATGTTTCACCAAATCTTACACCTAACAACTGCCTAGCAGTTGGAATAATGTGCTGCTGCAGTAGATCCAAGTATCTAGGACCATTCAAATTGCAATTGCCGTTAATAAAAAATGGCCCAATTACGTGTTCCCCTATAATACCCCCCCCCAAACATTTAGTTTTTGGGGATACTGTGTTCTTACGTCAAAATACAAATGCAAATTTTCCCTCGACCAATATCGAACGTGTGTTGGGTTATGACGATTTGACCATTTGACCATCTGCACTTTTTCGGCAACTTCGTAGACATCCATTTTTGGTTTTAAAAATGTAATATTTCAATTAAGAACTTACCCATCTGTTTCTCGAGCAAGGCAGAAATAAAACAAAATAATAAAAACAAAATGAATTTCCAAAAGATAACACTGCAGCGTGCTTCGAATCCACCTCGGTCGTACGGCACGGAGAGTAAATTGGACTTGATTCCCCCTATGTTCGCAGTAGCTTGAAGCGGTCTGTATACTTTTAATTCATAAGCAACGTTTTGACAATTAAAAAAAACTATTGTCGAACCGTTGCTTATGAATTAAACGTAATAACACGGTGTCCTTATTCCCAATAATCTCTACACAATCTGAAAAATATTATTGAACAAATTTTTTTGTAAATTTTTATAATAATAAATACCGTATAAAGTCGGCCATAAACAAATCAAAGGCGGCGTGCAAAAACTAAAAATGCTGTCTTAAAAATAACGTGACGTTAGCTACCTCACAACGCGTTATTAAGCGATAAAGTCACCTAACGATGATTTTTTATAAGAGGTGCAAAAGGAGCATAACTCAAATTCTAATAGGTGCTTGCAAGATCACTTTTAGCTAATTCTTTGCCAGGATTCCTAAAAAAATTGGGATGTTGGAATGGGAAAAAATTTTATTGTATTTTGATAAAATTTAAAGACACAAGTTTTTACAAATATTTAAGGGGCTGTCCATAAATGACGTACTCACTTTAGGGGTGAGGAGTAGTGCTTTGCGTGATGGGAGAAGGGGACTATTAGCAACGTAATGTTACGCAAATATACCATACCATTGTATATTATTATTAGGAACATTTTTTTGCTTATTCCTACATTAGTTCAAAGATCAAAGAGCACATTTTTACTCTTTCAAACAACTATTCTTTCGTGAAAATAGGTTAGGATTTTAGAAAGTTATGGTAAAGACAAATCAAGCAAAGCGAAAAAAATTGAGAAATGGATTAGAATAATGGTGCTACATAAACATTAATGTCTCAAAAAGTTTATCCGACTTTGATTGTTTATAGCTTTTTTGGATGAGCGTAAATACCGGCCAGATAAAAGGAAAAAACGAAAAACTATAAAAAATTGGCAACATTGCAAAGAACGATTGAAATAATTTTGAATTTTTCGGGTAATTACTTACTAAAAGTTATAGCAAAAATACTTTTGTGCGGTTTTTTGTGGCCCGCCCGGTAGATATATATTATAGAGTAAAATATTAAACCTTCATTTTTTTATTGGAGGGGTGTTATGCTATCGTGACGTAAATTAAAGGAGGAGGGAGGGGTCAAAAATAAACAAAAATAACGACACGTTATGGAAATCCTTTTAACGATCCTAAAACATGTCTTTCCATTTCATTTGATATGCTTGCTTCTACCCTTAATTTGGTTATAACAACCTTATAGTTAGTTTACAATTAATTTTTCAGTAAAACCATTCATCATCCGTCCACCAGAAGACATCGTAGCTTTGGTAGGCAGTACCGTCGAATTTCCATGTATGGTAGGCGGCGACCCTTTGCCAGATGTCCTGTGGCGCAGGAATGCTCCAGGTGGCACTATGCCATTGGGTAGAGTCAGGGTACTAGAAGACAGAACCTTAAGGTTGGAGCATTTGACCTTGTTGGACCAAGGAAGGTGAGTTTAAGGTTTAACAAACTGATCGTAACAATTTATTTGTTTGCTAAGAAATAAAAGAATTTAAATTCCTTTTTTTTCAAATAAATTTTCTGCTACATCTTCTAAAACTTTTTCTTATTCCACCTTGTGTTTTTTTAGATACACTTGTGACGCAGACAACTTCGCAGGCGCAATCAGTGCTTCCGCCATATTAACAGTAATGGCGCCTCCATCATTTACTTCAAGACCACTCGCACAAACCGTCGAATCAGGTCAAGAAGTGTCCTTTCACTGCAACGTGATTGGTAGTCCAAAACCTTTGATTTTTTGGTCATTTGAAGGAGATAGAACTTTGGTTTTTCCGGGTAGTCCAAGCGGTAACTTTGAAGCGTTCACATCATCAGAAGGACAATCGACGTTAATTTTAAAAAACGCTCAAGTTATACACTCAGGAACCGTCGTTATTTGCTCAGCAGTCAATGCCGCAGGATCTGTATCCACAAGGACTCGCCTTACGGTGACATCTAAAGAAGACCGCCCTCCACCCGTGATAACTAGAGGTCCCAGCAACCAGTCTCTACCAATACACTCTGTTGCTCATTTAAATTGTGAAGCCTCGGGAAATCCTAAGCCTGTAATATCCTGGTACAAAGAAGGCATCCCAGTATCCCCAAGTAATAGAATAAATATGTCTAATTCAAATCAAATAGAAATTTACGACCTGCGCAAAGAAGATTCGGGTCCGTATACTTGTGTTGCTTCGTCTCGAGGAGGAAAAGCGACCTGGACTGGGCATTTATTGGTGGAAAATCCCAAAAACCCAAATATAAACTTCTTCAAAGCTCCAGAGGCTGTGATGTTACCCGGTCCCCCTTCAAGACCGCACGCTTTAAACCAAAGTGAAGGTAGCGTGACAATAACCTGGGGCCAGAACAATAAGATTGGTTCTTCCAGCCTTCAAGGCTATCAAATAGAATTGTTTGGAAGAGAAGAAGGTGTCAATCCAACGTGGACCACTGTTGCTACGCGGGTTCCTGGGCCGACTTTTACTCAACATTTATTGTCACCAGGAGTACCTTATACATTTTTAGTAAGAGCAGAAAATTCGCATGGGTTAGGTCCACCATCTCAGCTGTCAGAACCAATTATAGTTGGCCCCGATTCAGCGCAAAATTGGGGTAATCCAGAGGTTACAGAATTGAGCGAGGCGCGTGCTAGTCTGGTCACAACCAAAAATATTGTAAAATTAGTTGAAGTGATCCCAATGACTTCTACTTCGGTAAAGTTAGTCTGGGAAGTGACGGATTCCACATACGTAGAGGGACTCTACATATATTATGTTTTCCTAGATGGAGGCCCCGAAACCCCAAGAACTTATAGTATGTTAACAGTTTTACACAGTGGAGGTAGTTCCAGTTTCAACGTTAATAATTTACATAAATGGTCGAGATACGAGTTCTTTTTAATTCCGTTCTTTAAGACTGTTGAGGGGCAGCCGTCCAACTCTAAGACTGTCAGGACTTTGGAGGACGGTAAGTGTACATTTTATAAATAAAACCATTGGTCTTTGGTTAAACCTGCTCCCCTGACAAACCAAACTAATGTTGCAAAACTAGTTGCAAATAAATAAATTAATAAATTAACACATACATACATACCAGCACTTATCACTCTATTTACTCTTTGTTATTCTTACTTTACAATTTAAAACATAAAATTCAAAGAAGTAGTTAAATAGGAACAAAGCTCCGATTCTTGGCGCCAGCCAAGAGGTTTTCGACGTGTTTGCGTCTATCGGTGTGCTTAACAGATTTGTTGAAAGTTACTAGGCAGAAAGACTCGATACTCGATCACTATCGCACCCTAACGCAATGCTATTTTTCTCGTTTGACACTCGGTCATAAGTATATTTCCCAAAAAGACAATAAATTCACTCACACCCAAATAAAAGTTAAGTTTACCGGTTTATTAAGTGTTTAAGAAAATACGTGAACTTTTAAGTTGTTTAAACTGATGTAGTTACCAAAAATGTTTGTACTTTATTAAAACTAGTGAAAACCCAAATTTAAAGTTTAGTGTTGTTTTTTTTCGACGTCCACTTATCGAAGGATTCTATCAACCCCAAGTGAGGGACTAAACATTAGGTTGAACCCCCTCATTTTTGGTCCTTCGACCCGGATTTTGGGCCACCATACACGGATTTGGAAGAAAATTTGGTGAGTTCGTTCTGATTTATTTAACTACAATAGTAAATAATGTGACTGCAAAAGACTGTTTGAATATATGTTAGCTGTAAATGCTAGATACTAAACTGGACTTTTGTGTTTTAAAATGGATTTTTTATAAACAAAAGATTTTGTAAACATTTTAAAAAAATGTTAGACTTTTGAATTAAAAAAGACTCTCGCTAAAATTAGTCAGAAGTGCACAAGAATAAGTAGACAGTGTTAAAAGTAAAAACTCTAGTAAAAAATTAAAATGGCAGATTTCGACAAGCATAAAAAAGACCGCAAGGTCGCCAAAGGTGCTATCACGCGTTGTTATAATTGGGTAATTAAAGACAAAGATTTATTTGAATCAGAGGATGTGCCTGACCTTCAGGCGCGAGAAGAGGCTCCCAAAATAAATTTTGAGAAATATTGTAAAGCACAAGATGAGATCGAGGAGTTGGATAAGGATGATCAAGAAAACCGCGAAGAAATTGAAAATAAATATTTTGGTTGTATTGGTATAATTAGAGGCATCTGTCAAAAGTTTTTTCCTTTGCAAAATCCGCAAAACGTTCAACAAGTTAGTCAATCACCACAGTTACAAATTTCTAACCCAAATGATAATTTTAGTTTACCTAAAATTGACATACCACCATTTGACAGTCAAATTTTGAATTGGCAGTCCTATTTTGAGATGTTCACTGTCACATTGGTCATCGACAATCCGAATCTCACCGATGTTAAACGATTATGGTATTTAAGAACGACAGTCAAAGGTGAAGCCCTGAAGTTGATTGAAACCCTGAAATTGACGAACGATAATTTTGAAGTTGCAATTGACATTTTAAAGTCTAGATATGAAAATCTAACTTGTGTTGCAAATAGTTATTTAAGTAGTTTGTTAGATATTACACCAATAAGTAAGTGTTCACCAGCGGTGTTGAGAGAATTTGTTGTCACGATTAAAAGAAATTTAGAATGCTTGAAAAAATTAAATGTCAGTACACAACAAATATTTTAATATCTTTTAATTTATCTTTTTGAAAGAAAATTGGATTTTAATACTAAACGAGCATTTGAGCAAGAACGCTGCCAAGTTTGGTAAATTTTCTTACTTTTCTTGAAAGAAGGTGTATGATTTTAGAAAATACAACAAATCCTTCTGCAATAAGTAATCACCCTTTTAGAAAAAATGAAAATAAAGCTTCGTTTTATGCGCAATCGCAGAACTTTCAAAACTCTGAAAGCAAAAACTCAATTAATTGTTTATTTTGCGGCTTGGCCAACCATCGGATCTACTCCTGTCAGAATTTTTTAAAATTGCAACATTCTGAAAAAGAGCAATTTGTAAAATCAAAAAATTTGTGTTACAATTGCTTAGGCGATAAACACTCAACCCAGACTTGTATGTCAAATTCAAGGCGTCAAATATGCCAAAGAAGACACCACACACTAATGCATAGGCAGTCAAATTTTTTCCAAAATAACTCAAATAATGATTATCGTTCTGAAAACAGAAATTTTCGCAGAAATATACAAAGCTCGGGTCAAGAATATCACAACTCAAGACAATCTCAAACATACTCAAACAACTCTCGACAATCACCCTCACAGATATACTCAAACAACTCTAGACAACCGCCCTCGCAATCACAATCAAATAATTCGTCGCAACAACCGCACTCTCAAAATACATACTCAAATAATCGCTCCACACCTCAAAGTCACAACTCAAACACTCAATATACTCAAAATGTACCCAGAAATACGCCCACTATAAATCAACACAAAACTTCAGTGGTGTCGCCACAAGAAAAAATCAGGTTCTCCTAGCAACTGCTCAAATCGAGTTGTTCTCAAAGTTTGGTGAAAAAATTATAGCGCGTGCTCTTTTAGACAACGGAAGTCAAATTTCTTTTATAACGCAAAAATTATTAGATAAACTTGAGTAAACCCCTTATACAAAAGAATTGAATGTAACAGGAATTTCACAAAATTCTATCAGGTCAAATAAAATGGTAGATCTCTCAATATTTTCTAAAGTAGAAAATAATAAAAAATTCTCACTTTCTTGTGCGATAATAAATAACATTACATATAAACTACCTCAAAACCCAATTGATGTAAGTAATTTAAATATTCCTGATTATATCTGGCCAGAAATGGCTGACCCCAACTTTCACACCCCGTTGGAAATAAACGTGCTTATAGGAGCAGATTTATTCTATAATTTGCTAGTACCTGGAATTTGTAAACTTAAAAGTAACTACCCGGTCTTAATAAACCACCAAGCTTAAATATAACTGAAAATAATTTCTGTGATTACAGTCAACAAAATCTTTCTTTTTTCATCCAGACTTGCGCTAAAATTTAGAAAATATTCTCACAAAATTTTGGCACATCGAGGAACTTCCTCAAAAACTGATTTTAACTCCAGAAGATCAGTTAGCTAAAGAGAATTTTTAAAAAAACACAAAAATATTGGAGGATGGTTCCTATCAAATTGATTTTCCTCTGAAATCTCTCGACAAACCTTCTAAACTAGGCGATTCATTCAAAATAGCTAAAAAACGTTTTTTAATGTTGGAAAACAGATTTAAATCTAATCAAAGCTTGTTTCAAGAATATAAATATTTTTTGGACGAATAAGTTGAACTTGGTCATGGCAAATACGTACCTTTAAGTTTATACAATAACAAAGAGCAACTAAAATACTTTATTCCCCATATTTGTGTAATCCGAGAATCCTCTGTCACTACTAAATTACGTGTAGTCTTTGATGCGTCGACTAAAACTTCTACGAGATTAGCATTAAATGATATAACTCTCAAGGGATATCAGGTTCAACCTGAACTCTTCGATATACTGTGCAGATTTCGCAGTTTTAAATATAGTCTCACCTCTGATATTACCAAAATGTATAGAATGATAAGAACTAACCCAGATCATAACTTTCTTCAGAATATTCTGTGGAGAGAAAATCCCAGTGATCAATTAAAATGCATAGAGTTACAGACAGTAACTTACGGTACGAATTTTGCCCCTTTTATTGCAACTCGCGTTTTAAAAGATCTTGCTCTTAAAAATAAAGAAAAGTATCCTTTAGCTGCAAATGCACTTCTCTCGCAGTGTTACATGGATAATATTATTGCAGGATGTGATAATATTAAAGATTTATATCATCTATACTCTGAATTGATCGCGTTGCTAAAAAGTGCAGGTTTCACACTTCACAAATTTCATTCAAATTCGCAGGATTTCCTAAAATGTGAGAAAGTGAAAATTTGTACTCGGAATATGACTTACATCTCGATAAATCTCCTAGTAAGATACTTGGTCTAAAATGGCAACCTACTGATGACTTTTTGAAAATCTCTGTCCCAGAAACATTTGTATATGAATCTCCCACAAAAAGAATAATTTTGTCTACTCTGGCTCAGTGTTATGATCCCCTGGGTTTGGTCAATCCAGTGATCGTTAAACGAAAAATTCTAATGCAAACCCTCTGGAAGTGTCAACTTGACTGGGATTCTAAAATTACGGATAAGGATATTCTAAATGATTGGCATGATTTTTTAGATCATCTTTTTTTACTTCGTAATGTAAAAATTTCCCGATATATGTTTGTCGATACACCAATCTTAACATTTGAAATTCATGGCTTCGCAGATACATCTTTAAAAGCATATGGTGCTTGCATTTACATTCGAGCTGTTTATCAAGATTTTGCAATTTGTACTCTTGTATCATCAAAATCCAAGGTTTCTCCTATCAAAACCAAAACAATTCCCATGCTTGAACTATGTGCTATGTTGCTACTGGCGAAACTTGCATCTATAATTCTAGATATATTAAAGCACAATATGCAAATTGAATCAGTAAACCTCTGGTCAGACTCTGCAATTGCTCTTGCCTGGTGCAAGAAAGACCCTAGTAAATTATCTGTTTTTGTTTCGAATAGAGTGTCCCAAATACAAGAACTTACCTCTGATTTCCGTTGGAGACATATTAAGTCATGTGACAATGCTGCAGACATTTTGTCAAGAGGTATATTCTCCAAGGAAATTCTGGATTCTGGAACATGGTTTTCTGGTCCAAACTTTTTACGTGACCCAAGTATTAATTTAGATAAATTTGATAATCCGATCAATCTTACAGAACTTCCTGAAGAAAAAACAACTCTTAGCATAATCTACACTGATCCGAACGCTGATCATTACTGGAATGATATTTTCCAAAAATTTTCTAATTTTATTCGACTGAAACGTACTTTAGCTTACATATTAAGGTTCATTCATAATATAAAATTCTCGAAATTTCCAGAACAAAAACTTGATGGTCCTTTGTCAGTCAGCGAATTAGATTCAGCTCAAAATTTTAATGTTAGAATGCTACAAAATCAATATTTTTCTAAAGAAATTACGGAACTGAAGCAAAATAAAATTGTCTCTAATAAAAATTCAAATTCACTCAAACCTTTTCTAGATAATGAAAACTTTCTAAGAGTAGGTGGTAGATTAGAAAATGCAGATATTTCCTATGAAAAAAAACATCCTTTGCTACTACCGTCACGTAACCACACTGTTAAGCTAATGCTAACGCTTGAACATATAAGATTGGGGTACAGCGGTGCGCAAACTGTTCTGTCAAACTTTGGACTTAGGTATTGGCCTCTAAATGGACTCAAAGAAATAAAAAAATTATTAGGCGGTGTTTGACTTGTTTTCGTTTTTCTGCAACTCCTGCAAGTCAAATAATGACAAATATACCCAAAGTTCGTTTAAACGCTTCACGTCCCTTTGAAAAAACAGGTATTGACTTTGGAGGGCCATTTCAAATTAAATCATCACATTTACGTAAAGCTCCTATAATAAAAACTAATATTTGTGTCTTCGTATGTATGGTCACCAAAGCAGTACATATTGAGATCCACCAGTCTAACAACCGAAGCCTTCCTCATGACCCTAAAACGTTTCATTTCCAGGCGCGGAAATCCAACAATTATTTACACAGATAATGGCTCTAACTTTCTTGGTTCCAAGAACCAATTGAAAGAACTTTATGATTTTTTCAATAAATCTTATGTAACCAGTGAAGTAAAAACTTATTTGGCTGAAAATGAAACTGAATGGAAATTTATCCCACCGAGAGCTCCACACTGGGGAGGCATATGGGAAGCTGCTATTAAGAGCACAAAATATCATCTGCATAGACTTGTTGGTAATTCACAAATGACCTATGAAGAATTCAGTACAATTACTACTCAAATTGAGGCAATATTAAACTCGAGACCCTTGTGTTCTATATCAAACGATCCTTCAGATTTTCAATATTTTACTCCCTCTCATTTCCTCATTGGTTCTAACATTACAGCCTATCCTGAAAAGGACATTAGCAATCTTCCTGAAAATAGACTAAATCATTGGCAAAAGTGTATTCAAATTAAACAAAAATTTTGGCAAAGGTGGTCAAAAGATTACCTTTGTAGGTTACAAAACCGGCCAAAGTGGTTAAATGATAAAACAAATTTAAAAGAAAATGACCTTGTTTTATTAAAAGAGGAAAATGTTCCACCTCTTTACTGGCCTAGAGCTAGAATAATAGAAGTTTTTAAAGGTCCCGACGAAAAAGTTCGTGTTGTCAAAATTAAGACTAAAGAGAGAGAATTCGTTCGCCCAATAACTAAACTATGTCCCTTGCCCAATAATGACTAAAATAATGATTTTGAAGCAACAGTGGGGGAGAATGTTGCAAAACTAGTTGCAAATAAATAAATTAATAAATTAACACATACTCTTTGTTATTCTTACTTTACAATTTAAAACATAAAATTCAAAGAAGTAGTTAAATAGGAACAAAGTGGCCGCTAGCCAATGATAGCGACGCAGCTCCGATTCTTGGCGCCAGCCAAGAGGTTTTCGACGTGTTTGCGTCTATCGGTGTGCTTAACAGATTTTTTGAAAGTTACTAGGCAGAAAGACTCGATACTCGATCACTATCGCACCCTAACGCAATGCTATTTTTCTCGTTTGACACTCGGTCATAAGTATATTTCCCAAAAAGACAATAAATTCACTCACACCCAAATAAAAGTTAAGTTTACCGGTTTATTAAGTGTTTAAGAAAATACTTGAACTTTTAAGTTGTTTAAACTGATGTAGTTACCAAAAATGTTTGTACTTTATTAAAACTAGTGAAAACCCAAATTTAAAGTTTAGTGTTGTTTTTTTTCGACGTCCACTTATCGAAGGATTCTATCAACCCCAAGTGAGGGACTAAATATTAGGTTGAACCCCCTCAACTAACTTTTTAAAATTTTGATTGTTTGTGGGTCATTTACTTTTACCCAAAGAAGAAATAATTTTTTGTTCGGCGGCCAGTAATAAATTTGTATTTTCTTGATTGATATATACAGGTTATCGGACTGTTCAGGACCTACAGAAAACATAAAAAAACCGTTTTAAAAAACAAATCGTTAATAGTTTTTAATATACAGGCATTACAAACCCAAAGTTGCTTCAATTTTGGTGACATAATTTTATGTGATTATCCTATAATTTTGAATGGAAGACACATTTTGTAAAAATTAAGACACGCCATGGAGCACTTTTTTGATTTTTTGCCGAACAAGCTAAAATTTCTTTCTAAGGCCACAAATTCGAAATATTCAAACAATTTAACCGGTGACCTTAGGAAAAATTTGACCTTATTCGACAAAAATCAAAAAAGTGAGAGTAAGCTAGAATTTCGAACTTCCATTGTCTTTATTTTTACTTTTTTCACAACGTTTCGAATGCTTATGTATCTGCAATCGTTAGGTGAATACTACAGTATTCACAACTACAGTATTCACCTGTGCGTTTATTCTTGAACTGATAGAAATTCTGCTCCCAGGGAGTCAAATTCTCTGGCTAATATGCTTCTCATTGGTCCAAATCTTCGGCTTAAATCGGTTTCTCTCACTTTTGCCCGATATTGATAGAAAGTAATTCTATTGGTCTTGACTAAAATAGTTACTTTCGATCAATATCGGGCAAAAGTCAGAGAAACCGATTTAAACCGGAGATTGGGACCATTAAGATGCATAGTAACGAGATAATTTTACTCTCTGGGAGCAGAATTTCCATCATTTGAAGAATAGGGGCCCTGATGACGATTGTAAGAGCGGATCCAGCTTTTTAGTAAGGGGGATCACATCAGTGACGTAAAGGTAAGCGGACATATTTGCCCCCTCCCAAAACGAGAAAAAAGAGACGCAAAAAGCCAAAAATTTTACTTTACTTCTATCTTCTGGCGAAACGATTAATTACTTCCTCCACTTCCATAGGAACGTTTTTAGGAACATGCTGGAGAAGGGTCAATCATGTTAGTACTTCTGGAGATAACCGCTCTTGAATGTCGTTTATTATGGAGTCTAAAAGAAGGATATATCTATGCAAAAATAATATTACCGAATGAAAATGGTTATGGTTAAAATATGTTGTAAGGATTTTACACAAAATTTCGGGAAGTGACTAGATGTGATGTCATGTCCAGGATATTAAAAAAAAAGAGATGTGAACCGCCCAGGAGGGGGGGGTCATCACCCCCATGAAACTCCCCCTGGATCCGCCCTTGTAGCATTCGAAAAGTTGTACCATGACACACATGACCTGTTTTGAACGTCACTTCGACATTTCCTGAGCTATGATCACTAACAGAAAAAAAAAAGAATCTCTACAGTTAATAAAATACATTTTACTCTTTATAGTGCCCAATGAAGCTCCAGTCTCCATGGAAGCCCTCCTCCTGAACGCAACAGCAGTGTACCTCAAATGGAAAGCGCCTCCACCAAACACTCTGAACGGAGAACTCCAAGGCTACAAGGTAGACGTCAGAACCAACGGTACGGAGTCTCCGAACATCATCAGCGTAGGCACGGCTCCAACGTTATTGTTGGGCAATTTGACAGCTGGAATTAGTTACTATGTCAAGGTGGCAGCTACCACCAGAGCTGGCGTGGGACCATTCACGCCGGATGCCACTTTAAGGTTGGATCCGACTACGAGGGTTGTCGACAATAACATTCAAAGGTACTTTAGAGCTATATCAAAAAAATTTAAATATACCAAGTTGTCTGATTAAGGTAGATTGCACTAGGGAACAAATTCAAACTTTTTTTTCCTGAACAAAAACTATTTTTAAAAAGTAACGAAAAAATATCAATTAAAAATTTAAGTTGGCTCGCAAAAAAAAACGGTAGATAGTAGCGGGTTAAAAAAACTGTTTTTTAGGAAAATCCAAAAACACGCCAACTAATATTTTTAGCAATCAAAATTTTTGGCATAAAATTTTTGTAAACGGACCTTCAGAAAAAGGTCTATTTACATACAACTTTTTTTTTCAAATGAGAAGACCCCGCTTGTAGCACATTATTGGAAAGCTTTTGTAAACGGACCTTCAGAAAAAGGTCTATTCACATACAACTTTTTTTTTCAAATGAGAAGACTCCGCTTGTAGCAGATTATTGGAAAGCTTATCGAAAAAGAAAAAAGCCCGTGTAACTTTTTTGACATTTGTGATTCTCAAAAAATGATTGCCCCTAGCGGGGTGGAAATTGGTTTTTTCATTTGAATAGACCCCTTTTTGAGGGTGAAATCACAAAAATTTTAGGCCGAAAATGTTTATTGCTACAAATATTAGTTAACCTCTTTTTGGATTTTTCTAAAAACAAGTTTCTAATCCGCTAGGAGCAATGTTCAATTTAAATTCTTACACAATTATTTTTTGCAGATTTTTAACACATGTATTGTTGTAAAATGTTACACGCGCGTTTTTCTTGTTCCATAAGCTTTCTAACAAGGTGCCACAAGCGAAGCGGGAAGCGGGGTCTTCTCATTTGAAAAAAAAACTTGTATGTAAATAGACCTCTTTCTGAAGGCCGTTTACAAAAATTTTGATTGCTAAGAATATTAGTTGACGTGTTTTTGGATTTTTCTGAAAAACAAATTTTTAATCCACTAGGGGCAATGTTCCATTTGAAGTCCAACCGAGAGTCCGACACAATCATTTTTTGAGATTTTTGACACATGGATTGACAAATGTCAAAAACAATTACAGGAGCATTTTTCTTTTTCGATAAGCTTTCCAACAAGGTGATACAAGCGGGGTCTTCTCAAAAATTTGTTGCCGAAAATTTTAGCTGCTAAAAATCTTAGTTGACATGTTTTTGGATTTTTCTAAAAAACAATTTTTTAACCCGCTATAGCCAATATTCCATTTAAAGTCTCCATCCTGTACATATAACCATATATTTTTAATTTGACAAAAGCACACTTTTGTTATTGAATTTAGGGTTTAGACACTCATTTTGCGCTTCTTAGCTTACCTTTCACAGACAGAATCATTCGTCCCAGGGACGTACATTTTACATCCCAACAAGCATTTGGACGTTATATTACGTTATGGTCACGTAGGGCAAGAAATATCTGACGTCGGCTCCGAGGTCCATCAGTCTTCCTGAGGACTCGATTTAGCACCTAAGTGGGGAATCAAAACGTCAGGTGCTGCACAGTGTTTTGGTCAAATATTACGTCAAATTACGTAGACCCACGACCCAAAGTTTTACTGTGCACACCAAGTTTAAACTTATTAGGTAAAAACTTATATGTCTAAACAAACACATCCCAATGAACTGTGGATGATAATAATTAGTATCTTAGTTATTGTAGGTAACTGAAAAAAGTTAGTTTTACACATTTTAGGGATCCAAATCTTCCAACGAAGGTCAGTTTACTGATAAATATAATTAAAATGGACATTAAAAAAACAGAAACCCACAAAAATAATTCAAAAATATTAAGAAATTAATTGAAAAAAAATAACCTAAAAATAAAATCTTTATTATAGCACGTTATTAAGCTGTCATAACTTGGACGTAGTTCATTTATGTAACATTTCTTTTACTTCTAATGCAAACTTTTATATAAGTATTTTTCATTATCTTAAAATAATTGGTATTTTATGAATACCCATTCTTCGTCCGGAACTCTTTCCCGCTATACCAACGAGAAGAGAGGATTACTGAGGAGTTTTCTGACTTTAAAATCGCCCTCCCGCCCCAGGCATAAAAAATATTTCATATTTTATTTATTTACGTATAAACGTCCTCTGTACGTGCCCCGTACGTCCACTGCAGATCATACAAAGTACGTACTACGTACACTTATTTTCCATATGCCAAGGACGTATCTTACGTATCTACGACGTACATAGCGTTGGATAATGCATGTAATATGTACTTCTCTAGTATGTACAATGGATTTATCGTACGTATTATGTACTCTTCGTCCGAGGCTTAGGTAAGAAGTACGTACCCGGTACGTAACTTTGCTGTCTGGGTTTGAAAGTAGCCTCTCAATAGTCCAGCAGTAGTCGGCTAACATCTCACAGCTTCATTTTCCCCTTCATACCTTCTTTTCATGTTTAAAATTTCGTGGAACCACTTACCGTGCTCCTCAATTACAGTACCACAATTTTCCGGAAAGTGATCCAGATGAGAATCCAAGAAATTAATTTTTAACGGTGTGTTACATCCTAGGTTTTCGCAACCAGGTCTTCATAGTTTTCTGCTATAATGTTTCTCTCTTTTTCCATGCCTTGAAGTATGAAGAAAAGTTTCCTAATCTGGGGATCCAAAAATATTTCCTCTTTAATTTTAGCGTCACTGATTTTAGGGAACTTTTCTTTTTAATAACTAAAAGCATGGCCTTCTTTGTCCATGACCTTCACAAAATTTTTCATAAGTCCTAATTTTATATTAAGTGGCGGTAGTAAAATCTTTTCTGGGGGAACGAATGGCGCGCTGGTTACATTTTTTCCCTGTCTCAAAAGACTGCCTTGGCCAAATTTTCTTTCATTAGTGATCCGATCGTGCTCGACTGTTTCATTCGCAAAAAAAACAACAGTATTTGGTACAACTTTTAAATCCCCACAAAATATCTTTCATATTGTATGGTCTCTAGTAACAATCTCAAATTGCTATACGTTTCATTCAAATGGACTGCATGACCAACTGGTTCCATTATGGAGTAACACAACTTTAGGACTTATTTTTGAAGAATCAATGAAAACTCTCCGTTTTTTGAATCATATCACACACATATCATTAATCCTTCAATGGCAAAACAGGCTTCCAAATTATTTTCCATGTTAAAAAAATCACTCTCTCAGACTAATTCCTAACAATATTATGTAAAAAGGATTTTGATGAGATTAGATTAGAATGAGTTGGTGTAGACACCTGTCTCCCTCGACCTTCTCAGATCTATTGTGATTCCCCTTTCTTCTCCCCTGCTTTGCTAGAACTACAAAACAAATTGCAGCCCCATCCTTGTCATGAAACCCAGAAACTTTGCCAGTGTGCCCTGTATATAGCTTTCTGGCCGCGGACATTCTAGGTCCCCCAGTAAGGTCCTGGCTCTAACTATAGGCCTTCACATTGATATAGGACATGTAATGAGGTTTCTTCCTTTTTCTTGCACAAGCGGCATGTTGCATTTTCTACCAATCCCATTGCATACAAGTTCTTATTGAGTTTGCAGTGACCTATTAGGAGCCCCACTATTTGTCTGATAAGCTTCCTTTCCTTACTAAGAAGTTCTGAAATCAGCTTTGGTGAACGTTCTTTAATGAACTGTTTGGCTTGTCTTTGTCCACACAGACCGTTCGTCTCTTTGGTGAGCGACTCTTTTATAGATTGCTTGGCTCTGGCCTTAGCGATTCCACAAAATGGTTCAGGCCCTGTGAACTTTATTGCCGAGCCTTGTCTGCCTGGGACTTAGGCTAGTGTCACCCTTTTGGTGCTTGCCAGCCTATTTAGAACTGTTCTGCAGTCCCAAACCAGTTTGGACGTTACTTACACTGCTTCTAGAGCTTTAAGTGAAGCTTGACTATCTGAATGTATAAGTACCAAATGAGAGTTTTCCTCTATTCTTGGTATTTCTTCCGAACAGTGATGTATTACCGCTACTTCAGCTTGGAACACTGTGCAATAGTTTGTCAGGTTTATAGAGACTAAAGTCTCGTATTTTTGACTGTATATGCCAGCTCCTAATCCCTCGTCGGTCTTGGAGCCGTCTGTGTACCAGATAGATTCCGCCCGGAAAGGAGGATCTCCCTCCCAGTCGGCTCTATCTGGAATTTTGACTTTGTATTTCTTTTCGAAATTGTACTTGCAAAACATTACGTCGCTCGGCGATCCCAGTATAGGATCTTTTTTAAGCTCGTTTTCAAGTCTTTCATGCCCAGTTTCATGTGAACTGATAATGAATGCTTGACCCCGCGTTAGCTTGTAGGCTATTTCAGGCAAATTCAGTAGAACTTTCAAAGCTGCCGTTGGGGTGGTCCTCATAGCACCCATATGCTTAGGCAGCCTTGTCTTTGTAACTAACAATTTAGGATTTGTAATATAAAAATTTAAACAGCTTATAAAATACAACTGGTATAATAAATCCAGGTATTTCCCATTTAATGGTCGATTTTTTCCATAAATTAATGGTAGATAGGTAATTATCATAATTAGCATGGATTTATAAAACCGAAGCTCACTGACACTTTTACAAGGCAGATTGTTAATTAGTATAATAAAATAAGTAAGGTTTTGCTATTTTGGTCAAGGAAACATTTTTGTAGCTTACCAGTGTTATTTTCCCAGAATTTTTTCTTAGGTAACCACTCTAAAATATAACTTTATGCTTTTCAGACCTATTGGAGCCGACTTGAATAACGGAGACTTTATAACGGAAACCTGGTTCATGGCTTTGCTGATAAGTATGGTTTCTGTCATGATCGTACTCTTTGGCGCTATGTTTTTTGTGCGACGCCGCCAGATTTTGTCCAAGAAAACTATGACACCGTCCAGATCAAACGGGGGAGTTTTGACAACTCCTCTAGCTTCAAAACAAGATGTTCCCTTGTGGCTAGATAAAGATACGTTGCCGGATTATTCCAGCACTCTTCCTGAATATTCGAAGCTTACACCCCATAAAGAGTACACCTCGAGAAATGAGTACACCCATACGAACGGCTCTATTCCTCTTAGTAACGGGGGATTGCACCATGGTATTAATTTAATCACTAACCCTCTTCATCAGAAGGAATATAGTCGACCAGATAATTTGGATTATGGTTCAGAAAAAGGTAAGCTAAGTACTACAGTTCAGTCTCCCCAAAAATCTATGAAATTTTTCATATGTATGGTTGATTTTTACATAACAAAAATAATTATTATTGGAATTCCCTGGAAATTCAACAATAAGAGGTACAAAGTCGAAATTCCCGATAGGGAATTCTGGCAGAGGGATAACCTCCAAGTTCGAATGAGCTACATGCTCGGAGAGCAAGCTACGGTCTGCCAAGCCGAGGTATACGCCATTATAATGGCGGCAACACTAGAAGAGGTTCGCAATGGTCCGGAAGAGCATGTGTACATATGCTCCGACAGCCAAGCGGCCCTAAAGGCACTCAGTGCGCCAAAAATTGCCAATACTCTGGTGGAAGAGTGCGTAGAAGCACTGGAAGCCTTAAGTCAAAACAAGAGAGTTACAGTGATGTGGGTACCGGGACACATGCGAGTGTCGTGCAACGAAAAGGCGGATGAACTTGCTCGTGGGACCGGAACTACTCTTAGGTATAACAAGGAGACAGCTGCAAATTCGACTCATTAAATAGGCTAACGATGCACTGGCAGACTCCTGGGAGAACGAAATAGGATACAGACAGTCCAATCGACGGACCGGACGCGGCCAGACTCAAATGGCTCCTGGGAAGGACACGAAAAGATATTGGACTACTGACAGGGATACTGACCGGTCACAACCGACTCAGTAAGCATCTGACTCGCATCGGGATCGGGAATGACTCTATCTGCCATGCCTGCGGGAGGGCGGAGGAGACGGCAACTCGTTGCGGAGTGCGATGCATACCTAAGGATGAGTCATCAGGTACTCGGACAACCGAACCTGGATGCAGAGGACCTACGAGCTCTCAAGTGGGCCACAGTACTAAACTTCGTGAAGAGAACAGGAAGGCCCGGAGAACCCACTACCGTACAAGCGAAACAGGTGGTGGATTAGGGGGCTGGGCTGGGGTAAGGTAAAAAGGTACCGATTGGGCCTACTTGCCTAGTTATTACTTACTATTACTATTATTGTATCAAAATAGATTAAAAAATAAATCAAAACCTTTATATTTTCCTAATGCAGGATAGACGAAAAAGATTGTGGTACCAAATTATTTTTATTCAATCATGACGAAATTTTCTCGAAATATCACAAAAATTGTAACTTTTTATTATGTTTTAAGGTTACGGAAGAAAACTAAAAGATTATGGAGTAATGCAAGTCCAAGAATACGCTAGTCCAAATATAGAGGGCGTTAGAGGTTCTCAGATGGCGGACTACGCCGAAGTTGATCAAAGTTTAAACAACCACGATCCAGGAAATACTTCGCCTGCGCCTTACGCAACTACGACATTAGTAACGGGAAATAGACGGATGGTAAGACATTTCTTTTTGAAATAAAATTAAACCAAACGATACACAAAGTTAACTCTGTGTTACCCCATTTTTTATTAAAAAAAATACCCTTCCATATTTGAAAGAGAGGTCTAAGTTGTATCTGAACGACATATTGCTTGCACTTATTAACTGTTATTATTCTTTTCAGATCTGGAACCACTGTTCGATGAATGACGACGATGAATCGCCTTATCCCGCTTCCAATGGTGGATATTATAACAGAAAAGTGTATTCTGACTCTTATTTTGCACCCACACAAACACTGAGGCGTCCGAAAAAAGACCAGAGGAAAAACTCCCAAGAAAACCCACCAGATTTGGTGTCTCCCTCGGCGGGTCAGCCTGTTTACGCTAGGGTAGGACCACCAGGTAGGTTTTAGGTGTACCCTTTTGATTTTATAAATACTATTAAAACTCCCAAAGTTGGGTAACGCTATAGAGGGTGTAAAGGTATGAGTGCAATTATTTTAATGGGTAAGCTAGAAAGAAGAAAAAAAACTTATTATAACATGGGTGTCAAAAATCCTTTGTTTTAGAGATACAGTGTGTGAAAGTGTGCGATTTTTTTTTGTTACATTATGTTTGGAAAACATAAGAAAAAATTTTTGTAAAGTCAGATATAATAATATCATCAAATTTTTAAGGTTTTCTTTGTTTGTTTGTTTTTTTTTCTAAACGTATATTTATATTTAATTAAAAACTATCAATTTTCTTAATTTTTAAAATGCTCTTTGTACCCCACTCCTCGAACTTTAAAATCCAATTATCTTTTGGAAAGTATTATATTGAGTTGTGTTTATTATTGAAAATTCTTAGATTTTTTGGGGAATCAATAAAAAAGGAAAAGCTCGCCCTCCCCCCGCCCTGTATATGTTCTTTTGTTATAAGTCAATGTTTATGCTTCCAAATTCTTATATCGTTAATATTAAATACTAATTAATATACTTACTTCATTTTAAGAAACAACTGGCGAATTAAGAAATCAATATGATTTTGTAAAATCCTTATAGACGTAAACAAAAAAAAATATATATAGGTGTCTTTTTCCTAAATTCTTCTTCTTCAAGTGCCATGCTCTCTTCGAAAGTTGGCTATCATCAGCGCAATCTGCACCCTGTCCACTGCTTTTCGGAAAAGTGTCGTAGTACTAACACCATACCATTGTCTAAAATTTTTAAGCCATGATATTCGTCTACGACCCGGACCTCTTCTGCCTTTAAATTTGCCTTCTATTATCAATTTTAAGAGTTTATATCTGTCATTTCTCAAAATATGGCCAAAATATTCAAGTTTTCGTTTATTGATGGTGAATAAAACTTCAAGCTCTTTATTTATTCTAAACAGAACATCCACATTAGTTACTCGGTCCATCCAAGATATCCTTAATATTCTACGATAACACCACATCTCGAGTGCCTCCAACTTTTTGCACATGGCCTCAGTCAGTGTCCATGCTTCCATGCCATAATATAAGATGCTAAAAACATAACACCGAAGCACACAAATTCGGGGAATGGTATTAAGATCGCGACTACACAACACTGGTTTTATTTTGATAAAAGATGATCTGGCCTGTTCAATTCTTGCACGAACTTCATGCATGTTGTCCCAGTTCTCATTAAGGAGACAACCTAAGTATTTGTATGAATCCACGCGTTCGACTTGCTGCCCATTTACTTCTAACATGCCCCGGATTTTCTTTTCCTTGGATATGATCATCCATTTTGTTTTTTCAACATTTAAGTTAAGCCCGAATTGCGAACTTTTGGCAGCAATTTGATTCAACAGCTCTTGTAGGCCTTCCAGCGTGTCTGCTATGATGACAGTGTCGTCGGCATATCGTATGTTGTTGATTTTTATACCGTTTATGGTTGAGTTAGCAGTTATGAAGTTTATTTTGTTACTATAGATATTAAACAACAGAGGAGACAATATACAACCTTGGCGTACTCCTCTTCTTATTTGGACCTCTTCGGACAGTTGGCCATCAACCTTTATTTGAGCAGTCTGATTCCAGTATAGATTAGCGATTATCTTTAGATCTCGGTCATCTAGACCAACTTCTTTTAGCGATTCTATGAGCTTTTCGTGTTGTACTTGATCAAATGCCTTCTCATAATCTATGAAACAGGCATATACTGGCACCGACACATCTCTAGACCGCTGAACTAAGACTTCAATGCCAAACAAGGCCTCTCTTGTCCTGAACCCACCACGAAATCCAAACTGCGTGTCACCCATAAAAGATTCGCATTTCCCATAAATTGTTTTGTGGATAATCTTTAGAAATATTTTTAACATATGGCTCATTAGGCTGATTAGGCGATAATCACTGCACTTCTTTGCTGAATGTTTTTTAGGCAGCGTAACAAAGGTTGATTTTAGCCAGTCAGCAGGGATTTTATCGCTACGATAAATCAAGTTAAAAAGTTTGACCAGCGTATTTAGCGAATGTTCGTTTTTTATTAGCTTTAAAACCTCAATGTATACTTCGTCTTGCCCTACCGCTTTTCTGTTTTTAGCTAACTAAAAACAATAATAATAATATTATATTTATATTTTTATGTTTTTTTTATAGGACTCTCGTGGAGAAATGGAGCACCTTCTTTAACAAGTTTCACCCCCAACAATAATTCGAATAAAACCTCAGTATATCATGGTTCTACGCGCAGTGAACCTGGAAACATGCTGTAAAAGTAAAATAAATTTTTTTGGTGTAAAAAAGTGATATTTTAGAACTCTTTTATTTAAAACATTATTTGAAAAATTTGTATTAGTTTTTACTTGATTTTACTTTGTCTGAATTAAAAGAGTTTGATAGGGGTATTGCCAACGAAACGGATATTTTGATTGTTTTCACATGATTTATCTATCCTTTAGTTTAATAGTTTTTTCATTTATTAATTTATCAAATTTGATACTTTAGCATGTCCAAATGTATCTTTTTCTTGGGATCACCCATAAACAACTCATAATATTGTTCTGTAAATATAGGCTGGCTCAAAAAAAGTGTTTGTTATTTTCGTTTACTAATTTATTTCCTATTGGACTTTAATGTTTAAAAGGTCATTGTAGAAATAAAACTATTTTCTTGGTACATCTTACATCAAAATGGCGGTGGTTCATCAGTTTTATTAATATGTGGCATTTTGATGTTTTATCCTTGTTTAAGCGTGGTTTCTTGGTATTTTATATTTTTGCAGTTTAAAACATTAGAAGTATCTAACTACTTTGCTAAAAAAGTTGAAAATATACACTTTCAACGGATAATTGTCGAATAATGAATAATTTAAAATAAAAGTAGAATTGTGTTGGTTTACAATTTTTAGTGTTTTAACATTACCTTTTCAACAACAACACCTTTTCATGGCCTTTTTTATTGGGACCTCTGCAATTTTATTATCTCAAAATAATAAACATAAAAATGTTCAAAATACCTTTTATTTCTCATTCGATTTTATTAAGTGATATCTCATATTATAGCCATACTTACTTAAATAGTGCCGTATTAAAATTGTACAGGGTGCTTAAAAAATTACCAGAATCATGTTAAAACAAGCAAAAATGTGTGTCAAAACACTAATGAAACCAGGCTAAACTAAAGCTTGAATATATTTCACCCTATGCTATAACGTTCAATTCATTGATATACAGAACAATTTTTTTTTTTATTTCTTAATAGATTTTTGCGGTTGATGAACACTCTACTCAAAAATCATCAAATAATTTGGATCAAATTCAAGGATATTATACTGCGTGGCCTAAAAATGGCCAACGCTATTAGAATATAAAAAAAGTAATCAGTACAGTTCTTTTGAGCCACCCATTATTACATGTTTCGTTTATTTTATTTTTTTTATTCTATAAAGTAAAAAAATAGTTCAAAAATAAATACGTAACAAAAAATACGATAATGTAACTAAAATAGTTGGCTATCATTTACTTTTACCTATGGGTTTGTAATTACTCTTATCAAGTAAAAAAAAGTTAAAAAATACCTCATTAGGTACTTTGCACGGACTAAATTATCATTTCTTGTTTAATAAGAACATTGTGCTATTTTTAAAAAGCCTACTTGATAATAAGAAATAAACTTTTGTACATATTAAAAAGTTAGGAACAAATATTCTTAGTTGTGTGTTTTAGTACAAGACTGAGTAGCAAAGTAAAGTAAAATAAGATAGGGTCATTTTTTGTATAAAAATGCACTTTTTAACTTTGCAAAATATCGGATCTTAAGAAATCAAAAAGACCTAATGGGTGTTCTAAAATTTACAGTTTGTCCTTTAAATTATTATGTAACTTCTTAAAAATGTAAAAATATTCATTTGTAAAAATTAACATATCAATAATAAAATTGTGTAAAAACTTTTTTAAGGTCAAATTTTACTTTGTGTATTTTAGAGAAAAAGTATTTTTCTGATGATGCATACTTTATAATAAAGTAACTTAATTTTTTTTCTATAAGGATTTGTGAAAAGTATCCCTCCTTACAACATTAAAAAATAATGCTTAAATTGTAATATATTGTGTACATGATCTACTAAAAAAACTAGCTTAGCTATTTTAGCATATTTGTAGGTATAAGTTGTTGTAAAATATTTTTGTTTGTATTTAGTTTTTTTTTAATTTATATTTTGGCTGTACAAAATTAAATTTTAGATGCTTTTTATGCCTAATTTTAAGACGTCTTCCTTTAGAATCCAGTAGATAGTTATTTTCTTTTTCGTTCACAATAAGTAGACATGGTATCTACATTTTTTGTGCTCATGATATTTTTCAGTAACGTGCCATTTTACTATGAACAAAATATGTTATAAACTATTGTATGTACAGTATTTCAAAATAAAATAATGAATAAAAGCAATAAAGATTTATTTAAAAACTCCAATTTTCTACTAGAAAATCAAAAGTTCATGGAAGTTGCTAATTAAATCAAATAGATTATTGTTTATTTATTTCAAATTATTGTTACTTATTTCAAATCAAACAACTAGGGTCTTTATCCACTGAATTTAACTTCTTATCTGTTTAAATCCCGAAATGTTTCGGCAGTTTAGATTAGACTACCATCATCAGGGGTTTGTAAACCCAAAGAAGAAGAAAAACCTAGACCTAAGGCCACGGATCACCAAAATGCCTTACGTAAAACTGTAGCAAAGAGTGAAGTTACTTATCCTTTTATTTTTGTATTTTTTTATTAATTTATTTTTTTAAACAGGATATTTCACAACTTACGTCAGAAACCTTAAGAGCGTATTAAGTGGCCTGCAAGTAATACAAAAATATATATAAAAAAAGCTATATATAGCTCCCCCATTTTTTTGACACTTTACTCCGGTTTGTGACGTGTGTTGGGTGTGATATCTTAAATTTTAAATATTTTACCGGCGGTGCTATGACATCATTAATTTTAACAACAATTTTAGTTCAATTCTACGGAATTTTTCTCACCAGCATTCAAAACGTGTAATAAACGGCATGCTTAGTATAACTTTTCTTAAAATTTTCATCTGCGGCGCATTTATGATTTGGCAACAGATCTATGTATATACCCACGCCTACTTGGCATCTAACCCAACCTACTTTTCCAAAAATATTTTGTAAAAAACCTCCAGATCCAAATCTTAAAAATTTTTTGTTATTTTTGTCGATTGTATGCGGCGCTATACCAATATTAAATATTGTTACAATTTTTTTAAATTTTAATCAATTTTTTTGTCAACAGCATTTTAAACGTATAAAAAATAGCAGTTTCGTGTAATGTTTTCAAAATTTTTGTTTGCGGCGCATTTAAGGGTAATTATAAAATAAATCTGCAAATGAGACTAGATGAGACTTGCTTTGAAAAATAAGTCTTTTTATTTCTTATACACTAACTCAGCGGCATACTCAGAAAAAGTGGGGCCCGGGGCGGTATCTTCAGATGGCTCCCCCCCTCTGATTTTTGTATACTTGAAAGCTAGAAGAAAATCAAAATTTAAAATTTTCTTGAAAAACTTCTTTTTTAAAATTTTTATTACCAAAGAATAAATTTTATATATTCATAAATATTAAAACAAAGGTTCCAAATTCCCAACATAGTTCAAAAATATTGTTGAATTAAACAAAGGGATGGTAAAACTAATAAAATCAAAAATATATTTTTTAACGTTTCAACCTTCAAACTTTCTTCGATTAATGAAATCGGCAAGTGTAAGATTTTTATATCTTTGATAATGTTGTTGGTTTTTTTACGACACATATTGTTTTAAATTATTAAACAAAAATTAAACTTTAACTTTGATCTATTTTTTAAATAGAAGGTCCGTGGTTGAATTATTTTAGGTATGTTATACCTACTTATGCATGAATGATGATGAGTTCTGACTTTTACCGGTTTTCCAAAACGCGACACCCCTGTGTGCCTATACTTGGTGCTTTTATCTTATAACTTAGAGTAGGTATTTGGATAATTGTAATCAGTACGCCGCTGCACTAACTCAACACCTATTTAACTGTCCCTCTCCCCTCCCTTCAGTTCAAGAGTTCAAGCAATAGGCACCTAACTAATTTTTAAAAAATTGCCATAGTTGATTTTTATTAAATGCTGAACCCCTCCCCAGAGTCGATTTCTGGCTACGCCACTGACTGAATATTCTCATAACTAAATAAAAAGGTCAAATAATGACATACCTCTTTTAGTATAAAGGGATACAGGAATAAAGTCTGCCAGCTTCTGCGGCGGGTTGTTCTGCTTCCTTATAAATTAAAACCAATTAAAATAATATCCACTAATTTGCTGTTTATTTTTCCAAGAAATGAATAGTTGTCGTATGTCATTTTTTACAACAAAACACGCAACAAAATCACTAAAAAAACTAACACGCCGCGCCACATTGCGACGTGACATTCAAAACTGAATCAGCTAATATTGCATAGTTTGTTTACTTTCTGTGGTACGATACAGAGATAAAAGTCGGGCGGGCAACACACTTGCTTGTTTAATGATTGTTTTTTGTTTGGTAATTTGTTTATAAGCTTCAATGTACACTATCGGCATCATAAAAGTGGTACACAATACTTTTTGTTGTAATACCTTGGTCTATTTTTACAAACAAATTCACCCATTATTGTATTTTTCTTAAACTGTCAAAGTATTTCATTTTGATGAATAAATAAAAAATGCCTCCCCAAATTTCTTTATTTGATAAAGCCCAACTCCTGGCAAAACTACAACTAGGATGGTCAATTAGGGACGTGGCTAGACATTATGGACGCAGTAAAACCACGATTCAAAAACGATGGTAAGAAGATCAGACAATAGAGAGAAAACAAGAGACTGGTTTATTGAAAGTTTCAACTGATGAAAAAGATTATGATCTTAACGCTTTTATAGAAGAAAACCCTTTTGCATCTGTTGCCCAGGCAAAGAGATTAACCCAAGTTCCAGGATGTGTAAGAGTGGCACGAAATCGCGTAAGGAAAGGCTCTAATTTACGAATTAAAAAAAACAGGCCAGGTTACTTCTTGCCCTTAATTACTCTCTAAAGGAATCAGACTTTTGGCGAAAGGTAAAATTTTCCGATGAAAAAGTTTTCCAGTCCTGTAGTGACAGAAAACAAATTCGGGTGTATCGTCCACCAAGAACGCGCTATGAGATCGCGCTGGAAGTTTTTCGGTAAATATGTGGGGTTGGATTTCTGCTAGAGGTCATGGTGCTCTATTTCGAATCAATGGAAGGCTCACAGCACAGCTTTACGTGAACATTTTAGAGAACACCATGCTTTCAGCCGTCACAGAACTTTATCAAGACTAGTTTATTTTTCAACAAGACAACTGCCCTGCTCATACGGCCAGAATTTGACAAACCTGGTTTCGGGAGCAAAATATTGAAGTTCTTCCTTGGCCTGCGAATACCCCAGACGCCAATCCTATGGAAAATATCTAGTGTTTAATTTCTTAATATTGTGTCTAGTTAATAGTCAATGCTTATGAAGAAGTGATTGGTGAAAATGAAAAGCTTTTTGAAATTTTGGCTGATTCTCTACCAAGAAGGTTAAACGGTATAATGGAGGTGAATGGCGCAATGACTAGATATTAAAATTTATATACCTAATAATTTGTTTCTATTGTTTTATAATTTTCGTTACAGTTGTGTTTTTTTATTTTTGTTACAGTTGTTTTATGCGTTAGCGTATTATTGTAATATAAAAATTATTTTTAAAAGCAATCTTTGATGTCAATATTTTCACATTTTAGTACCAGTCTGTCACAAAATATAATCCGGTAGTTAACCATACAATTTAAAAAATACCTCTGTTTATCACGTACCACTTTTATGATGCCGATAGTGTACTACAGTAAAAGGCGAAGAAATGGGGTTAACACATTTTTGGTAATTTTTTTGGAAAACCTTTTGAAGAAATTTAAACGAAGTGAATCGTCATTTCAAACACTGACATAAGTGTGACACACCCTGTATATAAGAATTAACTTAATTTTATTTAAAAGAATAAGTTAATTTTTTAAAAATTATAATCTTATGTCAACCATTCCAATTAACAAATTCGCTTCCCTTGTTTGAGCTACAGCAGGACAGTTTTAGTCGAATAAAAACCAATGAAAATTAAAATGGGCCGAATTACCGAGCCATTAGTACCATCACCAATGGAGAACTGAAATCAAAAAAATTGGAAATCAGCGAGAAACTTTAACATTAAAACAATGAAGGTTAGTGTAGAAAACCGTTTATTTAAAAAACATATTAAATCTTCTATTTGGCTTTTGGCTATAGGTATGAATTAAAAAAAAAACAAGAAAAAACAAGCATGCATTTGTGTGTGTGTGTGTGTATATGTGTGTGCGCGCGTTTTTACGACATTTAGAATCAAGAGATAGTAGTTTGAGTTGTTTGGTTGAAGGTGGAGAGAATTATTTACAGGTCATTAAAATGCATATATCAAAATTATTATATTTCAAATATATGGTAGTGTCCTTTTTTATTTTTATTATATTTGATTATAATTGGCTTATAACATGTATATATTTAGAAAGAATCGTTTTATGCTGTGAACAATGCAGATTTAATTTAGACCAAAACATTTGCTGTCTTTTTGTGCTAAGACTTTAGTTTGTATGACGTATGACCAAAGATGTATGAAATAGATATATCATATATTTTTGGTATGACACAGGATGTAAGAAGGGCCTTGGTAAATCTACTAACATTTTCCTTCCCTGTTTGAGCGAATATACTAGCGAGTAAAAGTATAGTCTAGAAATATTAGCCCAAAATATCAACTATTAGCTGAATAGCCTCCCGTATGGGACCTCAATACCTTCTGGCGATGTCCAGCTAACTAACCACACCCTTCAGTTTTGAATGTATTTTTATAAATGTAGAACGACAGATTTTAGTACTGAGACAGTAATTTTAATTTTTTTAATAATTTAATTAGGTATTTGTAATTTAATTTCTGACACAACATGACTCGATTTTTGGAATTGAGATCGAGGATTTATCTGCCATGCTCTTTCCCCTCATGAATTTCAGGCTGATTTTCTTTGAATTAATAAATTAGGAGTATTTTTAAAATTTAGTGTTTATTTTACGTATCACACCTTACCTCAAGTCTCCCTAAATTTGTTATTGTCAAGCGCATTCTGGGCAAGTAAAATTATGTTGAGTGGGGTTAACAACGTAGGGCTTTTATTTATTTTGGTTGTTTTAGTTTAATTTTGTTAAACGAACCTGGGTAGGTATGTTATACTACATTAGATTTTAACATACTTACAGAAAAAGGATAGGGACCTTATAGTTGAAAAACAAAACAATATATCTAAAAAGCCACTTTTTTAAAAAAGCTAACCATATTAACGTGAGTCTTTTTTTTAATTTAAAAAACCAAAAATGATACATATAACACTTTAAATTTAAAAAAAAATCTGAAATGGTTATCTTTCGTAAAAAATTCTACAAGAAAGTGTGAAAATCAAATAAGTGGTAATTTTTTTGGGTGGTTCAAATTATGGATAATAAGAAAAGGAGGAGATATTTCACTGTTTCAATTAATTTTTTCCAATATGCTTGTAAATAACTGAAACATACTTATTTCACCAAAACCGTAATGCTACTAACTCAAACTGAGCACCCCTGATTATGGTAGTATAAATTACCGAAACATGTCGGGATTCTCGATAACAATAACCAATAAATTCATGTGAAAAAGATAATAATTTGTTTGATTTAAATTAAAAACATACGACAATCAGTCTACAAAAATATTACCTATTAAAATTCTTACTACTCTTATAGGGGTTTCCATTGGTAAAATTGGTACGCCACTCGTAATGCACTAACACTGCCTTGGTGCTGTCAAAAAATTGCGTCAGTGCAGGTTTAATTGAACATGAAAAACACTGCACCCAAACCAGAACACTCGTTTCACTCAAACACTTAACTCAATGTATATAAAAATAGCTTAGGACCATTCAAAAACTCTTTTTGAGGTTGATTAGTGGGTTTTGTGAAAATATAAAAGCGGAAAAAAGTTTTCTGTGCGCCCTGAGTCCTCAGAGCCGGTGCAGAAAAAGTTGCACTTAGTGCAAAACCAAAATTATCAGTTTGCCAATGGAACATGAAAACTGAAAAAGTGCACCACAATGTAACAGCAGCATCGACTCAGTTGTGCACTGGTGGCGCACCAGTTTTACCAATGGAAACGCTATTAGTGTAACCTGCGGCTCGATTCTGGGCGTAATAAAACGATCATACCCTGAGAAGTGATCAATCGCACAAAATTCATTCGAACGACGCACGGTTGTCGATTTTCTGGAAAACGCGGACATAAATGGAAAAATTAAAAAATCAATCTAAATTTGCCCCTATATGGTTGTTAAGATACTAGGCGATTAGTTGGCCAAATAATAAACTATGCTTTTTACGAGTTTGACATTACGTATCGGTATTCAACATCAAATTTCAAATAGAAGACTCAGAGTATGATAGTATTCAACTGTTAATATCTCGAAAACAGTTAAAGATCGACATAAGGTACGTTATATAAAAACGCTTAAAATTTAAAAACAGAATGCAAAAATGCAATAATATACTAGGTGTTTTATTTAAAAGTTGCGGTTGGCATTCTTTTTTAGATACCCTATATACATAAAAAATATTCTAGTATACTGTAACATTTATATATTGTGTCAATTACTTTAAAGTAAATTTGATTGTTCTAACCTAAGATTTTTAGTTTAATTTTGTGAACTGAGCTTAAAATTAAAATATCATGTGACTTTAACTGTAACCAAAATTATCACGTGACTGAACACTTTTAAATAGTCACGTGACCATCAGTGTTATATTCAAAATGTATTTGACATCCCAACATTTTTGGCTAAATAAAACCCATTCAAGCTCCAATCGTCTTTCAATCTACATGTCCTTCGTAGATCCCCCCTCAATGTGAAAATTCACACGATCATCCTGTGTATCAGCTAAATAAGAATAAATTTATCTTTTTGTTAAAACTTAATATTTTGTACGATTAAATTTCAATGTAGAAGTTTTTTTTAATATCCACGTTTTTAAAAAAATCGACCACTGTGCGAGTCCTACTCTAAAAGACGGTCAAGTTTGCTGTAGCATGCGCATTAGCGAGTTGGGTCACGTGATGGTTTCGTCCAACAGCGTGCTCTGAAATAATACGAGTGACGTTTTTCACACGAGCTTTCCTACAACTCCCAACTACTGGGTCTAGTCGAGAGAACGACTTCGCTCAAAAATTGTTGTTCGAGGCAGCTCTGCGCGTGCCAATAATAGTTTGGTGATTATTCGATCGTCTCGTCTCTCAGGCGAACGATCACTTCCTATGACTTCCAGAATCGGTACCCTATTGTATTTTTCTGTTTACACCATACTAAATAGTTACTCTGTGGCTAGAACTAAGTGTGCGTCGTACCTATACCAAACCCATCTTAAAAAATGATGTGCGGACAGGCATGTCTAACTCGAGCCACACGAACAAATTTGCCAAATTACAATCTGCTCGCATAGATCAAGTAAGCTGAATGCTGTTACTGCAAGATTAAGGTCGGTGAATATAAACGAAAAAAAAAACCTGAAAAAAAATCCTAGAAAAAAAAGCAGAAAAAAAAACACCGCCGTACGCAGGACGGGCACACTATTATAGGTACGACCCCCCTCCAGAGCCACGAAATATTAACTAAAAATCACGAATCAAATGCTGCGACCATGTTATTACTGTTACAGTTTTGGGATGCCGACATTTATCCCTATATCTCGAGGAACCAAATATCAAAAAAACCACGCACTAAATACATTGAAAACTGGTCATGGTCAAATTGCTTTATACTGTAGTATGTTGTAACCGTATGAATTCTCTTCAAATAAATGCAAAAAAAATGGGGGTCATTTGGGCCATTTGGAAACTACGGCCCTTGGAAGTCGCCACTGCAGGGCCCATTTAAAATTCACAGAAAGTCAATATGGGCGTATATAGGAATGTGATATATCAATTCACGAGTTTTTAGGGATGTCTAATGGAATAATGATATTTTCGTTTAAATATTTTGACGTTTAATTGACAGAGTCTAATATGGCACATGTAAATCTGGGGCCAGGACTGTAGAAACATGTTCCCATGTTGCTACTGTTGTTTGGTTGTTGGGGTACGCTAGACATCAAGACAATATTAGACACTTAAAGTAAATATTTCAACGCATCCATATCAGTATACGTAACGTGTTCGAAACAAAGTACTTAGATATAATACCTGGACACCGACTATAATTGCATGGATATGATTTTGTGATTCAAAATGCAATAGTCTCCCACTAAAGTGCAATTACCATAGAGAAATTAATAGCTACGCGAGAGTGACCGATACTGTGTTATACTTGGGGAATATTGTGTGACGGCGACACGAGCGCAGGCGGTGGCTACAAGAAGGAACTACTTGTACAGCCAGACGTATGATAAAATACATATATTCTTTTCGTTAATTTTTTACAGACAATTAAGATATGAAAAAAGTTAACAGGCGTCGTTTTTTCATACTTTTTAGTGTTAAAAAAGCAATGCATTCGCGAAAGGTTTTTTTACAAACCTTGACCAACTTTGTACTGTCCCATGCAGCTTGAAAACTATATTGAGGAATATTATCAAATATTAAAGGTAACAACATTTTATTATGTTATATTCTTTTATTCATTGTGGATAAAATCCCAGATCAATATCTCTTTTTTTGGCTGTATTTTAACATATTATCTTCTTGCTTAACTCTGTATAAATCATCACAATATTTTCTTCAGGGATTTGGTTAGCAAAAATCTGAACCCCAATTTTCGGCACTCTCCAAACACTCCCATGTTCTCTAGCTTTAATGGTAGTGATCCAGCCTGATATGAATAACATTTTAGACTTGTTAATCCACTATATCGCTAATCCCACAAAAACTCGCGCGATTTTCAACCAAAACTAATTAAAATAACTTTTAAAAATCTAAAAAAACCGCTTGTCAGGCTTGACAGACTTTGACAAGCGGTGGCAAAAACCGGCAGGTACAAAATTAAATTGTGTGAATATTTCGACATTGAAAAATGTTTTATTTTTCTTTTATGATCATATAAAAAGAGATCGACGGGGCAAGGTAGGTGTTTACTTAATACAAACATTACTTTCACTTTTTGCCGCAATGCGCTATGCGCTACAGGAACGTAGTTCCTGCGCGGTCCTATGTTTCTGTTAGTCTCTGTAAGTTCTTATGTTGTCTCTGACAATTACGGAGTAGCCTATGGATATAGGTATATCAACGTATCACCATTATGTTGATGTACTACTTGAGATAAGTTATCAAAAGATTACCTAAACAACTTTTTGCTGTCTTATATGTGTAATAATATTACCTGCTACATAGAGAACATATTGATTCCAGTGCCATCTACCTACAATAGATGACATTAAACTAAATTATGATTATAAATCATTTAAATCCCGTTCTTTTTACAAGATAGTAGTATTTTTAGCAAACATGCCAAAATCCTGACAGAAACATTATTTTTGGGAATATTCATAAAAATATCTTTATTATCAGGTTATCATGGGCATATTATTATCCTATTACCAAAGAAATATAACTAGCACAAACTGTTACAGAATATTCAACAAAAAATAGGTCTGCAACATTCCTGTGAAAATATTCAAAAAATCACTTTGAGGGAATATATTCCTATAACATGAATATTCCTCCAATATTATGTGGGACGGTATAGTTAAAAAAAGTATTTCTTAGTTTAGCTAATATTGCCAAACCATTAAGCTGATCCTTGGTACTAGTTGACCGTAAAAATGTTTTAATTAATTTTAATTTGGAGAAATTTCTTTCTCCACTTGCCACACCAAAAATTCATGACTCCCTTGAAAATGAGTTGGTATTATTATTTTTTTTATCAGTACCTTGTAAAAATTTTGTATGATCTTTTGTAAAATAGACAAAAAAAAGAAATATGCGGCTTGTTTGAACTCCGTTAGGTAAATAACTTAGGTACCTCCGAGTAAGTAAATTAATATTTTTATTTCAATCATACAAATTACATACAAAAAATTGCAATAAAATTTAAACTAAAGAAATCGAAAATTTTCTGAATACTGTGATCAGTATGGCCAAGACTCTAAGAAGAAAAAATAAACGTCAGACTGAAAGTTTTCGTTGACAGTTGACGTCAATTAATGTGCATAAATTTCGGGTAAAAAATACTGTACTCTCATTATGTTTTTTTTTAATGGATCGGTCTGAGAGAGATCGAGCATACCAGAAAATGCTTCTGCTGCACCTCTTCGCTCATGAACATGTAACTATCTCTTTAAAATATATCTGGGTCTATTTTACAAAAGAACGGACATTTTTTTACAATTTTACTGCAGACTCCATGGTTAAAAAAAGGGCACGAGACTGAGAGGCTCAGAACTGAAAAAATTTAAAGTTTTTTTTTTATTCCAGAGACATTCATAAAATTAATATATTAATGTTTATTTTAAGATAAAACCTACTGTTTCTTATTAGTTAAAAAATGTTGTGAGTGAACGCAAACATTTTTAATAGACGGTAAGAAATTAAGTACTACAATATTTTTAAATTTGTTAGAAACAACGAACAGTGACGTAGGCAAAAATTGTTCCTAGAGGGGAAAATTTAGTTAATATTTAGTAAATCTGAGGGAGGGAGCTTGAGCCTCCAATCTCCCCTGTACATATACGCTGGTGCAACAAATGTTACATTCAGTTTTTTGAAAAAACGACAGGTTAAGGAAATATAGGCAGCAAAGGTAAAAAAAACATTGTTTAAAATTTAATTTTGAGAAAAACTCTAATATTTAAAAAATATGATTATGTTTGTGTTATTATATCTGGGAACCTTCCTTAAATATCAGAAAATAAAAAAAACCCGAGATTTAACTTTAAATAATGTTTAATTTAAAAAAAAAACAAATTTTGTATCTTTAAAATTTCAATTTTAATTTTTTTCTTTGTGACTCTATGGGCGAGTTTGTAAATTCATCTATGATTCTTGGTGATATTCATCGGGTTCTTAAATTACCCGATTGGTTCCACCAATTCACCAATTGATGGCATCGATGCTCACCGACTCTGGGGGCCAGTGAGCCTTCCCGATGAATGTTTTTAATCAGCTGTTTTTTGTTGTTATTATTTTGTTTTCAAATATTTTGATGTTTTTTTAATTATCGACTTTAAAAGAACTCGCGTTAAAACTATTTGAAAGACAGTTTTCGAGGCCTAATGCTGGGTTTATACATTGAAATAAAATAAAATAATAATAAGAACACCCAATAAAGAACCACATAGACCAATCGCAGGGCTAATTCTTATTTCTTGTTTTATTTTATTCGCTGTATAAACCCAGCATAAGGAGACAAATAAATCTTCCATTTGGGCAGGTAAAAGAAGGAAATAAGTTTTATCCTCGCCATATCCTCCTGAAGCCCTACGAGGAATTTTCGTTCGTCTTTATGGTAATACATGGGATTTTTTCGAAAAAGCACAAATTTCTCAATTGGAAAAAAATCAAAACAAAATCTAGGCTATAGCTAAATTCTGACTGATTTTTATCGCGTTTTTTTTTATTTTCGATCGACATGAAATGTCAGATGAACGTCATATTTCATTTGTGAATTTACAAACTCGCCCTATCTATAAAAAGAGCAATTGACTTCCATGTTACACAACTTTTTTTTTCTTCTTTTGGCTTCCTCAATCACCCAATGTTGTGTAGTGCTCTAGACTATTTTACCAGCCCTCGCTAAAAGTCGGGCGCAAAACACGTACTCGACTGGTAAGTATTACTTGCCACCCTTGTAGTGCATATAACTATTATTAAAATGGTATGCTCGACTGGTAGAGTAAGGCAAAGGTAATTCCACTAGAGGTTCAAAATTAACAATAATTTGACGACTCCGCAGGAAGAGTAAAATTATAAAAAAAATAACACGTAAAAAATATAGGAGCGACGTAAAATGGGCGGACGGGATCACTTTGTTTCCTTGGAAAGAGGGGAAAACTTTAATTTGAGATGCCACCTGCAAGGACACTTTGCAGTTCTTGGCAAAACCTCAGAAATCGCAAGAGGCGGCTAAGATGGTAGAAACTCAAAAAAGGGCGAAATATAAAGAGTCAGTAGACAGAGGGATTTGTTTAACACTTTTGCAGCGGAGACGCTAGTCATGGGTTGAAAGCTAAAAAATTAGTGTCTGAAATAGCAAAAAAAAAATAAAACAAAAATTAGGGATCGGCGGATCAGTATCGCGATTAAGGTCGTATTTACAATCTGGGGAATTGTTTTTAGCAACACTATACGGGAAATCAATGTAACTATGTCGATCTGATTTTTTTGCAAAATTTTACGTCATTAAATTTGTTTTCCATGGCAACGCGGACACTTTATTTATGTTTATCCACAGTGAGACACCAGGGATTTCTTAGCACCGGGTAAAGGACCTTTTTTTTAGTACTCAAGTAGGTAATTATGCACTATATGGTTTTCTGCCATTTTTGATTTTTTTTGAAAAATTCTTTATGGGGGCACTTTCTAGGGTCCCTAGGACCCCAAATCCGTCTGCGCCGGTTGGTTTTTTTTATTTTTTTTTATTTTTTTTCACTAAAACAACCCAAACCAACACAGTCCAACCCAACCTAATCCAAACCAACCCAAAACAATAAAAAAAACACATTACAACCCCCCCTGTGCACCCTTTTTTCTCGTAAAAAAAAATCGGGCGCAGGCGGATTTGGGGTCCTAGGGACCCTAGAAGGTGCCCCCATAAAGAATTTTTCAAAAAGTATCCGTGTGTTTTTGAAACTCAGGTTCTAAAATCTATCCTTTGTACTCCAAGATTTCACTAGTACACTTGCACATAACTATGCCGCAATAATTTAAATTAAACAAAATAGTTGAATCAAAATAAAAACAAAATTATGTGGGGTTATGCCGAACGTTTCTATGCGAATTCCTAATAATCCCAGCGAGTTCTCTTGGTTCTTTGATAGACTCGGGGTAATGCCCGCGCAGCGATAGGCCTTTTTCAGCGACCGCACACGCGGAGTGGTTTCATATTTGTTTTAGAATAATGTTTTCGAAAACACATTTTTGAAAGATAAACATAACCACGAATGGTTTTCTGTGAGAACACTGCTGCCCGATTTAAAGTTTGTCGACAAAACACCTGCAGTTACCATGGAATCCTATAAATTCTGTGATCTATCGGCCAACACTTGAAATGCGTGTGTCTCCTAAATTCAATGAAGTGTGATTGATTGATCGGTTTTCTTTTTCGGAGTACACAGGATTTTATAAAAAAGAAAACTTAGTTTTTATTTTCGCTAAAGCAAGGAAATATAAAAAGGAAATATGTAATCCAGAAGAAATTGTGAGTATTTCTCTATTTTTTTGTAAATCGGGTTTGTTCTAAACCGCAATTATTTTGAGGATTTTGGGATAGATGACAGCACCAGAGCTTTTATTTTAAAGAAAAAATAACTGAGAATTTTGAAAAATCCTTCAAAATTTCAGCTAATTCTGATGTTTAGTTTTCCCTGTGCACTCTGGCAAAAGATTGAAAAATTAAAGAACAAGGCGTTGCCAGTTGTACTTTTTTTACTAAAATCTATTTTGGTTATACCTTTGTATTACTAACCGATTTACTTTTAATAACATTTCGTTTATTTTTTCTTCCGTAACCGCTCCAAACCGATTTAATTTACGAAATTTTAATAAAAATCAGAAACTGCCAGAATGTTGGCACAAATAATTCAATAAAACTCGGTTGCCATTGGCAACTCAACTTGTTACATTAAAGTACCACCTTTGACAAACGCAAACCATTTGTTTTTATTCAAAATTAGCATAGGAACCAAAGAAAAAAATAGGGAAATTTTGGAACGCTTAAGATTTTGACAACTTTGACAGCCGCTGTGTTATTGTTTAGCAACCACTACCACTCATCAATTTTACCAGAGTTTTTGAAACACATTAAAAACTTGTAAAAAAAATTAGAGATGAGAAAAAAATAAAAAATTTGGCTTAATTTTACAAAATAAGTGTTTTATATGTTGGAACCTGGTAATATTTTATTATTCTTAAAATTAACTGCGTTAAAATTCTCTAAAATTAAGCAGAAAAATAACCACAATCACAACGAAATGGATTCGTAGCTTACGGCAGTGGTAGTGGTGTTAATTACCACAAATGAATAACGTTTAGCTATTGCGCAGACGCAGTAGTTACCACCACCACTACGAAGTGTCAAATATAAGCGTTCCAAAATATCCCTAATAACAGTGTAATTCTTATTACTTGACTCAAGTTAAAAGAGTTATCTCTCTCACTTCTCCAAAATCACACTTACCTTATGAGACTTTTAACACATGAATGCGAAATAATCTGCGCAACTTTTAAATTTTTATTGAAAAAAAAATTGTTAGCAAAAATCCAATGTTCTCATTTGAAAACTAAATGCAACAGAGAGTAAAATTTTCCGCAAGTGTAAAAATCAAGCGACCAAAAAGCACATCATTTAAAGCTCTACAAACTAATTCGAGGTAAATTAGAAAAGCCTCTTCGTTCTAATCTAGTAAACTAGGCAAAAATATTGTGCCTAAGAAAAAGACCTCGCGTAAAAAATATTGATTTGGTACCTACTGAGATGAAATTTTGCCAAAATACTAACCAAAGAGTTCACATACTTACTTTATTTTTTCACAAAATCACAAGTTTGTAATCTAAAAAACTCATTTGTGGCTCACCATTACGCGCTTACTGACGTGGCAAAAATATACCTCGTCAACACCGAAAAAATTTCGTGTACAAATCAATAAGAAAAATTATAATATTGTAAAAAATTGTGGTACTATAATGTTGAATATTACCTATTGAAATAACTGGAGTAAAACTTGAAGTGCCTATTGTTTAAGAAACTATAGAATGATAATAAAAATTTTAATATAAGCTGCTTTACAAAATCTTGTACAGTTGGAGGCGCTGTAGATTTAAAAAAAAACATATGCAATCCCTTGGCAGGCCCTAGACCTAGTACCTCATTTTGAACCCAAAAAATGTCAATACTAATCGTAAATAGACAAAAGACTTGTGCAATATGATATTAATCGTATAGGTATCTAAAATCCAAATTTCTGCCGTAAATAAGGTGCATTCTTTCAATTCATTTGTTTTGTTTTCGGATAAAAGGGGCCCGATAATTTTGATGGGCAGTGTACTTTTCAATCAGTCATTTTTTATCGCTCTGTTTAAAAAATTTAAAAATAATAAAAGTTTATTCTTATTATGTGTAAGTATACCTAGTTCTCTTGATAAAAGAACAATTTTGTGGCACCAATGTTGATATTTTATCAGTCGCATTTTATTTGTTCAATTTTATTACGAAAAAGCCGTAAAAATGCTTTACAAAAGTCTATTCTCATTCTCTTCTTTCTTTTAAGAAATTCTTTAATGAATAAAAATTGCTTACCCAATTAGAATTCAAACATTTTGCCACATAGTAATAATACATTGTTTTAAACCACATACAAACTTTCTGATGGATATTGATACTAAACTATATGGAACGAAAGGCAAAAACAATTTAAAATTATAATAATAATGGGAACCTTGCAGTTAATTTTCTTTTTTACCATTTCTCCCTCCTACTTTTGATAAGGAAAATATGAAACAGAAATTATGGAGGTACAGTTATAGAAAAAAAACTTGGCGCTGGGGAATTTAAAACAAAAACCAAATCTCATTCAAGACTCATGTAATATCGGTGGTAATTAGGCATATAATTACTTTAGCAAAGTTACGTTAGATATAACGTTAAATACACCTTATTATAACTTCGCAGAACATTGCAAGTATTGCCCCAACAATGCTACTAGCGAGTTAGACCAAAAATTCGAATATTATTCTGTAAAGAGTTTAATTATAGTCTAAAGGAAGATACTTATTGGCGGGACTTAGTACATTAGCTGAAACAAAATCCCTTCATTATGAGGTGCTTTTTGAAAAAAACGTATATATTTCACAGTGGCGTAGTCAGAAGTCGGCCCATTTAGTAAAAAGCAACTACAACTATTACAAATTAAGAAAGCACCTATTGATTTTTACTGATGGCAAATTCACGTGAGCCCTAATAGTGAGGAGGACGCTGAGCTCTTAAACCAGAGAGAGAGAGAGGGGGGCGGTTTAATAGATGTTGAGTTGGGGTGTGTACGAAACATAAATACTTACCTGTGTAGTGTATTAAAGCTCTGCTTCTTGCGATCACTGCTTTCATATTGTATGCACTTTAGGGATTAAATAGGTACATTTAATCCCTCTTTTTAGGGACTAAAGTGGGACTTTTAATCACTAAGGGATTTAAAAAATAATAACCCCTGAGGGATTAAAAGTAAATTTCATCCCTCAGCCTAGGAATTAGAAGTAAATCTAATCCTTCAAGGATTAAAAAAATTATAATTAAATCTATCGCAAGTCAAGCCAAACAGCACTTGCTCTTGGCCAAGTTTTCGTTCTTACCACCCTTTATTGTGGTCGACGAACCATTTGACGTAGAAATAACGTGATTTTAACAATAACCCACAAAACACTGGAGAAATATTCATGTTGTAGGAATATTCCCGCAAAGTGATTTTTGGAATATTCTATTTTTGTTGAAGATTCTTTAAGAGTTTGTGATAGTTATATTTGTTTGGTAATAAGATAATAATTTTCCCATGATAACGTGATAATCAAGTTATTTTTATGAATATTCCCAAAAATAATATTTTTGTCAGGATTTTGGCATGTTTGCTTAGAATATTTATTATCTTGTGAAAAGAAGGCGATTTACATGATTTATAATTATAATTTAGTTTAATGTCATCTATTGTAGGTAGATGGCACTGGAATCAATATATTCTCTATGTAGCAGGTAATATTATTATACACATAAGAAAGCAAAAAGTTATTTAGGTAATCTTTTAATAACTAATAGAGACTTATCGTTACATACACTATTTTTGACAATTCCGCACAATTATGACATTGTTGTTGTCTTCAACCTTCGTGCGGGACTGTCAGAAATAGTGCCGAGTCAGGCTATGCCGACTTTATGTACCGATAAGTCCTTAATCTCAAATAGTACATCAAAATATAATAGTGATACATTGATATTATCCATAGGCTTCACTCTAGTGGAGACTAATGCAAATTTAGTGGATATTAATGTGGATATATATCCACTGCATATCCATGCCACATCCACAAAATCATATCCATGCAATATTCAATAGGGATATATATTTGCTATGTAGGATATTATAGTCTGTGTCATTCTTTTAAAAAAACGTTCTGGTCGTATTATAGTCATGTTTCACGTCACGTTTCTATCACATTTATATCACCTCTATAACCTAGAATGTGACTTATTGCCGTCATGTGTTTCAATGGTACACTGAACCAAAAAAGGCACCGTTTCGTAAAACAAAATACATTGAGCCAATGTCATATCAAGTTTACATAAATTTTATAGTCAAAATGAGTTATTGATTTTACTGTTGCAAGACACAGTTTCAAAAAAAAGTTATTGCAATATAAAGAGTCTTTAAGAATGATTTTTGTGAAGGGCGTTATGAAATCAAGGATTAAGAGACATGTTTTCATAGCTTTTAGTTACAACTAAGAAAGAATTTAGTAAAAGACTGTTACGTACATACATTTCCTAACCATGTTTATGTATTTTGTATCCCCGGTTCATAATTTTCATAAACTTCTACATACATTCCATAAAAACTTTTAAACGGCAGTCAATGATCGCCATTTATTAAATTTATTTAAGGCATTGATTAAAATCGTCAACATTGTTTATTTATTTCATAAGCTCTTTTATTATCTCCGTACATACTATTAATAACAACTCTCTATAAAATGTCAAGAAACATTTTTCATTGATTTCGTAACTTCCGTTTATTAATTTCATGACTTTATATGACAATTTTTATAACTTTTCTCCGATTTTTGTAACAGTTACGTGTTATTGATGTACAATTATCTATAAAAAAAATTAATAAACGCCTGTTATTAATACTATACTACGATATTTTTTTCAGTGTAAAATGTAACATTTCCATCACATTTTTTGTTCTGTAGGTATATGACTATTACATTACAAGAATGTTTAATTATTATGTGGGAATCTTTTCCTAAAGTACATAAAATAGTATAGAAACCTCGGGACTAAAGCATCGTTTAATCCTTTAGCGAATTGTAGCCCTCTCTACTGTCGGGCTACAAACCTTTCCCCGCGGAATTAAAAGTAGCACTTTAGTCCTAGGGATGTACTATTAATTCCAACTTACCTCCTTCTATCTTTTTTTCTTGTCTAACATACACCTCGAAACCCACGCAACGTAGCGAGTAGCAAAGTTTGTCAGAGGGTTTTGTGATAAAGTAATTACTAAATACTTACAAAGAGGTAAAAAAAATAAACGCGACAATTTGCGTACAAAGCGGAATCGAAACAAAGTGAGACAGATATACAAAAAACGCGCCGCCGCCGTAGGCTGGACGTCTCCAAATTAATATTTATAGTAAAAAGTAAAAATTAGCAGCTGTCATCGCAACTGTAAAATCTTGGCATTAACTTCTTTACTTTTAATAGAACAGCGTGTATATTTTTTTACCATAGAAAGGCTTTTTTTCTTGAACGGTTGCCGGATAAAAAGAAAAATACTTTTCCATAAGTACACTTGATTTCAAAAAAACCTCATACATGCATTTTTTCCTATGCCACAAAATTTAGCTTTCCATTAGTGTATAGTATTATAAGGCACCACCAGCTTAGTATGCCTGACAGCTTAAAATACAGTGTGACATCCTTAAAAATGTCACAGATATCAAAATTTACAAAAGTTCAAATTATCACTCGAGTTATAGAAGACGGCTGGTCTATAAGAAGAGCGGCCACCCATTTTGGAGTTGACAAAATGACGATAATGCGATGGAAAAAGCGCTGGATTGAAAATAATTCTACAGATAGGAAAGATGGATCAGGACGACCAAAAGTAAGTTCTGAAGTGCAAGATAGGAGACTTATTGACCATCTCAGACAAAATCCTTTTTCAAAGTCGGTTGAAGCAGCTAATATTTCCGGGTTCTTTAGCAACAGTAAATAGAAGAGTAACGAAATCAGAAGTCTCTTGTCGAGTTGCTGCAAAGAAGCCTTTTCTAACAGAAGAACAAAAACAGGCCAGAGTGATTTTTGCACTGAACAAAGTTCTTCGTATAAAAATAAAAGATCAACAGATCTTGGGTGGAAATAACGAAAATTCAAACTTGGATGAGCATCCCGCAAGGAACACACAAAAGATCAAAGCGAAAAGAGAAATGATAAAACGATGTTTCGCCCTGGGTAACCAGCGTGGGCTCATCAGTAGTTTCACTGGTCACCCTTCACTATACATCATTAAAAACCATCATACACTTTGATTTCCAACCTTGACCCACTCACAAATAGGCATCGTTCCGCACTGGTAATGTGAACAACGGACCTTAAGGGTTATTTCTAAAGTTCGAGCGGAAAACTTTTAACTCCTTAAGAGACGCCACATATTTTTCTTACACTGTTTTGGACATGAGCATTTTAGTGTGCATAGTAATATTTAATTTTTGGGGATGTATGTACAAACAGACAATTCGATTTTTCAGAAATATAATAGGTATTTTATTGCCATTGCTAAAGTTCAAATCCATTGTGATATAATATTCGGTTAAACAAAGAGTCCTACACTAATACAAGTATTTTGCATGAAAATTTACCATTACACAAAGTCTGACCGATACAGTAGTCCAGGAAATCTCCGACTTACATCTTGCATCCTGCCTAATCACTATACTATACTTTTTAACATTTTTACATTATTTGTTTGATTCTTAACTTCCACACGACAGTTCTTATACCGGGCTTCCAAAATTTTAACATTTTAAAATACTTTCACAAACCAAACTTCACTTTTTACATTCTAACTATTTTCTTTTGAAGAAAAGAACGAGTTAAGATGCGATTTTAATGTTGACTTCGTTATACCCAAATCTCGGCTTTTATATCAAAATGTGACCCGATTTTTTGGGTGGAATGTTCGAAGTAAGCACCGAATTTCCAGGAAAAAAAAAACGTGCTTTCGTGTTTAAGTGTATTCTTGAACAGATAACGGCGTAAACCGCTATAGCGAATGACCACATATCGTATGACTTTCAAAAATACACGTCCTATCGACACGGTTCTAGAATGATCTCGCGGGCATGTGATGCAAAATTCTAGTTAACTGACCAAATAAGGTGAAGCGCAGGTATGATCTTTCAGAGCGCTGCAAATTGAATTTAGTTTTTAACAATTTGTTGCCGGAGCAACAACTCGGTAGTGCGCGCTATGCCTATAGACATAGAACACAGTGGGTGTTTTAATTTTTTTCTTTTTTGTGATTGTTGGTTTTTTCAATTTAAATATTGTTTTTTATTTTGGGTAAGAAATATTTCTTTAGAATAAATTTCCCGTTTTTACAAAAGAAAATGTTGAAGAAAAAATTTATTAAAATTTTTTTTTGATGAAAATTATTTTGGAAAACTTATGAAACAAAGAAAAAAATATTTTGAATATTTAAATTTTCAAAATCATTAACTAAAATTTTTATAACAATCGTTGAGGTTGGCTGCTAAAAAGAAAATATTTTTCAAAAAAAAATCGAAAGAAAACAAAAATATTTTCAAATTTATCATACCTAGTTTTTTTTTTCAACTTATTTTTTATTTATTTTACTACTTCTGAAACAAAAAACATTTAATATATAAATGTATAATCACTTTTGTGGAAAGAAAATATTTTGGCAGTTATTAAAACAAAATAATTTTTAAATTTGTTTATAACTTTACGATTTTAAGAAAAATTCTGTTTTAAGTTTTGTTTTTTTTTTAACGACTTTTTTTTTAAAAAAAATAAAAAATAACTATTTTTTTTAAATTAAGTAATTTGACTTGAAATTTTCGACCTTTCACATTCCTCCCCTCTTTCTAAAACAAGTGATTGATTAAATATCTTTCACTTGGCCTTAAACTTGAAATATGATATTTAGGCACGCGCCGCGCTCGCGAGTAAAACTGATTTTATGACTTTCTTTAAAACCCCTAACCTACCGTAACTAATTTAGGTGGGCCTATTGATCTATATTTTCATTTTAATTTATGACTTGTTATATGAGCCAGTTATATTTCCTGTTGGAGCCTTTTATTTTTCAAACAAAATACTGATACGCTGGTTTCTTTTTATGACTCGTCGGAAGTTAAGATCCCAAAAATGTTTCAATAATCTAAAACTTAAATACGAAAATATCTAAAATACTTAATCGAGAATACCTACAAGGTACCTATAAAATATTTAACGCTAATCAGAATAATCATTTTTAAAAAAAAAATCAAGAAAAACAATGAATAAAAAAAAATAAATAGAGTAACAACCTTTTAGTGCTTTCTAACTTTCACCTCACTACCATGCTATGGTTCTTCAACTTGTTTTGGCTGTTATTCCTCGAAGTCTGATTATCTTCTTTTGGGTAGCAGGCCTAAGGGTTGGTGGAACTTCCATAAGTATTTAATTACTGGTTTAATCTGGATAGTTTCTTCTTACAACATCGCCAAACCATAACCTTTTTATTTCGCGTTATTTTTAATTTATAACATTACGATTAATATTTGCATTTTTTTTTACTTTACTTTAAAATTTTCACTTTACTTTGAAAGTTTTCACTTTACTTTAGAATTTTTCACTTTATACTCTGATCTATTTTTTTCTTTATACCTAACACTTATCCATAACTTCAAATTTCACGACAATATCATACTCGTATCTTATTCTAACCATTTCCATAGATTTTTTTCTAAGATTTCTTACTATACTTTTAAATCTCGACGAAAAATGATTTCTTCAAATATATATAGTCACCAATATTAACTTTAGTTGAATACTTTTCTTGTTTAGTATCAATATCTTGCTGCGCTGCTAAAAATATAATTTATTAAATTTTTGCATTCGTTTTCTTCTGCTGTTGGATGGAGCTTTTTGTTAATTCCGCATCTTTGTCCTGTTCGTCAAAATCAATCTGTTTTGAGTATTTCTTCCGAAATATTTTTCAAAACTTTGATCAGTCCTAATGCTATATAGAAGTAAGTTGCTGTCTCCGAAGAGCATCACCATAAGGTTCTAAAACCACTGAACTCCTAAATTCTTTGCTGAAATTACTCATAGGACACATATCGTTAAGAAGGTACAACTACATCTCATCTAAATCTTAAAGTTTATTGTTGATCAACTACTCTCAAACAAACTTTTTATTTAATTTCGGAAGTTGTAGAACCTACCCTTCCGAATCATTCATCCACGTCCTGCAACGGATTTCTTCTATCTCACTTCTCTGACGTATAATTTTTATGCAGTTTCCTTCAAAACATACTTAACTTTTCTTTTAGCACCAGCGAAATTTCTTTGTCACGCAAAATTTAACAATCCGGGCTAATATAGAGTATAACTGAATGGCAACTTATATCGATTTTTCTCTCATGTAAATTCATACGTTCCACTTCCTTCTCATCTTTCTTCTTTTCAGTGTAGATTCTAAACATCCTGTAGTATTGTACATTTTTAACATTCTTCTACAGTTTTAGAGTTCTTATTTCTGAACACTGCTGGAGTATTCCATATTTCCAGTGTTATGGTAGTAGAGCAATCAATCATACTCAAGGTTGAGTAAGTGCTTAAGACAGACGCCAACTGTCCCAACACTAGAGTCCTCAGTTATTGGCGGGTAACCAAGAACTCGGATTGTTTACATCCTCCAATAAAAAACTTCTTCAACTACTTTTCTAAAACTGTACTAAACTAATACAAAGTGGAACAAAAACAATTTTTATTTCCTGTTTCATCAACATCAACATCAACTCTCTTCCTAAAGGCGTACACAATGCCAATTTTTTTCTTGTAAAGGGCGACCACAACGCCTTCTCAATCAATAAGTCACGGCTAGTTTTGTCAAACAAAACCAAACTTCACTTTTTACATTCTAACTATTTTCTTTTGAAGAAAAGAACGAGTTAAGATGCGATTTTAATACTGACTTCGTTATACCCAAATCTCGGCTTTTATATCAAAATGTGACCCGTTTTTTTTTGGGTGGAATGTTCGACGTAAGCACCGAATTTCCAGGAAAAAAAAAACGTGCTTTCGTGTTTAAGTGTATTCTTGAACAGATAACGGCGTAAACCGCTATAGCGAATGACCACATATCGTATGACTTTCAAGAATACACGTCCTATCGACACGGTTCTAGAATGATCTCGCGGGCATGTGATGCAAAATTCTAGTTAACTGACCAAATAAGGTGAAGCGCAGGTATGATCTTTCGGAGCGCTGCAAATTGAATTTAGTTTTTAACAATTTGTTGCCGGAGCAACAACTCGGTAATGCGCGCTATACCTATAGACATAGAACACAGTGGGTGTTTAGACTTAGATACTTTTTTGTGATTGTTGGTTTTTTCAATTTAAATATTGTTTTTTATTTTGGGTAAGAAATATTTCTTTAGAATAAATTTCCCGTTTTTACAAAAGAAAATGTTGAAGAAAAAATTTATGAAATTTTTTTTTTGATGAAAATTATTTTGGAAAACTTATGAAACAAAAAAAAATATTTTGAATATTTAAATTTTCAAAATCATTAACTAAAATTTTTATAACAATCGTTGAGGTTGGCTGCTAAAAAGAAAATATTTTACAAAAAAATATCGAAAGAAAACAAAAATATTTTCAAATTTATCATACCTAGTTTTTTTTTTCAACTTATTTTTTATTTATTTTACTACTTCTGAAACAAAAAACATTTAATATATAAATTTATAATCACTTTTGTGGAAAGAAAATATTTTGGCAGTTATTAAAACAAAATAATTTTTAAATTTGTTTATAACTTTACGAATTTAAGAAAAATTCTGTTTTAAGTTTTGGTTTTTTTAACGCCTTTTAAAAAAAAAAAGTACTAACTTTTTTTTTAAAATTAAATAATTTGACTTGAAATTTTCGACCTTTCACAGTACTTACTTATCCAAGTTACTTGATACGAATTCGTCCTGGCGTGTTAATATTTACAGTAGGATTATGCTATGAATTCGTATCAGGTAACTTGGATAAGTAAGTACCAGTGCGGAACGATGCCTATTTGTGAGTGGTTCAAGGTTGGAAATCAAAGTGTATGATGGTGTTTAATGATGTATAGTGGAGGGTAACCAGTGAAACTACTGATGAGCCCACGCTGGTTACCCAGGGCGAAACATTGTTTAATCATTTCTCTTTTCGCTTTGATCTTTTGTGTGTTCCTTGTGGGATGCTCATCCAAGTTTGAATTTTCGTTATTTCCACCCAAGATCTTTTGATCTTTTGTTTTTTAGTTTCTTTTCGGTTGAAGTAACTGATTTTGAGGTTTTTTAACTTCTTCAACGTTCTTCGTGATAATCACTGCATAATTGCAGGTAAATGATAAAAAAGTAATAAAAATAATGTGTTTGTAAAAACATTACGTGCGTAGATACAACTTTCAGCGAAATCTGGCATCGTCGTCAAATTGTTTACCTTATGTCTGATCGCAACTGTGGTAAACATAATGTCTCTATTTAAGTTATACCCTTATGAAAAAAAAGTCACGTTTGAAGTAGGGTTAGCCACTTGTTGTGAGAAAAGACACCATAGTTTGTTTGGACAAAAGACACATTCGAGGTTTAATTACACAATTCGGGTTGTAAGACACATTCGGGTTTTATAGCGACACTTTTAGGTTTTCAGAGACACTTACTGGGTAATATTTTTTCTATTTACTAACTACTAACTACTCAAAAACATTATATCAATCTCAGTACCTGATTTTAAAATACATATTTTTTTTTGTTTTAAATGTGGAAAGTTTTTTTCCCTGCCTTATTTCTACAGGAATCATATTAAATACCTTAGGAGCTAAAGAAGTCATACATTTTGTTCCTATAACTTTATTTGATCTCTTTATTCTTGAGGTTCGTCTGGTGACATTTCTTGTTCCGTGTGGGTGATTACAAAGCTCAAAACTTTCTTTTCCATGAAAAATTCTCAAAGCAATTTCTGACAGAATAACTGTCTTATATTCAAGAACCCACTTTCTTCAAAAACTTTGTCAGATGAATATGTTTTGTTTTTATTATAAATTACCTTCATGATCCATTTTTGAGCTGTTTTTAGTTTTGAAATATTGTAGTCGTTAATACCACCCCACCCACACAGACCATGTTAAATGAGACTGGACTAATGCAATAATTTTTTTTAACTCTGGTAGTCTGAGATATTTTCTGAGGCACTTGAATATTGATATAATGTATCTTAACTTATTAATTAGATACTTAATTTGCAAATTCCATCTGAGATGTTGATCTCCAAATATTTGACCGATTCAGCTGCTTTTATGATCTTGGAATTTGAGATACGTAATCCACTGATTTTTGGAATTTGAGAATTGGAAGAGGAAAATGGCAATAAGTGAGTTTTTTCTATATTGAGAGTCAGTTTATTAAAATTGAACCAGTGAACTTTTTCTAAAATTTTCTAAATCCTGTTCTACAGTCGAAACAGCGTCTTTCCAGGATTTAGCTCTGATAACTATCACGGTATCGTCAATAAAACTTGATATTATGCCTTTGCCGTGTAGTTGAAAAATGTCGTACATGTAAAATAATGAACAGCAGAGGACCAAGGACCGTGCCTTATGGAACACCGTAACGAATCTCCTAACCGGAACTGATCGTATCTCCGATTTTTACAGTTTGTTCTCTTTCAGTTAAGTTCGAGGCACACGCCCCCAATCCCATGCCATTCAAGCTTTTCCAGTAATTTTGTGTGACAGACTGTATCGAAAGCTTTTGCCAGATCAACGAAGATACACAAGGAAGCCTCATAGATTTGTTTAGTCAAATGCACTATGGCATCCTCCGTTGATCTAGCATATCTATAGCTAAACTGATTTAGAGAAAGTCTCTTATATTTTTCCAAAAACAAGTTCGATCCTGTTTTCCAATATAGTTTCAAAAATCTTAGCCAAAGTAAGTAATGTATGTAGTAATTGATTGATGATTACATTACTAAGTAAGTAAGTAATGTAATCATCAATCAATGTGATAGTACCAATCTTTAGAATTTTCGGAAAGTAACCTGCCTCAATACATTTGTTAAGAAGATAACTGATATGGAACTGATGTATGGAATTATAATATCGCCTTTCTTTCAGAATTTACGTTGGAGAAATCGTTCCTTCACAGATCGGATCGAATTTTTTATTTTTTTTTATTTAAAGCTTCTTCTGTATTGCAGATGTAGGTGGCTTCTTACTTCCAGGAAAATGATAGATATTTTCGACAGGAAGATGATCCACCCATGGAATCTCCACTTTCTCCGGTAGTGACCAACATCTTTATGGAATCCTTTGATGAAGGAGATGTACGTACATCATAGCAGAGACCCAAACTACGACGACATGTTCATCATCTGAAAAAAGGACAACAACGTACTAAAACAATTCTTCAATTATGTCAACAGCATAATAAACTGCGTCAAATCCTCTTTAGAAAAAAAAGAAAGTTCTCAGCTCCCTTTTCCCGATGTTCTACTCACCAAAAATAATTCAACCATAATCACTTCCGTATATCGCAAATCAACTCATACAGGACAATACCTAAACTTCAGATCAAACCACTCCACATCAACCAAACGGGGAATTGCAAAATCTCTCATATATCGACCCATCTATATCTTCAATACAGAAAAGTCAAAAATTCAATCCGATCTGGGAAGGAACAGTTTCTTCAACTACAGCATCAATAAAACTCTTTAAACCACAGCAGCACAAAGGACGACAAACGTAAATACTGAAAGAAAGGCGACACTTACAATTCCATACATCAAAGGAATCTCAGAAAAGATAAGAATAGGCAGCCAATGCCATCTTCGGATTGTGTTCAAAACGACCATACCAATTAACAAAAATTAAACCACAACTCCACGACACCAATAACTGCATCTATCAGGTACTACGCGAGTGTGGAAAGAGACAAAGATCATCGCCAAGGAGGAAAATCTATTCAAGCAGAAGTTCAAAGAAACAGTATTCATACAGACCAGAATGTATTTTCTCAACAAAGCGTCACCATCAGGGATATTTGGAAACCCATGAGGTAACAGATTTCAACTTCGAAACAGCGGAACCAACCAAGTGTAGACTCCATGGTTCACTGAACACATGCTGGTATACAGGGTGTCCCAGCGAAAACTTACATTGGCCAATATCTTGAAAACAAAAAAAGATAAAAAAAATGAAAAACCCGTTTCGAGGGTTTAAAGAGGGAACTATATTAAGGTACTTTTTCACCTGCCCCGATTTACCCCTGCAGCGGTAGCCACCCCCACTTCAAAATCTTAAAAGGAAATATAGGTCATGTGATACCTCATTCGAAAGGTCTTTTGATTCTCTAAACGGCGCCGTAATTAATTTTTGTCAAATTTAAATCGTATTTCCGAAATTGAAGAAAAGACGTTTTTTTAATAAAATGGTATTTAGTTCATGATACCTCATTTGAAAGGTATTCAATACGTTTTAGCAATTTGTGATTTGCATTTCTAAAATTTGAGAAAAATAAGCTTTAAAAGGAAGGCTTACGAAGATTGCATATAAAAATGTAAAATTCCCGTCGTACTTTCTCTAATGTTTCTGGTGTAATATTCCGACATGCCTCAAAAATTGTCCTTCGAAGATCTGCCAATGATTCTGGTGGAGTCTGGTAAACAACAGATTTTCCGGAGATCTAGGTGACCATTCCAATGGCCCTCTCCGACCGATCCATTTCCCAGGATATCGGTGATCCAGAAACGCCCTAACATTTTTAGCATAATTAGGGGGTGCGCCATCCTGTTGAAAGTGGATATTATCTTCGTTCAGCATCAGATTTCCATCAAGATCTCTCTGATTTTTCGATCTCTTCAGAAAGAGAAGATTGAGGTACACATCACCATTGAGATTTCCTTCTATAAAAAGAGGTCCAATAATCTTATTACCTAAAATACCGGCCCAGACATTTATTTTTTGTGGTACCTGAATATTGTGTTCTCCAAATTAGAAAGAAATTTTGTTTGTTCACATTTCCGTTTAAGTAAAAAGTGCTTTCATCGCTGAAACAAATATTTTTTAAAAGCGTATATCTTGATCAATTCTGTTTTCTTCGCAAAGTTCAATTCTTCGGTCGGGATCGTCGTCACCCAACTTCTGTAGTATTTTTAGTTTATACGGATGAAATTTATGATGCTTTAACACTCTCCAAACAGAACTTTTAGATATACCAGTTACTCTGGCTGCTTGTCTCAATGAGAGTAAGGGAGATATTGCAAATTGACCCAAAACCTGATTTTTTTTTTAAAGTTGAGAGCTTTAGTTGAATTTCGTAAAAAAAACGTAATCATGCAAGCACATTACCTCTATTTGGGCATCCTCTTCAAGCAGTCGAGGTTCTCTTTTCTTGTTGTTGTGATTATGTGACAAATGTTTGTCCGGATGTCTTTCTCGAAATGTATCGGCGGTTCTTTGAGCATTTTGATTTTGCGCACCATAAATTAAAATTATTTCTACCCTTTCTTCCAAAGTGAACACCATTTTCACCCAAATTTGTACGGACAAATTATACTAGTGTAGGGTAAATCATTTAATTAAATAATATTAAGGAATATTTTAAAGCATAAATCACAAAAAAAAAATATTTTAGTTTCATTCTAAAGATAAGTTCTTTTTACTTTTTTTTCTTCTTTGATAAAAACCTCGAAAAACCTAGGTATAAAAAATATTTGCAGGCTTAATTCAAAAAGAAACAAACAATTGGATCCTACTAGTAAGTCTTCCTATTAAAAGTTTAAAATATTTTTTTTATTAAAGTACCTACCTTTCGAACGAGGTATTACAAGGTCCATGTTTCCATTTACGATTTTTCAGTGGGGGTTGCTACCGTTGCAGGAGTAAATCGGGTGGGTGGAAAAGTTTCTTATTATGGTCCCCCCTTAAAACAGATTTTTCAATTTTTTTTTATCTTTTTTTGTTTCCACGACATGAATTAATAAATGCATTATGGATGATTACCGCTAGAAGAGGGGGGGGGGGCGGATTTGTAAAGACCTAGATAGGACCTTTCTAGAAGAACTTTAAACCTGAGTTTGTTCTCCTTATTACTTTTTATAACGAAGATAGTTTTATTTTATTAAAAAACAAAATTACGAAAACTAAATTTATATTTGACAAAAACAAATGACGCCAGCGTTTAGAGAATCAAAACGAATGAGGTATCACATGACCTAGTTTCCATTTAAGATTTTGGGGTGGGGGTGGCTACCGCTCTAGGGGTTAATTGGGCTAGGTGGAAAAGTACCTTAATATGGTTCCCGTTTTAAACCCTCAAAAAGGGTTTTTCATTTTTTCTCTATCTTTTTTGGTTTTCAAGATATCGGTCAATGTAAGTTTTTGCTGGGACACCCTGTATAAGATAGGTAGTGTTAGTTTTTGTTAGTATTCACCTGATGAAGATTGCAGATATATAAGCATTCGTTGTGAAAAAGTAAAAAATAAAGACAATGGAAGTTCGAAACCGTAATTTACTTTCAATTATACATAGTTTAGGTGGTTCTTCGTTCAACACCTCTTATGAGATGGTATTTTTTTCTTTACTAGAGAACGATCCAAGGTAAATACAACATATTACATATTTTTGGAATCAGGAAAAAAAGTCCGTCCTAAATTTAAAAAACATACAGGGCTACGTTCAGAAAGCCCACACCATGGTGTGAGTGCTCGCACTCGGTGTGTCCGTAAGAGTACACACAACCTATAATCTGTCATTCTTGTCTAATGTCAGCTAATTTACAAAAAAAAAACAAGGGTATGTTGGGATAAATGATAAAATAGGCTTTTTGTTTCCTCTGGGTTGGTTTCTGGGGTTGCTTTTCTTATGTGACATGATCTATATTTTTTTTGCGCTACAAGTGGGTAGAAAAATGTAAAAATAGGCTTTTTGTCCTCTACTATTTTCGAATGATGGATTATCCAATGACCCAAGAAAGGCATTTGTTTAGGCTACAAGTGAGCAGAAAAATGTTGGATAGTTTTTAAAACCGTCCCCGCCACTTTTTTATTTCTTAACGGATCATTTAAATATGAGGTCATTGAAAAGCTACATAAAAATATTCCAAAATTTTAAAAATGATCAAGTAATATCAGCAAGAACTTTTTGAGACCTCCTATAAATAAAGTTTACCTATATACTAGACTAAGACATCACATTAGAAAGTAAAATAAAAAAAGTCACGTTTTTTTTTACTTCCTATACTTGTTAGATGTATTGGCTTAAAAACGACTCTGGAAAAAAATCATGAAAAAAACATATATTATACAGAGTTAGTTAAAAAAAAATTGAATAAAATTAAATTTTTAAACAGTCTTCCCAAGCAGCAATTTAACGGCGTAGCGACGTTGTTAAATGCGACCCGACGTTATGATGCGACGTCGGATTTTTTGAGTCCTTACGTCGTTATGCAGTGACTGTGACACTAGCGCCCTCTGTGTTATTGATTTTTTGGTGGTGTTTCACTACCCAAAATGTTGCCCATCTCAAACTTTGGAATTTTCGGTTACTAAAATGAACTTATTTTTATACACTTTAGAAAATGGCAAACAAAAAATTATAATTTGATAATTACCGTTTATTAAATACCCAAGTAGCAATTTAACGTTTCGGCGACGTAGTCCTAGAAGTTACGCAACTATCCCTAGTTGCGGCGCTGACTCATGCTACAACGTTTAAACGACTCGATTCTGCACCGATTTCGTCAATCATTTTAGGGTTTTTACAACGTTATGCTTTTAACTATGGGTTCTAGCGGGACGTTCTTTTAACGTTGCCAGTTTAACTCAAGGGCAACTAGAGGGCGCTATTTGGAAATTATCTTGGTGTGGACAAGAGTCGAAACATTAACCATTTATTTAACTATAGTATAAAATGGACACTTAACAAAAACTAATTTCATTCCCAAGACATATTCCGAACCTTGATGATGTAAAATAGCATTGCAAATGCGTATAAAAGAAAATTTTCCGATCAAAAATCAAAAACGCAACAAAGTTTACTGTTAATTATATAGTGACATATGGCTAAAAAACGCGCGCGCCACGAATCCGTTGCGATATTCATGAATTGAAGAAATTTTACACAAAAACCATATTATTCAAAATTAAAAAATTGCATGTAAAATTGATACAACAATAATAGGTATATTTATTTTCAACCAAAAGCTAATATTAAGCTTAAAATGAGAATTTTTCTTTATGTTTACATTAAAATTGCAACAATGGCGGAGTACGGGCAGCCATGTTGAGGCATTCAAAATGGCGTGGGCGTAAACCAGTTGATTCGGTTAACTCGGGTTGTGGAGTGTAAAAGATTGACCAATATGTCTACTTCGGTTGTTCTATCAACCCAAACCATTACCCACTCCCAACGGAAAGAGCTTTGGCAACTAAAAACTGAACGCACCCCAATCGCATGTTTGCTTTCTGTAGTGCAGTACCGTTTGCAACCCGGCTTTTGAAGTGCTTGGTTCTGGAGCTGGAACTTCTACCTCACTAATTTTCTGCCTTTTTTTTCTGTTGTAAGAGGCCGTATACTTAAAAGCTCTCTTCATTGTCTCACAAAAAAAAGTAAACAGTATCGGATCGGATTGGATTGAGGTTAAGTAAACAATTGACCAGTTAATTATTGCCTATTCGCACACATATCAAAAGTCGACAGGTCCACTGCAATGAAGTTCTCCCATAGAAAATTTGTGCGATCTAGCCAATAAATTGAGGTACACAAAATAAAATTAAGTTGCATTGACGCCTTTGTCGCAGTACAAGCAAAAAATATGAACTAAAAATGCTGAAATTTAATGTGTTGTCTAATGAGTCGCCGCGAAAACGTTAAGGAAATGTTTTAATAATAACTATTAAGCAACGATTACCTGGTTCTCCATTTAACGTTTAGATCATCCGCATTAAAACGTCTTGGGTCAACTAAGGTTATGGCTTCAACGTTTTTCTGACGTCACTATAAAGTCCAACATATTAACTACAATAGTGATATTGAAAAGGTTGCTACAGTGGACATTGCAACGTGGAGCTATAACCGAAGTTGCGTTTAACGTTAAATGACCGTTGTTTCGTGGTTAGATAATATTCGTTTCAAAAATGACTGATATCTGCACGAACCGTAACGTTAATTTTGGTATAGAACGTGGTTGAGGTTGGCAAATTGCTGCTTGGGTAGTATTTATATGGCCACTATAGGAGCAAAATTTAAAAACGCGATTCGGTTTACTAACAAATATGCTTAGAAAAGTAATGAAAAAACACGCGCGCCCTTGATTTGTTTGTGTTTAAACGAAAAATACTGCTTTTTTTAATATAAAAAAATGGATGCTACTAGAGCCCTCTTTTTAGGACTCCCTGGTCAAATACCTATCTCGCCCGGAACATAAAACGTCTCCGCCATTTAATGGTGTTTGTAGTATTTTTTGCCGTGTTTAATAAATATATATAAACAATGGCAGCCACTTCGAACATAAACGACGGCATCAAAAATGGCGAATATTATGAGAATCCCAAAAAATATACGTAAATGGACTATAGTCGTCAAACATTCCCAAATGAACCACTTGCCACGACCGTTGGTTACTATCAACCCAACATGCGACTGGAAAACGCTTCAACAATTCCGCCGATGACAGTCCCCGTAACCTTACTTTTTATTCGATTTTTCTAAAATAAATGGTCGATGAACTATGAAATAAAATTTAGTTTTTTCAAATATGGCAGGCCACTTCAAAGACCCTACTTCTTGGAAGCAAAAGCAAAAAGTATTTTTAGTGAGCGGCAGGAAGTGAAGCTGTGGATCAGACATTACTGTTTAAAGAGCACCAGTCTTCCTTTTTCGCCCATATACTTGTAGGATAATGTCATCTCTCTGTCAGGACCCTAATTCTTGAGTAGGGAACGACATAGATTTGTGTCGAATGATCCCACGTCGAACGTATTTTGTATTCTTGAGCGGTGATCGCTCATTCCATTCTATAAAAATTTGGGTATTCCCGCTCCCCGACTCCAAAGCCAGGGATCGGTCCCATTTCTCAGGCAAGCATATGCCCCGGGATTGATCCCTTCTCTTGAGAGATCGATCCTCCTCTCGAGATTCAAGAATTAGGCCCCTGACCAGTTGAGCCAGTTATTTAAAATCTAGAGAGAGATAGGGCGATCTGCCGTACATAAGTGCAGCGGAAAAGGAGAATATAATGCCTTTCCTTTGGAAACTTTTCTTCTTCACAAGAAAAGGGCACTTAAGCTCGTCAAAACTCCGGCTGGAAAACGCCGCAAGATAGGCCAGAAACGTCGCAAGTTCGCGTAATGTGAAAGTTGTTTAGACGTTGATACGTCGGCAGAACGTAACTAGAATCTCATAAGAACGTCCACACGACGTCACTGGTTTACTAGAAAATGCACCAACGTGTAACAGGTCGGCTAAACGTTGGGTAGACGATAACAATGTCACTGCAGTATTATCTAACGTTAAAGCAACGGAATTTTGTCGTAATATGCAAGACCGTCTGAAGATCACTAATTTCTACACCAAAATTAACGTCCATTTAGGAGAAGTGTGTGGTCATTAGTCAGAAAATTGTTGCTTGGGTTGTCGTTAAAAATTATCCAAATTTCACCATATTCACTCATTCAAGCACACCAACCATCGCCCAAGTCGAAACTGGGGTGACGGTGTAGTGTGATAAGCTCACTAAAATAGACATACATTTGTACAATTTTGACCCTTATTGCCGCATGTTAGTGACCTTGCTAATGACGCTATAAACGCACCAGTGGACACACCACCTTTCCTGAACGATGAAAATGAGATGCACAGGTCATTTTCATATTCCTGAACGGCGACACACCTCGCACCGGTTTTATACTGGTGTGGGCATTCTGAACGCAGCCCAGAGTGTGTTATTTAAAATAAAGAAGTCAAATTTTAGTAGTTGCGATGACAGCTGCTAATTTTTAGGAACGTCATTGGAAATATTACAAAAAATTATGCAACTTCTGTACATTAAACTTTTTTCCAGCTCTAATTATAGGGGTGGTGGAAAATATTGTGACTCACCCTATATCTACCTAGATATTCTCGATAACATTTTGTACAGAACTTATTATTCGGAAATTTTTAAGTTTATTTTTAGATTTTTTGAAATATTTACTTAGTTTTTTCCAGAACCGTCCAGACTGCACATCCATGATGCAAAAAAAAAATGTAAATTAAAAAAACGATTGCCATAAATAAAAAACATCAACAATATTCTTTCTTTGACAGTACATTCGCATGAACAATTATTAACGATGAATATGCCATACCTGTGCTTCCTTTAAAACTTTTGAGCGATAAAATTTTATCAATTTATTGATAATTTTAAATTAACAGCATGACTTTTGTACTAATAAAAGAACGCCAAGTTTTTTTTAAATAATGGGATGTTATATGGCACGACCTATGTATATATAAGCTCAAGTAAGCCGATTATAATACCTACACCGAGAAAAATGGCTCAAATAGATTATATACTTGAGCTTTTTGTATTTGGAAATAACATAAAATTCACCTGAATTAAATATTTGCACCATTTCTTTGAAATTTTTTCATCTACCTAGACTTCATTTTATCCATAAATATTAAAAACAAATTATTTCACCACCTAATTTAAATAAAAACATCATTCAATTTTAAATTTTTTAATTGTAAAATAAATAAAATAAATATTTAGAATAACTACTTACCTCTCATTATCTTAAATTTGTTTTAATTTATTTTAAGTAAAAAAATATTTTGTTCTCACGCCGGCATTGCTGCAGGCGACCATCTGAATCTGCGAAACTACCCGGCCTTATGCTATTTTTAAGCTACCGGTTCGGATCAAGAAAGTTAGGGCCGCGATATCGTTTGACGTTTTCACCAGCGTTTGCAGGAGGGGGGGGGAGCTTAAGGACATCTCCCCTGCACCCACCAGAGCCATTGAATATCGACTTCTAAAAAAAGACCAGTGAACACCGTCTTAACAGTATCGAATTATTATATTTAACCCCCGAGTTAACCTTAAACTGTCTCATTCTGATGGCACTTGGTACACAGGGTACACTCCATTCCAAATTGCTGCGGACCAGTTTTTTATCTTATAAATAGGAGGCATGATATAGAGCATCAGTAAAACAAAAAATCTTTAAAGCAAAGGCATGCTGATAAGGCCGCTGAAAATTGCCTACTTGTTTTTTTGTGCTGGCAGCTGGCATGCAAAAAAAATGGCAGAAGAGGGATGAAATTACTGTGCAAGCCTATTTATTGCAGAAATCGATTTTGCTTTTTGCAAAGTACATTCAATGTTAAGGGGCTTTAAAGTATTCATTTAGCTGCCAGGTGAAATAAAACAAAAATTGTATGAAAGTCTCCTGTGTTCATCTTACTTTACTGGTACTGCTAAAGCGAGATGACAAGAGACGAATTGCATGCAATTCTTGTTTTATTGCTTCATGTCAAGCGGGTTCTGCGTTTTTAATTCTTAAAACTAAGGCTTGAAGAACTGGTTTCAGATAAGAATCATGTCAAAAACATTAACAAGTCTTCCAAGCTTCATTATTTTAGAAATCTTGAGAAAATCGTTCTATAAATTCTTGAGAAGCCTTCCTTAATATAATTTAAGGTTAACATGAACACATGATTGACAAGGTGCACTAAAAAACCAGCAAGTTTTTTAGTCGCAGTATGCAACAACTTTTAAGGGAGCGAAAGCTACCAATACTTTGAAATGATTATGAAAATTCAAGGTAAGTGTTTCTGGATGATAAGGTAAAAAGTGGATTTCCATAGGTGTTATTTTGAAGAGATATTTAAAAAATAGGTTGGAGATACATTAAATTAACAAAAATAATATAATTTTATTCTTGATCTTTTTTTATTTATTTTTAATTTTCCACCCAAAGTTTATACAGATTTAACATATGTCAACTGTCAGCGAGAATTTTCGATATATTTGGTAATTTTGTTTCTCTCTTAAAAGACAGTTGGTTACTGTTGGGTCAGTGCCGCATAGTTTTCCATAATTTTACTTGTATCATGTATGCTGATAATATTGTTATTAAAATTTTGTGCACTTTTTTATCTATAATTTCAGGGACAAAAGTATCACTTTCAAGAACGTATCAATTCAAAATGTTTGTCTGCATATCCAGCCTTGCTTAGCTAAAAATAACGTCATAACATGTCAGCGTCAAAAAGAGCAATGAAAGAAAAATAAAACGAATGCATGTCAAAGTTGGTTTACTGGTGGCACAATTGTAAGGTATTTTTAAATAATTTTATCTTCATTCTGTCAGAAAAAAACCTAACCTAAAAACTTCAAATGTGACCACAACAACAATCTAGGGCATTTGGATGTCTGTCAATTTTCAAACCTGGTTTTGTTCAGTGGGTCATTGAGGTTAGGTTTTGTCTAAATAAAAATGATCTGTGAACTAAATAAATACAATACTAATTTTTTAATTAGAATTTTTAATTTAATCTATAATTTCATGTAAAAATGCCCATTTAATGTTTTAGCTGCTTTAAGGAATTCAGTTTGCCACCTAGAATAACTCTGAAATCGAACATGAATGAACAATGAAACTGTAATGACTCCTATGAATTGCTGACAGGATGGGGAAAAATATTAAAATAAATCCTAAACATACCTCCACAGTTTAAAGTTGTAGCTTGTAAACTTTATAACGCTGAATTGGTGAGATGGTAAGCGTTTCCAAGCTAAAACAATAATAAACTAAAATTCCCCTGATAATTATTTCCGAGATTATTTCATTTTGAAAAAATTTAAATTTTATTTAAAAATTTAAATCAGTAAAATAGCTAACAAAGTATAAACTGAATGGGGAAAATAGTTCTTAACAATTATCTCTCATTAACTGTTATAGTTTTAAAATGAACTATATCAAAGGGTGTAAAAATGTGCTGACCTTGTTCTTGGTTAAAACAAACCTAATATAATCTTCCTCTAAGAAGTAACCCTTTATGTTTCGAAAATTATACCAAAAATATAAGTTTGGACAGTTTTTATTTTTAATTTTTCAATAATATAGTGATAAAATCGAAGATAAAATAATACTTATAGGGTGGGTCAAAAAACGGAAAAAGTTAAAAAAAAGTTATTGTCAGATTTCAAAAATTTTAACCATTTTGAAAAACCAAGACGTCAGAATTTAATACCAAAATTGACAATTTCTGAAAAAAGGTATTCTTGACCTCTCCTGCAAATTTTTATATGCCTCACTGATGAAAGACTTAATTTTTGGGTGTAGACGAACTTTTACGAGTGTACTAATGTACCGCTTGTTAGTATCGGGTAAGAAATAAGAAATAAGAAAGTTATAAACTGTTCAAAATAGTGCGTTTGGTAAACCAAATTCAGCCAGACAAAAAAAAAGTTTTGCTTGGCTATGCTTTCGGATGTATTTTTTTCTTTCTTTTTTCTTACCCGATAATAACAAGCGATACATTAGTACACTCGAGAAAGATAGAGCTTTACACACAAAAATTAAGTTTTTCATCTGTGGCGCACATAAAAAAATTTCAGGAAGGGTCAAGAATTACCTATTTTTAAAAATTTTCCGCCATCTTGGTTTTTCACAAATTGTCAACTTTGGCATAAAATTCTTAAATTTTTAAATATTGGTCTTCAAATTTTTGAAATTGGACCAAAAATTTTAAGTACTGGACAGTCAAAAAAGTCCCGTTTTTTTGACCCACCACAGGTTTTTAGGTAGATGGTTTGTTAGTTCTTAATAAATAAATTATTTGTTTCTAAAGTACCCATAACTTTTTATTTTTTTAAAATACTTAATTCAACAATTTTTAATATATAATATAATATAATTAGTTTTTAGTATAAAAAGTATTTGTTTCTAGTATTTTATCTATTTATTTTAAATGCTTTTTTTATTTATTCCAGTGTTTTAATATCAATTATTTTAGGTGGATCGAAATATTTATTCTAAATGTATAGTTATAGATACGCCACTTGGTTTAAGTTTTTTTTTATTAATTCCAAGTAGATTTTTTTCTCGGTGTATACCACCTGTATAGGTATCGATTCGTCATAGTGGTGGATGGACTGTGTTTGAAACCAGTCAGTGGTAGAACTAGTGCAGGAGGCCAAAAATCCAATAGTTTTTCTGTTGGGAAAATTCTCTTTTTTATTAATATTTTTAAGTTTATTGGAAAAACTTTTACGAAATGCTAAGTTGAGAGGAAAGTCTATCTATACTAACCTCCTAGTAAAGAACGCAGTAACTTTCATAACCTTAGTTTTAAGAAAAACGCGAAAAACGATTTTAGCTTGTATTTTTTTCTTATTAAATATTTGTAACTTTTTTTTGACAGATTCAAAAAAAGATTTTAAAACCATTTTTTTGATATAGGTTTGAAACTTTTGAACACAAATAAAGATTTTATCTTAGAGCTACGTATCAGCATAAAGTAAGGAACTTCCTTACTTTATGGTATCAGCGTTGCTTAACAAAAACGCAGTATGCCGTATTTAGTAGCTATAAATGCAGTATGTGAAGTCATATTATTATAATAATAGTTGGTTTAACAAGTAAACTATTGTTTTTTTACTAGTGCACAAGTATTAGTAGATATACCTGGTAGTGATACTTCGTAGCATGCCATACGCAAGTTTTAGAGATAAGAAAAACACACCGCCCCTGCAGCCTGCCTGATCTCTGCTAGGTACTTCAGTATACTTCTTGCGCTGTCACTCGACAAGTGAAGACGGTATCGCGCGCGCGAATTGTGAAAATACGCTTTTAAAGAAAAATCTAACAAAAAAAAACGTGAAAAGCAAATGGATTACCTAAAAAAGAAAATGAGGAACCTAAAAAAGGAAATGAAAAGGAAGCGTCGTGATGCAAGTAAGGAACATATGCAAACTGTCAGTTTTAAACAAAGGAGTGAGACAAATATTATGCTTTTGGCTAATATTTTTTGGCATGGGTTTGTTTATTCTGTAAATACACATTTGTTTTTATTACTCATAAAAACTAAAACCCTGCATAGTTTCTGACTTATGCCCGCTAAATTAGTCTCAATTAAAAACCAATTTTCAAAAAACACTTACCCATACAGAAACTACACAAAGTTATTGATTATTTTTTATTGTTATTGCAAAATACCACTGAAAAGCTTTTTTTCTCAAAATGTACCCTATTACCTGTACCCAATGCGACGTCGTATTTAAGTTGAATTTGGGTTCCCTGGTGGAACACACCGCCTTAAATCATGATCCAACGTCCGGTTTGACTAAAAACTACGTTGCAGTTACAAAAAAGAATTGAACCAAACGTGGAGACGACGTCAGCTATTGTAATATAGTTTTAAGTACAGGTTTCATCGACCCATTGTCGTCGGTCAATAGCCCACCTTAGTCTAGTTCAAATATTAGCGCATGCTTAGTCGTTGGACGGACGTCCTTATGTCTAACATATTTTTAATAATTTCCGCCAACTACAAATAACGTCCGGTAGAGTCCCTAATAGACAAAAGTAAAATTAAGGCAAGATACAGACGATGTCCCATCGTCAACAGATACGACGTAGTTTTAGGTGGATTTGCCAATAGTCATAGGTATATCGCCGACGATATATGGCGTTGGCCTGCACGACGTATTTTTTTGTATTTATAACGTACGTATAATAACGTCCGCTTGATTCCTACTGGTGTCTTCTGGTTGCCGAAGGAAAAATGCCTAACGATTAAAGATGCCAAAGAAAAGTTTATTCAGACATACTCACTCATTGTTTTTTGCGATTTTGTCAGTTTGTTCACTGTTCACTGCTTTTGTATTGCAAGAAATATTTGAAAAAACGGTTAGGATTATTTCGACATGGTTGATATTTGACGTTTAAGCACAGTTACTGGATTCCGAGCCGTCGACGATCGGACGAATTCCACTTAGGTCGCCGTGCCATTGGGCCATCGTTGTACCTACATGAAAGCCGCACCCTACGAATGAAAAAAATTGGGCGTCGGGTCCAGAGTAGTCGGCGGGACGTTGAGGCATCGTCAAGCCTACGTATAAGGTTTATGCCATGGCCCGACGTCCAAAATGCATTCGAATAACTCAATTTATCACGGATCGAGTAAAGACCATCTACTAAACTTGGAGATCCGGTCCGAATTGTTTATTTTTTGGGCCTCAGCGGAAATCCGCCGTACTTAGGAATTAGCTATCTTCCGCCATTGGACAAACGCAGGTTAAATTTCCAATTACGTTGATATTGACAATCAAAAATGGTCAATATTGCAACCAATATGTCTTTAGAATATAGCTTAAACTAAGAAATGTCAAATATGTTTGCAAATTAAAAAAAAATATATGTATATTTTTTGTTTTTAGTTTTTTTTATATAAAATCTAAGAAATTTTGAGGCGCATGTAGTTTTCAGAATTATCTTATCAATGTTTATCGGTAAACTAATCTTCGTTAGTAATTTTACATCCCCATCGTGCGTTAAAGGCCTGTCTTGTTATGATTATTATAAACTGCTTCTAAATAATAATATTCTTTGTTCTCCATATAGGTAGCTTGTATTCACAAACAAGTTTACCCGATGGAACTAATAAGATATAAATAGGTATAATGAGATTACCTCTACCTACTCCACCTCGGCTAAAACTATATTTTACGTTGGCGACTACTCCATCCTGGACATTTTGTAGAAACCTAGGTAATTCTAAGGTGACCAACCGTCCCGGTTTGGCCGGCACAGTCTCGATTTTTAACCATTTGTCCCGGGGAAAAAATCCGTCCCGGATAGTCCCGGTTTTGCCCCTTTAGGAGTTGCTCACCTTATAATTCCGATGGCGGTCCAACGTCGTAGTAATACCCGTGTACCTATTACCGCCAGGTCAGTTTAAGTACATCGATAGACCCTAATAATTAAAGCGTTCGACGTCGACACGACTCGCATTTGAATGTGCCATATAGGTGCAAAAAGGAGCCGGTTCGAGGTCAAACGGACGTTGGGGACCGACGTCCGATTATTAATGTGGACGAACGCACAACGTCATATTACGTCAAATTGCTACTTGGGTATTCCAAGAGAAAATGCCCTAAAACTAATTTTTTTTGACAGGTTTTAAAATGGCAAATGGTGAATACGCTAAAAATTTGGCACATAATAGCTTCATTATCTGTGTTTGAGGTTAGAAAGTTGGTGATTTTTTAGACCACCTCTGGGGGGTGGTTTAAATTTATAGCCCCCAGAAAGGATTGTTTTGTAGCAATTGGTAATAAGTTCGTTTATATTTTCCTAAGTAACTGTTTTTACAAAGATCAATTTACCTTATTTAATATCCCAAGTTGTTCATTAACCTATAAATCACCTCCAATTTTGTCCAGAAAAACGCCATATTTTGAACCCGTTTTCAGCACAAAAAATATATCTATGAGGGCACTATTAGGCAAAACAAACATAAGTGAAGGTCACTGATTATGCGCGAAAAATATACCAAACAAAAAAAACCCAAAAGAACTATATTAATTTATTTACAAACTGAAATTAAAACAATGAGGTTATCTAAAAGCGCACTCAAGAAAACTTTCCTTACTCAAAGCCCACCCATTTCAAAGCTGTAGAGCTTTCATCAGTTGTTTGGTGCAAGCCAAGGTACAAGCAGAGTTAAGAAATCCGAACTCGCTGTTTGTGATTTCAAGGTAGCTAATATTTAGAAACTGACATTTCGACAGTGACAGAAATGTAGACAAAACTTGTATTTAAGTTTTTTAATACATTTCAGAAATAAAAACACCTCTTAAATAAATCCAAAATTAATCTACTCCTTATTTTATTATTACCCATTTAAATCGTAGTGTGACATTAAGTATTAATTGGAAAAATTATTGAACAAGGGTAAGTTTTAATTAGAGTGACATATAACCCCAATTTTAATTTGTTCTACAGCAAAGAAGTTTTAAGTTATACCTTTATGTTCTACAGAGTGCTTACTATTTAAAACCCGCGTGGGTTTAAATTTTTTAATTTTCTTTTCTTCTTAATTGAAACTTTCTTCTTAAATCCTACAAAAGATTGTGTTAAGATGATTATTCAATAAACATGCTTATTCATATTCTTCTTATAAATCAAACTATGTCTAAAATTCAATGAGGGTTGGTTTAAAATGCTTAAAACCAAAAATTTCACTTACACTTAGGACCGTTCTAAAATAGACTAAACCCTTTTAGTAAATCCCACCACATATGTTTACTTAAAGAATTACTATTAGCACGTCGTTTTTCATATTATTATATGTGACGACGAATCTGACAGTTAAACGAATAAAATTCCGAAAAAATCTAACAAAAGAAAACGTGAAAACGAAATGGATTACCTAAAGAAGAAAATGAGGAAACTGGAACAGGAAAGGAAAAGGAAGCGTCGTGATTCAGGTAAGTAAGGCGTATTGTCAGCTTTAAACAATGGAGTAAGACAAATATTAAGCTATTTGCTAATATTTTTTGGCATGGGTTTGTTTATTCTGTAAACACACATTTGTTTTTATGACTCATAAAACCTTAAACTCTGCATATTTTTTGACTTATGCCCGCCATATTAGTCTGAATTTTAGTTTCCAGAATAATTATTATAAAAAACCCTTCACCCTTCGTAATTTAACAAAAACTCTCAACCGAATTTTTCATGTAGCCGGAGCCTGACTCAGAATTTTTTTTCCTAGCACGCTATATCCTATATGCCGCATGTAAAAACAAATAATATCATATCTCACCCATGCTCCCGATTCATGGTTTACTCTACCGGGTATCCAATTTCCTAAGTAGATTATAATATGTTTACTTAAAAAATTATTATTAGAACGTCGTTTTTCATATTATTAAATGTGACGACGAATCTGACAGTTCTTCAAGTTCATCACTCGTCAAACGCTAGTAGTTCCTCAAACTCTAGCATAGAGAGGCACCTCTAAGAAAGTATATTAGGGGGGAGAGATAATAGTACATTGGGTCCAGACATATCAGCAGAGCTAGCTTGCAGATGGAAGAAGCATCTTTGTATGGGAATATATAGATAAGGAAACTAAAAATAATCTTCTCGCGAAATACAAAATTCCCGGGAATTCTCTAAGGACCCAAATTAAATCCAGAGGTTCAAGTGATGCTAGCATCCACAGAGCAAAAAAGAGATACGTAACTCTTGGAATTGTAAACCATTTTGGGAAAAGGTTTGTCAAACAAAAAAGGGAGAGACGAAGCAGTTGATGAAGATCTTTTGGATCTTGCCGAATCGGCGCAGTTGTTTTGCATTGGCTACAATATTGTTTCATGCAAAAGTATAGCTACTGCGCAAAATCCAGATCTTTTCTTTTTTAGCGAAGATTTTGCCGAAAATTGCAAAAATATCAAAAAGGCCCTGAGACGAAATATTAGAGCTAAACAATAAATTTTTTTCAGAAGAGCACCGGCGTAACTACGGGGGAGCCTGGGGGGCCGGGCCCCTCCCAGATCCTTCCAAGCCCCTCCAGAAAACTATGGCCTAGTAGTTGTCAGTCATATGATGGAGCTAGTGTATAATGTCTGGGAAACGTAAGGGCTTAAAAGGTTTAATAAGAGAAGAACATCGTTCGGCAATATACATTCATTGTTTGGCACATAGACTTAATTTAGTTGGTATTGACGCAGGTCAAAAGTTGCACCCGCAGCTTCTTTCTCTAATACATTAGAGGCATTGTATGTGCATTTTTCGCAACCAGGAAATCATAAAAAACTTAAGAAGGTTGTAGAGAGCTTCGGTATTAAAATTTTATTTGATTTGATCTATTAAACTTTAATTGGGGCGAGTAAAATGGCACTAAAAAGTGAAGTAACTGATAACCAGGATATAGATGCCCTTGAAGTTGTTGGACTATTAGCATCTATTCAAAAAGCTGGGTTTTGCATTTGCCTGCACATTCCGTACCTTGTGTTATTACATATCAACGTTTTGAGTCAGTACTTTCAGGATAAAGATGCTACTCTCGTCAAAGCAAATTTAATAATAGATGGTACGCTACAGTCTGTAGAAGAAACTAGAAACAGTTTTTAAAATATTTATTCTGAAACTTAAGACTTCGTCAATAAACATGATATTTCTTCAGAACCTATCAGAGTATCAAAACGGAAACAGCAAATTGCTGCACAAAGTATGGATTATGTAGTGGAAAGCGCAGTACCTAATAATGGATAATTTAGCAGCTAATTCTAGGGAGAGGTTTTCAAACTTGCTATTGGCCACATCGGTGAATGCTTTATTTAAGTAAAACATCGAAGAAAGTCAAAATTTCATTGAAAATAACTCCACGATTGCAGGTGTGGATGTATCTATGCTTGAAGTTGATATCTTGGTAGAAAAAATATGATTACTTGTAAAAATTTAGAAATAAATTTAAAATCTACCAAAGATTCTATTAGACAAGACTTTTGTCCTAACCTCTAGAAATTATTTCAGATTGCTTTTTTTCTATTAAGTTGTTAAGGAAGCTTCTCTGCGATGCGTAGAATAAAAAATTGAACCAGAACTACAATGAGACAACCCCCATTTTCCAGTGTTGTTAATTATTATCATCCAGAATTATTTAATTAAAGAAGAGATTATAGAAATATTTTCACAGAAGACAAGGAAGTTGCAGTTAATTTAAGTTAATTTATATTAAACAGCTGGGTTGAGTCGAATAAAGATACGGTTAATTTTAGCTAAGGTAATAATAATATTCGAGATAATATTAAACAGTTTTGAGAAAAACATCACTATCAAGCAGTGTCAGCTAGGCCCCCTCCAAGTCAGAGAGCTAGTTACGCCGGTGCAGAAGAGTGGAATCAAATAACTCGAAATAAATTAATTTTGAGTTGGACAAAAGGTCACAAAATTCCCTTTGCGGACAAACCTTTTCAAGATCAGTTTTTGTTAACCTACTTTTTAAGACAGAACGATAACGGGGAATTTAGGTTTGTCTTGAATCATAAAAGCCTAAATAAATTTCTTTCGTCCACCTCATTTTCAACTGGAAGATATTAGAGAACTTAATTACTAAAAACTGCTTCCTTGCGACATAAGACCTTAAAGATGCATATTTTTTAGTTCCAATGTTTGATGAATATAGAAAATATTTAAGATTCTCTTTTCAAAACAAAAGTTGAATTCCAATAATTACCATTCGGTCTAGCCACTGCACCTTTTGGTTACACGTCAGAAACATTAACATTATTTAAAAGATTAGGTTTTTTATTGACAATTAAAAAGCCATACACAACCGATTCAAGAGATACAATTTTTAGGATTTATCCTTAATGTAAAAAAGATATGGATATCTATCGCACAAAAAAGAATAACAAAAATAAAAAGAGCCATTAAGATTGTTTAAAGAAAAAAAAAGGAAATAAAATAAGAATTAGAGGTTTCGCAAATTATAGGAAGGCTAGTCTCCGTTTGTTACGCTACAGAGTACGGCTTGTTCTACGTAAAAACCCTTGAGTGAGAAAAATATCGTGCCTTAAAGGCTAACAGGAACAACTATAACAAAAAGATGCTTGTTAGCTTCCTAGTTAAAAATGAACTTGAGTGGTGGTTAAAGCACATAGACCAAGCCGAACATACTATTTTACAGCCTAATTATAACATTAAAATATTCTCCGATGCATACAAATCGAGATGGGGGACGTGTTGCAACGAAAAGAAAGCAAAAGGATTTTTGGCTTAACAAGCCTTGTAAAAATTTAAAAAAAATGTCATATTTAACTAAGAATTGACAGCCGTCATAAACAAAATTAACAGCAGAATATATAAAAAACTGGTTGCTATTGCGAGAATGATGTGGCAGTGAGCTTAGGTATATTTTTGTATTTGCCACGTACATAAATACGCTGGATAATCATTACAGCAGTATAGCGGTCATAAACAAAAGGCGAATTTTTCATAATAAACTACTTATACCATGGTTATGGTTATCCAAACCACTCGTATTTTCGCGTGTGTAGTTTGCGCCAAAATCATGGAAAATGAAAATAAACTAATCAAAAAAAATAAGTTACAGGCTTTTATAAAATGCACTAAAAAGTAAAGAATATTTTTTTATCATTCTGATATCATATCAATAAATTATTTTTCATAATATTGCATTGTCATCGGACCCTTGTAAGTATACCAAATTTCATTGAAATCGGTTCACGGGAATTTTCTCAAAAACGCGTTGCAAGATTTGACTGATAGTTGACAAGATTAAGAGGCGGCAGGCGGAATTTATCATTTTTATTTCTAAGCACATAATTCAAATAATATAATATATTTAAACATTGAGGCAAAATCTAGTTGAATTCAATTCAACATGACAAAACCACTCAACCACCGCCTTTCAAGAATTGACAAGTTTTTCGGCCCGTGGCAACACGACTGTACAGGAAACAACAATTTTGAAGCCAAGCGGAACAAGATCTAACAGCCCTTTTTAACTGCATATAAAAAGGAAGTAGACTTAAAACAATGCATTATTTACCACTAGACTTCGGCTGGTGCGAAATAAAATAGTTTGTTTAAATTGTTAGTGCAAAAAAGCTTTAAAAAAGTGCTTGTACAAATTGTCCAGTGCGTTTGGCTTCTGTGAAGGTAAGTATTTTCATTGTATAATACTTCTTTATACAATGATTTTGTGAATCCCTGATATATCTTTTGCCCATTCGCAGAGGAAGTGGTGCTCCTCTTATTCCTCTACCAAGTCCACAAAATCTACAAAGTCTTCCACCTCCATTTTTGGAACAAAAACAAAAAAAAATTACTTGAAAACCCCTGTGTTTTAACCTGGCATACGAACGTTAACGTTAAGGTTTTAATTTAGGAAATTACCAACCTTATCAAAAGGTTACCTTAAATCTGCCTTTTTGGACTATGAATACCAATTTTTTGGACTATGAATACCAATTTTAGAATAAGTTAACTTTAAAGAACGACTATGAATTTGGCCCTAAAGTCTACTTGCCTAAAATTGATACCACATGTGACATCTATCTGTACAATCATAAAGCTAATACAATTGGCGTCGGCGTCACTGGTGCCATCCTTCCAAAATTTCCATAAGCAAAGGAAATTTATTTCTATCTACGCAAATACCTAGACTCTTGCACCATCTATGGTCCGCTCAAATGTTTTTCAATTGCTGACGCAATCAGCTGACTTCCGACTTCCTTGACAATGGTAACCTTTGGACAGGGACTAACAAATCAAAAACATAGAAAATATTATTTATTAAATTTTAGAAAAATTGTGCAAAACTACTAGCAGAACTTATGATTTGGTAAGATTGAGATAAGATTTATCTACACCAAATAAAATCAAACCTTTTTCATATTCTGTTCATGACAAAGCAAGAGCAAAAAGTTTAGTGGACAAATCCCTAAAAACTTGTAAAAATTATGGAAAACGGTGGCGACCAAGTTAATGGAGGTTGTTCCCAGAGTGATGGTAAGTTTAGCACACCTATCTAGATTCTTTCTGGGTGAATAGAACCAACATTCTGGACATGCACCTATCATTTCATGGGAGGTTTACCAAACTCATTTTTATGCATACCTAAATTTAGTGCTAAATCTGTATGCCTGTCTTTCTTATCAAAATAAATAGCTTAGCTAAGAATGCTTAAGAATAAAAATGTATTGGGTAAACCTCCCATTAGGTATAGGTTTACCCAACTCAAATTATGCTTAAGCACAATAATGCATTAGGGAAGGTATCATTCATACAAGGCATATGCTTAAGTATTGTTCATACAAGTCATAGGCTTAGTCTTTGTTTTAATTTTTGTTACAGTCTTTATCATAAAATAGTTAAGACTGTTTCTTATGAAAGTGGTCAATGTTTGTGCATGATTATGCTTTGTCATAGGTTTATTAACAGTTGTAAAGAAAAGTTGGCAATTTTCAACTTTTATAACTAAAATTATGACTATTACTATAACAAATACAAGTGCACATGCGCAAGTTCAACTTTGTTGACGTAAATTAAATCAACATTTTCAAAAGCACCCAAAGGACCAAAGCGCTTTGGTCATTTGTGTGTTCCTTGCAGGATACCCATCCAATTTTAATTTTCGTTTTTCCACCAAAGATCTTTTGATCTTTTCTTTTATAGTTGTCTTGTCTACTTTAAGATCAGATCAGAAGATGTTGCGGTTCAACAGGCAAACTCTTTTTAAGTAATATCAAGAGGTTAAAAATAGTGCTTTTGAACTAAGTAATAACATTTGGTGGTAAACATAACATCACCTTTTTCTGTTGTTTGAAGGTGTGAGACATTGTTGAACTCAGGGTTGAATTTCAGAGTAAACAGTTTACTCTCACCTTTTTCATTGTTTTTTTATTTCCCCTTTATAATATCTTGCGTTTGAGTTTGATGATATCAACATAAAAATAAAGTATAAATCAACAATTAAAAAAGTTTTGTAAAACAAAACAATTTTTCTAATCTAGAAATCTTCCACCACAGAATGACACCAAGTTTGGTTGGTTGGCCTTTTAACAGTAAATATTTGATGCTAATTAGTGCGTTAGCATGTAAAATCCCCTTGCAGGAACCACACTTAGATATTTTGTTAAATGAATAAGCCATGATAAAGCATATTAAGTAGGTATCCAAACTAGTGAATCAATTTGAATGGTTTTTTCTGTTATGCTTAGTGGTTAATATGCTTTTTACACACATATCAAGAAATTTGAGATTTCGTGTAACCTTTAAAGTGTTGATCCAATTATGATGGAATTTGGTGTGTAGATGTAGATTAGGTAATAGTTTATTTTAGTTCCATTAGGTGAAAAAACTTCACTGCAGGGGCAAAGCAAATGGGGTTAGTTCTTGGAAAAATTTGCATTTTTGCAAATACAGGGTTGTCCAAATTCTAGGGCAGATAGCTAAAAACTAATATAGATGTTATGATGGGCTTGATTTTTGAGAAATTATTATTGATAAGACCCGCATGTCAGTATGTCTACCTGTTTTCGAGCTAGGGGCTTTTTGAAAAATATGCATTTTAGATTTTGGTGTAAATTGCTTTTCTATATGTACCATGTATGTAAAGTTTAGGAGTTTTTTACATCCTTAGTACCCATGTTCCAACATGTAAAAGACATACAAAAGTTAAGGTACCAAGTACGTAGCTGGTATGTACTTAGTACATACCACAGTACATAGCAGGTATGTACAATTCTTTGGACAAAGTACGTTTATAGTATGTCCCTGGGAAGTACATGTTTGTACATAAGTCCAAAAATGTATGTACCATGGACATACACTTTGATAGATAATAAATTAAAGTAAATTTTTTTTCTGAAACTGGATTTTATCTGTAGCCTTTATATATACTTTTCGAGATATAATTTTTTGAAAATTATTTTATAAACATACAAAGATTTAAACTGTTTCAAATAAATTTATTTTTGTTTATTATTAATTTATATCTTCTTATTATTTTTTTTAATTTCGTAAAAGAAACTGTGGGTGCTTTTCTATTGATATTGTTAGAGGGGTGTATTGCTCTTTAGTTAGGACTATGCTGGAGTATGCTTCAATAGTATGGTCTCCCTATCAAGATGTTCATGATTATTCAGTGGAAAAAGTTCAGCATAAGTTCTTGCGATTTTGTGTGTTTTAAGTTAAAGGTTACCATACACGACCACAATTATAGACATTTAGAGAGACAGCTTAATTTAAATAAACTTAATGAGCGACGAATTTTCTCTGGCTTAATATTTATTCATGGTCTAGTTAACGGGAAAATAGATTCTTTGGTGCAATGTTTAAATATTGAAATAGTTACAAGAAGTAGAAGACAAGAATTTTCTTCGTTCTATATCCCATTTCATCATACAAACAATGACTTTAATTCTCCTCTGGGATTGTTTAAAAAGAGCTTTACTAGGGTATAATTTGATTTTGCGAATTTTTTGTATACATAAGTATATGGTTTTGTTAGTTATAATTCAATCTATTTTAAATAAATAAAATAAAATTTTGTTGTGTTTTTTTATTACATTTTATTTTTTTGTTTTGTAAAATGTATGCTGTAAAAATAAATAAGAAAATAATAAAAAATAAAAAATAAAAATGGGTATTAAAAAAACGCTTATACATCATTTTAAAGGTAATTTTGTGCTGATTATAATAATCGAGTAAAAAATAGGTCATTCCATAAGAAAAATACCAACTTACTGTTATATCTCAAAAACTAAAGGTTACAGATAAATTCCAATTTGAAAAAAAAAATAATTATCTATAGAAAACCAAGAAAAAACTTTTCTTTAAAACGTACCGTTTTACCTTAAAATATTTTGCCTTATGTCAAAAATAAACCAACTGTCAATCATGTCCTCCATGTTTTTTTTGTACCCTGTATATTATGTAATTTTTAGAATCCAAAAAATAAACTCTTCGGATAGGAGAATTATTTTCCTATCTCTTCCACACAAATTTAAACTTGAATATATCTTGGAAAAGGTAAAAGATAGACCCGTATTTGATATTTTTGATTTTTTTTAAGGATTTTTGAAAGATTCAAAGACCTAATATTTGGATCATTTTTGACATTGGCAAACCTATTTGGTTTTTTTTTGTGTCCGATATGCCATGAACCTTTCTTTTTATTTTTTGGTTTCTTAAAATGTTAAAGCAGGATTATTTTATTAATTTTTAGTTTAAAAGTTCTGGAGTTAAAAATAAAGGCTCTAGATGGGGTTTCCATACCTATAATGAATAGTACTGTATCTTACATTAAAAAAAATATTTAATAGAAAATATAGCAATATTTCGCACAGTTTTCCTTGTAGTGGGTAACTTTTTTGTCCTTTCAGGTAATTTGACAAAAAAACAGCAAAGTTGATTATACTTTTTACAATAATAAAAAAATAAAAAAAATACTGCAGGATATGGGTCGTTTTCTCTGACTTATGCCCTAAACATGCTCATTTTACGATGTCTTGTTCACTGATGAACACATCTAGGGCACAAAGCACACGTGATTGGGGAGGCTATTTATTTTTAAAATCAAGTAATGCAGGGTCCTAAAAAATGACACGTTTTCTTCCTGTTGTTCTTGCTTTAAATGATCACAACTTTTATTCCCGTGAAGCGATTTTGATGAAACAAAGCCTGAGTCATGCCCAGGACTCCTAGCATCAATCTATAGCAGTGAAACTCCCATCAAAATCCGTTAGTAGTTTTTGCATAATGCTGGTGCAAAAATTTTATTTTTGTCATCTATAGATATGGTTTCGTTAGAAGCCGAGAATTTTTTTTTTTTTTAATATTCCATGTACAGAAATGGTCTATCTAGAGATTTATACATATACAGTGTGGGCACGTAAAAAGTCCCCCTACCCTGCTAACTCTTAAGCGGATTGAGGTATCGACTTCAAATAAAAATCATGTTTAATGATAACACTTTTGCTACTTTTTAACGTATTTTTTATAAGGGTCATATTGACTAAAAACTACAGTAGTAGTAGTAAGGGGGCGGCCCGCAGGCCTGGCAACTAGGCCTCTTCATGGGCCCTTTCTGCCATACCCCGTCTCGCACCCTTATCCTCTCACTCCCTCTACATTTCTTGCCTCTCTCTCTCCGGGCCTTCCCGCCTTCGTTACGAAGGACATTACGTCAGCCCATCTTAGAGAGTATAGCTCCTCCTCTTCTATTGTGGGAGCACCCCACGTCTGCTGCCTCAATCTGGCGTACCCGTCACACTCCTATCAGGTGCACCGCTGATTCCTCTGCCCACCCACTCGTTGGGCAGGCGGAGTCGTCCAACACTCTGATGCACGTCAAGTGCTTGCGCAGCCGATTAGGCCTTGTCAGCATTCCTACTAATAATCCAATATCCTTGCGAGTCTTTCCCAGGAGCCATTTAGTTCTGGCTGCGTCTGGTCCACTCACGAACAGTTTGGACTGTCTGCACTCTCGCTCTTCCCTCCAGGACGACTTCAGTTGATCGCTCGCCCATTTATTGAGCTCGCTCTGCACCTGTTTTCTTGTGATTCTCAAGAGCGGTTCCGGTCCAATATATTGGGTTTCGGCACCAGCTTGGGCAAGTTCGTCCGCCTTCTCATTCCCTGGTATTCCCTCGTGGCCCGGGGCCCACATCAGTGTCACCCTCTTGTCTTCAGCTAATGTCTGTAGCGTGTTCACGCACTCTTCCACTAGGCTACTGACAAATTTTGGTGAACTAAGAGCCTTGAGGGCAGCTTGTCTGTCGGAAAATATGCAAATGTCCCTCCTGCTATTTCTGACCTCTGGTAGGGTTGCCGCCATGATAATGGCGTATACCTCCGCCTGAAAGACCGTAGCGTGCTCGCCAAGTGGATAGCTTTCTTGAACCTCTACGTCTTCCGCATACACTCCTGCGCCTGTTGTCTGCCTGGCTGACAGTTTTGATCCGTCAGTGTAGCAGACCGTCGCGTCTCTGCCTAATTCGTTTCAGAATTCTTCTCTCTGCCACCAATCCCGTTCAGGTATTGTGACTTTGTACTTTTTGTCAGACCTCCATGGTTTCGAAGGAGTCCCTACTGGCATCTTTAGGAGAGGCAACTCTTTTGTTACAAGTTCCTCGATTGCCAGATGACCCACTTTTTCTCCTCTGCCCTTCCATAGGCCCTTGTCTCTCAGTCGTAGGTGCGTCGCCATCGCTTTCTTCTTGATCCAAGTTGGAAGCGAGGAGAGACCTAAGATGGTTTCCAGGGCTCTAAAGGGGGTAGTCCTCATTGCGCCTGTTATTCCCCTGCAGAAGAGCCCCTGCAGGCTCATGAGCTTTCTGGAAGGTCAGGTTTTCTACTACAGGCCACCAGACCACTGACCCATATTGGATTCTTGGTCGTATGATGGCCTTGTATAACCAGTATAGGTTCTTGGGGGTGATACCCCATGTTCGACCGACCACTCGGAGCAACTGCCACATTGTTGCCTGGACTTTTTCAGTAATTTTGGCAACATGCTGCCTCCACGTGAGTCCCTTGTCCAGTATGACTCCCAGATACTTAAGCTCTGATACTAAAGTTATGGGTCTGCCGTACATTAAGGGAGCTCTGAAATCCTCTAGTTTCCTTTTTCTGGTGAAGAGGATCATTTCAGTTTTGCAGGATTAACTGATAGGCCGTTCTGTCTGCACCAGTCTTCTATGATTCTGATCGCCTTTTGCATTCTTTCGCAGACAGTGGCGAGGAAGCAGCCAGCGACCTTCACCACGCCGTCGTCTGCATATGCTTGCGCGTCGAAACCTTCCTGTGTCAGACGAGTTAGGAGGTCGTCCATTATAAGGCACCACAGATGAGGAGAAAGGCAGCTGCCTTGAGGGCATCCCCCCGTCACATCCACCTTGACCTTGGACTCTCCCAATCTTGCCTGTGCTTCCCTCTCTGTTAACGCAGACTTTACCCATTCGGTCAGACGTGCTTCAGCTCCCCTTTCCTGAAGGGCAGATGTTATTATCTGCGTTCTTGCCTTGTCGAAAGCTGCTTCCACGTCAAAGAATACCATAAGTGCATACTCCTTGTACTGGAGGGCCTTTTCTGCCTTGTGCACTACTGCATGAAGAGCCGACTCGTTGATCTGCCCTCTCTGTATGTGTGCTGGTCCTTGTGGAATGGTCTGTTGGCCAGTGTTCCCTCTAGAAGGTACCTGTCCACTATCTTCTCCAGTGCCTTTATCATATATAACGTGAGACTTATAGGTCTGAAGGATTTAGCCGTGGTGTAGTCCTTCTTTCAAAGTTTTGGGATAAAGACCACATTGGCTCTCCTCCATGCAGTTGGAACGTATCCCAGAGCTACGCTGGTCCTAAACACTCTCCTCGTGTGAGGAAGTAGTGCCTCCAGGCCTCGCTGAAGCAGTGCCGGGAAGAGCCCATCTAGACCTGGTGACTTGTACGGACTGAACTCGTTTATTGCCCAGGATCCTCGTCAGGTGTAGCTGGCATTCGCTCGTCATGCGGATCTCCATCCCCCGGAAAATGTACTTCCAAGAGATATCTCAGTGACTCCTCTACGGAGTTGGTCCAAGTTCCGTCTTGCCTCTTGAATGAACCTACAGTTCCCTTCCTTCGATCTAGTTCCGCTTGGTAGCTTTCCCAGTTCGTGGATCGTGGATTCCTTCGGAGTTTCTGGCACGTTTCCTCGGTTCTCACCCCGAATCCGATCATACGATGATCGGAAGTGATGACCTCCTTGGTAACTCTTCAATCGACGATGTCTTAAAGTAAGTCTCTTGAGACCAACGTTATATCAATAACTTCCTCCCGGTCCTTATTAACAAACGTGGTCTCCCTACCTCTGTTCGCGATTTCCAGGTTTGTCGTGGTTAGAAACTCGTAAAGGGCTTCACCCCTTGGATTGATGTCACTGCTACCCCACACTACGTGGTGGGAGTTCGCGTCACATCCGATAATCACCGGCAATCGTTTTTCCTCCGCAAATGCTATGACCTGTGTTAATTCCTCTGAAGGAGGTGGATGTTCGCTATCGTATGGAAGATACGCGCTACAAACTACAACCTTAATCCTATTGTCTCTTACCTTGACTTCCAAGAGCGCAGCCTCCACGTCTCGTGTCCTCAGTTGCGGTAATGCTACCGCAGTGAGGTCCCTCGATATTAGGATACAGCTTCTTGTTGGTTCTTGCTCATCATCTGTGTCTTCTCCGGCTATGATGTTGTAGCCGGTCCCCCTACTTTTCTTCCTATAACATAGGGTTCTTGTATTAAAACAATCTGCGGGGCATTATTGCAGCCATCGCTCCGACTAACTCAGCAGTCGGACCGAGGCTTTTATGCAGATGGATTTGACTTACCCGTATCGCCGCCATGTCGGGGATGTCATGGAGCGCAGGGAACCCCCTACTCTGACCCCTTGGGGGCAGGTGGACCCTTCCTCGCACCCGTTCCAAGCCGACGGGCGGCCGCGCTGTACGAGCGTGACCTCGACACCGCGAGGGTCACAAACTCAAAGCACAGACGCCAGTCGACTCTGTTCAGGTACTGGATCGTGTCCACGCCCACCATAAAAGTCAGACGCCAGCCTCCCGGTCCTCCCGTCGTCTCCAGATGCCTCCACTGTCCAATGTTCAGCGGCCGGTTCTGGAGCGCCAGGAATTCCAGTAATATGGCGACGTCTACCTCTTCTTCTGATCGGATCCAGAATCCGATCCTCTCCGGCCAGGGGGCCGGATCAGCCCTTATTAGGCTGAAGACGCTGCCCCCAACCGTGACGACCTGGTCCAATAACCAGTCTCTGGTGGCCTCTGATTCCGCCGTGAACAGCATCCAGCCTGGTTCAACCAAGCCGGAATTTTTGAAGCGAAGCTCGGGGCCGCCCGGCGCCCTCATCGCCCCGAGCATCGCTCCAAGCAGCTTACGGCGTATCTCGGCCACCTCTGCCTCTTCAATTTTGCCGTTTGCCCTATCGGAGCGGAACACTACCTTCAGAGCCCTGGATCCCCGACTCTCGCCTTGAGGGGGTTCGACCTCTGCGGGCGATTCTTCCGTGCTCAGGTCCCCCCTGAGTAGTGGGGACGTGTGCACGGCTTCTTCACCCTGGGATATTTTGGTCGAACCACCTCTCGGCTTCTTTCGGTTCTCCTCAGGCGTCCTGGATGTGTCCGGTCTTCGGCACTTGGGAGCAGCATGCCCTATGCCAGATGTACCCTGTTGGGTTCCCTGGCTTTCCGAGCTTCTGCTCTTTGGCGCCTTCGGTAGGTTGGCAATCGCCACCCTCTTTGCCAGCCATTTGGCTGTTTTAAGGTTGTCCCTCTCCTCAGGTCCTCGAGAGGCCTGACCCTTTGGCCGTTATGTCTCGGTCTTTTGAACCTTGACTCACCCTTCCAACAGTCGGCGGCTTGGGAGCCTCTGGGGGGGCAGCCTTGCTGCCGGATGGGAAGGCGGGGTCCCTTTTTTGGTCCCCGGTCCCCTCACCGGCCGCCCGGCTGCTCTCCTCTTGCTGGGCCATCCACTCGAGCTTTTTGAGTTTGCGGGACTGTACGCCTCTTGTTTTTCTCCGCTTTTCTCCGCCCTTTCTCGCTTGGCGATTCCGACGTGACCTCGGCTTTCCCGTTACCAGGTTTTGGTCCGTCCTCGATTCCCCCTTTGGGTTTCTGGACCGGCTCGGCCAGAGATTCCGGGTCGGCATCAGACTTGCCTTTTGGCGCGTCTTCTGCCTGCCCTTCCTCCTTACTGTCTTCACCAGTCCTTTCTCCCTCCGTGTTCCTCTCGGGCTTTCCCTCACCCAGCTTCGAGTCCACCTCCATCTCGTCGGCGGAGGATCGCAGAAGCTCTTCCTCGTTGGGTTCACCCTCCTCAGCGGGTGGTGGGGTAGGGTAGGGGGTTCCCTCGCTCCTCTTTAACAGTGCACTTTTTTCCTCTTTTCCACCCATGTTCATATTCATCTGAAACAGAGAAATAAGGGGTTTATGTGTGTGCGGTTGTGTCTGCATGATTGAGTGTGTGTAAAAGGTGATGCTTGGTAGTGTCGTCTACCCCGGTTCCCCGCCAAACCTCCTACCAGCTGATTCCGCGCACTTGACCGTCGACGGCCGTAGTTAAGAGCCCCCCACAGCGCACAGCGCTCCCCTTCCAGTTACCAACTGCACTACTGTTTCGCTTGGAGATTTTCAGTGTGTGTGTGTCCGGGGCAGCCCCCTACATTGGTTAGACAAGGGTGGGCCCTATACTTCTCGGTAGCCTAGTGCACTACGTCTACATGTTCAGGGCTTGCCAGATGCTGGGCGAGGTGGCCGGAGTTTAAACAAAACTTTGCATAAGTGTTTTGTCTGATGTGTGTGAATGTGTGATGTTGTTTGTGTTGCGTATGTAAGCCTGTGCCTTTTTGCAGAGTTGTGTTGTCATTACAAGTAATGTCCTCATAACCCTCCCAGTGGGTACCGGTATCCCACTGGCGTGGGATACACTCGTGGAGGTTGGCACTCGGCACATCTGTGGTATTCGTGTGCATTCGCCAGGCGCCTTTTCTCAGCGTTCTAATTAATGCACCCTCAATACCACGGTTAAACCCACCCGTTCCTGGTTAAGCCGGGCATTATTGTTGTCTCCGCATGTCTTGCCCCTCAACCAGCCTAAGCCGGGCGCTCTCCCAAGGCTTTAGGTTCTGGTTGGTGCGTCCGCGCAGGTGAGAAGCAGCCAGCCGTGGCCCCTCTTCTGGCAGGTCTTCCACGGCAAGCATTATTGCTTGCTGTAGTCCGCTCAGTTGTTCGCCATCCAGTAGCTGGTTAGGATAATCATGGTGGATTATACCCACCTTGATCCCTTCAACTACCGACTTGTACGAGGGTTGCGAAGTGCGGTTTGTTTGCATCCGTTTTCGGAGTGCTGCCGTTAGACCGTAATCTCTTACTAGAGTCTTTTTCCAGGGGCTTACTGGGTGGTGGTTTGTGGGTGGATTTGCCTCCTACAAGCCATTTACCTTTATCCCCTGGAGCTCTGTTACTGATAACCTGTTTCAAGACTCCAGAGGTGGATAGCCCACCAGAGGTGGATGACCCACCAACGGTGGATGGCCCGCATGCTTTGTCTTCAGGTTCCTGAGGACTGCTGCTAGTGCGACCTCGTAAGAAATCCCAGCTAGCATCATACGTTTAAGTCTCCGAGTCTTAGTCCCAGAGTCTCTTTCGCTTCGCTTTGTTGACCCCGTCGATTTCCACCGCCGAGGTGTCACCAGCTGATGACAGTAGTGCCTTTTACTGCTCGGGGGTTATATCCTCCGCAGCAGGTTTAGCCAAAGAGGATTTTTCTTCTGCGTTGGGGTCTTTATTTGTTTTGGATGACTGGGATTCCATAGAATAGGTACAGGTAGTTGACTTTTATTAAATGATGAACCCCCCTCCCCCCCGTAGTCGATTTCTGGCTACGCCACTGATAAAAGCGCTTTAAGAAGCCAGTATAAACAAAGTGCGTGAACAAGACATCGTAAAATCGACAAGTTCCGAGCGTAGGTCAGGGAAAACGGCCCATGAAAGTTGTGAAATAAATTCGAGAAAATCAGGTGGGTGTTAATAAATGTTCATATCATCGTAATTTTGACATATCGGGGGTGGAAGTCTCGCTAAACGGCCTAATATATATTTTTGTAGGACACTTTTGTTTTTGATATTTGGGCACAATTATCTTACGAATCAGGTGGAAAGCAAAAGGGTATTCATACATTTTCAATACATCATAAAATTGACGTGTTCCGTAGCTTCCATATTAAAAACGTTTCGATTGTTGTTACGGATAAAATCTTGTAGGTTACGTTAAAAAGAAGCTGTTCACAAAGTTTTAGCCGGGTGTTAATTATTTAAGAAGGCCTCGCGCTGTCTCGCGGACTATATACATAGTTATAACATTTAATTTTCTTTTTAACTGGAATTCTAAGATTGTAAATCACTTTAAACCCGAGGCGTTTTTTCAAATGCAACTATTTCAAAAAAGTTTCAAAACAATGACGTCAAATGCTACGTCATAGTTTGACAAGGCCCTTGTGACTTGAATGAACTAATTTCATCGGCACCATCTTAAAAAAAAACAAAAATATAGAAGGAATCTTTTCACAAATATATTTATATAAAAAAATATGTGGAAAAACAAAAATAAAGACGCTAAGAGTTGACGAGAAGTTTATTTGGCAGTTAACTAATGCCTAGTCTACAGTCCAACGTCTTGCCACTGATTTCTATTTCTCTCTTTGTCGAAAATAGTGAGAAGCAATACATGTCAAAAAACGCATGCGCTAGTTCGAAACGAACAAAAAGCTAGTTTCGAAACCATTGAAATTGGTGGAAAAGTGACGTCATTGATAACGAGCGAAAAAAATTGACATTTAAATTGATTCTATAAATAGTAAAAAAAAAACCTTTTCAATTTTATGCGGATTTTACTAAATTGTTGGGAGGCAATACAGCATTTTCTAGGTTGTAAATGGCTTATGGTTTTTAAGCACTAATAACACAAGATTTCAGAGTTGTGACGTCACTAATCAATGACGTATTTATTGAAAAAGTTTTTCAAAAAGGGGTCAATGTGAGAAAACGTCTCCTGTCTCCTTTTTTGATCTTGTGATAATTGGCATGAAAAACGTTTTGTTTTTAGTTGGTTCCAGTGACATGCTAAGAAAGAATTATGAGGAAATAAGAATCCCAGTTCCTTGGGGTCATATAGCTGGTAAGTAGTCAAGTAAAAAACAACACACACAAAGAAGAAATATTCTTTTTCCTTCTGTTATATTTTAAGTTTGCTAAAATTACTGAAAAGCTTTCTTATTAATTAAAACAATTTTTTTTCACTACTTCACTCTTTTGCTTCAAACTTGTGGCCCTTGGGCATCATACCTGTCATGCTTGTGTTTTTAAAAGTATATTTGTAAAACTGAATAAAATGTCTTCGATGCAAAACTGAATCAAATAAGCGGCCAGAAAAATTAAGTATGGTCAAGCACAGTCGCCCTCTTAGATTAAAAAGAGACAAGATACCTGACACTTACGGAGACTTTGGTTATATTATTATATGGAACAATATTTACCTTTCTGTTGTTTACAGTAACCTATCTACTTAAATGTAAATTTACACATGAATTATATTATTAAAATCTTACTATAATATGAAATCTGCAAAATAATTCAAATAACATGCAAAAAATAATTCTGCCAATTTGAGCTTTGGAAGCTCCCTAATAATAAATGTTTGTAGTGGTTTTATACAAAATAAATTTGTTTGAAAATTTGCATACGATTTATTCCAATTTCAATTTTCAACACACTAAAATTATGCCAAACATTAAAACAAACACAGTTCACATCACCTGGAACATTACTACTAGCTAAAAATGATGTTATTGTGACCTAGGTAATCTGTGGTTATAGGGGCGTTTTTTACATGGGAAACATATAGGTTCTATATAATTTTATGTTTATTTAATTCCACAAAAGCATATTTTATTTGAAATAGAAAATTTAAGTAGGTACTTATAAATAAGATAAAACATTGTAATTTTTGTTCTCGTGATCCATGACTTAATAACCTACAATAATATAAGTAAGTAATACATCTAAAAACTTGTTCTAAAGAGTTAACTACAGTTTACTACTATTGAGAAAACAAACCCAACACATATCAAGAGAGAGTAAACTGATACATCTTATGCTAATCTGCAAGTTTAATAATTATATTAATACTATATATACTGTTTCGAGGCAAAAAATGTGTAACCTGAGCAAAGCGAGGAACCAGCTGTAATTTTAATTCAAAATTTTTACTATCATTAAAATTATTTCAAAAAGTCTTAGAATTACTGAAAATAAAGAAAAATTTAAAAAAATATTCAATGCATTTTTGTTTTATAGTACCTTATAATAAAACAAAATAAAGAACAGCTTAACCTAAATACATGTACTTATTATCTCCCTTAATATGATTTGATATACATTGAACAATATACCAGAAGCCAACACTCATCTTTGTATCACAAAGACTTATGCTGTCGCCGTTGGAGATGACTTAAATTTTGTTATTTTTTCTGGTCATTAGCAAAAACTTACTGAAACTGACTTCTTCAGTACACAATAAAGTCAATAATGCTTAGGGTATATGAAGACATACATCTAGATAGGACAGACAAAAAGATTCAAACATCAATTCGAAGGGAAAGCGCAGATGACAACGGCGCGGCGGCTGTATAAATTAATCTTAATATTCTGATAAGAGGCAAAATATTCTTACAAACTTTACCTACCTGACTGATTTCACTTGCTCTTCCTTTGTTTTTAAAACATTGGACGATTTGTTCCAAAATATCACTGAAATATTCTCCTTCTGGTAAAAACACACTATAAACATTTTTTGACAAAATGTGGTTTAAGAAACACTTCCAAACTACTTAAACATCGTGAAATTTTAAAATAAATAACACGAAAAAGCTTATGTCAATAAAAATATCATTCGTCCGTATGCGCTCTGCCGACTTTCCCCGCCCACAAACCTAAAGTGGTTGACACAGAATTCTCATTCCCTATCGTTCTAACGTCGTTTAAAAGGATAGAAAAGTAATCGATATTTGTCACCTTTGTTTTGTTTTAATTTTATTTGTGAATAAACAGTGGTTATTATTTGCCAAGGAGTTTTCGTTGGACCAGATATCTTGTCACTTTTTGATCTAAGGTCGCCCCCCTCCCTTTATAGCTGACCCAACTCATTTTCCTAAATATTTTTTAAAAAACATGAAATAGCTATCGTATTCTATTCTATTCTATGTTTTAAAAAATTTTGCCAGCGGCGGTATATGTTGTCGAAATATTTTTGCCTGTAACTTTCTTACACTCGCGTGTTGTTTCACTCGGCTACCGCCTCGTTCACAACATTCACGCTCGTGTGAAATGTCACTTTCTTCTCTCGTTATGTAATTTACTATCGTAATTTATTTTTCAAAAACAAAACCTGTGTTTTTTTTTAAGGTAAATGGTGGGGTTCACAACTAGTACAGCCAATTATCGCCATACATGGATGGCAAGACAATTGTGGAACTTTTGACACATTAGCTCCATTATTAAAAGCAAGAGGATATTCATTATTTTGTATAGATTTACCTGGACACGGGTTTTCGAGTCATTTACCCCCAGGTCACAATTACTACTTATGGTGGGATGGGATACATTATTTGAGAAGAATTATAAAGTATTACAACTGGAAAAATGTAGAATTAATTGGACACTCTTTAGGTGGTGGCATATCTTTCCTATACGCTGCATCATTCCCTGACGAAGTAAAAAGATATTTATCAATTGACATAGTTAGCCCCTCTGTACGACATATAAAAAAGTCCATTGATCAGCTAGGTCAAGCGATAGACAAGTTTCTAAAGTATGAAACTTTATCAACTGATAAAATGCCGTGTTATGTATACAATGAAATGTTAAACATAGTATATGATGCTTACAGAGGTGATGTAAACAAAGAAGGCTGTGAAATTATGCTTAAGCGAGGTATGAAACTGGTACCCCATTCCGACAAATATGTCTTCACAAGGGACCCGCGATTAAAAATTGCAGCGTTAGGTTTTTTAAGTATTGAACAAGTTTTGGAGTTTGCATCTCGAATTAAATGCGAGGTACTTAACATAAGAGCCAGGCAAGGTCTTAAATTTGATGTTCCGGAACATTACGATTTAGTTTTAGATCAAATTGAAAAGCAAGCAAAAAAAGTAGAAAAGCATATTGTGGATGGGACACACCACTTGCATTTAAATGATCCAAACAATATAGTTGATATAGTAGACAATTTCTTTAGACAATAAAAATCAGAATTTATTGACCTTTATGAAGGAAAGTTTTAAAGAAACGTACTATTTTTATTACTACTTACCTTCCAATTATTTAGCAAAATTTTTGGTATAATTTTGGTTTCTGGTCTAAAGAGGTTGTGGAGTTTTTTAATTATTTATTTTAAATTATTAAACATAGTTTTATTTAGTTTTTTAGATTATCTATTTATAAACTTATTACAAAAGCACAAAATTAGTATTATACAGAAATATATTTTAAAAAATTCACCAGTAATATTTAAGTAGTCAACATGCACAAAACATATTAAATAATAAAAAACTTGTTCTTGTTAAAACATTTGAAGGTTTTTTATTTAAAAAATTAACTAGTAAAGAAATCTTCTGGAAAAAACAATATTTAAAATTATTTCGAAATTTTACACGAAAATAGGAGAATGGCAATGCCAAGTTGTTACAGGAAGGGCTGGGCTGTCTCGGTATTGCTTACAAACTTTTGCCCACTGGACCTCAGTTGGGCTAAAAATAGCTTTAGAACGAAGATTTCCTTTGGTTACTTCAAGTTCTTTTAAAAGTTGCTTGTTTCGATTCTTGGCGTCATCTAAGGAAAGGCGTTGATCAAAATCATCGGTAAGAAAAAAAGTTTGGGATTTAGATTTGTAGGCATCTTCCCTAAAAATAGAACAAATCGTTGACAAAAAACCGGATTTCGTCACTCGTTGTTTATCAGAAAATATTTGCTAAATTTATATCGCATTCGCCAATAATACCTTCATGAACCGAGACATCTATACACAAAGTATTGAACACTACCTGTGAATACTTTTATAGACGACATGCATCGAAACGCCGAACAGTAGTTCGAGGTATAGGAAAACTTGAACATTCGTTTAAAAATTCAATTACTTTTTTGTCCGTTGACTTTTAATTCTTTATTTTGGTGTGAAAAAAGGTAAAATGTTCTTTTTTTACATTTTGTACAGAAATTCCACATAAGTCAAAAATTCAATAAAATTAGAGGTATTAATTAGTTAATTAAGTATAGTAGAATCAGTGAACATTGCTTGTTCGGTGGTAGTATAGTAACAAAATATTCACCTGTCTTTCATAGTAAGTAATGTGGACAAAGCTCGTTTTATATAAGCATAAGAAAATGTTTAAAGGCTTTTTTACGGATATACAGGGTGAGTGTTTTTCGCCAGTTCAGAAATTGATTTTTTTATTATATCTAAATAAAAACAAACAATTTTCGCGATATTCAGCTAACAATTTTAAGGTTTGTTTGTTTTGCTCTAATAAATATCACAATTTAAAAGTATTTTGGTATAGGGTGCTCCATTTAAATGATCACAACTATTATATCTATTTATATGTGAGGTAGAAAAAAGGTATGAATAAAAAGCTTTTACAACTTAAGAAGCCTTAAATATTTATCTAAAAAAGGTAAGTGTCATTCTAAATGTTAAATTTAGACAGGAACTTCTCTATATGTAAAACCCTATTTATTTTAATGCATTTTAAAATATTAGGGTTTTCCTGATTTTGACTGATTATATGCCCCTGTGTAATTAGTTTTGAATAATATGGAGGAGGACCTAAATTTAATTTAAAATAAGCTTTATTGTCGTAAAATTAAAAATTTCATTGACATCTTAATCTAGTCGAATAATATTAACCCAGCAAACACATCTGTTACATTAACATAGTATTTACGTAACTCTAAAGTAAAAAACATTACATAAAAAAAGTTTTTATAAAATTTACGTAATATTTACATCATATTTACGTAATAAGAAGGGAACTTTGTGCATGGCATTATGCAGAAAATGAAAGTTACTTTTTACCTTGTTGTGACATTAGAAGTATATAAATTTTATATACACAATATGACTTTAATTTATATAGTACTTACATAAAGAGTACGCTATTTACGTGACGTCAAGTTTACCTTGATTTTACTTGTAAGAGATACAAAATATTATGTAAAAATATTTACCTCAATTTTACCTTTTGATTTACTTTCTAGTTAGTAGTTAATCGATATCTGCCGTTTCCCAATTTTTTGTTGCCATGTATTATTTAGGTTATTTTAATTACATATTATTTACGTAAAAAGTAGGGAACTTGTGGGGGGCCCACGGCACATTGGGGGCCTCTTAGCCGCCTTGCCTTAAGAGCAAAAAAGAAAGAATATAATAACTAATACTTACACGCACGATTACCTTTCGACTCCTTTAAAATTTCATATATTTTGAATACTAATATACAGAGGGTACATGAAACCCATTAGTTGGTTTTCTTTATAGTTAAGGATCGTTCACACAAGGCATACACATACAGTATTAGTAACTGGATTAGTATTTGGTTTTGTTATAGTTATAGTCTTAAAAATTGCTCACTGTTCATGCTTGTCTTTGTCATAGTCATAAAAATCACTAAGCAAGGGCATTTTACCTCACTTTTTTGATGTTTTGTTTCATTTACTTTTATTTTTTGTGGTTTTTTTTTAAGAAAAAAAGGTTTAATAGAAACAGTCTTTTTTGGGACCTACAAAACACTCAGCATCTTGTTTTTTGCTTTTAATTTGCCTGTAGAAAATTTCTCAAAATGTTAATTTCATTCTTGTCAACATAGTTGGGCGCCATACTTAAAATTTGGAACTCGGGCATGCGCACTTATATATGTTATATTAATAGTCGTAATTTTAGTTATAAAAGTTGAAAGTTGCCAACTTTTCCTTAGAACTTCGACTAAACCTATGACAAAGCATAATTAAAAACATTGCATGAACACTCATAAGAAACAGTACTTTTAACTATTTTATGATTAAGACTCTAAAAAAAATAAACCAACTAAGCGTTGTATGAACGATACTTTAGTTTTATTATATATTATAAATATTTGTATCAATAAAATAGAGGCTAAAATATCAGGGTTTCACATTAAAGATGGCCTCCGCATTAATGCATTAACTTTCTTGTTCTCGAAAAAAAGATATCGAGTAGAACAGGGGGGGCACCCTAAAAAATTTTGCGGGGGGCCTCAGAAAAATCTGAATCTGTTGTGACTTCCAGTTTACATAGAATTTATGTACCAAAGTAATCATGTGATGTAACTTTTACGTAATATTTACATAACGGTGTTTTCTGAGAATCTATTTGTCTAAATAATATTTAATAAATTTCTTTGTGGATGTGTAAAAATATCAACATCTAAAGTAGATAATTAGCCACAAAGTTTTAAATGCTTTACATGCAAGAGAGTTTTAAATACATATCTAGACATCTAAAGTTAGAGAAAAAAATATTTAAATTTCAAAATAAATAACACAATAACATTGGTCACATTTAACATATAATTTTAACGTTACATATATACTATTAAAATTGATAAAACTCCCCTAAGGTATAAAATGCTTTGGTCCTAAGTGTTCAAGGGGGGGGGGCCGATTCTTAAAAAGTATTTGTGTACAAAGTGATTTTTTTTAAAATAATTAGGTTTTAATATATCTTAGTAGCATAAAAAGACTTTTTATTTTAATAAAATTGGTGCAGAGTAACTGAAAGGTGGGGGGGGGATCCAGTAAAAGAGAGAAAATACAATTTTTGTTATGGAATTTCCCTTGCTTTAAAGGTTTGTTAAAAATAATGATTTATGGCGGGTAGTTGACTGAAGGGGGGGGGGTTGTACAAACCCCCAAAGTATAATATATAACTTTTTTAATATTTAATTAAATTTTAGTTAAAAAGTTTTTTTTTTCTAAATAATTATGTTTTAAAACAATTTACACACCTAAGCAGACTTGCACCCTTAATTTATTACACGATTATTTCGAGGGGTCGCAGGTAGTCGCAGCCAATCTTTATGGATTTTATTTAGACAAGGTATGGTCTCATTAAAATACATATTTTCAGGCGGGTCTTTTGAGGTCTTTTTTATAAAAGTCAAAAAAACTTAAAAATTTGGTAATAAGAAATCATTGATAAAAAAAAATGAGTACCTCAAAATTAAAAGACACTTTAAAAAAAAAACGAATACACCAGAACATAGCCAGAACTTATGTTTTTGATATACCACAAAGCGGGAATAAGCTTGGTACAAATAATTTTTTTGATAAAGTGTATACCAGTAAATATTTTGTCGAATTTTAATAATATGGATTTTAACTCATAAATATATTATTTTCATCTACAGTATAGACAACCAAAACCGTTATATGGTGTTTTCTAAAAAGGACAATATGTTTGCAATACAAAAATATAATATCGATCCACTGTACGCCGTGTACGCCTCCAGTTCTTATACTTTACTTATTTATATTCTGTAACATGTTTTCCAAGGGACATATTGCCTTAATTCAGCTCAAATAAAAAGTGCTCCGAGCCGTGTCTTAAAGCCCTGTGCACACCTATGCGTGCCCATGCAGGGTGCTTTGAAGCGGGGTGGGCACTCGGCGTATCCTGTTCACACCGGCGCGTTTCCACGAAACTCACCAGAAATGCATGAAGTTGCATGCGTTTTTGCCCAAATTTCCTAGAAATACCTATGTTGGCAACACCTCATGCGTGTCTCGTGCATCTTTTTGACGTTAAAGGTAACCTAAAATATTTTTTTAAAACTTCGATAAAATGAAAGAAAATTGAGTAATTTGACCAGTTTTACCAGGAAAGTGCAGCAAATAAATTATTTTTCAGAATTATTCTGAGAAAACGTGTTAAAAATTAAAAATATATTTTTAGATGCACGCGGGAATGCCAACATTGAAAATAGAAAATTTTCTATTTTTCCACTAGAATCGCGTGCATGTCTGGGAAATTCTAGGGACTTTTTTTTAAAAATGTCAAAAATTATTTCCAGAATGGTATTCTCTTGTCAAATTTCCATTTTTTTTGTTCGTTTTGCAAAAGTTTTTGTGATTGAGAGAGCTGCAAGTCCTTAACCTATGGAGCTGCTTCAACAAGAAATAAATGATGTGGATCCAAGACCATAGTAAGTACTTAATTAATTTATATGCTAATTAAGGCTGTGGCGAAAGTTATGAGAATTTACCGGTTATGTGGTTAGGTTGCTTTGGTTAGTGCTTTTTAGTATTGGTTTCGATTAGTCAGTCAATTTTGTTGGTTTTCTTGTGAAAATTGAGAAGATCAGGTTTTTCGGGACCGTTGTAACCTAAGTATTTGTGATAATAATTATTATTGTTGTAACAGCCTTAATTAGCATAAGCTACAACAGCCTGTGTAAAAAAGATAGGGACCAGTGACATATGCAGAATTTGTTTCTGGGGGGGGGGCTTGCACATCAGCATTTTTTACATAACATCATTTTTTTTCTTGATTTTGGGAAAAAATTCAATCTTTAGGTTGTGATATTGAATGGCTCTTGGCAGTGACTTGAGCCACTAAGCCCTTTCTCCCCCCCCCTCCCAAGTACGAAGGTGGAAGTGACTGTCGTATTTAAGCCAAAGCTTGTAGTTAATTTGAATTTATAGATTGGAAACACTCTTGATGGCTGCTCTTGTTGCAGGGTGAGATTGAACAACACTGTCCATATGTATCATTAATTAGCCTCTGGTACTATAAAATGACAGTTTAAGCTCAACTTGGGGCTCTATAGCTAGAATAAACCTTCCGATTTATAGTTTCAAAAAGAATATACAAGAGATGAGAGAAATTATTTCACCGAGTTGCTAACAACAGACAAATCTTGTGTACCTACCTATTGTCAATTGATGTAAATTATTCTAATTGCCTAAAAATATCCTCACATACTCTCTGGGTATTGACACTAGAGTTTTTCTGCTTGATCTGTAACTTTATTTTTATTTTTAGGCCAAGAACTACAATTGTGTGTTGGTTCCTGCCATCACAATAAACCCACTTGAAAAAAATTCAGCAAATGAACCGTTTTACAATGTCGTCATCATGCATGTATCAACTTAAAAGCCAGGAAGTATGGAAAGTGAACAACTGTACAGTTGTAAAGACGTAGTATTCATCAGCTGCATAATGTACATGTCAACAACAAAAAGAGAACTTTAATGTGGGATGAGTTTATCCATTTTTAGATTATTTAAATTATGATGTAACTAAATATATTGACATATACCTATAAAAATTTCCATAAATAAGTATCAGGTTTTATATGCTTTCTATGTGGTATGTGGAACAAACTTGTAAAAAAAACTAAGATAAATCTCATAAATTTTGTTGTTTCTATATCAGTTTTACAGCTATAAAATAATACAAAAACTCACCAACTTTCATGAGAATTTAACAAGTTGCCAGTTAAGCGAGTCACACAAGTCTTTATTATACATTCTTCTACATACAGTTCGGCACTTAGCTCTAGAGGAAATAATTATAGTACCTTGCCAATTTTTTTAGGACTTTTCTTTATGGAAAATTTTTAATATAACTACTTTCATCGATAATATAGTGTTTATTTAAATTTAATTATTCACAACAGGTGTAAATTATTACGGATAGATATCTTAGTAAAAATTTTATTTTAGCGACTAAAATTAAAATTTAAAAAGTAGGTACTTGGGATTTTTTGTGTCTTATTTTAGGTCGTTCATTTATTACAATATTTAAAAAACTAAAAAACAAAATATAATATTTCAGACCTTTAATATTAACAATAATTATAAAATTTTATTATTCACATTTTTGATAAAATGTAATCTGGCGCCATCTAGCGACAATTTCAATCAATCAAAAAATACTTTATTGTCAAGAAAACAAATTCTGTCGACAAAGCAGGCTAAAAACTAAAAGAAATAAAAACATTTGAAATAAGTAGGAACTTGAAGCTTATTTTAGGTAGAATGTAAGTTCATAAAAAAGTCAAATTTGAGTCTACATTAATAAGTGGTTTTAAACCTATAATCACTAACAAATTGGAAAAGTTTGTTATGTTTATACTAAATTACTAATGATAAAAAATACCCACTTTACTATGATTAAAAAGGAGCACAACAGAGACATAAGAATAAAAATATCTAGTCACTAAAATAACTCATAAAAAAAAGAAAAAAAAACACATTAAAAGCAGCAAGTTTATAACTGAGTGTAATAAAATTCAGAAAGCGAGTAAAAAGGTAAGTTTAAAATCCTCTCCCTTAGATCCCTTCTGAATCTTTTAAGAGAGGTAGCACATCTAAAGGTGACTGGCAAATGATTGAAAATTTTAATTCCCTCGTATATAAGAGATTTTTGTGCTAAAGTGCTTTTTGGAATTGGCAATCGAATGTTAAATTCTTGTCTTGTATAATATTGTTGAGACTTGGGCCCTTTTTTATAGTTTAAAAAAACTAAAGATGCTGTTTCCAAAACATAAAGTGATGTAAGTGTTAATATTTTATGTTTGACAAATAGAGGTTTGCAAGACTCTTTGGTTTACATTGGAAATGAATCGAACAGCCTTTTTTTGTAATATTAAAATTATTGATAGTAAATATTGATGCGCAGATCCCCAAAACGGCAAGCCGTACCTTAAGTGTGACTCAAAGAGTGAGAAATATACAGATCTAGCCATATCAACTCCCAGTTCAGATCTCACACATCTCACTGCGAAGCACCTAGAAGAAAGTTTTTTACTGAGTTTAAAGATATGTTCATCAAATCTCAGCTGGCTGTCAATATGTACACCTAGAAATTTATATACATTTTGTTTTTGTAGAAGATCCTCACCCAATTGTACATTCTGCAAACTACACTTAATAGCGAGAATGTTAGTTTTGATAGATCGTTGGAAATAATAGATTTTAGATATTCTATGTCTTTATGATGCCACAAAACAAAAGTATCGTCCGCAAACAATGTAAATTCACCTGCAATTTTTAAACGTACAAGATCGTTAATGTAAAGAAGAAATAACAGGGGACCCAATACTGACCCCTGGGGCACGCCGCAAGTGATATTTAGAGAAGCAGAGCGAGAGCCTCCATCGACCACTGATCGTGTACGATGACTTAAATAAGACCTAAACCATTCCAACACCAAACCCCTAAATCCATACCACTCGAGCTTTTCCAGCAGTATTCTGTGATCCACACAGTCAAATGCCTTGGATAAATCACAGAATACTGCTGCAACCGCGTCGCCCTTGTTTATTTCTGTATAAACATTTTCTAAAAAACTAATTTAATATACTTCTTTTAGTTTAGACCCCAAGACATTTATTGATCAATATTTGGAACCAGAAAATCCACCAGATTTAACCTATTATTATTCTGTGTGAAAAAGATGCATAGGTGTGGACAGAAAAGGCATGCAACTTTTCACCCTTCATTTTCAAGGTCGACACGCGCGCTTCAAAAAACCCTGCATGGGCACGCATTGGTGGGCATAGGGCTTAAGGAAGGTTTACCCAACTTTTCATATTGATAATTTATAACCTAAGCATAATTTTATTCATAGTCTTAATGTTAAATACATTTTTGTTTACAGAAGTGTTTACCCAAGTTCTCTTAGTTATAATTCACAATTCACTATCAATATGAAAAAAGCAAAGAAAACATTTTGGTTGGTTGATTTCAAAATAGGAGTGATTGATTTTAGCTGATAAAAAGGAAGGATACTTAACCTGTTGAGGTTAGGTAAAGAAAAGTATTTTTTTGTTCCTCTTTTTTTTGTCAATTTGGTATGTCAATTTTCAAAATTTATCCTAATGCACTTCTTATAAACTCTTGGATAAACAGGTGCTGTTAAATTATGTATAACACAATTTTCAAAATTTATCCTAATGCACTATGCTTATAAACTCTTGGATAAACAGATGCTGTTAAATTATGTATTAACACTAAAATTGTGCTTATACACCATGAATTAAAGTTATGAATTATCAATATGAAAAGTTGGTTAAACCTGCTTTTAGTTAAACGTCAATTCGACATTTCCTGAGCTAAGGCACAAAGAAAAGTATGTTCCTTGTGCTTCTAATATTATAAACTACCAACATTCATTATTAAGAAATTAAAGAACTACCAGAGTAAAATTTTATATACATGCAGAAAGCTTTTAAAAAATACAGATTTGCTAGCAGACCACATATCCTTGGTATTTATAGCTGCATAGAAATGTTGGCGTTTATTTCAAGTTATAGAGCTAAGAACAGAGTTGTTGAAAATTGCTTCTCATTCGTGTTAAAAGATTATAAGATATTTAAAAGATGGCATTAAATTTCTTCTAAAATGAGTGAAATCACCGATGAAAGATATGGGTCATTCTTGAAAAAACGTAACATATATTGCATGTAATTGGTCTGTAAGTTTAAAACCACTTATCCTTTTGAAAACAAAGTAGGAAGATAGTTAGTGTACCCAAAGGCTAACATTATCCAGCAATAATGAACTCTCCAAGAAATGTCTCCATGCAAGTAAAGTTGTTTACACTATATGTGACATGTCACGTGGTGTGATCTGTAATTTTAAGTAAGTTAATAGATTCAGATCGAACAAAAAAACACTTTAGGATTATAAAATTTATATAGATAATCATTTAGATAGACTAAAACTCAAAAATTTAAATTCTAAAAAAAACCTTGATATAAGTTTTTTGTCTTCATCAAAAAACAAAAAAAAACACGTGTAATTGATTTTGGTGTCACTCGTGTGATCACATGCAGTCACAGATTTTTTTTAAATCTGGCATCACTGCATACAACAGCCAACTCATTTAGCTGAAAATGTGCAAGCACAGAAGACACAGTTTAAGAGTGTAACCTGAAATGTGTTACATAATTCAGTTTTTGTGAAGTATTGGTGGTTTTAAAACAGTATTAACGTTTTGGCCGAGATAAATGTCACACGTGTTTCTATATAAAAGAGAGAAAAGAAGATTATAAGTAAGGGCTAGCTGCTATGCGAAAATTGAGCCAAAGGTATATCAAAGTGTGATACAGTTGTCACTCGTGTGAACACAAAAACAAAAATTACTCAAAAACTAGAGATTTGTTATCTCGGTTGCATATCATATTATAGTATGTTCGGCCATACCAACATATTAAATTCACTTAAAAAGTAGTAAATGAATTTGTTTTTTCAAATATGCGCCCAAATTTTACCATTTTTCAAGAACAACCCAAATGGAGAATACTTACAAAAATAATTTAAAAAAATTAAAATAGTTTCGAACGAGGGGGTTTAACCACTAGGTTGTTAAATTGTGATTGCAGGGAACTGTCGAGAGATGTCTAGGACTCCCAGGGTCTTCGGGTCTGCAAGCCAGGGTTTGGTGAGGTTTAGGTAGTTGCAGGGGCTGCAAGGCACTGGAAACGGATAAGATTTGTACCAACAGTGGTTATCCCCTCGGTTTCGAGTTTTAGGTAGAATTTCAAGGAAGGTGATTTTAGAAAGACCAAATGTTCCCAAAAAATACCCCCGAAACAGTTTTTCAGTAAATTCTTGAAAAACCTATATAATGACCCACAATAATACGACACTTAACATATTATAAAAACTTATTTTACTCAAATATATACTTACTTCTGTTTCAATATTTTCTCTATTTTTTCTTCCTGGGACTTATAATTTAGAAATATTTGTTCAATTTCTGGGAGTGTCATTTTTTTGCTGTAACTACTTCTATATGCAAAATGTTTGTATTGTCAATGTTCTGCCTTACCATAGTAACCAAAACATTACTCCCTTTATTTTTATTAGACACTTAAAGTAAATGTTTCAACGCATCGGTATCGGTATACCTAACGCTTGTTCATGCCACGTTGTCGAACCCGCTTTTTTAACGGATGCGATGACGAAACAGCTGATTCCACGATTGCCATCAGCTGGTTTGTCATCTCATCTGCCAAACAAGGGCTTTGCTTTGAACTCGTTAGGTTTACCGATACCGATGCGTTGAAATATTTACTTTAATTAGAAACTTAAAGTAAATATTTCAAAGCACAGCCAAAGTACACTACATTTTTTACTTGTTCATGTTTTGAACGATGCCTGCTTCTTTGACGGGTGCGATGACAGAACGGCTGATTCCACTTGTTGCGTACGGAGGGATGTACACAACGATTTCAATCAGCAGTGCTGTCATCGCACCCTTGAAAAAAGCAGGCATCGTTCGAAACATCGCATAAACAAGTCAAAAATGTAGTGTATTTTCCCTTTCTTTCGAACGCGTTAGGTATACCGATACCGATGCGTTGAAATATTTACTTCGTGTATCTAATATTTCAACGCATCGGTATCGGTATGCCCAACGCGTTCAAAATCAAGACTTGTTTATGCGATGTTTCGAACGATGCCCCCTTTTTTGAAGGGTGCTATGACATAACTGCTGATTGAAATCGTTGCGTACATTCATGGGTCCGTAACGATACGTATATCCCTCCGAACGCAACAAGTGGCACATGCGCTGCTAGGTTCTGTTCTTTCCGTTCCCGTTTTTTTAATATATAGTACGAAAATTTTACTACAAATATTATATTTGATATAGGGAAATTTTCCCGAGGAGTAGTTTTTATTTGGTAAAAGTGATGTAACTCTGTAATACTAAATGTGTTCTAATGATTCATGTGAGTTTTGGTATTAAACCTCTTTTGGTTTGCCCGTCATTATATGAGCTGCTAGCTACCATAGAAGCTAGCAGCGCAGGCCCTATATTTTAAAAAAAAGCGAGCTCTAAATTTTTTAAGGCATTAGGAAATTAGTGCCTTAAGATATTTAAATAGTTCTTATCAAAGACATCCAAAGTTATACCTTTATGGTTCTTATAGTTTTAATTTAATAAATTGGATATCAACAATTTTGGGATAACTAAATGAGATAGACTTAAAATCTAATGCCTATAGGAGATTTTTCCCGAGGAGTTTTTTTTTTGGTAAAAATGATATAACTCTGTAGCACTAAATCGTACGTAGTGATTAATGATTTAAATTACGTTTTGTTTAGTTATTACACTCACTTGCCCTGCTAGCTTCCGCACGCGCTCTTTACTTTAAAAAAAACAAGCTCTACATTTTTTTATGGAATATAAATTTAGTACTTTGCCCGGTTTTAATAGTTATGTTAGTGTTAAGTTATCTTATTGATTCACCGTAAAATAAAAACGATGTATTTTTTATAGAATATAATATTTGTAGTATAATTTTCCTATTATATATTTTAGAACACTAAATTAACTCTAATTACGTAGGTATTTTTTTTTCTGAATTCTCTTAATTACGCTGTAATCGCATAACTTTTAAAAAACGCAAGCTCTAATTTTTTTTTGCGAAACAAAATTAGCACTAAATTAGATCTAATTAGTTATCTAGGTCCTAATAAAAAAAATCGCAAGTTGCGCTGCTAGCTTCTTGTACATGTTTTTACTACGAAGCCTCTTTAACGAGATATAAGCAGACACAAGCTCAATCCAAATTTAGTACCCTACCCACGGATTTAGGTCAAGATGGTCACGACCATTGGTACAAAAGGGTACTAAATCAATAAGAGCTTGGAAACCTTCAATGTCGTAGGTGCATGTCGTATTAAGCTCATTATAACCACGTGCAGTGCGCAGTACTTCATTCATGCCATATTTTTTTTTATTGAATCTCTCTGTATATGTTTTGCCATGTTGTATGACATTTATTGAAGAAAAAGAGACGCGACAACCAAAATGACAGAAGTGCTCTGCTGTTACACCAAAACACAACTAGGTTTCTAAAAAAAACGTAAATCAAAGATGGCTATTATTTTTTTAACGTACATCTCAGCCAAGGTACCTATACTGATAGGTGAGCCCTACATTTTCAATATGGCGTTGTGACGTCACGTGAGTACCGATTTGAATTTTATCATATGATACTATACCCTGCCAAAAATACCGCGTCAAAACTCGTAAAAAAGAACTAGTGAAAGTTTACGAGTTTACGAAACACCACTTTCGAGTGAAATGTCATGAACTTTCAATGTTGGGAAAAGATTCAAAACTCGTCAAACATCATGAATTTTTACGAGTTTTGAAATTTTTGTAAAACAGTGATGACGATTGTCTAGAATAATGTTCGATAGTTGGATACGAATCTTTTATTGTTTGTTTTTCTTGTAAAATATTATTCTTCGAACAAATTATTTTAGCCCTATCGTAGACTTTTTATTGCTGCTTTTTTTAACCGATGAGGAATGATTGAGTTCATTAATACAGGTTGATTCAAAATTCCATAGAAAGAATTTACCTGTAGGTAGAATTTCTTGTTCTGAACAAGAGTTAGTAAAATATATTTTTGTGAATTCTTTCGTTTGAGAGATATTTAAAAATTGTTAATATTTTCTGAGAAGCACCCTTTACTACGTGGTAGAAACATCAATTTTTGAAAACAAAACTTGACAACTTCAAAATGCTTGACAAAATCCCTAAACCATGTCATTGTCAGCACACGTAGACTTGCTTGGTAAATTATTTTAAAGCGATTCCCCAAAAAATAAGAAAAGTTTACTCCTAAATTCAGAGAAAAGAAATATGAAATTTAAACAAAATAATCACGTAACTTTTCTTAGATTAATGATATATAACCACTGTTCAAATCTTTCTAGGGAATTTTGAATCACCCTGTATGTGTTGATTTTCTATAAACTGAGGTTTGTAATGTATTTTGTTTTTTTTAATTAAAACGTCTAAAAATGAAATTTTATTATCGTTTTCTACTTCTAAAGTAAATTTTATTGTTGGTTGTTTACCGTTCATAAAATTAAGAAAATCATTGAGTTTAGATCGTGTGGGCAAATACTAAAAATATCATCTATATAGCGAAATAAAATTAAATTCTTCTAAAATTTTATTTTCAAAATCTTCCATAAAGATATTACTCATCAGAGGAAAACAATCACTTTTCCACTGAAAATACTGTGAGGAGCTCCAGATTAGCATTGGCGCTTAGTGCTGTTCTTTCTCCTAAATTTTTTATTATTTTCTAATCGATTTCTTAATATAGAAAGGCTTTTGTGAAAAGGCTCACGTAAAAAAGTAATTTCAGCATTGAATCCGCCACAAATATACAGATTTTATCTGCATACCATGCCTAAAAAACCACTTCAAAACTCTTAAAAACTGATCAAGTCTTGATGAGATTTTAAGAGATTTTATTGTTTTGAAGAGACTTGACCGGCAAAAATGTATGCCACATAAAAACTGACAAATTCTTATGATGTTTCATGATGTTACACCAGACACAATTTTCAAATACTTTCTGACTATTGAAAACTCACAAGATTTCATTATGTTACACCAGATACATGAGATTTCATAAGGTTTGGCAAACAAGATTTTGATGAGATTTTACAAGTCTAAAAGAAGGGACGTTTTCAAAAGATTTTACAAGTTTTCATGAGAAATAGGATAAAGTGTTGTGAAGATTTGACAAGATTATATAAGTATTAAAGTGTAGAATATGGACATGCAAGTACAACCAGATTTGACAAACAATATGCGAATTTAAAAGATTTTATGAGTACCTATAAATATAAATTATTAAAAAGAATACATATAATCAAAATTTATCTATCAAGATATTTTAAGAGATTTCGTAAGTTTATATCAGACACAGCAGATATCATAAGATTTAGCAAGCAGAATTTTGATGAGATTTTAAAAGTACAAATGAAGGGATGGTTTTGAAAGATTTTACAAGATTTCATTTTGGATATTATCTTTTAAAATAAAATCTGTATGAAATAAAAAGTGTTCGACTTATTTTGTCCAAGATATTTAATGATTTGGTCCACGATTTGGCCTAAAAAGTGTCTACTGTTTGGTCCATAAGGTTGTCCAACTTTTCTATATATTAAACAATGATAAGAGATAAATGTATGTTCTACAGGCTTATCAATCACTTTTAATATGGATTCGTTTAAAATCTGAAAATTGGTGAATCTGAATGTTGTTCCTCTTAAAATCTGCTACAAAAATGTGATTTTTTTTTTATAGAAACCAACGCGACATCTGATGGAGGCTGGGTCTTTTTATAACTGCTCAAAACTGCTGAGAACATAAGAAATCTCATGAAATCTTATTAACGTTATTTTATATTTCCATTAAAATCTGCTCAAAACTGCTGAAAACATGTAAACTTGTCAAAAGCATTGAAACCTTATCAACTTGTTTCTCTTAAAATCTACTGAAAACTGCTGAAAATATGTGGATTTTCTCATGTAATCTTATGAATTCTGATGGAGGGTGGTGCTTTTAAAAACTGCTGAAAACATGTGTATTCTCATGAAACCTTGTGAAATCTTATTAACTTAATGCTCAAAACTTAACAAAACCAGTGGAAGCAGAGTCTAGTCTAGACAAGTTACGTGATTATTTTGTTTAAATTTCATATTTCTTTTCTCTGAATTTAGGAGTAAACTTTTCTTATTTTTTGGAGAATCGCCTTTAAAATAATTTATCAAGCAAGTCTACGTGTGCTGACAATGACATGGTTTAGGGATTTTGTCAAGCATTTTGACGTTGTCAAGTTTTGTTTTCAAAAATTGATGTTTCTACCACGTAGTAAAGGGTGCTTCTCAGAAAATATTAACAATTTTTAAATATCTCTGAAACGAAAGAATTCACACAAATATATTTTACTAATTCTTGTTCAGAACAAGAAATTCTACCTACAGGTAAAGTCTTTCTATGGAATTTTGAATCAACCTGTATTAATTAACTCAATCATTCCTCATCGGTTAAAAAAGCAGCAATAAAAAGTCTACGATAGGGCTAAAATAATTTGTTCGAAGAATAATATTTTACAAGAAAAACAAACAATAAAAGATTCGTATCCAAATAACTATCGAACATTATTTTAGACAAATCGAATTACCACGTAGAATAAAAATCTTGAAATTAATATACAACAAAACAAATTTAATAACTCCTTTTATACCAGGTATTTCGGATAAAATTAAACGAATCGTGTAATAGTTAATTTTTAGTTAAGAGTGAAGATTCTTTTTTTTCTGTCAGTGACCTTAGCTCAGTGATACCCATACTTTTTGAAGTCAAATAAATATCAGAACTGGCTGAACTTTGAATAGAAGGCACATCGAGCCGTGTCTTAGTTTTTCAAAATTGTGCCTTCCACTGACAGAAAAAAAAAGAATCTCTACTCCTAATAGCTTGTTTGTTTTTCTTTGTTATAAATACTTTTTTGATAAAATATTTTTATACACAAATAAGTAAAAAAACTAAAATGAGGCCACTCAAGTGAGGGCTCACCTGCCAGTATAGGCGCCTTGCGTCTCAGCAATATTTTCCTATAACATGTGTAATGTCATGATCGATTTATTGTTTGACTAAAATCAAACAAATAAAATAAAATACAAATACAGCTCTTAGAAGAGCCTATAATAAACTAGAAACTATTACAATATGTAACAAGTAATGAGTAGTTAGTGGGCGTTCTCTCAAAATTACAATAAATGCTAAAAATGCCTTCTCCGCATGCTTCTAAAAATGTTATGCCGCATCAGATTAGAGTTGTTTATTTCTTCGCATTTTCCAATAACTTTCTCCCATATCCTCAAATTTGGGATAGGAGTCTAAAAAATTGAGTTTTTGATGTAAGACCAAACTGCAAAATCACCAAAAATTTGAATAATTTTTTTGTATTTTAAAAATAAGTCCCGTTAAATTGACATGTTACGCAAAAAAAACCTTATTTTTAAAAAGATATATGAAAAGTCCCTTAGTAACCTAATTTGTTTTGACGTTTTAGATAGAACGTCATTGAAACTTCAGGTTACATATGAACGTTGTTGACTTAAGAGTGTTCGCGTTTGATATGTTTCTTTCTTCTTTCTAATGGTGAAGCCATGATGGTAATTTAAGGCTTAAAATATTTTAGCATAATTTAAGGGAGACCGTTTTTGATTAAGCAATTTTTACTATGTTTTTCACATGATTTCTCACACATTTTAAAGCTTTCTCTTCAAACTTTCGATTTCTACAATAAAACACTCAAATTTTTCAATTTTTCACTATTTTTTTAGCGTTCAAAAAAAGTACTGCCAAAAACATTTTTTCTCTGTTAAAATGAAAAATATTTAGAGAGAGAGAGGACAGAATTTTAGAGGTAGATGGAGATATTTTAGTGGCGTGCAAAAACATTTAAGGTTGTTGAAGAGAGACAGCAGGCTATAAAAAAGTATTTTAGAGAAAGATGGACATAATTTAAAGCAATTGTTTACTAAAAATTTATGTTATGTCATCTAGCATCTTGAGTGGTCTCGTGCATATAATTTTTATTTTGCCATTTTTATCCAAAAAAACAGCAAAAAATTGTAATTTTTCAAAGCGTAAAGGGTGTAAAACATAAGGTGGTATTAATTTCTTTCAATCAAAGTTCTTTACGGTCTTTAAGTTTACCAAAAAACGTGTCCTACCAAAGTGTATTTTAGCACATCTAAAAATAATTTAACAGGGATTTAAGCAAAATTATTTCAAGGGTCATCATGGCTTGACCATTATATAGTATAGTACACTAACTCGCATGTTATGGTAATTACACGCTCAGATAAATTAAGTCACTCGCCTGCGACTGTCGTCTCAAACTTCATATTCGCGTTTAATGACCATCATAATTTAACATGCTTGTTATGTAAACTACTATTGCTGTCTGACCATTTCTTCTCCCGACAAATAAAGAAACAATAATGGCAAAAATATGTCACTGTGAAATTAATTTATAGAAACCAACGCGACGATGTTTTTTTTAATCAAATCACTCTTTGACTTAGTTTTTTTTGAAGACCCGTTATAAATAGGCTTACCTTTCGATTCTGGCTCCAAAAAGCCCGCTGTATAGAAAAAAATATGTTAAAAATTACTTTATTTTTTTTCAAAAGAACAGTGGCAAAGGTAATTAAGCCAAATTATAAATACGTGTCACGATTTTTTTTTGAGCACAAGTGTTAGCATAAAATGAGTAAAATTTTTATTTTTTTTTAAATTTATTTAAGTCTACATAAACAGCCTACACAACTTCACAACTGCTTTCTCATCCTGATTCTCAGCCGCTTCTAATGCCCTACACAATGTCAATACATCCTTAGCTTTATTGGCTTTTATCCACACTTTACCATTAACGCCCACTGCAATCTCAAATGGAAATTTTTTACCTAGTGTCCTTAAAAGAGGATTTTCAAGATTAAGCAACATTTGGACCAAACATTGTTTAATAGTAATTAAAAAACCATCATTGGATAAAACTCCCAGTCTGCCAGCCTTATAAAATGAATCTATACAAACTAATTCAGGTTCCATTTCTTTGTGAGAATTCAACACCCTTGCATAGACTAAATCTCCTACATTCACGTCTGGTTTTTGTTTCTTTGTGGCTCCCTCAAAGGCTAACATAGAAAGACTTGCTTGTTCTGCACTGCCAATGTCCACTTTTAGTGTGTCGCCTGACTTTTTCATTACTATACCAACTATTAAGTCGCCTTTTTTTGGGATATAGCGATTTCGTCTTGATTCTATCCAGTAAGTGTTTGGGGGACGATAGTAGAGCTTGCCTAAAAACACACTTGTATTTTTTTTTTGTAATAGGGTGTCTACAATCCAGGAAAAACAGGAAAATGACGGGGATTGTTGCCACCCGGGAAAAAAACGGAAAAACGACGGGAATTTTTATAAAAAACGGGAAATTATACTGGTCTCCCTCGATAGTGATTAATTATTTGGTAAACTGTAGTACTTCTAACTTCACGTTATCACGAGTAGTTCAAAGCCCCCAAAAAAATCTGGCCTGTCTGCCCTCATGTACAAGAGGATGTGGTTATAACCTCACTTATTCTAACTCGTGTTTTCGGAGTAGTTCGTGAAAATTTTATAAAGGGTAAAAATTACTTAAAATATCCTCCAGAAAACGTAAAATACATGTTTAAAGTGCACCATCGTCTAAAGAAGACGAGGCAGACTTCTGGAGACGAAAATTTAAAAAATTGGAAAAGAAAATGTATGTATATGTAGCTTGTATGGTTCAGCGGCATTGAAGTATTAAAATACTTCAGTGTTCGGCGGTCCTGCAGATTAGAACCTATTCTATTTTTCTATTAGCTTAAATTAAAAGCATTAAATGTAGATGTAGCTTGTATGTGTCAGCGGTCCTGCATATTAGAACCTATTCTATTTTTATTTTAGCTTAAATTAAAAAGATTGATTCTGAAAAATGGTCTGTGTGAAAATTAATCATAACCTTCTTGCAAATAAAAGTAAAAAGATTTTGTGTCTTTAGTACACACTTTTTCTTTATTTTGAAAATTTTGGGAGGAAAGCTAAGGGAAAGTGCAAGTGATTTTGTATCAGCCATTTTACGCACTTTTTCTGATGATTATTTCACACACAATAAAAGAAATAAAACAGAGAAAATGTAAACAGCTGATAACGACAGGAACGCATCAATAAAGCTTTAATATGTTTGTTTGTAATATTTTCGATTGAAAAGTTGAAAACCTTGGAAATGTAAGTGTACTGATTTGCTGTTTAAGGGTTTGGACTCAGAAACAAGATCCACACTTATCAAGAAGTTTCCAGTATTTTAAAATCATGTTATCATCTTTCTTAGATATGCATCTAAGAAAAACTCTGTTAGGTTTGCTAGCGGGTGAGCTTTTGTTTGGTCTAAATTTGGCAGAGAAAGTTAAGACATTGGTTAAGGCTGTACATTTATCCAATTGTTTGGTTGATGGAGAAAATTAGCTAGGGATATTAGACATTGGAGCTACATCCAAATGTTAAAAATTTGAAAAACAATTTTGTTATATCTACTATTGATTTAGTTCTAAAGGCTACTGAATGGAGACAAGTAGCTAGAGATCCTGATATTTTAGATATCAATAGAGGTTACTCTTTTATTCTCACCGAGCTTTTTGGGCTCAATTTCTCACAAGGCATTAATTGATGTAATGGGTTATAGGCTACTGGACACAATTGTTAAAAATTTTAAAAACATTTTTTTTATATCTACTATTTATTTAGTTCTAAAGGCTACTGAATGGAGACAAGTAGCTAGAGATTCTGATATTTTAGATATCAATAGAGGTTACTCTATTATTCTCACCGAGCCTTTTGGGCTCAATTTCTCACAAAGCCTTAACTGATGTAGTGGTTTCTAGACTACAGGACATTGGATCTACATCCAAATGTTAAAAATTTGAAAAACAATTTTTTTATATCTACTATTTATTTAGTTCTAAAGGCTACTGTATGGAGACAAGTAGCTAGAGATCCTGATATTTTAGATATTAATAGGGGTTACTCTATTATTCTCACCGAGCTTTATACGCTCAATTTCTCACAAGGCATTAATTGATGTAGTTGTTTCTAGACTACTGGACATTGGATCTACATCCAAATGTTAAAAATTGAAAAACAATTTTTTTTATATCTACTATTTATTTAGTTCTAAAGGCTACTGAATGGAGACAAGTAGCTAGAGATTCTGATATTTTAGATATCAATAGGGTTTACTCTATTATTGTCACCGAGCTTCTTACACTCAATTTCTCACAAGGCACTACTGGACATGGGATATATAAATGTTAAAAATTTGGAAAACAATTTTTTTATATCTACTATAGATTTAGTTTTAAATGCCAGTGAATGGAGACAAGTAGCTAGAGATCCTAATATTTTAGATATTGTTAAGGGTTACTCTACTATTCTCAACGAGTTTTTTAGGCTCAATTTCCCACAAGGTATTAATTGATGTAGTTGTTTCTAGACTATTGGACATTGGAGCTACATCTAAATGTTAAAATAAAAACATTGTTTTTATAAAGTTTGCAGGCTGAGGTCAAGAGATTGCTTTATGGCCACCATTGATCTTAAGGAGGCCTAAATTAGTAGATATAGCATGCAGTTTCTGCAAAATTCTTAAAGTTTTCATTTACCGTCCAATTATCTAAATACAATAGGTCTTTAATTGTACCTGGTATTTGTAATAGGATTAAAAATATGGTGGTGTGCCTAGTTTTACAATTATGATCTTTGTTCCTAGTCTTACAAATGTGCTGGTATTTATGCCAAAGTTTATGGAAAAGATTGAATCAGTTAAAAAAAGAGTTGAGCAAAGAAAACTATAACCCATTGGAAAGTGAAGGAGCTAGGATGAATTAAATATGGCTTCTAATATACGTTCTTATGAAAGACCAAAAAAAAATAAGTAAGGCTCAGGTAAATAACAATTACAAGAAATTAAATCAAATGTGGCCTTTGTGCCTACATTTGATAAGAGGTCTTTGCGCCTAAGTTTTACAAATGTGGTTTTTGTGTCTAACTTTAAAAGTATGTTATTTGTGCGTAAGTTTTACAAATATGGTCGTTGTGCCTAGTTTTGCGATTATGGTATTTGTGCCTAATTTTACAAATATGCTGCTTTGCCTAATAACCTTAGTTCACCTGAACTCCCACCAAAATAATAAAATCCATCCCGTACCTTTTAAGATGCAAAAGGGTTTCTATCAGTCTTGTATTGAGATGTCTTCAACTCTGCCAAATAACTATTTCCTTGGCCCGGGAAAAAGGGTGCAATATTACTCTGACTATGATTCCAAAGTTTTTATACAAAATATATACAATTTAAATTGTTTCTCAAATTAGTATAGAGTTTTGCAAGTAAATATGGTTGGAGACATACTAGGAGTCTGGAAATAAAGAGCCAATTGCATTAGCTTCTTTAACTCAGAAAATTGGAATGCGGTGAGATTCCTAAGATTTTAGTTGGTGGTTGTTGTCGGATCAAAGAAATAAGAAATATATTATCAAAAAGTAATTTTTTCTAGAAATCTTCTCTGATGCTAGCAAATCAGGCTGGGGAATAGTTTGTGGAAAAATAAATCCAGTTTAAATATTCTGATAAGGCATCTTATAATTTGCAAATGGAAACTAAATGATAATTGAGTCAAGAAGTATTTTTAAAGACAACTAAAAAACTTAAAAATTCAGTACTAGATCTAATTGCCAGAGAATTAGTGCTTAGTGCAAGTGTATTTATGTTTGGAAAAGGGATACAGATTTAGATGGATCTCTCACCCCCTGTAACAATGGCTTACACTGGTGGTAGAAATCTTAACAAACAAGCTTTCAGATTGAAAGGTGTACAGGATTCGACTGCAAACATAATGGTAGTCTAAATATCTCAGTTCACGCTCAAAGCAATATGAAGTTTCATAAAAAAGTAGTGGAATTTTTGTTTGAAGCATAATAAAATTGTTTTTAAAGCAGATGACTGGATTATCGATTTTAGATATTTAAGCGGCATCTTATCGCTCCATAAATAGTTATGTCAGGTTTGTCTTTAAGTTCTTAGACCAAAGTTATAGCAGTCAACCCAAGAGTTTAAAAGGGGGATATAACCTAACACCTTAAAAAGCAAAAATGAGGCTGTAGGGGATGCAGGCGAGGTTATATCCTTTTTAGTAGGTAACCCATTAAGAATGTGAATCTTTGTTAATAGAAATGTTGCTTGCATATTGGTTATGGCACATAGACTAGATACTTTTTCTGGGATTGTGCTATCTAAAAGTTTGAAAATTAAAGATGGGCAATATTAAGATGTCATCAAGAATAAAGATCTTCCGTAAAAATATAATCCATTTTATAGTAGTATAAAGTAAGGCATCAGATCTCAAGATGCTTTTGCTAGATCCTATAATAGACCAATTTTTGATAACATTTTATTTGCTAGGGATGTTTTATCATTTTTAGAGTCTACATGTTTTAAATTTGAGTTTTATGAGTAGATTAGAACAAAACTCTTTGCTTTATGATTTTGCTTATTCCAATTTTATTTGGTGTTTCTTGAAAAAAGTTTTGCCTGAATATGATAACTTTATTTTGGAGTGTCGCAAAAGGCTTTAAACGGCTACAGTTGACCAAATAATTAATCACTATCGAGGGAGACCAGTATAATTGAAAGATCAAACGAACTTATTAAAGTGAAGTTCGATCTTAATTATACTGGTTTCCCTCGATAGTGAGGCCCTACCCTTTTAAAAATTAAATAATTGAAGAATTAATTTTCCCACCCTTTGCGTATTGCTTTTGCGACACGGCTTTAAAACAAGTGAGGTTATAACCACATCCTCGTGTACATGGGGGCAGACAGGCCAGATTTTTTTGGGGGCTTTGAACTACTCGTGATAACGTGAAGTTAGAAGTACTACAGTTTACCAAATAATTAATCACTATCGAGGGAGACCAGTACATTTAAGATCGAACTTCACTTTAAGAAGTTCGTTTGATATTTAAATTTTAAAATATAGATGATCAGTTCGTTTATCCTCCGGCCGGAAAACTTTAATTGAAGTACAAACGTCTCTGGTCAAAATTCGGGGATTCTCCCTAAAGCGTAAAGTGTCAGAGATTTGGGTTTTTTCGTGTGGTGGTGTCATTTTGGCCATATTTTAAAAAAAAAACTATTTTTCTCCTGGCCTGAAGATTATCTTTTTCCGGCCTGGGCTAAGTAAAGTGAAATTTTGGAACCAAACTATTGTAGAGGTTCAATCGTATGAGGTTGTTTTGTAGTGTTCGGTGTTTAGTTCTTTTCGTTCGGTAGGTTTTTTTCACTTTACTTGGCCCAGGCCGGAAAAAGATAATCTGCAGGCCAGGAAAATGACACCACCAAACGAAAATACCCAACTACCAATTACCAATTTTTGTAGTTCAATTCGAATGTGGGGGTGCCAACTTCACAGTAATTTTTTATTTATTTTTTTATAAATAAAGCGGGTACCACCAAACGAAAATAAGTGACTACCAAACGATTGAAACTAGTTTGGTTCCGAAATTTTAATGTGGACCCCTGGACCCTAATTCTTGAGCAGGGAACGACATAGATTTGTGTCCAATGATCCCACGTCGAACGCAGTGAGCCGTGATCGCTTATTCCATTCTATCAAAAATTGGGCCCCCAGGACCCTAATTCTTGAGCAGGAAACGACATTCTTGGGCAAGCGTGCCCGTAAAATGTATATTTTTCAATCTAAAATTTCTAAGAGGTTTCAAGGAAAATCACCTTTTTTCGGGGAATGGGATTAGGGTTGCCAACTTTTAATTTTGATTTATCTGGACATTTGTTCTAAATCATCAGGACATTTGATACAAAATCGGGACATTTTCAAAAACGCTTAGGAAAAAAAATAAAACAATAAATATTGATGGTTTTTTAATTTTAATTTACTAGCTACCTAAAAAATTTCAATCGAAACAAAACAAAGTAATGGTATATTACATAACAAGAAAAGAAAGTGACAAATTTCACACGACCTTGAATATTATGAACGAGGCGTTAGCCGAGTAAAACAACACGCGAGTGTAAGAAAGTTACTTTCTATCGAGTTGACACTGTTGAATTGCACTAATTTTTGTAAAAATTGGTCTTTAATTTCGCACAAATCAAATGAAACTGCTTTCCCGTACATTTGCGCAAAAAATTTCTGCACATTTTTTCTAAAGATGCAAATCGTGTGAAATCCATTATTTTCATATGTGGTCGTAGGAAAAAATAGTTAAGTAATTAAGTTAAGAAAAAAGAAAGGATTTATAGTTAACTACTGGCCAACAGATATGAGATTCTGATTTCGCTGAAAACTTTTCATCGGGACATTTGACGTACTGACAAGGTTCTTGTCAGTACGCAGGACATTTTGCTCCAAATCGGGACAGTCCCGACAAATCGGAACGGGTTGGCAACCCTAAATGGGATAACTCCCCGGGATTGATCCCTTCTGTAGGGACCGATATCTGGCTTTGGAGTCGGGGAGCGCGAACACCCAATTTTTGATAGAATGGAATGAGCGATCACCGCTCAAGAATACGAACTGCGTTCGACGTGGGATCATTCGACACAGATCTATGTCGTTCCCTGCTCAAGAATTAGGGCCCAGAGAAGGGATCAATCCCGGGGAATGATCCCATCCCCCAAAAAAACATGATTTTTCTTGGAACCTCTTCTTAATTTTAGATCTAAAAAGATAGAATTTACGCGCGCCGGCTTTGGACTCTGGGAGCGCGAACACCCAATTTTTGATAGAATGGAATGAGCGACCCCGCTCAAGAATACGAACTGCGTTCGACGTGGAATCATTCGACACAAATCTATGTCGTTCCCTGCTGAAGAATTCAGGCCCAGGCTGGTTCTAAAATTTCATAACCGGGTTGCAACTGTGACGTCATTGTTTTAAAACGAAAGATCCCGTTCCTCCTAGAGGTAATTAAAAAGTAAACATTTTTAATTACAGACACATGAAAATGGATTATAAAAATTCAGATAGTTTTAATATTTTTAGTGTGCTTACTGGCACCCCTAAAAATATATTGGCAATGCCTCAGGGGCACAAAAATTTTAAAAGAAACCAAATCAAATAAAGACATGCAGATACATCGATTTGGGGGTTTTTCACGTCCACTAATTTTGGTTTTGGGATGAAAAAGAAGTGTAAAAAACAAAAATACATGTAATACATCAATTTAGGGGTTTTGAGGTCACTGAATTTAGCAATGGAATCAAAACAATTTTCGGGGTAACTTAAGGGGACTAAGGGGAGTTTTAGGGATAACGGCATATAAACAACATATATTATTAACAGATAACAATAAGATACATCATTTTGGAAATTTTCGGATAGACGAAATTTATTTTCGGGGTATTTTTTTAAGGGTGATATATATAACACTTTATAAGCTAAGACAAGATAAGCTCTCAGTTTACAAAATCAAGTAGGTATCGACAAAACTAGAGACCTGTAAGTACTAAACCAACAAACTAGTATTTTCGAACACATATTTTTGACATTTAAGCTTGAAAGTACCTGTATATTTTCAAGTTCATTTGGAAGATTGTTAAACACTATAAGTCCTTTGCTAAATAAAGTTTCTACTCTATTTTCAGATAAACTAATGTAAGCCATTTCTTGCACATGCCTTTGTATTATATGAATGAACATTTCCGCATGTTAGATATTCACTCAAATAACTTGGTAACATTTTATGTTTTAATTTAAATACAAATACAAGCATATTAAAAGCATAATTAAAGAAAGCTTATTTAACATTTCTTTTATTGGGGTTCTTTTTTTTACACATTAAGATGTCTCGTAAAGCTCTGTTTTGAATTTTTTTTTTGATTTTATATCTTAGTTACTTAAAGAATATAGTAAAGTAGAGCAATAGTCAAAGTGAGGCGAAATTATTGATTTAAAGACAATTAATTTGGAGAAGGTTGAAACTTTTTTATACACTTTTTTGCTACTTTCTTCTTGACATATGCACAGTGTTGCTTAAGATTAAATTGTTTGTCAATAATATTACTAAGATATTTATAATTTTTCACTTCTTCAATCTGAGTAGTGTTTACCTTTATATTGATTTTGATTTTCTCAAACTTTTCAATTTCTTCTGGAGTACCACAAAAATATAATAAACCATCCTCTGCAAATAATTTAAGCTTACAATATTTAACATGATATAATTTATAAATAATATGGTACACCATGTCTTGTTTGGGGTCTCTCCAAATCAACTCCATTAAATTTTACCTGCTGGTCTCTAGGTCGTACAAAATTATTTATTAATTTTAGTGCATTTTCCACAATTCCACACCTTTCGAATTTTAGGACTAATAATTCTAGGTTAACGCATTCAAATGTTCATATTTTTTATTACAAGCTCTAATATTTTTTCCTAAGCTGGTAGTGTATTTATAGGGCGAAACTCCGAACAAAGCATGGTGTTTTTGACTTTTTCTATAGGTGTAACAGTGGCTGTTTTTCATTTTTCAGGGTAGTTTCCCGTTTTTAATGTCAAATTTATCAGATTCAACAGTTTTTCACCTACTGTATTATAAAATGTTTTAATTAACTTAAGATCTATACCATCATTATTAATAGTATTTTTTTAAATTGAATATACGATGCTTTTTAACTCAGCCATGCCTTTTTCCGTAAAAGTATGCAACTTATTTGTAACAGTTGTAATGTACTGAACAATGTTTTGAAAACTGTTGTATGGGGTTATTTTATTTACAATATTATCTATACTTTCTCTAAAATATGAATTAAAGTTATCCGAAATTTGCTTATTATCTGTTAAAATATGTCCATTAGAACATATATCTGTTCCTTATATGCTACCTGCGATTTGACTAAGAGTTCCTTTAAGCCTATCCACATTTTTTTGCTATCATATTTATTTTCATCAATCAGTTTTTCGTAAAATCTTATTATAATATATATAATAATTATAGGGGTCCCACAGGAAAATTAAGGGGTAAAATAAATATTATTTGTAAACAAACACAAGATACATGGATTACATATACATACAAGGCAATTTTAACTATTTACTAAAGAAACAAGACTTGATAATTTTTGGACGGAGCAACTGGCGAAAAAATCAACATATTGAAAGTAGTTAAACATATTCTAATTTTATCTCATGGCAATGCCGCTTTGGAAAGGGGATTTTCAATTAATAAAGAGGTTACTGTTGAAAATTTGAAAAATGAATCTTTGATTGCCTGGCATACTCTTTACGATTCCATATCAATTTCAAAAAAACTAATTATGTCAATGAGAAATGCAAGAGGTAGGCTGGCCCAAGCAAAAGAGGAACAGAAATTAAATTTAGCCTGGGAGAAAGAGAAAAAAAGGCAAAAAGAGCAGAGGATGAAGCCAAGGAATAAGAAATTAAGAAAAAAAAGATTATGGAAGAATCGAAAAAAGAAATTACAGCTCTAAACCAAAAAATAATTGATCTTAAAAAGTAACATTATCATATTTGTATTTTGTTAAAGCCTCGGTTAAAGCTGTCTGTATAAACATGTTTTGCGTTTATGTAGTTCAGTGGGTATATTTGACCTTATGCAAAACTGCTTCAGTAATTTAATTTTAAATTTTATTAAAAGCACCGCTTTTAGCAAACCAATTTTTTTTTAACTAGCTAAAAAAAATGATTACAGAAATAAAATTTAAAAATTATACGGGAATTTTTCAAATTAATGCGCGAAAAAGACGGGAATTTTATTCAGATAATTTTGTAGATACCTTGTTTAAGGAAACTTTAGTTGATTGTGTTTTCTCAATTGGCGCAAAAGGTAAATCTTCTTTGTGTTTGTAATATCTGCTGTACAACCAGTGGTGTTAGTTGACCACTTGTCTTTGGTAGGTACAACATTTTTTATATTGTATAAATAATTTAATTACCTACTAGCTGTCCTTGCGTTTGTTTGCCTAATTTGACAATAATGGAATATTTTATTTTATAACAGTGGCACGCTCGATGTGTTGAATTTGAGGATTTTGCGTTGGTGGTTTTAATAATTGCCCAATTTTTTTTATGAAAAGACAACGTCTACACTCGTTAACAGTGCTTAAGGATGAAAGAACCTTGGAAAGAACTACAAATCTTTTGACTGTACACAAAATATTTTCATCTGGATCTCTTCCCACTTGCTGTTGTTAAAAAGCCGAACTAATATTGGGATCTGCTATCCAAACCTTCCAAGATCCTTTCTTGCCTTCTCCACAAAATGAAGACACAAGTATCCTGTGAAAGTTGAAATATTTGATGATTTCCAGTTTCAAAATCAATCCAAATTGGTTGGATATTTTTAATTTTCAAAAACGACACTGCAATGACACCATTGAATTCACACTTCAAATGGTGACGCAGTTGTGACCATGATAGTAAAATATCTAATAGATTCAACGTTTCCTAAAATTAAAAATATTCAACAACTTTGGATTTGGGTCAAACCATATCAAATCAACCAAAAAAAAGGCACTTTTCGTTTTGACCATCTCCGATTTTGATGATTTTTGGTACACTTATTCGTCTTATCAAAAAACTCAAAAATCCAAAAAATCTAATTTTTTGGATAAGCGGTGAAAATCAAGAAATTGACCAATATGTCCTTGACAGACACTTACAAAAATAGTAATATCTCAAAAACTATTGATCCTATAGAAGCGAGTGATAGCTTATTTTGAAGGGTTTTTAAAGACCTTTTTAAAGATGTGTGACACAATATAGTTTGTTTAATTTTTGTTTTCTTAATTAATTTTTTTTTTTTTGAAAAATCTCAAAAACACATTTTTTAATTTTTTTTTTTTAAATATTTCTCTTTTTTTCAATGTTTTTTTAACATTTTTGGAAAATTTTAGGATGGAGAAATAATGGAGTCATACTTTAAAAAAATAATAAGATATTTAATACCTGTATAATACCTGTATTAAATATGTTATTATTTTTTTAAAGTATGACTCCATTATTTCTCCATCCTAAAATTTTCCAAAAATGTTAAAAAAACATTGAAAAAAAAGGAAATATTTTTTTGAAAAAAATTAAAAAATGTGTTTTTGAGATTTTTCAAAAAAAAAAAATTAACAAACTATATTGTGTCACACATCTTTAAAAAGGTCTTTAAAAACCCTTCAAAATGAGCTATCACTCGCTTCTATAGGATCAATAGTTTTTGAGATATTACTATTTTTGTAAGTGTCTGTCTGTGACCAATATGTGTCAATTTCTTGATTTTCAAAAATCAATAAAACAAAAACCGCTTATCCAAAAAATTTGATTTTTTGGATTTTTGAGGTTTTTGATGAGACGAATAAGTGTACCAAAAATCATCAAAATCGGAGATGGTCAAAACTATTGCCTGGTTGACTTGATATGGTTTGACCCATTTGGAAAAATCAAAGATTAATTAGCATCCACGACCTATGTTCTCAAGTATCACAGGAGATTTGCAGATGTCTACGAATATTTTATTCTATAACAGGTTGCGATACCATCTTTATTTTGTGGAGTAGGCAAGAAAGGATCTTGAAAGGTTTGGATAGCAGATCCGAATATTAATTTGGCTTTTAAACAATTGCTAATGTAAGGTGACCAACCGTACGGTATGTGACCGGACAGTCCGGTATTTTGATGAATTGTCCAGTTTAAAAACTACGTCCGGTATTGTCCGATATTTTTTCACCTTGTCCAGTAAAGTCCGGTATTTCACAGTTGCGATACTGCACATGGCAAAGCTGCTCGTCTGTAGCTATCTTCACAGTTTACCGCGCACGGGTGAGGGGCAATGAGACATCACTCATGCATTTGCGGATTGCGATTGGTTCAGTTTATGCAGTTCCGCCAATCGCGTTGCGTAAATCTGCGTAAGAAGAGCCGCCTGTTAGTTCTTAGAAGATCTAATTTTTCTTATTTTAGAACAAGTAATTGTGTCATTTCTGAGTCTTTTTGTCTCGTACTTGTGTGGTTTTGTAATTATTAATTATTATTTGGCATTATCAACACGCGCAGCTACAAGCATCTAAGTGCATCAGTGTTAGGTCCAGGTGGGTCGAAGTATTTGAATTTTGTTCAAAAAATAATCTTGAATTTAAGAATGTTTTAGTCTCGGTTTTAGTACTCTTTGGCCTTACCTGGGACCAAAGCAGAGTGTGGACTGAGGAAAAAACCCAAACCAAATACACCTACCTCCAATTTTATAAATATCTCTTAGAAATTTTTAATGCACTACATGGACAAACCAAGTACAAATTTAAAAATAAAAATTAGTTAGGTAGTTTAGATTTAAACTTTATTAAATAATGATTTGTTTAAGTTTATTTGTTTAAGATGATTATTTGCTTAAAATCATAAATAAGTATTTTTACTGTGTAGTAATGCCGCATCATTTTTAAGAAATACATTTTAATAAATAAAAATATTTTCTTTTAAGTTTTAATGTGTTAAAACTAGACAAAATTTTTTTACCGTGTCTGGTATTTTGTTGTTAGGGAGTTGGTCACCTTAGCTAATGGGAAAACAAGTTGGAAAAGATACTAATAAAAATATTTCGCCTACAGTGGCACTGTTAACAAGTGTGGACTGAACGTTTCATTTTCATAAAAAAAAAATAGGGCAATTGAGAATATATTCAAAGCAAAATGCTTAAATTCAACATAATAAGCGAGTCGCTGTACAAGCCCTTTGGGGATGTCAAAAAACTAACAGACAGTTTTCAGCCATTGTGAAAAGATGTCAGGAACTAATCGCTTGTAGCTAAAAACAAAAATATTCAACACGTAATGTAAATTTTTTTTTTCATACATTTAATGAAACAGTTTAAATATCTTATAATTTAGGTTGGGGGCTCAGTTGTGGGATATAGGAGTTTTGGTGGAAGGGATTTATAAAAGGGGAATCCCCTTTGAAAGACCTTTTAAATAAGGAAATGTTTTTTGTGAAAATTGTGAATTGTGAAACTTTCTTCTGGGTGCTTTGGCATAAGATATGTAAGGTTGGAGCTGGGAGCTGATATGGCCAGAAATGTTTATTTTTCACTGTTTGAATCCCATCTTAGTTATGGCATTCCATTTTGGGGCTCAGTCAGTCAACACTTAAACTGATTTTTATTCTTAAAAAAAAAAGCTGAAATTTTGACACTTTCATCAATTTATATACTGGAAACAGCTAGCCTGGTATTTAAAAATTTTTATTCTATTAAATGTAGTAATAGAACCAACCATGTCACTAGGCAAAACCACAATGTTCCATTACCTATACCAAAAAGCACACTGGCACAAAACTCCTTAATTTATGAAGGAAGGAAAATATTCAACCACAATGTTAGATATCCTACCTCTGTCAGGAAATTTAGAAAAAAACTAAAAAAGGTTTTATTAGAAGAACCATTCTACATGCTATTAGAGTTTTTTGAAAAACGATTTCAATTTTAACTATTGCATTTATCACATCTACTCTGTAGTTTGTCTATTGTTGAAAAGGTTTAAACCTTTTAAGTACATGTCTTTTGTTTTCTTGTACTATTTTATGAATATTTTAATCTCTACTTATTTGTTACTGTTGTGTAATGTGTATTTTAATTGTAGGTAAATGTGTATTTATGCAGAGGTTAAATAATTAGGTAATTAAGATTAACATTAACAAAAGAATAAAAGTATTTCTTAATTTTCTTCTCTTTAAATTTTTTGGTTGTAGTAATTCCAAACTTACTTATTACTTAGTTTAATTTTAATTGTGTTTTATAAGTAAGGACTAGTATGTAATTTAAACTTAGACTGCTTTGTCAATAGAAAATTGTTAAGAATAAAGTACATATCTAATCTTTTTCTGGAGTTATTTTATTATTTTGATGTATAAACCCACCATTAAATAATTTAACTATCTGACGAAAGCTGCCTCGGAGTGTCCTAATCTACTTCTAAGAGGAATTCTCCCAATTGAATTTGGCACATTACCAAATCAGACGCCATTATTTTATTATTGAAAAACAAAAAAAAATAGCCAGTGCTCCATAACCTGACACCACTTGCATATTTTGACAAATGACTCTCGCCATATTGAAATTGTGATTGAAACGCATTCAAAACAGTCTGAGCAGCAGTTTTGAAATCCTTTGAAATGCCAAAATGACGTTTATTGCATGATTTCGAAAAAAAATGTAACATTATTATTAGTTTTGACTAAATAAAGGATCTATATATATCTAATCTAATTTTAAATGCAGGACTGCTTTACCTACTGTGTAAAGGCAGATTAAGAGTTCCGTAAGGTAAGCAGTATGAGGTATGCAGTAACACACAAGAAAAATAAACTGTAAGGAGTAAAAGCAGCATGCATTTGCTATTGTTTATTTTCCTTGCATGTTACCGCATACATCATACCTTACAGAACTCTGAATCCACCTTTATGAATGGTCACCCTGAGGGGATTCTTTAAGCTGCAGTCAGTTTCCACACCATAAAAAGAAACCCATAGGGGGGGGGGGTTGCAATGTGTTTTTTTCATTGTTTTGGGTTTGGTTGGAATAGCTTGGGTTGGGCTGTGTTGGATTGGGTTGGGTAATTATGCAGTATACGGTTTTCTGCCATTTTTGATTTTTTTGAAAAATTCTTTATGGGGGCACCTTCTAGGGTCCCTAGGACCCCAAATCCGTCTGCGCCGGTAGGTTTTTTTTATTTTTTTTTTGGTTTTTTTAAATTTTTTTTCACTAAAACAACCCAAACCAACACAGTCCAACCCAACCTAATCCAAACCAACCCAAAACAATCAAAAAAACACATTACAACCCCCCTCCGGGCACCCTTTTTTCTCGTGAAAAAAAATAAAAAAAAATCGGGTGCAGGCGGATTTGGGGTTCTAGGGATCCTAGAAGGTGCCTAAAGAATTTTTCAAAAAAAAATGAAAAAAATTGAAAAAAAAAACAACCGGCGTAGGCAGATTTGGGGTGCTAGGGAACCTTCGTAGGTGCCCCCATAAAGAATTTTTCAAAAAAAATCAAAAATGGCAGAAAACCGTATACTGCATAATTACCAGAATTTTTCATAAAAAATCAAAAATGGCAGAAAACCGTATACTGCATAATTACCCATATTTACTTTAAATTTAAAGATGTTACCTACCTGCCACCGTAGCTACAAGTGTATTGATATTTTCCTCGTTTCTGCGGAGCCCTGGGCCTATAATAGTCTGTTTGTCCTTATTCTTTACGTCCTTAATAACTTCACCAGGTAAATAATAAGTGCCTATTTCTATGGAGCCCATTCCTAATTAACAAAGACAAAAAGTAAATCACAAAAAGCAGGTAAAACCAAACAAATTTATAACCTAAAAATCATAGGTTAAGTAGCTTCAATGTTTTTCTTTTAGAAGGATTTTCGATTTAGAGTTGGTCCTGGTTCTGGTTGAGAATATTTTGACAGAAATTTTGACAGGGGTTCAAAAAGAGAATACCTATAATTTTGGTAACTTTTAAGGAATATATTTACAACCAAAGTGCCGAACCAACCTCCCGGGCTGGTTCTAAAATTTCATAACAGGTTGCAACTGTGACTTAATTGTTTTACATCGAAAGAACCGGTTCTGGTTCAACCAGAACCAGGACCAATTGTAAATCGAAAATCCTTTTTGGCACAACTGCCCCATAGGGATTTCCATTGGTCAAATTGGTTGCGCCACTAGTAGTGCACTAACACTAAATTGCGTCAGTGCAGAATGAATAGAACATTGAAAAAACTGCTCCCAAACCAAAACAATCGTTTCACTAATGCCCGTGTGCACCACTTCCCCTTACTTCTTCCACTTGTTCAAGTGCCGCTTGAACTGAGGGTGACCCTTGAGATTTACTTGGTTTGCAAAGGTTCCGAATTGTTCCACTTGGAAAAAGTAAGGAAATTATTGGCAACGTGGCAGTTATCTGCATTTTTTTGTGTTTTTTGTGTGGTGATCATGATTATTACCTGTCAGCTGTAAAAAAAACACGTAAAATTTGAGGTTGTTTTAAAAAAATTTATTTGATTGATGATATATGATTGTATGGAGGAAAAGGCAAATAAAACTACTATAATTGGTTAACTATAAAACCTGACTATTTATTTAGTATATTATTTCACATCGTAATCAATACGTATTGAAAAGATTATCTTCTTTTTCTTTCATAGAGCATGTTCTCTGTTCCGACAAAGAGCGTGACATATGAAGAACAAGATGCTTGATATTCGATACGTATTGAATACGATGTGAAAACATACTAATTATTACACCACCAGACCAACCCAAGCCATTTTTCAGTTTCTTTACAACGAATTTGCAAAAAAAAAGGTGAATTATTCGCTTAGAGAAAAAATCATGATTTTTTTTAGACATTCTAAACCTTTTGTAAAAGGTATCTTCATCTCATTTTTTGAAAAAAACTTCTTGGTAGGTATTACATTAAAAGTCTAATTCTTCATCTTCTTCGTCATCCCAAAGAAGTTCCATTTTAAGCACAGACCACTATTACAATCACAGAAATATTTTAAGGAAACGGAACAGTTTTATAATCTGATTAAATTAATGGCTTTTGTTTAAAAACTTAATCAAAAAAATACCTCACATAACCTAAAAATGCGCTTAAGCCGAAGTAATTCTACGGCTTATCTTAACTACAGCTTAAGTGCCACTTACATGATATTCCATACCCTTGCAAAACAAAACTAAAGCTTAAGCTCGGCTTACATGTCAAGCCAAACTTAACTCAATGTAAATGAAAGTAGCATAGGGCCATCAAAAAACTCTTCTTGAGGTTGATTAGTGGGTTTTGACTTAAAATTTAAAGACGGGAAAAAGTTTTCGGTGCGCCACTAGACCTCAGAGCCGGTGTTGAAAAAGTTGCACTAGTGCAAAACCGAAATTATCAGTTTTCCAATGGAACATAAAAACTGAAAAAGAGCATACCAATGTAAGGCTAGCCTTCCATTAGAAGATTTTCCGCGCGGATTTCAAGTTATGGTGAAGGTGCCAATCGCCCTGTCACTCTTTCACTTACTGAGAGACAAGGTCAAATTTCAAAATTCGCGCAAAAAAAAGCTTATGGAAGTTCGTGGCGCACCAGTATTACCAAGGGAAACCGGACGAGATTTAACAAATCCCTAGTAGAACAAAAACTATAGAGGTTTTTAGACTATGTTTTACAAAGGGTCAAAAAACCACTTACTTTGTTGGCGTTGAGTTCTATTACTTCTTGTCCGATTTTTAGAAGTGATACCTCAATCTCTGTGCGCGACAAAGACGTGCCTTTATGAGAGAAAAGTCTAAAATTGAGTACATCATTAAATTTTGGCGGGGGTGTTAAAAATATCTTGGATTATAACGAAATGCCAATTTTGACAAAAGTTTCGTATAGCCTGAAGCTCTAGCTTTTCGCAGAAGCTAATAAAAATCAAATTTACGGTAGCAAAACTACAGTCGAAAAAACAATGTACGATTTTTTTGTCCTCCTTATACATACAGTTTCACATTCACTATCTGATATTAGGTAATTACGTAAAAATAAATAACTCTCTGTTTAAAAAAATAGAGCTGAATAAATTATATTTCCCTATCAAAAACGCACTGGGAACCAAAGAGCTAAAATAATTAATCAAAAGACAAACTACCTACTTGTAAAATTAAAGGCTCCCACACCAAAAAAAAACACCACATCAAAGAAACGGCCACCACACTGCGCTAATGCATACAAGTCATTGCAAGTAAAGTGAACCTTGTGGCGGTGTTGCCAGGTTTCAAAGAAAAAAATAAGGCAGTCAAAATATGGATTAAGTTTGTATTGCCTCTGTCTGATATTTTCAGTAAAAAAAATAGAGCGTACCGTTCAATTTAAAAAAAGTTGAATTTAATCTATAATTTTTGTAACATCTACTCTACTAAGGCACTCAATTTTAAATATATATTAGGTTTTCAAAGAAAATTACGGAAGCTTGGCAACATGCCGGCAAGCACTACACGTGCATGGCCGTTTTAGAGTTTTTTAACGGGAAGAAGAATCATCCAGTGTAACCTCTTCTCTTTGGTAAAAACTGAAAAAATACATGTATTAAATAAAAATTTCCCGGATAAAAAAAGCACGAAAAAAAACCTCGGAAAAAAGCTGGAAAAAAACCTAGGAAAAATGAATTGAGTATTATAATAATAGGTATTAAAAAATAGCTGGTGAAAACCAAAACCTAAGACACGGCTCGGAGCACTTTTTTGTTTTTTTTTGACCGAATAAGCTTCTTTCTAAGGCCACCTGATTCAAATGTTTGAATATATTGAATTACAAAATGTGTGCATATATGTCACCACCAGACGTGGAGGTATTGGGATCTTTTCTGTATATCCAGTGGAGGTACAGTTTATGAATGTCCATGGAACCTTTTTTGTATACATACGTTACCGAATATCTAGTGGTTGGTATATTTATGAATGCCCACAAAAGGAATATAAATTGCGGATCCATTGGATCCAATGGATATTCAGAATTGGGACTTTTTCTGCACATACGTGACCGGATGCCTGGTGGAGGTACGTTTATGAATATCCATTAAAGGAATATAAATTGAACATCCATTGGATGTTTAGATTTCAGACCTTTTTTGCATATACATCAATGGATGTCTGAAGGAGGTACGTTATGAATGTCCATGAAATGGATGTAAATTACACATCCATTGGATATTCTGAATTGGGACTTTTTTGCATATACGTCACTGGATGTCTGGTGGAGGTACGTTTATGATTGTCCATGAAAGGGATGTAAATTGCACATTTTATGTATCTCCATATAAGGGATGTCAATTGAACATCCAATAGAGCTAAGTTCATGTATGTCCATGCATCCATGAATGTATACAGACCGCTTCAAGCTACTGCGAACATAGAGGGAATCAAGTCCAATTTACTCTCCGTGCCGTACGACCGAGGTGGATTCGAAGTACGCTGCAGTGTTATCTTTTGGAAATTCATTTTGTTTTTATTATTTTGTTTTATTTCTGCCTTGCTCGAGAAACAGATGGGTAAGTTCTTAATTGAAATAATACATTTTTAAAACTAAAAATGGATGTCTACGAAGTTGCCGAAAAAGTGCAGATGGTCAAATGGTCAAATCGTCATAACCCAACACACGTTCGATATTGGTCGAGGGAAAATTTGCATTTGTATTTTGACGTAAGAACACAGTATCCCCAAAAACTAAATGTTTGGGGGGGGGGTATTGCAGGGAAACACGTAATTGGGCCATTTTTTATTAACGGCAATTTCAATTTGAATGGTCCTAGATACTTGGATCTACTGCAGCAGCACATTATTCCAACTGCTAGGCAGTTGCTAGGTATAAGATTTGGTGAAACATGGTTTCAACAAGATGGTTGTTCCGCTCACAATGTTGGCCTTGTTAGGGAATATCTTGATAATGTATTTCCTAATCGGGTTATAAGTACACGGGGAACTATTTTATGGCCAGCTCGATCTCCCGATCTTGCTCCTAATGACTTCTATCTGTTTTTGAAGAAGCTTTTCAAATTATCACCCCTAACATGTTTGGAAACGTTGGAAGGGGTTTTTATAATAGGCTCGGATATTGTCTAGCCGAGCAAGGAGGACTTTTCGAACATTTGCTTTAATTTTTTTTTTGACTGGGAGAATCTTTTTGGTTTTTAGAATGTATTATTTTATTTTGAGAACTTGCTTTTATTTTGTTTCTCCTTATTATTTTCATTGTAACACGTCATCACTGATAAATCTGAGCAGTTGACAATAAAACGCTCTTATTTATCAGTGACAAAAAATAAGAAAATTACGTTATAAAAATTTGCGTATTTATTGACCAAATTCCGGTTTCATTGACTACGCTCCACACAGCACCGTGGTTAGAGGCGTACTAAATACAAGGCGAACGGCGGCGAACGGCAGCGAATGGCGATCGGAAGCCTGAGTGTTGGTTGCTTCACTGATAGGCGTGCGGTGTCTCTGCATATACGTACACTGGCAAATTAGACTTCTTTCACCCTATGTTCGCAGTAGCTTGAAGCGGTCTGTATACGGCGATAGACTAGAAATGTATATCCATTTGATAAACATATTCATGGCTTGCTATGTGGGGAGTGTGAATGTTATGGACGAGACGCTAGCGGCGTGCATGAAACAACACGCGAGTCTAAGAAAGTTACTTTCTATCGAGTTGTATACGCTTTTTTTCCTACAAACACGAAATTGCACTATTTTTTGTAACAATTGATCTTTAATTTTGCACAAATCAAAAGAAACTGATTTTCCGCTAGGGGTGTGTTGCGATTTCATGAAATGTGACCTTGTCTGTTACTCGTCTGTTGCAGTTACGGTCTGCTCTAGTCAGGGAATATAGAACATAAAGGGAATGTATATCCCAAAAACGTCACTTTCTCTATGCATTGACACAAGGGCTTTTTAAAATGGCGTATTTTATTGTTGTTATCACGAAAATAATTTTCTTACATTTTTTTTTAATTTTGAGTGATTTACTTAATTGATGAACAATATATTACAATTTATTTATTCTGACACAAAGGCAGAAAATACTTATTTTGTATGGAATTTTTATATAATCCGCGAAGCAGAACAACTCTAGAAGTTCAAATGGAGCAATTTCTTAGATAATTTACAGAAGAGACTCAAAAAAGACCAAGAAATTCCAACTCTAAAAAGTAAACAACAAAAAAGTAAAGAGTAAACAAGTAGGGTTACACGTCAAGTCGGACCAGAAATCAAATTTACCCAGGAAATATAAATTTGCATAACCGTTATGCCTCTCAGATTGCTCCATCCGCTGGTTCAAAAATTGCCACTCTATGTTTTATTTTCCCTGGCTCCACTCCGCACAAAATAGCAGCGACATTTTGTCACAAGCTGGCACTCGACGGTTGTCGCACAGTCCCAAAACTCGCGGTGCGGTCAGCGTCGCAGCATAAGCATAATGTCGTGGAAGTCGCGATCGCGATTACTTAAACTGCTTTTTGCCGCGCCACTGCCCGAGATGAGAGAAGGTGCCAATTCTCTGGCCACTGCCTCCGATGTAAATGTGAGTAGAACGCTGCGACCAATCAAATTTAAATTTCTTTGGCTGCGACGAGAAATAGGGAACATTTTTTCTTTTGCGATTTTGGTGTAGCATTAACATATATATTGTGTTTTGGGTAAAATGCTCCAAAAAATCACTGCTATTTGTCACCGTGACACATCTGGAGCAGTCACGTCTTTGTACTTTGCGACACATGTGCGGAAAAGTATGGTGACAGCGTTGTATGAAAAGCTGTTCATACAACGGTGACAGTTAACGTCACCATACACTTTTTCACATATGTGCGAAAAAATTTGTGCACATGGGTAAAATTGAACGTTTTCTAAGGATGCGATGATTTGATTTAAAGGCTTCCTCCTTCCATCGCCCATAAGAATCTATATTGCCGAAGGTAGAAGGTAGCCTTGAGCAATGTAGATTCTTATGTGCGAAGGAAGGAGGAAGCTTTAAGGAATCACTATAAATACCGCCCTTACTTGGGGCCCCCAAGGAGAACCAGGCAGCGCTACCTCGACAATTTTTTTCTCCAAAGGGATTTTCGACTTAGAATTTGGTCTCGGTTCTGGTTGACATTATATCTTGTTCAGAAATCTTTTAGCAGATTAAGGCGCGTTTCTGCGAGCTTAACATAGTTCCTAATATTTTCTCTTTCTAAATGTATTCGTCTAAGAGAGATCCAGCATACTACACCATCACAAAAAATACCAGCCAGGTAGTTAGACAGCGGGGTTAAAGGGTGTACAGGCGGTATATCTTGGTATGCTGAGTCTGTCTCAGGCGAATGCATTTAGAAAAAGAGAACATTAGTAACTATGTTAAGCTGGCAGAAACGCGCCTATGGTTAATTATAGTTACTATTGTTCTCTTTTTCTAAATGCATTCGGCTGAGAGAGATCCAGTATACTACAACACACCAGGAAAATGGCCTCTCAAAAGAAAGAATACCTATTATTTTGCAATATTTCAAAGGTTATGTTTAAAACTATGACGTCATTGTTTTAAATCGAAAGAACCGGTTCCGGTTCTGTTTCAACCAGAACCAAGACCAAATGTAAATCGAAAATACCTCAAGTAGTAGCGTGGGGACTTTAACCAACCAATTTTGTTCTTTGTGGAGAGATAAACTGCCGCTGTCAGACGGGAATTCCGACTTATTCGAAAATGCATATGTAAACAAAGATATATTTACAGGAAGAATTATCTATAGATTAAAGACTGATTGAAAATGGGTGCAATATTCGGCAAGAAAAAACCTCCTTCTAGGATTACACAGCAGGACAAAGCAGTTTTGGTAAAAGTTATTTATTAAAATAAAACAAAAAGCAGAGAAGAAAAAAATTAAAACAAAAACAGAGAAGAAAATTAACCCTAGACTCAAGTTTTGCAGTAGCATCGTGCTCATCAGTACGGTGCTACCTTATAGTACGGTCATGATGAAGCCTAAAATATTTGGTAATTATACATTATACCGTTTCCTGCCATTTTTTATGAAAAATTGTTACGGTTTTCTGCCATTTTTGATTTTTTATTAAAAATTCTTTATGGGGGCATCTACTAGCGTCCCTAAGACCCCAAATCCTCCTGCGCCTGATTTTTTTAATTTTTTTAAAGAGAAAAAGGGGTGCCGGGGGGGGGGGGGGGTTATAATGTGTTTTTTTGATTGTATTGGGTTGGGTTGTTTTAGTGAATTTTTTTAAAAAAAAATCCCAAAAAAATTGAAAAAAAAACCAACCGGGGCAGGAGGATTTGGGGTCCTAGGGACCCTAGTAGATGCCCCCATAAAGAATTTTTCATAAAAAATTAAAAATGGCAGAAAACCGTATACTGCATAATTACCAAAATTCTTTATGAGGGCACCTACTAAGGTCCCTAGGACCCCAAATATGCCGTCGCAGCCGGTTGCTTTTTTTTTAAATTTTTTTTGTTTTTTTTAATTTTTTTTTTCACTAAAACAAACCATCCAACACAGCCCAACCCAACCCAAAACAATCAAAAAAACACATTACAACCCCCCCCCCGGCACCCTGTTTTCTTTAAAAAAAAAAAAACTGGTGCCAGCAGATTTGGGGTTCTAGGGACCCTAGTAGGTGCTTCTATAAAGAATTTTTCATAAAAGATCAGAAATGGCAGAAAACCGTATACTGCATACTTACCAAATATTTTTGTTAAATACCTCTTAAAATATTTTTGGATATGCTTACTATGTTTTTACCAGGCATTAACTGCCCAGAATAAGAAAAAGTTTGCCTTAATCTACAGTATAAACGCTTATGATCCAATACAATTTACAATACCATTTAATAATTTATTTCCTAGAATTATTTGTCCTATAATTGGGTTCATTTCTGTTAGACAATAAGTAAATAAATAATCCAATCCAACAATTCTTTAGGATTGGAATTGACTTATCTTTCCACTTTAAATCCATGGCATAAACAGTTAAATCGGATTTAATGGCTTTCTGGGGCTAGTAGTGACAGCTAACCTCGACCAGCTGATATTTTTCAAGGTTTTAAGTTGTTTTTTTTTTATTATTTTATTTTAAATAAAAATGGAATTAAATCTAAATCATAAATCAATTGCATAAATGCTTGTTTTTTTTTTCAATTCAATTCAAAAATAACTTTATTGTCTGAATTACATTGAGGTATTCTTTGACTGAATAACCTTAATCTTTAATAACTGGTATTAAAGTAGAAAGTATGTAAAGAACTTTCATTACTTAATCTAAAAAACTGTTAATTAAATTTGTATCAAATTTTGTATGGTGAAAGTTTAAAGCATTATCCGGTAACCATTTCACGGATTTTGCATAATTTTAGGTTTTTTACATAATTTTACATATCCTAAAAATGGTAAATTCATGGTAAAAATTATTGAACATTTTGAAAAGCCTACACTGTGCAAAATTTCGTTAGTTTTTGATGTGTGGTTTATCTGTTTAAGTAAACGATTCAAATTCACTCTTAAAAGGAATTAATACAACCTTCTGTCTTACAGACATTAAACAGTTATAATGACAAACAGTTATATATGAATGACACCACTCAAGATGACAAAACAGGAAATTCGAAATTTTTCAAAAAATGGCCTTAAATTATCTTAAGTGATCTCTCACTAAAATACTTTTATTTATTACTTTACTTTTTGTTTATCAGATTTTTTTGTAGGTTTTTCACATTTTTAAGCCATAACTTTAAGTATAGTTTTCTCTCCAAAATGTCGATTAGAAGAATAAAAAAGTACCCACTGACCAAAAATATTTTTTTCTGTAAAAAATTAAAAATATTTAAGGATGTTGAGGACAGAGAGCAATAAAAAAAGTATTTTAGAGAAAGGTGAATTTTGTGTGAAAATGTGTATATGATTTTCATTTGAGTATTTTTATCCAAAGAAAAAGGCAAAAATTGTAACTGTTTAAAGCATAAAACGAGGCATAAGTGTGTAAGACATAAGGTAGTTTGAATTTCTTTTTATTATTATTAAATCCTTTATTAGCATAGCTCTCAAAGTATACATAGTAAACAGTATTCTACAAGAAAAATTGCTGGTGAATTTACATTGTTTACAGATGATACTTCTGTTTTTTGGCATTAAAATTCAAATTCCTTTACTTCTGTTTTGTGGCATTAAAATTCAAATTCCTTTATTGGTGCTATATATGCCATGGTCATTTACACAACTCATGAAAAAAAATAACAATACTTAAAAAAAAGTAAGTATTTAAAAATTAAGATATGAAATTAAAAAAATATAATGATATATATATATAAATACGTTATTAAAAAACATCCTTAAAAAACATAAATTGAAATAAGTATAAAACAGTAGTTAAAATACAGGAACATACCATAATATAACAAAAGCAGAGTCAAAACTAAATAAACACAAATGTCAACTATTAAAAAAAAAAAGGAAAAAAGGGTTCAACAAGTCAACAATCAAGCAACATTATTTGAGTTAAAAAAAAACAAAAAAAATGCTATTCAGATAACTATTTTTAACATTATTATTTCTTAAAATAGAATCAGTCAAAGTTGTCAAAAAACTTAAATGCCTGAGAAGTCTGCATTTAAGTACTGTTCAAATGTGTAAAAAGCATGTTTAATTAAAAATGTCTTAACAGTAACTTTAAACATTTTTATATTTAATTGTCTAATCCTATGTGATAAAGCATTGTAAAACTTGACACAGTAAAAATTTGTTCCATTCCTTGTTCTTGTTAGACGTTGATAAAGCAGTGAAAGTTGATAAAGGCAGACTATATTGTCGTCATGTTTAAAATGGTGAACAAAGCTATAGGCTTGATAATCATTAATATTATTTTTTAGATATATTAAACATAATAGTATGTATTGACAGGTTAAAGTCAAGATTTTTAAGGACTTAAATGCATCTGTGCATTCTTCCCTGTACTTCAGATCTGCCAAAATTCTGATAGCCCTTCTTTACAGCCTGAAACCCAGGTCTGCATGAGGTGAATGGCCCCAGGCCAATAGGGCATAAGAAAGCAATGAAGGAAACAATCCATAGCAATAGGTTAGAAGGGTCCTCTGAGTAACAGATTGCGAGAGTGATCTTAACAGAAATGTATGTCTGGACAAATGTCAGCCAAGTCTCCCAAGATAATTTTGCATCCAAATAGATCCCCAAAAAACGCACTAGCATCTCTTCATCAATGTCGTTTGGTTTGGGTGTTTTTAAGGGTAAAAATCATATGTTCAGTTTTATCCTCATTTAGACTTAGTCTATTTAAAAGAAACCATTCTTTAACTGATGAGAGAGCTCTTGCAGATACAACATTAAGTTGGTCGAGTGGTATTACTTTATGTAATGCAGTGTTATCGTCTGCAAATTGAACAAAATCAGTGGATGTTATTGCTTTAGCAAGATCATTAATATAAATTAAAAATAATGTGGGACCTAATACTGATCCTTGAGGAACTCCAAAATGTACAGGTAAGGTTGTTGAGTTATTTCCAGCAAAATAATGGGCAATCATATTTCTACTACTTGGGGTAAATCCATAGAAAATTAACTTATCAAGTAAAATACTATGAGACACACAGTCAAATGCCTTAGTTAAATCAAGAAACTGAGAAGATATATACTCACAACCCTCAAAACCCCCATTAATAAAATCAACTAGTTTAAATATTGCATCCACATAGACATGTTTTTCCTAAAACCAAACTGGGTTTGTTAGATTCAAAATATTGAGTTATTTGATGATTTAAAAGCTTTTCAAAAATTTTGCCAAAAAAAAAATTGGAATGATGATTATTAGCATCATTCTTTTTATATAAAGGCAACATTTTAGAGATTTTAAAAGCGTCATGAAAAACAGAGCCTTCAATACAATGATTAATTAGTTTTGTAAGTGAAAAAATAAGTGTGTCTTTAATGGAATTTAGTATTTTTTTGTTAAAACCATAGATATCGTTGCATTTACTATTTTTTAAGCTATTAATAATATTTCTAGTTTCAATAAATGTTACAGGTCTAAAATTAAAAACTGTGTCTGGCTTTTTTTTGGTGAAAAGAACTAAATTCAGTATTAGTTTTGTCTAATTTGTTTATCACATCAGAGGCAATATTAGTAAAATAATTATTAAAAATGTCAGGACTAATACTATTTGATTTTTGTACTTGTTTTGTTTTGTTTTTATTAATAACACTCCACATGACTTTTCGACTATTGCCTGATTCATTGAAGTGGCGCGATGCCAATCGTATTTGGTTAAATGTAGAGAAAAGTAACATTCTCGCTTTTAAGTGTAATTTGCAAAATGTACAATTGGGTGAGGATCTTCTACAAAAACAAAATGTCTCTAAATTTCTAGGTGTACATATTGACAGCCAGCTGAGATTCTTCTGGGTGCTTCGCAGTGAGATGTGTGAGATCTGAACTGGGAGTTGATATGGCTAGATCTGTATATTTCTCACTCTTTGAATCACACTTAAGGCACGGTTTGCCGTTTTGGGGATCTGCGCTTCAATATTTGTTATCAATAATTTTAATATTACAAAAAAAGGCTGTTCGATTCATTCCCAATGTAAACCAAAGAGAGTCTTGCAAACGTGTCAAACATAAAATATTAACACTTACATCACTTTATATTTTGGAAACAGCATCTTTAGTTTTTAAAAATTATAAAAAAGGGCCCAAGTCTCAACAATATCATACAAGACAAGAATTTAACATTCGATTACCAATTCCAAAAAGCACTTTAGCACAAAAATCTCTTATATACGAGGGCATTAAAATTTTCAATCATTTGTCAATCACCCTCAGATGTGCTACCTCTGTTAAAAAATTCAGAAGGGATCTAAGGGACAGGCTACTTACCTTTTTACTCGCTCTCTGAATTTTATGATACTCAGTTATAAACTTGCTGCTTTTAATGTGTTTCTTTTTCTTTTTTTATGAATTATTTTGGTGACTAAACATTTTTATTCTTTTTTCTTTTTACTGTTGTAGTATTGTCCCCTTTACAATAATTGTTGGTGCAACTATGTTATATTTCAGATGTGCCCCTTTTTAATCATAGTAAAGTGGGTATATTTTTATTATTAGTAATTGAGTATAAACATAACAAACTTTTCAAATTTGTTAGTGAGTAATAGGTTTAAAACCACTTATTAATGTAGACACAAATTTAACTTTTTTATCAACTTACACATTCAAAATGTTGGACATTGTGCTTTTAATATTGTGTGGTTATTACTTACATTCTACCCAAAATAAGCTTCAATAATATATTTTCTTTATGTTCCTACTTATTTTACATTTTTGCTTTGTTGGCAGAATTTTTGTTCTTGACAATAAAGTATTTTTTGATTGATTGATTGAACCAAAGTTCTTTACAGTCTTCAAAATTAAATTCAATGCTGTTTTTTGGTTAAAAATGGCAAAATAAAAATCATATGCGGGTCATTTCATATCAAATCAACCAGGGGTCGGAACTTCACCACCTTCGATTTTGATCATTTTTGGCACAGATATTTTACCCATCCCCCAAATGAAAAATCCAAAATTTCAAAATTTTTTTACCAGTGTTTTTTTTAATTAATTTTTAAAAATAAAAAAAACCTCAATTTTGCCCAATCATCTACTAAAACAAATTGATATATCTCGAGAACCGCTAGAACTACGACAGTGGTTTATAGCTCGTTTGAAAGCTATTTTGAATACCTTTCGAATGATGCGATACATGATGTACTTTTTATTATGAAAAAAATTCTGAAAATTTTGAAAAAAATGTTTTTTTACACACATAACATAAATATATTTCTTCTTTAATTTAATGTCTAGAAGTTTAGTCGACGACAACATTTCTTCTTGAGTTAATGAGTATGTTCTCCCAGTGGCAGTATTGGGATGAACTTTTTTTAAAATGGTATTTCGCTCAATTATTAAAATATCTGCCTTCGGTTATGGATAAAAAAATGAATTCGCCGGTCCACTTGGGTGCAAAAAGCTAACTTTTACTTCGTCTGTTTCGTCATTTTTTGCTATAATACATCCTAACCACCAGGATTTATTATACTCAACGGTCACAAAACCCGAATCTATATTTGCAAGTTCAGAATTATCAGCCTCGGAATTAGCTTTAGGACACTTAAAAATATCGTGAATCTGATGTTCTATGCTAAGAGAAAATGCTTTTGTACAAATTTTTGATTTAGAAACAGGTGTCACAGCGTGTATTTTCTGGGTCCCTGTCACTGTCTGGGCTTCAGAGAATCTTCCTTTTAAATAAGTGTCGTGTTTTTCATAACCTTCTGTAGTGCAGAATTTAAAGTCTATTCCTGGGATATTTTCAGCAGCAAATTCGAACAGTTGTCTTGGTGTCATAATTTGCGATTCATATGGTCGTTGCAAACTCGCTTTACACGCAAGTCTTTTTATTGTGCCTCCCAGACCATCACAAGCGCTCTTACCAGGCGAAGTGGCAAAAAATGCCACTCCGCCTTAACGCCGAAATGTTTTTCATGATAACATAAATTTACAATTTTTTTTTTAATTTTTTTTAATTGTGCAGCGCACCCGTCTGATAAGTAAAATAATTTAGACAAATTATACATTTTCTCTTTGAGTTCCGGAACTAAAATACTACTATGTTGCAAACAATCTGATATAAAAGCATAGTTTAAGTGCTTTAATTCATGATCCTCGTTTTTATAATATATTACAAATGGGTGCAGCGTAGCCTGGCTGTTGGTCCAATGGTACGACTGCACCTCATCTTGGAGAACAAATGAGTAATTTTCGGCAAAATCACATGTTATCAGCGCTTCTCCGGACTTTAAATTCGTTTTTAATTCATTATAAATTTTTTTTTGCATATTTGACAGGAACGAATGAATTTTATTCATCTATGAAATCTTCAGTTGATTTAATGACTGTTTCCATGTTGTATCGATCCATATATATCCTTTTTTTTAAATGTAATATGATGTCTTGCTCATCAAACCTTTCAGCTAAGAAATTTTTTAAGTTTTGCATTGAAGGACAAACTAAACATTTATCTAAAAAGCAATCTATATTTGGCGGGTTGCACATAATTCTGGATACCTACCGGCTTTATCAAGAAATTTATTTAGGTGTGATCCGTTTAGCATGAGTTTTACATTTTGACGTATTGTGCATACACACACAGTGTGTGTTCCACTTTTTCCAGCATATATGCAGTTTTTTGGCTTTAATTCGTAAAAGTTTGTAAAACCAATTTTTATTGTGGAATGTTCCTGTTAAAAGGCTTCATAGATTTCTTTTAAATTCGGTAATAGCAGCCGTTTTTGCACATATTCCTTATTAAGGTTTGTCTTTATTACAACACAATCCTTCTTTCCAGGCATCATCCTGCTAACATCATCTCGCTGGTAAAAATCAGTTACTAGTTGCACCACATCTTCAGAAATATTCTTTCCAGGTTTAGGATTTGGTGTTGATAAGATTCCCTTTTGTTTGACAATCTTTTTTGCTGTTCTTGCCAAGTATTGCGACACTCCAAATTGCTTTGAATTTTTGTCCTGGACCAACTCATTGGTAAACAGGTAAAGTATTTTTTCGCTTCTTTTTGTAGCTTTAGAAAACTTGTCCTTTAATTTTTCTAAAATCTCACATTTATGTGCATTACTTTCTGCATTTAACTCTTTCTTGGCAGTTGGTTTCCACTGATAATCTCTTTTCAATCACCGCTTTTACTTTTTCTGCTTTTTCCAAGGATACTTTTTTCTTTTTCAATGGCGATTCTCCCGTTAGCTCCAATTACTGATTTAAAAAGTATAGAAACTCATCAGGAGCTTCAAAACTGGAACTGTCAGTGGAACTTGAAGGTCTAAAATAAAATCGTACTGTGTGCTAATACAGTAATAATTAATTTGCTCATTCACCAATAAAATGTTAAATGAAAATGCTTTTTTCCAACTTTTGTTAGCGTATCTAATCTAATCTAATTTAGTCTAATATAATCACCTGATCACTGGGTGGCAAGGAATTCTGTTTTTCGACAGACAGACAAACAAACTGACCGACAGACAGACACTATGATAACATCTTGTATTTGTTTGATCCAAACAATTCATTTTTACTGAAAATAAATAAAGTTTTTTTTGGGTATGTATGGCTGAAAATTGAGATGTTACCCTGGTACAGGTGATGAAGAACTTTCTAAAGTTTTCATGACTTTGAGTCGACATCCATCACAGATTTTCATGCCCTTTATAATGCCTTTAAAAAGACACATTTTTTCAGTCACATTTCTGAGACGTCCAGAAGGTTTTCCATTTTTAAATGGATCACAGCACTTCACCGAAAACGTAAACCACTCTCTTGTTTTTTTTCTTCAGACATTTTTCAGGTCTGCATGCACTCAAATATATTAACAGTTTGCTGAATCAAGTTAAATATTGAAACGATACACCCCAAATTATCATAATTAAGCGGAATAAGACCAGTCTATTCCTGAATTTCTGTAGGATTTTTCTTGAAAGTTAGGCCTAAATTTGAAAGAGGGGGGGTAATTTTGTCCAATGAAATCAAAAGGGCGCGGCTCAGATACTTTTAACAATATACAATTTTATGCATGAATAATTTTAACATCCAGGCGATATTTGAATTTTTTTTTAGAAGAAGACATTTTTATCCACCATTTTGCCATGCAGAGGCATTTATAACACTGATCCCATCATTTCTCCATCCTAAAATTTTGTGAAAAACCTAACAAGACATTGACAAAAAATAATTAATCCCTTCAAAAAAGCGGGCATCGTTAGAAAAATCACATAAACAAGTCAAAAATGTAGTGTATTTTGGCTTAAAACTTTTTTTTATGTTAACTAATATAAACGAAATAAGTAATTTGGATAATACCCTATCTAAAGACATTGTAGTATGTAAACTGAAAATCTTGACACTTAAACAAATTTTTGGCAAAAAGGAATTTTTTTTGCCAAAAAAATTCCTTACCATCAACCGGATTTTTAAAAGTATTCTGCATCCTCTCTCCTGATATAATTATACCTGGAGTAGGCAATTTCGAACGTCCCTAAAGTTAGCAGTACAAAGTCAGCAGTGCAAAGATTTTATGATTGGAAAAATTAGTGCTATTTAAATGCCAAGTCACAAAATTTTGTTCTCTTGTAGTTTCCGAGATATGACCTGCACTGCTAGCTACCCGTTAAAGATAACAGAAAAGTAGTAGGGTGGTATAAGCGATCCAGAAAATTAAATGCTGCCATTTTAATAAGAAAATTCTATATTTTTTACTTTTTCTGCATATTTTTAAAAATTAACTTGGTGTACTGCTAACTTTAGGTCATACACATATTTGAATTCTCGTGAAAGAAGACGTTGGTGGTGTTTTTGATATGGGAATAAATTAGTTCTATTTAAGTGTTAATTAAATGCCAAACAACCAAATTTTGTGCTCTTGTAGTTTTGCGAGATATGGCCTGCACTGCATATTTTGAAAATTAACTTGGTGCACTGCTATCTTTAACTAGAAGAGCACAAAATTTGGTTACTTCTCATTTAATTAGCACCTTCCTAGCACTAATTTATTCTAATATCAAAAACACCACCAACGTCTTCTTTCACGAGAACTCAAATATGTGTACAACCTAAAGTTAGCCGTGCACCACGTTAATTAAAAAAAAATATGCAGAAAAAAGTTAAAAATACATTTTTTTAATTAAAATGGCACATTTAATTAGCATTTAATTTTTCTGGATCATTTAGACCACTCTGCCACTTTTCTGGACCATTTTAGCATGGCGCACTGCTATCTTTAACGAGTAGCCAGCAGTGCAGGTCATATCTCGGAAATTACAAGAGCAGAAAATTTTGTGACTTGGTATTTAATTAGTACTAATTTTTTCCACCCAAGATCTTTTGATCTTTTGTCTTAAGATTCTTGTCGATTGAAGTAACTGATTCGGAGGTTTTTTAACTTCTTTTGTTTTAATCGCCTTAGGAGCGTAACCCTATTGGAAAGATTAACATGTCAGGACAAACCGTATCAGGTGACTTAGATAAGTGCCAGTGCGGAACGATGCCTATTTGTGATTAACTCAAAGTTGGAAATCAAAATATATGATGGTGTTGGATGATGTTTGGGGAGGGTGACCATGAGCCCATGCTGGTTGCCCAGGGTAAAACATCATTTGATCATTCCTTTTTTCGCTTTGATCCTTTGTGTGTTCCTTGTGGGATGCTCATCCAGGTTTGAATTTTCGTTTTTTCCACTCAAGATCTTTTGTTTTTAGATTCTTTTCGGTAACTGATTCGGAGGTTTTTTAACTTCTTTTTGATAAGTGTTGTTGTTCAATAATTTCGAAGTTGAAGTTCATTAATTTGCCATTTAGAAACCTATCCACCGTGAAGTGTTATATCTAGGAAAGTAGATTTTTTTTTCAATGTTTTGTGTATGTGCAAATGTGTTATTAGAAAATATAAAGGTCTCAATACATAAAATAACTTAATATGCACATTATTTCTTAAAATTCTTGTATTAGTGCACTTATGTCAGGTTTTTTCCTAGACCTGCTGGCTTTTCAAAAATTCCATTCTACAGTGAAACAACCAAAACTCAAAAACAATTGTTTTTACTTTTGGACCATCTCAATATATTCACCCTTCGATACCTCCTGTGGCAAAATTTGTTGTACAAATGCCTTGTGTCGCATATAATATTTATCCAATGATTTTTTTTTAGCAACTAAAACAACAAAGAGACAAACTGAAACAATACCAAAAAAGAATAGAACTTACATTGACCTCAGACAAGGAGCTAGCTAGAAAACTATTAGCTAATGGACAAAGAGAGTAAGTCTACGGCCAAGCCTCGAAAAAAAAAAACGGAAAAAACTCCCAGAAAATAAAACGGAAAAAACCACGAAAAAAAAACCCTTAAAAACACCCCAGGAAAAAAATACGTAGATTTTGAATATGAAAGTTACAATTTATAATGATAAATCTTTCCATATCTGGACCTGCTTTGTATTGCTAAAAATCGACTTGTTAAAAACTTATCATTCACGGGGACAAGAGAAGATTTTCAAATAATTCTAAATAATTATGAATTATAATTTAAAGCACAATAAAGAACCCCGCACGAAATACATTGAAAAATTATTTCGGTAAAATTTGATAAAATTTTAGTATGTTATAGTTATAGTGAGAAAAATGTGTAAATATAAAATGATTTTAAAAAAACGTTGTTTTGAGGTATATTGGGCGCGCTCAAAAAGGCATTTCCTGACCGAAATAAAATAAGTTATCGACGAATATGTGTTACTGATGAACCCAAGATAGACTTTTTATCAACTTTTATTTCTCCGATATAAAAATAAAAAAATTATTTTTGAGCAAACATTAATGTTTTAGTATATTTTAGATAAACTGATCAAGTTTTTCTTCTTAGTAACAGTAACTTTGTGTTAAATGTTTTTTTACCATAAAAACTTGACGAAAATTATTTTCTACTGCGAAATAATTATTCCCCCCGCCTTACCAACGTAGAAAACATTTTTTTGTCAAGTCCAAGTCAAAAAATATTTTGAGCGTGCCCAATATACCCCAAAAACGACGTTTTTTTAAAACTTTGCCGTCTATATCTCTGGAACTAGACTTGATATTTACACATTTTTCTTATCTCGTAACCCACTAATACTAAAATTTTTGCAAATTTCACCGAAATAATTTTTCAATGTATTTCGTGCGGGGTTCTTTCTTATGAAAAGTTAGGGAGCTTTATTGTTTTACACTAAAAGGGCTAGCACTCACATTTCTAAAAAAACTTACAGGGTGTTCCAAATTTATGGGGATTGGGGGATTTTGAGTATGTGTAAGGGAGAAACTAATATATAGGGTGGACCACAAAAAACCGGACTGTTTTGTTTTAACTGCCAATTTTTTATTTATTGTCGAATTTTAACGCAAAAAAGAGTTTTGGAAAGGTAATGAAACAGACTTTTTGCAAATATGTCAAAAAATTACATTTATCAAAAATTCTATTCTATAGTCTTCAGAACGATCTCTTCCCAAAAACTGCTTACATACTTTCTTGAACGCAATCCATGAACGGTTTTCTTTTGTAGACAAAAGTGTGTCAAATGTATGGTCTTTCATAAGATATGTGTGGTCCCACAAATATACCCTCTTTAATTTTTGCATCAGACAGGCGGGGGAACTTGGTAGTGAGGTAAGCAAATCCTTGGCCATATCTATTTATTGCTTTCACAAATTGCTTCATTAAACCCAATTTAATGTGAAGCGTCACATTTTTCTCTCCAACGGTTAATTTTCTGGTTGGCCATGCTGTTCTTACAAAATGTTCTTTTCGAGCACGACTATCCCACTCACATAAAAAAAACAAACAGTACTTCATATACAGGGTTCCTACGATGTTCCTTAGGGATAGGATTTCAATAAATCAAACAGAAATGGCATAGAAAGTTCTGCGCGCACAAAAGAAACAGCTATATTGAGCAATGGTGCCAGTTTGTTATTATCTCCGGACTGCTTTCATGAGAAAAAATTGTCGCCACTCTTTCATTGTGAGCACAAATCATAGTTGCAATAATAACCGTTGACAAGATGTCTGCAAATTCCGCTAGGTGGCGGCCACACCTCTAACATCTAATCTAATTAAAAATTAGATGTTTTCAGGTCCAAACCACAGCTTTTTCTTGCTTAAAGGAGGCGGCAGGGTCCATTATTTACGATACTGAGCGATAAACTCGTGAGGTTGTTAACATTAGAAAGAAATATCTTCGCTTTTAATTAAATTTCTTTCCATTCTGTTCTACTAGTGACATCTATCCGGAAACGGCTAAACCATGCAGCTAGCACTAGCAGCCAAAGAAATCAATAAACGGCGCTGTTTTTCCTGCAGAGCTTTTTGCTTGCGATATTATTGATTTTAAATAAAGCTGACCCTACACTACATTTGATATTTTCGAGATGTTTTATGACATGATCTCGAAACATGTAGCGAACCAATTCTTCAAAACTAGCTGGAGGGTAAAAGTGAAAAATAAGGGGCTGCCAATATTTGTAACACCCAAAAAGGGGTGAAAAGATTTATTTTGCTCCGTTTCTTTACAAAAAACGTTTTTTTTACGAAAAACTTGAGCTCTGCCACTTTTTTTATTTTTTTCTTCAACTTTCTCGAAATTTTCGTCATACCATAGAAAAAAATTATTTCCCCCATGGTCATACTCTACTTTTATTCGGAAAAATTTAGAAACAGAGACGGGATCAGTTTTCCAAAAACGGGGATCTTGGTTTCGAGTGAGAAGATAAAGGGCGCCGCAGGCAAAAATTTTTTCAATTAAATTAGCCGAACGCAAAAATGTTAGAAAAACAAAGCACGAAATAAAAATGGCGCCGCTTACAATTTTTTTTCAAAAATTACATAATTTCGGGAACGCAAAGAAATAGGTCTAAAGAGTATAATTTTTAAGAAAAAAAGATCAATTTTCTCGCCCTCTTCCACTGGGACTATAGGGGCCGTGCACAAATTACGTAATGGTCATAGGGGGGAGGGGGGTTACAAAACGTTACGTAGGGGGGAGGGGGGTTTTCGACAGCGTTTGCATTTGTGTGAAACTAAGAAAATTTGGAATAAAAATAAGTGAAAAGTTTTTTTTTTTTTGGGGGGGTGGTCTTGAAATCGTTACGTAATATTAGGGGAGTGGCGTGCCAAACCGTTACAAAACATTACATAGGGAGGGGGGTCAAAAATTGGTAAAATCACCGTTACGTAATTTGTGCACGGCCCCACATCTGACTGTTCCTCCTTTTTGATTTCGAATCAAAGTGCAAAACCCGGGTTGGATGTTCGAGGCGTCAACCCGTCCTATTTGCTTGACAAAGTTTCTACGGAAATATCTCAGTCGATTTCTCCGGCCGTGTGTGAATGCTTTAGGTTAGGCATTTGCATGTATCTCAGTCCCAAGCCTGTAAACAGTGCGTAAGGACAATGGTTACAAAATGAAAAGCCGAAAAATATTTTTTTTTTTTACGATATCTTTCATCAGTTTGGTATTAAAGTCGAGCAAAAACAATTTTTATTCCAGTCCTAAAGGTATGAAAATGGAAAACATAAGAAAACAACAACCTGGAATGGATTTACTACATGTAAGATGTAGTGACAACGTCGCCCCATGCCCATCCTTTTCTGCCTAATGTGCTTTTCCGTTTGTCTGCGTCTTATACACGGCTGCTTGGCCCCCTAAGGATTTGCTTAGGAACCCTGTATAATCCTTGCATGCCAAGTATCATTGCGACGATTATTTTAATGTCTCCGCAAATTTTCCATTTGTGATCTTTTTATTTAATTTTTGTTAATAGTTCATAGTTCTTTATTGCCATGTTATTTATACATACAAAATACATATATATACAGGTATCGTCAGCCTAATTGAATATTATAAAGTTATAGATTAATAAAATAAATAGGTAACATATTAATATAAATATAAACATCCATTGGAAATTGTCATGGTATTGTGGATTTCTTTTTGAACAAAACAGAAAATTAAGCGTATAAGTTATAATTAAATTGTACAAGCAGATTTTTTTTTTGCAATAGACAACGTACTAACATTTAAGTGTACAAAAAAATTATTTTATATTTTGACACACAGGATTAAAATAAGATAGGAACAGCATTGTTACCTGATGAAAACAACATAGATTAAAATAGGTATTAAAAGGAACAAAATTTTTGTACAAGCGATTTTCCTAAAATAAATCAACATAAAACATCAAAATGTAAATAAAACAATTCGTTTATACAGAACGACAAAATGGACATAGACACGTTTATGTATGAAAGAAAAAACAGAATTCAAATTAGAGTTTTACCTGGTTTTCTTGTTTAAAAACTCTTCAATGGAGTACGGTTCAATCTCACAGATGTACTCAAAACAATGTTTTTTAAACGGTTTGACATTTAAAATGTTTTGAAACTTTTTTGGCAAATGATTGTACAACTTTAACGAGGTGTAGATGGGGCCTTTTTCTGTTGTTTGTAATCTATGATGTGGGTAGATGTATAGTTCATTTTGATTTCTTGTGTTGTATGTGTGGTTAGAGAGGTATTGTTTGAACATATCGGGATTTCTTTTTAAGAAAAGAAGGCACTCGAATATGTAGACGCCGACAACAGTTAAATATTTGTTTATTTTAAAAATACCACGACAGCTTTCTGATACTCCCATTTTAAACATTATTCTAATTAATCTCTTTTGAACCTTAAAAACATCTTCCAGATGACTGCTACTACCCCATAGTGTGACGCCGTACCTTATGTTTGAATAAAACATTCCGTAATATATTGATCTCATAGAATTAGTGTTTCCAAATGTCTTTACCAACACTCTAAAAGCGTAGCACGTTCGACTTAGTTTTTTACATAAGGTTTCGATATGAGCGTTATATGTTAGGTTAGTATCTAGTGTTATACCCAGTATTTTTGCAGTTTCTACAAACTTAATTTTGTCGTCCTTAAAGGAAAGTGTGTCGAGTACATACAATACATGTTGAAGCACACCATATGATTCTTTCGTCTCAACCAACGGGAACGGAAGACGATAAGTTACCGTTATGAAGTAATACAGCTTTTAAGCTTGTTTTAGATGCATCTATGAATAAGCGCCAATCAGAAACTTTATATGGTCTATCTAGGGCTGCATTAGGCCTTTAATGTCCTTACAAGACGTAATGATGTCATCTTTCTCAAAAAAATTGAAAATTAACCTCTCTGTGTCTATTCAGCGTGAGACAAAAGATGCGGTGTTCAGGAGGCTCATATGTTGGGACTGATGCAGACAAGGACTCTTCATCATTTAAGTGACTTTCCGCCCCAGAAAATGTTTCTGCTTCTGTTTCTGGCATATTCTCAATTACACCAGTGATTTTATCTTCATCATGAGTGGTACAGGAATTTCTGCGCTATGGGGTACTGGTAGAATAGCAGAAGGTACCTTTATGGGGTATCCTATGTGTTGTTTAAACTTCCTGCTAATAAAGCCCCGTACATTCGTTAGACAAAAGTAGCAATCTCTAACATGATACTTGGGCTCGCGTCATCAAAACAGGTTTTCAATTCCACCACTGTATCAACTTCACATAACAGTTCGCACAACAAAAATGTGGCGCCCATTTTTTATCTTGATCACCAATCGGACAACCAAAATACAGTTTGTAGGCTTTATGTACAACTGGAGACATTTGTTTTCTATGTCTTTCAAAAGTATATTCACCACAAATATAGCAAAAACTGTTTGGGTTATTACGGCACTTATAAGCTGACGACATTTTCTCGGATACTTACCACACTTCACAACTTTCTATAAGAACGAATTAGATGAAATTAACCCCATCGATATTGTTTAAACTGCCCTGCCGCACTGGGTTAGAAGTACCGCCTCCTCCTTGTCAAAAGTCATGCTATTATTGGTAGATCCCTCCCCTTTGTCTCTCCTATTGTGTTTTGAGGATTATAATAATCCCGAAAATATAGTTTTAGGTATATTTTTGCCCTTGGTTACTAATTTGGTGGAAATTAACAGGTAGATATTATCATAGATAATTGCATTTAAATTAGGGTAATTTTTACCTGAAACCTCAAAATCTGTGCCTGACAGAGCAATTTAAATTACAGATTCTGTTTTAGAATCAAACATCAATACCCCAGAAAAACATTTCGTGTAGAACAGTGTAATTTAAGCTAGAATTCATTTGAATGTAACGTTATGTTTATTCTTTATAAATAATAAAAAAAAACAAAATAAAAATAGGTAGTTATCCAACAAAAAAACAAATAATTCAATATCATGTGCGATACACCATTTTAAAGGAATTTTTTGCTGATTTTAAAAATCGAGTAAAAATAGGTCATTTCATAAGAAAACTACCAACTAATGTTATATCTCAAAAACTAAACGTTACAGACAAAATCTAGTTTGATAAATAAATTCTACTTTAAATTCTAAAACGCATATTTTTCAAAAAACCCGGTAGCTCAAAAACTTTCACTGTTATTCATTTCTTTTCGCCAACTCCCAGAAATACCCAAAACTTCTAGTCCCTCGAATTTGGACCACCCTGTACAAACTGACAAGTGACAAATTGACATTTTGACGATAGCCACAGATAAAAGACAAAAATTAAATTTATATTTAGATACTCAGAATGTTTAGTATTGTATCTAAGAAAAATAAAAAATAATTGTGAATGCTAGATTCACAGAAATGACAATTTTTTTTCTCTATGCACTTGATTGTGCATTTTTTTAAATTTGTATTATTAGTTTTTGAGATAAATAAAAATCTATATTTTTTAGAAACCTCAAAGATTTGAAAAAAACTTTACATTTGTCTTTTATAATTTAAAATAAGGCAGTGGCGGTCCCAGAGGGTAGGCGGAGGAGGATCGCCCCTCCCCTTTGCTCCAAAAAAAGGTAGACAATAAAGATGCTGATGGCTGAAGTCCTTGAAGAAAAAACGAGATATTGCAGAAATTTCCTTTAAAGACATTCTAGAATCCCTCCACAGTATTTTGGGACAGTTTCACTTTCAATTCGTCACACCAAGACTAAACAAACGCATGCGTATTTACCGCGAAAACCATTGGAAATATAAAACAGTATTATAGATTTTCTATTTATAAACAAGTTTTGGACAAAATCATTTCAGACATAAAAAGTATTTTTTACCTGAACATATTCATACCAAGCTTTAGACAACTTGAAGCCAAAATCAAAGCAAAATTAACTAAAGTCGTTTCTAAATATTATAAACTGCTTGATTAATCCAAAACACCTTCACAGTATTTTGGGACATTTTCACCTTCAATTCGTCACACCAAGAATAAACAAACGCATGCGTACTTACCGCGAAAACCATTGGAAATATAGAACAGTATTATAGATTTTCTATTTATAAACAAGTTTTGGACAAAATCATTTCAGACATAAAAAGTATTTTTTACCTGAACATATTCATACCAAGCTTTAGACAACTTGAAGCCAAAATCAAAGCAAAATTAACTAAAGTCGTTTCTAAATATTATAAACTGCTTGATTAATCCAAAACACCTTCACAGTATTTTGGGACATTTTCACCTTCAATTCGTCACACCAAGAATAAACAAACGCATGCGTACTTACCGCGAAAACCATTGGAAATATAGAACAGTATTATAGATTTTCTATTTATAAACAAGTTTTGGACAAAATCATTTCAGACATAAAAAGTATTTTTTACCTGAACATATTCATACCAAGCTTTAGACAACTTGAAGCCAAAATCAAAGCAAAATTAACTAAAGTCGTTTCTAAATATTATAAACTGCTTGATTAATCCAAAACACCTTCACAGTATTTTGGGACATTTTCACCTTCAATTCGTCACACCAAGAATAAACAAACGCATGCGTACTTACCGCGAAAACCATTGGAAATATAGAACAGTATTATAGATTTTCTATTTAAAAACAAGTTTTGGACAAAATCATTTCAGACATAAAAAGTATTTTTTACCTGAACATATTCATACCAAGCTTTAGACAACTTGAAGCCAAAATCAAAGCAAAATTAACTAAAGTCGTTTCTAAATATTATAAACTGCTTGATTAATCCAAAACACCTTCACAGTATTTTGGGACATTTTCACCTTCAATTCGTCACACCAAGAATAAACAAACGCATGCGTACTTACCGCGAAAACCATTGGAAATATAGAACAGTATTATAGATTTTCTATTTATAAACAAGTTTTGGACAAAATCATTTCAGACATAAAAAGTATTTTTTACCTGAACATATTCATACCAAGCTTTAGACAACTTGAAGCCAAAATCAAAGCAAAATTAACTAAAGTCGTTTCTAAATATTATAAACTGCTTGATTAATCCAAAACACCTTCACAGTATTTTGGGACATTTTCACCTTCAATTCGTCACACCAAGAATAAACAAACGCATGCGTACTTACCGCGAAAACCATTGGAAATATAGAACAGTATTATAGATTTTCTATTTATAAACAAGTTTTGGACAAAATCATTTCAGACATAAAAAGTATTTTTTACCTGAACATATTCATACCAAGCTTTAGACAACTTGAAGCCAAAATCAAAGCAAAATTAACTAAAGTCGTTTCTAAATATTATAAACTGCTTGATTAATCCAAAACACCTTCACAGTATTTTGGGACATTTTCACCTTCAATTCGTCACACCAAGAATAAACAAACGCATGCGTACTTACCGCGAAAACCATTGGAAATATAGAACAGTATTATAGATTTTCTATTTATAAACAAGTTTTGGACAAAATCATTTCAGACATAAAAAGTATTTTTTACCTGAACATATTCATACCAAGCTTTAGACAACTTGAAGCCAAAATCAAAGCAAAATTAACTAAAGTCGTTTCTAAATATTATAAACTGCTTGATTAATCCAAAACACCTTCACAGTATTTTGGGACATTTTCACCTTCAATTCGTCACACCAAGAATAAACGAACGCATGCGTACTTACCGCGAAAACCATTGGAAATATAGAACAGTATTATAGATTTTCTATTTATAAACAAGTTTTGGACAAAATCATTTCAGACATAAAAAGTATTTTTTACCTGAACATATTCATACCAAGCTTTAGACAACTTGAAGCCAAAATCAAAGCAAAATTAACTAAAGTCGTTTCTAAATATTATAAACTGCTTGATTAATCCAAAACACCTTCACAGTATTTTGGGACATTTTCACCTTCAATTCGTCACACCAAGAATAAACAAACGCATGCGTACTTACCGCGAAAACCATTGGAAATATAGAACAGTATTATAGATTTTCTATTTATAAACAAGTTTTGGACAAAATCATTTCAGACATAAAAAGTATTTTTTACCTGAACATATTTATACCAAGCTTTAGACAACTTGAAGCCAAAATCAAAGCAAAATTAACTAAAGTCGTTTCTAAATATTATAAACTGCTTGATTAATCCAAAACACCTTCACAGTATTTTGGGACATTTTCACCTTCAATTCGTCACACCAAGAATAAACAAACGCATGCGTACTTACCGCGAAAACCATTGGAAATATAGAACAGTATTATAGATTTTCAATTTATAAACAAGTTTTGGACAAAATCATTTCAGACATAAAAAGTATTTTTTACCTGAACATATTCATACCAAGCTTTAGACAACTTGAAGCCAAAATCAAAGCAAAATTAACTAAAGTCGTTTCTAAATATTATAAACTGCTTGATTAATCCAAAACACCTTCACAGTATTTTGGGACATTTTCACCTTCAATTCGTCACACCAAGAATAAACAAACGCATGCGTACTTACCGCGAAAACCATTGGAAATATAGAACAGTATTATAGATTTTCTATTTATAAACAAGTTTTGGACAAAATCATTTCAGACATAAAAAGTATTTTTTACCTGAACATATTCATACCAAGCTTTATACAACTTGAAGCCAAAATCAAAGCAAAATTAACTTAAGTCGTTTCTAAATACTATAAACTGCTTGATTAATCCAAAACACAAATTCTTGAACTTTTATTGGGGGAAGTCAGTATTTGGAAACAATATTGGTCAGAAGTAGGCAAAAGCTTAAATAAAAACATAACTGATAACGTTTTCGAGGCAATGAACAAGTGTGGCGATATTTTTCCGTTGATAAAAGCATTCTTGGATATTTGTCAGTAAGTAATGCTTCGTCAGAAAGAAGCTTCTCATGCCTCAGAAGATTGAAAACATAAGTACTTAAAAACCCAAAAAAATACCGGAAACGAGTTATTTTGAGGTATAGGCATGTTTGATATATGCAATATAAAAGGTAATGTTTCAATTTAAAAAGCTTTTTAGACCTCAAAAAAAAAGTATTTAGCTATTAGGTTTTGTTTGTGGTTTGTTGTCTATGTGTTTCATAACTGACAAAATTATACGTAGGTACTCAAGCGCGGATTTCAGGGGGATAGGGGGGTAGTTAACCCCCCCTACCCTGGCTTTAAAGTTTTTATGAAAACATTTGGAAAATCAAAAGTAGGGTATAAATTGCACCTTTGCCATTTTTGGTATTAGTTTAATTTTGTGTTAAAAATGGCATTTGTAGTGTCATTTTCTTAATTTTCACCTGCTGCGCTTTGAAACCATTGATATATTTACAATTTTACTTAATTTTAATTAAAAAAATTGAACAAAAAATGCATTTTTTAGTACAATTTTCTCAAAATTTTTTGCCTGCGGCACTATAATACCGTTGATATTTACAATTTTAGTTTAATTCGACATTTTTTAAAATAAAAAATGTATGAAAGAAACGACTTAAAATCTGAGTACCCGCGCTTGTAGTTATATACTAAGTTTTGTTTGCATATATTGCTTTGTTCTTCATAAAAGCTATGCTTTTATTCTCGTTTTGTTTTCGTATCGAAACCGCCCCCCCCCTTTTCGAACAGCTGGGACCGCCATTGAATAAGGAGTGTCAGCTTTGGAGAAACCACTTTCTCCAACTCCAAATTTTGACTACCAAAAACAGACCATGTGACACATCGTTAGAAAGGATATTTTATTACCTCTCTAACGCAGTTAATACTTTTAATTTCGGTTCAATTATTTGTAAAGTAGATTTAATTTCCTTAACTAAACGTGATTATCAAACCTTTATTTTTGTTAAACAAAATTTAAGGCTTGAAGCTATCCTCCCTTTAGGGGTCGATTGAAGAGTTTTCTCCAGCTGGCAAACTGCTTATTTTAAATTCAAATAGATAAATGTAGTTTTTTTTTCAGATCTTTAATCTTTCTAATCATCCAAATTAAAAGAAAAAATGCGCAAGTACATAGAGAAAAGAATTACTCTTTTAACGGTGTGCCACTCGACCTACCTTGCCTATTTAAAATTTAGGGGTTGAAACTATCACGCTTTAGGGGATGATAGGGTAATTCTTCTGAGGGTAATAAAAAGACAAACAAAACGTGTTTCAGCATTTTCTCCAATTTACAGTTTTTGAAAAAGTCCGGGTGGACTATTTTAAATATTTGTAATTATCCACAAAGAACCCCGCGCCTTAATTATTTAACTCATTGAAGTCCTCTCAATTTGCATCTTTGGCCAATATACGCAAAAAGTTAACATTGGCAGTGCTATTTGACAGTTACGTTTGTTTTAACAGGCGCCATTAATTTTTATTGCGTTTGTCGAAGCTTCTGCTGTGCTGTAAATTTTTTTTTATTGTAATAAAAATAAGGAGGCACTGTTTAGTTTATTATTACAGAATACCGATGCAAATTAGTTCGAAGCTTCCAATTAGGTTTTAAACGCCTCATAGGGGAGTCTGGAAGGAATGGATGTGTGTGCCTTGCCCCCCGAATGGGACAGTCTGGTACACAGACGGCTCAAAAATGGGGGACAAATCGGAGGCGGGAGTGTACTGTAAAATCACGGGGGCGAAGTTCCACTTTTCCCTAGGAAGGTACGCGAATGTTTTTCAGGCTGAGGTATACGCCATTTTGATGTGTGAATATAAAAAACTGGAAATGTCCGCTTCAGGCAAGTATATTGACATTTGCTTAGATAGTTGGGCTGCACTGTCTGCTATCAGGTCAGACAGGGTTAACTCTGCTCTTGTATTGGAGTGCCAACATGTCTTGACAAGTATGGCAAGGCACAAAAAGGTCAATCTCCTATGGGTCCCGGGACATGAAGGTGTACCGGGAAATGAAGAGGCCGATAGATTGGCTAGGCAAGGTTCATCAACTGATCCGGTATACTAGGTATTCCGGCATGACAAATCATAACGGCCCTGAAAAGTGACTTAGAGATTGGTGAGGTGAGCGCCAAAAAAAAGAAAGTCCTTGCTCCACCTAGGTAGGAAGGATGCGAGACTGGCAGTAGAGCTCCTAACGGGACACTGTCGCCTTAACAAGCACCTACCTAGATACGCTGGGAATTGCCGGAGACTCAGTTTCGATGGTGAATGGAGGACAGGAAATCAAGAGTCGCACCTTGGGAACTGTCTGCTGGCCCCAGGCGATGTAAAAAGGTTGCAGCCCAGAAAAATTTGTTCTTTTGCGAAAGAGGCAGGCTTCGAGGGCTAATTCATTCAATATAATTATCAGAGATTTGGTGAAAACAGGAAAAATACAAAAAGCGCTTCTTTTTTTCTGAAACCTCCGTTGTGCAAATTCACTGAGAAATTCACAATGATCCTAACTATAATTTAACAATGACAGTAAATGTTTTTTTTTTTTTGGTTAACTATTTGATGTAGTTTTATTTATTGATACACTGCTTAACAGGTCCAACATACCCAATTACAAAGCAGGAAAAAGTACACAATTCGCTAAAACTAATTACATTAAGGTATCTACTTAATCAAAGTTTACAAAAAATATATATAAACGTCATACAATCTATGATACACTTACAAAAAAAAATATATAAAATCAAACAATAAAAAACACTGAAAAAACCTAATAAAATCACAGATTAGATAGTGACAGACAGTTTTATTGTTCATTACCAAATAAGAAAACTGTAAACGTAACCTCCAGCATGGAATGGCTGGTCACAAAGAACTTTTCTACGTTACGTCGTTAAGACTTAGCTCAGCAAATATTTTTGGAAACTTGGTACTAAACTAAAATTTATTTTAGACGAGCCAAACTGCTTCTTAGAAAAAAACGTTTTCAAGAGCAACTTTTAGAAAAAACTGACAATCAACTTAATAACCTAGAGCAACTGACACATGATATAGAATTTGCTCAAGTCGAGTTGCAAGTGGTCGACGGCTTAAAGCAAGGAAGCGAAGCACTGAAAAAAGTGAATGACGCTCTTAATATTGCAGACATTGAGACAATTTTGGATGAGACCCGAGAGGCTAAAGAAAAACAGGATGTAAGTGAAAGTAAAATAGAAACTTGTCGGTGCCACATCCTATTTTTTTTATTTAAATTTGATTTTTTATTAAAAAGGTTGGTTACATTTTACCTCGTATTTTCCAATTTTGGTTTCCATTTTGCTTGACATATATTTTTTTTCAGGAAATTTCTAGAATTCTAAGCGGCACACTAACTCAAGAAGATGAAGATGCAGTAGAGGACGAATTGACAGCCATTTTAAGTGAAGAAATGCCTGAAGTGCCTACGACTGAAGTCATTGGAGATGGAAAAATTGCGCAAGAGAACGAGCCTACACCTCCAAAGGAAAACGGTAAGCAATTTAAGTTCATAGAAAAAAAAAATATTTTTAATAGGTTTGGGCATCTGCACATTATTTTTTTATTGAGCCAAAATTCAGATCTTTCCGGTTTATTGAATTTTGTCACTTTTTAGAACCGGTGAAAGAAAAGAAAAAGGATCAACCTATTGCCCTGGAAGCCTAATTGAAAACTTAAAGAAAAACTACAAGTGATTTTTTTATGAAATAATTAGTTTTTTAATAATTTGTGAATTCCTTATTAAAGTAAGTATTTTATAATAATAATGAATTTAATATATTTGTAAAAATAAAGTATTATATTGTTTTGCAAATGTACATTATTTAATTTGTCCATTTGAACTTTCAAAATATCTCTAGTAATTTAAAGAAAAAACAATCACATCCAATTCAATAACAGCAAGAAAATATCCAATTCCTTTTTAAGTAAATATTAAGCGCATTAAAACGGATTATGGTAGACCAGCCAAATGAGTGCAACTATACTTACTAGAATTTAAAAATAGATATTAAACTTTCATAAAAAAATATAAAAAACAAACGAACAACTCTTTAAGTAATAATCGAATTGTAAATCTAATAAAGCTCCTAAAATAATTTAAAAACTAATAAATGCATCAGTCATCGTCCAGTCCCAATTCAGCGGCTTCCTCGGCAGTTAACTTAGTGGACAAAGCCTCACTTTTTATTGGAGGTAACTCAGATTTTGAGCTCTCTTTATTAAGGCCATACTCCTCAATGTCAAGTTCGTCGTCGTCTCTGTTAAAGGCGCCATCCCGTATTTTTTTACCATAGCCTGTTGAAAAATATATTTTTTAGAAACTATTAATGGACTTTTTGTTTGGTGATAAAATGATGACTACGCAATGCAAATATGCTTGGGTTTGGTCGATGTTTAACTGTTAGCTGATTAGACCGATTTTGAACTTTTCTAAGTATGAACTACTCCTAGGACCAACAAACAAAGCGGTGTTAAATGGGCCAGCTATGGATTGAAAACCTACTTTGTAGAGCCATGTTGCAGACAGGCCAAATTTTTTTTGCTCAGATCAAATACAGAAACTCAATTATTGCCCTGCAAAAAATGCGCAAACACATGTCGCGCTGCTAACAGGAAACTGATTGGTAACAACTGTCTCGGAAAATATTTGGCTTGCATGGGAAAAGATGTTTAGCCCAGGGTGGTCACTGGGAAAAAACCATTTTTTTAATGATTTTATGACAATTTTTGAAAAATGTTATGACATTTTTTGTAATATTTTCCTATGAGCGTGCGGAAAGTATCAGTTTTCTGTACAGCGTGCATAAAAAAATAAATTACCGCACCCTGTGCGGACAAAGCATTTTCACGCACGCAATTTTGATTTTCCTTACCCTCATAGGAAAAATGTTGTACCTAAAGCGTCTTTTCCAATTTACGGCTTGCCCGAACTTCGCTGGCGCGTCGATTAGGCAAACTCTTACCAACCATCCAGGAAGTTAAAAAATGATAAATATATTTTTAAAATTGAATTCCAAGTAGGTACCTGGTAATTGTGTGAAATAATGAATTCACCTTATTTTTTCAATTTTTCATTTATCATTAAAATTAAAACGTTTACTAATACAACATATACAAAATTTAAACGGTACGAGGGTTTTTTCAGTTTCATGTGTTTCGGAAGCTACGTGAATAAATGTGGGATTTAACTTGCCCAATTCCACATACATCCATTCTGAATATTTTCATACAAAATTTACAGCAAGCAAAAAAATAGTCTTTAATTTCCTCAAGTACCCAAGAATACTGTAGTTTCCAAGATGCATTAAATTTGGTTTAAAACAAAAAAAAACCTTTTGCGAGGATATAATAGGGGTTATTTTCTCACAACACAAGTACGCACACAACTTTTTGGTGCAGTAAAAAAGGCAACCAAAATCGAGCATATCTATTGGTTAATATTAAAAAACGCGGCAAAACTCTTGTTGTATCCTTTGAATCATGAATTGCCTATATATTCCTGTGCTAATTTATGATTGCAAATTTGACGTGCGGTTTGTAAGGAGTTGCCTAATTAACTATCCCAAGAGAAAATGTACAGTTGGAATATGAAAAGTTTGTTTACACTAAACTTAAATTACTCAGGTTTTTGTGCAAATTTGATGAATTTTATGACAATTTCGAAATTTTATGACATTTTGGGCATATTTTATGATAATATTGAAATTTTATGAATTCATAAGATTTTATGACAAGTGGTCACCCTGTTAGCCTGAGGAAAGACGAGATAACCCCAACCCGTCTCTTTCTACTACTACTACTACTACTACTGTGTAACTTTTCTGGAAGTATGAAACACCTCCCCCTCCCCACATCCGCTACCTCCATGCCAGTATCAAAATATAAACAATAAATTTTCCTACTTGCGTGCATAATGGCATTTATGTGCGTGCGAAAAGTTACTTTTCTTCTTCTTTTTCTTTTCATCGCTAATTCTTTTACGATGTATAAGCAATTGACTTAAAAATTAAAAAAGTATAAAGCTTTTGAAAAGAAAGGAAATCACGAGCTTGGAGACTAAAATCTTTATTGTTAGTTGTATCTAATTTTTGCTGACGTTTCGGTGATTTAGTTTGTCACCTTCTTCAGAGCTAAAACAACATAAAAAAGACCAATAGTATGTTGAATATGCTAATAGGTCATACATACTTATATAATTAAGACATTAAGAAAAATTGTAAAATGATTGTTTTCTTTTCATTTTTAAATGTTACTGCACCCGTTTTACAATTTTAAAATTTTTCTTAATGTCTTTTAATTATATAAGTATGTATGACCTATTAGCATATTCAACATGCTATTGGTCTTTTTTATGTCGTTTTAGCGTTTTTTTGAAGAAGGTGACAAACCAAATTACCGAAACGTTCTTATCCCAAAAAACACAAAAATTTTATAAGTACTTGCTAATTTTTACGAACGTAGGAAAAATATTATAAAATGCCTTTTCCACCCTTGTTGGCATGCCCGAACTCCGCAATTTAAAGCGATCTAAAAATATGTATTTATTCCGAACAACTTTCGAAAATATATCCCCCGTTCGCAAATTTTTCTTACTACGCCACTAATCAATGCCCAGTGCTCCCAAAGTTAGTGCCAACCGTTTGGGACAAAAACAAAATATCCATGGACCTTCCGTCCGTGTCGTCTAAAAAAAACAAAATGGTTGCAACTTTACACAAACAAATAACTAATTTCTCACAACTTTTGCTGTCTAGAATTTAGCAAGTGAGCTTAAAATAAAAGCTCACTTGCTTGTAATTTCATCGGGTATTTAACAGGCTATACAAAATGTCAACAGAGGTCAAACACTGTCACAATTCAGGAGCAATAAAATGATCCCCCAAAAATCACCATTCGCCTAACAATAAGCTGTGGCCCAAAAATTATTAAAAACGGTCGAAACTTTGGTTTAAAATTTATGAAAAATAAGTATAAATATTATTACAGTAAGATACAGTGGCATCAGGTTAAAATAAAAGATTTTGGTTGCTTTAAAATCCTAAAATCCATATATAGCTGTTAGTTGTATATTCAGTTAAAATTTAAGTTTTAGAGAAAGCCAACTTGGCTTAAACACTTAACGATAATTATACCACAATTAGTGACTTGTACATACGCTTGTATTAATTTTAGACTGTCTTTATTTATAAGGTTAATAATCGTACATATTTAACCTGTGATAAATTATTTTTTTATTTTATTTGAAGTATGTATTCTATTCTATTTCATGTCGCACAGCTAGAAACTTCACATGCTGTTAAAACACTCCTTTTATGGGTTCGTTAAGATAAGTGAGACTGAAGTAGGGTCCTTATTCAACTCGCAGATAAAACTCGATTCTGTCAGTGACCTTTTCATTTGTTATTGATAATTTTTTAGGCACCTACTTTTATAACCCTTCTAGTTACCTAAGCATCTATAAAACATAGCAACACGCTTCAATTTCCTACATAAATTCAACTGAAAAACTATTACCTAATTCCTAAGGCGTAGTTATTTTGTAATAATACTGAAATAAAACAGTTGCAGTTTGAATTTTCTTCCACCTTTTCAAAAATAAATGATCCTTATTTAATAATTGCATCATGACAAGATACCTAACAAAGAGCAACAGTTTGTTAATGGGAAGACGTCTCGGGAAAACCTTACAACCAAAAAAAATGAACACAGCATTGATATTTCTGCTATCTCGAATACCAAAGTAAAATCGACAATTTTTTACCTGTGGTATTCCTTTTTTTTTGGAACTAGCTGCACATTCTGAAATTGAACAAAAAGAGTTACTTGCCTCTAGACTTAGTGACCTGCTGATCAGGAGGTGCTGACAAATCTCCTTCATAGTTAATAATTCCATTTTGCGCTAGTCTCCATTCCATCACTTCCGTTGTAAAATCGTCTCTGTTGCCCAATTCAGTAAAGCCAACTATTTTATCGACCATAATAGTGTTTTGAATTAGAACTATAGTTGGTATAGTTTTAATCTTAAGCCTTTCAGCTAAAAATGGGGACTTTTCCGCATTTAACTTAGTGAATCTTGTCTCAATGTGTTTGGGAGCAAGGATTTTGAGATGTTTATCTACTATAGCACATCTGGGACTAGAATCTCTGTAAAAATGAATGATGATGTTGTCAGACTTTTTTATTATGTCAAAAAAACATTTTTCCTCTGGGAGTTCCTCATATTTTCCATGATCATTGCGAAGCCATTCTCTGCGCTTTTCTATAGAAAAAGAGAAATCATTATTGTAAAAACTGTTAAAAGTTAATATCTTTTTGAAACTAAGTAAAATATGGACAACTGGTGTCATGATTAATATAATCACAAAAACTACCAGGTATTACAGACAAAAGCGTTCTATACAATTTGTTGCTCACCATATGGATCTCTTAAACAGTAGGAGATACGAAAAGGTTTAAGTCAGGGCAAAGGGCGCAATTTTATGCTTTGCTTAAAACTAAAAAAGAAGTTTACAAGATCTGATTAGTTCTCTTTTTTCATTTTTTTAGATTCATTTTTCTGGACCTTTATTCATAAAACTGTTAAAACACGCTTAAAACTATCTACCTAATGATAGGTGGTCCGTTTATTAAGATTTGACATTTTAGTGTGACAGGAGCACTGTCAAGTTAATTTTTTTTAATAAATGCATGCTTTTTTCTCCTACCGTTTGGTTCACTTACTTAAGTTATTTTGGGAATCCGTCTGCACTACCTTTTTTAATTTTGACTAATATTTTTGGAAAATATGTTTTAATTGTGTTTTAAATTCTAAAATTTTTGTTTATAATACTACTCACTCACATAATCATTTATAACAGCTCAAATCTAATGTTTTAATTATCAAAATTTTAATAAGATAAGTTATAAAATGTCAAAAAACACTTTCTACAGGTAATTTTTTAAGATCTCCCTAATGAGGGTCCGTTTTTGAGATTTGACGTTTCAGTGTGACTGTCATTTTTTTATGGACATGTGCTTTTTATCTCCTGCCGTTTGGCTTATGAAGGATGACAGATATTTTGCAACCTTATTTTGGCAAGTAACCTGACGTTTTAGGTTAATTGATCATTATCAGCCAAAATTTCATTTTAGCTTTTAACTTACTTAGGATATTATGTTGTCAACCCGCCTGCGTACCTTATGACGTTTTAAAAATTACAGTTTTTTCTTGACATTTAGTTTTAAAATAATTTTGCCTAATATTTTTAAAATGTTTTTACTTTTGTTTAAAATTCAAATTTTTTTAAAATAAATACTACATACATCAATATCAAAATCTAAAAATGTTTAAATTATTTATTTAATAGGATAAGTTAAAAAATTGAAGAACTAAAAACAAAGCAAAAACATATTTTCCAAATTTTAGGCAAAATTATTTTGTTAAAACAATACCAAAAAAAAACTGTCATTTTTAAAATGTCAAAAAAGGCACTGCAAGCGGCTTTTCAAAATGTCTTTAGCAAAAACGTCAGGTCAAAATAATGTACCTATGTACCGGAGATTTTGTCACAGCTTTGCTAAGCGCTACCATGGAAGACGGCAACAAGAACTGACTAAGGAGATGACATGCCCGCCACAAATTTTAAGCGATATAGGGTGTGACGCTAATGCACACCACAAAATGTGGGGAAGCACGAACATTAACCGCCGAGGAGAATCACTTCTGAACTTTGTGATTTCAGAGGGCTTATTTATTTCCAACATCGGTAATAAACCTACATTTGTTACAAAAAATCCGAAAAGAGGTACTGGACTTAACTCTGTGCACCAGTAGGGTCAGTGACAAAGTACAAAACTGGCATGTGTCAGAAGAACCTTCATATTCAGAGCATGGCCAAATTCGATTTGATCTCGACATATCCCTCTCAGAGGTGACATATAGAAATCCAAGAGAGACAAACTAGCAGGGATATAAGAAATCCCTTGAAGAGTCCCTCAAAGAAGGAACAGCGCCTATAAACGACATTGAAAGCCTGGAACTGGCAGCCGAACAGATATATAAAGCCATTAGGGCAGCCTATCAAGACAACTGTGTAGTTAAAACCACTCGAAATAGAGGATGTAAAACAATTTGGAGGAACAAAAACCTGGAATCTCTCAGGGCAGAGATATGAAGGCTGTTCAACAAAGCGAAAACCAAACAAGGTTGGGAAGAGTACACAAGTAAGTTAACGCAAGCTAAAAGGGACTCGTGGAGGAAGTTCTGCCGAGAGGTAGATGATATACCGGCATGATCGAGAATCCACAAAGTTCTGCCAAAGGATAATTGTGCGGCGAAAGAAGTAGGTTTCCTCAAAAAAATAGACGGAACTTAAACCGAAACTAAGGAAGGCAAATTTAAAGAACTTATAAAGGCACACTTCCCGGCGTCATCTTTGTCAAATCCAGTAATGCTAGGTCTAGGTGCAAGATCCTAAAAGCCTGTCTGGCATGAGGGTACATCCCAGAAGAATGGAGAAAGATAAAAGTCACGTACCTTCTCAAAATAGGAAGAGTAACAGACCTAACAACAAAATCATCTTTCCTGCAGAAAACATTGGAAAGATTGTTTAGACAGGTACATTAGGGACGAAGTACTTCTGCGCTCATCGCTGAGCAAAAGACAGTACCCCTATCAACCAGGTAAATCAACAGATCTATCCCAGGACGATTTAAGCAGGCTAATTAATAAAATTAATAAGTGGATAAAGAAATACCGGTAACAGTGTTTCTAGATATTGAATGCGCCTTTAACAACGCTACAACAGCGTCACTGGTAGAAGCACAAAGACGGCGAGTGGTAGCTCCCTGCATCTGTCGTTGGATAAAAGCAAGCCTAGAAGAAAGGATAATAATGTCCACTTTATGCAGCAAGACTATAGAGGCCAAAGCAGGAGGAGGATGCCCGCAAGGTGGGGGTTGTCACCTCTGCTCTGGGCGAACCTAGTGGATGACATCCTGAACAAACTCACCAACGAAGGCTTTACTTGTCTTGGTTACTCAGATAACTTAGTAGTGGTTATCAAGAGGAAGTTTGATGAGGTAATATCTGAACGAACTCAAAGAGCACTAAACTTAGTTAATAGCTGGTGCAAAAAAGAACATCTGTCCATAAATTTACAAGAGACGCATATAGTCCAATTTACAAAGAAAAGAGTACTACAAGGCCTAGAACCACCAGTACTAAATAGGACGGAAATTCCATACACCAAGGAGGTGAAATATCTAGGAGTCATCTTTGATCAAAAGCTAACATGGAAACCTCACATAGTCAAGGCAGCCCAAAAAGCATCGATTGCATTGGGCAGATGCAGGAAATTGTGTGGGAAAAACGGGGGGCTAAATGCCAAGATGACTTTATGGTTATATACAAAGATGGTTCAGTGGCTTGGTGAACGAGAACCAAACAGGCCGGGGCCATAGCACTGCTGAATAGCATACAAATACAAGCTTGCCTAAGCATCACGGGTGCTATGAGGACCACCACAACGGCAGCTTTGGAAGTTTTACTGAATTTACCACCTCTGCATGTCTTCATTCAGGCAAAAGCACGAGAGGCAGCCTACAGGCTAACGCGGGGTCAAGCACCCATTATCAGTTCACATGGAACTGAGCATGTAAGACTTGAAAACGAGCTCAAAAAAGATTCTATACTGCTGCAAGTACAATTTCGAAAAGAAATAAAAAGTCAAAATTCCAGATAGAGCCGACTGGGAGGGAGGTCCTTCTTTCGGAGCGGAATCCATCTGGTACACAGACGGCTCCAAGACCGACGAGGGTGTAGGAGCTTACATATACGGGCAAAAATACGATACTTTAGTTTCTATAAGCCTGACAAACGATTGCACAGTGTTCCAAGCTGAAGTAGCGGCAATACATCACTGTGCCGAAGAAATACAAAGAGTAGAGGAAAACTCTCATTCGGTAGTTATATATTCATAGTTGCACTTAAAGCTCTAGAAGCAGTGCAAGTGATGTCCCAACTAGTTTGGGACTGCAGAACAGCTCTAAATAGGCTGGTAAGCACCAAAAGGGTGACACTAGCCTGGGTCCCAGGACATCGGGGACACTCTTGAAACGAAAAAGACGATTAATTGACCAGACAAGGCTCGGCAATAAAGTTCACAGAGCCTGAACCATTTTGTGGGATCGCTAATCCAGAGCCAAGCAATCTATTAAAGAGTGGCTCACGAAATAGACGAACGGCCTGTGGGAGAAAACGCCTGGACAAAGGCAGACAGTTCATTAAATAATGTTCACCAAAGCTGACTGCAGAACTTCTTAGTAAGGAAAGGAAGCTTGTCAGATAAATAGTGGGGCTACTAACAGGTCACTGAATAAGCACTTGTATGCAATGGGATTGGTAGAAGATGCAACATGCCGCTTCTGCAAGAAAGAGGAAGAAACCTCATTATATGTCCTATGTCAATGTGAAGGCCTAGTTAGAACCAGGGCCTTACTGGGGGACCTAGAATGTCCGCGGCCAGAAAGCTATACACAGGGCCCACTGGCAAAGCTTCTGGGTTTCATGACAAGAACGGGGCTGCAACTTGTTTTGTAGTTCTAGCAAAGCCGGGACGAAGAAGAAATCTACACCACCCCATTCTAATCTAATGTTGAAAATATTTACTACGTTTTCAAGTGGAACTGAATACGTTTTCAATACGATTCACTTTCAAACCTTCCATGAAAACTCGGCGAATCGAACTTTTTTTTCGTTGGCCCTGCCCAAATTCAACACCTACTTTTTTTGGGATTCTATCGGGACCCAACTGCATGAAAACGAATATTGTATCGAACTGACTGATGATACCAATAATAATAAGCTGTTAGCACTTCCAATATTCCTGCAAAAAGTAGGTATATACCTTTATTATAATTATATATATATAATTATATTATATTATTATTTTGCTGTAAACTTATTTATTTTTAAAAAGCCATAAAAAAAAGTAAAATTTGCAAAAACTAACCTCAAAATACATCAGGCAAATGCCAAAAGCTCAAATCATGATCAAAATGTGTTCAAATCGCTTCATGAAAACCGAAAAGTGAGTCGTAATCCAGTTCGATATGGTTCCAGGAGCAAAAAATCATCTGTCCATAAGAAAAAATGAACTTGACAGTGCTCCCTTCACACTGAAATTTCAAATTTCAAAAACGGACCTGTCATTAGGTAGATCGTAAGAACTTTTAAGTTTTTTTGACAGCTTTAAGAATAAAGGTGCAAAAAGACAAAGCCCAAAAATGAAACTCAGAACTATACAGATTTCATAATAAGCAAAGCATCGAATTGCGCAACTTTGCCCCAATTTAAAACTTTCCAACCCAACCCAACCCAGCCTAACTCCAATTTTATACCTCTTATATTAATATGTAATATCCCTTTTAAAGTAAACTTCTATAACTTGCTATTTTAATATAAAATCATAAGTCAAATATTTTCTAATCTAATAAATCGTAGTAAAACATGGATAACTGGTGCCATGGAGACGGGGCAAGAGAGTTTTAGGTTAAAACTAATATAAAGACAAAAATGTTTACAACTGAATTTTACACATAATATATTATATTGTTATTGTTATTATTGTGGTCCAAAATCATAGGTCACATCCTAAGGTAAGATAACATAAGACAGTACCCTCTTCATACTGGTATTACATAAGATAAAAAAAAATTGGGCATTCACACAGAGAAATAACATAAAATAAGAGATCAGTTCCAGCCAATCAAAACGCAAATTTTTGCGCATGCGATTTTGAATTTTACTGTCACTTATTGTCTGTCCATGATTGTGAAAATTCGTCCGTCGCGATGACATCACGGTCATGGGTGAAAGCGTTTTCAGAAAAAATAAAATAAAAAGATAAAAGTTTGTCATCTTTTTTGTTATGTCATGTTATCTTATCTTAGTTTTATATCATTCACTCGCATAAAATTATTGAATCTTATCTTATTTTTATTTCTGTATGAACTCAGCTCATTACTGATAATTTATTTTTTTGTGCATATACCACTGTTTAATTATTTTATACATTTCTGAGATATTTTTTGTAAATAATTAAGGAAGTGTCTCGGGAGGTGTTAATATTCTTAAAAATCATTTGTTTATAAATCACAACATTTTTTAGGTGGTTTCCTCTTTACCTGAGAATATTTCTTTCGGCTCCGGTCGCGCAAAATCACAGTCGACCGAAAAATAGTTGCGCCCAACACTATTTTAAGAGTTTTTTTTATAAAAATAACATGATTTTATTATATATTAATGCCAATATTTTATACTTGACATCCATAGAAAGGCCTTAGACACCCCTATCATATTTTTGAATATTCTAAAAGGGTAAAATACCCCCAAACTTTAAAAATAATCAAAATAGATAAAACTACAGTTAAATGTGATTTTGCATGAAACTCGAGCTAACACTCTATAAGACAAAAAATATTTCTGTTGTTAAGACCATTAAAATTACAAAAACAAATTATATATCAAAGATTATGGGGTTGAAATAGCTACCCTTAAGACAAAACCAGCGAATATGGACCTTAGTCATTCTTCTGCATTATTTATAGTATAGGCAAATGTGCCTCCCTCAGACTATACATAAAGGTGCGTTCCAAAGAGCTCTTAAAAACAAAAAATAGTTTCTTTATATATTAGAGTTAATGGGGTTGAAAAAAAGACCCTTAAGAAAAGAAATACGGAATCTGGACTTAAGCCATTTTTGTGCATCCATACTATACCCAAAATGTGCCTTTTAAATAGCTCTTTAGAAAACAAAAATAATTATTTTATATTTTAAGTTTATGGGGCTGTTTTTGTGCATGAATCAGACTATATGCAAAATGTGCCTTCCAAATAGCTCTTTAAAAAACAAAAATACATTTTTTATATTATTAGAGTATATGGGGTTGAAAAAAGACCCTTAAGAAAGAAAAATACCGTTTTTTGTACATCAATCAGACTACGCAAAATGTGCCTTTCAAATAGTTTTTTTTTGTAATTTTAAAGGTTTTATTAACAACAGAAATATTTTTTGTCTTATGAGTTTCATGCAAAATTGAATTTAATATCTATTTTTATTAATTTTAAAGTTTGGGGGTATTTTACCTCTTAGAATATTGTTGTCTTAGGCCTCTCTATGGGTGGATAATATATAATAAAATCACATTATTTTTATCCAAAACTCTTAAAATAGTGTTGAGCACAACTATTTATCTGGTCAACTGTGATTTTGCATGACCGGAGCTGTTTTCAAATCTGAATCTGTCTTCAACTACGTAACATTTCATTTTGAATTGTCATACAGAGTGTTTCAAAATTTGCACATGAGTGTCCAAACAGACCCATCCCCTAGGCTTCAACAGTGATGTGGAACATAAGAAAGATTAAAAACTGGAAGTCCCTTGAACAGATTTGTTTTGTAAGAAATTTATCTTATATTGTGCATACTTGGCTTAATTTACAAAGAAATAATTGAATTGCCAATTAATTTTGTCTTGTTCGCACATAAGTCTACCAAAGACTTCTAGCAAATCTGTAGGGTCAGTCCATATCAAGTCAACCAGGGTATTTTACCACACCATCTCCGATGTTGATGATTTTTAGTATACATGTTGTACATGTTGTACACCAGTTGTTTATTTTGAATTAATTTTTGAAAATCGAAAAAGTCACTTATTTGTCCTTATTATGTGCGCACAAAATTAGGAATATCCAAAGAACCACTTATAATAGAAAAGTAGGTGAAGGTTCATTTTAAAGCTCTTATAAAGACCTTTCATATGAGAATATTGCATAACATATATTGAAAAAAAAAAAAAAAAAAAAAATTTTGATTTTTTTTTTGAAAAATTTCAAAAAGGCCATTTTTAATTTTTTTCAAAAAATTATATTATTTTCTTTAAAGTGTTATTAAACTATTCACAAAATTTTGAGATGGACAAATCATGGGTTCAATGTGAAAAAATTTATTAAAAATGTCACATGCATGAAAAATCGCCTATAAATAGACAATGCATTTTGGTAATTAGAAGAATATAATGGGGTTTAAAGCGATATTATAAAAATATTTAACAATATTTTATTTAATAAAAAATTATATCCTACGTTTCATTCTGTATCAGTAATCAGATTAACATTGCCCCCCATTGTAATATTTACTTACAAAACCTCTTTCCACCGGAGACGTACTATTGGATGTTCCAATTCTTAGGAAAATATGCCTGTATAAACCTGCCAATACTTTTGTGAAATACTGCCTGTTTATTCCTGTTTAACATTAAGGACACACCTCCTTCATTTTATTGGTCTGTTTAGGTACATTGTGGGGATTTGCTGACATGAAAATTCCTGCATAAATTGATTTTAAATTTTTGGCAAGTATCTTCCTGATACAGCTCCAAATAATCGATACATAATAGTTCGACTGAAGGTTTATCAGAAGTCATCTCTGTGTAATTTTAAAAGTTTCAACTATGGGTGAGGCAAGTGGATGGACTAAATATAAAGTAAAGTGCTGTGATCCACTAGAGTTAAAAATCAAGCATTTTGGGAAATTAAGAAATGTGACCAAGTGGATGTGCAGTTACAAAAATGTCAAAATGGGAATGAAAATCTGTGCTGGTTGTAGACTAAAGCTTTCAAAGGAGTTGAAGGCATCTGAAGAAGATGAGGCAGGGTAAGTAACAAATAGTATTTTTTAATATAAAATTAATAAACTAAACCAATTGCGTCAAGTACGGAGTGGAAAAATATCATGGCATTATTTTGCATGGCATTATTTTGCATGGCATTTTGAGAATACAGACATTATGTACAAATTTCTTGGCATTATGTACACATTTTGGGTCAGCTGTTACCCCCTTTTTAAGTTCTTATAAAAAACTAACTTTTTAAATTTTTTTAGACCCAGTCAAGTTCCAGAAAATGATCCAGATTTTCAAGATCCTGCTGAAACATTTACTCTTTTAAACAAGTCATTGGAGCTTCTTGGTGTGTCGCCGATTAAAAGAAAAAATGTATACAAAGAAAAAATTGATATTGTACAGCATACAATTGCGAAAGCATTTACAAAGGAATCAGATTCAACGCTAGTAAAGGAATGCCAGAGTGACGAAAGTGAAATGATTAAGCAGTTAAAGGACAAATTTTTAAAAACCAAAAAGAGGAGTGAGAAAATACTAGTTTTATCATGTTTACCTCAAAGTTGGAGTAGAAAGAAGATTGAAGAAGAATTTGGAGTTTCTCAATATTTGGCCAGAGCTGTAAAACAGTTAGTTAAGGACAATGGGATATTATGTTCTCCTAACCCCAAACCGGGAAAGACCCTTAGTGATAGAGTGGCCCAAATAGTGGTAGATTTTTACCAAAGGGATGACATTAGCAGGACCATGCCAGGTAAAAAAGATTATGTTGTTATCAGAAAATATGGAGCTGAAAAAGATTATGTACAAAAAAAATTAGTCTTAGCTAATTTAAAAGAAATTTATGCATTGTTTAAAACTGAGTACCCCAATGAAAAAATTGGGTTTTCAAAATTTTGTGAACTGCGACCCAAAAACTGTATACTGGCAGGAAAAAGTGGGACTCATACTGTATGTGTATGTACTATACATCAAAATATAAAACTAATGCTCAATGGCTCCAAATTAAATAAGCTATATGATGAAAATAACAGGCCTCTTGCAATATCTTATCATGATTGCCTTTATAAACTAATGTGTAATCCACCTTCAGTGGACTGTTTTTTAAGCAATAGATGCAAGCAATGTCCTGGAGTAGAACAGTTTAAAAATACGTTAATAGAAAAATTTGAGGAAGAATTAATTGATGAGGTCTCATTTAAAAAGTAGGTCTCAGTAGATAGGTGTACTATGGAAACCGTTGTTAAGAAAAGTGATGATTTTGTCCAGGAATTTACTGATTATCTTGTAAAACTTATATCACATTCTTTTATTGCAAAAATGCAAAAAGATAGATACAATGAAATAAAAATTAACCTTAACCCTGGAGAGTCTTTGATCACTTGCGACTTTGCGGAAAATTATTCCTTTGTTATGCAAGATGAAGTCCAGTCTTATCATTGGAATAACAGCCAGGCAACCCTCCACCCTTTTGCCATTTATTTTCTAAGTGATGGTAAACTGCACAACCTGAATTATGTGTTTATTTCGGAAAGCTTGACACATAATACAATTGCATTTCATTTATTTTTAAAAAAATTAATGCCTGATTTAAAAATCAAAATACCAGGACTTAACAAAATTTTTTATTTTTCGGATGGATGTGCTGCGCAGTACAAAAACAAAAAGAATTTTCTGAATATATGCCTGCATAAAAAAGATTTTGGTGTTGAAGCAGAGTGGCATTATTTTGCCACCTCGCATGGCAAAAGTGCCTGCGATGGCTTGGGAGGAACTGTTAAAAGACTTGCTGCCAAAGCCAGTTTGCAGAGGCCCTATGACAATCAAATAATGACACCTCTACAATTGTTTACTTGGTGTGAAGAAAACATATCTGGCATTGATTTTAAATATTGCACAGAAGCAGATTATACAAATCATGAAATAATTTTGAATAAAAGATTTGCGGAAGTCTTAACAATACCGGGGACACAAAAAATTCATGCTGTAATTCCTCTTACAGAAAGCACGTTTTTGGCAAAACAGTTTTCTACATGCTTAGAGGTCGAAACACATAATCTTTTTAAAGGTGGAAGCATTATTTTGCAAAATATCGAGTCAGGGTTTGTCACTGTAGAATATGACAGAGCTTGGTGGCTGGCTTGTGTCTTGGGGAAAAATAATGAGAGCGGAGAACTGAAAGTAAGCTTTCTTCATCCACGAGGACCTGCCTCATCATTTTTTTACCCAACACCTCAAGATATTTTAATTATTAAACCAGAAAGTCTTATAAAAAAAGTTGAACCCAACACTGCTACTGGCAGAACTTACAATGTCAGCAAAAAAGAAATGTCAGATTCATCAGAAATTCTTAAAAGAAAGTTAAAAAAATAAATTTAAGGTATATAGTTAGTCTTAGTGTTTTCTGTCTAATTTTTATCAACGAAGTAGAAAAGTTTGTTTATTTCTTTTGCGAGTTTAAAATAAAATAATTTGTAGATAAAGCCTCTGGGTATTTTTTAAAACCTGTATCCATCCAACAAATTTATTTATTTTAATATCCAGTGCACTATTGGTGCTCCTAAAATATGTTTATTTTTTTAAATGCATGATTTTTAATGTACTTAATATTTTTGATATTTTTTTTGACATTGAACCCATCATTTCTCCATCATAAAATTTTGTGGATAATTAAGTAACACTTTGACCAAAATTATATATTTTTTTCAAAAAAATTAAAAATGGCCTTTTTGAATTTTTCAATTTTTTTTTTCAATTTTTTATTTTCAATTTTTTTTTTTGTTAAAATTATGTTGTGATATTTCATAAAAAAGAGCTTCAAAATGACTTTAAAATGAGCCATTTATTACTTTCCTAGTGTAAGTGGTTCTCGAGATATTGCTAGTTTTGTACATTCTTGTTAAGGTCAAAATGCTGACTTTTTTATTTTGAAAAATTAAAAAAAAAACTATGAATCAAAAAAATCTAAAAATTTGCATTTTCAACTTTTATGGTAAGAAGAAAATATATAACAAAAATCATCAAAATTGGAATTGGTCGCGTAAAATTTTTGTGATTTTTTGGTTGATTTGATATGGAATGACCCTGTAATGTTTCTGTTAACCTTCAAGTTTTCTGAGCTCCATTATTCGTTGTTTTCGAAGATCACCCAGGTCATTGACATCCAAGTTATCAATTTTTTCTATGGCTGCATCAACTTGTTGCTCTAAGGCTTTGGTGACTTGCAGAACTTTCTCCTGAATTTGATTATCCATTTTCTATTGTTCCTATATAAGTATGAAGTTTTTATTGAGGGGTAAACCACTTGCAAAAATTTGTACACCAAATTTCACAAAGCTTTAAAATTTCACACAATTTCATAAAATTTTACAAAATTTCACAAAATTTCGCCCACTTAACAAAATTTTGCAAAATTTCACAAAATTTCAAACTTCACAAAGTTTTACACAATATCACAAATTTTCACAGAATTTTATAAAATTTCAAATAATTTATCTAGGTTATTATGAATTCCCGTAAATTTAGATGACTCTGGCTTTCGTAAAGTTAAAACTATCCAAAACATAAGCATTTTTAATATATGTTGTTTAAGCAATGTATTGTTTAAAACTATTTTTTTCCATGCTGTTACTAATAAAGTAGTGATACGAACTTATTTTCATAAATTTTTTGAAATAACTTTAATTTACAGGGGAGCAAAAATAAAGAAGTTTGCATTGCTTTATATATACAAGGTGGATTCTTTAAACGGAACGGTGCTTCTAACGGGTTAAAATTTGGTTTTACAAAAAAATCCAAAAACACATCAACTGAGATTTTTTAATTTTCTTTAATTGTGTTATCTTGCATTTTTTTATGTCTTATGTTTACAAGGTGGCAAATTTTTCTTTTTTTTTTAAACAGGACACCCTGTATAGTTTTACATTTTTGAATTCTAAAAAAAATTATCTTTTTGACAATACCACACACTAATACTCTATCTCTTATGGTTTCCAAGATAGAGGCATTTAAACTTGCATGGAATTGTTGTCTATGCCCTGTTTTACGGAGGATATTTGAATGAATATCGAAGTTTTCCATACAGATTTAGATAAAAATATCTTGATTATCATAAAAGATAGATCCTACTGTGTAGTATTGCTCAAAGAAATATACAGGGTGTCCTATTTAAAAAATACATTTTTTTGCCATACCTTGTAAACAAAATGACATAAAAAAATCCAAGATAGCACGATTAAAGGAAATTAAAAATCTCAGTTGACATGTTTTTGGATTTTTTTATTCAACCAAATTCTAACCTGCTAGAAGCACCGTTCCGTTTAAAGAATCCACGCTGCATATATAAAGACTTAATACTGCTCAGAAAATCCTATATTTGTCTGCCCTGAGGTATGGATATATTTCAATAAAAGGCAATAAGATTTTATTGTATTTAATTATGTGGTTAACTTTTACTTTTTAATCTTGTGTGTTAAAATTAAGGTAAAATTTATTTTTTTTTATTTGTGAAAATAGGTTTGTATCACTAACTTTATTAATAACAGCATGGAAAAAAATTGTTTTAAACAGTACAATATTATTTGGCTAGTTTTAACTATGAAAGCCATCAGTCATTTAAATTTAAGGGAATTCATAATAAACTAGTTAAATTATGTGAAATTTAATAAAATTTTGTAAAAATATGTGATATTCTGCAAAAATTTGTGAACTTTTGTGAAATTATGTGCAATTTAGTGAAATTAAGAAATTTTGCTAAATTTTGTGAAACTTTATGAAATTATGTGAAATTTTGTGAAATGTTGTGAAATTATGTAAAATTTTGTGAAATTTTAAAGCTTTGTGAAATTTGGTGAACAAGCTTTGTGAAATTTTGAGAAATTTGGTGAAATTCTGTGAAATTTTGTGAAATTTAGTGAAATTCTGTTAAATTTTGTGAAAAAAAGTGTACTATTTAAATCAAGAAACATTCACTTCACAGGAGAGTGAAAATAAAGAAGTTTGCATTATACATAAAGACTTAATATTGTTCAGAAAATCCTATATTTGTCTGCCCTAAAGTATGGATATATTTCATTAAAAAAGCAATAAAGTCACATGAACATTTTAATGTATTTAGGTAAAAACCACCTTTTCTTTTAAGGTTTAAGGTTATGTTTAAAATCCCCCCTCTGCTGAATCAAAAAGATTTGATTTGTCGATCTTGTGATCCCAATACAATTAAAAGAAATAGACCTTAAAATTAAGGCAAATAGTTATAGTGTGGAAAGTTAATCTTTCCCGCACGCCAATGCCGTTGATCCGAACGACACGGAGCGGAGTTCAGGCAACCAGGCAAGGGGGGGAAAGATACTTTACGCATGAGCTAGGATGAATATTTTTTCTATGATGAATCAAAAAGAAAAAAGCCAATAATGAAAAATTGAGTCTTGAGGTAAATTCATTCATGCACTCAGTGCAGGAAAGTGATAATTTCCAGACTCAAATGTGTGCAGAAAAGAGGTGTTTTCCGCACAGTCATAGTAAAATGTATTTTTTTTTTAATTTGTGGTAAATGTAAAGTCAAAAAATAATGCACTTTTGCTGGGGTGAGGAGTGAATATTTCCAAAAATTTCACAGAATTTTGCAAAATTTTACAAAATATCACAGAATTTCACAAAATATCACAGAATGTCACAAAATTCCTCAAAATTTCATAGAATTTCACAAAATTTCATGGATTTCACATAGGCTTGTACACCAAATTTCACAAGTGTTTACCCCTCGGTTTTTATTATGTTGTAAAATCTTTTTTTTATACCTTCATCAAAAACATGATTTTAGTAACTGTCTACAGATAACTAAAGCATGACTGTTTTGGTTATTGATGGTAAAGTTAAAACTATCCAAAACATAAGCATTTTTAATATATGTTGTTTAAGCAATGTATTGTTTAAAACTATTTTTTTCCATGCTGTTACTAATAAAGTAGTGATACGAACTTATTTTCATAAATTTTTTGAAATAACTTTAATTTACAGGGGAGCAAAAATAAAGAAGTTTGCATTGCTTTATATATACAAGGTGGATTCTTTAAACGGAACGGTGCTTCTAACGGGTTAAAATTTGGTTTTACAAAAAAATCCAAAAACACATCAACTGAGATTTTTTAATTTTCTTTAATTGTGTTATCTTGCATTTTTTTATGTCTTATGTTTACAAGGTGGCAAATTTTTCTTTTTTTTTTAAACAGGACACCCTGTATAGTTTTACATTTTTGAATTCTAAAAAAAATTATCTTTTTGACAATACCACACACTAATACTCTATCTCTTATGGTTTCCAAGATAGAGGCATTTAAACTTGCATGGAATTGTTGTCTATGCCCTGTTTTACGGAGGATATTTGAATGAATATCGAAGTTTTCCATACAGATTTAGATAAAAATATCTTGATTATCATAAAAGATAGATCCTACTGTGTAGTATTGCTCAAAGAAATATACAGGGTGTCCTATTTAAAAAATATATTTTTTTACCATACCTTGTAAACAAAATGACATAAAAAAATCCAAGATAGCACGATTAAAGGAAATTAAAAATCTCAGTTGACATGTTTTTGGATTTTTTTATTCAACCAAATTCTAACCTGCTAGAAGCACCGTTCCGTTTAAAGAATCCACGCTGCATATATAAAGACTTAATACTGCTCAGAAAATCCTATATTTGTCTGCCCTGAGGTATGGATATATTTCAATAAAAGGCAATAAGATTTTATTGTATTTAATTAGGTGGTTAACTTTTACTTTTTAATCTTGTGTGTTAAAATTAAGGTAAAATTTATTTTTTTTTATTTGTGAAAATAGGTTTGTATCACTAACTTTATTAATAACAGCATGGAAAAAAATTGTTTTAAACAGTACAATATTATTTGGCTAGTTTTAACTATGAAAGCCATCAGTCATTTAAATTTAAGGGAATTCATAATAAACTAGTTAAATTATGTGAAATTTAATAAAATTTTGTAAAAATATGTGATATTCTGCAAAAATTTGTGAACTTTTGTGAAATTATGTGCAATTTAGTGAAATTAAGAAATTTTGCTAAATTTTGTGAAACTTTATGAAATTATGTGAAATTTTGTGAAATTTTGTGAAATTTAGTGAAATTCTGTTAAATTTTGTGAAAAAAAGTGTACTATTTAAATCAAGAAACATTCACTTCACAGGAGAGTGAAAATAAAGAAGTTTGCATTATACATAAAGACTTAATATTGTTCAGAAAATCCTATATTTGTCTGCCCTAAAGTATGGATATATTTCATTAAAAAAGCAATAAAGTCACATGAACATTTTAATGTATTTAGGTAAAAACCACCTTTTCTTTTAAGGTTTAAGGTTATGTTTAAAATCCCCCCTCTGCTGAATCAAAAAGATTTGATTTGTCGATCTTGTGATCCCAATACAATTAAAAGAAATAGACCTTAAAATTAAGGCAAATAGTTATAGTGTGGAAAGTTAATCTTTCCCGCACGCCAATGCCGTTGATCCGAACGACACGGAGCGGAGTTCAGGCAACCAGGCAAGGGGGGGAAAGATACTTTACGCATGAGCTAGGATGAATATTTTTTCTATGATGAATCAAAAAGAAAAAAGCCAATAATGAAAAATTGAGTCTTGAGGTAAATTCATTCATGCACTCAGTGCAGGAAAGTGATAATTTCCAGACTCAAATGTGTGCAGAAAAGAGGTGTTTTCCGCACAGTCATAGTAAAATGTATTTTTTTTTTAATTTGTGGTAAATGTAAAGTCAAAAAATAATGCACTTTTGCTGGGGTGAGGAATGAATATTTCCAAAAATTTCACAGAATTTCGCAAAATTTTACAAAATATCACAGAATTTCACAAAATATCACAGAATGTCACAAAATTCCTCAAAATTTCATAGAATTTCACAAAATTTCATGGATTTCACATAGGCTTGTACACCAAATTTCACAAGTGTTTACCCCTCGGTTTTTATTATGTTGTAAAATCTTTTTTTTATACCTTCATCAAAAACATGATTTTAGTAACTGTCTACAGATAACTAAAGCATGACTGTTTTGGTTATTGATGCAAAAAAACTTTTTTTTTTGATCACAGCTGCAAAAAGATTTCCGTCCGTTTTTTACCCAAAGTTAAAGAGAAATAGCGGAAAATAGTAATATTGAAAAAATCTAATTATTCTTGCCTATTAAGCCATTTCGGCTAGTTTTCACAAAGTATTTGCGAAAAAATCATTTAAATATATCGTCAAAATATCAAATTGTTAAAGATTAAAATGTTGCAACAATGAACATCACCAAGTAAAAAGACACATCGCTATGGAAACGATTGTTATTTCATTTACCAGCCGCCTGATTTATAGTGTAAAGATGGTGTGTTGCAAGAAGTTCTTTTCATTCTAGATTTTTAAAAGTATCTTCCTGTTTTTCTTGGATTTTTGTATAAAAATTAAATTAAATAGTCTTAACAACTCGCGGCTAAACTGTACTTTTTTTACTTGCGTTTTTAAATACCTCGCTGCGCTCGTTATTTAAAGCAACACTATTTTAGCCACTAGTTGTTAAAACTACTATTTTGTAAAAAACAAGACCAAAAAAAAATTCAACAAGCAACCATATAAAGTAAGGTTAGAATTTGTAACATCGGTAATTATGCAGTATAAGGTTTTCTGCCATTTTTGATTTTTTTGAAAAATTCTTAATGGGGGCACCTACTAGGGTCCCTAGGACCCCAAATCCGCCTGCGCCCGTTTTTTTTTTTTTTTGAAAGAGAAAAGGGTAATTATGCAGTATACGGTTTTCTGCCATTTTTGATTTTTTTAAAAAATTCCTTATGGGGGCACCTTCTAGGGTCCCTAGGATCCCTAGGATTTTTTTTTTTTTATGAGAAAAAAGGGTGCCCAGGGGGGGGGTTGTAATGTGTTTTTCTGATTGTTTTGGGTTGGTTTGGATTAGGTTGGGTTGGACTGTGTTGGTTTGGGTTGTTTAGTGAAAAAAAAATTTAAAAAAAACAAAAAAAAACAAAAAAAAAAACCAACCGGCGCAGACGGATTTGGGGTCCTAGGGACCCTATAAATAATTTTTTAGAAAAAATCAAAAATGGCAGAAAACCGTATACTGCATAATTACCGAGAAAAGGGTGCCCGGGGAAGGGTGTTGTAATGTCTTTTTTTTATTGTTTTGGGTTGGGTTGGATTAGGTTGGATTGGGTTGTTTTAGCGAAAAAAATTTTAAAAAAATCGAGAAAAAAAACAACCGGCGCAGGCGGATTTGGGGTCCTAGGGACCCTAGTAGGTGCCCCCATAAAGTATTTTTCATAAAAAATCAAAAATGCCAGAAAACCGTATACTGAATAATTACCTAAAATCTTACCAAACCAAAAACGAGACCAAAAAAGTGCACAATTTCCTTGATTAAATACATGAATGAAAGGAACCACATGCAGTATGATATTCGGCCCAAAACACCACATCTACTTTGTTTGCTGATAACCCACCCTTGTGCTGGAGTTTATACAGCAAAAAATAAGACAAAAACTTGTTCCGCTGTATAAACCCAGCATTAGTTAAAACCAAATCATCACTTTTGCCAAGATTTTTACACAACTCAAATTTTTTAACAAAAATTTGAATAAAACGTAAAATTTACATTGCCTATAGTGAACTTACCACTTATTTTATAACAAATTTCTCCAATTTTCACCGGAAAACTTCTTTTGTTTACCGTGTGCAAAAATTTTAGTTTTCAAAAAAAGACAACTAGCAGCTGATCGATTCTTCTTTTTTCCAATGGACTTCCGGCCAACAACTGACACAGCCTAACCATAGCCGCGTTCGAGCAGTTACGCTCTTTTTGGGAAAGGACACCACCCCCTCAAATGAAGTAGGTCTTTTACATATAAATTAACGTAATTTAATTAATTTAAATAAAGAATTTCTTCTTCTTCTCAGGGGGCTGGTAACTACCACTCGTGGCTCTTTCGAGCTTCAGCTGTCCAATATTAGTAGAATCGCAGGATAGCCCTGCCAAAAAAAGATCGTCACTTGTAAAAGCTGACAAGGTTTTATGAGGATCAATTTAGAATAATTTTTTGACTCCTCAAAATGGGCAAGAGTTTAAAAGATTTTATAAGAATAAAAATTTAAATTTTTGGGTGTTGCTAAGATTATATCAGGTTATATGAGCTTGAACTTTTGACCTGATTTTATCTGCAAATAATGTTCTCATTTCTACAAGTTTTGACAAAGTTTAACAAGCACGAGTTTCTACGAGATTTAATAAGGAAGAAAAGCATGGAGACTTTATAAGTTTCTATTGCGGTTCTACCAGCACATTATTTAAAAAGATTTGACGAGCATTATAATTTAATGTTTTACCAGATTTTATAAGTTTACATTGCACCAAAATTGCATTATTTTTTAAAAGATTTGACGAGTATTACAAGCAAATATTTTACAAGGTTTTATCAACATTAATAAGCAGGAAGGAATAAAAGTATAGGGATTTTACACGTTTCTATGAGCACATTTTTTTAAAAAGATATGACGAGTATTATATGCAAATATTTTACAAGATTTTATTAGCATTAACAAGCAGGAAGAAGAAAATAATATAGTTTATACGGTTCTCCCAGCACTATTTGGGTGTTGCTAAGATTATATCAGGTTATATGAGCTTGAACTTTTGACCTGATTTTATCCGCAAATAATGTTCTTATTTCTACAAGTTTTGACAAAGTTTAACAAGCACGGGTTTCTACGAGATTTAGTAAGGAAGAAAATTATCGAGACTTTATAAGTTTCTATTGCGGTTCTACCAGCACATTTTTTTTAAAGATTTGACGAGCATTATAATTTAATGTTTTACAAGATTTTATAAGTTTTAATTGCAGCGATCTAGCATAATTTTTTAAAAGATTTGACCAGTATTTCAAGCAAATATTTTAAATTTATCAATATTAGCAAAAGAAGGAAGGAACAAAAAGTATGGAGAGTTTATTACGGTTCTCCCAGCACTATTTTTTAAAAGATTTGACGAGTATTACATGCCAATATTTTAAAAGGTTTTATAAGCACGGATACTTTGCGATTATTCGACCAGCACAATTTGCAAATATTTGACAAAATTTGAAATAGAAAAGTATGAATACTTTATACGTGTGGTTTAGGTTTGACGAGTGACGACCCTTACAACACCGAACGTCCCTGAGATGTACTTTTTAAGTACGCATAGGTCGGGGACCTTCCAGCCCTGCCAAAAATACCGCATCAAATCTCTTGAAGAAATTTGACAATATTTTACCAGATATAATATGTTTTTGACGCGGTGTGTGAAACATCCCTCATAGGATCTCTTAATATCTTGTCAATTATGGAGTGCCAAAAATTGTTTCTCGTGAAAATGTGATGAAAGCTGATCAGTTTTCACAAGTTTTCATGATGCAAAAATCTGGCTGGTGAAATGCCGTCAAGCTAATCAAATCTCTTAATTAATATCTGTTGAATACTTGAACAGGTTTTAAGAGTTTTGATGCGTTTTTTTTGCAGGAAGACCTAAGTGCTTTCCCGGGACGTCTCAATCAGGCTATAAAAAAAAGTTCCGGTGGAACCTTCAAAAACGGTTTTTAAAGAGTCACTTCGGTATGTTAATTGAGGACTCTATAGGTCAAACTGTGTATGTTTAAAAAACATCCAGTAAAGTACGTTAAAAAGACATTTATTATGTATATTATTATTTATTTATTATATATTTATGTGATGAATGTTAATGAACCTACCTATCTAAAACATCATTAATAAATATTTAAAAAATAGTAAAATAAAAAAAAAATTATTACTCGATCGGGATGCAACCCTACGAAATACGTGTATTACTAGGCTCTAAATAGAGCGCAACTATTTACACCACGGCTAATATGAAAGTAATTCGAAGACGCGCGCTTCACATCGATAGCTACTAGGCGCTTTGCATGGCATGCCCTACAATCAGTGTTACCAATAGCTTTGAGTAAAACTATCCTTTGCATCTGGGGAAATTATGCGATTTTGTTCTAAATTATGCTCCGTTGACCTTCGCGGCGGGGCGGCACGGGTCACTGCAAAATAAAACCAAACACACCCCTTTTTTTCTGGAATTCACACCCGCGATACACTATGCGTAACATTCCGTCCCTTTCTATTACACTGGTAAAGAACAGGACAGCCAGTCATCAGGTTTTTGGTGTCGTCGGTCGCCGCTCGAGCGCGCGAGAATTCGTTCGGCTCGTTTCCCACCCAAAATCAGTAGATTATGAAAACTAACTGTGAGCGGCGCATTCACTGACTGATATGCTATATTAATAGTATTTAATCTTTGCTGATATGTTGCTATGAGTGTGATTATATGCTCGTATTATGCGATTTGTCCTATATTATGCCCAATTATGCTTTTTCACCCATTATGCTATCATTATGCTCCCGCTGGTGAAATTATGCCCAATCGCATAATTATGCTCCGATTGGTAACACTGCCTACAATGTTCGGGATCATTCGTTTCATCGCATGCCTTTTACTCTGGTCAGTTTTTTGTGGCAATCACGTGCTAATCGTTTCTATTGACTACATAATAATCACGTGACCTCGGTACTGATCGTGTTGGTTTGATTGCGAATCGATCAGTCACGCCATTTTGTATGGTTTTATCGACGTATTTTTATGCTGTGAGTGGATGAGTCCCTGTATGTATTTTTGAAAAAGATTCGCAAAAAGACCTGGAACATAGGCGTACGTTTTTAAAAACGTTCTAAAAACATAAATGGATTTGATGAGTATTACAAGTATAAATTTTAATATATTTTAAGCATAATAGCCAGGGCCTCTGAGAACAAGTCAAATATTTTACAAAAGAATTAACTTTTTGTTTTTATCAAAACGTAAGCACAATTTTCCAAAAAAATGTATGATCCAAAGAAAATATTTATTAACATTTTTCAGATTTTACAAACAAAAAATGACATATTTGATATTTGAACATTTTTATTCGAAGAGAGATTTTTTGAACATACAAGTTACGGTTTATTCGAGGGTTTATTACCTTTATTACGACATAACCCACTTGTCGTATTTAAATTCTGGTGGTGAAACTCGCCCCTTGAAAGGAGTGTGCCCTACGAAAATTCCAATATAGCCCAAAAGTGTCTCCTTGACTAATAAATTGACGTGAATTGTTGAGGTTTTGTTCGAAATCGTACTCCAAATACTCGAGAACGACTCTGTTTAGTTTTTGATGGGACAGCAAAGTTACGTACCAGGTACGTACCTCGTACCTAAGCCTCGGACGAAAAGTACGTACATAGTACGTACACTATATCCATAGGGTAAAAATTAAATTATTTTTTTAAGCATATATATCTTAAAAACTTGTCTTTATTCTTGTAATAATCCAAGTTATTTGTTCAAGGAACTCTTAGACACTCTTAGAAATTGTATTCTAGTCTTGCAAAGACAGTTAAAACCTGATCAATCCCATCACAAAATTTCGTTAAAATTCAAGTTATTTGTTTAAGCATCTCTTAAAAACTCTTAGAAACTTAAACCCAGTCTTGTAAAAACAGGTAAAATCTGATCAATGCCATCATGCAATCTTTTAAAATCCAAGTTATTTGTTCAAGCAACTCTAAGAAACTCTTAAAAACTCTTAGAAATTTTGTTCTAGTCTTGCAAATACAGGTAAAACCTGATCAATCCCATCATAAAATCTTTTAAGATCTCGTTAAAATTAAAGTTATTTGTTTAAGCATCTCTTAAAAACTTTTAGAAACTTAAAACTAGTCTTGTAAAAACAGGTAAAACCTGATCAATTCCATCATAAAATCTTTTAAAATCTTGTTAAAATCCAAGTTATCTATTCAAGCAACTCTTAAAAACTCTTAAAAACTCTTAGAAATTTTATTCTAGTCTTGCAAAGACAGGTAAAACCTGATCAATCCCTTCATAAAATCTTTTAAGATCTCGTTAAAATTAAAGTTAATTGTTTAAGCATCTCTTAAAAACTCTTAGAAACTTAAACCTAGTCTTGTAAAAATAGGTAAAATCTGATCAATTCTATCATAAAGTCTTTTAAAATCTTGTTAAAATCCCAGTTATTCATTCAAACATCTCGTAGAAACTCTTAAAAACTCTCAGAAACTTGATACGAGTCTTGTAAAAACAGGTTAAATCTGATGTCAAGAACAACGAAATTTAACTGGATCTTGTGAAACCTCGTCAAAATCGGATCACTGTTATCACAAAATCTTATAAAATCTTGTCAAAACTTTTAGGGTTCCTCATAAAATATTGTAAACTCTCGTAGATTTTCAGAAGCCAAAGTTGTATTCTTCTCCTCATAGAATCTCATAAACTTTAGCAATCAGTAATCCAATGAAATCTGACAAATTCTTATAAAAGTTCACAAGACTGCTGTTAAAAACTTGTGAAGTTACTATATATTTTAATCAGTCACAAACTGTTCAAAGTTATATAAGATTTCACCTGACAATGGTGTTTCACAAACCGATGTTAAAAACAATTGAATCTCGTCAACTTTGGCCGTCGGATCCTATCAAAACTTGTCAACTTTGACGAGTTTTTTTAAAAGAATTTTGATGCGGTTTTTTGGTAGGGATGGGTTAAAGATGGTGTCGTCTAGCTCTAAGCTAGCTAGAGTCAATTTTTTTTACATAAAATCTAGACATTTTTTTTTTGCCTTGTAGAAGGCCTTCTAGCGAAAATTTTTGAGAAAAACTGAAAAAATTACAATTTTTATAGAAATCTGTTTTAAAAAAAATTATTACGATTTTGTTTTGGAATTTGAACATTCTCCTGAATATAACTATATCAATGAAAATGTGCGGAAATTTTTTATAGAAATGAAAATTGAAACAGCTTATAGATTTCACTTGTTCTCCTCAATGCAAATATGGAAATAAAAATCTGCGGAAATGCATTGTTTTTGAGAAAAGGTGAAAAAAGGCACCTTTTTGTAGAAATGTGATAATGGATTTCCGCAGATTTTCATTTCCATATTTGCATTGAGGAGAAGAAGTGAAATCTAGAGCCGTTTCAATTTTTTTCATATCGCATTTCTACAAAAAATCTTTTCACTTTTTCTCGAAAACAATGCATTCTCGCAGATTTTCATTTCCTTATTTGCATTGAAGAGAAGAAGTGAAATCTAAAACCGTTTTTATTTTTTCTTTGTCGCATTTCTACACAAGTTTCTATTTTTCAATTTTTTTCGAAAACAGTACGTTTCCGCAAATTTTTGCTTTTATATTCAAACTCAGAGGGTTCTAGAGAAGACCCCCAATAATTTTTTTTTCAATATCACATTTCAGGGGGTCCTATATATAGAAGACTCCCAATATTTTTTTTTCAATATCACATTTAATGTAAACAAAAGTTGAGCCGACGATGTAGATTATATTTAAAGGTTCTTAACGTTCGTATTTTTAGGTTATATCTGCACTTGGCACAATTTAATATAAGGCTTCACTACGTTGCCATCTAGCCTGGTTACTAGCGTAGATAGTAAAAACTTTACGTGTTACAATGGTCGTCACCAAAAAATTAAGTTTATTTGATTGTAAGGGCTTTTAATCTCCCAAACTTATCGTTGCGCTATATGGCGGGAAGAAAGGCAGCGCACACGTCCGCCATCATCGACCATCACGATAGAACAAATAAATAATTTCGTACATTTTCGTAATCTGCATTGCACCAATAACTTTTTTTAACTATTTTATAAATAAAATTTACGAGAAATAATAGGAAAAAACATTTTTTGATCGCGGTCATAAACGCCGTATGTCTGAGACATGCAGTAGACGTCCGCCTTTGATTGCACGCGCAAAAAAATGTGACACAGTGACTTCCGCCTGTTCCCCGCAAACGTTTTTTTAATGTGATTCTAACGTTCCAACACCAAAAAACGTTAGAACGTCGCCCATTAAGCGTTAGAAACATGTTGTTTTTCACATGTTTTAATGTTAGTCCTGTTTGGTGCCAAACCTTGCAATTCAGCAATTTGAAAATAAATTCGAATTTTTATCTAAAAACACAATCGATGTACGGTTATGGTTTTTCATTGCTTTTGTTGTTGTGCCTTCGAAACCGAAAAAAGGCGTTTAGAATATGACATTAACGGATCCAAAAGGTTTATGCCTTCATCTGTAAACGTAGTTGTGCTGGAGACGATTGCGGATATGCAACTCGTAGTGTAGTCTTTACGACGTCCCTGAGAGGTCCAGTGTTACAAATTAATTAGTCCACAAGACGTACAACAAAGGCGTCTCTGGGACGTACACAGAAAACGTCTACAGCACATTGACCTGCTATAATTTACATTTATGTAGAAAAATAGTCAATAAATGGTTTCAATTTCACGGTCTACAGCACATATTCAGAAACGGCTTTTGTCGGACGTCCTGTGGACTAATTTTTTTCTAACATCGGACCTCCCAGGTACATCCTAAAGACGTCGTAGGTCGCGAAACGGACGTCCCGGGAACGTCGTATGTCCGGTGGTGGACGTCCCACGGACGTTTTAGGGACAAATGTGTGCTACTTGAGCAACATATTTTTAACTAAAACCTGACGTCGCCAGCAACTAGTGCATCAGTTAATAATTGTGACGTCGATACTTACCAAAACTGACGTAGCCAAATTTTGGTGATACACGCTACTTATCAGCGACATAAATTAACATTAATTACGGCGACATAATTTTTAGAATAAAAGTCAAAGTCGGGCCAAAGTGAAAATGGACGTCAATTTAATGAGACGTAGTATGAGTTTTAAAGTAGAATTGTATTAAAATGGACGTTGCCAAACTTTTAGTTATTAAATGTAACTTTTTCGAGGTCCATGCACCGAGGTGGGTGCGTGACCTACAATTCTACTACAATATTCTAGGTGAGGTCGTTCTACAAGGTGACGTCGTAGGAGGTGTTAATTATTGTTCGAATAGGTAAATAATCATTAGTACTCCCGAAACGCCATTTTAAACGTTTTGCATTGATGCGCCATTACAACAATAAATTTTATTTTCTCATTAAATTAACTTATGTAACATTCTTTGCACATCGGGTTTTTCTTCAGTTACGTACAATTCATTAAGATAATAATTATTGTCATCCACATTTTATTGGGATGTGTTTGTTTAGACATTTAAAAAATATTTACCTAATAAGTTATTTAAATTTGATGTGCGCAATAAAACTTTGGGTTAATTGACGTAATATTTGACCAAAACACTGTGCAGCACCCGACGTACGTCGAAAAGACTCGATGAATTTTGATTCTCCACTTAGGTGCTAAATCGAGTCTCAGGAAGACTCATGGACGTCGGAGCCGACGTCAGGTATTCCTAACCCTACGTGACCATAAGTTGCGATGACCATGTTGCCTATGCGCGGTTTTTGGGCCTTAAGCAAGTCAATATTGCCTAACAGTTTTTTAAATTGTACCGCTATTCCCTGTCCCATTTTAAGTGTCGCATCGACACAGTGGCATAAAGCGTAATTTCCTGTGCCTTTAAAGAGGTTCTCATTTTTCTCCTCGATTTTGCATTTCAATATAGGCAATTTTCTCGAGTTTAGCATCCCCCAAAATTGGTTATATTGGCTCGTGCATTCGATTTTGCATTTCAATATAGGCAATTTTCTCGAGTTTAGCATCCCCCAAAATTGGTTATATTGGCTCGTGCATTCGTCTCTGTTACGCCTAGTACTCTGTTATTCTTTTCTTTCTTAAAAATTGCCTTCATTTCTTTTAGTACCTCTTGGTGGTAAAGTTTCATAAAAAATGGATCTGATTTAACGACTCCTAGGGGGCTTAACAAACCAATTTGTATTTTTATTTTGATTGAGACTTGCGCCTTATTAATTTTGAAATTCATAACTCCCTTCTGGAGATCAATATTTGCGTTTACTCTATTCAAAAAGCTCATGCCTAAGAACGTCATTGAAGTTAGATTGGGATTGGGATTGAGATTGACAAATATTATAGCGGACCAAACAAATACTGATTATCGACTACCGATTCCGTTTAAAGTCGGTATAAAGGAGTTTTTTAGGGTGAGGATTTCAAATTTTCGATCATATTTCAAAAATTATAAAGTTGAAAGCTCCCAGGGGGGGGATACCATCTGGTATCTCCGATTTAATTGAAAATTGGTATGTAGCGGTTTTTGTGGTCGAGGGTTACGGATTTTAAAAAACTATAAAGTTGTCAGCTTCCCGCTGAGTTGGGGGGGGGGGGCTACCATCTAGTATTTCCGATTTCGTTCAAACTTGGTATATAGGGGTTTTTGGAGCCGAAAATTAAGAAATTTTGACCAGATTTCAAAAATTAGGTTGACAGCTTCTGGAGAGGGGGGGGGGTATCATCCAAGTATCTTAGATTTAGTTCAAAATTGGTAGAAAGGGGTTTTGGGGGTCAAGAATTACGAATGTTGGTTCAGATTTCACCAATTATGAAGTTAACAGTTCCCCGCGGGGGAAGGGGGCGATCTAAGTACACCAGATTTAGTTGAAAATTGTTATATAGAGGTCGTGGGAGGCGAAAGTTATGAATGTTCTCAAATTTCACAAATTATAAAGTGAACAGCTGCCCGAGGGGTGGGCGGTTCCATTTGAGCATCTTAGATTTGTTTAAAAATTGATATATCGGGGTTTTGGGGGCCGAGAATTAAAAATTTTAGAGCAGATTTCCAAAACTATGAAGTTGACAGCTCTTCAAACACAGGGGGGCACCATCTAGTAGTATTTCCGATTTTGTTCAAAATTGATATTTAGGTGACATTGTCACGCCATATGTTATGCACAAATCGATAGCTGTCAAAATGAGCTAAATTCAGAAAATGGTTGTGTTTTTTGTGTTGTTTTTTAATATTTTAAAGTTAGTCTTGACGTTTTCACGCCATATGGAATACGTGAATCGATAACTGTCAAAATGGCCTTTTAATATGGATAATTTATGTTTTCTGCGCGAGACCCTAAAGTACGGAAAAACACCCCTAAATTCAAAAAATTGATGAATTTTGCATGTTTTTTAATGTTTTAAAATTTATAAATACCAATCGTGACGTTGTCACCCCATACGATAAACATGTATCGGTAGCTGTCAAAATGCATTTTTAAAAAAAATAATTTTTCTTTTCTGCGCGAGACCCTAAACTACGGAAAAACACCCTTACATTTAGAAAATGGTCAAATTATGCAAGTTTCTTAAAGTTTTAAAATTTTTAAATACCAATCGTGACGTTGTCACCCCATACGATATACATGACTCGGTACCTGCCAAAATGCCCTTTGAAATCAAATAATTTTCCTTTTCTGCGCGAGACCCTAAAGTACAGAAAAACACCCCTACATTTAGAAATTGGTCAAATTATGCAAGTTTCTTAAAGTTTTAAAATTTATAAATACCAATCGTGACGTTGTCACCCCATACGATAAACATGTATCGGTAGCTGTCAAAATGCATTTTTAAAAAAAATAATTTTTCTTTTCTGCGCGAGACCCTAAAGTACGGAAAAACACCCTTACATTTAGAAAATGGTCAAATTATGCAGGTTTCTTAAAGTTTTAAAATTTTTAAATACCAATCGTGACGTTGTCACTCCATACGGTATACATGTATCGGTAGCTGCCAAAATGCCCTTTGAACTCAAATAATTTTTCTTTTCAGCGCGAGACCCTAAAGTACGGAAAAACACCCTTACATTTAGAAAATGGTCAAATTATGCAAGTTTCTTAAAGTTTTAAAATTTTTAAATACCAATCGTGACGTTGTCACCCCATACGATATACATGAATCGGTAGCTGTCAAAATGCATTTAAAAAAAATAATCTTTATTTTCAGCGCGAGACCCTAAAGTGCGAAAAAACACCCTTAAATTCGGAAAATGGTTAAATTTTGCAAATTTCTTAAAGTTTTAAAATTTTTAAATACTAATCGTGACGTTGTCACCCCATACGATATACATGAATCGGTAGCTGTCAAAATACATTTTTAAAAAAAATAATTTTTCTTTTCTGCGCGAGATCCTAAAGTACGGAAAAACACCCCTAAATTCAAAAAATTGATGAATTTTGCATATTTTTTAATGTTTTAAAATTTATAAATACCAATCGTGACGTTGTCACCCCATACGATAAACATGTATCGGTAGCTGTTAAAATGCCCTTTGAAATCAAATAATTTTTCTTTTCAGCGCGAGACCCTAAAGTGCGAAAAAATATCCTTAAATTCGGAAAATGGTTAAATTTTGCAAGTTTCTTAAAGTTTTAAAATTTTTAAATACCAATCGTGACGTTGTCACCCCATACGATATACATGAATCGGTAGGTGTCAAAATTCATTTTTAAAAAAAATAATTTTTCTTTTCTGCGCGAGATCCTAAAGTACGGAAAAACACCCTTCAATTTAGAAAATGGTTAAATTTTTTTAAGTTTCTTAAAGTTTTAAAATTTATAAATACCAATCGTGACGTTGTCACCCCATACGATAAACATGTATCGGTAGCTGTCAAAATGCATTTTTAAAAAAAATAATTTTTCTTTTCTGCGCGAGACCCTAAAGTACGGAAAAACACCCTTAAATTTAGAAAATGGTTAAATTTTTTTAAGTTTCTTAAAGTTTTAAAATTTATAAATACCAATCGTGACGTTGTCACCCCATACGGTATACATGAGTCGGTAGATGACAAAATGCCCTTTGAACTCAAATTATTTTTCTTTTCTGCGCGAGACCCTAAAGTACGGAAAAACACCTTTAAATTTAGAAAATGGTTAAATTTTTCAAGTTTGTTAAAGTTTTAAAATATTTAAATACCAATCGTGACGTTGTCACCCCATACGGTATACATGAGTTGGTAGCTGACAAAATGCCCTTTGAACTCAAATTATTTTTCTTTTCTGCGCGAGACCCTAAAGTACGGAAAAACACCCTTACATTTAGAAAATGGTCAAATTATACAAGTTTCTTAAAGTTTTAAAATTTTTAAATACCAATCGTGACGTTGTCACTCCATACGGTATACATGAATCGGTAGCTGCCAAAGCTGGTATTTAAAATTTTTAAAACTTTAAGAATTTTGAAAAATTTAACCATTTTCTACTTTTAGGGGTGTTTTTTCGCACTTTAGGGTCTCGTGCAGAAAATAAAAATTATTTTTTTTAAAAACGCATTTTGACAGCTACCGATTCATGTATATCGTATGGGGTGACAACGTCACGATTGGTATTTAAAATTTTTAAAACTTTAAGAAACTTGCAAAATTTAACCATTTTCCGAATTTAAGGGTGATTTTTCGCACTTTAGGGTCTCGCGCAGAAAAGAAAAATTATTTGTGTTCAAAGGGCATTTTGGCAGCTACAGATTTATGTATACCGTATGGGGTGACAACGTCACGATTGGTATTTAAAAATTTTAAAATTTTAAGAAACTTGCAAAATTTAACCTTTTTCTGAATTTAAGGGTGTTTTTCCGTACTTTAGGGTCTCGCGCAGAAAAGAAAAATTATTTCAGTTCAAAGGGCATTTTAGCAGCTACCGACTCATGTACACCGTATGGGGTGACAACGTCACTATTGGTATTCATAAATTTTAAAACTTTAAGAAACTTGCAAAATTTAACCATTTTCTGAATTTAAGGGTGTTTTTCCGTTCTTTAGGGTCTAGCGCAGAAAAAAAAAACTACTTGAGCTAAAAGGGCATTTTAGCAGCTACAGATTCATGTATACCGTATGGGGTGACAACGTCACAATTGGTATTTATAAATTTTAAATCTTTAAGAAACTTGAAAAATGTAACCATTTTCTAAATTTAGGGGTGTTTTTTCGCACTTGAGGGTCTCGTGCAGAAAATAAAAATTATTTTTTTTAAAAACGCATTTTGACAGCTACCGATTCATGTATATCGTATGGGGTGACAACGGCACGATTGGTATTTAAAATTTTTAAAACTTTAAGAAACTTGCAAAATTTAACCATTTTCCGAATTTAAGGGTGTTTTTTCGCACTTTAGGGTCTCGCGCAGAAAAGAAAAATTATTTGAGCTCAAAGGGCATTTTGGCAGCTACAGATTTATATATACCGTATGGGGTGACAACGTCACGATTGGTATTTAAAAATTTTAAAATTTTAAGAAACTTGCAAAATTTAACCTTTTTCTGAATTTAAGGGTGTTTTTCCGTACTTTAGGGTCTCGCGCAGAAAAGAAAAATTACTTGTATTTAAAAGGCGTTTCCACAGCTACCGATTCTTGTATACCGTATGGAGTGACAACGTCACGATTGGTATTTATAAATTTTAAGACTTTAAGAAACTTGCAAAATTTAACCATTTTCTGAATTTAAGGGTGTTTTTCTGTACTTTAGGGTCTCGCGCAGAAAAGAAAAATTATTTGAGTTAAAAGGTCATTTTGGTAGCTACCGATTTATGTAAACCGTATGGGGTGACAACGTCACGATTGGTATTTAAAAATTTTAAAATTTTAAGAAACTTGCAAAATTTAACCATTTTCTAAATTTAAGGTTGTTTTTCCGTACTTTAGGGTCTCGCGCAGAAAATAAAAATTATTTGTATTTAAAGGGCGTTTCGACAGCTACCGATTTTTGTATACCGTATGGGGTGACAACGTCACGATTGGTATTTATAAATTTTAAAATTTTAAGAAACTTGCAAAATTTAACCATTTTCTAAATTTAAGGTTGTTTTTTCGCACTTGAGGGTCTCGTGCAGAAAATAAAATTTTTTTTTTTAAAAACGCATTTTGACAGCTACCGATTCATGTATATCGTATGGGGTGACAACGTCACGATTGGTATTTAAAATTTTTAAAACTTTGAGAAACTTGCAAAATTTAACCATTTTCCGAATTTAAGGGTGTTTTTTCGCACTTTAGGGTCTCGCGCAGAAAAGAAAAGTTATTTGAGTTCAAAGGGCATTTTGGTAGCTATATATTTATATATACCGTATGGGGTGACAACGTCACGATTGGTATTTAAAAATTTTAAAATTTTAAGAAACTTGCAAAATTTAACCATTTTCTGAATTTAAGGGTTTTTTTCTGTACTTTAGGGTTTCGCGCAGAAAAGAAAAATTATTTGAGTTAAAAGGGCATTTTGGCAGCTACCGATTTATGTATACCGTATGGGGTGACAACGTCACGATTGGTATTTAAAAATTTTAAGAAACTTGCAAAATTTAACCATTTTCTAAATTTAAGGGTGTTTTTCCGTACTTTAGGGTTTCGCGCAGAAAATAAAAATTATTAGTATTTAAAGGGCGTTTCGACAGCTACCGATTTTTGTATACCGTATGGGGTGACAACGTCACGATTGGTATTTATAAATTTTAAAACTTTAAGAAACTTGAAAAATTTAACCATTTTCTAAATTTAGGGGTGTTTTTTCGCACTTTAGGGTCTCGTGCAGAAAATAAAAATTATTTTTTTTAAAAACGCATTTTGACAGCTACCGATTCATGTATATCGTATGGGGTGACAACGTCACGATTGGTATTTAAAATTTTTAAAACTTTAAGAAACTTGCAAAATTTAACCATTTTCCGAATTTAAGGGTGTTTTTCCGCACTTTAGGGTCTCGCGCAGAAAAGAAAAATTATTTGAGTTCAAAGGGCATTTTGGTAGCTATATATTTATATATACCGTATGGGGTGACAACGTCACGATTGGTATTTAAAAATTTTAAAATTTTAAGAAACTTGCAAAATTTAACCATTTTCTGAATTTAAGGGTGTTTTTCTGTACTGTAGGGTCTCGCGCAGAAAAGAAAAATTATTTGAGTTCAAAGGGCATTTTGGTAGCTATATATTTATATATACCGTATGGGGTGACAACGTCACGATTGGTATTAAAAAATTTTAAAATTTTAAGAAACTTGCAAAATTTAACCTTTTTCTGAATTTAAGGGTGTTTTTCCGTACTTTAGGGTCTCGCGCAGAAAAGAAAAATTATTTTAGTTTAAAGGGCATTTTAGCAGCTACCGACTCATGTACACCGTATGGGGTGACAACGTCACGATTGGTATTTATAAATTTTAAAACTTTAAGAAACTTGCAAAATTTAACCATTTTCTGAATTTAAGGGTGTTTTTCCGTACTTTAGGGTCTCGCGCAGAAAAGAAAAATTATTTTAGTTTAAAGGGCATTTTAGCAGCTACCGACTCATGTACACCGTATGGGGTGACAACGTCACGATTGGTATTTATAAATTTTAAAACTTTAAGAAACTTGCAAAATTTAACCATTTTCTGAATTTAAGGGTGTTTTTCCGTACTTTAGAATCTCGCGCAGAAAAGAAAAATTATTTTAGTTTAAAGGGCATTTTAGCAGCTACCGACTCATGTACACCGTATGGGGTGACAACGTCACGATTGGTATTTATAAATTTTAAAATTTTAAGAAACTTGCAAAATTTAACCATTTTCTGAATTTAAGGGTGTTTTTGCGTACTTTAGGGTCTCGCGCAAAAAAGAAAAATTATTTGAGTTAAAAGGGCATTTTGGCGGCTACCGATTCGTGTATACCGTATGGAGTGACAACGTCACGATTGGTATGTATAAATTTTAAGATTTTAAAAAACTTGCAAAATTTAACCATTTTCTGAATTTAGGGGTGTTTTTCCGTACTTGAGGGTCTTGCGCAGAAAAAAAAAATTATTTGTATTTAAAAGGCATTTTGTCAGCTACCGATATTTGTATACCGTATGGGGTGACAACGTCACGATTGGTATTTATAAATTTTAAAACTTTAAGAAACTTGCAAAATTTAACCATTTTCTGAATTTAAGGGTGTTTTTCTGTACTTTAGGGTTTCGCGCAGAAAAGAAAAATTATTTGAGTTCAAAGGGCATTTTGGTAGCTACCGATTCATGTATACCGTATGGAGTGACAACGTCACGATTGGTATTTAAAAATTTTAAAACTTTAAGAAACTTGCAAAATTTACTTATTTTCTAAATTTAAGGGTCATTTTCCGTACTTTAGGGTCTCGCGCAGAAAAGAAAAATTACTTGAGTTAAAAGGGCATTTTGGCAGCTACCGACTCATTTATATCGTATGGGGTGACAACGTCACGATTGTTATTTATAAATTTTAAAACATTAATTTAGGGGTGTTTTTCCGTACTTTAGGGTATCGCGCAGAAAACATAAATTATCCATATTAAAAGGCCATTTTGACAGTTATCGATTCATGTATTCCATATGGCGTGACAACGTCAAGACTGACTTTAAAATATTAAAAAATAACACAAAAAACACAACCATTTTCTGAATTTAGCTCATTTTGACAGCTATCGATTTGTGCATAACATATGGCGTGACAATGTCACCTAAATATCAATTTTGAACAAAATCGGAAATACTACTAGATGGTGCCCCCCTGTGTTCGAAGAGCTGTCAACTTCATAGTTTTGGAAATCTGCTCTAAAATTTTTAATTATCGGCCCCCAAAACCCCGATATATCAATTTTTAAACAAATCTGAGATGCTCAAATGGAACCGCCCACCCCTCGGGCAGCTGTTCACTTTATAATTTGTGAAATTTGAGAACATTCATAACTTTCGCCTCCCACGACCTCTATATAACAATTTTCAACTAAATCTGGTGTACTTAGATCGCCCCCTTCCCCCGCGGGGAACTGTTAACTTCATAATTGGTGAAATATGAACCAACATTCGTAATTCTTGACCCCCAAAACCCCTTTCTACCAATTTTGAACTAAATCTAAGATACTTGGATGATACCCCCCCCCTCCAGAAGCTGTCAACCTAATTTTTGAAATCTGGTCAAAACTTCTTAATTTTCGGCTCCAAAATCCCCTATATACCAAGTTTGAACGAAATCGGAAATACTAGATGGTAGCCCCCCCCCCAACTCAGCGGGAAGCTGACAACTTTATAGTTTTTTAAAATCCGTAATCCTCGACCACAAAAACCGCTACATACCAATTTTCAATTAAATCGGAGATACTAGATGGTTTCCCCCCCCTGGGAGCTCTCAACTTCATAATTTTTGAAATATGATCGAAAATTTGAAATCCTCACCCTAAAAAACTCCTTTATACCGACTTTAAACGGAATCGGTATTCTATAATCAGTATTTGTTTGGTCCGCTATAATATTTGTCAATCTCAATCCCAATCCCAATCTAACTTCAACGACGTTGCGATTGTCTGTTGCGCGCGTGTACGGCTTGCCATTTCTGTTATACGAAGACCTTGGTCTCGTGTTGCCTGTCGGGTGAAAGCCCTGTGCGGCGTGCTGACTCTGATAGGGCACGCTTTGCGGTCTCGGCGTATTCTCTAACTCGGTCGTTCTCATAGCCTCTTGATTGACCCGGATTGCGGGATCCTTCCATGTAAGGGACTTGGTTAAAAGAGGACCTTCCGTTCCCTCTGTAAGTCCTTGAGTGGTACACCTTGTTGTTGCCTCTCAAGTCTCTATTTTGTAGTTCTTCTGTCGGAGCCCTGTCTATGGCTTTCTCGACGTCTTTTATTTCCTCTAAATCTCTGGGGGTCCTGTTGGGGTTTGTGAAATAGTAATATTGTCCGGCTTCTTTGGTGCGACCTTCTTCGAAGTAGTCTAAGAACATTTCGAACTCAAGAACAGGGTCGTATTGAATGTATAGATGCATCAGTTCGTGGTAGAACTCTAGCGTGCTCTCTACACTGCCCTGTTTCCTTTTCTGAAGATATCTCCTAGCTTCTTTTCTGCTTGTAGTTTTTCCCCATTCCCGCAGGAAGTTCTGTTTTACGGTTTCCCACGTGTTATCCAGGTTCATGTCTCTTGTGGAGTATACTTCATACCATTTCAGAGCTGCGCCGTCCAAAAATGAGCTGAAGTAACATAACTTTAGCCCGCTCGACCATGCGTTGGCTGTAGCACGCCTCTCAAAATCGCTTAGAAATTGTGAAGCTGGCTGTTGCCCTGGGGAAAATGTGGTCGGACTGATGAACGCCGGCACAGCCGGAATTATTGTCCCTAATGATGACTGACAATTGCGGATGGTTAAATCCAGAGTGTGGCTTTCCCTCGTTGTTGATGGAGTCAAATATGTGGCGAGCGTCCTTGTGTTCTCTGGCTTCTTTTCCGTGTGTTTGTAGCGTGCTTGTGCGCAATTGCTCTCCTTTTCGGTAAATCTCATTTGCGCAGTGTTCTGTTCCTGTAAAATTCCTTTGTCGGCAACTTTGCGCTTACTAGACGTGTCGACTGCCCTTGGGCTGACCATCGGCCCTAAATGTATTTTTACGATACTTGCTTGTGTATCCTCGTTTTCTTGTTTCCTTGATGCGATAGAGCACTGGTCTATCTCCTCACGGGTTCCCCCTTGGCAATCCGTTTTAAAATGCGTGATTGCCGTTCTCTTGCGTGTTGAACTAGGATACTGCTTTCCGCCGCTAGGGCGTAACTTAGGTACCCCGTCTAACCGTGTGATCGCCTTTTCATGGCATCTGTGTCTACGTTTCCTTCCTTGAAGGCCATTTCTTCCATTCCTACTGACTGGTAGGTCTTCGTTTGATGACTCATCTTTTTCTGACGTATCGTTCTCTGTCTGCGTGTCCTTAATATTGCACTGTGTCCCCTGCAGAGAAATTTACCGAACAACTCATAGCTATAAAAGTCTATGACGCGAGCACTTAACAAAACTTTTTCAAAAAACAGAAAAAATAATTCCAAAAACACGAGATTAAGAAAAAAGCAACAGCAGATCACAGACATAAATATTGGTTGGTTACAGATATGTCAAAAAAAAAAAGAAGAGAAAGAAGCCAACTTCAGGGTAATAAAAATGGCGGCACCCTGTGCGTTACCAAGAATTTGAATGCGCAGTGGTTTATATACATTCTATATTTTTCCCATTTCTCTGGTCCCCTGTTCTTTCGGATTCTCTATGCTTCGTTTCATTGTGGGGGTGTTTACATCAGCACAGTTCCTTAACGTTCCTTCTAGAAGAAGGAGGGCTTTCACGGTCTTCCCTGCCTTGGATAAACCCTTTCTTCCTGTAATTGCACATTCTTCATTTTTCTTCTCGACGGCGCCTGTGCTGCTCTCGTATATCTGCTTTGTTAACGTGAGATATTTTGCTCGAGTGGGAACTGTGATCTCCCCGTCCGACACTGTGTCTCTAACGTTAGCTATTGTAGGCGGCCTCTGCTCCGTGGGATATTTGTTCCTCTCTCCTATGACTGTAGGGTTTGGCTGGTCTAGGTACTTTCCTTCTGGGTTGGCCAACCTTCCTGTCGCTCTCGACACACGTTCCTCCATATTGGAGTCGATTCCCGAGTTCAATTGAGTTTCGCCTCTATTGTCCTGGTTCTCTCGGTGTGTCCGGCGGTCGTTCGCTGACCTGTGCACCGAAGTCGGCCTTCTCGGGACGCGCGAATGACGCGTAAAAGCGTCGTCTCCTGAACTGTCAGAACTTTGTCGACTTCAACATCTTGCTGACTCTAAACTTCCTTTTTTCTTTCTTCCTGGTTTATCGCGCTGCGTAGTGTTTTTTTCTATATATATGTTTATGTATAATTAATTTTATTATTTAATATGTCCTTTTACTTAAAGGCATGGTTAATTTAGGTGTGCTGCTTGCATTTAATAGCCTAATGTACCTATAATGAAGACTTCGCAAAACAATGTTTTTTACTAAAAACGACCAGCGTTATAAATCGCCTCGTTAGTTTAAAAAATTTTAATAAAAAAACACTGAATATATCGTATTTTTCCAAAATCTCTGTTAACCGTCCCCTTAAATTTTCCTGGAGACCTTGAAATTGACTGTTTCGAAATCACTTCGTACTAGTTAACATACTCCAAAAAAAATATCCTTTCTGATATTTCTAGGTAGGAGAAATATTTTTTCAGTTGATTCTTAGAGATCAATTTCAGTATTAAAATTCTCAACACAACAATGGTTTTCCCACTACTTTGTGGCAAAAAAAATTAATTAACTCCCTTTAATTTCGTAAAGTAAGTAAACTATTAAAAAAAAATTTCCACACTATATTTTCGCAAAATAATGTTTAAGAAAAACTCGTGACCGTCCCCTTAATCTCTTGTATTAGACGTTTTCTTAATTAACGGACACTCTAAAAAAACAACGTATTTTTTCCAAACTTTTTACCAAAACCGTTTTCTTAATTTTTGTGGAAAGTAACTATTTACATTCTCTCTTTCCCGACGATTCTACCACTAAAAGTTCTGTAACTGCCCCTTTAATCTTTTCTAAAATAATATTTCAGTGACACCCAATTCATCACCCAAAACGCTTTCTTTTTTTCGTATTTATAAAAAATCAAACATTAAAAATCCCACAGGACAGTATATTAATAAAAAAACAAAAGTTGACTGTAGCCTTAAATTTTGTTATCTTCTTAAAAATCAGAAAAGGCTGATTAGTTTTTTGCCTGAGAATAGAGATTTTAGGTACTTGCCGTCTTAAAAATGTTTGCAAGAAAATTAAATTTAAAACTTTAAAATCACAACTTATGTAACCCAAAACGCTTTCTGTTTTTCATGTTCAATTTTAGGGGTTTAAAAAAACTGTAACTTTTGATATAAAAAATTAGCGATGTTTCTCGTCGCCTTAAATTTTTTCAATAAAACTTGGTTCTTCACGTTTGCTATTTAAATGCCCGTACAAAAAGATAATATATTTTCTGCTTCAAAATAAACGTGTTAACTGTCCTCTTAATTTTTTCTTTACCGGTGATTTTTGCTAGTGCGCTTTTAACTTTTGTGATAAAAGTTTTCTTCAAAAACCTAGTATATGACAAAAATGGCAACTCACAACATATAATTATTCTCAGTGGCGGTCCCAGCCATTTGAAAAGGGAGGGGGGCGGTTCCGATACGAAAAAAAAACTAAAATAAAAGCAAAATTTCACTAAAAATATTTTTTGATTTAAAATTAAAATAAAATTGTAAATATATCAATGGTTTCAAAGCACAGCAGGCGAAAATGTTTAAAAAATTAAACTAATACCGTAAATATCAAAGGTGTTATAGCGCCGCAATTTATGCCCTACTTTTGATTTTCTAAATATTTTACCTACCCCCCTGAAAATCCGCGCTTGAGTAACTATATACATATAATTTTTTTTATACTTTCATCAAAAAACATGATTTAGTAACTTTTTTGGTTTAAAAAAACTTTTTTTTTATCACGACTGCAAAAAAAGATTTTTGTCCGTTTTTTACCCAAAATTATAGCGGAAAATAGTAATTTTGAAAAAATCTAATTATTCTTGCCTAAAAATTAAGCCATTTCCGCCAGTTTTCACCAAGTATTTACGAAAAAATCATTTAAAAACATCGTAAAAATATCAAACTGCCAAAGATTAAAATGTCGCAGCAATGAAAGTCACCGAGTAAAAAGGCACATCACTATGGCAACCATTGTTATTTCATTTACCAGCCGTCTTGATTTATAATGTAAAGATGGTGTGTTTTGCGAGAAGTCCTCTTCGTTCGAGATTTTTAAAAGTATTTTCCTGTTTTTCTTGGATTTTTTGATGAAGGTATTAAAAAAATAGGGTTCACAACTCGTGGCTAAACTGTGCTTGTTTTTTACTCGCGTTTTTAAATACTTCGCTGCGCTCGTTATTTAAACCAACGCTTGTAAAAAAAGCACTATTTTAGCCACTAGTTGTGAAAACTACTATTTTGAGATCTAAAAAGCTTTTTCAGTTGAAACATTACCCTTTTATATTGCATATCTCAAATATAAGATGCATATCTCAAAAAAAAGTTCGTTTCCAGTTTTTTTGGGCAAAGCCCGTCAGACGAATTTCCGTCATAGTGTTTTTAAGTACTTACATTTCAATCTTCTGAGGCAGGCAAAGCTTCTTTCTGACGAAGCATTACTTACTGACAAACATCCAAGAATGCTTTTATCAACAGAAAAATATCGCCACACTTGTTCATTGCCTCGAAAACGTTATCATATATGTTTTTATTTAAGCTTTTGCCTACTTCTGACCAATATTGTTTTTAAATACTGACTGCTCCCAATAAAAGTTCAAGAATTTGTGCAGGTCAAAAATACTTAGAGTCTCGTTATTGAACCTTGATTTAATAATAATAATAATAATAAATAAGATGTTTATTTGTTCAAATCCAAAAAATACAAAATCAATAGAAAGATAAAAAAATCAAATAAACATACAAAATCACGATTTAAGTATAATATACTTGTAGGTGCTTTCCTTAATAATATCAATTTTACTAGTCTCACTTATGTGGTTATGTCAATATTGGGAATTTAGTCACATTCGGGAATTTAGTCACATTTGGAAATTTAGTCACATATGAGCATTCGTCGCTATGGGTACACTCTGGATAAAACATACATACTAAATAATTTTCACTGTTTTAAATACATACTTATAGTCCTACATTAACATTTTTTATTATATATTTTTTTGAGTAACAAGTTTATGAATTACACTTCTCTCAGTTTTTAACAAAAATTCTTTGATTGCTTTTTTAAAGTGTTTAAAGATATTCAAATTTCGGATGTTTTCAGGCAAGATATTTAAAACTTTAGGAATCAAAAAATTTGTACATTTTTTTCCAATACTTAGTGTTGTTTTTTTTTGTTGTATAGTTTTCCGAGTTCGAGTAAAGTAATTGTGCTCTTGTTTTTTAAAATCACCCTTTTCTTTAAATACATAATGGCTAGTTTTTTTAAATAAAATTTTTAAGATATATTTTTGTAAAATGTGGAGGGGTTCTAAATGAGTGTCGCAAACTGTACCCCCCTATAATAATGTTCTGTATTTCTAATATCGTGGTTTTCGTCTGTTTAAAACTGTCCCAAAATACTGTCGTGGAGGGATTTTAGAATGTCTTTAACGGGACGTTCTGCAATTTCTCGTTTTTTTTTTCATCAGGGTTACCACCAGCATCTTTGTTTTCTACTTTTTTCTGGAGCAAAGGGGGGGGGCGATTGCCCCCCCCCCCCTGGGACCACCACTGTTGTTCTTGTTAGTTACAATCTACTTTTATTACGATATACGATATACGATAACATTACAAGTGCATGAAAAAAACAAATATGCGCGACCTTCGGTATATATTGTATGCAGTACTTAGGTGAAATTTAAGATTTAAACAATTGGCTTACAATTTATTTTGAAATAAATAAAAAGATGTTAATTTTCAAAATTTTTATTAAATAATAAATTGCACATAAATATAAGCAAATTTGGATTTTTCGTTTTTGACCAATATCAATTTTAATTTGGCCGAACAGTTTTACTAAGATTTTATTCTGAATTGAAAAGAAAAATCAATTTACAACGTAAAATACTTTTTATTAAAGTTTAATAAAGGAAACGTTACTTTCGGTTATAAAAAATATCCACAAAAATGTGAGCAAGACAAAAAATTTTTTATGGACGCGTGTTGATTGCATTTATATACCCTGACCTGCTCAATAGTTCACTGTTATTAACTTCTGCTACCTCAGCGCAAAACACTATATTATGGGGCCTACACTCGGTTTAAAAGAATAACATACAGATAAAATCTTATTTATGCTAGTTTAATTTATTTGAGTTTAAAAGTTAATTAAGATTTTAATTTTATTGGCGTTTTCTGTTCAATTCCCCAAAAAATACACCTTATGCCACGGATACGAAGAAAAATATCAAAACTTTTGGGTTCGTTTACTTGGATTCGTTTTTTATTTTACCAATTTTGCAAACGTTCTTGCCCTTTTGGCTGCGCCGACTTTTTTTCCTTACGGTAACGTAGATTATTTGTGTTAAATGATATTGATCTATTATTTATGTCTTGTTTATGAAGTTTGTTTTTAAAGGAAAAAATCGTAAAAAGGATAGTTGTCAAACTGAAGTAAAAACCGTCAGAGTTTTATTTAATATTATAGCCCCAAAAACTTATTATAGGGCAGCTTGACCTTATAATTGGTCCTTCAAGGATTTATCAGTACCTATGAACAAGAGAAAAGTTGCTAATAGCGAATACACTAATGTTAGAAGAAGTTCCCGACTAAACCATGGTATACCCCCTCAGAGACTAGGATTTAGTGAACACAATGTTTCGGTAGATAGGTGGTTGCGGTCAGAACACGGGAAAGCAGATCGAAAAGAATAATAATGCATCTTGTGAAGTTCATTCCCAAACTAGTAGAGCGACGAGCGTATCCTCGTCCAAGAGGGATGAAATAAGAACTCGAGCTCTTATTGCGCAAAAGCGGTTACTTGAAGTTGAGGAAGAGAAATTATCGATCGAAAAGTAAGTCGAGAAGGTTTTCAAAAGTTGTAATCAACACAAAAGTAAGTTAAATCAAATGATACAAAACAATGCTAGATAATTTGGATAAATATCAAAAAGTTATGGTTAAGTCAATGTGAGTTTGAAAGTGTGGTCAGTCTGGGTGAATCAAGTACTAGAGTAAACAGAGAATGCAAAGATAACGAAAACACTAAATGCGAACCTAACTACGTAACCTTTAGAAATCTCAAAAGAATAAGTCAAAGCACATTTAACGGCTTCTTCAACAAGCTCCTTTTTTTGAAATCCTCTATTGCCAAAACATCGTATCTTAAATGATATTATCCTATCAATATTTGACTCACTAGCCCCAATAAAAACAGTTCTAATTAGGAACCAAAAGCCTCCGTGGCTAACTGATAACATTTTAACAATGATTAAACTAAAAGAAAAAACATATGATAAAGTTAAACAAACAGAAAGCGAACACCACTGGCAATACTACAAGCTGCTGCGTAATACAACCAATCTAGTTATTCAAAACGAAAAGAAAAGCCATTTAGAATATTGCACCCGCGGATCAGATAAAAAACTTTTATGGAAAAGACTAAAGCAACTAGATATTTGCTATGTTTTCATGGTATTGAGTTCGTTTTCAAAACTCATTTTATCTTTTTCTTTTTTATAGCGTGTTCTTACTCTTGATAAAGAATACACTCTATAAAAGAAGAAGATACAATGAGTTTTGAAAACAAACTCAATACCCATGAAAACATAGCACTTGTAAATAATGCGAACACAATCAAAACTCTACCAGAAGTCCTAAATAATCCACAGGAAATTAATAAATTTTTTTTTTACAATTTTCGGGCGCAGCTCCTAACATAGATATGGAGCTAGTAAACTTTTACAGCACAAATAAAAAAAACAATTTTACTGAAGCCTTCTCGTTTAAAACAGTATCCGTTGAAGATATAAAAAAACTTCTATATAGCCTCAAGTCTCAAGCTGTCGGTACCGACTCAATTAATCTTCAAATGGTGCTTATGTGCTGTCCCAAAATATTTCCGTTTCTAACCAACATGATCAACTCATGTCTCCTGGATAATCACTTTCCAACAATCTGGAAAATTGCTAAAGTCAAGCCTATACCAAAGAAAAGTAACGCCCAAGAGTATAATGACTTGCGTCCAATTAGCATACTTCCCTGTTTTCTAAAATTCTAGAAAAAGTTATGGACGAACAAATCCGTGAGCATCTCGATAAATTTGAAATCTTACCGCAACATCAATCTGGTTTTAGGCCAGGCTACAGTTGTACCACTGCTCTCGCAAATGTTACCGATGACATCTTTAAGCAAACCGACACTGGTAAAACTACATCATTAGTACTTTTAGATTACTCCAAGGCTTTCGAAACGGTGAATCACCAACTATTCATTGCTATACTCAATTTCATAGGCTTTTCAAAGGACTCAATCGCTTTAATGCAAAACTATTTGAACAGAAGGTACCAATATGTCGAAACATCACAAGGACAATCAGAAAAAAATCTAATCAGCAGCGGAATCCTACAAGGCGCAATTTTAGCACCAATCATCTTTTCAATTTACACCTGTAATTTAACCTCATGTCTTAAAAACTGCAAAGGACACCAATATGCAGATGACAATCAAGTCTACTTCTCATTTTATCCAAAAGATTGGCAACAAGCAAAGACACTACTAGAAGAAGACCTTCAACAACTCGTTATTTTCTCAGAAAAACATAACTTAAAAATCAATCCTAATAAGTCAGTTGTCATGTTTTTTGGAAAAGAGAAAAATACAATTTAAAAATTCGCTAAAAATAAATATCTCTGGAAACGAGCTTACATCATCTGACAGTGCAAGAAATCTAGGATTAATGCTTGACACAGACTTCAGGTTTAGAAAACATGTAAATGATAACATAAAAAAAAGCCTACTTATCACTTAAATTGTTATACCCACACCGGCACTTACTATCCGTTCAACAAAAAATCCATCTAACAGATATTTTAGTTCTAAGTCACTTTAACTTTGGAGATGTGGTTTACGGACCATGTTTGGATCATAATGATACAAACCGAATCCAAAAAGTACAAAGGTCATGTCTAAGACTCATAGGCGGCATTAGAAAATTTTTGCTAATAACACACAAATTAAAAGACGCTAAATGGATAAATATGACCAAACGACGACAGCTACACTGTCTAGTTTTTTACCATAAGATCATATCAACGAAAACTCCACCTTATCTTTTAAATAAAATAAAACATCGGACAGACGCGCACAACCTTAATCTAAGGTTTAGGGGCCTAATTAGTCTACCACATCATTCCACAGCAGTATTTGAACGGAGCTTCTCATTTAATGTATATTGCATGTATAATGGCTTACCCGCACACTTTAAGGATTTAAAACTAATAAATTTCAAAAGAAAAGTAAAACAACTTCTGCTTCAAAATTAAAATTAAATTGTAAAATTCTCACTCTACTCAAGGAAAATACTTTCCCTCTCAATTTCAATTTATTACGTGCCTAAATTTGTTATTTTTAATTGTTAAAAAATTATAATTATAGATTTGTTATTGTGTCATAAGACATTTTTGTCTTTTTCTCAATTATGTACTCATCACGTACTTTAAGAAAGGAACTTATCCATCTTTTTCTTCTGAGGTAATATTTTTAGAGAACATTATTGTTTATAGATTTAAGGCTCAGGGGCTGGACCCGAACAATTTTATTGAATTCCTGCTCTTTTTTTGCATTATTTTAAAAACACGTGTAAACTTTGATAAATGTATTGCCCAATTTATATGCAATATAAATGTATTATTATTATTATTATTATTATTATTATTATTATTATTATTATTATTATTTTTTTTTTTTTTTTTTTTTTGTCTTCAAGGTTTCCCTGTTGTTTCAGCCGCTACCGGAAAAAAAATTCAGGGCAGCGACCTACATGATTTTTACTTTTCGAGGACATGACGTGCAATATGTGCTGCATCGAGTAGTACTGATTTTTGCAGTGCTTGGTAAGTATTTTCGTTTAATTGTAACTCTCTTAATATACATTTTAATTTCTTAGGTATGATTCCTAGAGCAGACAGCACAACGGGCATAATCTTAACGTTATCCGTATTCCACATGTACTTAATTTCACGTTTAAGCGGTAAGTATTTATTAATTTTTTCATTGTTTTTTGCTTCTAAGTTATTATTGTTTGTGATTGCTACATCTATTAAGTACACTCTGTTGTTCTGTTTGTCTATCAGGGTAATATCCGGTCTATTGTGTTCGAGAGTCACATCAGATTGTATAGTTTTGTCCCAATACATTTTTGTCTTATCGTTTTCTACTACAGGGTCAGGTAGGTATTTGTAGTATGGCTGCTCTGAATTTGGTTCTAAGTCATATTTTTTTAATAGCTCTAAGTAAATGATTTTTGCAACTTTATTATGTCGCTCGAGATATTTATTTCCGGCTAAATTTTGACACCCGCATAGTATATGTTCAATTGTTTCTGAACGAATAGCACATTTTCGGCACTTGTCTTCGTCTAGCTCTTTTAAAATGAATTTTCTGTAGTTTTTTGTTGCTACTACTTGATCTTGCATACTTATTATAAAACCTTCTGTTTCGGGGAACAATGCTCCAGATTTGAGCCAAGAAGTTGAAGCTCCTAGATCGACATACTCTTCATGCAGGTCACGATGAAATCTACCATGCAGTTCTTTTGACACCCAGATTTCGAGTTTTGACTGCTGGTCATCGTAGCTTTCGAAAGGCAAGTAATTAATATCTTTTAATTTTAGTGGTGTTATTATTATTATTATTATTATTATTATTATTATTATTATTATTATTATTATTATTATTATTATTATTATAATTATTATTATTATTATTATTATTATTATTATTATTTCTGATTTTGACCTCTCTTGGTCATTTCGCACTCCCTCTGAGGGGAACATTTACTCATCCCAGATATCTAGATATCAGAGGGATTGAGCTCGGTGGGCGCCCTTTCGGGTCCTATTTTTGGTTGTTCTCCCATAAATTTTCTAACAACTCTTGAAGTTCCAAGCAGCACCGACTTCTGTATGGGGATATATGCATTTTCATCAGTTATTGAAGAGTCTTTCACTATATATTTTAAATAGTTTCGAGTTGGAATAACTTGATCTTGTATTGCCAATAAAAATCCTTCTGTTTCTGGAAACATATGTCCTGAAGTTAGCCAGTAGTTCGACGCACTTTTGTCGACATTTTCTTGGGTAACCTCATTCAGGTGTCTTCCATGCAGCGGTTTTTCTCTCCAGTGTTGAATTTTTTCATCCTTTGTTTGGTGGTGTGTTGGTAGCTGGTGTTGTGATAGCTTTAGTGGGGTTGCATTATCTATTTGACAGACGACTCGATGAATTTCAGACTGGGTTGCTTTCGTTAAAAAGTACTTTCTAAGGTTTGCTATTTGCTGGTCTAATCTTTCTCCTATGTCTGCCAAAGCTCTTCCACCTTCCGATCTATGTAGAGTGGTTCTCTCCACGGCGCTTCTAGGGTGGTGCATACGTGATTTTGTCAGCATAGTTTTCATTTTACGTTGTAAAGCATCTAATTCTGTCTTTGTCCAGTTAATAATTCCAAACGAATAAGTAAGAACAGCGCATGCATACGTGTTTAATGCTTTAAAAGGATTTTTACTATTTAGTTTTGATTTAAGGACTGTACGTACTCTTTGAACAAAAGACTGTTCTAGTTCTTTTTTCATTAATCGCTGCTCTATTCGTTGGGACTGCTTCATTCCAAGATATTTATAAGTGGTGCCGTCTTCTATGGCTGTAATAAGTTGTCCATCTCTTGTTTGAAAGTCTCCTGGTTGAATTTTACCCCTGATTATGTTAAGGGTTTTACATTTATCAAGACCAAATTGCATTTTTATGTCATTTGAAAATCCGTCGACAATTCTGAGTAGTTCTTCTAGTTGTTTCTTTGTTGCTGTTGTTAATTTTAGATCATCCATGTATAATAGGTGGTTTATTTTTAAGAGCTCTCTATTATTTTCTTTTAAGCTAAACCCGTAGGATGTTGAGTTTAATCTGTTAGAGAGTGGGTTCAAGGCAAGACAGAACCATAGTGGACTTAGTGAGTCCCCTTGAAAGATCCCTCTTTTTATGGAAATTGTATTGGTTTTAATATTTGCATCTTTAAGTATAATAGATGTACGCCATGATCTCATCGCGTACTCCAAGAAGTCAACTATAAGCCTATCTACTTTGTATACTTTTAAAATGGCTAGCAGCCAGTCGTGGGGGACAGAATCGAATGCTTTTTTGTAATCTATGTATGCCATGTAAAGATTTCTGTTCTTCGCAAACGCTTGGTTACATATTACAGAATCAATAGTTAGTTGTTCTTTGCAGCCCATTGCGTTTTTGGTGCAACCTTTTTGTTGTTCTGCTATAATGTTGTTCTGATTGCAGTGATCATAAATTCTATTCGTGATGCATGATGTAATCAGTTTATACATCGTTGGTAAACAGGTTATCGGGCGGTATTTCGCAGGATCGTAAGTGTTCTGCCGGTCTTTTGGTAGTAAATATGTTATGCCCTGCGTCAAGAATTGTGGCATTTTTTTAGGTTGATTTAGGATTTCGTTAATGAATTCTGCTAGTTTTTCGTGGGTACAGACAAGTTTCTTAAGCCAGTAGTTTTGAACGCCATCTGGTCCTGGTGCTTTCCAGTTGTGCATTTCTTTGAGTATCTTGCTAATCTCGGGTTTTATAAATGGTCGAAAGACCATGTTGTCATAGGCTTGCGAACAGGTAGTTTCAGTAGTTATCCATGAAGCATTAAGATTGGCACTTGCTGGCGTGGCTAATTGCTCTCTCCAAAAATTGTCTATCGTCTCTTTGGTTGGATAATTGCATTCCATTTTTTCATTGGGTTCAGTAAGCTGCCTATAGAATTTCTTTTCAGCTTTTGTAAAGAGGATATTGTCTTGCTTCCTCTGGTTACTGCATTTGTACCTTTAGCATTATTATTATTATTATTATTATTATTATTATTATTATTATTATTATTATTATTATTATTATTATTATTATTATTATTATTATTATTATTATTATTATTATTATTATTATTATTATTATTATTATTATTATTATTATTATTATTATTATTATTATTATTATTATTATTATTATTATTATTATTATTATTATTATTATTATTATTATTATTATTATTATTATTATTATTATTATTATTATTATTATTATTATTATTATTATTATTATTATTATTATTATTATTATTATTATTATTATTATTATTATTATTATTATTATTATTATTATTATTATTATTATTATTATTATTATTATTATTATTATTATTATTATTATTATTATTATTATTATTATTATTATTATTATTATTATTATTATTATTATTATTATTATTATTATTATTATTATTATTATTATTATTATTATTATTATTATTATTATTATTATTATTATTATTATTATTATTATTATTATTATTATTATTATTATTATTATTATTATTATTATTATTATTATTATTATTATTATTATTATTATTATTATTATTATTATTATTATTATTATTATTATTATTATTATTATTATTATTATTATTATTATTATTATTATTATTATTATTATTATTATTATTATTATTATTATTATTATTATTATTATTATTATTATTATTATTATTATTATTATTATTATTATTATTATTATTATTATTATTATTATTATTATTATTATTATTATTATTATTATTATTATTATTATTATTATTATTATTATTATTATTATTATTATTATTATTATTATTATTATTATTATTATTATTATTATTATTATTATTATTATTATTATTATTATTATTATTATTATTATTATTATTATTATTATTATTATTATTATTATTATTATTATTATTATTATTATTATTATTATTATTATTATTATTATTATTATTATTATTATTATTATTATTATTATTATTATTATTATTATTATTATTATTATTATTATTATTATTATTATTATTATTATTATTATTATTATTATTATTATTATTATTATTATTATTATTATTATTATTATTATTATTATTATTATTATTATTATTATTATTATTATTATTATTATTATTATTATTATTATTATTATTATTATTATTATTATTATTATTATTATTATTATTATTATTATTATTATTATTATTATTATTATTATTATTATTATTATTATTATTATTATTATTATTATTATTATTATTATTATTATTATTATTATTATTATTATTATTATTATTATTATTATTATTATTATTATTATTATTATTATTATTATTATTATTATTATTATTATTATTATTATTATTATTATTATTATTATTATTATTATTATTATTATTATTATTATTATTATTATTATTATTATTATTATTATTATTATTATTATTATTATTATTATTATTATTATTATTATTATTATTATTATTATTATTATTATTATTATTATTATTATTATTATTATTATTATTATTATTATTATTATTATTATTATTATTATTATTATTATTATTATTATTATTATTATTATTATTATTATTATTATTATTATTATTATTATTATTATTATTATTATTATTATTATTATTATTATAATAATAATAATATTAATACGTCCGAACTAATGGTGAAAGCTATTGAAAAATTTAAATCTAGAAAAGATAGTTAATAAAGAATTTTATTTTTTGTGGATTGCTGACTTTAATAGGTCTACAGAAGAAAAGTATATCACTAATACCGAGAATCTACAACGTCTAAAGAAATGTTTAAAGGGTAAAGCAAAGGAAGTGGTTCAAGATCTTTTTTGCAGTCCAGAAAATTTTCCTGACATCATAGAAAATTTAAAAATGAATTTTGGGAAGGAAGAATAGATTATTAATCAAACTGAGAAAGTAAAAAGATTTCCACCAATTAAAGAAGAATGTATAGATCATTTCCTTCAATTTTCCACTTTGGTAAGCAATTTGGTTATAACTAAGAAAAATATTCAATGTTTAAGGTATCTAGAAAATCCAGAATTGATGAATAAACTAGAGGAAAAGTTACCTAGAGCAACAAAAAGAACTTGGGCAGAGTCAAGGTTAAAAAAAAAAGTACTGGAATTGTTACACTGGATGATTTTTCTCAATGGTTGAAATCACAGGTAAAAATACTTGTCGGTTACAGTACCTAGTCAGGTGAGTCAAAGAAAATTTTATTTATGCAAGATGGTGAAAATAATAGGAATGAGAGAACGTGTAATTTATGTGATGAAAAATTTCACAAATTACCTTTATGTAAAAAGTTTTTGAGTATGGATGTTACAGAGAGACAAATATATTTAGAAAGTAACAGACATTGCTATAGATGTCTTTTTAGAGGTCATGTGGCTAAAAATTGCTTCTCAAATATATTTTGCAATATTGAAAATGGACGTAAACATCACAGGTTAATTCATACAAAATCAAACGAAACTTTTACTTTAAAAGAAGTTAAAACAGAAACATCTACATCTACAAATACAGTCAATCAAACACATACAAGAACTACTCAACCTGAAAATTTATCAACAGAAAGCCTAAATATTCAAATATCTTGCATGGTTAGAAATGACTCTACTGCTTTACTTAAAATTGCTAAAGTAAGAATTTAAGGTAAAAACAATTTTGTAGACACTTTTGCTCTGCTGGATGAAGGCTCAACCGTAACATTGATGGATGCAGACTTTGCAGAGTGTCTGAATATAAATGGACCTGCAATGCCAATATGTTTACAGTGGACGAATCAAGTAACTAGGACAGAGAATGGGTCAAAAATGGTAAGCTTAGAAATTTCAGGACTTGAAAAAGAGAGCGAAAAATTCAAAATAAAAAACGTAAGAACCATTTAAAATTTATCTCTTTCCGAACAAACATTGGATATAAATAACATTTTGGAACATTATAGTTACATACATCCTGACTTGTTAAATTTGGTCTCATATGCTAAACCAAAAATTTTAATTGGACAGGATAACGCCTTTCTAATTTACCCTCAAAAGGTTGTTCATCCGAAGTTTAATCAGCCAGTTTTGAGCCTAACCAGACTTGGTTGGTTAGTACATGGCCCTTGTCAGTAATAGTAAAACATTTGCTGTTAACTTGTGCAAACACGATGAAATACATTTGCAAAAACTAATTGAAGATCATTTCAAATCTGAGGAGTATCATTTAGGCAAAGATAAATTAGAGCATTCAGTTGATGATAAAAAAGCTTTATCGATTTTTCAAAGCAGCTGCTAAGATAAATGGAGCATGCCTTAACGACTTTTTCTTTAAAGGACCTGATTTTTATCCTTCTTTAGTAGGGCTTTTATGGCGATTTAGAGAACAAAGATATGCATTTTGTGGCGATATTCGAGAGATGTTCCATCAAGTTAGCATTAAACAAGAAGATCGATGTTGCCAAAGATTTTTGTTTAGAGGTATGGAAAGAAAACGTGAGCCTGATATTTTCCAAATGAATGTTATGATTTTTGGCGCAGTTTGTTCACCATCATTAGCGCAATATGTGAAAAATTACAATGCAGAACGATTTATAGACACATACCCAAACATTATGAAAATCATGGAACAACAACATTATGTAGATGATTATTTAGATTGCACAGCCAACTTAGATGACGCAATTGCTACCGTAAAATCTGTGATTGAGGTCCATAAAAATGGAGGATTTGATATGGTAAATTGGTTAAGTAATTCTAAAGAAATTCTAAGTACTATTCCAGAAACTTATTTATCAAAAAATACTTTTTTAAATTTAGACTCAAGTCACTTGGAATGAATTCTCGGACTCTTTTGGGACACAGAAGAAGATTCATTTATTTTTAAACTAAAATTCAAAGATATCCCACAAGAAGTTATTCAAGGCAAGGTAATACCAACGAAACGAGAAGTCCTTAAAATTATAATGACAATATTTGACCCCATTGGTTTGTTATCGCCTCTAATTATTTGGGGAAGAATGATTTTTCAAGATTGTTGGAAGTTTGCTGCTAGAATGGGATGAAAAAATACCCGAATATCTTTTTACAATATTGAAATTGTGGTGCAGAAATCTTGAGAATGTAAGTAAGTTAAGGATTCCTAGACAATACATATAATCAATAATAAGGCGAAACTATTGAGAAAGTAGAGCTTCATATTTTTTGTGATACAAGTAGGGAAGCTTTTGCTTCGGTAGCTTATTTCAGACTACTTGGGAAAGAAAAATCAAAAGTATCATTAGTTTCTGCAAAATGCAAGCTTGGTCCTATTAAAACTATGTCCATACCACGAATGGAACTTCAAGCCGCTGTCATAGCTGCTAGACTGGGAACTATGATCAAAAATGAAGTTAATTACAAAATCACAAATATTTTTTGGTCGACTGATTCCCAAATAGTTTTAAGTTGGCTTAGATCGACTTCTACTAGACTAAAAACGTTTGAATCACATAGAATCTAAAAATTGTGGATTTCACTGAAATTAAGAATTGGAAATGGGTGCCTACATCTTTAAATCCAGCTGACATCGCAACAAGAGATACAAATGAAAGCAATTTTTTAAGTAACTTGTGGTTGGAAGGACCAGATTTCCTAAAGAAGAGTCCCGAACTTTGGCCAACTGAAGAAACCGAAGAACAAAACAACGATTTAAATAGGGTGGAAAAAGAACACATAGAAATAGTAAATGTAATTTATCCACAAAACTTGTGTTTTCCTGATATAGACAGAATTAGTAAATACAATATTTTAATAAGAACAACTGCTACTTTACTAAACTGGAAAAATAAATTACTTTTAAAAGAATTCCCAGAGACCAAAATAATTTAACGTTAGAAGATATTGACGAAGCAGAAGTTTTATGGGTTAAACATGTTCAAAGAAGCTGTTTTGAAGAAGAAATAGATTTTCTAAATAAAGAAAAAGAATTAAAAAAAAGTTCTAGGTTATTCAAACTCTCACCATTTCTAGACAAGAAAGGAATTTTAAGAATGAACAGTCGATTACAGTTTGGAGATTTTGATTACAATACAAAATTTCCCATAATCTTACCTACAGCCAGTCAACATAAATTTGTCAGAATTTTAATTCAAAGTTATCACGAAAATATCAAACATCTTGGTCAAGAAACGCTTTTGAACAATTTAAAACAAAAATTTTGGATTATACATGGCAGACAAAATGTAAAATATGTAACACAACAATGTCAATTTTGTAGAACTAGGAAACCGCACATTGTTCAGCCAGTTATGGCTCCTTTACCAAGCTACAGACTAAAACAAAATTTAAGACCATTTAGCCTTTGCGGATTAGATTATTTTGGACCTTTATATGTTAAAGTTAAAAGAAGTACTGAAAAAAGATGGGTGACTTTATTTACATGCTTAAATACCAGAGCAGTGCATCTCGAAATCTCATGTTCATTAAGTACTGATTCACTTTTAATGGCACTTAGGCGATTTATTTCAAGACGAGGTAAACCCATAGAAATATATTCGGATAATGGGACAAACTTTGTTGGAGCAGATCGAGAATTGTAAAAAATCGTAAAAGAATTGGACCAAGAAAAAATAAATACTGCGTTAACGGCATTGAAAATCAAATGGAATTTCAACCCTCCAGGGGCGCCGCACATGGGTGGTGTGTGGGAAAGAATGGTGCGTTCCATCAAGCAAATTCTAAAATTTACCCTTAACAACCATAGATTGTCTAAAGAAACCTTAAATACATTTCTTTTGGAAGCTGAGGCAATAACAAATTGTAGACCTATAACTTACATTTCGGAAAACGTCGAAGATGAGTTAACTGCATTAACTCCAATGCATTTCCTTACTGGTTCACCCAATTTAGAAAACACACCATGCATTTTCGATTCTAATGAGCAATATGGCAAAAAGCAGTGGAAAATTGCACAGATCTTAACTCAGAAATTTTGGAGAAGATGGATAACAAGTTATATACCAAGTCTTAAACAAAGGCAAAACTGGATATCAAAGGCTGCAAATCTAAAAATTGGAAATGTAATGGCTATACCAGAAGAAAATACCAGAAATCAATACCGATTAGGAAGGATTGTGAACGTGTTTAACGGTAAAGATGAGCAAGTAAGATCAGTGGAATTGAAAACCCAAAATGGTATTTTGGTTCGGCCTGTAAATCGGTTATTTTTCTTGGAGGTTGGAGAATGTTAAATGATATTGATCTATTATTTATGTCTTGTTTATGAAGTTTGTTTTGAAAGGAAAAAATCGTAAAAAGGACAGTTGTCAAACTGAAGTAAAAACCGTCAGAGTTTTATTTAATATTATAATATATAATAATAATAATATTATTTTTTATATAATTTGTTTTTTCGTATAACTTGTAAGTGCTTTGCCTGATTTTAAATAAATCCTGATCGAAAATATCCCAAAAACAAAATTAAGTGAAAAAAAAACGTTCACTCTCTGCTTAAATCTTTAAAAAAATTTGCATGAGAAAAAAACAGGCACCTTCTGCTTAATTAAAAACACTGACATATTACGTAAGGAAAAAGGCAAACACTTTCTGCCCACTATAAAAAAAATAATTTTACGTGGTTTTAACAAAAACTCCTAATTTCCCAAAAAAAAATTATCTGGCTGATTTCTCAAAAAAAAAAACGGAATTTTACGTTGGATTAAAAAAACTGCACTTTTAATATTTCATACTTTTTCTGTATTTCAACCAATTTTTGCGTTTCTCGGTTTATTCCGGCCTAAAGAGTTCCAAGTTCCAAATCTCTAATTATTATTCACCCTGGTTTTCTATCTTTTGGCTGTGTTAAATTTTGGTTTTTCTCTGTTTCTTTTGACACCTATGTAATATTTTAATTTTAATTCCCCGTTTGTGCAGAGCACTATTCCCACTAAAAATATTGTTTCTGGAACGATGCCAGGCAGTTTTCGCTGCACACATCACACACTATCGTACTTTTCCACTATATTTTTACTGGTTAGCTGCGGTCTACTAGAAAATAGATTCTAATTGGGTCGTCCTATTCACAAAAAATATAGGGTGCACAACATTCCCCCAATTCAAAAAAAATGTGTAAAAGAGTCAAAAACCGCAGTTACCCTAGAACAAACCTGATCAACCCAATGACAAAAATAATCAACCCTTTTCTCGTAAATATTTGGACATACGAAACAAGATAAAGTGAAAAGATATACTTCAACCGCTTAAAAAAAATCAAGCAAAATTATCTTCATACCACAAAAAAAAAAGTTAACTAACACTCACCATTTTATTGTCATAATATTGACTTGGAACTATTTAGCCTTTGTAAAAGAAATATTCTGCGCACACTATAACACTTATTTGTAACACTACACGCTGAAAAAAATGGTTATTCACAAACATATAATTTGTTCATTCAAATCACTATTTCCAATTTTAAAATTTTAATCTAGCCTTAAGCTCGCCCTAGTGAATCGCACGCCCTTAGGATAGGCGCCTCTACCATGTCACAGTAGAATAGGGTTAAGAGGTGACTATTTCCTACCCTGAACTCTATCCTGCTTATTTCGTTATAAGTTTTCACTTTTAACGGCCGGGTTGGGTCAACAGAGTTGGCTCAAACCGACCGATTGCCTAGGGGGTCGAGATACGGGATCTCCCCTAAGGTTGCAAATTGCACAAGGGTGAGCTTTCTGGCTAGATAAAATTAGCACGTTTAACTTACACGACCACTAATTGATTTTATTGCTCAAACCTACAAAAACCCTAAAGTTGGCCTGAGTGGCTCTACGTGAGTAAAAATGGTGATTTGACGTTGACAAATGTGTACTTACGTTGTAACAATTCTTGTGCCTTTGTCCCTTTGTTTATCTCTTGACTCGGCGTTGACCCGTTCCTGCTTGGAGCTGGCATAACTGCGCACTTTCGGGACAGTCACGCAATGCTTTCGCGATTAATTAACTACTTTTACGATTCAGTGCGCTTTCTTGCGACGCCATCGCTTGATCGAGAACGAACTACCTCTCTAAAAACCGAATTTCCGATCGATTTTCCGATCAGCAAGCAGGTAAGCTTTCCCCCAATCTCTTCATCGTGACTTTTTGGCCCACTAACTTTGTTTTCGGTTTATCAATCTTGTAAATAAAACTTTGATAGTTTTATTTTAACAATAGTTTTATTTTAAAAATACATTCGAGGATTAATAACGACCTTATTTCCTATTTTGGCCAATAGTTACAATACCTAACGTCTAAATGCTTGTTGGGATCCCCGACTTTTAGATTTCATCCTGGACCGTAAAATAAACCAACACACTGGGAACAAAGAGAGACAGAGAAAACAGGGCATGTAGGGATAAGTTTCTAAAATATTTTAAATGTTGCCGTATTTGGTCACCCAGGAGAATTGCCGATCTCGAAAATAAGGCAAAATATTTCAAATTTTTGAACGGCTTAATCAGTAGTTCTGCACCTCCCTGGAGTCCCTAAAAGTAATAAGGACAAAAAAAATCGGTTCGCCCAGTTTTTTAGAGAAGAGGCCTCACAGTTTTTTACAAAAGAGGCCGAAAACTCCCTCTCAAATCTCGATTGGCGCAAAATTCGCTTGCTAGACGCCGCGCCGACTTTACAAAGAATTGACTCCTATAGAAAAAATAAAAGATCTTACTTAGTTTGAAGAAAGACAACTAGAAATAGTATAGTATAGTATAGTATGTAAAATAGATTTTACAGCAGTGAGTGCAGTAAAGTACTCCTTAGGGTGATGTAAAATGACTTCGATTCTATTTTGGGATTTTCTGAGGTTTATAAGTAAATTTTTTTGCCTAACTCTGTCTTTACTGTCCTAGCCCGACATGAAATGACGTTGCATGCGTTCAAGTATCACGTTTCGCACTTGTTAGGTAAGTAAATATTAACTATTCCAACGAAATTGTTCATATTCCTGAATTTAAATGTAATCACAAAGAGGCAGATACAAGGATTTTTTAGTTTGGGATTTATTTTGGGCATAATCATGAAATTATTGTCAAATCAGATGTTACTATTTTGCTAAAGCACATTTTGAAAATTTGGTATATATGCATACTGGACATACCACAGCTATAAGAAATAGAAATCGGTTTGTTTCGGTAATGCGCGTGGTAGAAAAACATACAAAAAAGTCGATCTTTGTTTACGAGAGTACATTCAATAACAGGCTGTGATACAACTAGTTCAATATTTAAGTTAGGAAAAGCAAAGACATTAAACAAGAATGCGGACAATGTTAAAAATTTTATAAATAGACTTATATAGGTACTTGCTTGCTATTACTAGTAATAGACCTATTGAAAAGCTTCCACCAACAGACCACTCGTTTTTAGAACACATAAAAAGGTGTCTTTCAAAAAAATACTTTGACAATGAGTCATGTTGGTTAGTCAGATTATGACTTACCCAAAGAAAACGGGTGGATTATAGTAAATGAAAAAATTAGTATGATATGATATATTCTACCCAAAGTGTCGCACCAGAAGAATTTAGAAGAGTTCTTAATTTGTTCTGTTGAGTGTTATGGACAAAGCTTGCCTTGTACCGAATTGTGCAAGTGCAAAAATAAATAATTTCTGGTTTTAAAAAGTGACTGTTATTTTCCATCGACGTAAGTGGATGTTTTAATTTGACTGACGGCTATTTCAAGCAAAGTGAATTTATTCAAAAATTTTTGAAAATACATATATATATATCTTTTAATCATAAACCCATTACAACACACAGTAAAAAAAACAAACTGTATAAACAGTTTCGGAGTTATAACAACTAATTGTTTTTAAATTATTTTTTTTTTGTCTCGTTTGTCCCAAAAGAAAAGCTTTACTGCTTCCTGGTTCACAATAATTTTAAACACAAATATCATCAAAATTCCTTCTCGTTTAACTCCAATGCTTTGTATTTAATTGGATAAAGCTGGGATAAATTATACTTACAAAATATAAAATATAAAAAAAATTAAAATAGCTAAATTATTTTTTTTTTCATTTTTGTCCCGTTCAAACAAACCTGCTAAGGCTTGCCCTGTAAATACTGGTAAAAATTTATTGTTTAATACTTTTTTATTGAATACTTTGTGGTTTAAATAAAATTATTTATCAGAGAATATAGCAGACTTTTCAGTCACAGAAGTTACAGCTAGTTTTGCTAGTAATAGTAACTTTTTTGTCCCGTCCATACGCTTGAAATGGCCATCAAGTATAAATTGTTATTTTTAATTCTGTTTTGAAAACGTAGCCATATGAGTAGAAATTCTTATAATACTTTTAAACATGTTAAGTACCCTTAATTTACGGTTAACGTAATCTCACTTTTCTTTATAAGTTAGTCAATTAATATTATTACGCGAAAGTTAGACAGTTCTTGTTGTTTTTTTGATAATACAGAGTTAGAGTCTTTAATGTTAAGCTGGTATGTTACTGACCTCAATTCTTTTAAAAAATAGTTTTCCTAAGTAAATTTTTTAACAAAAATTAAAACAAGCGGTAAAATTTTCTTGGTCCGTGATTTAACCGGGATTCATTTTAATTCGCTTATTTTTGGGACATTTCGAAAAATTATTCGACTTTCCAAGACTATAGCGCAAAAACTTCTCACAGACACCTATAATGTGAATTACCCAATATAATTCTGTGGATCATCAGAAATCGATCTAGGTATATGAGATCAAAATCAGCCTAGCACTTTCAAGTCTAACATTTAAAAAATGAAAACCGTACATTTTTTCTGATTTTTGAAATTTTACATTTTTTACACTTTACTGCCTATAGTTTGTATACAAATGACTTTTGGAAGATTTCGAATGAAATATATTTAAGCACGTCTATATTTCTCTAAAACAAGGTATTAAGACGTCCTAAATGGTTTAAAGGGAAGATATTCTAACTTGAAAATTTTCAAAAGTAACAAAAGTGAAGAAATAGCCAAAAATGATGGTACCTGATATAAATAAAAAATCATAGCAAAACAAAGAAAAGTGATAAAAAAATAAAATTGCTATTTTTTAAGAGAGAAATGTTGTGGAATAAAAAGACATAAATTTTAATTCAATAACTCTAACAACAGGTCAACAAAAAATAAACATAAAAAAAGAAAAATCAAAAAATTTCCTTATTTTTTAGAAACTTGTGGTTTGCACCCGAACTACATCCGGACCTAAAGACACAAAAATTTTACAGTTTTTACTCGGCTAAATGCTGTTCTTTCAAAATGTGTTTAGTTTTTGTCTGTGGGGAGGTTACTTGCTGAGATATTACATTTCAAGTAGATCAAGCACGAGCGGATTTTTGGATTGTAAGATGGCGGCCATGACAGCTAGGTCCTGCCCTAAATTTGTAAAATTTTTTCAGTAATGGTAACCTGTTATGGCCCGCTGATTACCACCAAAGTTTGGTGCTGACATTTTAGAGTTGATTTTTTTTACTCCACTAGCAGTTATTAAACCATTGCTAGCGGCATTAATCGGTGGACCAATCACAAAATATACATTGTTTGGTTCATTAGTTATACGTCGATGGGTTTGGTTATAATAAAAACAAAGAAAAAAGCCATGCAATGCCTTAGAACCACAGATATGTGTAATAAGTACACAGGAGCGGATTTCGAGTAGGGAAGGGGGTTGCGGCGCTATAACCTCATTAATATTTACGATAACAAAAATGGCATATTAAGTTTTGATTATCTAAAAAATGTTCGCCTGCGCATTTAAGCATAATTTTAACAACAAAATTTTGGGTCCAGGTCCGCGTTTGTAAGCATCTATATGTTTATTATTATATTATTTAGTTTATTCAAAATGCATACATAGTAGTTGTGGATTTTACAAAATTTACTTAACTCCTAAAACTTTTAAGTGAAGACCACTACGATTGCACAAAACAAACAAAAATAGCACGTAAGTTTCCTTGTCTGTGGCAACTTATTCATTCAAGCAAAGCAAGCTATCATCACTCAAAGCTAAATACCTATGTAACTAACTATTTAAACTATTTATTCTAAGTAAAGTAGGAAAATATTATATGCCTATGGTTATCTATTATTTTTTAGGTCTATCAAAGAATGTATTTGATTTCTAGGAGTGTTATTTAACCACTCTGTGAAACTTTTTTTTAAATGTTTCAGTTGTTGTTGTTGCTTAATTTCATGAGGCAGATGAATGTATATCCTGGGTTGGTTAGTTGGTTTCTTGGCCTTGTATTATTATAATTTAATAAGGTTTTATCTTCTCGTTTATGTATCATTATAGCTAGTAGTTTAAAATGTAATTGTCTGATGTCAAGTATTTGCGTCTTTTTATACAAATTATCAGAGGGATACAATTTAGGTTTATCAAATATGATTTTTATGAGCCACTTTTGTGTTACTTCAATCTTATGAATATAGTCTTTTAAAACTGTAACAAGACCATAAACAAGATGAGTTATAGCAAGAGTTTTGTACAACATTATTCCCAAATATTTTATTGTTTTTAGTACTTATTATTTTGAATTCATTCGAAACGGGTAGTAGATAATTTGCATAAGATGTAAATGGCATAAAATTAGTCTTTGTTCAATTGACAGTAAGTTTTTTACTTGAGAAAAAATCAGCGGAGCTCTTAAACTCTCTCTCCACCCTTAATTTAAGTTCTCCTAAATTTGTACCTGTAAAAATGCAAACTTGGTCATCAGCAAAAAAATTGTATTGTAGAGATAAACAGAAATCAGATTTGGAAACCATATGATTAAACCACCAAACGAAAAGAAAGAGCACAAATAGAAAAGAGTCGTATATAGCTGCACACGTAAGATCCACAGAAAAAAAAAACACGGACAATAGAGATACTGAAAGAGGATATCACAAAATATTTGAAGCATGGCAAACAAGTTGGGATAGTCTCCAAAACAAAGCTCAATGAACAACACTTATAAAAAAGCTTTATGGCATACCTAAAAAGAATTGTTTGAATAATTAACTTAAAGAATGACTTTTCAGCCCCTTATCCCTCGAAATTTAAAATTTTGCTCTTTGTGGTTTCGATTGGCTTTGATAAGAAAATTTCGAGATACTTAATTGTCTTATTGTGGCACAAAATCTGCAAGCAGGATAAAAACGAATTATCAAGTTAAGGGATTTTCAACCCCTTCATAACTCTACTGACTGTCCTGTGAGGACCAACTTTTTAAAACCATCTCCAATATTTCTCTAACATCGCATCAGAGCCCCCATACACCTTAAACCCACCAAAAGAAAAAATTAAAATTTCACCTTATATCTGGAGGAAAAATCAACCCATCAGTTAATAACCCCTTTCTACTCGATTTCTAGATCTTGTGCCTCAATAAGACACAAGGCTTTTTTCCGTATCATTACTTTAAAACACGAAGAACATCAAACTTTTAATTTTGGAGGGAAAAAAATTAAATTTCACGGAACAAGGGTTAAAACGACGCAAACATATACCAAATGTACGCAACTAAAAGATCTGGACCCGTTACCTTCAATTTCGGGGAAGGAAGTGCACCCGGTGAGCATTTCGCTTACAAAAATGCACCTGATTGACACTATTTTGTCAGTTAACAATGGAACCTCCACGCCGAAAGAATATCTTTGAAAAGTTTACAGTAGCATTCATATTCAATAAAATAATAAAATTACATGTATAAAAATTTATTGTAATAAATTTTAAAATACGATACAATTTATTTTGCTTATTCTAATTCTAAGCCTATAGGCACATCCTTCGTAGGTATTTTTTACAAATTATTATTTACAAAAATCTTAACAGAAATCATTAACGAACGTAAAATATGGCAGTGAATAATGTTCTATTCACAATTCACAAAGTCCTATTATTAAAGATTGGTTACCCATTTCGATAGGTCAAAAAATGACACCGTTTTACCAGGACTTCGACTTTAGCAATACATAAAATTTTTAATTATACATATTTTGCAATTTCCATGGTGGCAGTGTAAATTTTTTTCTCTGTTTCTATTTACAGTCAAAAGCTTGTCCCACTAAGTATTTTATTTTGATCTGACAATTTAGATAATAAAAATTTTTAACATTTGTTTCAACTTCCGCTTTTACAGGTTGAAAACCGCCGTACGGTTGTTACAAATTTTAAAATTAATTTTAGTTTAAGGAACGGAGTTTAGAACACACCATTTTACTAAACGATCTAAAAACCGACTTATAGATAAAGCAAGCGCGTAGACACTTTTAGTTGGAAGGGGGGGGGGCAGTGGCAATCTGGGATATTTTTTTACAAGAAATTTGCATTTTTACTGATAAGCAAGTTTAAAATAAGATTGGTTTGTGGACTTTCTGGTTATAGGTCTTATGGAGGAGACATTACCCTATCCCCTTCTGCCTTCCTTATCTACGCCCTTGCGTATAATGAGAAGTAACCACTTCTTGGTGTTCAACATTTAGACAGCGCTTAACAATTAGAGGCAAAAACAAGTTTTTTTTTATTTTATGCCGAGGTCGATCTGTATACGAAGAGTAACAATAAGGTGACTTAGAATGGGACGTTTCTGCATATTTTTGCAATTTTGGATTCTGTAAAAAATGGCAATTTCAAAAATGTTAAATAGTCTGATACATAAAATCTATAGTTCCTGAATAAAATATCAGTGTTCAAAATTAACAGAAAAAAATAGGTTTGAATCAAACATTACAAAGTTGTTCATAATGATAACATTTTTAAATAGGCAATTTTTCTGAAAATCCAAAAATTTTAAAGTAGAAAGTTACCTTGGCATTTAGGTGACCTAAACAAAATATAAAAGTAACTAAAGAAATGTGGTTAGGTATCCACTTTTTGTTTCATTATATACAACATTATTTTTTGAATGTGAAAAATTTTAAAAGACTGGTTGAAAACGAAATAAAAATAAATTATTAAGTACACATTTTTTTTATACATATACAAAAATAGGATTCTCATAATATTGAATAAAATGACTATATAGCAATAATTTTTTGCAAGAAAGTCACACCTAATAATGACATGTTTAGCACCAAATTATTAAAAAAGAAAAAATAACAAATAAATTAAAAGTTGCTTATTACCTAAAGACAGGCACAAATTCCAAGATAAAAATAGTCTCTATCACATTTTTTTAAAAAGAAGCACATATTTTGTTTATATAATTAACAACAATTAACATTTAATTTTAAAAAAGTTCGTTTTTCGTTGAACACACTTTAACAAAAACTGGAGAACTAATAGTTTGCTAATAGCTGCCAATATTTTAATAGGTGATGGGTAAGCCAATTAAGAAAAAAAATTCATAGACTTTATAGCGCCATAATTTTTTTTTCTTAGCCTTGGTCTTAGCCAATTTTTGAATTACAAACTTTTACTAAATTTAATCTATTGTAACTTATTTTTTGTCCACTCCTGACTACTTAAACTTAAATTCTCCGGACCAATTCCAATATGGCGACTGACATTTAAGCACACAAATATTTTGTCGTATAAACACCACTAAAACCGTTTTAAGCATTAAATCGATTTCATTATAAAGCCATTTTTATCGCTTTAAACCGATTTTAGGGTTGGTATAAACACTTTAGAAACGCTTTAGCACATTGCCTTGCAAAATCTTTTAGTTGTTTTGTGTGTTTTCTTTTTAAACTGACGATCCCACATAGCATTAAAAGTACATTTACATGCTAAGAACATGCGCTAAATGTACTTTAAAGAACATTCTTTTAGGTACATGCATAGCATGTGCTAATTATATAGCTCTTGATAACATTATTTGTTCTACTTGTATAGCGTATGATATAAGTATATATCAATTAAAAATTTTCTTTTGTACTCGTGCTAAGCATATTCCAAAAGAGAACTCAAAAAGTATATTTTTAAGAATATTTATAGTACATGCTAAGTATATACAAAACAGTATAAATATTTAGAAAAAATCAGATGCGTCTTATAACATTTCTGAAAACATTAAGATCATCAGTGAAACAATTCAATGAAGTACATATCCGTTTTACGCAATTATAATATGCTTACCGACCCTGTTTCAAAAATCACATCTAGTCGTATAACTCCATACATTTTCAAAACAACTCCAAATCCATGCCCCCTCACATGATGCGATTTTTGAAGCATATGGTGGGCACGGTTGTTTTACACGCACGCGCAAGTAATAATTAGTTTTTTATAGTATGGATATTCTTTTGGGTATATGCATAGCATGTGTTAAGAATATTCTTCTCCCGTCTTGTCACATATTTCTACACTTGGAGATCGTCCAATAACTCCTACCTCCCTCGAATTATGTTACATTTAATTTGAAACATTTCAATAAAATACCCGTTTTACTGCGTGCCCATATATGCATCCTGTTTCAAAAAACGCACCACGTGACGCGACATGGTTTTAAATTCCAGAGTCACGTGGTGCATTTTTTTTAGACAGAGTGAGCGCACACGCACAGGTGGGAACCGGCGGGTTTTTCATTTCCTGTAAATACCTGCCAATCGACTGCCAATTAATTTAAAATATTGGTTATTTAATTTTTTTCCTGCATTTTTGAATAAAAAATGTAACGTAGTTGCAAATCACCCTTTCATCCTTGTAACACTTTTACCCTCCCTCCTTGCCGCGTTCATAAGTTATGGTGGCATATCCTAATATTTTTCACTTACACGAAGCAAATATGTAATTTGATGTAAATGAATTCCAGGCGGAGGCAACGATTACTTTACACGCGCGTTGGAGAGTTCTTATAAATACGCCCGATTCTATGACGTGCCGTGCAGAGTAAACCAATTCGTTCGTTAGTCCATGGTGATTTGTGACGTTGCTCCAACCAAAGATGTGACTTCTGTTTTTATTCTTTACCTTTGGTATTTTTTTATATTGGCATTGGTACTTTTTTTCTAAAACTTCGTTTTTTTGTTGATTTTTCTCGTGATGTGGCTGCAGAAGAGCTCAAGTTACGCTATTCTTCTATTATAGTTGTTTAATCACTAAAATTTTACTACGATAACCTACGATAAGATTTTCAGTGGTTGGCGAGGTAAGTTAGATTTCTTGTTTTTTTTTATATTCCTTGTTTTTGAAATAAAAAAGGCTATTTAAGGAATTTTTTAACAAACCAGAAAAAGGTTAGGGTTGCCAACATACTTGCCGCCTATTCTATTCCTATTCCTATTTTTACGTAATAAATTAAATGGAGTCACCCAGAGGAATTATGTTTTTAGGTATATGAGCTGCAGAGGATTGGAGGAAATTCTTATCCCCAAACCCTTCGAAAAATACTGTATAAAATATTAGCAAACCAAGTTTCAATTGAATTTTCTTGGGATGGTGCCAAGAAGAAGGAAGCTTTCAAGAAATTAAAACTAGCACATGGCATTTTAGGTAGGCAGATAATAAACTCAAAACACAATATAAATAAAATATGAAATTTGTTCTAGCATACATGCATATATAGTTTTGTAATAAAAAAAATAAGAAATATTTGCCCAAATTAATATTAAATATTTTTTTTATAAAAGCCATGAAAAAACAATATCTAGACATTTCTGAAGCTCAGATTATTGACATAATAAAACAATGGCTAGTAAAAGCTAAGGAAAGATTAAACAAGGAAATGTTGAACAGAGAAAACCCAGGTGGAGAGCAATAGGGTCTAATATGGTTTGTACTAAATTGTTTCTATGAAAAGTGAGACTTCATTAAGAATATGATTTTAGTTTTTTTGTTTTACAAGAATTTTTATTTTCTTTCACATTATTTTTGCTGTTAGTTTTTAACTAGTATATTAGTTTTACATTCCAAACTTTGTGACATGAGCTGTGTTTTAAACCTTATAAATGTTTTAGGTTTTGCTTTCTGAGTAGGGAGGTTATATAAGTTTTGGTTTTAAGTAACTTTTCTGTTGCGATTTAGTATATTACACAGTTGGCAGAACTAGCATAATATAATATGCAACAAAAATGGCAAAATCTTGATTATAGGTAATTATAAAAATTGAAATTTTGTGTATAGCTTTTTTTCAAAGGGGCAGTTTTAGGGAAAACTTGTTTGACAGGTATTTTTATTAATATTTTTCAAATATTCCATAATGTTTGTTTTACTAGTCGCCCTTCTTAAAAAAGTTTTAGTTTTTATAATTGATGCTAGGTGCATGTGTTATATTTAAAATTGTTGGTATTCAAGGTTTGTTTTATTTTTATTCGATATACTAATTTTGCTCAACAATGTATTTATAAGTTTTCTTATCATTCAAACAAATTTTTTTGTAATACATATTTAGACTGACTTTAAATATATTATTTTATGCAAATCTATTTTTTTTTCGATTTTAAATATATAACGGAAGATGTCAGCACGAAATTGTAGCATATTTCTAAGATGTTCATTTTACATAGAGATAAATGATATTGGCATTTATACACCAGTTGACTGTTTGGGACAATACATTTTTTTTATAATGGGTATAAGATTTTTATATACCTACTATTAAGGAAGTGGTATTGTCCCAAATAGTATACAACTGGTTTATAAAGGCTAATATCCTTTCTCTCAGTGTATGTTTATAGAAGTGCCAAAGCACATACTATGTACATGATCATTATATGACAAGTACATACCTAGAGAATATAGTGAGTACATTTTGAGCACGTTCTGTGGATATGTGCTCAGTACATACTAGGCATGTGGTAAGAATTGACCTAGGAATATTCTAAGCACATATTTTACATCTATTACGGTGTATCTGTAACCTATTCTCAGCATGTGCTCAGAAAGTGTGCAATGCTTTTTTGGGACATGCTTAGCATATGGTGTAGTCCTTTTGGAATATGGTATGTATGTGCTATGTATGTATAAATGCTATGTGGGTTTAACGACATTTAATGAAGGACGTATAAACCATTGGAGAATGCGATTTTATTTCAACCCGTCATTATATAAAACCGGTTTTAGGTGCGTATAAATCGCTTTGAAACGCGATCAGTCGTTAGATTTAGGGAAAACCATTGACCTCTCTCCTGGCAACACTGCATCAGGCAATACCAAGCATGCTTCACCTCACACATGCTCCATCCACATTACGTTTACCAGCTCGATTCTACTAAATAGTGTAGGGGCATATGTCGATAATTTCTATCCCGTGGGATTTTGAAAGAAGGAGTTTTTTGACTATGTGGGATTGATAGCTCTTTAGTCACACAATCAAGTGTTATCGGGTGTTTTGTTTGTATCCGTGAAGAAGAGGTTGATATGTCGTCATCTTTTAAGATGGCGGCCAAAAATCATAAAAAATATAACTTTCGCAACCGGGGCATATAATTCGAGGACGAGAATTCAAAAAATTAACTTTTAAGGTCATCCGACCTTAAATTACCTTGAAAATCGCAAAAAACAAGATTTTTGCCATTTTCTCTTCAAAAAAATCTTAATAATTCGACGTTTTATCACACTAGTTTAAATGTACCCCAAACTATTACAGTTTGAAGCTCTATGGCCTTGAAAAATACCCCAGTAGTATTAAGATATTGCAAAAAAATTATACTAAAAGTCGCTATTAATCAACTATTAAAGCGAAGAGGACCAAATTTGGTAGGAAAGATAAGAAGGTCGAGTCTAGTAACATTGTTAAAACAATTTAGTTAAGCTATGATGCGTTTCAATATGGCGGCTGATATATCAAAATGGCGACCTACAACCACATTTTATTTTATCCAGTTTCGTAAAAAAACAAAAATGAAAAGGTGGCCTTCAATTATTTTTGACTTATCGCCGCTTACTATGAACAAACAGTTTAGTTGATGTATGACCTTGATTGACTTTAAAAATACCATGTATAAGTAAAAAACCAGATTTTTGTAGTGTTTTTTTCAATTAACCACTACGCAAAAACTTTAAGAGTCAGAGATGAAATTAACATCTTAGTCATAACTAAACACATCATTTTAAACCTCTCTATAATTTTTTTTTTTGATCTGGCATCCAGGGTGTTTATGCTATACCCCGGTAAAAATGACCTATATGTCGTTTTTATTAAGTTTCGGAACTGTTTCTACTTACCTCATTGTCTATCCAACAAAGTCATTTAAATTACCTATAAGAGAGTTAGCAGAAGTTAGATATACATTACCATATACTGGACCAGGTGTTTAGATGCGATTTTCCAAAATGGCGGTCAAAAAGTCAAAAGTTTCAAGGATGAGGTTACAGCTATTTAGTCACACATTCATGTGCCGCCTGGTGTTTTGTTCGCATCCGTGTAGAAAGTTCCTAAACTTAATAAAAACGACAGGCATATAGGTCATTTTTACCGGGGTATAGTATAAACATCTTGGACGCCAGATCAAAAAAAAATTGGTAGGGAGGTTCAAAATGAAGTTTTTAGTTATGGCTAAGATGTTAATTTAATTTCCGGCACAAGTTTTTGCGTAGTGGAAAAATTACAACAAAAAGCTGATTTTTCACTTGTACATGGTATTTTCAAGGCCATTTTGATATATCAGCCTTCATATTGAAACGCGTCATAGCTGAACCATTTTTTTAAAACGATATTGTTGGACTTGATTATTTTATCTTTCTTACCAAATTTGGTCCTCTTCCCTTTAATAGTTGATGAATAGCGCCCTTTAGTATGTTATTTTTGCAATATGTTAATTTTACTGGGGTATTTTTCACGGTCATGAAGCTTCAAACTGCATCAAACACCAAGGATCGAATTTGGCATATATGCCTAATAGTTTGAGGTAAATTTGAAGTTAGTCTGACAAAACGTCGAATTATTAAGATTTTTTGAAAATGACAAAAATCTTGTTTTTTGTGATTTTCACGAAAAATTAAGCTCGGATGACCTTGAAAGTAAACTTTTTGGAATCCTCGTCGTCGAATTATACGGAATCGAATATAATCATGCTCCAGTTGCAAAAGTTGTATTTTTAAGATTTTTGGCCGCCATATTAAAAGATGACGTCATATCAACCCCTTCTATAAGGATGCGAACAAAATACTCGGTAACACTTGATTATGTGACTAAAGAGCTATCAATCCCACATAATCACAAAATTCCTTCATTCAATATCCTACGAACTTACACATGCCCCTTCACTAAAAGCGGCAGCTCCGACGACAAATAATTAATGAGGCAGCGTAGTACACGGTTATATAGGTGACAAGCCACAAGTTCGAGGTTGTCACATTGTGCAGGTTTTACTCTTAATATTTATTGGGAAATTAAAATAATTATTTTTTGAACAGATATTTACCTGATATTTTGACCGAAAAAAATGAGGGATATATGTGTACCGTAACATGTGTCAAATACATTTCCCCCTTTTTTTTATCAACAGATGCACCTACACATTATGAACTATTTATTGAATTAAAATTGTGAAGATTTGTGAATAAGTGAATACAAATCAAGGCGCCTATACTCACAGGTGAGCCCAACATTTACAATATGGCGTTGTGTCGTCACGTGATTACCGATTGAAATTTTGTCGTAAGATACTATATCCAGTTTTTATTTTTTGGTGTTTTTTCTTTGCTTTTAATACTTTTTTTTACAAAAATAGAACATATTTTTACTTATTTTTCACAATAAAGTTTATTTAAATTGATATTTAATTAAAATCGTCACTTTGTCTAAAAAAGCAATTGAGGTTCTCTCTGACACACTCTGCTTAATGTAATATATTTGAATTTCCCACGCAGTTGCGCCAAAGTGCGCCTGAAATACGTCAAGGTCAATGATCTCTTTGTTCCTGGTTTACCGATTGGCACGTTTCCCAATGGTTGGAGCTCCTCCATTTCGTCGATATCCCGCTAAAACTGTAAGTAATATTGCCTTAATTACTCGACACTTCACTGGTGACGAGGATGGGATCAAACACATTACCATCCCCCCATATAATAGCCAGAGTAATGGGCAAGCTGAAAATTCAGTTCGTACTTTTAAACAAAAGATAAAATGTGCTATGGAAGATGGTTTAAATAAGGGTACTCCGGTGAAGACACTAATGTACAGATTTTTATTAAATTATAGAAATACAGAGCACTGTACAACCAAAGCCACGCCAGCGCAACTAATGTTTGGCAGAAGACTAAAAACTAGGATAGACCTTATTCGAGCCTCCCAAGAATGCCAAGCCTCCAAAAACAGGCAAGAGTTAGATAAAACACAAAAATGAATTGGAGAAATTATAGGAAAACCAACTAAAGCAAACAGATACAAAAAGAAGTGAGCTTTTTAATGAGGGAGAGAGTGTGATGGTGGCTAAGAAATAAACAGAATTGGACAGAAGCATTGATAGAAAGAAGAATTGGCTGTGGCGTGTATCTGTGCGAATTACCCACAGGACAAATGTGGAAAAGACGTTTGAACCAGATTAACAGGAGATTTTGACAGAAATCCCTGTGCAAAAACAAGATACCGCAAAATACAAAAAATTGGACGTTTTATTGGAGAAAAAGAAAGGACAACAGCTGGAGCAAAAGCCCAAGAAAAAGATGTCATACAGGAGCAAAATATTGATGTTTCACAAAACAGTGAAAACTCGCCTCAGAACCGACAGAACACAGTGGTGGAAATCCACACCCCACCAGTTGATGAGAATCCAAGTTCTAGCCAAAGTCAACAGACCAAGAAAAATATCACAAAACAAAAAACTCCACCAAGCATAGATTTAAAAAGAAATATACAGTTATAGTTTTGTCACATTTAATGTAATTGTGTGTCATATACAAATATGTGTAATGTGTGTAAAGTGAGAAAAACATAAAAAGGGGCTACAGCGAAGTTCAAGTGAAAAAATCATCTTAAGTGTGGAGGGATGTAATACATTTGACTTTCCCGCGCAGTTGCGCGAAAGTGCGCCTGAAATACGTCAAGATCAAGGACGAACTCTTTGTTCCTGGTTTACCGATTGGCACGTTTCCCAATGGTTGGAGCTCCTCCATTTCGTGGATATCCCGTTAAAACTATAAGTAATATTGCCTTAATTACTCGACACTTCACTTAATAAGTATTTGCAAATCTTAACAAAATAAAAACAAAGATAAAAAAAACTAAAATTAAATTACGATTTTGTTAATAAAAAAGCGTTTATAGGCGCCTTGAATACAAATAAGGTGTTTCTCCATATTTTAAAAAGCATACCCGAGAATTTGAATAATTGCAGGTAAATGAAAAAAAGTTATAAAAATAATAGGTTTGTAACATTATGCGCAGGGATACATCATTCAGTGAAACCTGGCAGCCAAATTGTTTACCTTATGTCTGATCGCAATGTGGTAAGCATAATGTCTCTAGTTTAGTTATACCTTTATAGTCCGCATCGTAAAATTAATTTTCTAAGCTTCTTTATACTGCCTTCTTTAACTAAAAAGCAGTATCTCCATTCTTTATTAAACTGAGTAAACATCAAAAAATACTAAATATACGCTGGGCCATACTATAATGTTTTTTTTTATTTAAATATTTTAAAACTATTATCTGTAAATAAAAAAATATGGAATGGCCCAAGCGCATTTAGTTTATTTTGATGTTTTCTCAGTTTACTTAAGAATGGAGTTATACTCGATCATTATTACTATTAGTTAGCTATGTATATTATATATTATAATAATTCATTATTTCATTTTTGTTTTACTCTATAATTATCTCTATGATATTACTTTGAATTCTTTCTAGTTTTTCTCTCAATATTTTGTTATTGATTTTATGCAGCGTATCAGGTAACGCACAAAAACTAACCGATAGCAGTTTAAGTTGATCATAGAGCGTCTAGCGTTCAGATTTTTTATTAAGGTCGCGTCTTTAGCATGTAAAACGTTCAGATGAGATGCAAGCTTAAGTATGTATAAAATGTAAAAGACAGAAACGTCCGATCCGTAAAAAATAAAATGTAAAAAGTGAGCTAGAAATTGGACTTAAAGTTATAAAAATCGCCGCTTTTTACTAAACTAAACCTTCGTTTACGACAAAACTATGGCTTCTGCATATCAATATTTAACACATACCCCAAACCGCCCGCATTGTCCATGGACCATTTATGGACATCCATTGGACAACGGTTTGTGGTACAGTGGATGACAAAGGACTTCCAATTTTGAGCCATAAAGAACTGCTTTTTTTCAGTTAGTTTTTGGATATCCAATGGATAACGATTTTTCTTGGTCCATCGGACCAAAAATAAACTCTGTCCGGCGGATGTTCATTTTGTGTCCAGCAAAAGTGATGCAAAAATCTACGTCATTTGGGCTTGCTTGGCCTAGTTGGCACATTAATAAATATAGTCATTTATCCGAACTGTTTTGGATATCCAATAGATCATGTTTTTTCTTATTCATTACCAACAATAACATTTCTCTCATATCTAGCCGAATCATTTAAGTAAGTATTTTTCATTATTTTTTTATTTTAATACCCATCCTTTGCTAGGAACTCCATTCCCAAGGATCGACAATCAGACTTATGATGTTGGAGTGATTCAAATATATAGGTACCTATATACTTATATATTGAAAATATCGCCGCTCTTGACAAAACTGTCCAATGGATATCCATTGGAACAAATAAGTATATCTAGTGTTCTAAGAAAATTAGATCAACGGATATACATTGTAATTATTAATTTTTTCCAACAGTGAACCATAAAGATACTTTTTGGATAGCCAATGGATAACTTTTGGACAGAATTTCGTTCCACTGGATAACCAATGGATTTAGTATAGTGGTGCAATAGTCAAAATATTGAAACTTTTCGACTTTTTTGGGATGTCCAAGAGCCATCCAACGTTTTGACAATTGTATTATCCGATGGCTATGCCTTGGACAAAATTTCCTACAAATTTGGTTGTCCAATGGACTGCTGTATTATCCGGAAAACTCTCTCCACTGGACATCCTTGGGACAGAGTTGTGCTGTCTGGGTAACGACCTACATTCTTGATATTAGGAGTATTTCCGTATGTGTACCAGGTAAGCCAAAAAATACGCCTGAAATTGCTCATACCCTAAAAATGATGCACACAAAATGAGCGATAAACTTTTAAATATGCACAGAGTACGCCAAAACATACAAAATACGCTTTTTTAACCTTTTGAAATTGTCCTTATAAAGAAACTACCAATCAGGAAACACCTATTTATTTGTTGTGTTATTCTACGGACCACAACTTACATTATTTTACCTTCATTTTTTGGTATCGTGTCGTATACATACAGGGTTAGCCAGGAAATATCTTTAAAATTTAATTTAACCAATAATTTTTGGCTTGCGAACATTAGCACTAATATCAAAAATGTAGGTTTTTATGTGTTGAATCAGATCTGCAAAAACCATTATTATCCTATTTTTAGTTTTGTCGTAAACGAAGGTTAAGTTAAGTAAAAAACGGCCATTTTTGTAATATTAAGTCTAATTTCTAGCTCACCCTTTACATATTCGGGAAAGTGCCCAAGACGAAAATTGCTCATTGGGACCCCCTCTATAACATATTAAAATATTTAAAAAAATTAACCGAAACACATCCCCCATAAGAAAATGGCAGGGTTCTTTCACGTCTACTGCTAGGCAACTCGTATATGTCATGACCAACTTAAACTGTCCAAGTAACGAAAAGGATTTTCGTTTTACAATTGGTCCTGGTTCTGGTTGAACCAGAACCGCAACCGGTCCTTTCGTTTTAAAACAATGACGTCACGGTTGCAACACGGTTATGAAATTTTAGAACTAGCCTGGGAGGTTGGTTCGGCCCTTGGTTGTACACATAACCCCTAAAATTTTGCAAAAGTATAGATAGTCTTTTTTTGAGTAAAATCAAAGATATCTTCATAATATTTTAAATGACGTCATTATTTTAGAACCGCTGTCAAAATTTATGTCAAAATAATGTCAACCAGAACCAGGACCAATTCTTAAATCGAAAATCTTTGAAAAGAACAAGCAATGAATAATAAGACAACGGTCACACATTCCAATAGGTTTCTTTGTTGTAACCGGACGCTATTTTCGGTCGTTTTATTTAAACATCCCGGAACAACTGCCTTTTAGTTAAGGAGGGCAGTATAGTGGCAATTAGTTTTATGTTTCGAACCCGTAAAATGGCGCAATGGAATTCCAAATGCCTGTGGAATTGACCAAAAGTAAAAGAAACTAACAATAGATACATAAAATTGTAATATTTGAAAAATAAATATTTAAAAGCAAATAATACGAGAGTGGAAAAAAAATAACATACGACCGTCGTCAAACATAAACCTTTTTAACCTTTCGCAAACTATTGGTCCTCCCTACGATTTCTCATGTCTGTTTCCCCGTTAACAACTTGTCGTTCTCCTCTTTCATTAACAAATTCCCGCTCAAAGTGGGGTCTTTACTAACCCGTTTCCGTTTGAAGAATCCACACTTGTAGAGGATTACCACCAGCACTATAAGAAGCAAAAGACCGGCGATCACAGCGCCTCCTATTATCCACCAATTCAGGCCGGAGTAGGGATGAACGGTTTCCGGATAGACCAGGGTTTCGGCCTGTAAAGGGTAAAACATATATATATATATATATATATATATATATATATATATATATATTTGCTTGGTTGCCCAAGTAGCATTTTTAGTTTTAAGAAATTTGTACCTTCTATCGATAGGAATTTTTTTCTTGAAAACCTAGAAGAGTTTAAAATTTACGTAAATTATACAACTATTTAACAAACCTGGGATATTACAATCCGGCACTCAAGTAGCATTTATCAGTCTTCCAACCTAATCTGTCATAAACCCACATCGCATTAGGTACAAAATAAAATTGTCTACTAGTAAGTCATACGACAAACGTCTTTTGTAATAAAATTCGACGTTTATGTAGTCAGGTATGCAAATAGGAACCTTAAACGACGTCAAAATAGGCAACGTAATTTGTACAAATATTTGCCTAGACGGATTCACGTCATTTTACATTTAAAAGCCGACTATTTTAACGCATATACCTAAATCGACCACGAAACATCGTCGACCTTGTTACTTTAATCGACGTCGCATTTCAGGACCTTTATTTGGATACCTACCAAAAATGGAACGAAGAAGAAGAAGAATACTTAATATACAATTTTGCATCTGGGTCTTTTCAGAGAAAGCTGGGACGTCTCCTGGTCTTCCTCCGATGTTGTCATCTTTGCTAGAAAAGGATCCTCCGTGCTCATCAAATTGCACAACTTTTGTTAACTTGATTTCAACCAATAATCTTTTGGACCTTCAGCTCGCACTTTTATTTCTTCCAGCCCACTTTATCTCGAGCATTCTGATATTGTTTTATGTAGCTTTTTTATTTAACAATTATTATCCACCTCCCACCTCTGCGGGACAGGTTTACGCTCTTTCAGTGCTTTAATAAATACAATTTTTTAGTCAAAAAACAAGGCAAAACGGAAAATATTTTTTTAGGTTATGTTCAGCTGAACTGTCAGTACTCTCATTCTTTTTTTAAGTCAGTTTTGGTTGCATGGCCAACGAAGAATGCAGTCGGATTCCGAACGTTTGCACATATTACGTAGTTTAACGTTGGCTGGTTAGATTTGGATAAAATAAGGTCTGCAAATTGGTGTCCTTGTCCAAATTGGTGATAAAATAGTAAAAGTTCTATACCAGCCCAAATTCGGCCATTTTGGAGTTTCATCAATAAAAGAGACTTAATAATGCCTTAAAGATGCGTTTACTAAGATTTTTGAGCAATCTTACAAGCAAAATAGTGCTTTTTTGTGCTAATTTGGAAGGGGGGAGGAGGTTATTTTTCGCCCTATCTTGACCAACTTTGGCAGTAAAGTGGTCCTCGCAGAAATATTTCGCTCTAGATTACTCGGTACCCTTTTTCATAAAATTAAAATTAAAAAATGGTTAATATATATTTCACCTAAAATTTACTAAACAAGTACCAAATTAGGTAATCCATTTAATAATAAAAAATTACGTAAGCTGGCGGACGTATTATCACGTCGTCCATAGGTAAACTACTATACCTTTGAAGGAAGTACAATTAGCGACTTCGAAACTACCCGAATTTGCATTCCCCATTTAGGTCGGATTGGGGTCGTATGGAATGAGATTTATAGTCCGCTTGCCAACGTCGGGGTTTTTAAGTCAACGAGTAGAGGACGTAGTTTGACGTCTAAATGCTACTTGGGTAATTTTAATGTTAAAAAATGGGTCCCACGTGAAAAGGTAAGTAAACCTATATCACAAAATGGTAAAAAACTAAACTTTGTAACTTGATATTTGAGTTAATTATAACCTTACAAATGAATATGTAATTTAAAGTTACAAAGTAAGTATTAAGCCCTTCCACAAACATTTTTTTCATAATTTAAAAACATTACAATCTATTACTACGATTTTTCTTGGGCCTGATGCTTAAATACTCAGGCTTATTTACGCTAATTAGCTACTTTTTCGACAAAAATAATTTTAGGTTAAAACTATAGGTCAAAAACAGGATATCCTTTGATTTTTTAGGACCAAAGCAAACTATTTTCGGACCTGATGGTTAAAAATGTTAGCAATATGTTATTTTTTACCCATTTTTTAATTAAAAATTACCTTAAACCTGAAGGATAAAAATGGTTGAATTCCCAAATTAACAGACTTTATGGGACCAAAAAATAGGTAAAAAAATAGCTAATTTTACCCAAGAAAGTTGTCGTCAGAAATATTCGCAGTCAGTTTTAAAATTATGAAATATGTAAAAATTAACTGAATAGGTGTTGTACTTAAAGTTCTTGTCCATTTAAACCTAAAAGGCTAGTATGTCTTTTTAACTAAACAAATCCTTTTCTACAAAATGTGTGCTTAAAAACTAACCACTGTTCTTTCTCAAAACTACTAGATGGGTTGGATTAAGTTTAAAAAACTATTTTTTTTTAAATAAACGACCTTTTTCTGCAAAATGTGCGCAAAAAATTTACTTTCTCACACTCACTTAAAAAACTACACATTTTCGCACTCTCTATTTTTGTTAGAAAATTTTCTGCGGTTAAAATGACTTTTAAAAAACTGTTTAAGAAACACAGTGTTGGTGGGTTGTTTTGGTTGACCTTTAAAAAAAGAGCAACATTATTAAACTTACCGCAAACTGGAATTTTTGATCATCTTTCGTCATAAACGATTTATCCGAAATGATGATCTCAGCGTTTGACTTGATTTCCACCCAATCAACGTCATTATAGTCCTCGACCAATGTCGAATTCCATATTCTCGATTTTATTTCGATAAAGGCTTGTCGTTCTTTCTTGAGGTTTCTAATATAGCAGGTTATGTGTATGCATTTGGCTGTCCCTTCAATGCAATTCTGAAAAAAAAATGATCATAAAATATTTTTAATTTTTACAGTGATATAAAGAAAAAGAACTATTAAAGTGATTTACCCATGCACTTACCAAGACCGTCACCTTCCTTCTAATCCCATTCACAACTTTTTCTCGCGGCTCTACTACGTACTCGACTTCCCGCCTTCTTCTTCTTCTACTACTAGTTTTACCATTTTTAGTAAAATTGCCACCATCACTATCAGCATTATCGGAAACTTTAAAGAATTCTTCAGGTGGCATCATGAGGTTCTCTGGTTCGGGCTGTAGCAGGTTTAAGTTGAGAGGGTTAATTGCTTCGGTGGGCACCTCGCAAAGGCCTGTGACGTCATATCCTAAAAAGATATAAAAAAAATAAAAATTGCTAATTGTCTCAAATTATTATTTATTTTTAGCTTTTTGGTCTTCAAAAATGACATCAGTGGTTTATCGTCATTTGCCACACCAACTCACTTAAATATCAATTACTACAAAAAAGTTAAATAAAGTTTTGGTAAGTAAAATTAAATTTTAGGGACTAAAATTAAATTCAGTGAAAAATCAATCCGTTTTCGTGTCCTTACTTGTTTCGGAAGTTACATTTACTCAACCCGACCTTTGAATTGAAGAATTGAATGAAACGATTGAAACGCTTTTAATTAAAAAACTTTTATATATACCCTGTAATGGAAAAGTAACCCATAAAAAATTATATGTTGATACTTTTGTGTTTTTAATATCCTCACATGTAGTTTAAGAAGAATAATAATCTCGATAATAATAACAAAATTGGGGTTTGGAGTTTCTTTGTGGTAAAATTATTTAGGGGGTTAGTATAAAAGAAAAAGTATACGCACATAGTTTTTTAAACGTTACTTCATTCAGGGCAGATATCCTATTGGAATCGCTACTTCACTTATTTAGGCAAGACATTGTAAAATCTTCCCCAAATAACAATTTTGTAACAATATTATTATTATTTAAGGTCTTTATTGATCATAAAATATTCAGTCATACATTTTCAGAAGAAGAAAACAGATGACCATCACCTAACTCATGCAACTGCCTAAATGTATTAAAGATTGAAAAAATACTTAAAAAACTTACTTAATAAACCTAACAAAACGAACCAAAGAACAACCTAGCAAGGAAAAAATATTTAGAGATATGACCAATATTTAAATTTAAAAAAAATAAGTATTCAGATTAAGCTATCAGGGCTGCTAATTTATTAGTTTTTTAAAAAAAAATTTTAAATCGCATTTACATTTTTAATATATAAAAAATCTCTGTTGTCTTGGGCTTAAACGATCTTTCATAATATTTTGTGTAGTGTTTAGGCATCGTCTGTCTTTAAAAATTAATGTTACTAATATGCGCCCTGTATCGTAAAATGTGGTGCAGATAAGATGGGATTTTTATTTTAACTTCTAAATAAAAATGTAGTTAAATGCATTATCCGTCTTTGATGCATATTAAGCTACTTGCCAACTTTCAACGTACAGCTGATGGATTATTTTTGCTTATACCGAGTATTAATTGCAAGCAAGAATTTTGTTGTGTTTGTATTCGGCTAGAGTCAGTTTGTTTAAGACACGGTCCATAAAGAGTATCGCAGTAGTTCAGCTAAGATAAGACAAAACTTTCACAAAGTAAAATTTTTAGATTCTTGGTAGGCGATTTACGATGTTAAAATAGTAGTTTTAACAACTAGTGGCTAAAATACGGCGTTTTTTTTACAAGCGTTGGTTTAAATAACGAGCGCAGCGAGGTTTTCAAAAACGCGAGTAAAAAAAGCACAGTTTAGCCGCGAGTTGTTAACACTATTTTTTTAAATACCTTTATCAAGAAATCCAAGAAAAACAGGAAAATACTTTTAAAAATCTCGAATCAAGGCGGCTGGTAAATGAAACAAAAGTATTTTCCATAGCGATGTGCCTTTTTAATCGGTGACGTTCATTGTTGCGACATTTTAATCATTGACAGTTTGATATTTTGACGATGTTTTTAAATGTTTTTTTTGTAAATACTTGGTGAAAACTGGCGGAAATGGCTTAATTTTTAGGCAAGAAGAATTAGATTTTTTTAATATTAGACAAATTAGAAATCTTTTTTGACACCAGTGATAAAAAAAAAAGTTTTTTTGTATCGGTAACTAACTAACAAACGCGAATAAAAAAAAGCACAGTTTAGCCGCGAGTTTTAACACTATTTTTTTTAAATACCTTTATCAAGAAATCCAAGAAAAACAGGAAAATATTTTTAAAAATCTCGAATCAAGGCGGCTGGTAAATGAAACAAAAATGGTTTCCATAGCGATGTGCCTTTTTAATCGGTGACATTCATTGTTGCGACATTTTAATCATTGACAGTTTGATATTTTGACGATGTTTTTAAATGTTTTTTTTTGGAAATACTTGATGAAAACTGGCGGAAATGGCTTAATTTTTAGGCAAGAAGAATTAGATTTTTTTAATATTAGAAAAATTAGAAATCTTTTTTTACACCCGTGATCAAAAAAAAAAGTTTTTTTGTATCGGTAACTAAAAAAGCCATGCTTTAGTTATCTGCAGACAGTTAATAAAATCATGTTTTTGATGAAGGTATAAAAAAAAACATTTTTAAATTAAATTATTTCTTGGAGAACGAAATGGGTTGTAAATTATTTGGTCTTTAAATGTTTCCTCAAATTCTATTATATGGTATTTCCGGCCTAAAACTATTGCGTTAGTTTTCAGAACATTTCATTTTAAACAATGTTGACGTGATATTTCTAAAACTATAGATAGTCATAATTTATCGCGGAGATGGCCTATGTAGATTCCTCTATTTTAAAAGAGATGTGCCCTTGGGGACAACCCGACCTAGAGATATAATAGTAATATTAAATATGATATTTTATCACCAGATGACACTGCTTGTTGTCTTGGGCTTAAAAATGTCAACATTGATTTAAGTATTTTATATGCTTTATATTTATGCTTAGTTTGTTTATTCCATCTATTGTCGTGGCTTTTGTTTTTATGTTGGAAATAATTTTAAGCACTTAAATTCGGACTCTGGCAAGAAGGATAAGGAGTAAAAAAAATCGCATTTTTTATTTGATTTGTAAAAGTTTAAACGGTCAGGATCAGGTTTAAAAAGATTAACCTATAAGACTAACAGTTACTCTTTTATATGATATTATGTTTTATTAATTGTTTAACAAATTTCTTAACTCTCATTTAATTTTTAAGATTTTTGAACAATTTTATTACATATCTTAACAAAACATGTTATATTAGTTAAGCTACTAATAAGTAAATATGTATAAATTGTACTTTATCATCACTGACGGGTGTATGTAATGTAAAAAAATATAATTCTTTGTAATATAGAGTAAGAAACAGTGTGTCAATGAGATTTTGATCTTTGGCGAATAAAGTAATTTCAGTTCAGTTCAGTTCAAAAGTGGTATTGGTATTGGTATAGATTGGGCGTTTCCCAATAAAACTAAATTTTAAATTATTTTTTTTGTGGTTTCACCATCATTCATTATTATCCAAAATAGAAAACCAATGAAAAAAGCATATACTTTTTATATTTATTGTTTATATAGTTGTAAAAAAATAACTAAACGAGACATTTTTCACTTACCAGTCACTAAAGGCTGACTCTCCAAATACAACAACCACTTGCCGTCCCCATCTTTGTGATACGGTCTAACTTGATAAGGCCACTGAATGTCGACTCTTACCTCTGGAAGGTCCCACTGCCCCCTGTTGTCGATCCCGTACCGATGAACCACTCTGGCCCCGATATCTTCGAGGTGCTGCATGGCCGACTCGCCTGTCACTTGACCTCCGTAAAAGAGATTCGTTGTACCCTTTCTGTAAAAAAAAGTTTATTATTATCCTCCAATTTATGTACAACCAGGGACTGATTAGGCAGTTTAAGTGGTTCATGATACGTACGCGGTGCCTAAATGTAGACGCCAGTATTTCTATCTTGCTTTCTTTGCTTTAGCACTAGTCCTAAACTTCATCCAAGAATCTCTCGTAGACCTGACTTCATTCAAAGAACAAAAAATCCTTACATTTCCCTCACTTTATTTTAAGTCTCTTGTAATATTCGTCAAAAAGCACAAGTAACTGTTTCCAACGAACAGAGACTATGCAACTCAAGTTTCTTTGAACGGGGTCCATATTATAGGGCTGTCACAGCATACAGACCGCTTCAAGCTACTGCGAACATAGGGGGAATCAAGTTCAATTTACTCTCCGTGCCGTACGACCGAGGTGGATTCGAAGCACGCTGCAGTGTTATCTTTTGGAAATTCATTTTGCTTTTATTATTTTGTTTTATTTCTGCCTTGCTCGAGAAACAGATGGGTAAGTTCTTAATTGAAATAATACATTTTTAAAACAAAAATGGATGTCTACGAAGTTGCCGAAAAAGTGCAGATGGTCAAATGGTCAAATCGTCATAACCCAACACACGTTCGATATTGGGCGAGGGAAAATTTGCATTTGTATTTTGACGTAAGAACACAGTATCCCCAAAAAGAAAAATGTTTGGGGGGGGGTATTATAGGGGAACACGTAATTGGGCCATTTTTTATTAACGGCAATTGCAATTTGAATGGTCCTAGATACTTGGATCTACTGCAGCAGCACATTATTCCAACTGCTAGGCAGTTGTTAGGTGTAAGATTTGGTGAAACATGGTTTCAACAAGATGGTTGTTCCGCTCACAATGTTGGCCTTGTTATATCTTGATAATGTATTTCCTAATCGGGTTATAAGTACACGGGGAACTATTTTATGGCCAGCTCGATCTCCCGATCTTGCTCCTAATGACTTCTATCTGTTTTTGAAGAAGCTTTTCAAATTATCACCCCTAACATGCTTGGAAACGTTAGAAGGGGTTTTTATAGTAGGCTCGGATATTGTCTAGCCGAGCAAGGAGGACTTTTCGAACATTTGCTTTAATTTTTTTTTGACTGGGAGAATCTTTTTGGTTTTTAGAATGTATTATTTTATTTTGAGAACTTGCTTTTATTTTGTTTCTCCTTATTATTTTCATTGTAACACGTCGTCACTGATAAATCTGAGCAGTTGACAATAAAACGCTCTTATTTATCAGTGACAAAAAATAAGAAAATTACGATATAAAAATTTGCGTATTTATTGACCAAATTCCGGTTTCATTGACTACGCTCCACACAGCACCGTGGTTAGAGGCGTACTAAATACCAAAGGAAAGTCATGCAAGTGGTGATCGCAAGCCTGAGTATTGGTTGCTTCACTGATAGGCGTGCGGTGTCTCTGCATGTACGTACACTGGCAAATTAGACTTCTTCCGCCCTATGTTCGCAGTAGCTTGAAGCGGTCTGTATCTGTTACTACCCAGATCAATTAGGGATATTTCTAGCAGTGTGCACTTCAGAAGGAAGGTTCGCAATTTTGCATTAGAGAAGCAGTTCTGTCCATTTGATTTTCTTAATTGACAAATTGCAGCTTGTTTTTATCGTACTTTAGTTTTATAGTCTTATACACTTTTAGCTCAGCAAATGTTTAATCTGTTTGTTTATTGTTGACTGTTAGAATTTGTTTTTATACCCATAACTATATACCTATCTATTAGTTTTTAATATTTAATTTATTTATATAGGTACTTACTATATATTACACTAATATCCATTAAGTTACCTACTATATATTTTTTTAAATTAATATATCACCCTTAAGGAATGACGTTGCTTTTGCATTTTTGTAATGACTTGATAACAATAATAAAGATAACTAACTAACTAACCAACTAGTCGACACCAAAAAAATATCGTAAAAACTATTAGTTTCGTTACATTACATCTGAATTTCAACAAAGTAAATTTTGACAAATTTGGTGGTTACTTACTACGATTTTTTGGATGTAAGTTTAATTTGGTATTGTTGTTAGTTGCCTATAAAAAGGGTTATCTATGTCTAGCGTTGGGAGGGTTCCTTTAAGATAAAGCTGCTATTGTAAAAATATATTAATAAAAATGATACCTCTACTCTCTCTCTATAAAAATTGTCGAGAAGTAAAAAAATTAATATTAATATATCGTAAAGTTGTGACGTGATAGAAGATGTTTTGTTTGATTTTCGACATTATATGTAGCACATAGAATACGAATCACATAAAACTATTTGATATATATATATATAAAATAGTTATTTGTTTACTAGTGTTACCGATCCTTTGAAGCTCTCTTCAGCAAAATTCGTTGCGTTATTGAGCTAAAGCATGTCTGAACCTAAGAGATGCAAACATGGCCCTGCTAAAAACCGTGACGCAAGATAGAAGAGAAACTTTCCAAGCGGAAGTATATGCCAGGAGGAAGAGATCACGACCGAAGCAGAAGACAAGGTTTACATAGGCACGGACAGCCATGCTGCTAAGCAAGCAGTAAATCTATAATACCAAAAGTAGTAGCAGAGAAAAGAGGTTGAACTTGTATTGGTACCGGGACTTATGGGGATCCCGGGCAACGAGGCGGCAGACGAGTTCGCAAGAACAAAGTCTGCGCAGGCATACGTCGCGTCGGGCCAAAACTTTGCCTGGGTTTCATCAGAGGGCAGATAAAATCAGTCAGCACACAAGACTAAATCACGAGTGGCACACCACAGTCAAGCCAAAGAGCTAATCGAGGGCTTCAGTAAGTCAAGAAGGATCGGATTACTGCGCTGCCCTGGTAAAAAAACCGCATAGGATCTCATGAAAGTTGGTGAGTTTTTATGCTGTTTTATAGGGTTTTATAAGATTCTATGAGCCAGGCTATTTTGCTTGTAAAAACTGATAGAAAAAATCTATACTTTATGAGAATTATCTTGGTTTTTAAAAGTTTGTTCCACATACCGCATATAAAACATATCAAACCTGCTAAAACATTATAAAATCTATTCTTTATGAGAATTATCTTGGTTTTTAAAAGTTTGTTCCACATACCGCATATAAAACATATCAAACCTGCTAAAACATTATAAAATCTCGTCAAACTTTTCTAAAAGATTTGACGAGGTTTTTATAACAGGGAGAAAATGCAAAGTTATACGGCCTCTAATATCGAGGGCTCCTTAACCTTATCTTACTCCTACTACTTAGACCGTAGAAGTGGAATTCGTATATCAGTTTTCGATCTTTGTCTTGTCTTTGTTTTTTTTACAGATAAAAATTAGACAGATAGTATTGCGCCATACTGCCCTCCTTGTAAAGAACGCAGTAACTCCCAAATTTTCGATTTTGAGATTTTTACATATTATTGTTTTTTATGTTTATGATTTTCTAGAAAAAAAAAACGCCTAAAAATATTCAGTATCTGCAAAACGTCACGCTTTTCTAGAGAAAAACGCAGCATCTTCTTATACTAGTCAAGAATGCAACATTCTGGTCGCGCCATCACATACTGCACTTCTTCTTAGACGAAAGCACGCCGCGGCTCATGGTTTTCTAGTGAAAAATGCAGTGTCGGAACTTGCTATACTTTTAACTGCTATGTGAACGCGTTTCGTCATCAATTACTAGACAAGAATGCAGGATTTTCAATCTAACGGACTTTTCAGTATTGTGATATTTTTGTTGTTTTTTTTTTCAAAAATTGTTCAGTTTTGGAGAAGTTAATAAAAAATCAATATTAAAATGAATAATCGGGGACCCCCCCCCCAAGTCGTATGTAAATTTAAATTAAAATATTGTTTACCTAGTACATGTGAGTATTTTGAATTTTTGTCCTTTTAATTTGTGTATTTTTTTAAAATTTAGAAACTAAAAATTAAGTGTTCACACTAACGCAAAATATTAAGATTTTTTATATTAAATCCAAAACGCAACTTATACTATCCAACCCAAATTTTATGTCGGTGTATAGAATGAAAATTTTGCATCCATGGGTAGTGGTGTTACTGGAGGTTTAGATCAGTTCATTAGATTACTGTGTCAATATTTTCGTACCATTATTAAATATTTATTTACATTCCAATGTTTTTTTTGTCTTTTTTTTTTGTACACTAGTAAAAAAAACAACAGTGTATTTGTTAAACCAACTATTATTATGATAATATGACTTCACATACTGCATTTACAGTTAGTAAATACGGCATACTGCGTTTTTGTTAAGCAACACTGATACGTAGCTCTAAGTAATGCTAGACAAAAACGCAGTATGCTTCATAAAATCTTTATTTGTGTTCCAAATGCACTCAAACCTATGTCAAAAAATTGTTTTAAAATTTTTAATGAATCTGTCAAAAAAAGTTAGAAATATTTAATACGAAAAAAATTCGAGCCAAAAAAGTTTTTCGCGTTTTCTCAAAACTAAGGTTATGGAAGTTACTGCGTTCTTCACAAGAAGGGCAGTATATTCCACGTCTACGCTTTAAAAAAGTTACTTTTTAAATTTATCCCTGCTAGAGCAAAATGGCACCATTACGATCGCGATGTAAAAATAATACCTACACGACACACTTGCACACCTGATTTTTTTTTGAAGAGTTAAGCCTCCTTGCATTTTCTAAATAAATATTTGGGTTTTTTGGTTTTTTTATTTACTTACCCGGTAATCACAAACTCCGCAATCTTCTGTAAAATAACAACGAAATTTTGCTGTGTCTGCTTAGAAAGTTCTTGACTAGTGCTATTCACAAATACCATTAAATCTAACTTTTGTTCCTTGGTGTTTTTCATGATTTCAAATCTTAATTTTAAATTGGCAGTTTGATTGCCGTGAAACGGGTTACCCAAGTCACACACCACCAGAGTTTCGTTGCGTTTTGAGCATTTGGCACTTGTCTGAAAAAATATAAAAAATTTATATCAGCTAAATACATAGAAATCAATTTTAATTTTCTTGAAGGAGTAGGTTTATGGGTTGAGGGATCTTGTTAATGAAACGACCTTTTTTTGAATTACCAAATTTTCGCAAAATTTATTTGCTTCTTCAGGGCTATTCAAGACGGCCGTTTCATATAACAACTTCAACCCATAAACTTACACCTTCAAGAAAATTAAAAATAGGATCGTTAAACCATTCTGCAAATTAATTTTAATATTCGTTTTAAGTTCTCCTAACTTAGTTTTCAAAGGTTCTAAACCCCTATCCTCCTTGGTTCTGATTATATATATGTATGTTAACATTTTGTTTTTAAGCTGGGCTATCATTTGGGATGTCGAGGGATAAACGTTCAGATATCAGTCACGCTTAAAAGTTGTTATGTAGTGACATAGGTTGTCCGTGGTAGTAATTAAATGTAGAAATAGATGTCAAAAATCAAATTAAATTTTCATATAATCAAAAATGTTTGATTAGGAAATAATTGGAATGAATCGAATATTATTAGATATTAGCACAAATATTTTTTCCAAAAGCAACCAGAAAATCTTTAAAAAAGCTCAATATCCACGTTAGTGTAATTCTTCATTAAAACACTACATTTTAGCTTATTTATGTACATATTACAATTTTTTTTTTAACTAAGTAATTACACGAAATTATCTAATCCAAACCACATTACTTAATTACTTTAAATAAAAAGAAGTTGTTGTGACATTTTATAACGTCCAACAAAATGACTTTTATCAACAAAATACTTCCCAAAATAACAGAAACAAAATAAATGTTATCACTAGAATTGCACTACTATAGGCTAACTGATATATAGAGACTTGGGACCCATTTATTTCCTTTCAAAAAGTAGAGATAGAAGGCAATGATGCCCCCTCAACATATAAAGAGAGAATTTTTTTTTAAAAGTAAGATTGGGCAGGATAACTAATTTAACGTGATATAGAAACCAACATAAGACCGACGCGACATTGGGAAATCAATAGAAACTTTCGTCGTAGTATATGATAGAGACCAATGTGAGCCCGACGTTGAAAAATCAGTAAAAAGTTCCGTCACAGTATGCGACGTCGACGGGTCGTCCAATACACTGACTTACACTTACGTTGGTTTTGATATAAAAGCGACGTCGTTTACCAAATAACGAAGTAGTTTGACTTTAAATAACGTCGCTTCAAGTCAGATTTAGTTGTGAGATAAATGCTGCTTGGGATATCATTGCTGGAACTCTTTATTAAAATTAGTAAAAAAAGTGATAAAAGTTGTACTGTGTAAAAAAATACACACACACAATAATATAAATAAAAAATTTCTAAAAAACCGCAGCTTTTGAGAAAAGTCACAGTTGGTTTAGAGAGGGGTTTTAAGAAAAATATATATTCTTTAAAACATACATTTTTGTTTTTGATCCAGCGTCAACTCCTATTTACCGTAAAAAGTAAAATCCCCTATGTAGCCCTTTTCTGGGGGGCTATTTTTGGAAAATATTCTAAAAACCTTAAATAGCAACCCCCTATTTTGACTTCATATTTGAATTATCACTGAAATTCTCTTTCCAATGGTACCCCATATAATACGGTTTACTTTACTAATTTTCGAGATATTGGCTTTCAAAATGTCAAAAATTCAATTTTCAAAGACCCATATCTTAGAAACTAAACAAAATATCTCTATTGTGTTTATTATCGATTTTAGGGTTTTTTTACGAGGAAATAAAAATGACAACAGTTTGACAATCTGACCTTCTACTTCATATTTTTGGAATAATATCGTCAAAATCACTCAAAATCAATAAACTGTAAATGGGAAAGTGCAAACGTCAAACTATTGTCATTTTTTATTTGCTCTTATAAAACCCTCAAAATCGATAATAAACACAATAAAGATATTTTGTTTAGTTTCTAAGATATGGGCGTTTGAAAATTGAAATGTTGACATTATGAAAGCCAATATCTCGAAAATTAGTAAAGCAAACCTTATGATATGGGGTGCCATTGGAAAGAAAATGTCAGCGATAATTCAAATATGAAGTCAAAATAGGGAGTTACTATTTAAGGTTTTTAGAATATTTTCCAAAAATAGCCACCCAGAAAGGGCTACATAGGGGATTTTACTTTTTACAGTAAATAGTAGTTGGCGATGTATTAAAAACAAAAATCTATGTTTTAAAAATTATATATTTTTTTTCTTAAAACCCCTCTCTAAACGAACTGTGAAAGTACCGGGAACATCAAGTTGCCCATTTGAATGAGATTTGTCCATATTTATATATTAAATATAATAATTTTAGAAAATAATTAAAAATCTTTCATGTATATCATCACCTTTTGCGTAGATTTTGTTTATTATTACAATCTTATAAATTTACATGCAAGTAAACCATTGGGTGCCACATAAAGAAAATTTAGAGGTTTGTAGAATAATTATCTTTACAGCTATTCCAGCTAAAAGTCCACCACAGGTAATATCATAAAATACGAATTAACAAAGGAATTAACCTACTCTTTGTGACCAATTATATATTTTTTAATTTGCCTCCAGAAGCTGAAACTGTTTCTATTAAAAAAGTAATTTAAAATTTGGACGTTTTTTTATATTAAAAGATTAGTTTAAACTTTTTACTCTCAAATATGTTTGCACACTATCCATGAAATAATTGTATAAAAAATTAATAAAGTAGGCTTGCTAGTATTACCAAGATTTATTCATTTTGCGTAAATCACTTTTCTTGTAATTTAAATATTGTTTCTATTTTGAGTGGAAATAGTGTTCCGTCCGTTACGCAACATTTTGTTTGTTCAATTCTTGACCTTTCCGTTTTTTGGTAAAATAGTAACAAATATTATTTAAGTGTGATTTTAACTTAACGATTATATTAAATTTTGGCATGTTTTGAGGTCCTATTGGCAAATCAATAAATAATACAAAAATTAATGAAGGTGTGGTTCCTTTTCCTGTTGCGTCGGTTACGCATATTAAAAGGCTTTTTACCAACTTAATAAAGTAGATAAAAAATAGGTTTACATTTGAATTGTTTGAGTACAATTAATGTATTTATTTTTTGGTATCAGCGTTAACATATTTGCAGTGCCTAATGGCAATATTTAATTTTTAATTTAAAAAAAATCGTGCAAAGTGTTCTGTCCGTCACGCTGGAATGGCTGTTTAATAAAAGTTAACTCACATGAACCGGGTAATTTTTTTACAAACGCACATTCCCTAACTTTTTACTTGTTTGTCGCAGAAAGTTTAATCAAAGAAGTTATGAGAGAGTTTCTATCATAGTTTCAGTTTGTTTTTTAATTCACCATGTGCATGATAGGACCTCTAGTAACGTACCAGAAACAAAGCTAAGTAGGCACATAATAAAAATACTTACCGGTTGCTCTTTTTCAGTCTTCAAATTTATATAACTTAAAGCGGTTGGATGAAAAACGTACAGTCTCGTTTCGTAAGCGCTCTCCTGGTAATTAGTCACATTAGCTTCCAAAATAAAATCTTTATTTACCATGTCTACTGTGTATTCGTCTTGAGCATTTTCTGAAAAAAATTTTTACTTAAGTTTAAAATTAGGAGGGACTGGTGGTAGATTAGTTGGGGTAAGGCAAATTTAAGGTAAACAGCCCACTGCGCGGCGTGCCTGTGGGTCAAGAAAAATGGGCTGAAAAACTAAATGTACATTTTGAATCTGTATTGTTGTATTCTCAGACATCCCAGCTGATAGTTTCAATCGATTTTAATCCAATTTTAAAGTTATTGGCGTGCTCAAAATGCTGATGCTGGTGGACAGGACGTGTCAGAAAGCGTAATCAACATATAAAAATTATAAAGTATAAATTTTAAAAAGTAATTTAAAAGTAATTTTTGACGAAAGCAACCTTCTTCATAATATGTCAACGTATGAACTTAATAAAGTTGAATTTGAATTTACTGTTGTAAAAATGAGCGCCTTCAACTGTGACCGTTATCCTTTTAAGTACAGGGACTTTGAAACTAGGACTTTTCCCTCGATACTAAACGATGAAACAATTCCATTTGCATCTGAAGTAAAATATCTGAGGGTGACCCTCGATAAAACACTTAATAATATGATAATGGAATGCGCATTTGGAGAAAGTAAAGGAAAAGGCGGCAGTCTACATGGACGTGCAAACGTATCTGCGGTAAGTCTTGGGGCGTTAGCCCCAAACAAATATACTGGCTGTATATCACGGTAGTTAGACCCATGATTATACATACGGGGCAATGGTTTGGTACACGAAGGGCACACAAACCCTGGCTCGTATCAAACTAACAAGTATCCAACATCAAGCAAGTATGGTAATATGTAGTGCTATGAGAACCACACCATCAGCAGCATTTGAATGCCTCCTAAACCTTCCTCCTCTACACCTTGTCTTGGAGAAAGAGGCTATGAAGGCAACCTACAGAATCATAGCCAACCAATGGGGTGGCAGGGCAAGTCAATTAGTACCAAACCCTTTAACGCGGGCAATTGAGAGCCACTGCATTTTAGGGCTGCTACTGGATCTAATGCCCGCAACAGTAAACAGCAAAAAGCTATAAAACACTATGCTCCGAGAGAGGGAGGACTGGTCGTCAAACAAAAAAAGTTTCTCAAATGAAGATAGCTGCTGGTACACTGACGGATTCAAAATGCCTTCAGGTGTTGAATCCGAAGCTTATTGCAGCCGGGAAAATATCAGGATTATACATAGTCTTGGACAGATAGCTACAATTTTTGAGGCGGAACTCTTCGCCATTGAAATGAGCGCACGTGGGATGATAGATCATAACTGGCGCAACAGATCAATAAAGATACTCTTTGACAGTGAAGCAGCCCTTAAGGCTCTTTAATCCTATAGGTGCTCATCGAGAACCGTTAGGAGCTGCCAGGATACACTGAATACCCTTGGGCGAACAAACACTGTGTCGCTGGTATGGATTCCGGGACATTCTGGGCATCGGGGAAACGAGACTGCCGACCAGCTGGCGCGCGAATCGGGCTCTGCCGTCTTTGTTGGCCCCGAACCAGCCCTTGGAATATCATCAACACAAACAACACTGCTCTCTCAAGCTGGATGGAGAATAAGTTCCACCAATACTGTTTTAGTTTGGCGCGAGCCAGCGTTGAGAATTGCCGGCACTGGCACATTCCAAAGAGGACCGGGAAACTTATTGACCTTACTAGGCAGGAGATCCGGACAATGGTTGATCTATACACAGGACACTGCAGCGTCAATGTATTTTCGGTAAACCACAGATCGACGGACTGGGTGTCAATGATGCTTCACCAAAGCAAGTTGCCAGCCTCTTTAAGGGGCTGAATATTCTGTAGCAACAAAAAATGTCAAAAGTGAGCCACAATAGGCCCAATAGTGATTGCAGTGGACAGTGCCATACTGTCATACTCACTCAATCCCTCGTTGCTCTATTATCCCACTTCTACATCATTTTTGTATAAAATAATAGAAAAAAAACTGTCAACTTACTTGCTAGACTAGTTCCGGCACTAAGAACTAAATTACTTATACAGACATCGTCGTCCCCGCAGTCTTTTTGGAATGTAGCTTCGAAGTCTTTGACGGACGTCTTGTTTAGGATTGGGCTGTGATTGGTATTGTTCTCTAGGCTATACTTAACTCTAAAAATGCAAAGGAAAAAGATAGGTAAGTAAAAATTAGGAACTAATTATAAATGGATTGATGATAATTCTGATATAAAAACATTTAGTACTATTTGTACCAGAACGGTTGGGGCTTGGTTTTATTTAGCTTGGAAAACATTGCTTAATTGACCACTTTGTTTTAAAGCATGTCTGTGATAGTTGCGTATGTGATAAAACACTTTTTCTTTAAATATAAAATTTGTCTGGGTTTGTCAGCCTTTGCTGCCAGCGGCAAAACCAAGGGGGCAGGGGGGGTTCGATCTCCCCCTTAAAATTTAGCCCCCCTGCGTGAAAACAAGATTTCAATTTACATTTTTATTATGCGTCACACATATGTACAGGGCACATAGGCATTAAAAACGTCTAAATAGTAAATATATGAAAATAATTATACCGAGACAGCAAACCCCCACCCCCCCGAGAAGCCTGGTGGAAATAAAATACATAGATAATTTGAGCCCAGGTCCGCGCTTGCAAGCATCTGTTACCTTGTGTCAATTATGGTCACATTTTTACGTTAAATTATTTTTTTTATTAGTTATGACCCCCCCCAATTTAATTCCTGGGTGCGCCACTGTATTATACTGTGTGTTTTTAATATAATATGCTAGTATTTTGATTGTACTGTACTATGTATTGAAAATTACTTTATATTTCGTGTCTTCTAGCGATATTAAAAGAGGGTTGGAGGCCAAAGAATCGCTTAACTAAAACTTACAATTTGTATAAATAACTATTTACAGTAAAAGATATGCCAGTCAAATGATAAGCAGTTCCAAAAAGTAAAAAGCAACTACTTGCTCATTTCAATATGTTTCTTAGTTTCTTACAGAGGTTGAGGCCGAAAATGATTTGGACACACTTCAAAACAAGGTCTTGAAGTTGGAATTTTTTCCCAATTTTGAATAAAATATTAATTGAACTTTAAGCCCGCTTTTCAAAAAACATTGATACATACATACCCGCATCAACTCGGACTCCAGAAAGATCATTCTCTTGTTTAAGCAGATTAAAGACGTACAAAAGGACCACAATGTTTAATTAAAGACTCTCTTTAAAAAGGCTTTTGATCGAGTTCAACACGAAAAGCTTATAGAATTGCTAAAAGAAATTGGCTGTATGCTCGACATCTAAAGAAAATGACAAATCTTTACTGGAACGAGACAGCTCAAATAAAAGTAGATGGCCTGGAGGTATCCGCCAAGGTTGCATATTGTCCCCTTCTTCTTCTTCAAGTGCCATGCTCTCTTCGAACGTTGGTTATCATCAGCGCAATCTGCACCCTGTCCACTGCTTTTCGGAAAAGTGTCGTAGTACTACACCATACCACTGTCTAAGATTTTTAAGCCATGACATCCGTCTACGACCCGGACCTCTTCTGCCGTCAATTTTGCCTTCTATTATCAATTTTAAGAGTTTATATTTGTCATTTTTCAAAATATGGCCAAAATATTCAAGTTTTCGTTTTTTGATGGTAAATAAAACTTGTCCCCGCTTTTGTTTAATATCTACAGTAATAAAATAATAGAAGTTGCACTTCACAACTGCGAAGAGGTTCTAACTATAAACCGCATAAAAATCAACAACCTAAGATAAGCTGACGACACTGTGTTAAATCAAAGTGCCTTCGAGTTGTGGTGTTAGAGTAAGAAATGAAGATGTTATGCCTAGAATAAAATCTTGAGGTCTTACTAACAATGAAAAAACGTAAGCCTGAATATTTTGGACACATATTTAACAACGATAAATATGAACTCTTAAAATTAATAAAAGAAAAAATGGAGGGCAAAAAAGGTTCGGGTTCGGTATGGTATATTAGCACTACGACAAACAGAATCACCCCATAATGTTTTTGACAGATAAACCATCGCATCAGAGTAAAAATACTTCAATTTGTGGATTTTATTTTGTTTCTAAAAACTTACCGAATTTACCAAACCAATTCGTGCTTACCTAAATTTAATAGGACTCAAAATATCACTAACTCCCTCCTTAATATAAACCAGTTCATCTTGGCAGTAAGATTTTCCAAAGCCGTTGACGTACACCTGTCTTTTACTTTCCGGATTTCTTTTGTTCGGGTGTTTTGGATCCTTGAACCAAATTCGGTTGACAAATTTTTCGATTTCTTTTACGTGGTACTCCACTGCAAAATTTTTGTAACTGCCACCGTCTTTTTCAGAGATTCTGAAGCAGGAACGGATGGAAAAACTAAAAATGAAAAAACTAACGTGTAAAATCAGTCTTACGCAAAAACTTCTAATCAGAGTGTGCCCGAATCCTAACCCTTCTAAATAAAATCAAATCAAAAGTAGCTTTATTGTCTGCATACTATAAGAATACATTGACAAAGCCTTGCTTAATCTAACATAGTCTGAAATTTTATCACTGGTGTAAAACTACATTATATAAATCTAATTAAATGTAAAGCAGTAATTAAATAAAAAATAAAATTTTACCAATATAAACAAATCACAGTTCAAAAACAGCTTTAAAAAAGTAGTCAGTACAAAAAAAAACAAAAACATTTAAAAAACAAAACATTTGACAGACCATTAGCCCGAAAAGAATTCCTTCTGCGTATAATACGCTTTGGATGCCAAAAATTCTTTAGATTTTGTTCTAAAAAAAATATAACCTATTACTATTTAAGTTTTAACCACCATAAACTAACTAAGTTTACAGACAGCGGCGTATCCAGCCCAGGCGTCTGGGGGGGGGGTATTTTATTGTCCGGGGTATAAGTTCACATTTTGTTGACCGGTCCAACTAAAAAACAACCAACACTTGTGCTGCGATTGTTGGCATGCAGCTTTCTGTAAAAGTCAAAGTGAAACTGGAATGCAATTGTCTTATAAAAAAGTGTATTGCTTTTATAGTTGGGCCATCTAACAGAATGTAAACTACTTATACTAAAATCAGTCGCGTAATCAAAAATTCGCTTGGAGGGGGCTCGAGCTCGAACGGAGCTAGGTAGGGGGGCATCAAGAAGGGAAGAAAATAAAAAAAATACCCAAATTTTTTGACAAATAAAATAATGCACAAAATGACACCGCAATTGAAAATTTAATGAAAATAAAAGTTGCACCGCGCTGCCTCTGACGAAGTTTTTTTTTAAGAAATGGAAAATTTTATTTTAACAAACACAAGTTATCGCCAAAAATTGTATCTTTTGCATTACATTTTTAATTTGCGTATTTTGCGATGTGATTTTTAATCCAATACCTGGGGTCTTGGGAGTCTTGTATACGCCGGTGTTTACAGACGCACCATACATTCATATAATGTAGGGAGCCTTTCTTTTTTTGCCACGCCATGTAAAGTGACATTGACAACGAATTTGGTCCTTGAGACATTAGAAGTTTTCTACGAATGTTTGTCAGATTCACCCAGAACACGTGAAGTTTTCAATCCCTCCAGTTACTTCAGATTAAGATACACCCAAAATACAACCTTTAAAATTTTCTGGGTGAGAAATATGCATACCATGTATTTTTCGAACCGGGATCCGCGCTACATCCTTTTCTTGACGTATTAATATTCTTCATTTCCTCCCCAATTATGTCGATTCCAATGTCAATAATCGGTCTTGTTTTAAAAAGTATCGCTTTTTCAGATTCGTAGGCACCTACTAGGAGGTCAGGGTAGCCATTGTTGTCCATGTCCAAACCTCCACTTAGAGAGTAGCCGAAGGTTTTGAGCTGTGTGAAACGCATGACCTTGGAGAAATAAATTAAAATTACGCAAAATTAATTTCAATACAATAATAATATCATAAATCAAGGATAAAAAGACACTTTATTCACGAGGGTCTAAAGACTGCAGTCTAGAAGATGAAAACGAGCTTCTGGGCCTTTTCTGAATAAAACGAACTTATTTTTTTTATTTATCCCATTAGTTTTAGAGAGAAAAATGAAGCATTTTAGGTAAAAATGTACCTCGCTGGGATTCTCTAATAATATTAGCTTAAAGTAAATAACAGAAGTCTTAGACCTTGGTATGACAAATATTGAAAAAACCAATTACGCATCCCAACAAAGTATAGAGATGGCCGGGTTAGCAAGGTCTTAGTGATCGCCATTTTCAGGAAAAACAGAAAATTTTTATGGTTAGGGAAGTTGAAATTAAATATCGCTCTACAAAACAGCGCTTACAAAAAAGCGCGCATTAAAATAGCGCCTTTCCAAATAGCGACTGTTCAGAAAAGCGTCTTTTAAAATAGCGACTGTTCAGAATAGCGCCTTTCAAAATAGCGCCTGTTTAAAATAGCCCCAAACTCAAACCCAACAAATCAACCAAAACGAACCAAACCAACCTAAGCAAATCCAAACCCACCAGAATAAATCAATCAAACCGAACCAGATCGAACCAAACCAACCTAATTGGTTGGTTTGTAGGGTTCGGTTAACTCATTTTCGTTTTAGTATCCTTTGGCCTATGATCGGTGCCATATTGACAACAAACTGACAGAAAATCCATGTTTTACTTGTCAATTTGGTTATAAAAATGGCAGCCACAATAGGCTAAAGGGCACTGAGGCGGTAGGAGTTAACAGGCTTTTTAGTTGAGAACGGTGTTGTGTTGGTTTGGTTTGGACATGGTTCTATGTTACTAATAAGGCTACCATCCAAGGTTACCTAGGCTAAGATAAAAGAAAAAAGCCTCTTTGTACGTTCCGGGGTCACTGAACGCTTGCGGTTTTGGGCAGTGCGGTATTTTATCCATGGTACCGACCGAAATTCGACAAATCATCTAGAGCGCGGTTGCTTTTTAATTAACTAAGCTTAACTTCAACAGGCGTTATTTTAAAACTCGCTATTTTGATTATATAGGCGCTCTTTTGTAATGCGATATTTTAAGCAGGTGCTATTTCGTAAGGCGCTATTTTGAACAGGCGCTGTTTTGTAAGGCGCTATTTTAAACCGGGGCTATTTTTTAGGCGCTATTTTGATGCGCGCTGTTTTGTAGGGCGCTTTTTTTTGTAGCAGAGCCGTAAAAGAGCCATCTCTGATTGCCAAAAGTGCATCAGATGTGGAGATTATTTACAAATATAGGTTAAGTATTCAAATTAGTGTTATAATGTTATAATATTAAACTAATTAAAACAGAGAATTAACATTTAAAAAAAAAATGACAACCGTTTATGAAAGTCCATAAATGGTAAAAGTCTCTGAACAAAGGGATGCCACTCAAAACACGAAAAATCAATCCTAATCTCAGTGAATTGTTGTCTGATAAAAATGTTGTTACACAAAAAAATACGATCACGGAAAAATATTAAAAATTCTGGAGCACCGGGAAAATTTAAGGAATTTTGTTTTAAAAATAAAGTGGGCACCCTCTGTGTTCTAAAAGTTTCTCATCAAAATAAGATAAGCATTACCAACCTGAGACGGTTTTTCACTCAATCCATCTTTGGTTCCTAAATATATGTAAACAGCCCCGTGTTGGCCCCCTGAATGTTCTTCGTAAGGTGCCCCAATTGCGACGTCGTTGAAGCCATCTTTGTTTATGTCTCCCAAAGAAGTCATGGCAATTCCTGTCAAAATCCATGTCAACACCATTGCAATAACTTAATTTTTAAAATAAAAGAAAGTTGCATGGGATTTACTAAAAGGGGCGCCTAAAACCGGTTTTATATAAGGAGGATTTTAAATAAAATCGTTTTATCCGAGGCTTTATATGTTCTTCATTAAATGTAAAAAAACTAAGTTAACCACAGATTTTTCGGTAAAAACAGCAATGCGCTAAAGCGTTTTTAAAGTATTTATACCGACCCTAAAATCGGTTTTAAAGCAATAAACCGGTTTCTTAAATCGCTTTAAAATAAAATCAAATGCATAAAACAGTTTTGGTGGTGTTTATACGACAAAATTGTCAAACAGTTCTTACATAAAAGCACTTTAAGAGGCAAGTTATATAGTCCTATTTTTTAATGAGCGGTCTGACGTCATTTTTGCCTCTGAAAACGTAATTCTTTGTTGTCAATAATTTGTTGTTGTTAATTTGAAGTAACAGTTGAAATAATCAACGACATGACTTTTTTTTACATATTTATTGTCGCTGTCTAAAACAATGCGGCTGTCCCAAGTAAAAACAAAGTAACTGACATTTTTCTGAAAATTGTGTTTTTATTAGATTTAAATTTACCGAACTTTTCCGTACGTTTCTGTATAAATATGAAAAAAATCGGATAAAAAATAAGCGAGTTATGACGCAAACACCAAACACAGAGAGTGGGACATCGAGCTTCGAAATTCAAAATTTTCACAAAAAAAAAATATTTTTCCATTGCTGTTTCATCTAATATCAATAAGCTCTAAGCTTTAAGGTGTAAAAAGTCACTTTCAGCTGTTTTCACACGCATTATTAGAACATCAATATATGTAAAACAAGTCACTTTCTGTGTTCTTCCTTGGGACAGCCGAATGTATCAAATAGAGATCTAAAAAAATGACGTCAGTCCGCTCATCAAAAAATTGGACTAAGTATAGTAGTGTTTTTTTTATACCTTCATCAAAAACATGATTTTAGTAACTGTCTGCAGATAACTAAAGCATGGCTTTTTTGGTTAACAATGCAAAAAAACTTTTTTTTTTATCACGGGTGCAAAAAAAGATTTCTGTCCGTATTGTACCCAAAATTAAAGAGAAATAGCGTAATATAGTAAAATTGAAAAAATCTTATTATTCTTGCCTAAAAATTAAGTCATTTCCGCAAGTTTTCACCAAGTATTTACGAAAAAATCATTTAAAAACATCGTGAAAATATCAAACTGTCAAAGATTAAAATGTCGCAACAATGAACGTCACCGAGTAAAAAGGCACATTGCTATGGAAACCGCATTATTATTTCATTTACCAGCCGCCTTGATTTATGGTGTAAAGATGGTGTGTTGCGAGAAGTGCTCTTCGTTCGAGATTTTTGAAAGTATTTTCCTGTTTTTCTTGGATTTTTTGATAAAGGTATTAAAAAAAAATAGTGTTAACTTCGCTGTTAACAACTCGCGGCTAAATTGTGCTTTTTTTACTCGCGTTTTTAAATACCTCGCTGCGCTCGTTATTTAAACCAACGCTTGTAAAAAAAGCAGTGTTTTAGCCACTAGTTGTTAAAATTACTATTTTGTCATCGATTAAGCCCAACTTGTCATTTTTGGTGAACTGTAACTATATGCAAGTTTTGTTTACATTTCTGTGAGTGATGTTCAATGGTGATGTCAGTTTCCAAATATTAGAGACTTTCAGATCACAAACTTATCGAACACATCAACCATATACTTATAAACTTAATATACACGCCCTGGAAGTGACAATTTTGTTAGCAATATATCTTGATTAAGTAGGCCATGAAAATAAAATTTTACGGCCGTTTTGAGCAAGTGCGTTTAATTGATGTTATTCCGGACGTCATTTTTGTTTGTTTTGATTTTTAATTCCGAAAGTAGTGTGTTTTTTCGGTTCCTAATTTTACTCACAGCACACACACTATAGTGTACTTGGATTTTACTTTATCTTCTATGTTTATGGCAGACATTTATACTTTCACTCGTGTCTTTATTTGTTTTGTTGAAAAAAAACTTACCTGTCAAATTTTTGGTATCATCCAGAGAAAACATCTCCCTTGGCACTTTCACATCTTATTAATTTTTCGATCATTAAAATGTGACTAAACTCTGCCAAAAAAACCGCATTAAACCTGATAAAAACACACCTGATTTTTATCAATTTTTATAAGGTTTATAAGTTTTGTGAGTCAAAATTTTAGGATTATAAAAGTTTTGTTAAGAATTTATGTGGTTTCATATGTGTGTTTTTTATCTGATCCTATAATAATCAGACAGACTTATAAATGTTTATAAAATTTGATAAGCGCAGATATTTTTTTAAAATATTTTATGGATTTATAAGAGATTTTATAATCAAACCTACACATCAACTTTTATGGGTTTCTATAATTACATTATTTTTCTTTTATAATGTATTATGGGATTATATAAACCGATGGTTTTATGAGTTTTCTGAGAGATTTTATAGTCAAAACAACTCATAATATTTTATGGGTTTCTATGATTATAGGGAAAACACCATAAGATTACATTTTTATTTTGGGCGGCAGATATTTTTACGTAACACTGGTGAAATTCCAAAAATTTTAATAGCCTCCAGTGCTGTTTTCTTTTTGTCGCGGTTACGGTTAACCTTGGTCCTAAAATTTCTCAGAAGTATAAGCAAAAGAAGGAGACCTTGATTGTGTAATATCTTTGAATATTGTTTAAATTTACAGATAATTGTTTATGCTTGTATTGTGTATATAATCAAAAGTTTTTTATTTTTATGAATTTCCCGATTTTACTTAAATTTTCACATAAAAAATGCTATGAGGTCATCTAGTAGCTGACATGAACAAAACAAATAGCAGATACTGTGAAGATCCATACCTTGAGAACCGCAACCATTCTGAACCGGCAAAATAGGCTGGTTCCGATTCTCGAACATGACAGGATGCGCTGTCTACATCGATTTTTTCTGTTCATGTCAGCCCAGCAAACATGGTTCCCTCGGGCCTTCGTCGGTCCGATGTCGATTGTCGAATTTGTGGTCATCAGCACGACGTCGATTTACGACATCGGACCAGCAGTATTTTTTGTCCGCTTCAAGTCCGAATTGGTTTCCTAAAGTGGTCCAACGTCGGCGATTAACGGAGGTCCGTCGGTGGTAGCTTAAAGCGGTCCGACATTGGCATACTACAAAGTTTCGATAATGCGGGTGCTTAACCAGTCGGACTGGTTTAAGTGGCAGAAGAGGTGATTCTTGTAGAGAAGTACCACCATCTTGTCAAGTCCGCATTCTAGTTTTGAAATATCTCTGCTCATTATATATATATATATATATATCTATATATATATATATATCTATATATATATATATATATATATATATAATATTATCTACCACTGTACAGGGAACATAGTGACATTAGCGCCATCTCTACATACTAGGAAGAAACTATTAAGCAGTTTAAAAATTTTAAGGTGACGTAATCGGACCAGTCGACTATAGTAAATCGGGTCATCGTCAGTTGCCGATTTTCGACCGATTAAAGAAAGTTCCAATCGGACCATCATCGGCCCTAAAGCAGATAAGGTTTACGTTGGCATAATGTCGACTATAGTAAATCGGTCCATCGTCAGTTGCCGATTCTCGTCCGATTAAACAAAGTTTCAATCGGACCGTCGTCGGCCCTAAAGCAGATAAAGTAGGCGTCGGCATAAAGTAGACTATAGTAAATCGGGTCATCGTCAGTTGCCAATTTTCGACCGATTAAAGAAAGTTCCTATCGGACCATCATCGGCCCTAACGCACATAAGGTTTGCGTTGGCATAATGTCGACTATAGTAAATCGGGCCATCGTCAGTTGCCGATTCTCGTCCGATTAAACAAAGTTCCAATCGAACCGTCGTCGGCCCTAAAGCAAATAAAGTGTGCTTCGGCATAAAGTCGACTATAGTGCCGATTTTCGACCGATTAAAATAAGTTCCAATCGGACCATCGTCGGTCCTAAAGTCGACTGTGTAGTAATGTGGACCTCCGTCAGTTGCCGATTATTGACCGAAAACTGAAAATCGCAATCTGACCAACATCGGGCCAGAGTCGCCGATGTCGACACACTGCCGACTTTGTCGACATTGGCCCGATTCAATGCCGACGATTTGTGTTTGCTTGGAGCTAATACATGACGTCATAGCATTTTTGATATGAAAATTTAAGTATAATCTGGAAATTCATAAAAATTAAAAACTTTTGATTATAAACACATGTAAACATAAAAAATTATCTGTAAATTTAAACAATATTCAAAGATATTACATAATCGAGGTCTCCTTCTTTTGCTTATACTTCTAGGAAATTTTAGGACCAAGGTTACCAAACCGTAACCGCGACAAAAAGAAAACGGCACTGGACTTAATTAAAAGTTTTCACGGGGATGCATTGCATTGCTGTGTATATTAAGTTTATAAGTAGATCGCATCAACTGTTATAAACGAACTGACTTCCGATCGCCACAAAACAGTACTTTCTGCGCTCTCTAACCTCAAATAGAAATAATGAAACTCTTTTCTGCGAAATTTTTGGCGTATTCACCATTTGCCTTTTTAAAAAATGTCAAAAATTATTAATTTTAGGGCATTTTTCTCCTAAAACTTTATATATTTTAAGGAAAATGATAGTTTTGCAGTGCAATGACAATACGAAACAATCAATAAAGTAACTATGTGTCTCTTTTGTATGAGTTAGTGTTTTTTGAATATTGGTTTTAAAATTTACCACCCCCTACAGGTATAAATATTTAGGACACAAAAAAATATTTTTTTGACCCTGACAATAACAATAGATTTAGTATTTCTGATATCATTGGATAAAGTTTTTGGTGCGGTATATGACAAACTCCTTTGTACAGCAATATAGTTTAGAGACGGTATGTAGCAAAGGATCCTACACAGCTTTAAAATTGCAGTGCATGATTGTATTTTAAAACACTTATTTGTCCGGTTCAATTTTTGAAAAAAAAAACATTTTAGTTTCAATCGCCAAAATTATGACAGGTAGTGTTCATTCCAAATTCTCCGGTCGAATTTCAATATGGCGGATGACATTTTTACACAGAAACTAAATGGAACTGTCATTGTCAGTGTCAAAAAACTGGTCCGATTGAATTTGGAATGAGGTGTATGTAATGGCCTACATGAAATGTACCAGAGAAAATAGAAATAAATAAAAAAAAGCAGTGGCAGATCCAGCAATTTTATCAGGAGGGGGGGGGGGGCGCAAGCAATGAAACTAATGTAGGACGGCTCAAACGACTACAGCAAAAAGTCCTTTATTATGGTCATAATTGTTTTTGGGGGTTTGACTAAATTGGTATGTTTGTTGGAAGTGACCTGACCCTCCCCACTTACCAAACAGTTTCGACCTAGATATGTTTTTTTAGTTACTTGAACCGTTGGTGGTGACTAACAGATACTACCTGATACAACTAATTTATTTTGGCAAAGTTATTTGTGATACAAATTCTTAACTCCAAAAAACAAAAAAATACAGTCAGTATTAACACTCCAACATTATATTCGTATTAAAAAAACTTTTAGAGTATAAAGTCATGCCGCTCTATCCATCTTGTATTCTTTTGGCACCTATGACTTTGTTGAGAAATAATCAGCCAATCAAATTTTTCAAAATGCCCTTTATTCACTCGGCGTTTTTCCTCCCTACCTCGCTTTATATGAACCTAGAAAGGAAATACATAATTGATATCTGGCATCCCATGCTTTGTCAAAAGTTTAAATCTTGTAGTCGTCTATGTCACTTATTTTAGGCACAAAAGTACCAATATCATAACACACTGATGAAGCTTCCTCACTTAAATCTTTAACAAAATTATCCCACAATACTTTGTTATTGGTATACATTCAGGAGTATTCTGTTCTGTCTCTTGCACAGGTCCTGAGTTTTATTCAAGATATTATCAACTTCCTCTTTTGTCTCAACTTTTTTAACTGGATCCGCTACTGAAAAAAGATATTTATCTTATTCAGGTGTTTCGTGCTGTATATACATTGATAAACAATAAAACGAGTCTAATGGAAACCACTGAAATTATCATTTTGTCAATTTTTAACTGTTACGAAATTGTCAAGAAAACTAAAAATGAGTTAATACTCCACTTTCAAATAAAGAATGTAGCAGACCATTTTCCTGGTTCGTTTCCTGACTGCCCACCCACATGCTTCAAGTGATTCAAAAAATTACCACAAATTCAGTTTATATCTAGGAAGAAGCGTTTTAATAAGTATGTACAGCGAACAAAATGCAGTATCATCCCTATGTTGTGGAGGTAAACTATCGACGTACTAGGTAAACTTATAACCCATAACAGCTTTATTTTGATTTTTGTTCTCCCTCACGCAACTTACAATAATCTGCTTCGTTCGCACATTTGGTTAAAAGTTTCACTGTTAAATTTATTTTAAAAATATCGAATGAAGTACAACTTACCAAATCGTGACATGTGCTTTCCATACAAAGTTTGCTTAGGAGTACAATCTAAATCTGAACAGTCTTTTAGATTTGAGTAGAGATAGACAGCTCCACCTTGTTTTTCGTCGTAATAAAAGGGAGCTCCTACCAACAGTTCATCGTAACTAAAACAAACAAAAAATTATGTCCAGGGCTGAATATATCCAAATATTTGAAAGAAAATTACGCAAATATTGGAATTTTTACGCAGTTTACACTGATGCCACCTTCTAGTCTTTCAACAAATCGGAAATTTAAGGTTAGGAACACTCTTTTGTGTTCTCAGTACTTGCCCTTAAAAAGGTGTTTAAACGCATTTCTAAAAACAACTTTATTTTTTACTCATCAAAGATTAGTTATCATTGACGTCTCCTTATCCAATAGAAACTAAATTTAATAATATTACAGTAGGTTTTAAAAAAACTCGCGTGTCATATGCTCTTGTGACATACATGATTTATAATATAAAAATGTTGAACTCTCGGGGTTTGATAAAAGGTAAAAAAATAGTGCTTAAAACTTGGGGCCAAATTGTGCTTTTTTGCTCGCTTTCTGAAATCACTCATTGTGCTCGTTATTTAAATTAACGCTTATAAAAAAATACTATTTTAGCCGCATGTTGTAAAAACTACTATTTTCAATTTGTAAAAAGAGAGGGGTAAGTTTATTAAAAGTCCTTTGCCTTAATTTAAGTCTTTATCCAGTTTAATACATATTACATCCGGTTCCCACTTACGACTTTTCCGTGAGTGCTCACTCACGCGTCACATGATATCAATATGAAATGTTATGACAGTCATGTGACACGTGAGCGGGCACGCACGAAAAAGTCGTAGGTGAGAACCGGGAGTTATTGTAATTTTTTGACATCTGTTGCACAAAAATTGCCTAAATATTAATTCAGGTGTCATATGTCTTTGACTTTTATTAAATATGACACAAGACTCAAAATATCTCTTGTAAGCAGTTGTTTCTGCAACTCCGTTTTGTATGGATTTTTTAAGAGTCCCTGTATGCAATTTGACAGATCTGATCTATAAAAATCTGTAAAAATTGCCTACAGTTACTCTAAATTAAGTAATATCAGGAACGAATATGGGCATATTTTTTAATTTTAAAAAATAGCGGTTTTGGCAGATTTATTTTGTCAACTTACTGACTTGTCAAGGTACTCAAAGATATCTTTGAACATTGTATGAACAGTGGCAAAAAACGTCAAGTAACTAAATATGTCTATCCTGTCACACTCCAGTTTGGTCTACTATTCGTAGAAACTAATGTATTTCGCATAAATGTATTATCTTGTACAGCTAGAACAGGATACGGCGAATAATATATAATTTTTTTAAGCGATTCATTATGGCTTCCTCAGACAAAATAGTATTATATGGCCGCGTTTAATATCTGATAAAATGCATTTTTATTTTTATTTTCACAGGCAGGATCCACGGTAAATACTCACAATAACCTAATGTTAAGCCTAAGTTAACCTTTGCATCAAAAATCCCTGAAAATTTGGTTTCAAAGATAGATTTTTGCCAAAAAAATGAAGTAACAAGATGGACAAAAAGATGTGACAGTAGAGACAAAAATGTTTAAATTGCTTGTACTGAAATATCTACTTTTATTATAATCTGATAATTAAAATAAGAAAACAAGTAAAAAGTATAAACCTACATAATTGGCCTCATAAACAAATATTCTTTTACTAAAAATTTAAATTACTAAAAAAAATATAAAATATGACATTAAAAGAAGCAGCCAATATTTAAGCAGAAGGTGTGTATAAAGTCCAGTAAAAAGCGAGGCCTTTTTTATCAGTAACAGTGGCGTATCAAAGAGTTTTGGTACATTTTGCAATTTTTTAGTTAAGAAAATCGAACTACGCCACTGGCAAAAATTAATTTTCTGATATAATTTAGGTCATTGCTCTTATTCTAAAATTCTAAAAAGGAATATGCAAGCAATTGTTAAAATTGGCATCATTTTTGACAGTTCCCGAGAGGTAGGAATGGAGACTTTAACGGTGGACCTTCCTACGCTTGTTAATGAAAAAAAAATTGGTTTCTAATTTTTTCCTCTATTCAGAAAATTAAATTTATATCTAAATTGCCTATCCTATAATAAGATTTTAAGGAATTCCGTAAAATTCAGAAAAATTTTATGAAAATTTCTATTTTTTTAAACTAGAATTCTTTTTTTTCCTGTTTCTATTAGAGAATTACAGAAAACCTCATAAATAACCGAGGGGTTATCAACTACCTAAAAATTTGTACATGTATTGCGCATTACATCATTTTTTGTGTAATGTCGTAATTTTAGAATGTAATGTCGTAATGTCAGCTGTAATGTCGTAATACCAACTGTAATGTCATAATGCCTTTATGTAATTCAGTAATTTCTGTAGTAATTCAAGTAATGCATGTAATGCACGCATTACACATGGTAGTGCCACAGTAATGTTATTTTACATAACTACCATTTTTAAACAATTTTTTGAGAAAATTCAAAAAAGCTAAGCTAATTTTTTTGTTTTTTACTATTTGAACTTGGCACATATAACGTAGAATTTAAGAGGCACAAAAGTTTAACATAGTAACAATACATTCAAAATGTAATTTTCATATACACAAATAATAATAATTAAGTAAAATTTGAAAATTTGTGAGAATAATTCTTCTAATAACCTACCTAGTTATTGCTATAATTGAAAATTTTTATTGTCGCTTAAAAGCTGTTTTTTAATGTAAGTGGTCTCTAAGAAAGGATTAAAAAAAATTAAATTAAGCTAATTAAGCCCATAAACAGCGGTACTGAAAAAAAATCTATCATAAATCTGTCATTTTTTCAATATGGTGGTCCTCAGATCCAGGGGATTTTAGAGGACTTTTAGTATGTTGTTTACGAAGGTATTCTAGAGCTCTGGGTCAAAAATCAAAGATGTGTTATTTTTTCCACTTTTTTACTAGATTGATTAGAGTATTAAAAAAGTAGGAGCGGGTAAATATTTTTTTAATCGGCCTATATTTGAGAAAGTTATGCACAGAAAAACCTACAATACCAATCTAACGATGCCATTTTTGTCAAAATCGGTTCAGCCCTTTCGCTGTGCTTCAGTTAGGTAAAAATATTTCTAAAACAAGTTTCCACTTTACATATACAAAATATGCTTTGGTATATGACATTTTTTGAAGTTTTTGTCTAAATTTTATGAAAAAACATCGACGGGGGAAGCCGTATTTTAAAATTACAAAAAAATGCCCATATATAAATCGGTCCCTGGTGATTTATATAAAACTTGAACCGTATTTCAAAAACGGTAATCAAATGATTAGTAATAAAATCTTAATTTTATTCAAGTAAGTACGACTAAAAATTGTGTGTGTGAACTATGTCTTACCCATCTTTATCGATGTCCACAGCCAATATTTCATAACCAAAACTGGACGCTAGCTGGTGTCCGCTAATGATCAAGGGAATGTTCATTACCGTGCCTTTACTACTTTTCTCAAAAATAAATACCTGGCCATTCATTTTGGACCTTGGCGCTCCAGAGGCGTACGTCAGGTCAGTTTTGCTTAGAAAATGTCCCCCTGCGACGCTCATGCCTAAAATTAATAGTAGCTTTTACAAATATCTATAGGATGACCCAAAAAACGGGATATTGAAAAGCCTTTAAAATTTAAGAAATTAATGAAAATCCAAGGCGGCAGATATTTTTTAAAAATAGGTATTTCTGACCAGCCCCTCTGCATTTTTTATGTGCGCCACTTGCGTGCAGGGCGCTAGCTTTCCTGAGTGTACTAATATATCGTGTGTTAATATCGGGTAAGAAATAAGAAAGTTATGAATTGCTTAATTAAAACCAAACTTGCTTGACTTTGCTTTCGGATGTATTTGTCCGATTTTAATAATAATAAATGGGTCTTTATTGGCTGCGTGCATAATTTGTGTAAATGGAAGTGAAGAAGACTGCTCGTATTTTTGTGCAAAAATATTTAATTTTTTAATTATCAGCGAGAGCTTTCGAGCGTTGGCCCATTCTCAGGCTGCTATCGTCAGTTACAGGTACACTTGGTTCCAGAAAAAATGAATACATATAGGAAGTAGAATATAATTGTTTTAAGCAGTATCAGTAATTGTCTAACATTTAAAGACACACAGCTTGCCTCTGAATAAGTGTACTTACTAATATAGTTTTTAAACTTTTCGCTTTCCCTATGACTTTATGTTTAAACTTTTTATATGCAATATATCACAAAAATGCTAAATTTACTTAATGTATATTAACTAGTATCCAACAGCAAACCATTCTGATCTAGTAGCATCTGAACTCTACGGTTCATCGAATTGGATAGGTTTCGAAAAAAATGCTCCTTATCGGCAAGATCGTCCCACGCATTCAAAATGGCTTCCAACATCTCTTCTTGATTTTGTGGCCTCCAGTTTCTCTTGTAAATGATGGGATTTAGTACTGGAATATTTGAAGTCCAAGGTAAAACTTCAATGTTTTGCGTTCGGAACCATGCTTTACAAATATTAGCTGGATGCACGGGGCAGTTATCCTGTTGAAAAATTTAAATGTACTCATTCTCTGGATAAAGGTTCTCAACTGATGGTAGCATTATATTTTTGAGTATCCCAACATACCGTTGTGCAGTAAACTTGCCCTCAATTTGGCAACAGATCCCTAATCCTCGTGCACTTACCCAGGTTGATGTATCGCTCATTGAAGTGACGGATAGGAGGGCGATAGACTTTTATTTTTCTGCTGTCGGACTAGGATTGAAATATTTTTTCTTCAGTAAATATTACCACTGAACAAGACTGTTCACTGATATTACTCTAGCCCAGTAATGCTCCCCAAGGTCATGATTAAGAGCAAAAATTATTCTTGCTTGCTTCTGCTCCTCTGTAAGTTTAGGTTTTTAGCCGCAATACAGCAACTCAGCTCGGAGAATTTTACTCTTCTGCTTGGAGTAAGCCAGATGGAGGAAAACGTGTTGTTTACTGCGTTCGCTGCAGTTTCGAAAGGTTTTTCCCTCAAATAATTGCGCAGGGGTTCATCTTCTTCTTCAGTTGTAGCCTTAGTCTTGCCAGAGCCTTGTTTTCTTTCGAAGCTATGAGTAGCTACCCAACGACTCCTAACTCGGCATACTGTACACTTTGTTCACACCATAATGGTCAGCTATTCTTCTTATTGACCATCGGTCTTCCGTTAATCGCGTTATAATTTGCGCTTTTACAAAATTAGACAAATGTCTTGGCATTTTGTATTGCGACAGACTATGACTTGACGTTGGCATCCACTTTTCAAAAGTGTTTGATTTTTAGATACAACGCAAAAAAAACAATATTTTTACTCCCACCCAATGAGCATTTTCAGAAACTTCTGGTGACAGATATTTATATAATTATTATAAAGAGGGTTCCACTGATACCCTAGGGTATTTAGAAGTTTCCTACAAGAATTGAGTTTGTATGTTTGTTTTATTGAAGGCTCTAAATTGATGGTACCCTAAAGTAACATAAAACTGGCGTTAACAATATTTCCACGGACATCCTTATAAAAATTAAAGTCATCAGTAACAAATGTTATATAAATTAGTGTTAACAATGTTTCCACCAACATATTTATAAAAATATAAGTCATCAGTGACAAAAGCTATATAAATTGGTGTTTGAAATCTTTCTGTCAACCCACCTATAAAACCGTAAGTAACTATCAATTAAAGATATATAATAGATTGGTTTTTAAAATGTTGCTATCAACCCACTTATAAAACTTAATTAACCAACAACAAATTTATATAAGATAAGATTGAAAATATTTCGAGAGACACTTATAAAAACTTGGGAACTCACACACAATAGATATATAAATTGGTGTCTGTAATATTCTTATGAACTCATTCATAAACCTTTTTTGCCCATAAGGTGTTTTTTATAATGTTGTTATTAATTTCTTTATATAGTGATTATAATACAACTGTTTTTAGAACAAAAAAAACAATTTTAATTTATTTTGGCAATTATAATAACAAAACAAACAAGATTTTTTAAGGTTAATTTTGTGACATAAAAAGGCGCGTACCATTATTATCTTGTTTTAATTACATCAATCTGAGAGAGATAAGAGATCCAAATCTTCTTGAGAAAGTTGCCGATGACAGATATCGGGATCGAATGCATTTTACACCCAATTCCCACCAGCGTTTCCCATGCGCAGTCACCCCGACTCAAAAAACTCATCACGTGGTCCGACATGAACTTGTATAGGCAAATCTGGCTTAAACCACGTGATACGTGTTTTGATTCGGGGGACCCACGAATGAGAAACGCATAGATGGGAACCGTGTTTTAGAAAAAGAGAACAATATAGTAACCGTGTTAAGGTCGCAAAAACGCACCGTGAAACGTCGAGCGCATACGCTGATACTGCTGGTCGACGGCAAATGTGAACACCCCGGAAAATACTCGCCTGTACACCCTTCGACCCCGCAATCTAACTATATTCTTGAGATAGTTAACTCTGACAGTTATGCGGGCTTGAAGTATGTGCAGGCGGGTATTTTTCCTGGTATGTGTAGTATGCTGGATCTCTCGAAGAATGCATTTAGGAAAAGAGAACAATGGTAACTATGTTAAGCTCGCAGAAACGGACCATCAGTGTTCAACACTGCGCCATCTGCAGCCCTTTGTTCCAAGTAGCATCATTTTTTAAAAGGGTCATAAAATAGTGTTGACGAGGTAAACAGTGGTATAGTTGTATTGTTTTTTTTATAGAATTGTCAGAAATTTTCGCCATTTTGGATTACAAAAATAGGATTTTGGCCTAAATAAAAACGTTATTTATGGGGTTTCAACATGTGTTTCAATCGAAATATTGCTTGTTAGGGTTAAGAATATTTGTCCCAGAAAGAAAAAAAACGTGTATGAAAAAAACTGATATTTAAATGAATATTTTTTCCCCATTTTCTCAAGTATTTTTGGAGCCCATGAAATTTACGTGAGTGTATTAGAAAACTATACAGTACACACGGGACTGCAGCTGATTTTCGGAGTAGGATGACTTGAAAAACAGCTTTTATTTGACTACAGTATATAAATATTCATATTCCTGCTTCAGCTTATCTCACTTTCATTTTTATTTATTTTAGAAGATTGCTAAACACCGTTTTATAAATTTTTTTATTGTAAAAAGAAAAAGAATAATACAAAACAAGCAAAGGGAAGAAAGATGGAAAATTTGTATTTGTAAATCCATAAAAACCTTTAATTTGTTATGTAGTGTTGTTAGAACAGTTGTAAAACCTTTTTATAATAATCTCTATACTTGAGAGCTCATAAGGAAGTTTTATAAAATCTATATGTTGTTTTTCTATCCATTACTATGTACCATAAATTTTTATAAGCTGGTGTTGAACAGTTGTTTTTCAAGTCTCTTTTACTCATTTAAGAGATATATTAGAGTTATAAAATTATCACCAACACTAAATAATATAACTTTTGGTTATTTTATGAAGGTTTTATATTATTTGCTGTAACTTTTGAGTAGACAAAAATGGTCATTGGGCATGTACGCATTTTTTCTGCAACCAAGTGTACCTGGATTTTTCCAAAAACTGTTGGGGTTGAAGAAAATGCTGAAACACATCGATTTTGTTTGTAAGGGGGAGACTTTTTGGCTATATTGAAATTTTTATAGCGCGCATCCTTCTTGAATTTCAAAAATCTTACGATAACTTTCTACATCAGTACACTGAGGAAAAATAAATCTCTACACGAAAAAATTAAGTTTCTCACCAGTAGTGGTGCATATAAAAATATTGTAGGAGAAGGGGGGCAGATAAAAATATCTATTGTAAAAACGTCCGCATTCAGAAACAGCAAGAAAAGAATGGAAGGAAACTTTCTTCTTTTTTTAATATTTATTTTAAAAAAAATATGTTTTTTTTTTAAACATTTTTGTGTATTGTGTTTGTTTTTAGGAAATTGTTACTTACCCACATAACTGTACATCTCAATGGTATCGGTATCTAATAAGGGGCCGCTGTAAGTCACGTGGTCGCCGTTCATAAAATTGTCATGACTTAGAATGTCTTTCGCGAATATTGTTCCCCGCCACGTGTAGGGTCCCGGAGCCCCCACTAAAGATGTTGTGTTTTCTCCTGCAAAGGCAGCGCTTACACCCGCTTGACAGTAACCATATTGTTGATGAAGCCTGAAATTAAATTTTTTTATTATCATGCAGAAATAACAAAACTTTAGTGCGGAAAGTGCAACTATTCCGTAATGGAGAGAGAGTTTCTCACCCTATTGAAATTAAGACTTCTTTTATTTCGTCTCTTTAACCCACCCAGCTACCTATTAACTCAGGATTTAGTTCCTCTGCTTTTTAAAAGTGACTGCCAACACAATTTTTTGAACTTACTACTTTACTCTTTTAATTTGTAAATAAAAATTAATTGAATTAAAAATATTATTATGTCGGATGTGCATTATATGACCCAGTGGATTGTATTTAGTAAATGCTGAGTTTATAAAGTAAAATAACATAAGATGACAAATGAGACGGCCTATAAAAAATCATATTAGCAGGCACTCTATATCTGTCCTTTTCATACAACGATAGGGCAAGTTTTTAAAATCATCTAAAATTCATCTAAACGTTGGCACCGATGTCAACATTTGATTGAACATTGATTCTGACAGCCATCACTGATGATTAATCCATCCATCAATAGCCATCAGCCCTCGGAGTCGATTGCAATTGTTGGCATCATGTCGGTTGCATCGAAAATCCAAAAGAAAGCGGTTGATGGCATCGGAACGTTTCAAGAACTTGTGTTTGATACATCAATTCCTCAATCGATGAGATTACAAACTCGCCTATATTAATAAAGTTATGATTGTTTTCCACAAACCAAAACTACACTTTTTTGCACTCGACGCGCGTTTCTCTAACAACGTTAGCATCATCAGGAGACGATAAAAAATAAACTAAATTAACCTACACTCTTCTTACATACTATCTTTTAGTGGACTAATAATTTGTGATTGGTCACGCTTTATAATCCTGGAATGGGGCCTCTATCTTTATTTAAACTATTTCTGGATTTAATGATTTCCATACTTTCATATGTATTCAAAAGTCTTTTGTTTGGTACACTTTTTAGAAGTTTTAGGTTATCTAATGTAAATCTATGACTTTCCTGTTCTTCCATATTTTAAGTGTGCTAAGTGTTCTTTGAATCGTCTTTGAATAGAGCGTCTCGTTTGGCCAACATATTTTTTGTCACAATCCATGCAACTAATTTCGTAAATTCCACTTTTTTCTAGAACTGTAGTTTTATCCTTGGGATTTCCTAGTAAACTTCTTATTGAGTTTCCGGATTGATATTCTAATTTAAGACCGGTGGTATTAAATACTTTTTGTAATCCTTTCGTATAATTAGGATTATAAGGAATTGATACAAATTTAGAGTCGGAGGTATCTTTTTGCCTGAAAAAAGTGGAATCCCGAAAGGTCTTTTGAAAAGAATGTTATTTATCAGCTTATTTGTTAAGCTTTCATCGTAACCGTTTTCGCCAGCTATATTCCTAATCCTATTCTTTTCTGCTTCAAATCTTTCTTTGTTTAAGGGGAAATTTACTAATCTATATGTTAAAAAGTGCAAACTTGCAAGCTTATGTTGTAAGCAATGAAAAGAGTGATTTGGAATATACCTGTTGGTGGCCGTTCCTTTTCTGTATAGCTCAAATTCTAATTTATTTTTATTTCTGATAATTAAAGTGTCTAGAAATGGCAGTGTACCGTTGTTCTCTGTTTCATAAGTAAATTGAATTGTGGTAAATTTGTTATTTATTTTTTCCATAAAATTTTCAACACTAGTTACTTTAGTGTTGAATACTGCAAACACATCGTCTACATACCTGAACTATACCCTGGGGAAATACTCAAATTCTTCACTTATATCTGATTCGATTCGATAAATAAACTAACTATTGCAATTAAGAGTTTAATTAATCAAACGATTTTAAACCTAGTCTAACGTCAAATTAAGCATGACAAATGTACGCCAAAACGAGCGCCAAAAATTGCATTTAAAATTAGACTTACTTATCTGTAGGCTTCCCCTTACAATGTTGAAGAACTTCGAAGCACTCGAAATTATTCTTTAGCACATAGCACAATCCCTGACCATAGTGATGTTGCGAAAGATTGTCGCTCTGGATGTACCTAAAAAAAATATTAAAAACTATTAATTATAAAATATAAACCTGTGTTTAAACCGTCCATCGTAGACTTTCTAAAAATTTGAATCACAGAAAACACTTAAAAAATAAATTGTCAGAAATTTAGGGTGCATACCATCGACTGGCAACCAGAACCAAATATGTTTTATCAGGGAAACATTAAATTACCCGCGTGAATACTGACTGCGCATAATCGGTTAAGCACTTGGCCTGCATTAGAGTACCAAAGGATCCCGTCTGCCCACTCTTCGGGTGGTAAGAGGAATATTCTTTGAAAGTGTACGGAGATATCAGACACACAAGTGATGTTTTTCAAAAGAGGTTTTCTACAAATCCCTTCTATCCGAGATACATGGTGTTTTATAATCGGCTTCTACTGATAACGTTTTCGATTATTGCTCGAAACTTGATCTAGAGCGCTCCCGGATCAATAGGAAAAATATTTGTATATAACTGTCATTGCTCTCTGCCAGAATTTCGTGTTCGATTATTGATCGCTGCTCTAAGCGGGATTGCTCGAACTTGATCTGAGAAATTCTACAGATCAGGCTCGAGCATGATAATCCCGCGTAAAATTGACGTAACCTAATTCAAATTGTGTTTTGTTGTTTTGCTGGAAAATGAGTATAAAAAGGAAAATTACTAAAGTAGAACCACTAAGATTATATAAATATTATATATATATATTATATACGATTTGGACAAGAATATGGTTATTTTCGTCAATGCACGGATTGACCAGCTTATCAAAAATTTGGTATTATAGTTATATGATCCCTTATTTAGCTAAAAAGCTAGTAAACTCTATTATAATTCCTGTGGTTCCGTTTCCATTCATTTTATTTCAGAAATATACTTGAAAAAAAATCCTTTCTAAACAATTGTAACATTTAAAACGGACCAGAGAACAAATCGTACGTGTATTTGAACATTTATACAATGATTTAAACTAATCGTTGACCGAGCGCTCGTGACAGCTCGTGATACCGCCCTGGGTACCGATTCTGGAAGTCATAGGAAGTGATCGTTCGCCTGAGACAAGAAAAGTAAATTCAACCAATAAACGCGCTTAAAAGTAGTGACGAAACGATCGAATAATCACCAAACTATTATGGGCACGCGCAGAGCTGCCTCGAACAACAATATTTGAACGAAGCCGTTCTCTCGACTAGACCCAGTAGTTGGGAGTTGTAGGAAAGCTCGTGTGAAAAACGTCACTTGTATTATTTCAGAGCACGCTATTGGACGAACGACCGATCGATATTTTACTCGCTAATGCGCATGCTACGGCAAACTTGACCGTCTCTTAAGAGTAGGACTCGCACAGTGGTCGATTTTTCTAAAAAACGCGGACATTAAAAAAAACCGATTGTCCGATATGCCACGAGTTTTACTTTCATAAAAAAAAAACTTCCACATTGTAATTTAATGGTACAAAATATTTAGTTTTAATAAACAGACAGGATCGTGTGAATTTTCACATTTATCATAAGACATTTTTAAGAGGAAAAAGATACATATTTATTAATTAGCTAAATTAAAGTAAAAATGTTACTTTAGAAAAAGAAAATATATTAAAAAGAATGCCAACCGAAACTTTCAAATGAAATACCCATTATATTATTGCATTTTTGCATTTTGTTTTTAAATTCTAACCATTTTTATATAACGTACCCTATGTCGATCTTCAGCTGTTTTCGAGATATTAACAGTTGAATACTGTCATACTCTGGGTCTTCTATTTGAAATTTGATGTTGAATACTGATGCGTAATATCAAACTCGTAAAAAGCATAGTTTATTCTTTGGCCAACTATTCGCCTAGTATCTTGACAACCATATCGGGGCATATTTAGATACATTTTGAATTTTTTCGATCATCGTGCGTCTTTCGAATGACTTTTGTGCGATCGGCCGGTCCCAGAATACGGAATTTTGGATTTAAATAGAAGCGGTCACTTCTCAGGGTATGATCGTTCTCTTACGCCCAGAATCGAACCCCTGAATTTTGTAGGAAAGGTCGCACGAGAACGTTCACATCCTTCGTTTTGAACAATACGGAAGGCTCAGAGGCTGCCGAGCTTGCACGGTGCACGCGCAAAGCTAACCGGATTGTTGTTTTTCAAGAGCTCTCGTTCACCTGGTCCGGAGGCAGATGTATGAAAGTGTAGGAAAGTTCCTTCGATACACGGCAGTCGGGTGAGGTTCGGTCGTGGTCGGATAGGTTTCGGATAACTCGTGATCCTTTCAAAGCCTATTATTGGTAGATATCAGGGAGAGGACCGTTCTCGTGTGATCTTTCCGACGAAATTCAAGAATAAGCCCCCTTGGTGTCAAGGTACATTCCTCGATTTTCAAGCAGGAGACGCCGGGTTCAAGTCCTGGGTCTTGCAGGTAGTCTACTTGGACTTTTTCTTATAATATTACACAACCCAACATAACCAACTCAACCTAACATAACCCACCCAACACACACACAAAACACACAAAAAACCTGTAAAAAACTTTCAAGGCAGATTTATTAACATACCTGGATGGTCTCAGAAAGAGTAAAAAATTCGACCTTTTGTTATTTCGACTTTATTTTAGTTTCAACCTTCTGTAATGTCGACCTTTTTGCATTCGACCTTTTGTAATTTCGTTCTTTTGTATTTTCGACCTTTTGATATTCGATCTTTTTTTATTTCGATCTTTTGTATTTTCGACCTTTTTTAGCTTCGAGCTTCTGTAATATCGACCTTTTTGCATTCGATCTTTTGTATTTTCGACCTTATATAATTTAAACCTTTGGTATTTTCTTTCTTTCGACATTTTTCTCTTTCGTTCTTTTTGTCTTTCGACTTTTTGTTTTGCGATCTTTTGTCCGCCGCCAGCAAACCGCAGAGAGAGAGGCAGCTCGTGATTGCCTTTGGAGCATTGGTCTGATCTGTGACGTCTCTGATCCCAGGCAATCTTCGAGCGATTTGCGAGGAGGATAATCGAGAACGCTATTATACTATTTCGATATTTTAACTGGTTAGTTAGGTTTAAAGGACACAAAATTAATTAATTATTTAAAAGGTGCGAAGAAAAGCCATACTTTTCTGTAGCTTGGTTAAACTTAACCCCATGAACTCAACACATATCTCATGTATTTTACAAATAATTTTCTTTAACTTTGTCTAGTCATACTCGAGAACAAACTCATAACGTTTTCAATATGTCCATACCTGTGAGCACAAACTATGATCGCGCCACCTGGCCCCTGACTTTTGACAGTCACCCCCAACCACTGGTTTGTCTTAATTTCGTCGGATTGTGGACGGAGTAGCAACTGGTCATCGTCTTCATCCTCATAGACTTGGTCGTCAGCTATAATTAAAAAAACAAAATTTTTAGTTATACAAGTTGGTTTTGAAAACGAACAGGTTGATTTTGATAAGGTGTTAAATAAACCCTCGTAATACGTAAAATTTTACATTTTGTGGTACAGTTCGCGCTACATAAAATGTATACAATGTCTAATATAGCTTCACAAATTAGCAACCTTATTTTTCAAAAAATAACATCATCCGACACCTCTGAGATATAGGCCTCTTACCGACTTCGGTTTTAGTGACCTTTGTTCCAAATTGGCGGCCATTTCATTCAACAGTTTCAAAAATGGCACCTGTTTTGGACCAGAAGGCTGCTAAATCGTTGCATGGTCTACTGTTTATTCCATATTCTCCGGACCAATTTCAACATGACAGCTGACATTTAAACACAGACACTAAATAGAACTATCCTTGTTAGTGTCAAAAAATTGGTCCGATGGAATTTGAAATGGAGTGTATGTCTCGAAGCACTGCCAATATTCATATATAGCCTGATCATAGATTGAATTCCAACATTGTATCGGCCTCCGACAGATATCAAACATCAAAATTGTTTTTATAATTTTAAATTATTTTCTGTTTTTTTGTTAAATTTGCCAAAAAATGGATTGAAAAAGCTGTATTTGTTAATGTAAAAGCAATTATAATAGCATAATAAAAAAAAAGATATCAAAAGCCCCATAAAAGAAGTCAGAAAAGGAAGAAAAAAATTAAAAATTTATACTTTTGCAGTTAAAATATTTAAACAACAAAAAAGCCGACAGATGTGTTAAAAGGAGTTCTTTTGTTTTTGTTTTATAAAATAAACTATTATACTACAGCAACTAACTGACAAACTATAATGTTTTCTTTAGAACCTATACAATTCAGAACTATTTTATGATTATTAACTACAAAAATATTTTTTTTCTGTCACTATCTTTGATTTGACCCACTGAATGTAAAAATGTTAGTTTAAATAAGTATTTTTCAAGGAATTAAATAACAATACTACATTTAATACACGAAATAACCTGCTTCAATAATTTTTTTGTAATAGGGACAGTAAATAAAAATATCTTGACTTTATTTTCGTTTTGGTGACCTTAAATTTCGGAGGCTCAAAAAGCACTGTTGAAAATTGCAGGAGCAAGTTATGGGTTGGCCATTTAAAAGGGTTCACCTGGATTTTTTCAAAAACTGTTAAGAATTGGAGAAAATGCTGAAACATATCGATTTTCTTTGTAAGGAGATACTTTTTGGCTATCTGGAAATTTTTATAGCGCGCATCCTCTTTGAGGGGTAAACTTTACCCCTCTATTTTAAATAGGGAAAGTGGGTTGAGTGATAACTTGTTTTCAAGTTCTCCTGAATGTCTTGACAATCGTGTAAAAATTTCGAAAATCTATCGATTAGTTTTTGAGATATTCACTTTCACAGTTGCTTGGACAAATGCAAAAATATTTTTTTAAAGAATTTTTTTAAAATTTTTTGGGAAATCCCCGGACACGTCGACTTTGCTTTTGTTAATAGTACATTTTATCATTGCATTTTTTCTTCTAGTTTGTATTTCTCAGAAAGGTGAAATTTACCTGTACAATTTGAGCTTATTTTGAAAGTCTCAAAAACCAATCGATAGATTTTCGAAATTTTTACACAATTATCAAGATATTCAGGAGATCTTCAAAACAAGGTATCACTCGACCCACTTTCCCTATTCAAAATATAGAGGTAAAGTTTACTCAAAGGGGATGCACGCTATAAAAATTTCAAGAAAAGTTTCCCCCTTGCAAACAAAATCGATGTGATTTTCTCGAATTCTTTACAGTTTTTGAACAAATCCAGGTGAACCCTTTTAAATGGCCAACCCTGTATATGAAAATTGGTAGTGCTCGAAGGTGTCGCATTATCATGTTTTGTGTTGGCAATGAGGCAATGTCTTCTCATCTGTTGTCATCCACGTATTTCAAGAAACCACAAATATCCTAGTTCGATCGCTCGGCATATGCATATAATAATAAATTGTTTATTTTCGGTGTCTTACCTGGGAACATTTAAAGACGATCTGAAACTGCAAAAGTAATTTTGCAATCATAGCTGCCTTTAAAATCAAAATCAGTTAAAATATTGATAATAATTTTTAAGATGTAAAAATCTAAACAAATCTGAAAACGTCAGATCGAGGAACATGTATGTAAATGACACAGCCGTCAGCCTTCGACAATGTTGCAATTCACAATAGGAGTGGGCTTGTAATTAAAGGAAGTAGTGGCTGTACCTTTTTATGTGGCGCGAAATGTTTGTTTTTATTTAGTTATCAAATAAAAGTTTTTTAAAAGAATCAGAAATAAAAGCAAAGCTAAAAAAATGTCAAAAACCATTTTCATTGTGCAAAATTTATCTTTCTGGTGAAACCGATCGGGTAAAGCACAAAAACCATGCACAAACTACATTATGATTGGCTTCCGGCTAAATGTCATAATTCTTTTATATGTTGTAGTATTCGACCACATTAGTAGTATTAGTTTCTGAGATATAGAGCTGTAAATATGGCATGTCGTTGGGAAATAAATTAGAAAATGTTCTTAGTTTTTTTTGTATATCTCTGTTTATTTTGGCCAAATAAGATCATTTGTATCTCTATTTGTCCGAAACTAAACACTTTTTCCATACATATAAAAACATTGAATTTTTGAAGCTCCGTGCATATCTCACAAACTAATTCTACGCCCTATCCGGTTTTTTCATTTTTATGAAAGTGGTCCAATACTATATATAACATATAAAAGAATTATTAGAATGAAGTCGAAAGCCATTCCCAGATGTGCAGGGTTCATTCTTTCGGTTTCGATACACTAATTTAAATATTTCTTGTGTTAATACTTATTACGAGTGTTTAATGTAGGGCGAGAATTTTTTAAGATGAGATTTCTGGTTTTACAATGTTTTCAGATCTCCTTCCGATTGTTATTAAAACTTCTTAAAGCTCGGTCTTTCTTTGGTTCACTTTAAGTTTTACAAATTTTGTTAGTAATAGTGCTAAAAACTTTAATAAAGGATATTGCAAAGAAGTTTAATTTTAAAGAAACTTTATTTTTTAAATCAAAGAAAAGTTTGGCAGTAGGGAGGCTACTAGAGTTGAACCCTATTTTTTAACTAAATTAAGCATTCAAACAAGAATAAATAAACAAACTACTGAATAAAAGATCTATTTTTAAAATTTTATAGCATGTTTTAGAGACCTTTTAAGATTTACAGACCATAAACATATTAAAATTAGCTTCTGGGATCAATATCTTTTATAGATTTTACTAATAAATCAGAAAACATACTAAAATATGGATTTAGTTACAGATATCTAATCAACTTTAATTGTATATTATTATATCTTCGGTGCATCCATCGGCCAAATTCTCATACTTTCAGGTAAAAAAAAAACAAAAAAAAATTGACTCTGAATGCAAGCCTATGTTAGAGGTCCCCATACAGGGTATTTAGCTTTTGTCTAACCTTTTGGGGGAAAGAGCTGATTAAACTCGACACAAAATAAGTTATAGCCACTATTTAATTTTACTTGTTAAGTTTTAATTTTAAAACGAAACAAGGGGATTACTCAAAAACTGTTTAACTAGATTAGTAAAAGCAATGTGCGGAAGAGGAGACAAATTTTGATAAAAACAAATTTGGACCCCTTTCAACCGTCTCTTAGGGTTGATCTTAAAAAATCATAAAAATATAAGGAAACGAAATCCTATAAACACTTATTACATACAGTGTTTGAGCGATGGACTTGTTTTACTTTAAACTCATCAGGTAAAATTTGAAACAATGCCTGAAACTTATTTTGTTACAATAGTGACGGTGGAATTTTAGAGTATTAAAAGGGCCAAACTAGTATTAAAAGGGCCAAACTCCATTTTTGTAGTTTCGAGAAATTGTTATAAATAAAAATAATACTAGATTTGCAACTAATAATACATGTAGTTTTGAGTCTGCCTACTTTAGTCCAGATATATTGGTCAAAATTTTTATACGAGGAAGTGGTTTCTGGTGTACAGGGTATATTATTGAAAATAAAGGGTACGTCTAAATTCAAAAATTTCTTGGCAAATTGCAACGAATTTAAGCGTTATAACAACTTTTTTTTGTTGACTTTGGTATACAGTGTGAGGCAATAAAGACAATTTTTTAAATCCCTGTATATTTTTGCATATTTGAATTTTTTAAAAAAATCAGCTTTACAAAAATATCAAACACTATTTTAATATCTTTTGTAGTTCCTGAGATATTTGCGTTTAAGTTTTAATAATTGTCAAAATGAAGCTACCAAGCTGCCAAGTAGGCCATGAATGTATTTCTTTATTTTAACAATATAAACTTAAAAATCTAGTGGCCTTGAAAAAATCAGATGGTCGTTTCTAATGTATTTTATCTTTGTACAATGATTTTATTAAAATTTTAAACGCAAATATCTCAGAAACTACAAAAGATAGTTCAATAGCGTTTGGCATTTTTGAAAAGCTAATTTTTTAAAAAATTCAAAAATGCAAAAATATACTGGGTATTCTATTTAAAAAAAATTAGCTTTATTGCCACACCCTGTATACCAAGGGGAACAAAAAAAAGTTGTTATAGTGCTTAAGTTCGTTGCAATTTGCCAAGAAATTTTTGAGTTCAAACCTACTCTTTATTTTCATTAATAAAAAAGATACTGAGTGTTCCAGTTATAAACAAACAACCTGTACATACGCAGACATTTTGAGTGCCTAAAGGCGAATTCAGAGTTCCGTAAGTTTTTTTTATATTCAAAATGGGGGGTGCAGCCGGACCTCAAGCTACACCCCCCCTCATTTAAAGCGTAGAGAAAAATGAAAAGCAACTTTCGAACTCCTAATATCACCAAAGAGAATTTCAAAAAATCCACTAGTAACCCTGTTTTTTTAAAAAAATGGTGGGGGGTGCAAGTTGACGTCAAGCCACAACCCCCTCAAAAAAATTTCGAACTTTAGCCAATTGAAATCCAGTCAGTTTGGAAGGCATAGAAATATACTAGAAATCACGTAAGAAAAAGTATTTCCATCTTTGTTGGACATTTATTGGTACCTATGGATATGTGTAAAACAGGACCTGATTTTTTTAATATAAAAAAAACAGGAAGGAGTGTGGTTCAAAATTTTTAAAAGCGGTTCAAAATAAGTTCGAAATTGGTTCGAAATTATAGGCATATCAAAATTTTGGGGGTGTGTGGCTTGACTGACCTGTCTTACCGCATACCTTATACCGGTTACCTTACGGAACTCTGAATCCGCCTGAAACCCTTCTTAAGATACTTGCCTGGATGCAAATCTTTAGGCGTATTTCATCTGATATTTCAGCTAAAGAAGAACACAGTTTTTAAACGGAAATTAGCCCTCGGTGCTTTTCCGGAATTCGTGAGGCAAAGTTGTAGGGATGGACCCAGGGAACATTTTTTCTCATAGACACCGATATTTGACAGGTGACCAGATAATTGCTGTTAAAGATTGCAGTGGAATGCGCAAGAACATTCGTATTATGCCCGATTTCAATGGAAAAAGTATCAATACCAACTAACTTGACAACGCTGAATTTAAAATTGTCAACCATTTTGACAGCCGTCAAACACCGTCAAAATAGCGGAAATTAATATCTTTAATTTACAATATTTTCACCGGAGAGTATCCACTTTGGACTCCTCAAATGATTCCCTGTTGAAAGTTCAGAGCATGTCCGCCCATTTTTTGGTAAGAAAATGAAAAGTTTACATTAGATTACGTCGAAATCGCTCTATCTTTAATTGATAGACGTCAATAAAGATTAAAATGTCAAAGTTTTGACATGTGCCAAAAATTCCATAGTATTTTTTAATTAAAAAAATAGAAACACCTGGTGCAAAGGTGTTTTGCTCAAAATATATTTAATCTTCTTTGTCTTTCATACGAACGACTTTATACTTAAGCCAAAAATAAAAAGATAGATAAATTGTTAAGCGTCATTTGGACGGCATTTGACAGACGTGAAAAATATTATCAACCAGCAGTTGACATGACATTTTGCATGACAATTTCCCGTGAATCTTAGTTTTTGAAGTACGCATACTTCAAGCTTATTGCGTTTTAAACCTAAAAAAATAAACAAAAAAGACCCAGATGAGATTTGGACAATTTTTGACACCTGTCAAAACTTTTGACATTTTAATCTTTATTGACGTCTATCATGTAAAAATAAAGCGTTTTCAATGGAATCTAACGTAAACGTTTCATTTTGTTTGTTGCATGCCCTGACACTTTCAAACAGGGAATCATTTGAGGAGTACAAAGTGGTTACTCTTCTGTGAAAATACTGTAAATTGAAGGTATTACTGTCCACCATTTTGACGGTGTTTGACCGCTGTCAAAATGGTTGACAATTTTAAATTCAGCGTTGTCAAGTTAGTTAGAATTGATGATTTGTTCGTGGGCATTCCACCGCAATCCTTGACAGCGACTATCTGGTCACCTGTCAAATATCGGTGGTGGTGTCTATGAGAAAAACTGTTCCCTGGGTCCATCCCTACAACTCTGCCTTACAAATTCCAAAAATCACCGAGGGCCAATTTCCATTTTAAAACTGCGTTCTTCTTTCAAGGTTTCTTGTTATCAAGTTTATAGTTATTTGAGTCATGGCCCAAAGCACGAGGTTAATTCTCATATTATTCTCATTAATCTTGCCTTTAAAAGCGAATTTGAATTAAAAGTGGACACCAAAACGGCAGCAGTAGAATCGGTGCGGTTCCGTTCCTTAAAAACATTTTTGGGGTCAACAAGGCATTTTTCAACTACTAAAGTCCCGTCGTCATATTATACACCGGCTTTTTTGGCATTTGAAATGTGAAAATCTAGAATATTTATTTGGTAACCCAACGGTGTTAAATAATCAGCTTTTTCAACAAAAAATGACAAGTTATAGCGAATTTCACTACCTGCCCCAGTGCAGAATTATTCCAGCTGTGACGCCACGGCTCGAGCATTTGCATGTTTCAGTACTCGACGCAAGCCGCGCCCGCGGTGCGATCAGCTGGGCGTATTTCACTAGACTCGAGCCGCACGCGTAGAGATCGATAGGCCTTAAAGTTCGAGCTTTGCAGAACTGTGGTTTTTGAAGCAAGATATCATCGTGCAAGCCATAGTTCAATTTTGAACTAGGGCTACGAAAATTCGAGCCGAGTGCGGTATAGTGAAATACGCTTTAAGCCTAAATAGTGCATTTCACTATACCGCACTGATAGTTTGCTCTCGGGCTCGGCCTGAGAAAATTCGAACTTGCACAGTGCGACGAAGTAGAACCGTCAAAAACCACGGTTCTGAAAAGCTCGAATTTTTGGGCCTACTGAAAACAAAATCGATCTCTACGCGGACGGCTCGAGCAATTGAGAACGGTGTTGGCTCGAGTCTAGTGAAATACGCCCAGCTTATCGCACCACGGCTTGGATCGGGTCCCGTGACGTCACAGCTCGAATAATTCTGCACCAGGGCAGGTAGTGAAATTCGCTATTAATCGATGGCTAAACAAACGTTACGATGAATGGTGTTCTTCGTTTCTTTTCTATGAAGTCCCATTTTTTTATTGAATCTCTGTAGACGTTCTGTCAAAAATTATAGCCTAAAAACTGTGACAATAGACACTTAAAGTTACTTATAAAGGTACTTAAATTGCTTATTCTTTGTCGTATCTCAGTGCGCATGCTCAAAATGGCATACGGCGTTACGTCTCACCCATAAAGATAAGGTGCAAATAAAAAAGGTGCTTAGTCGTTGTCGTATCTCAGTGCGCATGCTCAGACGGATACGGTGTACAACAGCACCTAATCTTTACGACCACCCAAGCAGTATTCGCAAGCAGTTAGCGCATTATATCGGTACGACAACGACTAAGCACCCTTTTTATGTGCAACTTTAAATGTTTATAGGTGAGACGTAACACCGTATGGCGTTTTGAGCATGCGTACTGAGATACGACAAGGAATAAGCACTCTTTTTATATGTAACTTTAAGTGTCTAGTGACCTTTTTCCAATGTTCGTAATATTTCAAGAGTCAAAATTCTGACATTCCTCTTTGAAAATCAGTGAACTGAAAAACTTAAAGATATACCAAGTGGTCAAAAGATTACCATTCATGATAAAGTTTGTTTTGCCATTGATTAAAGTCCAGGTCATTAAAATAGGTAGTTTTTTGAGTTTTTGCGGCAAACTTCTGCAAAGAAAGATTTATTGTTTCAAAAAATAAAAATAGGGATATTTTGGAACCCTTATTTGACACTTCGTAGTGGTTGTGGTAATTACTGCGTCTGCGCAATGGCTAAACGTCATTCCGTTGTGGTAATTAACCACTACCACGGCCGTAAGCTACGAATCCATTTCGTTGTGGTTGTGGTTAATTTTCTGGTTAATTTTAGAGAATTTTGACGCAATTAATTTTAAAAATAATAAAATATTACCAGGTTTCAACATATAAAACACTTATTTTCTAAAATTAAGCCAAATTTTGGATTTTTTCCCATCTCTAATTTTTTTAGAAGTGACAGTTATGTGCTCCAAAAACTCGATGCGTGGTAGTGGTAGTAGTTGTTAAACACTACCACAGCGGCTGTCAAAGTTGTCAAAATTTTAAGCGTTCCAAAATTTCCCTAATGTTTGCTACAGACCTGTTGAAATTGTGATATCGTTTAGTTTTGATAGTTCGCACACTGGACAGGCTAGCATGCGTTTTTGGTCTTTTGGACCAGAAATAGCGTTACCAGACTTTGTAATAACTTAATTATATGAAAAACTCAAAATCAGGTGAAACTACGTGAAAACTCCAGATGCAATAATTCAAAGCTTCCCCGTGAAAAATTCGGTAAAATTTAAAATTGTAGGTTTGTTTTTTTTCACTAAACCATGATCCACTAAAATTTAAGAATTTCGCAGACACATGCATATTAAGGTTTATTTATAAACCTTTTTATCAATATACGGAACTACTAAAGACTTTGTGCTGCGAATTTTTAGATGTTTGCAATATCCCTTATTTTTATTAAAAAAGTGTGCTAAAAAGATGGGGAAGGCCATATCACTAAACTATTATTACGCAATTTTTACAGAGTTTATCGTGACTAGATATGCTATGAAAAAAAGCTAAAAGCCTTTCTTATTGCCAATTGCACCAACGTTAACTCTGTGTTTTAAGTCTGACTTAAGTTCTCTCTCTCTCTCTCTCTTATTGCGTGCTTCTGAGAGATATAAAAACTTTTCAGTCAGACTTAAAACAAAGACTTAACGTTGGTGCAATTGGCAATTACTATTCATTCCAAATTCTCCGGACTAATTTCAATATGACATTTAAACTTAAACACAGAAACGAAATGGAGCTGTCATTGTCAAAAAAGTGGTCCGTTTCAATTTGTCATGAAGTGTACATACACTTTACTTTTATCTATATAGCTAAATCTATATACAAATTACAAGTAAAAGTGGGTACATAAATGCTTTTATGTACAACCTAAAACTAATATTATGAGCAAAAACATAAAACAAAATGTATCGTAAATCATAACAAAAAATAGGTGTATATATGCGTATTATTAAAAATAAAAAAAATTCAAAAAGCTTTTTTATAAGAATTCACCCTAAAAAAAACACACTTAAAAAAAAGAAAAAAAAACAATACTTTGTGGTCTCTCAAGTTAGTCTTTGTTATAATATTGTTATTAAGTAACTTAAAAAAGCTTAGAAAAACCTACTGCATTTCCAGATTGATTATTATTAAAATAATGTTATGCTTTATTAATTTCATTAAAAACTGCTTAAGAACCGCCCCTTTAGTATTATTAAAAATTAAAAGATTATTTATGTTAAGTAGTTTATGGTAGAAAAATTAGTTGTACCAAACTTAACCAATGTGATAAAGTTTTATTTACCTTTGACTTTGAATTTTTTAAATTATGTTATTTCACATGCGATTTTTTTATGTTAGAATACAAAGCTCTACTATCGACTCACGTCAACTCGGTCCAACTTTCAATAAATTTGTTTTAAAAAAATTGGCGCTAGAAAGCACGGATAGTCCAGCTTACAATCAATTATTTTATGTTGAAAGGAAATGAAAATATCTCGAAAACTGTAGCTTTGAAAGATTTGAACCTTATAACAAAATTTTTGGGTAATATTTACGAAAACCAAACTCTGAATATCAATAGATTTTTTACTTCTAAAGTTATGATTTTATTAAAATATTTTAACGTTTTTTTCAAATAACTCCGAAACTAAAGCTCCCACGAATTTGGACTTTGTAACAAAATTTGTAATACATATTCATGGAAGCTTTTGTTCCAAAGTTACAATTTTTTTAAAATACTTTATCCCCCCTTTTCTCCGTTTTCCCCCTTCAACCCCGCACCACCCTACCCAAAAGTTAATCAGTTCATGGTCAGCCGATAGAGTATTTTTGTAATAAATTTCGTTAAAATCGATTAAGGCGTTCTTGGGTTATCGTGTATACAGATAGACAACAGACCGACAGACAACTTGTTTTTCGTCGATTAAGGTGTTTTGGAACCTTAGTAACTCATTTTTGATAAAATTAAGAGAAGTAAAAATTTCACGATTTTAATAGTGCCCCATACCATATTGGTATGTATGGTGGACTAAAAAGGATATTCTTCCCATTTTGTAATTTTTTAAAGGAGGGGGCACACTTAACATGGGACTTTGATTGGCTCAGGAATTGACAAAATTTTAGTATGTTGTACATGTTGAGGTCCTGACCACACTTTAAGTTAACAAAAAAAAAATTGTAAGACTAGTTTCCAAGATATAGGGGTTTATTCGATAGTGCTAATAAATAAACCAAATATGAATATTAGCACAAAAAATTGTACCAAAAAGTTATTAGTAAATTATTAATCTGTTTTTCTTTTTTGTATGGTACATCATGATTTTTTATTACGGGGGTATTGTAAGAAGTAGGTACATAAATCAATTAGAATTTTAATATCTGCACAAAATAAGGTTTCTTGTCGCAATATTGGCCGCGAGAAAAGCTAATGTTACTAAATAAAAATTAATAGTGTCAGTTGGAATACCGGGGAAACTCAAGAAGTACTAAAACCTATTAATACGTTACAAAATAGGAAAAAAATGCGAGGAAAAATGTCAAAAACTAATAAATAATACTATTAGCTACGTATCATAAGATTTTTATTACGAGGGTATTCTAGGAGGCACACTAAACAATCATTATTGCTGGCGAGTAGAGTTTATGTGACTAAATAAAAATTAGTTGGTAAATCCTCTATTTTTGACAATAACGAATAATAAGTTCGTCTGTTAAAGATAATATAGTATTGGGATATTAAAAAGCGTTGTTAAGATGCCATGTCTACTAAGTAGAATAAAACACTTGTATATGTCATCACAACGCTTGACATGTATTTTTGCCATTTTTGCCATTTCAACAAGAAACAATTTTTTGCAAATATTAAAATAATGATTGATTTGTATACCTCCTAGAATATCCCCGTAATAAAAAAATCTTATGGTGTTCCACAAATTTACAGTATATTTATTTAGTTTATGACATTTCCCTTCGTATTTTTTCATGTTTTGTAACGTATTAATAGGTTTTAGTACTTCTTAAGTGTCCCCGGTATACCAAGTGACACTATTGTTTTTATTTAGTAACATAAGCTCTTCTGACGACCAATATTGCAACCTCTTTTTGGGCAAATATTAAAATTCTGATTGATTTAATTCTAATTGATTTATGTACTTCTTAGAATACCCCCGTAATAAAAAATCATATGGTGTACCACAAATATTATTTTTCATTGAATTGTGACATTTTCTTTTTATTTCGTACCATTACAAAAAACAAAAACCAATTAATATTTTACTAATAAGCTTTTGCTACTTTTCAAGGGTATACCAAATGACTTTTTTGGGGCACTTATGGCCCTCTTAATTTTTATTTAGTCGCATAAACTCTTGTGAAAAGCAATATTGCAGCCAAAACCAATTTTTTGTACTAATATTCACATTTCGTTTATTTATTGGCACTTTCAAATAAAAAATAAAACCCTATATCTTCGAAACTAGTCGTATGATTTTTTTTGTTCAATTTAAAGTGTGATCAGGACCTCAACATCTACAACATTTGGTTCAATTCCTGTGCCAACCAAAGTCCCATGTTAAGTGTGCCTCCTCCTTTGTACATTAAAAACGCGTAAATAAAATTTTTAATGGAATGTTTTTAGATTAATTACAAAATATGCTAATATGTTAGATTTAAAGGCCCCATGACTTAAGTCCTTCTTACTCTAATAATAAACCCCTTAAGGCCACAAAAACGGCATAGATTTGACAACACTGCTTTGCTGTTTTTGGACCAATCTTTACCGGGTAGAATATCGGAAACGAGAAAACGGAATCTGTTGAAATTTGGCAGGAATGTTTATTTTTGAATTCTTCACAACTGTATCCAGACTGTTTTTGGCTGGACTCTCTCATTTTCGAAATAAAATAAACACGGCTAACAATAGTCAGAAATCTTACCTGGCTTTTTCTTTAGCCTCGTCGATAAGGCAGAAATCTGTAACAGCAATTTTTGTATTTGTACACCAAATTTTAAAAAATCCTTTGGATACGGTTGTAAACTTTTATAAATCCTATTATCTGATAACAAAAAAGTAATGGTTTTTTTCTTTGTAAGTAATATTCTGCCAGAATTCTGAAACGCCAAGGTCACGTAATTTAGTAGGCCCAAGGAAACTGAAGTGAGTTCGAATGGAGTATTGGAATTCAGGTTCCGCATAGCCCTCGGCCACTTGTCTAATGGAACATTCGGCCAATAAATTGATGCATGTCAAGTGATAAAAATAATACGGAAATTTGTAATTTTTTTTTATGTTGAATAATGATTTTTATTTTGATTCTTTTTATTAATTTCGAGACATTTCAATCCATGAAACATAAAGCCGAGCATCAAAACCTTTTAAAGAAGCATTCATAAATGGTTACGTTCCTAAAAGTTATACTTTTCTCACATATGATGTTCGTACCGTGTTCTCAACAGTGCACGATGTCACTCGAAATAGTATTAGTGGTGCCACCTATTGTTGTTCTTTGAAAAAATAGCAAAGCAGTGTTGTCAAATCTATGCCGCTTTTGTGACCTTAAGAGTATAGTCTTCACTGGCAGCTTTCTTGTGTTACTCATGCAAAATTTTGTTTGCAAGAGTATTTTTAGCCCCACATTTTTCTATCCAAATAAGCAATTTTTTCAAAAATTTTAGGCTAGTTTTAAAGATAAAACTTTAATCTAGAGTTCCCTAGTAATATTTTTTGAATTTTTATTTTCGTTTTTGTGAAATATTTATCCAAATATGGCGTACTTTGCCTGCTCATACCTGCAAAAGTACACACAAATTGAAAAAAGAGGTCAGTCAAGCCAAGTCAGAGAAATTAGGGTCGCTAAAATTTTTTTAAAGTTGCACAAAATTGGTTCGAAATTAGTGAAAAATTATAAGCATATCAAAGTTCGAAAATTTTTTAAGGGGGGTGTGACTTGACGTCAATTTGCATCCCCCACCATATTTAAAAAAAAAACAGGGTTAGTAGTGGATTTTTCGAAATTATTTTTAGTGATATTAGGAGTTCGACATTAATTCTTAGTTTTGGGATAGTTGTTTTCATTTTTCTTTACCCTTTAAGCTTGACGTCCGGCTGCACCCCCCATTTAAAAAAAAAAACAGGAAGAAGTGTGGTTTAAAATTAGTTCAAAATTGGTTCGAAATTATAAGCATATCAAAACTCGAATATCTTTCGGGGGGGGGGGGGGGAGGCTTGACTGATCTGAAAAAAGTACAAATAGAGAACCCTAGATTCAAGTTCTATCTTTAAAATGGGACTAAAATGTTTGGAAAATTTCTGTATTTGGAGACAAAAATGTGGGGCCAAAAATACTTTTGCAATCGAAATTTTGAAAAAGTTAGAGAAGAAAAGCTGCCAGCGAAGACTATAGACTTAAATTGATTTTTGATTATCTAAATTATCAGGCGTTTTATATATTTAAATACGGTAATCGACAAGATTAATATTTGGGGCAGATATTGAAATTCCGGTGACGTCACCCTTTAGGGCCGAAATTGAAATTCCGGTGACGTCACGAGGGTGACGTATCACCTAAAGTTAGGGCGCCTAAGTTAGAATACGTGCGAGTTTTCTCTTTTTTTTTACTAAAATATTTTTCTTTCTACGATATGTTCGGGAAAATTGTTATACGAAATTATAAGGTTTAATTCTAAATTAGAAAAAATCTCCAATAATTATTAGTGTAAGCATAGAAATTTAGAAGCCTGAAAAAAATTATTAGCCAAGCAAAATAGTTTAAATGCACCAAAAAACCAAAAAAAAACATGCAAAAGTAGTGAAAAATACTCATGCTATTACACCCAGTCGGGTCCAAAATTTCTGGCTGCTTGAGACCACTTACACTTTTTTTCAGTACATTTAGGATAATATCCAAGTTTTGCTGCAAATGGTACCCCGAAAAAAGAAAAAAAAACTAAAATTATCAACTATTTTGTATGTTGTGGATCTTATAAGCTAAGTAAAATTTCGTTTTTTCTTTTCAACAAGACTTCCTGTGAATTTTTTCCTAAATAAACACTTTGGTGATTGAAAAATTTATTACGGGCAAAGTGGTGATATGATTGACAGTACATACTCTTAGTTGAGGAGGGGCGGCGCGCGGCGCGGCGTAAGCCTTAAAAGTTGATTTTATACTGAGATTTTACATCCTATAAGGATCAATGCCCATTGTACTCAAAAGCTCTAGTGATGTTAATTAATAATAGGACATTTAGAAACACACAATTCCCAAAAGTGCTTCGGCCGGGAATCAAACCCGGACCGCCCGTTTTAAAAGTCAGTATCGCTACCCACTACACTACGAAGGATGCCTGAGATCTCTTTGTCAAGACCGTGTATTCTTGAAAGTCATACAATCCGGTATTTCTCTCGTGCGATGGGATCTATCGCATGGGATCCATCACCTCCCACGATCGAAAAGCAGTTTGGGAAGCAATACATTCCAAGAAAAAACCTCTTTATTGCGCAATCGTCACTAGACTTAACGCTGTTCCCCGGTTTCGTACCATGCGATCGGGAACGTATGATTTTCATGAGATCCGTAAGATCGGATCATTGCTCAAGAATATAACGTTTTCATCCCATGTGATTGATCTATGCCACTTCCTGTTCAACAATACACGTCCAGGGATTTTAGACTGCGTAGCAAGTATAAACAGCGGATCGCCGGCTTTACACCGCCTCTGAAGGGTGTCTTGCTACATGTTAGATCAGCATCTATGTATAGTACGACCAGAGATCTAGGAGACTCACTATAAATGCTAACCCCTTACCCTAATAATCACCTATTGTTCGGGGTGTGAAAGTAAATAAAAAAAGCTACATGCTACCATTTCTGAGGATTACAGGTGCGGATTTAAAAATGTGTAATTATTTCTTAATAAATACACGTTTTTGGTCGAATAAAAATTTATCAACTTTATGACTAATTACGAAACGTTATAACAATCGGGTTTGATTACGTTACAAATTAATTTTCTTAAAATAATTAGGACAGGCTTAAGATACCAAGCTTATTTGTAGTTTTGAAAATCAGTTAGCAGTTGCTGTTTAGTTACAAAAGAAGTTATTTGTTGGGGGAATAATGGCGTTACAAGAGAAATAAGTGCTAAAAAACAATTTAAACGCGATATTTTGTCACTTGATACAAAAAAAGTGATATTTGACGTTTATACAACCCTTCTTGAACGTGGGTTATCAAAATTTGGTGCAGTGAAGGAAGCGGCAGCTTTAACACGAAGATCGGTAAAAACAATGTGGCGTGTAGTAAATAAACCGATAGTTGCTTATGTCTAACATATTTTTAAGAAGTTCCGCCAACTACAAATAACGTCCGCTAGAGGCCCTAATAGATAAAAGTAAAATTAAGACAAGATTCAGACGATGTCCCATCGTCAACAGAGACGACGTATGAAATTAACTCTGTGTTTCGGACTTCCATTGTCTATATTTTATTTATACACGACGTTTCGATCAGTACAATCTCTGATCGTCTTCAGGTGCAAACTACAATCAATTCCTAAGGCTACGTACTAATATACTGTGAAAAATCACTCAACCTTGAAGTTTAAGAAGTTGGCTCCGCCCAAGGAGGGGCTTCCAAATATTTGGGATTTCAACACTTGGTTTACTGAAAATACCCTGATTCTGCCCAATAAAGGCAGCTTCAAGGAATTTTCGTTTCTTCCAGTGTGACTCCTTGTGCAAAACCTTTGCTTCTGCCCACTTCATTAGGTGTTGTTTTGAACATGCATGTTCGGCAATTCCTGATTTCGTGGTTTCACCTTTTTGGGTATTTGTCTAATGTTCCTTAAGCCTAACAGATAGTGGTCTTTTAGTTTCGCCTATCTATGATTCACCACACTCACAAGGAACTTGGTAAATGCATTCCTTATTTTGTTTGTTCTCCGGTTTTGTTTTACTAAGAAGGCTTCGAATTGTATTACTAGATTTAAAAGCTGTTTTAATATTAAAGTTTTTCGCTACTCTTCGAATTTTTTCTGATACTCCTTCAACGTATGGGATTGTAAGGAATGCATTTGCCTGGTTTTGGTCTTGTAATCTCTGTCCTGTTTGTTGAAATTTAGAAATAGTATCTGTTATAAGTTTCAGGCTGTAACCATTCTGCTGCAGATCCTTCTTAATGTTTCTTATTTCGATTTCCAAGTCATGAGAATTGTTACAAATTTGAACGGCTCTGTTATACAAAGTTTTGATTATGCCTCGTTTGGTTGTAGCAGAATGATTTGAACCTTGATTTAAATATTGTCCTGTGTGAGTGGGTTTACGATAGACTGTTGTTCTGATGTCGCTTTCTACTCGTGTGACAAGTACATCAAGAAAAGGAATTTGACAATTTTGCTCTTCCACGACAAGACGCCGACGAGTGCAGACATCAGGTAGGACCATTATTGACAAACCTATTAAGCATACCTCTAATATAAGCAAAACAGAGGAAATCGCGTTGAAGAATCTTCAAAAGGACAAATCAATTAAAATCTTACCGGCAGACAAGGGCAATGCAACAGTGATTTTGAACACGGAAACCTATGACCAGAAAGTTGAAGAGGTACTTGCTAAAGGAAACTATAAACTTCTCCCAAAAGATCCGACGCAATCAATCGAAAGTAAGGTTTATAGAATTTTGAAAAAGTATTCCAGATATATTCCGGACAATACAAGATCTCAACTTACACCACATTATAGCAAGCCTCCTCATCTATACGGACTTCCCAAAATTCACAAAGATGCAATGCCCTTACGCCCAATTACAAGTTCCAGAAATTCTCCAACAAGCAATCTGTCTAAATTCCTTTTGAAAATTATTCAACCTCTTGCAAGCAAGACCGCTTCATTTGTAGAAAATTCCAACCATTTTGTTAATATTCTTAAATCTTTTGTTTTAGGAAACGAGGATAGACTTGTCAGTTTTGATGTCGAAAGTCTATACACCAATGTTCCAATAAAGGAATCGCTAGATATTATTAGAAAGAGACTGGTTGATGACGAATCCCTTTATGAACGTACCAGCCTACCGCTGGAGGGAGTGATGGAGTTTTTGGAGTGCTGCCTATATAACTCTTATTTTCAAGTGAAAGATAGGTTTTATGCTCAGGAAGACGGTCTGCCAATGGGTTCATCGCTTTCGCCAGTGGTGGCCAATATTTACATGGAATGGTTCGAATCACACGCGGTTGATACCGCAACATATAAACCTAAGCTCTGGCTGAGATATGTTGATGATACTTTTATTGTCTGGACCGGGAATGACCAACAACTTTCAGAATTTCTTCACCACCAAAATAACATAAGACCCACCATTAAATTCACAATGGAGTTGGAGCAAAATTGTCAAATTCCTTTTCTTGATGTCTTGCCACACGAGTAGAAAGCGACATCAGAACAACAGTCTATCGTAAACCCACTCACACAGGACAATATTTAAATCAAGGTTCAAATCATTCTGCTCGAAATAAGAAACATTAAGAAGGATCTGCAGCAGAATGGTTACAGCCTGAAACTTATAACAGATACTATTTCTAAATTTCAACAAACAGGACAGAGATTACAAGACCAAAACCATGCAAATGCATTCCTTACAATCCCATACGTTAAAGGAGTATCAGAAAAAATTCGAAGAGTAGCGAAAAACTTTAATATTAAAACAGCTTTTAAATCTAGTAATACAATTCGAAGCCTTCTTAGTAAAACAAAACCGGAGAACAAACAAAATAATGAATGCATTTACCAAGTTCCTTGTGAGTGTGGTAAATCATACATAGGCGAAACTAAAAGACCACTATCTGTTATACTTAAGGAACATCAGACGAATACCCAAAAAGGTGAAACCACGAAATCAGGAATTGCCGAACATGCATGGTCAAAACAACACCGAATGAAGTGGGCAGAAGTAAAGGTTTTGCACAAGGAGTCACACTGGAAGAAACGAAAATTCCTTGAAGCTGCCTTTATTGGGCAGAATCAGGGTATTTTCAGTAAACCAAGTGTTGAAATCCCAAATATTTGGAAGCCCCTCCTTGGGCGGAGCCAACTTCTTAAACTCCAAGGTTGAGTGATTTCTCACAGTATATAAGTACGTAGCCTTAGGAATTGATTGTAGTTTGCACCTGAAGACGATCAGAGATTGTACTGATGGAAACGTCGTGTATAAATAAAATATAGACAATGGAAGTCCGAAACACAGAGTTAATTTCAAACACATCATTGTCTCAAACTTTCAAACAAAGAGACGACGTAGTTTTAGGTGGATTTTCCAACGATGTAGCGACATCCGTTGATGTCCAGGAATAATCATAGGTATATCGCCGACGATATATGCCGTTGGCTTGTACGACGTATTTTCTTGTATTTATAACGTACGTATAATAACGTCCGCTAGATTCCTACTGGTGTCTTCTGGTTGCCGAATGAAAAATGCCTAACGATTGATGCACATCAATTTACGTCGGAATTAGGCCTACCGTCTAGCGTCAAGTGGATAGTTCAAAACAGTAAACAAGAGTTCTTTTAAAGATGCTAAAGAAAAGGTCATTCAGACATACTCACTCATTGTTTTTTGCGATTTTGCCGAAATTTGTTCAATGTTCACTACTTTTGTATTGCAAGAAATATTTGAAAAAACGGTTAGGATTATTTCAACATGGTTGACATTTGCCTTTTAAGCACAGTTAGTAGATTCCGAGCCATTGGGGCATCGTCGTACCTACATGAAAGCCGCACCCTACGAATGAACGTCTGAAACCTTCCCTGTGTTAAGTAAAGACACGTACCGAAATTGGACGTCGGGTCCAGAGTTGTCGGCGAGACGTTAAGTCATCGTCAAGCCTACGTATAAGGTGTATACCATGGCCCGACGTCCAAAATGCATTCGAATAAATCAATACCATACCTAAACTTGGAGATCCAGTCCAAATTGGTTATTTTTTGGGCCTCAGCAGAAATCCGCCATACTTAGGAATTAGGTGTCTTCCGCCATTAGGCAAACGCTGGTTAAATTTTCCAATTACGTTGATATTGACAATCAAAAATGGTCAATATTGCAACCAATATGCCTTTAGAATATAGCTTAAACTAAAAAATGTCAAATATGTTTGCAAATTAAAAAAAACTATATGTATATTTGTTGATTTTACTTTTTTTATAAAATCTAAGAAATTTTGAGGCGCATGTATTTTTCTGAATTATCTTATCAATGTTTATCAGTAAACTAATATTCGTTGGTAATTTTACATCCCCATCGTGCGTTAAAGGCCTGTCTTGTTATCATTATTATAAACTGCTTCTAAAGAATAATATTCCTTGTTCTCCATATAGGTAGCTTCTATTTATAAAAAGGTTTACCCGATGGAACTAATAAGATATAAATAGGTATAATGAGATTACCTCTATCTACTCCACCGCGGCTAAAACTATATTTTACGTTGGCGACTACTCCAGTTAATGATGTCGATGCGTCCTGGACATATTGTAGAAACTTAGGTAATTCCGATGGCGGTCCAACGAACGTCGTACGATCGACCCGTGTATTACCGCCAGGTCAGGTTAAGTACATCGCTAGACCCTAATAAGTAAAGTGTTCGACGTCGACACGACTCGCATTTGAATGTGGTATATAGGTGCAAATAGGAGCCGGTTCGAGGTTAAACGGACGTTGGAGATCGACGTCCGATTTTTAATGCGGACGAACGCACAACGTCATATTACGTCAAATTGCTACTTGGGTGAGAAAATGTATTTTAAAAAACGGTTTTAAAATAAGAAAAATTAATAAACGGCAAGTGATTATGGAATCCGCCCGTTTAAAAAAATGGAGGATGGAATATTTAATTGCAATACCCGAGTATAGAGAAAGTAATGGAGATATTGTTTATCTCGATGAAACGTGGTTTGACACCTATGAACTTCCAGATAAAGGTTGGGTAGATTCGTCTGGTCACTGCACAACTAAAGCTCCATCAAATAAAGGAAAGCGTATCACAATAATTCATGCTGGAACAAAAAATGGGTTTATACCAAATACGTTGGCCTTATCAGCCAAAAATATAAAGGATTGCCATACTGACTACCATGACGATACCACAGCGGAATTATTTAAAGACTGGGTTCAAGAATAAACTGTTACCCAATGTACCTCCAAATAGTGTAAATGTAATGGATAATGCGAGCTACCACAGTAGAAGGCTAAATAAAGTTCCGTGTTCAAATGACACAAAACTTACCATTCAGGAATACATGTTAGAAAATAAAATGTATTTTGAGGATAGCTAGACCAAAAAACAATTGCTTGAAATAATTAAAGCATTTTCAATACAAAAACAATACTATTGTGATACTTTGGCGGAAAAAATGGGCCATACAGTGTTGAGACTTGATTGAACACATATGGCATGAGCTAGAAGCAGCGGTTAAAAAAAATAATGTTTTCTTCTGTGGTAGCTTTAATTAGGTCGGCGGAACAGAACATTCTAAGTAAAAGCTGGGAAAATTCCGTAGCTTATGTCCACAAAAAAGAAAAATGATATGTAAATATAGATCTACTACCCACAGAACAAATTATCATAGACTTTAATGACGACAGTGAAACTGACTTAAGTTAAAATTTGTTAATTTTTTTACGATCCCGTATTTTTTTGTACTATATATTGTATTTTTTATTCTATGAGCAAATATATTTTGTAGGTGTAGGATGTGTATGTGTCTATTAGATTAAAATAATTTTTTCATTTAAAAAAAAAAATTGTTAGACCGAACCGTCAATAAAACATATTATAATCTTCACCTTTAAGGTGATCCGTGGAAGAAATTCACTGATCTATTTCAACACTAAGTGCGTCCCTGCTTCCATTCGAACACCCGCTGAGTCACAATAAATGCTTATCGGCCATGAATAATAATGAGTCTCCTAGATCGATGGTCAGACTATAATCGCTACCGTTCCAGCAGAACCTGGTTTGTAGTTTGGATGGTAGTCTATTCTCTCCCCACCATCAGCAGCCAACAGTGATAATTTTGTACGTTGGGTACGCCGCTAATATCGAAAAAATTGTGCTCATTTGGATTGAGAAACGTCGCTTTCCGTGATGAAAGTTGATGCCAAAAGACAACTTTTTAGATCCAGAGGCACCTCTGAATCCGTGAGTTGTGGCCATTAAAGATGGCTGCCATTCTAATCTTTAGAAAATTTTCTATCCTTCCTTCTATTGGACCGATTTCAATGATTTTTATTGTTCGAAAGCTTCTTATAAAAATAATATATTTTTATCTTAACAGGGTGATCTCATAAAGATGACCACCGAATAACTACCTGGTATCTCAAAAAACCGAAATAAATTTAAAGAGCTGCAGATTTTCCAGATTAGGTTTTTATCGCATTTTAAAAAATGGCCAGAACTTTTTAAACTAAGATGGCGGATCAAATCAAATCAAATGTGTATTACCGTAATTGAGAGGCTAAAATGAGTTTTTAAACCACAAACACAAATTACCGTAACTGTATTCTTTTGCTAATGTAAAAGAATAGAAAAGGAAATAATTTAAATTCACACAGAGAAAAAAGTGGAATATAGTTATATAGTATTTGCTCTAGCACAACAAGTTGTATATAGAATAAACAATTTTTGTATAGTTAATAAAGAAAATTGTATATTCTATATACAATTTGTTGTGCTGGAGCCAATTTATTTTTTCTCCGTGCAAATTTACTTTCACAAAAAAATTAAAACTTAACCAAACAAAAAAACGAATTATCCCCTACCATAATAAATCTGGTTGGTTGCAAAAAATAACCTAGTGGGTCCCGTTAAGCCTCTGTAGGTAACCTATTTTGGTCCGGTTATTTTTGGATACGGAAGAAAAATAACCGTTTCTTTCTACGGTATCACCAATTTTGATGGAAGCTTTTGTAAGACTTTTTATTTTTTTATTTTCATACTGTATATATACTCCATTACGCTATCGGTTTCAGTGCGGGAAATGATAACTTACATCACTAGTCCGGGAAATGATACATTACATCACTAGTCTGGTAAAGTAACTAATAACTAAAACACTTACAGTATGAAATAAAACGTTGTACGATACACGGCCGTGAAATGTCATTAAACTACTCATCTAGAAATTCCGGACTCGGCTCCTTCGACGCCTTATCCGTAAAAATCTAGACCTGTACTTTAATAGAGCCTTTCCCGGCCTTGTAACGTAAATTACTATTCCAGGGCACACTGAGCAAAAGCATGCCTAACGTAACATGATAAACGTTTGTACCTAGGAAACGGCAGTAGCACGACGCGGTGAGCGCTAGGCTTCATTTCTCTGAAGCCAAGCAATGTTCCATTGAAAACAATAAATACCTACTAAATATTGGTCTGACTCAATTCAAATCACTTAAGGTCTGATTCGCCTTTGCTTGTGTTGAGTTGGAGATTGCCAGATACAAGCATTAAGCCGGCCCAAGGGGACCCAGAGCTCCCTTCTCTGAATCCCACTTGGGTAATTCTCAACAGGTGCGCGGGGTGTACTCGACTGAAGTCGGTGACTAAATCCTGTTGGGGAACGTTATACCGCACTCCCCTGGAACGAAGCTCTTTGGGGTGGGTATGCCGGAGATAGGGAGCGCCTTCCTTAGGGAAACAGAGGCACCCTGTTGTATATAGCCCCCTCCCCGAAGTGCTGGGGAGGTGATTCTAGCCGGTTAACTCGTGTGTGAGGGAACTCTAGAAGGACCCTCCGACGACCAGGAGGTAACACAGAGAACCGAACAGGTACCCAGTGGAAACTCTGAAGATAAGGATTAACAAAGAACTGTTCAAGGACCCAGTAGATCTTCTTCAACACAAGGGGCCCAACAGGGAACTGCACAAGTACCCACTGCACACTCTACAACCGCATCAGGGGCGCCTACGGACGCCGCTGATATAAAAAAATTTGCAAAGGAGCTCAGGAAGCTCCAGGTCAAAATCGTGGTCAGCATGGACGGTCCAACCGAAACACAGCTGACTGAATCGTATGTGAGGGAACTTTAGAAGGACTCTCCGACGACCAGGAGGTAACACAGGGAACTGAACAGGTACCTAGTGGAGCCTCTAAAGATAAGGATCAACCTTTCATATCCTGCCGGCGTGTCCGGCTCTGGCCAGGTCAAGAGAGTCGCACTTTGGGAACCATCTGTTTGGCCCCAGGCGATGTAAGAAGGTTGTAGCCCAGAAAAATTTGTTCTTCTGTGAAAGAGGCAGGGTTCCGTGCAACGGGCCCAGCAAAGTGGCCTACGTACATGGGAATTGTCCCGCCGGCACTTCTAGATTCATTCATTCATTCAAGGTTTGATTCAAACTTACCTATCTTAACTTCTGACTTTTAGCTGAAAAATCATTTATCCATACAAATTTAATTTTTCAATGAGAATAAATTTAAAAAAAATAAAAAAAATACAAATTTTTCAAATTACCAACTTACAAACTAAATGAGTATAGTGACAAGCAATCACATTTTTAAAAGATCTTTCAAACAAAAAATCTACAAGCAAAGTTCGAAAATTTCCTTATGATTCTAATGGCAGCCATCTTTAATGGCCGCCATTTTGGTGTTCTACACAGATTCAGAGATGGATCTGAATCTAAAAAGTTTACTTGAGGCATCAAATACTACCACAGAAAGTGGCATACCTCAATTAAAAAATCCACGATTCTTTGATGTACCCAACGTACTCTATTTGGTGATCCAAAAGTCAAAGGAAATGCTTTTCCTCTTTTTCTGATCGGGCTCCCCGTGCTCACACAGAATGGCCGAAAATTTTGTCCATCCGTTTTTTACCCAAATCTAAAGAAAAATAATGTTCTTGCTCTTGGTCCGAGTTATAGGTTTATTTTGTGTCTTAAAGGGGCAGATCACCAAAATGACAAGTTATGCTTGCGATGGCAATTTTTTTGTACGATGTATTATTTTTTTTCTACGAGGCCTCGCAAATTAGATATAAGAACGTTTGTACAATGCACACTTCATTTATACCATATTTCTTTTTTTAATGAATCGTATATCAAGACATAGCCTAAAAAACTGACAGTAGACACTTAAAGTTGCATAAGTAAAGAGTGCTTAATCATAATCTTATCTCAGTGCGCATGCTCAGAACGAATACGTCGTACAACAGTTTTTAAAGTATTTATAACGATCCTAAAATAGATTTTAAAGCGATAAAGCACTTTCCTTAATCGCCTTAAAATAAAGTCGATTTAGTACTTAACACGGTTTGAGTGGTGGTGAAGCACTACATCGATTTTATTTTAAAGCGGTTTAGGAAAGCGGTTTATCGCTTAAAAACCCATTTTAGGGTAGTTATAAACACTTTACAAACGCTTTAGCGCATTTCTTTCAACCTAAAGAAATGCTCAACACTGGTTTTTCGAAAAATCTGTTGTTAACTAAGTTGTTTTATTTGTTTTTTCTTTAAACTGATCTAAAGACGTATAAAACATCCCTTTTCCCCTCTTCAGCCCTCCACCACCCTACCCAAAAGTTAATCAGTTCATGGCCAGTCGATAGAGGATTTTTGTACCAAATTTCGTTAAAATCAATTAAGGTGTTCTTGAGTTATCCTGTATACAGACAGACAACAGACCGACAGACAACTTTTTTTTTTTCGTCGATTAACGTGTTTTGGAACCTTAGTAACTCATTTTTGATAAAATTAAGAAAAGTCTAAATTTCACGATTTTAATAGTCTCCCATACCATATTGGCATGGTGGACTAAAAAAAACCAATCTTCATCAGAAAGCTGTTCCTGGCAAATGACAAATGTCATGGTTAAGCCGCGAATCCCAAAATGTCATTACATTAGCGGGTTGGGATTCTCTTCATATTTTTTTATTTTAATGGGTTAGTAAAACAAATGTATTTTAAATTAGGCGTTTCTGTAATAAATGTACTGCAAGGTAAAGGCTATGCATAGTAAATGATTAAGCACTTAATGTGCTGCACGCATGCGGTGATGCGCTGCGATATTTACATGCGCGTTGTTTCTTGCGCGGTAAAAACCGAGATTTTTTATTCATAAGGGACAAAAAAGAAAAGTTTTTATTACACAGTATGCGGTTTTTACGAGAATTTAAAATACACTATAAAAATTAATAAATATTTCGTTATATGCCTCCAAGAATTGTCAAAAAGAAATAGTGATATTTCGCTCAGAATAACTAAAAGTAAAAAAAAGTTTCTGAATTGTTTTATGTATCGTAAGAAAAACCAGCACGAGCATAAAGAGCTCGTGTCACGGAAGTAAAAATAAAAGTGGAATGATAATATCCTATAAATAAAATGACCGCTACATGAACTTGACATTTGTCAGCCTAAATGAGTTGGTATTGAAAAAATTCCCCCAACTCTGAGGCTAATAATAAAAAGGGTTATCGCACAGCACTTATGAAAGGCAAAACACTAGTCATTCCGGTTGTATAACAGCACTGAACAAATCAAAACAGTATATTTTTAGCAAAAAACGCAAAAAAACGAATACACTTTCTTTTGACTAAAAAAACAACGGACTAGCATCCTAGTAACTTATGGTTTGGTTTAAACTTGGGATTTGAAACCCATCTAAAAATGATATAACTTTACTTTTTCTATTAACAAAAATTTAAAAAAACAAAATTTTAATATATTTAAAAAAATACCATTTACTGATTGTGGAAAAGACACGTCAGAAAAAAAAATGTCAAATCGATTGATGTGACTACATTCTTTTAGGCTCATTACTGTCATACATAGCTTCATTTAATCTGTAATTTTGGCTGTTTTTTTGACTACTAAATTTACATTGAAAATAACTTAACTAACAAAATAGTTGCAATCTTAACTTTTTTTCTTAAAATACAACTGCAAAAAATGCCCAGATGGCAACGGTAGTTATTTGTTGCATCCTAGTGCAATTTTTATTAAAATGCAGCTGCTTTTAATGCTATCATTTGAGAATAAGCGCCCTCTACCGCTAGGCTGGGATCGTGAGCCCACAGCAATAATGCCAAGATTTGCTTTTGTTTTAGATTTATTGTTCAAAAAAATGCAAAGTTGCTTGGTTGAACGGGCGGGCGAGCGGCCATGTTTAATATATTATGGCGAAACATAACCTCTCAAAAATTTCTGAAATAACAATCTTTTTTTATATAAATATGCTCAAATCTAAGTCTAAAAATCTTTCAAAATTACCTAAATATCCCAGACATAATGTTTTTCCTTTAATTAATCCTTATTCTCTCAAATTTTTGAAACGCGTGAAGTTTAACGAGGTATCATGACAGGTTTCGTCATCAAAAGGGCCTTCGCACAAAGAGTTGACTCTTGGGAAGTCCACAAAACGCGTATTTTTGATTGGGAGTTTGTTAAACATCGGTAATATTTCTTTTAGTTGTCTTCCATCTTTAGTCTTTTATGTTGGCGGACAATTTTGATTTAATTGCAATTTTTAAATACATTTTTTGTTAGGGAAGTTAAATTTTAAACAACATTGCTTTCATGTGCAAAAATGCTGTATTTTCAGCTGCCGTAGACTTTGTCACAGGCAAAAAATATTCGTTTGAAAGTTTGAGACAATGATGTGTTTGAAATTAACTCTGTGTTTCGGACTTCCATTGTCTATATTTTATTTATACACGACGTTTCGATCAGTACAATCTCTGATCGTCTTCAGGTGCAAACTACAATCAATTCCTAAGGCTACGTACTTATATACTGTAAGAAAGTACTCAACCTTGAAGTTTAAGAAGTTGGCTCCGCCCAAGGAGGGGCTTTCAAATATTTGGAATTTCAACACTTGGTTTACTGAAAATACCCTGATTCTACCCAATAGGAGCCAACTTCAAGGAATTTTCGTTTCTTCCAGTGTGACTCCTTGTGCAAAACCTTTGCTTCTGCCCACTTCATTCGGTGTTGTTTTGACCATGCATGTTCGGCGATTCCTGATTTCGTGGTTTCACCTTTTTGGGTATTCGTCTGATGTTCCTTAAGTCTAACAGATAGTGGTCTTTTAGTTTCGCCTATGTATGATTCACCACACTCACAAGGAACTTGGTAAATGCATTCCTTATTTTGTTTGTTCTCTGGTTTTGTTTTACTAAGAAGGCTTCTAATTGTATTACTAGATTTAAAAGCTGTTTTAATATTAAATTTTTTCGCTACTCTTCGAATTTTCTCTGATACTCCTTTAACGTATGGGATTGTAAGGAATGCATTTGCCTGATTTTGGTCTTGTAATCTCTGTCCTGTTTGTTCAAATTTAGAAATAGTATCTGTTATAAGTTTAAGGCTGTAACCATTCTGCTGCAGATCCTTCTTAATGTTTCTTATTTCGATTTCCAAGTCATGAGAATTGTTACAAATTTGAACGGCTCTGTTATACAAAGTTTTGATTATGCCTCGTTTGGTTGTAGCAGAATGATTTGAACCTTGATTTAAATATTGTCCTGTGTGAGTGGGTTTACGATAGACTGTTGTTCTGATGTCGCTTTCTACTCGTGTGACAAGTACATCAAGAAACTTCTTAAACTTCAAGGTTGAGTGATTTCTTATAGTATATAAGCAGGTAGCCTTAGGAATTGATTGTAGTTTGCACCTGAAGACGATCAGAGATTGTACTGATCGAAACGTCGTGTATAAATAAAATATAGACAATGGAAGTCCGAAACACAGAGTTTATTTCAAAAAATATTCCTTAAAATATATGTGACAACATTTTCATGACGTTTTCAAAACGATGTGGCAGAAGACAGCAAAAGCATTTTTGTTATATTTTTTGCTGCGAAAACATTATCCCAACTTATCTACAGCACGCTATGTTACTTGGGATATTATCATTCCACCTTTATTTTTACCTCCGTGGCTCGTGTCAATAGTGGAGCGTTTCCCTAAACCCGTAACTACAAAAACACTTTTTTGTAGATTGAACAAAAATGTCGTTCAAAAACTGTTATGTACAGTAAAACCAATTTCGATAATTGAAAAGGTCACAAGAAAAACACCAAGATATATCAAGCGTTAAAATTTTAAAACTGACATGACGAAGGTGTGCACCGCATCTGATACGAACGTGCTTATATCTCAAGACCACCATTCATCGTAATTTTTATTTGCCACCGATTAAACTTGTGATTTTGGTGAACTCTCCCTTTAAAACATTAAATACGGAAAAATGGCTAAATACAAATCGATAGTTTTTAGAAATTAGTTTTATTAGGAGGGTAGTAGAAATATGTAAGTATTAAAAAAATTCACTGGAAGCCAATTACTTTGGAAAATGATGCCTGCCTCTTTATCAATTATTTCTATTGAGAACCACCAAGACAAAATACAACAACGCACTAGCGACACAAAACAATTTCATAGCAAAAATGTTCTAAACCTATCTATTTGTGTAAGAACTAATTGCTAATGTAGTGTATAAACACTAAAATCTAATTTTTCTAATTTTTAAAACGTTTTCCTATTTTATCAAAGATTTAAAACAATTATAGTGTTGTGATTTTTTTTTTCTTCAAGATATAACTTTTTTTGTTTTTCAAAATATAACTCAAGCTTTATTTGCTACTTTTTAAACCTAAATTTTAACAACACATTAATTATTGTATTTCCCCGCACACCTAAAGGAACCTGCCTCAAAGCAACGGAAAGTGGCCTTCAGAAATACTTTTAAAAGATTAATAGCCTTCTCAACTAAAAAGCCAGTTAACTCATTTTCGTTTTACTATCCTTTGGCCTATGATCGGTGCCATATTGACACCAAACTGTCGGAAAATCCATGTTTTACTTGTCAATTTGGTAATTAAAATGGCAGCCACAGTATGCTACAGGGCACTGATGCGGTAGAAGTTAACTGGCTTTTTGGTTAAGAACGGTGTTATCCGATTTGAAAATGTTTTGAGATACAGGGGTTTGACATTGAAGGTTTGAGATTTTCCGACTTGGCAATTTTGTGTTTTTTAACTTTTTTTATTTTTTTGGCAAACTATACATGTGTAAACACATTCTGAACACTGATTAAATTTAAACTGGGTTTAACATTACGATGTAATTGGCAATTAAGCCATAAAGATAAATAAACTAGCCGATTAATGAATTACGTTTATAAGGAAAATAGGAGTAGTTTACCGCAAAAAGACGTATTTTACAAGAAAAAAACAGTCGACAATACTTTTTGGATTAGACAAGGTGAAATATTCTTTTCAGCACTAGCGCGGAAAAGTTACTTTTCCGCATTATTATATTTTTCCGCACGATTTTTTTTGTAAAGTGCTTGCATGTGACTTTTTAAATTTGAGGGTTAATGCTACGAATTTTTGATTTAAAGTATATCTTGAATTAAAATATTGTCCTTTAAAGTAAAAATCGCGAGTTACATTAAAAATCGTGCGTTACATTAAAAATCGTGCGGAAAACTAAAGAAATCGTGCTGAAAAGTAAAATCGTGCGGAAAGGTACAACTTTCAAAACGAAAAATCGTGCGTAAAAGTAACTTTTCGGCACGCTCGTAGGAAAACATAATGTAAAGCACGACGTTCGGAAAGTTCAACTTTCCGCACGCAAATGGGTGCGTAAACACCACATTTATGAACGCAAGTAAGATTTTTTTTCATTTTTTAATAGTTATACATACCAAGGTAGGAAAGTGCCATTTTTCACCCCTCGGATTGTTTACCTAACAAGTGCGGAAAGTGATACTTTACCGCACGGGCAAGCCGTCAAGGGCGGTAAAGACACTTTACGCATGTGTTAAAAAAGAAATATAAATATCTGTTAAAGCAACACTCGTGGCATATCGGACAAAGCGTTTTTGTTTCTCACTTCATTACGACAAGGCCTCCAATGTCTAATGGAGAATCAAGACACGTACCGACCTGTTTCATCCTTATTAGGAACCATCAGGGAGTCATAGGATTGTACCTGACAGTTGAAGCTACATGGTGCCTGTGCAGGGGCACACCTCTCGAATTTAAAATAAAAAGTTTGTAATCCGCGGAGACCTTATACTTTTACAGGTTTCTTCTTTATAACTCGCTGACAGGTACAGGATTCTGTATTTACGGTATTCTGCACTTTTCAATTTTGATGTTTTTGTTTCTCAGCTTATTCGACAGGTGGCGCACGCAGGTACTACGTCTCCGCGGATTACAAACTTTTTGTTTTAAAGTACAATCCTATGACTCCCTGATGATTCCTAATAAGGATGAAACAGGTCTGTAGGTGTCTGGATTCTCCATTAGACATAGGAGGTCGTAATGAAGTGAGAAACAAAAACGCTTTTTATTTGCGAACACGAGATTCACTTTGTTGTTTTATAAATATCTGTATTTTAATTTTGTGAAATAAATGTAGTCACTTTACCGCACGCGACTAAGTAAAAGTTTCTTACAATATTTCTCTTTCGTACGTCATTGCACTTCGCAACGCCTTTGTGTATAGTTTGGCTTAAATAGATTACAATCAGCAATCTAAAGTTTAACATGATAAGTCCCATCACTTTGAGGGTCCTCTGGACCAACACCGTTCTTAACTAAAAGCCTGTTAACTCCTACCGCCTCAGTGCCCTTTAGCCTAATGTGGCTGCCATTTTTATAACCAAGTTGACAAGTATAATATGGATTTTCTGTAGGTTTGGTGTCAATATGGCACCGATCATAGGCCAAAGGATACTAAAACGAAAATGAGTTAACTGTCTTTTTAGTTAAGAACGGTGTTGTCTGGACCAGGTTTTTTTCAGCACGGTTCGGTGGCATTAGATTGACACCTCGCTGTCCCAATGTAAAATGTCCGTGAGCCATCATGTTGATGCTATCTACTAGAGGCCCTGTATACAATTTTTGACAGTTATTGTTTTACCAGAGGTAAGCAACTCGATTTGGCAGTTGTTAGGGAAATGTTGATAATTTTTTGTGTGTTAGCAACCATTGGAAATAAATAATATAAGTGAGATGGTGTTCATCCAATCCCAAGAAAATAAAATCCACAAAAAGACGGATACTGACAATCTGAGCTCTATGTATAATAACATAATTAAAGGTTACATCGGCAAACTTTAAATAATTCTAATGTTGTGTGTCAAAAACAAATGATTTCAATGACTATCTAACGAATAACTATTTTATCTTTATTTTTTACTCGACAACAATTTTTTTCTGCAGGATAAAAGGTTTCTTTTAATAATTCAATATGCGTCATTTCTACCAAAAACAAACAACTATAATTTTTGCGTCCTTATTGTGTTTTAACTGTGATGGGTTATTAATATAAGATATTACAGGGAGGTTACCATATCTAACAATTCTAGGATTGCATCAAGTTAGGTAAGTGTGCTCACCCATTTACAAATCTGTTTTTTTTGTTGTTTTTTTCTAATTTTATTGTGTAGTTTGAAGAATAAGTTAAAAAAAATTAACAAATATTAAAAAAAATTAGATTATTATTGAATTTTGTGTTGCAAACAGAGGTTCTCTTAGGTACTGTTTGTAAAGAAGTTTGTTTAACAATTCTCACATGATTTTCTAATAACTTAAAAACTGTGCTTTATAAAGATCAGTTTTTAATTGTGTTTTGTTATTGTGTTTTAGCCTTGATAAAGGTGTAAAAATACATCGAAACGTTGGCGTTACTTGAAATATCCTATTTTTTATTTATCCCAATATACCGATGAACAGCAAACCAATAAATAATTTGGTCAATGTTACATATTTGATTAATAATAATTAATAAATAGGTACATCAAATTTTAAAGGATATCGCACTGGATACATAGGATCCTGGCGATCTACCGATTTCATTAATTTTTTGATATTTTGTTGTCACTGGCCAGAGAAGCATTTTTAGCAATTAAAACATTTGTGTGGCTCTTCTGGATAAGCCACAAATAATTCTCAACTCTTAACATTTTTTGTATTTAGATTAATGGTTTTGCAATATTTAAGAAACACACTTTATTTTTTAACCTGACGAATTGTTAAGATTTTCACTTTGATAAAATTTTGATTGATGAGTCCATCAACTTCTTTTTCTTAAATTGCCAAAGTCAAATTCTAACAGCTTAAGGTCACTAAATATTAAAATTTCAACTGAAAGGGTAACCTTAACAGAGTGATTTTCTGAAAACCACTGACCTAAACAAGTTTGAAGACATTTTCTGGCTTACCCGGAAGGGTCACACAAAAGTTCCTATTATCAAAAGAACTTTTTTGAGGGAGGAAAATAACATATTAAAAAATAAAAGAAATCGGTAGATCACCAGGATCCTATGTATTCAGTGCGATATCCTTTGATTATTTATATGCGGTTTAAAAATCTAATTTTCCGGCATAAGAAACGAAAGAAAAATGGAAAGAGATCATGCATTTGCCAAACTGAAAAATTAAGATAAAAATAGACGAATTTGCGAGGTAAGTAAGATTAGTTATATTTAAAAAATATTTACTTGGAAGCTCTTCTTAATTTTAGATCTAAAGAGATAGAATTTACGCGCATGCGTGTCTGGGAATGGGATCGATCCCCGGCTTTGAACTCGGGGAGCGCGAACACCTAATTTTTTAATAGAATGGAATGAGCGATCACCGCTCAAGAATACGAACTGCGTTCGACACAATCTATTTCGTTCCCTGCTCAAGAATTCAGGCCCTGGTGTACTTTTAAACTAATGGCGAATGCTTGATAGCTCCAGCTGATCAAATTCGTCAAAAAATCATTTCGTATGCAGGGACGGTCGTAATGTTACGACTCCCTTATCGTACCTAACGAAGTTTTCGTGCATTTAATCAGCTGGAGCTGTCACGCATTCGCCATGATTTTAAAAGTGCACCTGCTTGATTGATCGACTCGATAGAGATAAGGATACGGATACTGATAAAACTGAAAATTAACTTTAAGTGTCTATTAACATTGTTAAATCTCCCGTGAACCTTTCTGTTTTTTTTTGTCAAAGCTGAATATATTTTACTAAACAAAAGTCATCGTTATTCAAAAACTTTCTGGGAAATTATAAAAAGAGAAAACAAAACATCAGTCCATTTCATAAAATCGGTTTGATGAGTTGCCCACCTCTGGTAAAAAAACAACTGTCAAATCTCTATCTACGATGCTTCCCCGCAGCAGAACGTGTTGAATAATAAATATTTGAGCAGTACCTTTGGCCAGAAAAGTATACAGAAACCAAAAATTAAATGAGTTAAAAAGCGCCAAAATTTAAAACCTTCAGGTGGAAACGGTCGAGTTTAAATTAATCGGTAATATCACTGAGAGTGATTTTCCCTTTGCTTTGAGTCAGGCTTCTTTAAAGCTATGGCTACGAAAAAAAATATGTAAATAAATACGTACATCTAAGGCCGTCTGTTTTAACTTGAATGCAATCCTCGTTATTTTCAGTGATCGGACATTTAAAAAGGGCCCCAGAACGATTTACACCCGGCTGAAGATTTTGTCCTAGAGGGGCGCCAACCAAGAGCCTGAAACAAAATAAAAAAAAACATTTAAATTAGTAGTTTGGGTAAAATATAATTCCATAAGTTTTATAATATCAATCAAAATGTTGACTTCTTGTAAAGATGTGTTAGTGACCTTATAGCTCAGGAAATGTCGAAGTCTTGGCTAAACTTTAAATGGAAGGTACATTTTGTAAAAACTAAGACACAGCTCGGAGCATTTTTTTGATTTTTTTCCGATTAAGATAAAATTTCTTTCTAAGGCTACCGATTCAAGTGTTTCAATATTTCGAATTGTTGGCCTTCGAAAAAAATTTTGGCTTATTTGGAAAAAATCAAAAAAATGCTCCGTACACTTAATTTTTTAAAAAAAACGCATACATGCAGTCACAAAATTGACCTTTCTAAAAGTGTATAATATATACGGACTACCAGCTAAAATGCCTAAAAACTTCAAAAGTACGACAATTTTTCATATTGTTTAAAAAAAGTATCTAAAACTGAAAATATTTTTTTACTTAAACCGTTGGAATTTAGTTTGTAGGAACAGGATTTTCGGTCCAAATTTAAAACTAATTTATTAAAACTCTTTTACAAAACCAAGCTTTCGGAACGTTTTGTTCCTTCTTCAGGGCTAAAATTAAATAAAACACAGAAATAACATTCATGAGTTTAATTAATTGGTTTGTCTATCGCTTTCTCTTCATACATTTGTAATTTGGAAGTCTTTTTTTTTGATGAGTATAATAATAATTGTATAAATATATAAAACCTTCAAAGCTCTACAATTTTATATATTTATACAATTATTATTATTATACTCATAAAAAAATAAAAAAAGACTTCCAAATTACAAATGTATGAAGAGAAAACAATAGACAAACCAAATTAAACTCATATAAGGTATGTACCATTTGACTATTTAAAACAAAATTATTATGGATGCTCTTAATGTTGTTCTTAATGTTTATAAAAGAGTTTTAATAAATTAGTTATTCCTACAAATTAAAGGCAACCTTATTTTTATATTAAATTTTGCATAATACTAAAAAATCAGCAAAAATAATGTTCTAGTAAAGTCTTTATTGAACAATGTCAAATTATCACTCGAGTAACGGACGAAGGCTGTTCTACAAAGAGGGCGGTAACCCATTTTGGAGTTGATAAAATAACAATAATATGATGGAAACAGCGCTGTATTGAAAACAATTCGACGAATAGGAAACTTGGATTAGGACAAAAACGATGGTAAACTTAATACTAATTATTTTAACTTGAAACAGAACTAAAATAAATAATTTAGTATTTAATAGGATCGCCATTTTTCTGTATTACAAGCTGCAAAGGTATGTGCATTGAAAAGGTTAAATTTTGAAAATACTGATGGTCTTCTAAGAGCTGATCCAATGCACGATAAATAGCATCGCTTAACAGCATTTCGTGGTCGCCAATTCCTTTGGTATATTATTTTAACGATTCGACCCCATATATTTTCCATTGGTTTAAGGTCAGGGCTGTTGGCTGGCCAAGGAAGTGTTTCTATATTATTACTCTGAAACCATTGGCGAACAACATTAGCCGTGTGTACTGGACAGTTGTCCTGCTGATAAACGAAGTCATTATTTTCATGTAAAGCCTGTGCACATGGCAGCAAAACATTTTCAAGGAGAAGGAATCTTCCTTCGATTCTCCAAAAAAATCCCAAACTTCTAGCACTAAACCAGCCCCACATGTTTACAGAAAAATGTCCAGCTTCTTTAATTTAGTTTGTATCTCCCAGAAGTCATTATCACGAAGAATGTTGTTCAGTGCAAAAACCACTCTGGCCTGTTTTTGTTCTTCTGTTAGAAAAGGCTTCTTTGCAGCAACTCGACAACAGACTTCTGATTTCGTTACTCTTCTATTTACTGTTGCTAAAGAACCCGGAAATAATGTTACATTAGCTACTTACACCGACCTTGAAAAAGGATTTTGTCTGAGATGGTCAATAAGTCTCTCATCTTGCACTTCAGAACTTACTTTTGGTCGTCCTGATCCATTTTTCCTATCCGTAGAATTATTTTCAATCCAGCGCTTTTTCCATCGCATTATCATCATTTTATCAACTCCAAAATGGATAGCCGCTCTTCTTATAGACCAGCTGTCTTCTATAACTTAAGTGATAATTTGAACTTTTGTAAATGCTGTCAGGCATACCAAGCTGGTGGTGCCTTATAATAGTATACACTAATGGAAAGCTAAATTTTGTGGCATAGGAAAAAATGCACGTATAAGTTTTTTTTTTTAAATCAAGTGTACTTAGGGGGCGCATACCTAGAAAATTTGGCTTCCGTGAGCCTTTTGATGAAGATTTTACGAAACTTATTTTAATCGATTCAATACCTACTCCACATAGGCCAATCAACTCCTACCGTTTTAGTGTCCTTTTATCGACCTTCTCCGCCATGTTGACAGAAAACTAATGGATTTTCTGTCACTTTTGAGTGAAAATGGCGGCGAAGGTGGATTAAAGGACACTAAATCGGTAGGAGTTGATCGGCCTGTATGGAGAGGGTACTGATCGATTACTAATGGACCCACCAACACTGCCTAATCTGTTAACAGCGCCAAAACTGCTGCAGTCACAAAGTAGGGTTAGGATATCAATTTGTTTTTCTTAAATTCAGACGGTTTGAGCTAGGGCAATGAAATTTGACACATATATTATCTTTCCGGGAACATATGTAGCCCTTTGGGGGCAACAGGAGCCAAAATGTGTTGTTAAACTAGCCCTCATACCTTCTATACTAATGCACCGTTAGGGGCTAAAACTTTTGTCGATTTCAATTAAAAAATTATATTTCACTTATCTTTCACTCTATGTCAACAAATATGCACCACTAAGAGCGCAGTGGACCATTTCTCAATTTTCAATACCTCCAACTTTGTCGCAGCTCTTAGGGGCGGCATCTGAACCATTTTCTTATTTTAGAAAACACTCCATATGCACTTTTAAAACTCTTGAATTTGGTGTAACAAATACTATGAAATATAAAAATATCCATGCCCAGGGGTGGCCCTTAAATAGGGGCTAAAAATTTTAAATCTGGAACAACTTGTTCAAAATTTAGTATACCAAATTCAAAAAGTGCAAAATTTTTTGGCAATTACAAGTTCCTGTCAAAACACATTTTAGGAGCCTATATTTTTTACATCCAACTATGCCCCAGCCCCTAGAGGCTGTACGGGGGGCAAGACCCCGGAGTTTGGGATTTTTATATTTCATAATATATGTTACACCAAATTTATGAGTTTTAAAAGCGCATTTGGAGTGTTTTCTGGAATATGAAAATGGTGAAAATTAGAACTCGCTCCTTACAGCCTGTAGGAGCTGGGGCAAAAATGGGGGTATTTAAAATTGAGAAATAGTTCACTCCGTCGCTGGTGGTGCATTTTTGTTGACATTGGCTGAAAGATAAGTGAAATATAATTTTTTTAATCGATATCGACAAAATGTTTAGCCCCTAACCTAGGAGACTTGTTAACAGCCACGAAATTTTTTTCGGTAAAATAGACTTGTAGACATATAACTATGAGATAATATAAAGGCCCTCCCCTTACTTTTCCCGAGAAAAATGTGTACCGATAATAAGTTGGTCTGGAAAAAAAACCCATAGACGAGGAGTGTAATGGGCAGGCGCGTCGATGGCGGCAGTAATGAAAGCAACTGACAACCATCTGACAGCAAAAATTTAGGTTTATGTTTAATATTTTTGTTTACTTTTGGAAAATCTATTAAAAGAGTGGACACCACCGTAAAAAATCGAAAAAGTGTTTTCTAGTGTTTCTCGTAATAATAACGCACGCAATCCTCCTCGTCAAAAATGTAAACTTTTCGGCACTGCCCAGTTTTCTCAGAAAGTGGGTTCGGCACTTGGGGCCATTTCCTCGTGTAACGGGTTTACCTTGTGGATTGAAACCCTCGAGTAAGGTTAATATAAATAATAATATAAATAAATTCAATTAAATAAAATCAAAGTTTTCGGACAGATGATGTCGTTGTCACTGTCACTCAAATTAACTAATTTATTTTTAATTTACTCAAATTAATACCTTGTCATTAAAATATCCTAAGGTCACTACGCCGACACCAAACATGGATTTGTTAGTGCATGCGCAGTAGATTTTTGGTTTATGGCCTGTTGGCCCAAACAGTTTCAAAGCCAACCGCGATTTTGAATTTTCTTCTTTGTTTTTCAAAGTTATTTATGTTATACATTGTGCGGCACTTGGGCCGTTATAGTATCTCATAGTTATATGCTTGTAGGTAATAGCATGAACTACCAAGTCTCTGAGATTCAGATGTACAGGTGTACTAGTATGGAAGGTATGAGGGATAGTTTAAAACACATTTTGGCCCCTGTTGCCCCCTAGGGGCCACATATGTAATTTTTTTTAAGACACACGAGGGTACGTTGCCGGAAGGCCAACATATGTGCCAAACTTCATTGCTCTAGCTTAAACCGTCGAAATTTAAGAAAAAAAATGTCACCCTAACCCAGGTGGGGGGGGGGCAATCGGCCCCCCTTTGCTCCAGAAAAAAGTACGCAACAAACCAAACCCTGAAGTCTTTGGAGAAAAACGAGAAATTGCAGAAAGTTCCTTTAAAGACATTCTAGAATTTTGGGACAGTTTGACCTTTAATTCGTCACAACAAGAAAACCATTGGAAATATAGAACAGTATTATAGAGTTTCTATTTATAACAAGTTCTAGACAAAATCAATTTGGACATAAAAAAGTATTTTTGACTTGAACATATTCATACCAAGTTTTATACAACGTCAAGCAAAAATCAAGGCAAAATTAGCCAAAATCGTTTCTAAAAACTACAAACTGTTTGACTAATCCAAAACACAAATTCTTGAACTTTTATTGGGAGAAGTCAGTACCTATTTGGAAACAATATTAGTCAGAAGTAGGCAAAAGCTTAAATGAAAACATACCTGATAACGTTTTCGAGGCAATGAACAAGTGTGGCAATATTTTTTCGTTGATAAGAACATTCTTGAATGTCTGCCAGTAAGTAATGCTTCGTCAGAAAGAAGCTTCTCATGCTTCAGAAGATTGAAAACATAAGTACTTAAAAACACTATGACGGAAATTCGTCTGACGGGCTTACCGTTGCTGCATATCAACAGACATATTGAAATTGACCGGTTTGCCCAAAAAAATCGGAAACGAATTTTTTTTGAGATAAGCATCTTATGTTTGAGATATGCGATATAAAAGGTAATGTTTCACCAAAAAGCTTTTTAGACTTAAAAAAAATGTATTTAGCTATTAAGTTTTGTTTGTTATATATGTTTTTTATAACTGAAAAAATTATACGTAGGTACATAATCGCGGATTTCAGGGTGACGGAGGGGGGTAGTTAACCCCCACTCCTTCCCTGGTGTTAAATTTTTTATGAAAACATTTAGAAAACCAAAAGTAGGGCATAAATTGCGGCGCTATAACACCTTTGATATTTACTGTTAAAAATGGCATTTGTAGTGTCATTTTCTTAATTTTCGCCTACTGCGCTTTGAAACCATTAATATATTTACACTTTTAGTTTTTATTACTTATTACATTATTTAGTGCAATTTTCTTAAAAATTTGATATAAAATAATAAAAATAAACGACTTAAAATCTGAGTACCCTCCCCTAGATTTGAGACCAAATCCGCGCTTGTAGTTGCTAAGTTTTTGTTCGTCATAAAAGCTATGCTTTTATTCTATTTTTTTTTCGCATCGAAACCCCCCCATTTCAAATGACTGTCACCGCCACTGCCTAACCCTACTTTTTGATTGCAGCATTTTTGGGGCTGGTAACAGGTTAGACAGTGTTGGCGGGTCCATTAGTAATCGATTAAAACAGGTTTCGTAAAATCTTCATCACAAGTCCCACGGAGTACGCGATGCCCCCTAAGTACCGAGCCGTGTCTTAGGTTTGAGAAAATTTTTCTTTCGTTCAAATCTCAGCCAAAAAGTATGGATATCACATGACCCGTTTTGAATGTCACTTCGACGTTGTTAAGTTCCTTTAACCAAATCTGAGAGCTCGGCGAGCCGAGCCATTTCAACTCACGTGACGATGGAGTAAACGGATTTAATCGAAACAAAGCAACGCTCCTGGGTTGTATTATAACTTTAACTCTTCGTTTTCTTAAAGCTAGGAACACATGATACAACTTACTCGTGCATCAAATTTAGTTTTCACAAGATAAAAAGAGACGCAAGCAGATTGTGTCTCCTTTTAACCTGTTATTACAAAATTTGATGCATGAAAAAGATGCATCGTGCGTTCCTAGCTTCAAACTGTGAAATCACTGCGAACCCAGTTTATAAATCCAGCTTAAAAATGATCGGGAACAGTGATTGGGCACAGCGGACAGCGAGGCCGAACGTGAAAAAACAGCACTGCATGAATGATTTCGAGAAATGAGCACAAAAAATCTGGAACCGCCAAAATTTCCACTACTTATTAGCTTTAAAAAAATCTGAAAAAAAACGCTCGCGATGAAATAAAGGAACCGACAGAAACTTCCTCGATTACCTTCAGATTGTAAAAAGCAACGCAGCAGAGCAAAAAGATCGAAAATATTTGGTTAATGGAACTTAACACGTGGAATCTTCAAAAAACATAAATATAAGGAAAAAACAAAAGTTTCTTGTACTTCAGTGCAAAATGAACTTTTTGAATTTCAAATGCTCACACAGAGGGTTAGATTTACAGTGCCACACCCTCGGCCACACCCATCTCCGTTTATTTATAAATATAAGGGGACGTATTCAAAGGCCTGGTTTAGGTTGCGCGTCTGGCGACTGCGATGGTTGCCAGATCAAAATTTAAGAATTCACTAGATGGAGTTTTAAAAAATGACTAGAATTTCACTAGACTTAAACTTTTGTTAACGGGGGGTGACTAAATGAAAACATCGAAGTATAGTCCAATTTTTTGATGAGCGGACTGACGTCATTTTTATCTCTGAAAACGTATTTCTTTGTTGTCAACAGTTCGCATGTCAAATAATTTAATGTTGTCAGTTTGAAGTAACAATTAAAACAATCAACGACATGACTTTTTTTACATATTTATTGACGCTGTCTAAAACAACACAACACAACATAGAGATTCAAAAAGATGACGTCAGTCCGCTCATCAAAAAATTGGACACAAAAAAAATTAGCCAATTTCCAAAAATAATAATTATAAACAGACAAACGGATTATGTACCATTTCGTTGGGTACATCATAATCATCACAGTTTTTTTCTGACATAAAACTTAACATTGAAATTTCTTTCAACACAAGCGCTACTGTGTGTGGCAAATTAAATAAAAAATTTATTAGTTTTATAAGTTCGAAGCATGCTAAGTTTCCATCTCCTTTTTTAATAATTGCCACATTTTGCCAAAGCGTAATATCATCCATTTCAATATTTATATCCGAATTTTTTATTTGTCTAAATTACCTATCTAATAAATTAATATCTATAAATTCTTCGGAAAAATGTGAAGGTAACGGTTCAACAGTTTCTATATTTTTTTTTTGGAATTTAAAAAAGTTTTTTAAGAATTTTTATTTCTTGCAAATCGAAAGGGAACCGTTTACAAATTTTATCTACAGCTTCAATAAAATAATTTAGGCATTTTAGGCAAAACGATTGGAGGCTGGATTGGTGCAGTTTATTTGCTTCTAAAGCTACAGCTACTTTTATCTATTGGATCATAATTTGCAGCATTTTTAAATTGTATTTTTGTTAAGTTTAAAGCCATATTTACCTATTAGGATTACCTTAAAATGAAGAAAAAATAAGATTCAAATAAAAATAAATCGAGTAAAGGTTTACTCCAAAACTTCCCTCGCTCAGAAGAACATATATTATATAAAAAACCGCTACTCATATATACATGGGTTAGATTGGATTGGTCAGGCTTTTTCAGGGTATATCCAGACTTTTCTTGGGTGTATCTACACTGTTCAGGGGTGTATCCAGACGTTTCTATGGTGTACTCGGACATTTTCACAGTGTATCCAGGTTTTTCCAGAGTGTATCCAGACTTCCAGGGTTTTTCCAGACTTTTCCAGAGTGTATCCAGACTTTTCCAGGGTCTTTCCAGAGTTTTCCAGAATGTATCCAGACTGTTTCCAGGCCTTTCCAGACTTTTCCAGAATATATCCAGACTTTTCCAGAGTTTTTCCAGAGTGTTTCCATACTTTTTCAGGGTCTCTCCAGACTTTCCAGAGTGTATCCAGACTATTTCAGGTTCTTTCCAGACTTTTCCAGAGTCGTTCCAGACTTCTCCAGAGTGTATCCAGACTTTTCCAGGGTCTTTCCAGACTTTCCAGAGTGTATCCAGACTTTTCCAGGGTCTTTCCAGACTTTTCCAGAGTGTATCCAGACTTTTCCAGGGTCTTTCCAGACTTTCCAGAGTGTATCCAGACTTTCCCAGAGTATATCCAGACTATTCCAGGGTCTTTCCAGACTTTTCCAGAGTCTTTCCAGACTTCTCTAGAGTGTCTCCAGACTTTTCCAGTGTCTTTGCAGACTTTTCCAGAGTGTTTTCAGACTTTTCTAGAGTATATCCAGACTTTTCTAGGGCCTTTCCAGACTTTTCCGAGTGTATCCAGGCTTTTTCAGGGTCTTTCCAGACTTTTCCAGATTCCTTCTTGACTTCTCCAGGGTGTATCCAGACTTTTCTAGGGTGCACGGACTTTTCCAATACATTTTATATGTGCTATATATATATACATATATAGATTCAGACTTTATTGCTTCTAAAAATATTTCGTTTTACATGTGCTATATATATATATATATATCCTCGTATACATAAGATTTTTGTCCATTAATCACGCAATAACGGGTAAACCGATTTGTATGAAATTTGATAAGACAATAGGGTGTGACCTGGATCTTATCTTCAGCTATTTTTTATTTAACATTTCGTTTCATAACTCGAGATACCTATTGGGCACAGAAAATTGAATTTTTCAATTGTTTTTTGCATTTTTTATGTGATATATATATATATATATATATATATATATATGTAGTACAAAAATTGTGGCGCTATTCAACTACAATTTCTATAAGCTTTCGAAGGAGGTCTCACACGGTTTTTTTTTAGGGATGAAGTTTTTTGGGGGTAGCTCCGAAGGGTCTAGCAGGAGAATGCTCAAAAACAATAGGGGTCTGCGCGTCAACAAAAGTAAAATTTTTTTATGATTAGTGAAAGAGTTTTTGAGTTAAGAGTGGCTACAAAGTAGGCGACAGACAGACAGAGCGACGGCGTCTGGATTCGTGCTTATCACTATTCGGAACCTCAAAATTCGTGGAGGATCATGAAAATCTCGAGGTGCTATTTTTCGATGATTGCATTACTTCCCTTTAGCGAGGGAAGTAAAAAATAATAAAATAGGCACGTAAGGCACTAAATTACAAAAAAATCACTAGATCTAGTGAAATTTCACTAGATCTGGCAACACTGGCATGCCCGGCTACTGCTTGATACAAATTTAATGCAAGCGGTTTCTGTGAAGCGTTTCAGCGTGCGCGGCTAGCGATTCAAATACAGCGACCGCCGCTAGACTGCTGAGTAGACCAGATCGCAATCGCCGCAGGGATACGTATGGTGGGTTTTCCGGGAAATGATGATGATGATGCAGAAGATTAAAACCACCTCCTTTCTTTCGATGTTTAAATATATCGTGTGTTGCACGTCTTTCTTGCAGTAGACTATATTGTAACATTTGTTCATCTTCTTCTTCCTCTAATAAAATTAAATATATAAGTTCTTCCTCATCCATTTTCCGACCTACAGTTTAAAACTGTGCAAACGCGCTGCGAAACCAGGCTTTAAATCTCTCTGTAAAACCCTGGTAAAACCTTTGAAATAAAGTGAGCCAACACCGTTCTCTTAGTTTAGAACGGTGCTCAGTGAGCTTACGAAAAAAAATAAGTGGTCTTTTTAATCAAAGTTTACGTGTATGACATTAAATAATCAAAAAAACACCGCGGATGCCATGACATAAACAAAATTCCTCGTTGCCATAGATAGTTTATATCTGTTTCCTTTAGTCAGTCAAAATTTAGGCGTGAAGAAAACAAGAAATTTTAGTTTTTAAAATAAAACATGAGTTAGGAAAAACCATAATTAAAAATTCAGACTCCTGAGAAGAATTTTTGGAATGGGGCGAAGCAGATCCCGGACAAGATGTCGCGGATATATACCGCCTTCTGTTTATTGTGGAAAAGGCAAACACAAAAAGAAAAGGTCAAGAAGCAGAAGGCACGGAAGAAAAAAAAGCAGGTCAGTAAAAATACTTTTTTTATTTTTCAAAAACATAACATCTTGCTCAAGCTCTTGTCCATGTTTTTACGTTTTATTTTATTGTTGCAGGAGGCGAAGTCGAAGATCACGACACTGTGCAAAACGCGGCCGGGGTCGCTCTCACTCCAGACGCCGAAAATCCAGAAGGAGGAAATGTCGACCCGGAAAGCCCACTAGAAACCCCTTTCTCAATTATTTAAGAGTATTTCGAGCCAAACACTGCCGATGGCCCCAATGTAAAATTGCTATTGAGGGGGCTAAATGTTGGTGCAAGCTGCCGAAAGAAGACCGGATGAAGTTTTACAAACAAGCATGCGCTCAGCGTAAATCAAAAAGAAGAGGAAAGACACGCAGAAGAAAAAGATCAAGTCGAAAGAGAAGACGTAGGAAGAAAAAGAGGCATTCTTGCCCTACTAAATAAATTTTAAGATCATAAAAAAAATTCAGTGTTGACGTTTGTCATTATAATAAAACATTTGGCATAACAGGGTGTTTTATTTGTTGTACTAAAATTAAAATGATAAATAATAATCATGAAACACTATTTTATAATTTAAGAGAAAAATTTATCTTATAATAATAACAATAATAAATTATTTAAATTAAAAATAGCTTAAAACACTTTGTGTGCTAAACTTAGACGTCGTTCAAAGACTGCATATGCCTAAAACAGAGGCAGCATGTACAGTTTTAAATAAAATCGCGTTCTCCGACGGTTTATACGTTCCTTATATATCATTAAGGGGCCGATTCTTATGGTAAAGCCATGCAACACCTGCTTAACTAAAAAGCCAGTTAACTCTTTTTCGATTTAGTATCCTTTAGCCTACTATAGCGGTCATATTGACAATCAACTGACAGAAAATACATGTTTTACCTGTCAATTTGGTTATAAAAATGGCGGCAATCTTTGGCTAAAGGGTACTAAAGAGATAAGAGTTATCTGGCTTTTTAGTTGAGAACGGTGTTAAGCCATGATGACCCTTAAAATACATTTCTTGATAAATTTAAAGACTGTAAAGAACTTTGATTGAAAGAAATTAATACCCCCTTATAATTTAATATAATTAATACACACTTTCTGCTTTGAAAAATTCAAATTTTTGCTGTTTTTTGTATAAAAATGGCAAAATGAAAATCATATGCACGACATTACTCAAGATGACAGAAATTTTTATTAAACAATTGCCTCAAATTATTTTCATCTTTCTCTAATAGCGATTTGGTAAAACTGGTGCGCCACTTTTTCAGTTTTCATGTACCATTGGAAAACTGATAATTTCGGTTTTACCCAAGTGCAACTTTTTCCGCACCGGCTCTAAAGGGCTCGTGGCGCACTTTTTCCCGCCTTTAAAACCTCCTAATCAACAAAAGAGTTTTTCAATGGTCCTAAGCTACTTTTATATACATAGTGTTTAAATGAATCGACTGTTCTGGGTTGGGTGCAGCTTTTTTCATGTTCCATTCAATCTGCACTCAGACTGCACTGACGAAATTGTTTGACAGCATCATGTCAGTGTTAGTGCACTACGAGTGCTTCAAAGACCTTAAATATTTTTGCTTTTCACTAAATTATCTCTCCATCTACCTCTAGAATTCTGCCCTCTCTCTCTAAATATTTTTCATTTTAACAGAGAACAAAAATGTTTTTTTGCACTACTTTTCAAAAGCTAAAAAACAGTGAAAACTTAAATATGTGAAAAACATAGTAAAAATCGCTTAAACAAAAACGTTACCCCTTAAATTAGGTTCCCCCCTTACCCCGCTCATCAAAACGGGTCTGATGAGCACCCCCTAGGAGGGCAGTTTTCTTTTCCTAGAAGGATTCAATTTAGCCTAAACCCTTTTGTCGGGGCTAGGGATCTTTAACGTGCTCCACTATCAATATATGGATCACGCGGGACCGTCCTCTTACCGTCCTCCCCGAGGGACCGTATGGAATCGAATTAGCCTGCCTTCTAGCTAACTCGGCCTACTCCGCTTCATACTGCGTTTTACCTAAATCTTACAATATTCTGTAATTTTATAAGAAAAAGTCCAAGTTGACCTGCAAGACCTGGGACTTGAACCCGGCATCTCCTGCTTGAAAGTCGCGGCGTTAACCCCGACATGAAGCAGGCAGGTTGACCAAAACCTCGGACTTCTAAATGTCAAAAACACTTTTAAGTTATATTTTATTTAAGCTTTTGTTTTGCCATCATGGGAATATTTATTGTCCATTTTTAACGAAAATGTGTTGAGAAAGCCCAGACTAGTTGTAGATTTGAACAAGACACAAATGGACCAACAAAAATAACAAAGAAATATTTTGGGAATGCCAACGATATTTACAAGTCGCGGGTTAAATTAGTCTTAAATAAAAGCCTTTTTTTTACCTTCATCAAAAACATGATTTTAGTAACTGTCTGCAGATAACTAAAGCATGGCTTTTTTGGTTACCGATGCAAAAAAAACTTTTTTTTTTGATCACGGGTGCAAAAAAAGATTTTTGTCCGTTTTTTATCCAAAATTAGAGAGAGAAAGAACGGAATATAGTAATATTGAAAAAATCTAATTATTCTTGCCTAAAAATTAAGTCATTTCCGCCGGTTTTCACCAAGTATTTACGAAAAAATCATTTAAAAAAATCGTTAAAATTTGAAACTGTCAAAGATTAAAATGTCGCAACAATCAACGTCATCGAGTAAAATGGCCCATCGCTATGGAAACCGCATTATTATTTCATTTACCAGCCGCCTTGGTTTATAGTGTAAAGATGGTGTATTGCGAGAAGTGCTCTTCGTTCGAGATTTTTAAAAGGATTTTCCTGTTTTTCTTGGATTTTTTGATAAAGGTATTAAGAAAAATAGTGTTAATAACTCGCGGCTAAACTGTGCTTTTTTTTTACTCGCGTTTTTAAATACCTCGCTGCGCTCGTTATTTAAACCAACGCTTGTAAAAAAAAGAACTATTTTAGCCACTAGTTGTTAAAACTACTATTTTTAATCACGGGTGCAAAAAAAGATTTCTGTCCCTTTTTTAACCAAAATTAAAGAGAAATAGCGGAAAATAGTAATATTGAAAATCTAATTATTCTTGCCTAAAAATTAAGCCATTTCCGCCAGTTTTCACCAAGTATTTACGAAAAAATCATTTAAAAACATCGTCAAAATATCAAACTGTCAAAGATTAAAATGTCGCAACAATGTACTGTACTTTTTTTTTACTCGCGTTTTTAAATATCTCGCTGCGCTCGTTATTTAAACCAACGCTTGCAAAAAAAAGCACTATTTTAGCCACTAGTTGTGAAAACTACTATTACAGATGTACCTGGACCAAAAAATCACGTTGTTGCTAGAGGTTTTGTGAAAAAGGTAAGGGGTTCTCAAAGCGAGTGAAGAACCGCAAGCTATTGCAGGGTGTTCTACGATTTGTTTTGGAAATCGCTTAGCGTTTTTCATTACGAAAGCACGCCATTTCTTTTACTTTGTTTAGTTTTATTAAAAATTTAGAAAGTCTTAGTAGAAAAAAGAACGTATATTTTTTGATCGTTCTCTCAAGAAACCCAATTAATATAACAAAAGGCATCTTCTATCAGGAGCCCAGATTTTATTATAGCTGATTATTTATTATTATTATTTTTATTTTTTTTTACTTCTCACAAACAGCACCTTTCAAGCTAACCCGACACACTTTCCTTCATAGTAGTTTACATAACAAGCATGTTATGATGGTCATTAAACGCGAAGATGAAGTTTAATACCATAATGACCATAACATGCGAGTTATGTTCATATCCACCAACGTGAAAATTTTCCGATTAAGATTTAATCATGATTAAAACTGATCGAAGTTTGGAATGAGTCTTGGTAAACAAATTTGCAAGGTTAAAAGACCACATTATAAACTCTGATTAGTGACTAATCACGGTTAAAGCCTAAACGAGGAATTTTTGGTTTGGTGGATACGGCCATTAGTGTGTACTATACACTTCACGACACAAAAAACGCATACTCCGATTTTATATTCAATATGTCCTTTACGATTTAGCAACCTTTTCTGTCACAAAGTATCAAAGTCCACTCATTGTCATGTTTTTTTGTCACAGTCTAATCCAACTTAAAAATGCGACGACAGCTATATAAGTATCGGAATTCGATCAATCCCAAATTTTAGCAAAATTAGATGGAGGTTGGTCTGTTCGTCTAAAAAGAAAATACGAAGATTAAGGAACTGTTCGACGAAAGGAACTGGCTTGGAAAAATCTCAGCGCACCCCAACAGGATCAGTAAGTCACCAATTTCCTGAAAGAACACCCATTTGCTACGGCCAAAGAAGCAAAATGAACAGTTAATTTTCCTGGTATGGTAAGAACTGCACTAAGACGGAGGCTAAGATGTCGTGTTGCAGTCAAAAAGATACAGCTAAGTGAAGAAAAGAAGCAAGCCAGATTACTTTTTGCTCGCAACAATTCGACACAGGAAAACGAATTTTGTTTTATCGACCCTCTGTGAAGCTGGATTTCGGCAAGAAGGCATGGTGCGTTTTTCAGAATTGAAGGAAGGTTTACAGCGTAGGTTAATGTGAACATGATGCAAAATATTATGCTTCCGGAAATAACCGCTTTATAACTTGATGGTTTTGTGTATCAACAAGACAACTGCCCGGTACACACTGGCCCGGATTTCTGAGCATAATATTGAACTTTTGCCATGGCCAGCAAAGACCCCCGATGCCAATCCCATCGAGGGGGTATCATTGCCAAAAGTTATTAAAATTTAATATTGTTCCACGGAATGCTGACCATTTGATGGAACTAATAGTTAGAGCTTATGAAGAGATCATTAAAGAAAATCCAAATTTATTTGAAAATTTAGCAGACTCCATGCCAAGACATTTAGAAAAAATTATTTAAGCAAATGGTGCAATGATCAGATACTGAAGTTAAGTTATTTTTGATTTTTGTTTATCGATAGGATTTTTTGATTCTAATTGTTTTTTTAATATCTTGCTGTTTATAAAACTAATACTGTTGATGTGTATTCACGTTGCTTAACCCAAAGTCTTCCAGTTCTTTCTTCTTCGTATTTTCCTTTTAGTCGCACTACAGTGGACTTTTTTTCTTTATTTATAATAAAAATTTTGTCTATTTTTTTATATTTCGCAACAGCAACCTTAAAACTATACAACCAGTAAATATCGGTAAAAATACTTTTAGTCTCCTTAACAAAATTTATTGATGTTGTCTAAAAGTGTTAAACTATAAAAGTCCGTAAAAATAAGCAAGCAAAATTTTAAAAATGTAAACATGTTCCTAACTTCTGCTGCATAAATTTCAGAAATTATTAAAAATATCGAACGCGACCTTCGTAACCTGAAGTTTCAAAAAGTCAAAACAAATAAGGTTACTAAGGGACTTTTCATATATCTTTTTAAAAACAATGTTTTTTTTTCTTAAAAATTCGTAATATGTCAATTTAAGGGGACTTATTTTTGGTTAGGTACTAAAATTATATTAGACTTACTGACGTTTAATAAATATTTATTGTCTTGAAAATATAGAAAAATAATTTTTGCGTCAATTAGTGCTCCTATAAAATAAAGTTTCATCGCTCGTCACGCCAGCTTTATTATTATCCTAGGACCGTAAAGTGCGCCATTTTGTATCCGCCATTTTTAATTTTTTAAACTTTAAATCAAAAATTGTATTGAGTTACCTTTATCACCGCTAGGTTTCAAGTTTGAGACCAATCGAATTATAAATAAGAAAGTTCGCCATTTCGATTTTTTAAAAGTTTGAATCAAAAATTGTATTAAGTGACCTTAACCCTTTAGGCCCCAATGGGACATAAGATCCAAAGGTATATTCCAAATTATTCACCGTGCCTTATTTGTCCCAAAATGTGTGGGAATCGCTTTCTCTGGGTTTTTCAAGAATAACTGATGTTTTCGACAAGTTTTTGCAAGCCGCGCGCAGTTCGCGGGTTATTCTGCTCATAAACAACATAGGAACTGCAAGTGGTCGATTTTTTCCACAGTTTTTATAGAAATTTAGCGATTTGTGTGTTGTTTTTTGTACCGATTTTTAAAGTTAAGTTAATCGTCTATTAGAACAATATGTTTTGATACTTTTTGTCGATTTTTTTCGTGTTTTATTGTGAAATTTGATACAATAATTGTGTCTGGGATACATGTGTCCCAGTGGAGTTTCTGAGTGGGTTATTTATATCCCAATGTTTTTTTTATAGCATGTCAAGAAAGAAATCGACCGAGACTGAGCTTCAAGACATTGCTGAGAATTTAGACGATCTATCTTCACCAAATGAATTAGATAGTGTTTCTGGGGAGTCGTCTTCCGAAGAAGACCCATTCCACAACAGTGAAGAGTCAGATCAATCGTATGAGCCTTCCGATCTTTCTGATGAAGATAGTGGGAAAGAAAGTAGTGAAAGTGATAAAGAGGTGAGGATATCGATGCAGAGAGTTCAGATCTACGAGATGACACTCCCCGGTTTAGTATTCCAAATGAAATTCCATATGTCATATAGCCCTCCATCATCGTCGTTTAAAATTTTATAAAAACAAGGTGTCCAGCAAAAATGAATTAACAAATTCCCGATTTTTTCCTGGTCAAATTATATATTTCCCGGTTGTTTTAGATTTCCCACCATTATTTTTTGTTACTTAATGGGCAATCTATGCAAAGGCGAACTGCTAAAGATTATGGCGAGTAATCTCCTCAACTAACACGCCCCCTCCCCGAAATATACATTTTTATTTAAAAGCAAGGCCAGATCAATTAAAAAAAAATCTAGTACAAATGCCATTTTTTACAAGTTTGAAATGTTGCCAAAGACTGCATAAAATTAAACCAAGGAATTACTACGTTTATACGCACCTAAAAGCGCTTTTATATAACGACGGTTTTAAATAAAATCGCTTTCTCCGAGGGTTTACACGTCCTTTATTAACTGTCCTTAAATATGTCAGTTTAAAGAAAAACCAAACAAAACAACTTACTTAAAAACAGATTTTTCAGAAAACCAGGTTTAAGTATTTTTTTGGGTTAGAAGAAACGCACTAAAGCGTTTTTAAACTGTTTAAAACGACCCTAAAATGGGTTTCTAAGCCCCTTCTTAAATCGCTTTAAAATAAAATCGATTTATTGCTAAGTCGGTTTTAGTGGTGTTTATACGACAACATTTGCAAACCGTCCTTATATAAAAGCGCTTTAAGAGACCCGTATAAACAAAGTAAATAATTTTAATTTAAAAATTTTGAATTTTATTCACGTCTGGTTGTAGATTTTTTTTTTAAATGGTTAGCAAGGGGTGGGGGCTAGTCTCAATATTTGCAGCTAAAAGTTATGTCATAAATGCGCCGCAAGCAATAAATTTTACGAAAGTTATAGCAATAAAAAAATTTTGGTTTATTTCAGTTTTTTTGTGAATTATTTTAAAAAGGTCAGGCTTAGTTGCAAAGGGGGGGCGATTCCACCCCGCGACCCTCCCCTCTGTAACCGCCACAAATGGTACTAAACAAAATTAAATCCCTAAATTTAAACAAAATTTATTTTAAAAATTTCTTACTCAATGCCGATTATTTCCGGTGTTTTCTTTTATTAAAGTTCTTCCATCAATTCCAAAGGAATTTTCTATTTTTAGCTTGCCCTTTCTTTGCGTTCAAAATTACAAGCGTGGACGCAACTCCTTCAAAAATATTCGGTAAAATTCCCGGACCTTTCCCAGCTTTACGAAACTCTCGTTTTCCCTTGTTGCTAGACACCCTGAAAAAATTATGCTACTTCTGTAGATATTTTTTTTTACATCTCTTGTTTGATACTGTACACTGTAAAGAAAATCCAAATTTATTTGAAAATTTAGCAGACTCCATGCCAAGACATTTAGAAAAAATTATTTAAGCAAATGGTGCAATGATCAGATACTGAAGTTAAGTTATTTTTGATTTTTGTTTATCGATAGGATTTTTTGATTCTAATTGTTTTTTTAATATCTTGCTGTTTATAAAACTAATACTGTTGATGTGTATTCACGTTGCTTAACCCAAAGTCTTCCAGTTCTTTCTTCTTCGTATTTTCCTTTTAGTCGCACTACAGTGGACTTTTTTTCTTTATTTATAATAAAAATTTTGTCTATTTTTTTATATTTCGCAACAGCAACCTTAAAACTATACAACCAGTAAATATCGGTAAAAATACTTTTAGTCTCCTTAACAAAATTTATTGATGTTGTCTAAAAGTGTTAAACTATAAAAGTCCGTAAAAATAAGCAAGCAAAATTTTAAAAATGTAAACATGTTCCTAACTTCTGCTGCATAAATTTCAGAAATTATTAAAAATATCGAACGCGACCTTCGTAACCTGAAGTTTCAAAAAGTCAAAACAAATAAGGTTACTAAGGGACTTTTCATATATCTTTTTAAAAACAATGTTTTTTTTTCTTAAAAATTCGTAATATGTCAATTTAAGGGGACTTATTTTTGGTTAGGTACTAAAATTATATTAGACTTACTGACGTTTAATAAATATTTATTGTCTTGAAAATATAGAAAAATAATTTTTGCGTCAATTAGTGCTCCTATAAAATAAAGTTTCATCGCTCGTCACGCCAGCTTTATTATTATCCTAGGACCGTAAAGTGCGCCATTTTGTATCCGCCATTTTTAATTTTTTAAACTTTAAATCAAAAATTGTATTGAGTTACCTTTATCACCGCTAGGTTTCAAGTTTGAGACCAATCGAATTATAAATAAGAAAGTTCGCCATTTCGATTTTTTAAAAGTTTGAATCAAAAATTGTATTAAGTGACCTTAACCCTTTAGGCCCCAATGGGACATAAGATCCAAAGGTATATTCCAAATTATTCACCGTGCCTTATTTGTCCCAAAATGTGTGGGAATCGCTTTCTCTGGGTTTTTCAAGAATAACTGATGTTTTCGACAAGTTTTTGCAAGCCGCGCGCAGTTCGCGGGTTATTCTGCTCATAAACAACATAGGAACTGCAAGTGGTCGATTTTTTCCACAGTTTTTATAGAAATTTAGCGATTTGTGTGTTGTTTTTTGTACCGATTTTTAAAGTTAAGTTAATCGTCTATTAGAACAATATGTTTTGATACTTTTTGTCGATTTTTTTCGTGTTTTATTGTGAAATTTGATACAATAATTGTGTCTGGGATACATGTGTCCCAGTGGAGTTTCTGAGTGGGTTATTTATATCCCAATGTTTTTTTTATAGCATGTCAAGAAAGAAATCGACCGAGACTGAGCTTCAAGACATTGCTGAGAATTTAGACGATCTATCTTCACCAAATGAATTAGATAGTGTTTCTGGGGAGTCGTCTTCCGAAGAAGACCCATTCCACAACAGTGAAGAGTCAGATCAATCGTATGAGCCTTCCGATCTTTCTGATGAAGATAGTGGGAAAGAAAGTAGTGAAAGTGATAAAGAGGTGAGGATATCGATGCAGAGAGTTCAGATCTACGAGATGACACTCCCCGGTTTAGTATTCCAAATGAAATTCCATATGTCATATAGCCCTCCATCATCGTCGTTTAAAATTTTATAAAAACAAGGTGTCCAGCAAAAATGAATTAACAAATTCCCGATTTTTTCCTGGTCAAATTATATATTTCCCGGTTGTTTTAGATTTCCCACCATTATTTTTTGTTACTTAATGGGCAATCTATGCAAAGGCGAACTGCTAAAGATTATGGCGAGTAATCTCCTCAACTAACACGCCCCCTCCCCGAAATATACATTTTTATTTAAAAGCAAGGCCAGATCAATTAAAAAAAAATCTAGTACAAATGCCATTTTTTACAAGTTTGAAATGTTGCCAAAGACTGCATAAAATTAAACCAAGGAATTACTACGTTTATACGCACCTAAAAGCGCTTTTATATAACGACGGTTTTAAATAAAATCGCTTTCTCCGAGGGTTTACACGTCCTTTATTAACTGTCCTTAAATATGTCAGTTTAAAGAAAAACCAAACAAAACAACTTACTTAAAAACAGATTTTTCAGAAAACCAGGTTTAAGTATTTTTTTGGGTTAGAAGAAACGCACTAAAGCGTTTTTAAACTGTTTAAAACGACCCTAAAATGGGTTTCTAAGCCCCTTCTTAAATCGCTTTAAAATAAAATCGATTTATTGCTAAGTCGGTTTTAGTGGTGTTTATACGACAACATTTGCAAACCGTCCTTATATAAAAGCGCTTTAAGAGACCCGTATAAACAAAGTAAATAATTTTAATTTAAAAATTTTGAATTTTATTCACGTCTGGTTGTAGATTTTTTTTTTAAATGGTTAGCAAGGGGTGGGGGCTAGTCTCAATATTTGCAGCTAAAAGTTATGTCATAAATGCGCCGCAAGCAATAAATTTTACGAAAGTTATAGCAATAAAAAAATTTTGGTTTATTTCAGTTTTTTTGTGAATTATTTTAAAAAGGTCAGGCTTAGTTGCAAAGGGGGGGCGATTCCACCCCGCGACCCTCCCCTCTGTAACCGCCACAAATGGTACTAAACAAAATTAAATCCCTAAATTTAAACAAAATTTATTTTAAAAATTTCTTACTCAATGCCGATTATTTCCGGTGTTTTCTTTTATTAAAGTTCTTCCATCAATTCCAAAGGAATTTTCTATTTTTAGCTTGCCCTTTCTTTGCGTTCAAAATTACAAGCGTGGACGCAACTCCTTCAAAAATATTCGGTAAAATTCCCGGACCTTTCCCAGCTTTACGAAACTCTCGTTTTCCCTTGTTGCTAGACACCCTGAAAAAATTATGCTACTTCTGTAGATATTTTTTTTTACATCTCTTGTTTGATACTGTACACGCGAGAATGAGTAATTTTTTTTAACTTATAAAAGACTTGAGCAGATACCTGTCATAAGTAGAATAATTTGGGCAAGATACAATAGAAATTCCCTTTCATGCATCCCGTAGTGGAACTGGTAACAAATTTTCATACTAGAACATAACAGTGACCTTGGTAACAAAAACCATTACTAGATTTAACTTCTTTTTACTTAATTGTTATAAACCTAGGCAAAGTACCAATATCCCCACATAAACTAACGACTATATTCTACCAAAATTAGTGCAATTCCTTTAAATTCCGTTTTAGCAGTAGGGAATAATAGAAACATCCACCCTATATAAAATCGGTCTTGTTCGTCCCCCTAGCAAATGGACACACATTATTCATCATGTAGGTCATTGGATCAGTCTATGTACAGTGTGTCTCATTTACGATGGGATTCAATGGGAAACTCCGTTGTTATTGTCTGTCTTACTTTTTTGAGCATAACATATTTATTCTGTCCCTTGTAGTTCTTGAGCTTTATTTAAGAGACTATTGAGTTCTGTAAAAACATGTCTGTGGCAGCCTTTTTAGAAAAACACAATGGTCTTTTCGAAATTTTAATCCGACGACGAGGATCAAAAAGTTAAAATAGACCAAAAAGTTTTACTTCATATTTTAGTTTCTTTTTAGGTTTGTTTGATAATAAAATGTTATTTTTTTTTTATTTTGAAGTTTCGAACTCGAAAAGAATCATCTTCAGTGCATTTTTTTCTGGTACGGCCCAGTCCCATTTAATTTTTTTTTAAAAAGGCTTATTTGTTTTATCAATAGTTTTTTTATTGAAACTGGTAGTTAAAGTTATGGAAAAAACAACTTAACCGGTTTTTTTCGGTTCACCCGGTATGTACATATAATATATCTTGGTTGTCCAAGTTTACTATATAGTAGTTAAGTATAAATATTCTCAAAAAAAATAATTAAAATGGGACGACGGGTTCGTAGCAGAAAAAAAATGCACTGAAGATGACTTTTATCGGGATCAAAACTTCAAATTAAAAAAACTTATATTTTATTATCAAACAAACTTAAAAAGAAACTAAAATATGAAGTAAAACATTTTGGTCCATATTTAACTTTTTGATATATAAACGAAACGTCGGATTAAAATTTAGGCACCCTCAACTGTTTTCATTGTCGTGGGTACTTTTAAAAAAATAAATATTCATTACACTCTATGTGCAGATATCTTGCTACGGGGCCGTCGCGCTGCGGTTAAACGAAACATAGGAGATTAGGAGAAGCATATGGTTGCTGTCAAAAAGTGACATTTAGTGGATATGTAGTGAATAATTGATTAGATAGACTAAAATGTGTTGGCAGCAGCTCTTTTTTGACACCAGAATAATAAATCTATTCCATCCAGTTATCGAGATATAGAAGTCTAAACATGGTCAAAATATAATGGATCACCCACTTGGAGTGTTGAAATAGTCACAAATTTAAAAATTTAAGTAAATAAAGTAATTTTTTATCTTTCGTATACCACAATAAAAGCGATGGGCGCAAATTAAAAATTTTAACTTTAGGTGTCATATATCGGTCACATCGACGATTCACCTAAGAAACAGTAGTATTACTCTAACCTAAGGATATTTTCAAAGACTTGGCAAGCACGGCAATCTCACGCGTTCTCAGCTTCTTTAGATGAAAGCATTATGTTTATTATTCGAATAGAAGAAGAATTTAGTTCTTCTTTTGTAGTTCTCTCGTTTTTACCGTTAAAATTTTTAATTTGCGCCCATCTTTTTTATTATGGTATAAGAAAGAAAAAAAATTATTTTCTACTTTTGAGTGCATTTAATAAAAGCTTGTTCTTTAAAAGTTTTTTTCATTAAAAATTTAATTTTTAATTTTTAAATTTGTAAAGTAAATCGTCCATTTTGAATCCGCCATATTGAAATTTTCACATCTGATCAAAAATTCATATCACCTTTCCGAAAAACCCCTGTATACCAATTTTGATTTAAATCGAACAAACTAAATCTTTTCCCCCCTTCGAGGGAAGTGTTTACTTATTACCTAATAATACCGTATTACTGTATTGTCGTCGGAACTATAAACGTATACCAAATTATTTGTTATATTATGTTATGTATATATATATATATATATATATATATATATATTATATTATGTATATTATATTATATATATTATATTATATATATATTATATTAATCGTCCAGTTTGATTTAGCCATATTGAAATTTTCAAATTTGATCAAAAATTCTCCCTCCTTAAAAACCCCTGTATGCCAATTTTGATTGAAATCGAAAAAACTAAATTTTTCCTCCTCCACTTCCCTCGTCAGGGGGGAAAAGATTTAGTTGGTCCGATTTGAATCAAAATTGGCATACAGGGGTTTTTTCGGAAATTGATAGGAATTTTTGATTAGAACTATAAACGCATATCAAATTTTAGCAAATACTGACCAAAAATCGACCCTCTTGAATCCACCATATTGAATTTTTAAAATCTGAGTAGAAATTCGTTATCTCCATCCCCAAGTGCCCCAACACATCAAATTTCAACGAAATCGGGCGTACTTCAACTGTACCCCCCTCCACCCCCTCCGAGTAGGGGTAGAGCTGTCAATTTTATCACACTATATTCTTGTGTTGTCACTATATAAGCATGCCAAATTTGCAGCCGACCGCATGTCGGGAAGTTGGTCAAAATTAAGTTGCAAAATTCCACCCGAACAAACATATCTAGTTCTTGTAAAAAGAAGGGTATTGGATCATGAGACCTTAGGTGACCGAACATGTTTATCAAAACAGGACTATCTGCAGATAACTAAAGCATGGCTTTTTTGGTTACCGATGCAGAAAAACTTTTTTTTTTATCACGGTTGAAAAAAAGATTTGTGTCCGTTTTTTACCCAAAATTAAAGAGAAATAGCGGAATATATGCTACGTTTTCATGGGAAGTGAGTTCGTTCTGAAAACGATTTCAATCCGATATCGTCCATGAAAACGCCTGTTTTTCCAGTATTCAAATCGATTTCATATTGAGATCGAAATACCGATTTTCCATGAAAACGGGGATTGAGTTTACACATGCGTATTGCGTCGGTTTACCAGACAGCCGCCAAAACATATTTTATTGCTCTCACTCTTTTTTAGAGAGAGAGAGAAATAGAAGTGAAACTGTGGAACCGGCATTCTAAAATTTGGTGGAGTGTATAGAAAACAGAAGATTAATAACATAACCTTCCACTTGCAAAAATGTGTGGCAAGGGCCACATCATCTTTTGAATAAAATTAATTTTAAAAAAAAGTACCAAAACTCAAAAATGAATATTTGACAACTATGACATATATCAGCTGCCAAATATAAAAATTTGAAAACCGTTTTCAAATCGATTTGAAAACCTGTCATGAAAACTCATGAAAAAAAGTTTTCAAAACATATCGAAAACGAATTCAATATCCATGAAAACATAGCAATAGTAATATTGAAAAAATCTAATTATTCTTGCCTAAAAATTAAGCCATTTCCGGCAGTTTTCACCAAGTAATTACGAAAAAATCATTTAAAAACATCGTCAAAATATCAAACTGTCAAAGATTAAAATGTCGTAATAATGAACGTCACCGAGTAAAAAGGTACATCACTATGGAAACGATTGTTATTTAATTTACCAGCCCACTTGATTTATAGTGTAAAGATGGTGTGTGGCGAGAAGTGCTCTTAGTTCGAGATTTTTAAAAGTATTTTCCTGTTTTACTTGGATTTTTTGATAAAAGAATTTAAAAAAATAGTGTTAACAACTCGCGGCTAAACTGTGCTTTTTTTTACTCACGTTTTTAAATACCTCGCTGCGCTTGTTATTTAAACCAACGCTTGTAAAAAAGCATTATTTTAGCCACTAGTTGTTAAAACTATTTTAATATTGAAAAAAATTACTAAATTGCCTTTTGTCAATTCCCATCTATAGGTAAAACTTATTATTTTGTTAATTTTCAAAATCTATAAATCACAGGTTGATTGCTGATTAGTTTTTTTTTCCAAATGGAAAGAGAGTAAAAGTTAGGATTTATTTTTATGAAATAAATAATGAAATCGAAATATAATTATTTCTACGGTATAAACCTGACCACTGACCCTTTGCAAACCATAAGGATTAGTTTCAATTCGTGCATTTTGGGGGTGTTTGATCTCCATTAATTTTTGGTAAACCGAACAGTTGGACAACTTAACTGAGGCAATTGAGGCATGGTGGTAAAATATACAGGGTGGATTCTTTAAATGGAACGGTGCTTCTAGCGGCTTTAGGGAAGAGGTGAATCTTTAATGATTTTTTACGGACTTTCCGCGTATGATAAAAGAAAAATTTGGGGTCCCCAAAAGGAAGCCCAGGGCCTACCAACTATTTTTTTTTCAATTCGAAGGTACCACTTGTGGCACCTTTTTGGAAAGCTTGTTAAAATATCCCCAAAAGGAGGCCCAGGGCCTACCAACTATTTTTTTTTAGTTAGAAGGTACCACTTGTGGCACCTTTTTGGAAAGCTTGTTAAAAAAGAAATTTAACACACTAGTTTTTTTTGACATCTGTTAATCAATGTGTCAAAAGTTTAAAAAAAATAATTTTTTTGTCAATTGTTTTAGCTTCAAAATAAACTACATATTTCTCTATTTACTAAGCGGAATAAAGAAATATGTAGTTTACTTGGAGCTAAAACAATTGACAAAAATAGGTTTTTAAAAATGTTGACAAATGTGAAAAAAATGTATTTAATCGAATTTATTTTTAACAAGCTTTCCAAAAATTACTGCAAATAAGTCCCTAGGACTTTAAAATGCTTTGAAAATATATTTACCTGCAGTTTAAGGGAGATACTAGTGTAATTTACAAAAAAAAATATTGTGACTGTAAATAAATATATGAAATTGAAACTGAAAACGCCACAAGTGGTACTAGACTTTCAGTGAGGGCCCCCAAATAGGCCGCCTTATGTGGTATTTTTTAGTAAATACAGAAATATTTCAATTATTTTAAAGCTAAAAGCACTGACAAAAAAAAATAGGTTTTTTTAAATTTTTGACACATTGCTTTCCAAAAAGGTGCCATAAGTGGTACCTTCTTATGTAGAAAAAAAAAGTTGGTGTGCCCTGAGCCTCCAGTGGGGGGCCCCAATTTTTTTTTATAATCGAGAGAAAGTCCGTAAAAAATCATTAAAAATTCGCTTTTAACTCTTTTTAAAACCTCTTCCCTAAAGCCGCTAGAAGCACCATTCCATTTAAAGAATCCACCCTGTATAAATCCCCTAGCAACATGACTAAAACAAATGCATCGAGTTATAATAGGTATGTTATTTTCAGTCCCAATAAAATAATATTAAGAAACCAAGGAGGGAAATGCACTTTACTCCAGAGGAATGTATCTGATTTATTTCATCTACTACCTAATTATACTTACAGTAACAAATATTATAGAACCGATTTAATTTGCAGCAAGGATCCATACGCGGGACAGGGGCGTAAAGTAACGAAAAATCCCTCAAATGCGGGTCTAAAATGTAATTTTATGATAAGGTAGTGGATAATAGTAGTTTTAACAAGTAGTGGCTAAAATAGTGCTTTTTTACAAGCGTTCGTTTAAATAACGAGGGCAGCGAGGTATTTAAAAACGCGAATAAAAAAAAGCACAGTTTAGCTGCGAGTTGTTAACACTATTTTTTTTAATACCTTTATCAAAAAATCCAAGAAAAACAAGAAAATACCCTTAAAAATCTCGAACGAAGAGCACTTGTCGCAACACACCATCTTTACACTATAAATCAAGGCGGCTGGTAAATGAAATAACAATGGTGTCCATAGTGATGTGCCTTTTTATTCGGTGACGTTCATTCTTGCTTACTTTCACAGTTGGATATTTTGACTATATTTGGTGAAAACTGGCGGAAATGGCTTAATTTTTAGGCAAGAATAATTAGATTTTTTCAGTAATAATATATTCCGCTATTTCTCTTTAATTTTGGGTAAAAAACGTACAGAAATCTTTTTTGCGCGGTTTCATACAATCAATAGAGCAATAAAAAACAAGATAAGGTCAGCAAAACAAGACTGGATAACACAGCAATGTCAAGAAATAGAAGATCTAGATGCTAAACATGACACTTTCAATTTACACAAACGCATAAAGGAAGCGGGCGGATTATTTAATAAAAGACAAGCTGGAATGCTTGTGGACAATCAAGGCCAAATCATACCGGATACTAAAAAAACTAAAATAATGGTGTAGCTAAATAGAACATCGCTTTACCGATGACCGATCCGAACAGCCAGAAGAATTCTCAAACCAAGGCATAGATATAACACCGGAGTAAGTACAACACGCAATATCTTCAGCTAAAAAAAGAAAAGCGGTAGGGGAAGGAAGGAAGTATCACTGAGGTTTTAAAGCTAATAAAAAACGTAGATTTGCTAAATACGATACGCTGGTGAAACTTTTTAAGCTTTCTTATACGCTGCCCAAAAAAAATCAGCAAAGAAGGGTAGTGATTACCGCCTAAAGATTATCCATAAAAGAATTTATGGAGAATCTTTATCGCCGGCGCGCAGTTTGGATTTCGTGGTGGGTTCGGGACACGAGAGGCCTTGTTTGGCATTCAAGTCTTAATTCAATGGTCTAGGGATGTGTCGGTGCCGGTATATGCCTGTTTCATAGATTATGAGAAAGCATTTGATTGAGTCCAACACGAAAAGCTCATAGAATCGCTAAATGAAGTTGGTCTAGACGACCGAGATCTAAAGATAATCGCTAATCTATACTGGAATCAGACTGCTAAATAAAGGTGGATGGCCAACTGTCTGAAGAGATCCAAATAAGAAGAGGAGTACGCCAAGGTTGTATATTGTCTCCCCTGTTGTTTAATATCTATAGTAATAAAATAATAGAGAATGCACTTTCTAACTGCGAAGAGGGTCTGAACATAAACGGCATAAAAATCAACAACATACGATATGCCGACGACACTGTCATAATAGCAGATACGCTGGAAGGCCTGCAAGAGTATTTGAATCAAATTGCTGCCAAATGTTCGCAATTCGGGCTTAACTTAAATGTTGGAAAAACAAACAACATGCAAGACGTTCGTGCAAGAATTGAACAGGCCAGATCATCTTTTATCAAAATTAAATCAGTGTTGTGTAGTCGCGATCTTAATAGCACACTTCGAATTCGTGTGCTTCGGTGTTATGTTTTTAGCATCTTATGGCATGGAAGCATAGATACTGACTGAGGAGGAGGAGAATACTAAGGATATCTTGGACGGACCGAGTAACTAATGTGGATGTTCTGCTCAAAATAAATAAAGATCTTGAAGTTTTATTTACCATCAAAAAACAAAGACTTAGATATTTTGACCATATTTTGAGAAATATATATATATATATATATACTTTTAAAATTGGTAAGAAGGCAAACTTCAAGGCAGAAGAGGTCCAGGTCGTAGACGGATATCATGGCTTAAAAATCTTAGACAGTGGTGTGGTGTTAGTATTACGACACTTTTCCGTGGACAGAGTACAGATCGCGCTGATGATATCCAACGTTAGAGAGCATGGCACTTGAAGAAGAAGAAAATTCCCAAAAAATTATCATTTTGTTATTTGTTTCTGGAGATATTTGCACTGCCAACTTAGTAAATTGTGAGTTAGATTTGGTTAGAAAAGGTTGACAACAACAACCAGCACGGCCGCCTAGAATATCGTCAATTCCATATTTACAAAAAATACCCTTTTTATCCCTACATTCATTGTAGCTCAATACCTCGTGCACCAATCTCAACGAAATTTCACATGCCGAGTACTGGTACCTTTCTTCTACCACCAACCCATCGGCGTATACAGTACACATACCTCCCCCCCCCCAAGACAAATTATTAGATAAGAGCTTCTAAAATCTCAAGATTTTTATTTATTAATGGACAAACAAGATACATTTTTAGCGATAAAATTGAAACCAGCTGACTATTTTTTTTTAAATAACAGCCGCAGCTTCGGTGGCAGCGCGGTGCAACTTCTGGTCCACTTTATATTACTTTTCTTTTTATAAAATTTTCAATTACGCTGTCATTTTTTGCGTCTTACATTATTTTTCGAAAATTTTTTAATCACAATTTTACTTTAAATTAAAAGAATTTGGCAAATTTTTCATTTTCTCTCCTTCTTGATGCCCCCCTAGCTTTGTCCAAGCTCAAGCCCCCTCCAGAAATTTTTTTTGCGTACGCCACTGATTTTAGTATAGGTAGTTTACATTCTGTTAGATCACAATTTTACTTTAATTTAAAAGAATTTGGCAAATTTTTCATTTTCTCTCCTTTTTGATGCCCCCCTAGCTTTGCCCAAGCTCAAGCCCCCTCCAGAAAAAATTTTTGCGTACGCCACTGATTTTAGTATAGGTAGTTTACATTCTGTTAGATGGCTCAACTATAAAAGCAATACACTTTTTTATAAAACGATTGCATTCCAGTTTCAATTTGACTTTTACGGAAAGCGGCATGTTAACAATCACAGCAAAAATGTTTGTTGTTTTTTAGTTGGACCGGCCAAGAAAATGTAAACTTATACCCTGGAAAATAAAATATATCCCCCCCCCCAGACGCCTGGGCTGGATACACCTTTGCAACAACCCGACCCTGATGCCACAATTATGATAATTTATTTATTGAGGCAGAAACACAATGTGTCTTTGTTTGAGGCCGACTCCAAAGATATGTTACATTAAGCTGTTTGGTGCCGTAACCCGCCAAAAGTATTTATTTAGAAACTTATTTAAAAAATACGAAAGCGTGGCAGTATAAAATTTCAAGATGTAACAGGAAATTTAAAAAAATTATTTGTCAAGTACGTATATCACATAAATAATAGACTAAAGTAAATATTTCAACGCATCGGCCTCGGTATACCTAACGCGTTCGAAATAAAGCCAAAATACACTACATTTTTGACTTGTTTACGCTATGTTTGGAACAATGCCCGCTTTTTTGGACGGTGCGATGACATAGCTGCTGATTGAAATCGTTGCGTACGTTCGTGGGTCCGTAACGTTACGTACATCTCTCCGTACGCAACGAGTGCAATCAGCTGTTCTGTCATCGCCTCTGTCAAAAAAGCGGGCATCATTCGAAACATGGCATGAACAAGTCAAAAATGTAGTTTCGAACGCGTTAGGTATACCGATACAGATGCGTTGAAATATTTACTTTAAGAGATACTTAAAGTAAATATTTTAACGCAACGGTATCAGTATGCCTAACGCGTTCGAAATAATGCCAAAATACACTTATTTTGAACGTGTTAGGTATACCGATTCCGATGCATTGAAATATTTACTTTAAGTAGTAAACTAAATTTCTTCCCAACCTGTAGGCGTTATATTTTAAATTGAGTATCAACAAAATACAACTAAGCAATAATTGTTTTTAATTCTACAACCCATTTTTGCAAAAATTAGCTCATTAGCTCGTTCTACCGTGAGTAACGAATTTTAAATTTATTTCAGTCAAAATTTCATCTCGTTAAAATTTTTGCGAGTCTCCATGATGCGCCTTTTAAGGCAAGAATGGCCAATCAGTGGGGGGCAAAAACTTTTATGTTGCTCATTTTATCTTTTTCTTCATTCTTTTGTGTTTGTGTGTGACAAAAGCGACAAAACGGCTTATTATAGTGTAAATATAGATTTCTTAAGATCCACAACCAATAATAGTAATAGGACTGACTGACCATCAGGTAAGTACAATAGTTATTTAAATTACAACAATTCGACTAATGGTATATTTTTTAAGACAGAATTTAATCAAGCTTCAAGAAACTTTTGTAAATTCTTACTCCGAATTGTTCCTGATTTTAAACCTTTTTTTCCTCCATATTTCTCAAAATTTAAAGGACAATTATACTGATAAGGTTGCTGGTATTTATAATCGGCTATGTAAGGTACACCTTTTATTAATCATATCAAACTTATTTTTGTTGACTTTTTAGTCATAAAGTTAAACCCTCTGTGATATATTTATACTTTTAATTTGGAATGTACTAATTGGTAAGAATTTATTTTTATTTATTTACATTTATTTTGTCAAAATTTAATTGTATGGTTTGTCTTTAGCGATTCTCGAGTGCAATAAAAAATAAATGAGTGAAGTAAAAAATAATTTGCCATAAGGGCAATGTGTTACAAAGGAAAAATAGTTGAGGTGGTTTTTTGTTCAACATACTGCTCTTATGGCAACGTTTTTCTAAATTTGTTCAATGACTGTTCAAGACAAAGGTAACATATGGTATACTTTTGTAATCAGGAAGAAAAGCTCTATCGAAGTTTTAAAAAATATACAGGGTATTCAATTTAAAATAAGAAAGTTGATGTCTAAATTTCATATTGCACTAAACATTGCACAATTTTGACATCCATAATTTTATAGTTTACTTATTTCCAATTGCACCGCAAATTCAACAAAAATCTAGATTTGGCTAAATCCTGATTAAATTTTGAATCCCGATTTAAGAAACACTCTGGCAACACTGGAAGCTGCTGTGAATGCATGATTATCCGCCTCAACTGAAAGCCCATTTATGGTGAAAAAAAAAATAATATGAGTTATTTTAGCAGAATTCTTGTCTAGTTTGCAACAAGCGACTTCGCATTATATTTCTTTCTTTAAAATCCTTAAAAAACGAAAAAAAAACACAGGTGATTGACCTTTGCGTAAAAATATTTTTTTTAACCGGTTTTTTTACTCTCTTCCAAAAATCAGCGAACAAACTACTTTTATCCACTTTCCAAAAGAACTAACTACAATAAAAAAGCATTTTCACTAATAGGAAAATCACTTTAAATTATGCCGTGGCCAGTGAACAGGCAAATGTTCACTTGCGGCCAGTAAGTGGCTAAAATTACGACGGTCACGAAAAACCCGTTTTTTACATTTTCACAAGAAAACCAACCCTACCCAACCACACACAACCCCAGTAAACTCTACACAACACAGAAAAAGCAACCCAATTTCAAAAACGACTGTCGTAACTATAGATAAAACTGTCGTAACTTTAGCTACTGCCTTGAAATTAACGTTGCGACTTTTGGAAAATCGTTTGTTTGCCCTCTACATCACATAATCGTGACAGATCGTTGGGCCCTTCTATTTTAAAATTCATTGTCTTCACCAACGCACTCAACAAATATGAAAAGAAAATAACAGCTGATTGAATTTGACATGCTAGCGGTCGCGATTCTTCAGAAACGACAGAAAATCTCACCCGTCACAATTCTGAAAAGTGGCGAATTTTACTTATTGCCTTACTTTAAATAAAAACAAAGCGTCATTAATATTTATCCTAATATTGTAAGAAAAACTGCGTAAATTTTTTAATAACATTTGGTAAATTTAATATTTTACAGATATTCTGTAGGACTAGTTTTACGACGGAGCAAAATTGCTACTACGCGTGCAAATAAACTTCAAAAAGTGTCGAAAATTCTCACCATGAAAAAGGAAAGACAGAATTTGTGTGACTTTTCTGACAGCGACATATTCCATGGCTACCTATGGTTTTGTATGTTAAAAGTTTTAAAGGTTTGTTTACACACAAAAATAAGCTTAATAAAACACATTTTTACATTAAGAAAAGGGTTTTTCACAAAAACTGCTTACAAAAATTTAAATTGACATATTTTTTATTTACTGGAACAGTATTAAGAAACTTAATTTTAAGGAATATTAGCAAATAAGTCCTGAGAAACAATCAGTTTGTGTATGTAAACTTGTGTTTAAAAATAATCAGATTTTTTATAAGGGCGTGATTTTCTGACGGTTTTTGAAGAATCGCGACCTTTGCGTCAAAAATCTGTCCATTAGGTTTTATGCTAAGAATTAAGAATGTTTAACCCTTGCCAAATAAAGGGTTACCCAAACCGGATTTAATGACCCTTAAATCCGATTTTAAAATGAAAATTGCGTCCTAAATTTAAATCTGTTTTTAACTCTGTGGTGCAAATGGACATTAAAGTTATGCAACCTTTGTTTAAGACTATTTTTTTGTAATGCATGATAACAGAGAATAGAGGTAACATTTATAATGGATAACCCTGTACATTTCGGTAGGCATATCCATTTAATCCAGCTGCATCTTTTCCAGTAAAAAGTAGTAACCTACATATTTATATGTGTCAGTCTGCGCGTCTATAATTTACCAAACGGGGTCTAAGACAAAACCCGAGGGGTGTTAAAACAGATTAAAGTGGCTTAATAGCCTGTTTATGAGCTCGGTGTCACTTTTAGGGAGGTCTTTGACGCCTCTTCGGAAGGCGGCAAGATAGTCGAGTATTGAATTTCAGAGTCGTTTATCATCTGGCTGAAAGTGTGAAAATTTCGAGTACATTCAAGTCAAATTTTATATTTTTAGTACACCTATTTTTGTAGGTCTAGTCCCCATATTACAAAAACTTCAAAATATATCGTAAGATGGGGCTAATCCGGATAAGCCAAGTAATTCTGGAAGTAGAGCAGAATCTGACTTTAATAAAGTGGGCACTATTTTTGACAGTCCGCTCGACTATAACACATATTTTAGGCACATTACTTATCCATTATGAGACTGTACATAAAAATTATGTGGTGCTCTTATATATAATGTTTTTATTTTGTTCTATAAGTAAAAACTAACGAAAAACCTATTTTGAGTAATTATTTCGTGCGAGTTGTGCGCGGAGCTGTGACTTCTGCGATTATTGTGTTTTTTGTTTGCCGGCGCACTTCTTGGTTGCCAGGGCCATCCGAAACCTACGTTGGGGCAGAGCTTTCTTCTATGACTTTCATAACGTTTGTGCTGACGTCTAATAAAGGACGACGTTAACTTTAATTATGTCAACTTTATGGGTGGCACAATATGAGCATATCTAGATGACATGCTTAGAAGACAACAATGTCAGAAACCTTTTAAACTTCAAAAATAGTGCCGACTTTATTAAAGTCGGGCTATGCCGACTTTATGTACCGATAAGTCCCTAGTATTTTTTTGATCTTACAACACCGCCAACCCAGTCAGTACCTCAGTCGTTCTTTGAGTCTGACTTGGACTTTAATTTTTAACACAAATCTTTATAAAATCATAAATTGCAAAATTTTTCGCCTGCAGTGCTATAAAACCTTTCATTTTTACGATTTCGTGTCAAAATGGCCGTGTCAATGTAATTTTATCAAAACATTTTGCCTGCGATTTGGTTTTAAAAATGACATTTTAAGTGTCATTTTCGCAAAAATTGCTCCATATCTCTGCGTTAGCAACATACAGCAGACGCTCTAGAATGTAGGTTAGGTTTGTTATGAGTGGTGCAATGATGCGCCCTCTACTGCGACCTAAAAGGTCTATTGTGGCTCATACCTGTTTTATAAGTCACTAATCCCAACTTCCCTAATAAAGGAAATCAGTCTCTTTGGTGAGACTTCCCCGAAATCTTGGAGCACTTTTAATCCAGGGCCAAATATTTTCGCCCTTGTTCTCATTAGTCCTACGCAGTGGCATAGGGTATGAACCGGCGTTTCGCCCTCTCCTCCACAGGATCTACAAATCGGTGTATTGCTCACTCTAATTCTATTCATGTGTTGATTGAGTGGGCACTGGCCTGTATACAGACCTGTGATTATTCACAGGCTATTCCTCGATAGTTGCAGGCGGTGCTTTGCTCTACGTTTATCTGTCTTATTTAGAAAAGCGTTGTTCCGCAGTTGAGCGCCAGTGCTGCACCCCTTTTTCAACCCACTTTGATAATTCCCTATTAACCGTGGCTTTAGTTAGTCCAAAGCAGGGCGCTGGCCCTAAGAACGCAAATTCCGCTCCTGCCTTAGCAAAAGAATCGGCTTTTTCGTTTCCTTCAAATCCATACAAGAGTGATTTTGTTGATTCCGCAGATCTTTAGGAGAGTTTGAAGGCAGTTCCAAACTAAAAGTGATTGGGTCTTATGTGAGCTTATTGCTTTCAGAGCAGCTTGACTATCTGATATGATTTTGATGTCTCTGTTAGAGATGCCTTTGTCGGCTATTTCTCTTGCACAGAGCTCTATGGCGTAAACCTCGGCCTGGAAGATGGTGGCAAGGTTACCGAGTCCAACTGAATTTGCAGCTCTTGAACCCGATACACCCGCTCCTACGCCGTCTTTGTCTTTTGATCCGTCTGTGTACCAAATGTGGGCAGCTTTGGTAAGTTGATTTATCTTCCCCTCCGATTCTTCCCTCGTTGGAAACAGAACCTAAAACGATTTTTCAAAGTTGTATTTTGGTAGCCTGTGGTCTGTTGGCATACTAAGGATTTGGTTACTATAAAATTCCTTGGTTAGCCCTGCACAGTTTCCCAATGCCTGGCCAGGATGCTCCTGATTAAAGCTATTGAATCTTGCTAAAGTTGCTCTTAATTATGACTTTGTATGCCGTTCGTTGCACGCCCCCAGTTTTTGCCGAGCAGTGACCTGCTTGGTTTTGGACCACCAAGCTATAGAGCCATAAGCGATCATCCGTCTTACTACCGTTAGATACAGCCAGTAGGTTAGTTTTGGTTTCATCCCCCACGACTTCCCACATATTCTGTTATAAGTCCAGAGAGCCATTTGCGCCTCTTGAATAACTTTGTTCAGGTGGCATTTCATGTAAGTTGCTGGTCCAGTATCAGTCCCAAGTATTTCCCTTCTTTAGGAAAGGAATACGTTCCCCGCGAATGCTAGGTTCGATAAGATTTTCTCCTTTTTGTGAAAGGTACAATGATGGTTTTCTTGGGATTAATGAATAGACCCTCCCTAGTGCACCAACCGTTGATTAGGTTTAGACTAGAGATGTTAGATATCACCCCATCAAACTTGCCTCTTAGTATAGAACGTAAGATTGTATCTGGTTTCAACGTTATACATGCAAATAGTGACTTTGATGAAAAAGCTGATATAGCGGAAGTCTTTGTTTTTTTACAGATAAAAGGAAGACAGAATATGGACTTCCACCTACACGCCTACGCCCTATGACTAAAATTTATTTGGAACTACTTAGCCCAATTTTATTGAACATAGCGCAGACGCACAGACACACAGACATAGAGGTCAAATTTAGAACAGTCCTCTTTTTTCCATTCGCGTCGGGAGTTAAAATAGATGAAAGTGCACCAAACTTACTTTTTAATTGTTCCTTGGCCGAAAATTCGCCTAAAGGTTAAACAAAACGTAAAAAAGTATACTTTGGCAGGAATCCAAAAATAAAAAGACGCGTGCACTGTGTGTTTTCCGCATTCCCATTCAAGAAGAAAAACAACAAAGTGGAAATCGATTTCCAAAAAGGGCAAAGACATTTTAAAGGGCGCCACACTTCCCCCGAGATAGAAATGTAAAAGTTTCATTTCCAAACAATTTTATTAGCCCATTACACTGTTGGCGGTGAGAATATGAATTATATTTGTCGAACGTTGACTGATGAATTGATTTGTTTTCTAAAGCATGGTTTAAGGGTCAGATTTTCCATAGACTTTACTGCAGCTGGTTTTGTTATTGTTATATCCCTTGCTGTAGTTATTCTAATTAAATATGTTTGACACCTTCGCTAGGCAATCAAAGAGGTCCCAAATTAGGTTATTGCATATTTTTCAACAAAAGCATATTTGCAGTAAACATTTTACAGTTTAGTGCAAAAAATTTCTTGCCCGAAAATAAATGCAATTGTGACGTGACTGCTCCAATAGATCATAAATCCAAAACAATTAACATAGATGTGTTTACGTTTTTTTTATTTACGCATATGCTGTAGGATTGAATTTGCATTTTGGCGCTCTTTGGTATTTATCATGATGATCTTGGAACGTCAAAATTCTCTCAAATTTTACATCGCACATGCGCAATTTTTTAATAATAATATAAGAATTGATGAGCATTTCGGCTCTAATAGGCTTTAAATAATGAGGTGATTCTGGTCAGATAGTTTAACGGCAAATTTCGTAACTGTTATGGTTACCTTTTTACCGTAAAAAAAGGTAACTTCAACAAGTTCAGTGCTTTTAGACCATACAGAAAACTAACGTTTGGCAGTAAAAATTACCTTACCTTTTTTCGTTCTCTTTTTCTTTAATAATTAATCGCTACTTAACACAACCTAATCACATAAAAATAAAGTACAATTAAAAAATTAACAAATTTTTGTAAAACAGACCAAGCTTTCTGACCTTAAAAATCTCTCACCACAGAATCCCACAAAGTTTGGTTGGGTGACTTTTTAGCGGTAAAGGTAGTCGCTATTCGGCACTAATTAGCGCCTGTGGTTAACTTTAATAAAGGTAACAGCCTGACAGCACTACTGCCCTCGCGCAGAATAAAGGTAAGGGTAACAGACTGGCCAAAAACCTGATCAAAATCATCCTAATAATATTAGTAAGAATCAAATATTTTTTAATTATGTTTTCGCAAAAATATTTAAATATTTTTGATACTTTGAGTCATTGCAATTATTTGTTAAGTCTGCTTGGCCCCATTCCAAAATTAAGTGTTGTTTGCCTGCTACAACTTTATTTTTAACTGGTAAAAATTATTTCTAATATTTTTGCGTAAACCTACTTGGATTTAACTGAATGAAATGGAGCAATAATATACTTGCTATGATGGGTTTTTGAGATAATTGAAACCATAAAAAACCCACTACTATGTACTTTTTATAACATTTAAAGTTAAGTGAAAAATAATTTTTTATATTTCAATTTGCTTCCTTGGTAGGTTATCTACATTATAACGTTTATAGTTATTAGTGTAGTAATTATTTAGTTTTTGGGGTATTTGACTTTGTGGTTTGGAAAACTAAAATAGACGTTAATAGAAAAAAATTATTTGGAGAATAATGGCAAACTGAATTTCCAATTCTATTGTTTGCAGTTTACAGACAAATATAAGAATTTTGTTAAAAAACCGCTTTTTGAGAGTTCCTGCCTGAATATTTAAAGTTGGGGTGAGGGATATTTTTTATATTCGAGTGAATTATTTAAATCTTGCTAATTGCAAAGCATATTGTAACTGACTTAGACGTTTTTCAATATCACGTTATATTTTTTGACAACATAAACTTAAGACGCCTTTTCGCGACCGATGATTTCAAAACCGCTTTGAAAACATGCGTAAAATGTTATTTTGGCGACGAAACAGTAGCTAAGTTCGGTATATAGATCGCAGATCAGACGGATTTTTGATCAGCTGATCGTCGATTAATCCGAGCAAGTAACATTACCGAACGGGTTCAGATTTAAACTTTCTAACCTAAGTTTTTTTTATTTAAATTTTTTTATATTTTTGTCGGCTGCTGGGCTTTTGAGTCTGAAAGGTACCATGAATAACATGGTTTTAGAGGCTATTTGTGCTGTAGTGCACGGACAACAAATAATGTTTGAAGATTACCCAATAAACCAAATCCCCATGGGCCGAAATTGGCAAACTGAAGGCTTTGCGAAGTGACGGATTCGGGCCGAAAGTACCCTCCGAAGCGGCGCGCTTAACGCTATGACCCTTCTGCCTCCAGGCGACTGCGAGTCGGATACCCACTTGAAGTATGGAGCTTCCTGGGGCGGGGGCGTACCGCTTTCGACCATCCACATTTTACCACTTTTGTATCAGAGGCTAGCCATAAGCTGCCATGTGGATTTAATGTAGTGATTTATACAAATATTTGTTGCATATTGCACCGCAATGTTAAACCTATTTTAAATTTTATTGATGTTTAGAATGTGATACCTTAGTTTATTATGAAAGCACATTCTAAACTACAATTAAATTGAAAGTTTAGTTTAGTTTCTTTATTGGTAAGTATTACACAAGTGCTTTCACAAGTCAAACCAATTTGCAATAATAAGGAACAGAAATTTATATAATTTTTTTATTCTTTAAAATTAGTACAGGCACTTTGATTTGGTGTAGAAAAAATATCATTTAACAAACACACTAGAAAAGTCCATTGCAGTTTTCCAGAACTCATCACCCTGCTGCAGGCTGAATCATGATCAAGCTATATCTGAAACAATGCAAAAAAAAAGGATTTTACAAATTACATTTTTGATTAAGAATCAGTTTCACAAAATATGGTACATATTTTTTATTGTTCTTAGTTATGATGAACATTAGTCTGATAAAACTATAGAGACTCAAGAATTTATTTTGCATAAAAAGGCCTAGAAAGAACTCCTTCCAATTTCTTATGGAGCGTGTGCACCCATTCAATTTTCTCAAATTTTAATATGTTATAGAAGAGGGGCAGACAATTTTTTCTATCATTGCCAGCCCTCCCCTCCCTTTACTACTAGGTTCATAAGTATAGGTGGTTAAAGATACAAACTTTACGTTTACTGCATAGTCATTTTCTCAGAAAATGTTACTAGGTCTGTGGAACGGAAATCTTTGTGTGACTTTGGTGGGTTTTTTTTATTAACTTTCATTTAATTAAGCTGTAGCTCTAGTGTCCAGATATGTTTAGACTTAACTTTTTTAATGCTGTGGGCTATCCTTTGCAATTTTATTTTTAATGTTGTAGGCTAGCTTTTGCAATTTTAATTGTAAGTTCTGTATTTTAAAAAAAATAAGTGTATGTATTGTATAATATCAAATTTTACTGAGTTATGTAATATCTGTTTTATTGATTAAACTTAATATTAATTATATTTATTTATTTATTTAATGTACTTGACACAATCGACACCCTCTCGGTAAAAATCTAACTTATACAATGATCAAATAAAGTCTAATCTAAACTTTTGGGTAATACAATACTGACATAATTATTATCATATCTAAATGGCACTTAATCTTCCAAAAACAGCCTATGATAGATTTAAAAAGGATGAACAGATGGTTATAATCTAAGCAATACCTTCTCCACATATGCCGATCAGCTCTTATCGTTTTAGTGTCCTTTTCTCCACCTTCGCCGCCATTTTGACAGAAAACTAATTGATTATCGGTCACTTTTGAGTGAAAATGGCGGCGAAGGTGGAGAAAAGGACACTAAATCAGTATGAGTTGATCGGCCTATCTGGAGAGGGTACTGATCTAAGGTTATAACGACAAAATACTGACCACCTTATTAAAATTCTCAGTTATAAAAAGTGATATAAAAAAATCAATTAAGCCACTAGTTTTAGGATCATTTCTACTACAAAATAAACACAACTTGTATTTTTACAGAAGACTTTGAGTAATGAAAAATATATTATTTACCTCCAATTAATAAACCAAACCAGGATTTCTATAATCCTGATGTGTTCTCAAGCTATTCTTTGGTCCCGTGTAGCTACACTGTGGTGGCACTATGCAAGTTGTTCCTTGAATACCTTGCCCATCATTTTTCTTATGATTTCTTGGGAAGTTTTTTTGTTTGAAACTGTAAAAAAACAATAATACAATAGTAAGAAAACAATAGTACTTGTTTGGTTGGGTGTAGAGTTAGTAAAACAACAATTTACCCAAAAAACTGTATTTTAGCAAGAGAAAATTACAACTTTCTTCTTGTCTTAAATTTTACCTTGACTGACTTTTTAGGTTAAGTGGCAGTGTAGAGTTGTCACCATAAAAAGTAAGCCATAAGACGCAAGGAAAATGAACTATGGCTTATCAATGTTGATGATTATAATTCACAGAAGTAAGCAAAAAATTAATGCTTTTTAGTTCTTACTGCTTATGGCTTAAGGCCTATTTACTCAAGTTTTAATGGCTAATGCTCAACGCATAATTTTGTCTTCTCTCTCTACTTTTTGAAGAAATATAGAAATCAAAAAAGCATTAGGCATTATGCATTAAAACTTTAATATAACTGAACTTTTTACGTTGCAGCAACTCTAGACTGCATGTAGCTTTTATACCAAAAAAGCTCTCAAAGTAAAAAACACAAAAATGGTAACCCAAAAATTATAAACAATACTTACATATTTTCATTCTCCTCCAGTTGACTCATTTTTTGTGTTTGTATAGCAATGATGACAAGGTTAACTGTTCAGAAGACTGTAATAAACTCTTTGGCTTTGCTGGAGAAAAAGCTCCACGATTAAGAGACAGGCAAATTAAAGAACATTTCAGAATGTACCACTCAACTCAACTCCAGTTTATAAATCACCCCTCAAAAAGCTCGCGCCAGTCGATGCCGATGGCGCAATCGTCTTCAATCTATATTATGTCTGACTGAAGCTTACATAAAAACGTACTTAAATGGTTTTGATTTTCCACTACTTTTTCTTAAAATCCAAGAAAGTTCCAACACAACTAAAAATAAATAAAAACATAACCCTAAAAGTTTAGATTAATCTGGAAAATCCGTCTAAAATTCAGAGCAGAGCGATCTAGCTCCAATTGATCTGGATTCATTAAACAAACGCGCCAGATTTACCTCCCCTACCTCCGCTACGAATTGCCGAACGTAGCTACAGATGTCATGGTTCAAAACATTTCAAAGGATTTTGAAAGCGCCTCGGCCGCCGTTTCGAACACGCTTCAATATGGCGGTACTTGTCAATTTTTAGCAATAATGAAAATAGGCCAAGGTTATCTAGCGGCGACAAAAAAAAGTCTCACTTGTGGATCTAGTACATCCATTTCGAAGAATCACAAAAAAACTTCCAAATCCAAAAAACGAGAAGCCACACAAACACAGCTGATTAATGTCATTCAATAATTGTCATTTTGGCGATCAGTGGCGATGGTTCGAAACGGTGACCTTGCGGTTGAAACGGTGACGTATGTTTTCAAAATATGCTTTCGAAAACATCGGTCGCCAGAAGACGTCTTTAATAATCTTTAATAAGCTTATTATCTTCTTAGCTGCAAGGCGACATCTTGGCCTAGAGAGACTCCGTCTGCAAATCTTTGTCAGCTACGGAGGCCGACTCGAAATACGTGAAAAAGCACCTGTTTAATTTTCGTTGAAACACACTGTAAGGTAATGAAAAAGTTATTCACCCTAGATATTTTTTTAGGGGAGTGACTCAATTTTCATTCCGAATATTATTCCTAAGGGAGAACACATACAGTGAATATTATTCGGATTTTTTGCTACTTAGTAAAACGCAATTGGGCAATTTTAGGGTTTTTGCGGCTTATTACTAGGTAGGATCTATTAGTCATACTTAGAATTTGTATCACACGGATTTTATCCAAAAATAATTTTAAAATAATCCAAATAAGACTTCGCTTAACCTACACTCCATGCCAAATTGCTACGGATCACAGTTCCATAAACGCCCTCCGACTAACGCTTTTTGACACTGACATTTGAACGCCATATATGGTAAAGGGCTGGAATGTCTATAATTTAGCAAAACATACAATTTAACAATGTAAAAACCTACTTTACTAAAATTTACAATAACAAATCAGTACTGAGCAAAAATTTTAAAATGACAAAACTGGGTAGCAGCAAAACGGTAATTGATCAGAACTGTAAAGGGGGCTTTTTGGTGTATTAACGATACCCCTATAATTAAAATTAAAACACACACCGGCTTAACTTGATGCATATAATCAACAACAGTAAATAGTGAGCTTTAATAACAAAGTCTTTCATAACTTAATATTCTTAAGACTAAATCCAATTAACTAGCATGGACTATTTTGTATCACAGGTTGTTGCAGTTTGTTATTAATCGAAATTATGACTTAAATGACTGGGATTAAGGCTAGGTCACCTGGCTTATAAACTACATGTTTAAGTACATAGAATCACCGAGTTATACCTCTTTATACTGGGGTTTACTTGGCCAAGTAAAGTTTTTCCTTAATAAATAACAAAATTAGGGTTTATTTTACATATCTTTAGGTTTTGCTTTGGTTTAGGGAGGTTGATGGATACGTTAATTCATTACAGTTACTTATCTGTCTATCCTGATTCGTTGGCGCAAGTAAGCCACACTGCTCCTGGTGTCTGGTATAATGGGGCGCTGGCTGAACTAGGGGTTACTAGGATGGCATTATTCTAGTGCCGGTAATGGCACACGAGGATGTGAAAGTATGTCACAACGGCTTTTGTGAAGTATGTCAAAGCATGATGAAGGAGGACGAAGTGCGATGAAGGAGGACGAAGTACGACGAAGAACGATGAAGAACGACGAAGAACGATAAAGAACGACGGAGAATGACGGAGAAGGCCTAGAAATAACCAAAAAGAAAAGAGGGAGTTAGAAAAACTACCATATACCATTTATGAGTTAACTCAGTACTGGCGTATTATAAGCTAAGACTCACCTAGCGTTGTTGAGTGGCCTTAGGCGAAACAGGGCACGGTCATGCGAGCTCCTGTAGCGGTCGGTTTTTTTATGGTCATCGGTGGTTGGACCATGGCTTAATGTGTTTTGAAATTGAGCCTGCATAAATCCAAAAGGCAGAGACTTAGTATCGCGGAAGACTATGAGATTTTGAATGATATACAAAAAAGAACAAAGGACGCTTACCTGATAAGACACTGATTCCTCAAAAATACGTGGTTCCTTCGCCGAAAATGGCACTAAAGACTGGCACAGCTGATACCCACACTAATGGGCTATCAGAGAGCGGAAGGCGCACGAGGAATGCCCTTAAATTGCTTTTAAAATATAATTTTAATTGCACGTTTCGCTAGAAACTTCTAGCCGAAACCGCGGGCTTGTGTGTCTGTCAAGAATATTCGCGGTTCTTCCTCAGCTGACGGATGACCTTGACCGTGATTTACAGCTGATTTACGCTGCTGTAAGCCGATACAAAGTCTCAGGTTTGGTTGAGCAAAGGCGAGCGGATTCGAAGACACCTTTCTGTAAACCGTTGCACTTGTCGCACTCGGGAGTGCCATGTTGTCACCTCATGACAACTTGATTGCCGAAAATCTATCCTATTATAAAAACCGGCTTTTCTTAAAGGGATTTTAACGGCCGTAGGGGCCTTAGGGTCATTTATACAGAACTACAACAACGGGAACGGGCTCTGGAAACTGAAAGTCAGATTTACAGGCAGAACTTGCCGAGAGAGAATCGCTGAAATCATTTCACTTTTATAGACAGTGCCTACAATCCGGCAACATAGGCAAATCGTTATACCGGGTTAAGCGGATTCCGAATACCATGACTCGAGTGATGGAATGTGGAAATTTGTTTGTTTACAAAATGTGACACACAGAAAAGCAGTGAAATTTCAGTAAACATGCTAGTTTTTCTGGAGAAAATTCAGTCAAGTGATTTCTTGGAATTATGTCAAACCGGTAGGTTAATGCTGGCTGTGAAAAGTGAGCCAAACTTAGGCTATGTTTACATTTCAGCAGAAGCAGAATATTCCGATTTTCCACGTATTTTCCAACAAACAGAAACCAGATTGGGACCAAAACAAGGGTTGCTAGCCAGGGACAAAACATACTTATACTAAGAGGACTGCCTGATAGGTAAAAGCCAAAACAAGGACTTAAAACTACACAGCTAAATGTAAGGTTAGTTACCGAGTCTCAAACATCTACGACTGGCAAAAAAAAAGGCAGCACCCGGGGTGCAAGCTATATAACACCAGGTAATTGGGCTACATATATCAATCAATATCTTTTACGCGCACTTCTAAATTTGAAATGTAATTATTTATGACTTAAAACTAATTTTGCGAAACTTTATGTAGAATGTAGCATTTTATCAGGGAAAATAGGAAAATAGAGGTTTGGGAATTTTTGACCCGTTACAACACCTCCCCTTCTTAACAAAAATTTTTCCATAGAAAAATTTTCATCAGTCAGGTAAAAGTTTAACCAGATGTTCCGTTCAATTAGAAAACAATATTTTGTAAACGGGGAAAAGATAAATGGCCTTACGAATCGGAAGTAGAGGTTGGCTCGTCAGGAGGGCGAGCTTTTAAGTCTTTGATGTTCCATACACCAAGTTTTCGACCACTGGCATCCACAAGCTCATATGACCAAGGACTCAGTAGCTTAGATATTGTGAAGGGACCAGAATAGTTGGGGTGAAGCTTTGCAGCAAAGTCTTTGGAAGCGTCAGATATTTTAAAGTTGCGTTTATATACTTGTTGACCAACTTGGAATCGTATGTTTCTTCGCCGAAGATTATATGTGGCACGAGAGGTCTTAAAGGCATTTACCAGCTTTTTCTGAACGTCATTAAAGAGCTTCTTGAGAAGACTTGATCGCTCGTTCGGAGTCGGAGGCTCGTCTTGGGGTAACGCATCAGTAGGTTTATTAACGTCAAGTTCGCTCCGAAAACGAATCTCTCTACCAAAGTTTATAAAGTTGGGGGTATGTCCAGTGACATCATGAGTTGCAGAACGGATGGCGCAAGCAAGTTTTGGCATAATCTTATCCCAGGTTTTATGATTATCCTTGACATAACAGGCTAACATCGTTTTTAGAGTCCTATGTACTCGCTCTACAGGGTTCGCTTGAGGATGATAGTTTGCTGTATGATGCAGCTTAATGCCATACTCACTCATAAGACTTTGAAAAGCGCCACTTTTGAACTGCGTTCCATTGTCCGCGATGACTTTCTCAGGAGTACCATTGACGAGAATGACATAGTCTTCCCACCATCTAACAATGCTACTAGCAGTGGAATTTCTTAACGGAAAGAAATAGACATACTTTGAAAATGCATCACAAACGGAGAGAATATATTTGTACCCTGAAGTTGACCGGGGTAATGGTCCGACTAAATCTGTACTGACTACTTGCCAGGGACGGCTAGCGGTGGGCTGCTGACTAAGCATCTGTCCAGCCGGAGTTTGATTAGAAGATTTAACCTGTAGACAAATATGACAACGTCGAATATATCTGGCAATGTCCTGACGTAGACTGGGCCAAAAATACTTCTTCCCAATACGCGAAAAGGTTTTTGCGACACCCAGGTGTCCACATTGCGGAGGATCATGGTTCTCTTCTATTACTGTACTTCGGAGTTCATTCGGAACAACAATTAACCACTGATCTTCAGGGAACGTAAGACCGGGGTATGAAAGTTTGGCTCTTTTAAATAATTTGTTATCTTCTATCCACCACAGAGGGTATTTTGACGGAAACTTCGCCACTTTGACACGCATCGACTTATACCACTTGTCGGTAGTGTTTTTCAATGAGTCGTCGAAAGAAGGATTTTCGGAAGCAGAAACAGTTTTGACAGAGTCGACAAGAGGGACACATCTCGACAATGCGTCCGGGACAATATTTTCTTTGCCCTTCCGGTGAACAATATTGAAGTCATATTGTTGCAGTCTTAGGGACCATCTTGCGAGACGCCCAATGGGGTCCTTGATTGAGTTTAGCCATTTGAGGCTCCAGTGATCCGTTATGATTGTAAATTTGGTTCCTTCGATATAGGGTCTAAGTTTTTCGATGGCAAATAATACCGCTAAAGCTTCCTTTTCGGTGGTAGTAAATTTTCTTTCATTGTTGGTTAAAGACCGGCTTAGATAACATACAACGTGTTCAACTCCATCTTGAACCTGGGTTAAGACTGCGCCGAGCCCATAATCGGACGCGTCACACTGAATTGTAAACGGAAGCTCAAAATTTGGGCATGATAAAACAGGTGCTTTAATTAAATGTTCTTTGACTGCACGGAAAGCAGAATCACATTCTCCAGACCATTCGAATTTAACATTCTTACGAGTAAGAGCAGTAAGAGGAGCTAAAAGGGTAGAAAAGTTTGGAACAAATCGACGGTACCAAGAGGCGAGACCTACAATCCGTCGAACTTCAGACACATTACGGGGAGGAGGAATTTGAACAATAGCCTCCACCTTTTCGGGATCAACCATTAAGCCTGAAGAATTCACCACATAACCTAGGTATTTTAATTCCGGTTTACAAAAATTACACTTATCTTTATTTAAAGTTAGACCCGCCTGGAAAATTCGACTAATAACCTCTTTGAGAACTCGTACGTGAATTTCAAACGTAGGTGTCGATATAATGACATCATCCAAGTAAATAAAGACATAGTTACTCAAGTCACCAAAATTTCCAACAACACGATCGATGAGTCGCTGCCAAACTGCAGGGGCATTCATTAGGCCGAAAGGCATACGAGTGAATTGAAATAGTCCTCTGGAAGGAACTGTGAAGGCTGTGAGAGGCTTGCTCTTGTCAGATATTGGGATTTGCCAATAGGCAGATTTAATGTCGAGCGTACTTAGGTACCGAGCATCTCGCAACTTATCCAACGTTGCGCTGACGTAGGGGATTGGGTACGCGTCTGGCGTAGAAACCTTGTTTAATGCCCTAAAATCTACACAAAAGCGCCAATCTCCGCTTTTCTTTTTGACCATCACAATGGGCGATGACCAGGGAGAATTTGACGGTTCCACAATACCATCGGCCAGCATCTGGTCTAATTCTTTATGTACTTGTTTAAGTAAAGCAGGGGAAATCGGATAATATCTTTGCTTCAAAGGGGGCGACTCTGTTTTTATGTCAAGTTCGACCAAGTTCGTACATCCCAATTGGTCTCCCATTAAAGAAAATGACTCTTCGACAATCTGGTCTAATGTCTGTCGTTGATCCGGTGCAAGGTTATCAAGAGATTGTATTGCCGAAACCTCCACCACATCAGAATTGGATCTGAAAGACCACTCGTTGGCGAATAAGTCGGGAATAAGTCCAATACGAGACCAAAAATCAATTCCAAGAATAAGAGTGTGGTACATTGACGGTACCACTAAGACATCCAAAACAACAACTTTGTCCCGAAGACAGATAGGTAAAGACACGGATCCAAGTGTCTCACAGGATTGTCCATTGGCCACCATGCAGTTAATCTTACTGGCAGTATGAATTTTACAAACAGGTTTTAAAATTGACCATCCGGCAGCACCCAAAATTGTGCGTGTCGATCCACTGTCGAGGAGACCTAAAAGATTCTTACCATAAACTGAAACTTCGAGAAAGGGACGTTGATCACCTTTGGCGTGTGTTAAGACATAATCGAGAATAACTTTGCTAGTCGCAGATCGATTTGGTACTTGGGCCTCTGGCGCTTGGTAAGAAAGTCGGCCTTCTAACTTGCGCTGCGCACGTTTTTTGTGCATCTTGGGCAATCGCTAGCTACAGTGTTGTCATGGCCACACTTAAAACAAAACTTTCGGCGGGGTTTGTCGCACTGGCGAAACCCATGTCCCATCTCTCTACAGTTGAAACAGCCACGTGCAGACACTGCATTAACTTCAGGAGGTTGTTCTATTATTGGTGACGGTACAGAAGAAGTTAGTTCGGAAGATGTTGCTGACTGTAAAGCCCTAGCAGTAGGTTGTGATTGTGTAACTGGTAAAGAAAATGGTCCTATTGCCGAAACTGAATGATGAGCGGGACGGCGATATGCAAAATCGGGTTCCAAAAGTGTTCTATAGTTAGTGGGGGGTGGGACGAATTTCTGAATTCTCACTTCCGACTCCTCTATTGAACGAGCATAATGCAACAGTTCTCTGACCGTTTGAAATTCTGTTAAAGGTAATCTACTTTGGAGGTATGGTAGGAAATTTCCTTTAATGATATGGATTCTATCTTTTTCCGGTGGGAGTTCTGGTAGCATTCGAAATAAGTTTTCAATCGCAACTACAAAAGTGATAACTCGCTCTTGAGCACCTTGAGTACGTCGGTAAATTTCTGCCCAAATCTCAGTTTTATAATTATGAGATTGGAAATGTTCTCTAATTTGGATAACAAAGTCATCCCACGATTCGTAATAGCCGAGAGAATACCAATCTAGGGCTTCCCCTTCAAGAAATTCCGGTGCTGAACGCAACATTTGTGTTTTTGAAATTCCTCTTGCTATTCTTAAGTCTTCCAAACGTTGTAGAAAACGATTTATGCTTGAATAGCCATTGTACTTAAGTGTCCATCGACTCATATCAAAATGTCTGGGAGGGGGTGATTCATAATCATGATCATACTGTCTATTCGAACGGCATGAAATAGCCATGCGATCCTCTGGTCTGACACGAATTGTTGAGCGGAACAGTTCGTTGGGACGTCCCGAAGAAGGATCGAAACGAGGGTGTTCTATATCATCAGGTTGGGCATGTCTAGCTGAAGGTCTTCGTTCATCGAAATTTTCTCTGACAATGTAAGTTTCATTCAGACGACGTTGATTTCCATAATCAGATCGAGTAAAATTACCCTGAGCGTTTTGTTCAGTTGACCGTTGGTCTTCTCTTAAAACGTGCCTACGAGCTCTACGAGAATGATCCTCGTAATCAGATTGAGTAGCTCTGACTTGGGGTCTCTGTTCGGTTGGCCTCTGATCACCTCCGTAAAGGGGAACGTGATGGTCCTCAAAATCAGTTTGATAAAATCTAACTTGGGGTCTTTGTTCAGACCTTTCATAATAAGAATGAGCAAACCTAACATCTGACCGCTGTTCAGCTAACCTTGGATTTTCTCTGCTAACATCCGTTCCGCTTGGACGTGGTCGTGTATCTCTGTTTACGCTTTGAACCGAGCGCAATGATGAACGTCGAGGAGGGTCAAATAACGTTTCATTTGGCTGTCGAGGTTCTAACAAATACGGGTCATCGATCCTATGTCGGCCTTCTCCAACTGGATTGTAAGAGGGGTGTTGGGAAAGTAGACTGGAATTATGGTCGACTTGCGAAGGTCGATCGTATCGACGCTGTTCCAGAAAATGAGGTGGTCTAACTCCATGAGCAAACTCTACATTAGGAATTCCATCGTGTGTTCGCGAGGAATGTTCAGAACCATTAGGGTTAACTGTATGAGCTGTAGCTGAAGGATTGGGGACAACTACTGGTCGAAGGGGAAGTCCAACTTCTTCGTTAATTGGCCTCAACAATTGATGATCTCTAAAATTTGGTGGGGGGTCTCTGATCTCACCGTTTGGTGCAAGAATCTCTTCCACTCTGTGTACTGCTTCACTGAGGTTTCGACGCAATGATGCTGTTGTATGTGCTGGGGGATCTTCATTGGCTGGTGTTTGATTCTGACCATTAGCAACTGATAAGCTTTGAGACACCAAATTAATTATTAGATTTTCATCGTCACGATTCTTTGAAATGTCTGGATTTATTTCTACTGGTTCTTGTTGGGGGTTTGGTTGTTCAATATTTATCCCTGTTGAATGGTGTGGGCTTCTTTGGTTAGCAAGGTTCGCAAATGGGTTCAAGACGATCTCCGAATCAGAGTAGTAAAACCGTTTCCTAGCCGTACCGGCGGATCTTGAAAGATCCAAAGGTTGGTTACTTCTTTTCTCAGTTTTTGGTTGCCTTTGATCTTCATGATTAGATGACTCATCACTTGATTCACTGTGTGAGTTTCTATTATTCCAAGGGTTTTCTGCCATTCTGAATTTGTTTGTTCCGTAGGGTTAGGAAGAAGGAAAATAAAACACTAGTTCCACACAAAAAGAACGCGCTTTGTTTTGGTAGTTTGCTCTTGTGTATTAACACAACCCGCCACTAAATACACAAAAAAACGAGAAAAAAAAAGACGATAACCAGGGGTTGGTGCACAAGAAAAAAAAATTCTTCTTGAGGGCGCCCTGTATATTTTGTGCCAACAAACACAAAAAAAAACCGCCAAATTGCTCAAGAAATAAACTGGGATTTTTGGGACACCCTGTATAGGACAGGAATATGAGGGCGCAAAAAAACAAAGAAAATTTATAAATAATGGATATTTTGCAAAAAGAAATACGCGGGCACCCTATGAAACACGTTAAAACGCTAAAGAAGCAAGCTGAGAAAGATAATTCTAAAAGAATTAAAACCAAAAAAAAAATCGTTCTGGGCAAATTCACGTTAATTTGGTTTCTCAATTTATTTTTGGGCTCATATTGGACTTATTCCCGACTTATTCGCCAACGAGTGGTCTTTCAGATCCAATTCTGATGTGGTGGAGGTTTCGGCAATACAATCTCTTGATAACCTTGCACCGGATCAACGACAGACATTAGACCAGATTGTCGAAGAGTCATTTTCTTTAATGGGAGACCAATTGGGATGTACGAACTTGGTCGAACTTGACATAAAAACAGAGTCGCCCCCTTTGAAGCAAAGATATTATCCGATTTCCCCTGCTTTACTTAAACAAGTACATAAAGAATAGTACATAAGCTCTTAATCTCAGGGTCGTGGGTTCGAGCCCCACGTTGGGCGCCAATTTGTAAAGGGGGCTTTTTGGTGTATTAACGATACCCCTATAATTAAAATTAAAACACACACCGGCTTAACTTGATGCATATAATCAACAACAGTAAATAGTGAGCTTTAATAACAAAGTCTTTCATAACTTAATATTCTTAAGACTAAATCCAATTAACTAGCATGGACTATTTTGTATCACAGGTTGTTGCAGTTTGTTATTAATCGAAATTATGACTTAAATGACTGGGATTAAGGCTAGGTCACCTGGCTTATAAACTACATGTTTAAGTACATAGAATCACCGAGTTATACCTCTTTATACTGGGGTTTACTTGGCCAAGTAAAGTTTTTCCTTAATAAATAACAAAATTAGGGTTTATTTTACATATCTTTAGGTTTTGCTTTGGTTTAGGGAGGTTGATGGATACGTTAATTCATTACAGTTACTTATCTGTCTATCCTGATTCGTTGGCGCAAGTAAGCCACACTGCTCCTGGTGTCTGGTATAATGGGGCGCTGGCTGAACTAGGGGTTACTAGGATGGCATTATTCTAGTGCCGGTAATGGCACACGAGGATGTGAAAGTATGTCACAACGGCTTTTGTGAAGTATGTCAAAGCATGATGAAGGAGGACGAAGTGCGATGAAGGAGGACGAAGTACGACGAAGAACGATGAAGAACGACGAAGAACGATAAAGAACGACGGAGAATGACGGAGAAGGCCTAGAAATAACCAAAAAGAAAAGAGGGAGTTAGAAAAACTACCATATACCATTTATGAGTTAACTCAGTACTGGCGTATTATAAGCTAAGACTCACCTAGCGTTGTTGAGTGGCCTTAGGCGAAACAGGGCACGGTCATGCGAGCTCCTGTAGCGGTCGGTTTTTTTATGGTCATCGGTGGTTGGACCATGGCTTAATGTGTTTTGAAATTGAGCCTGCATAAATCCAAAAGGCAGAGACTTAGTATCGCGGAAGACTATGAGATTTTGAATGATATACAAAAAAGAACAAAGGACGCTTACCTGATAAGACACTGATTCCTCAAAAATACGTGGTTCCTTCGCCGAAAATGGCACTAAAGACTGGCACAGCTGATACCCACACTAATGGGCTATCAGAGAGCGGAAGGCGCACGAGGAATGCCCTTAAATTGCTTTTAAAATATAATTTTAATTGCACGTTTCGCTAGAAACTTCTAGCCGAAACCGCGGGCTTGTGTGTCTGTCAAGAATATTCGCGGTTCTTCCTCAGCTGACGGATGACCTTGACCGTGATTTACAGCTGATTTACGCTGCTGTAAGCCGATACAAAGTCTCAGGTTTGGTTGAGCAAAGGCGAGCGGATTCGAAGACACCTTTCTGTAAACCGTTGCACTTGTCGCACTCGGGAGTGCCATGTTGTCACCTCATGACAACTTGATTGCCGAAAATCTATCCTATTATAAAAACCGGCTTTTCTTAAAGGGATTTTAACGGCCGTAGGGGCCTTAGGGTCATTTATACAGAACTACAACAACGGGAACGGGCTCTGGAAACTGAAAGTCAGATTTACAGGCAGAACTTGCCGAGAGAGAATCGCTGAAATCATTTCACTTTTATAGACAGTGCCTACAATCCGGCAACATAGGCAAATCGTTATACCGGGTTAAGCGGATTCCGAATACCATGACTCGAGTGATGGAATGTGGAAATTTGTTTGTTTACAAAATGTGACACACAGAAAAGCAGTGAAATTTCAGTAAACATGCTAGTTTTTCTGGAGAAAATTCAGTCAAGTGATTTCTTGGAATTATGTCAAACCGGTAGGTTAATGCTGGCTGTGAAAAGTGAGCCAAACTTAGGCTATGTTTACATTTCAGCAGAAGCAGAATATTCCGATTTTCCACGTATTTTCCAACAAACAGAAACCAGATTGGGACCAAAACAAGGGTTGCTAGCCAGGGACAAAACATACTTATACTAAGAGGACTGCCTGATAGGTAAAAGCCAAAACAAGGACTTAAAACTACACAGCTAAATGTAAGGTTAGTTACCGAGTCTCAAACATCTACGACTGGCAAAAAAAAAGGCAGCACCCGGGGTGCAAGCTATATAACACCAGGTAATTGGGCTACATATATCAATCAATATCTTTTACGCGCACTTCTAAATTTGAAATGTAATTATTTATGACTTAAAACTAATTTTGCGAAACTTTATGTAGAATGTAGCATTTTATCAGGGAAAATAGGAAAATAGAGGTTTGGGAATTTTTGACCCGTTACAGAACGTACTGGCCTAAAACCTTACAATACTAAAAGGTTACAAGGACAAATCCGTATAAACCTAAAGTAGTGTAACATATTGCCGCTAGATGGCGCTGCGGTGTGATGGACACCGTTTGATTTGTTAAGTCGGATTTACAGTTAAGCAAGCACGCAAGCAAGCAAACAGTTCTGCCAACCTAAACCCGTTTTTTTAATTTTCTCGGAAAGGATGCTATTTTAAGACAATTAAAGAAGCTTAAAACAATAAGGGAATTCTTAGCTTGCTAACACCAATGCAATGCAAAAACGACAGCTGATGCATATTGGTCGAACACCTGATCCCTATAGCCAACGCCATTTCTTATTTGTCGGCTCTGTACGGCCATCTAACGGCAATATATTACACAGGTTTTGCTGTCCAGCAGTTTTAGACCGGCTGTGTACTGTGTCTCCATCTAGCGGGAATATGTTACACTATTTTGCTTTTGCACACTTTTGCCCTTGTAACGTTTTAGGCCAGTATGATCCATTTCGATTTTGTCTCGGATTTTGTGATAGTATAGTTTTGCGTATTTATTGTTTTTACGTAGTACTGTTTTGCACCTGTACTTTTTTATAATTTATCTTTTTTGTATGTACAGTACTTTTTGATAAATTATGCGCTGTCGTGAAACGCCGCAAACGTGCGGACGGTCAACATAAGAATTTTGATGTACGTAGGACATGCGGTTGTATTCTAGCGAGCTTCCATTAAATTCCGCGTCATTTTCCTACAAAGTGTCGTTGCGCTCAGTATACCCAAGATACACCCAAGCGTGTTTTTCTGTTTAAGCGTTCTTTCATGAATAATTGAATAGGTACCTGCTTTAAAGCGCATTTAAATAAAAGCAATAAATTTGGGTACTTTTTATTCTCTACTTTCTCGGAACTTAACTAAGAAGATATACATTTTGAAAATTAAAAACAAAAACTAACAAAATATCCCAAACGTCAAATAACCGTCATATGACTATTTTTTAACACAAGTGGTTTTTTATCCGAACTTATTTGATGGCATTCCTGAAAATTTTTCTTAATATTGTTCTACTAAATAAAAATTATGTCAATTTTAATTTTTCTAGGCAGTTTTTCTGAAAAACCTCCTTTTTTATTTAAAAATGTATTTTAGTAAGCTTATTTTTGTGTGTAAATAAACCTTTAACATCCAAAACCATAAATAGCCATGGAATATGTCGCTGTCACTGTTCAGAATATTCAGATAAATATTCAGGACGTGTGTTTTTATATTAAATGAGGCAAGAATTAAAAATCGCCACTTTCCAGAATTTGGACGGGTGAGAATTTCTGTCGTTTCTGAAGAATCGCGGCCTAGTGTTAAAGTTATCTTTGTCGTCGAAGTTATCGGACTGTAAATTGGCACGACCAAAAATTATCGACAGAAATCGACTTTGGGGGGGGGGAGGATTTCATCATTTAATAAAAATCAAATATGAGTAATTTTTAACAATTAGATAGAGGGGCAGATTAATTGTTGTTGAGATAGTGTATATACGAAACAAAAATACTTATTTTCAAAAGCAAGTCTCAACTAGTCTAATTTGCAGGTTTGTTTTAAAATTAACCCTTAAATGCGCCGCAGGCAAAAATTTTGATGCGTTCAAAATTTTGTTGACAAAAAAATTGCTGAAAATTAAACAAAATTGTAACAATATTTAATATTGGTATAGAGCCGCAGGCGAAAGCTTTGACAAAAAAAAAGACAAAAAAATCGTTAAAAATTAGGTCTCTTAGGTTTTTTGTAAAATATTTTTGTAAAAGTAGATTGGGTTAGATGCCAAGAAGGGGTGGATTGCGGTGGTATATATATATATATATATATATATATATATATTTGTTGCTAAATCATAAATGCGCCGCAGATGAAAATTTTAAGAATGCCATTTATTACACGTTTTGAAATCTGGTGAGAAAAATTCCGTAGAATTAAACTAAAATTGTTATTAAAATTAATGACGTCATAGCACTGCCGCTAAAATTTTTAAAATTTAAGATATCACACCAAACATACGTCACAAACTGGATTAAAGGGTTAAAAAAGTGGACGAGCTATAGCTCTTCCTGGGTGCTTATTCTTGACTCTCGGTGAGGTGTAGGGAGCAAAATTCTACTAGGGACTGAATTAGGGAGTAGTCAAAATCAAGTGATATATCGAGGGAATGACGCTTTCTCGTAGCCAGTGGTGCCCGGGAGCTCTCACTTCTCTCACTTTTAAGAATAAGCACCCTGGAGCCCTTGATCATGATTAATTTATTGTAGATTGGGTTTGACCTCCTGGGAGGGGGTTAACCCCCAACCCCCCCCCCCCGCCTACGCCACTGCATATTCACCACTACAGGTTATGCGTTACTATGAGTCTACTGTTCATTCCAAATTCTCCGGACCAAGTTCAATATGGTGGTTGACATTGAAACACAGAAAGTAAATAGAACTGTCATTGTCAGTCTGAAAAAATTGGTTCGATTGAATTTGGAATAGGGTGTATATAAGCGGCCTCCAAAGTCAAAATCTTTATGGTCATTTAGACAACAAATTATCGATCTTCGTCCCCATGTTCTATATGAATGTTTTTTTCTTATTTCAGTTTTCCTTTTTACCCATGCATACAAATATTTGTAATTTTAAATCCTGTATTTAATTGATAAACCAACTCTGCAAGATGAATATCTACTTAGTGGCCTTGAAGCAGAACCTAAAATTTTAAGCTTGTTCCTACCAGTCCCCTGAAAGCTACCTCCTTTCTTAATTCTGTTTTGTTTTTGGGGGTAATACCACTAGAACTTTAAAATTACCGATAATTTTTCACGATTTCAAGTTTTTTATAATTTCATGACTCCTCATGAGTAAAATTTGCAAAAGAAAAACGCACGAGTGAAAAATGATTTCCTTCATTTTGAAGCTCGAGTGGTATTTAGAGGAGATAGTTTCACGAACGAAAACACAAAAAACCTAAAATAAATAAAAAGTATACTAACCGGTTTACGTTTAACAACATATCATTGATTTCTTTCTCTTTAAAAGCTCGAAACCAATTAATTATACGAAAATTTAATAAAACTCAAAAACTGTGAGAATGATGACAATTTTATGAAAAACTCGGTTGCCAATGACAACTCAGTTTTTTTTTTATAATAAAGTACGACCTAACGCCAATCAATCTTTGTTTTTTTTTCAAAATAAGTACAGTTACAGGAGTAATTCTTATCACTTGACGTAAGAGTGGAGATTCTTTTTTTTTTCTCCATACTTTTCGGAGTAAAATAAACATCAGAACTCGCTGCACTTTGAATGGAAGACAGATTTTGTTAAAACTAAGACACTGCTCGGAGCACTTTTTACATTTTTTTCCGGATAAGCTGAAATTTCTTTCTAAGGCCATAAATTCGGAATATTAACATTTGAATCTCATCAAAAAATAAAAAAAGTGCTCCGAGCCTTGTCTAATAGAAGTTTCCATTGGTAAAATTGGTGCGCCACTCGTGGTGCACTAATATGCGTTAGTGCAGTATGAGTGCAGACTGAATGGAACATGAAAAAATCTGCACGCAAATCAGAACACTCGTTTAATTCAAACACTTAACTCAATATATCAAAACGTAGCTTAGGACTATTGAAATAGTAGTTTTTACAAGCGTTGGTTCAAATAACAAGCGCAGCGAGGTATTTAAAAACGCGAGTAAAAAAAAGCACAGTTTAGCAGCGAGTTGCTAACACTATTTTTTTTAATACCTTTATCAAAAAATCCAAGCAAAACAGGAAAATACTTTTAAAAATCTCGAACGAGGAGCACTTCTCGCAACACACCATCTTTACACTATAAATCAAGGCGGCTGGTAAATTAAATAACAATGCGGTTTCCATAGCGATGTACCTTTTTCCTCCATGAAGTTCATTGTTGCGACATTTTAATCTTTGACGGTTGGATATTTTGACGATATTTTTAAATGATTTTTTCGTAAATTCTTGGTGAAAACTGGTGGAAATGACTTAATTTTTAGGCAAGAATAATTAGATTTTTTTTCAATATTACTATATTCCGCTATTTCTCTTTAATTTTGGGTAAAAAACGGACAGAAATCTTTTTTTGCACCCGTGATGAAAAAAAAGTTTTTTTGCAGCGGTAACCAAAAAAGCCATGCTTTACTTATCTGCAGACAGTTACTAAAATCATGTTTTTGATAAAGGTATAAAAAAACTATATTTGAGGTTGATTAGTGAGTTTTGACTTAAAATGTAAAACAGAATTTGCTATCGATTCGTCATAGTAAAAAGCCCGACTGGTGGATGGACTGTGTCTGAAACCAGTCAGTGGTAGAACTGGAGGAGGTCAAAAATCCAATAGTTTTCTGTTGATAAAACTCTCTTTTTTATTTAAAATATAAAGGCGGGAAAAATTTTTCGGTGCGCCACAAGCCCTCAGAGCCGGTGCGGAAAAAGTTGCACTTAGTGCAAAACTGAAATTATCAGTTTTCCAATGAAACATGAAAACTGAAAAAGTGTATCCCAATGGAACAGCAGCACCGACCAACACCGTTTTTAACTAAAAAGCCAGTTAACTCATTTTCGTTTTAGTATCCTTTGGCCTATGATCGGTGCCATATTGACACCAAACTGACAGAAAAAGATAGGCTAAAGGGCCACTGAGGGGGTAGGAGTTAACAGGCTTTTTAGTTGAAACTCAATTCTAATGTTTATTTGACTCCAAAAAGTATGGATGACCAGTTTTCAATGTCACTTTGACATTTTCTGAGCGAAGGTCATTGACAGAAACAAAAAGAATCTACTCATAAGTGAAAAGAATTATGGCAGTATTTCTCCAAAATGACACTTGTCAAAACAATTTTTTATTTCCTCTCTCCAGTAAAATGTATATTATGTGACTTAATATAAATGAGGCGAAGGGGCATCATCTAGAGAAACCAATGGAAGCTTTAAGTCAAAACAAAGAAGTAACAGTACATGGGCTCTAAACCACTCCTAGGTATAACAAGCAGAGTCAACTCAATAAATGGGCTAATTATGACAGTCTTCTGGGAGATAGAATCAGGATGCGGCAGACAAAAGAATTCGTATACCGACCAGAAGTAGCCAGACTGAAGTGGCTCCAGGACAGGACCCTATTAGGTATTAGACTTCTGATAGGGTTTCTGATTGGACAATGAAAATTTTGATTCACTCAAAAGCCTTTTGACTGAAAAAATATCTCACTGAAAATTGAGTGAGTCACTCAAAATAGTGTAAGATAACTCAGGATTGTGTAAAATTTTATGACATTGAGAAGTTCAAACATTCTGTCAATGGTGTCCACACAAATTCAGTTTAAATGTAAAAAAACTTTACTCAATTTTTCGTAGACTTGTTCTAACGAATTTTTTTGGACATAACCGACTCAGTGAACATCTACTCGTCATGGAAGTCGCTAACGACCCCATCTCCCAGGCGTGTGGGAGGGTGGAGGAGACATCCCGGCACCTTATGGCAGAGTGTGACGCATACATAAGAATGAGGCACCAGATACGCGGATGAATCTGAATGCAGAGGACTTGCTAACCCTAAAATAGGCTTATTTACTAAGCCGTGTGAAAACAACAGGGGGCCCGGTGCAGGTAGTGGATTAGGGGAATTACTTTGAGGTGACAAAAAAGGGACCGCTATGGCCTACTTGTTAGGCGTTGGGCCGCCTCCCCCCTGTCTAATTTGGCTACCAATGCCACGTGCCAAGTTAAAGGAATTTTAAATTAGCGTAGGATTTTACGCATGGCGAAATGGTAAACAACTTCATTAGAATTGCAACGAAACGAAATTCTATACAAGAATTCAAAAGGAAAATACCCGGACATACATTTGTACATTGAAAACATTTAATACAACAGTAAATACTAGAACTTAAACCAGGATTGTCAGTTAAATAGTTAATCTTTTATTTGAAGTTTTTTCTCTAAATACCTCCATTCACGAATTTTATTTCTACCTCTTTATGACCGCAGCGTTAGTAATGTTGGTCAAATGGACCGTCCCGAAAAATATTAAAAATGAGTCTTAACTCAAAAATGTAAGAGTTCACAGTAAAAAATGGAAATTATGATTCACTCAAAGTCTTTTGCGTAAAAAAAAAATATCTCACTGAAGCTTGAGTGAAAGTCACTCAAAGTAGTGTAAGATGACTTAGGATTACGTGAAAAGTTTATGGCATTGACAAGTTCAAACATTCTGTCAATAGTGTTCACAAAAATTCAGTTTTAATATCAAAAAGTTTCACTCAATTTTTGTTTTAACGATTTTTTTTGTCAAAACGAGTCCACGAAATATTTCAACATTTAAACTCAATTTAAGCGAACACCACTGACACAATTCTATTGTGAGCGACTTTCACTCTATTTTGGGTGAATCAAAAATTTCATTTTTCACTGTGTAAGTTGTAGCGATCAACGGATTATAACAAAATAACGCATACAAGAAAATATCTATATTTTACTATTTGGTATCAATAATACTTCTTCACTTTTAGGTACAAATATCACGATTTCAAATATTGCAACAGCAATCCATTACTATGCAACAATAAGGAATATAAATCTTACTGAGATTTCGCGCCTTCGCAAAAACTGTTCTGAATAAAACAAGAAAAATTTTAAAATCACGACTAGCGCCCACAGCAGAAAATTTTTGCGAAAATTTGAAATGAAACACGACTTGTTAAAGAACATTTTGACATGTTGACCAATGTTACTGTAACATGCAATACTAAATTACTTCTATGTCCAGAGTACCTCGTAACTCAATTTGCCGATATCAGTTTATCATTACATTTTTAAAACTGCTTGCCTGCTGCCTGTTGAAAATAACAAACTTTTACAACCTGTTCATTCAATGAAAATTTTCGTTTCAGAAAGACGTTTTGTCATTTTTAAAATAAGGTAAAAACAAAGTTAAAAAATAAGGAGTTTTTATAGAAAAAGATGCATCATAATTGAAATAAGAAAGTTTTCTTTTAAACTAACAGTACCAAAATTATTAAATACGAAACATATGTGGCAGTAGTCAATTTTCTAGTTAATCCCTCCCTTCACTCCTCGGGATGGTAATTAATGACGATTTCTAATTAAATATTTTGTTAACATCTCAGCATACACCCATGAGTTCTTTTGTAAGCGACTTCAACTTCTTTTTCCTTGAATAATTGTAGATCTTATACTGCATCTGTATATCCAGTCATTTCGTGTCCATTTCTTCTAAATTCGACTTTTGCCTTTTTGGTTTTTTATAGTTATGGTAGAATTATTTTGGCTGCTGTCCAGTGCTTCACTTAATAGGCATTTTTTGCTAACTTTTCAAGATTTTCTTTTTCCAGTTTTAAATTTTCTACCATGGGGATCCCTGCATCTTGACACTCGTGTAATTCAATTTTTTTGATTTGATTTGATTTCCATTTCTTTGTGTATATTCCATACCCAAACAGTAATTTAGGTTACCTTTAACTTGCGTATCGACATTTAATATTTGTACTTTATTCATCTGAAGGTAAATACAGTAAGTAAGCTAAAATCAGATTATCTACAAAAAAGTACTGCAATAATTGAATTTTTTCTTCTTCTTTGCGGTGTATGTATACATCATAGAACTATGAGATACTATAACGGTCCTGCCCTTGCATTTTCCCAAAAAAGTCGTAGCGATAATAGCTCTCTTAAACAAGTTAGCCAGGAAAAAATGCAGAGACAAAAACTCTTCTGAGCGCGAGCGACTACATGTGCAGTAGAATTTTCGCCTTTGGTCTTGCCCAGAGCTAACCGTGATTATGACATTATGTTCTTTAATTTTCAAAGTTATTATTGTTATACTTTTTGCGATCCTTGGATCATCATAGTATCTCATGATTTAAATACAATTTCAGAAAGCTTGACTCCAACTTCTATTGTCGCTGGCTTGTTTTAATACCTACAAATTTTTTTTTAGTTGATATACTTTTTTTAAATATTTTCTGAGAGTTTTTGTGACTTTAAGCAAATATCTTTGTCATCTTTCACGTTTTTATCAAAAATAATTTTTTGCAGATATTTTTCAAAATGGTATTTCTTAAATATCGTCGTATAGTTGTAGATTTTCTTTTGCTAACTAGCTTAGCATAGCTTAGCTACTGGTGCAACAGTTTCTGTAAAGTAAAACCTTTGGCTACTAGCCAAGATTTCTTCCTATCGAAACTACCATCTGCGTTAATTTTTTCTTTTAAAATCATTTTGTTAACTACTACATTTAAGTTTGGGTGTTTTTCTGGAATTATCCATGTTTCATTTTTAATGTGTGCTCTAATTTTATTTTTTAAAGCTTCGTTCGATTGATCCCAGTTAACACCGTTATGTAAATATTACGTAAAATTTACATAACAGATTTACCTTGTTATGTAAATTTAAGGTCACTCAGAGGTCACAATAAGGTAAAATTTAAGTCACATTAAGGTGCGAAAACTCTGAATAATGCCATGCGCAAAGCCCACCTAATTTTTACATAAATGTGATGTAAATAAAATGACATAACTTTTACATAAATATTATATCCTTGTTACGTAAGAGTTAGGTAAAAACTACGTATATTTTACATAATAGGTTTACCTTTTTATGTAAATTTAAGGTCACATAGAGGTCACAATTATTTATTATTAAGGTAAAATTTAAGTCACATTAAGGTGTGAAAACTCTGGATAATGCCATGCGCAAAGTCCACCTAATTTTTACATAAATGTGATGTAAATAAAATGACATACCTTTTACATAAGTAAAAAGTACGTATATTTTACATAACAGGTTTACCTTGTTATGTAAATTTAAGGTCACATAGAGGTCAGAATTATTTATTAATAAGGTCAAATTTAAGTCACATTAATCTGCATGACATGCCCAACTATCTGACACGGTCTGACATTGGCAAACATGTGGCGAACTACAAAGTTAACCGGACGAGCTGGTATAAGTGGCGGAAGAGGTGATTCTTATAGAGATCTTGTCAATACCTCAAAGTCCGCATCCTAATTTTGAAATATCTTTGCTCTTTATATATATAATATGATCATTCACTGTACAGGGAATATAGTGACATTAGCGCCATCTCTACCTACTAGGAAAAAACTATTAAGTCACATTAATCTGCATGACATGCCCAAAGCGTCAACTATCTAAGTCCGACAAGAGCATGCAGCTTGAAACGGGCCAACGGAAGGTCCGTTCAGGTCCGTCGGTGGTTGCTTGACACGGTCTGACATTGGCAAACATGTGGCAAACTACAAAGTTAACCGGACGAGCTGGTTTAAGTGGCGGAAGAGGTGATTCTTATAGAGATCTTGTCAATACCTCAAAGTCCGCATCCTAATTTTGAAATATCTTTGCTCTTTATATATATAATATGATCATGCACTGTACAGGGAATATAGTGACATTAGCGCCATCTCTACCTACTAGGAAAAAACTATTAAGCACTGGTAATTTAGATGATATAAATATTACATAAAATGTTTTATATAGTAGTTATGTACCATTTGAAATGTAAACTTACGGTTCAATTGACTATATAATAATTATGTAAAATTTAGGACTTTAATTTGACGTAAATAATTTTACAGGGAATTTACATAACTTGAATGACATAATTAATACATAAAAAATGTTATGTAACAATTATAATATATATACAGACCGCTTCAAGCTACTGCGAACATAGGGGGAATCAAGTCCAATTTACTCTCCGTGCCGTACGACCGAGGTGGATTCGAAGCACGCTGCAGTGTTATCTTTTGGAAATTCATTTTGTTTTTATTATTTTGTTTTATTTCTGCCTTGCTCGAGAAACAGATGGGTAAGTTCTTAATTAAAATAATACATTTTTAAAACCAAAAATGGATGTCTACGAAGTTGCCGAAAAAGTGCAGATGGTCAAATGGTCAAATCGTCATAACCCAACACACGTTCGATATTGGTCGAGGGAAAATTTGCATTTGTATTTTGACGTAAGAACACAGTATCCCCAAAAAGTAAATGTTTGGGGGGGGGGGTATTATAGGGGAACACGTAATTGGGCCATTTTTTATTAACGGCAATTCCAATTTGAATGGTCCTAGATACTTGGATCTACTGCAGCAGCACATTATTCCAACTGCTAGGCAGTTGTTAGATGTAAGATTTGGTGAAACATGGTTTCAACAAGATGGTTGTTCCGCTCATAATGTTGGCCTTGTTAGGGAATATCTTGATAATGTATTTCCTAATAGGGTTATAAGTACACGGGGAACTATTTTATGGCCAGCTCGATCTCCCGATCTTGCTCCTAATGACTTCTATCTGTTTTTGAAGAAGCTTTTCAAATTATCACCCCTAACATGCTTGGAAACGTTAGAAGGGGTTTTTATAGTAGGCTCGGATATTGTCTATTCGACCAAGGAGGACTTTTCGAACATTTGCTTTAATTTTTTTTTGACTGGGAGAATCTTTTTGGTTTTTAGAATGTATTATTTTATTTTGAGAACTTGCTTTTATTTTGTTTCTCCTTATTATTTTCATTGTAACACGTCGTCACTGATAAATCTGAGCAGTTGACAATAAAACGCTCTTATTTATCAGTGACAAAAAATAAGAAAATTACGTTATAAAAATTTGCGTATTTATTGACCAAATTCCGGTTTCATTGACTACGCTCTACACAGCACCGTGGTTAGAGGCGTACTAAATACCAAAGGAAAGTCATGCAAGTGGTGATCGCAAGCCTGAGTATTGGTTGATTCACTGATAGGCGTGCGGTGTCTCTGCATGTACGTACACTGGCAAATTAGACTTCTTCCGCCCTATGTTCGCAGTAGCTTGAAGCGGTCTGTATATATATATAATATAAACTTAAGGATCACATTGTTCCATAATATTTACGTAAATTTAAAAATTTTAATGTGACGTAAATCATGTTATAGAGCGTTTACGTAATTTAGATGATATAATAGTTATGTACATTTTATTACTTTCATTAAAAGTTCAGTTCAAATTATTTTATGTAACGTTTACGTAAATTAGATTACTTAAATATTACATATAATTTTTTATATAATAGGTATGTAATATTTTTTTATGTAAAATTAAGGTCCCACTATTTACGTAATATTTACGTAAATTTTAAAAATTTATTTATAAAGTCATATTATTTGCGTAAAATTAACATTGCTTATGCTGACTTAAATGTACGGTCAAAGTTTTCACGTAATGTTTACATAACTTTTTTATAAAAATATTTTTATGTGAGATTTACGTAAATATGATGTAACATATTTTACATAAATATGTGAACCTTAGATTTATATAAATACTAGGTTAAAGTCACAAGCGTGTTTACTGGGATCATGTTTTGTTTCTGCATCGTATTGTTGTTCTCCAACGAAATGTAAAATAATCTTCAACTTGGTGTTTGTGTGTTCCTTTTTGGTTCACTTTCAGGTCCTGATTCTAATCCATTCCTAAGGTTTTCCCATATTTTAATTTGGTCGTTTGTTCTATGGTCCCTTAAAGTACCAACCGTTTCGTCTTCGCACAAATAAAATTTTACTAAAATTTAGTTAAAAAAATCCATGAAAATAAACGAAAATTAATAAAAACATACTCGTGGGCGTCTTAGTTCAATTTAAATTACCATAAAACGCCGCTTATCGGCTCTAGATAATAGAACAATAGCTTGTAATCTAAAGATTAAGTCATGTAGATACAGAATAAACAGTGAAAAATCAGAAGTGAATTCAGATATAAATATTTTAGGCGATATTTTATCTATATGACCACTGCGACTCATTTCCAAAAAGTTTTGGGTGAAGTCTACAGCCATGCTGGGCGAGTTTGTAAATTCATCAGATTTTTTTCACCGATGTCATCGGTTTTTTGATAAATTATATATGACGTTTATCCGACATTCCACGTCGTTGAGTTCGATAAGCCATCGAGAATTCAAAAAACGCGATAAAAATCAGTCAGAATGTACCAATTTTTTTTTAAATTTTTCCCAATTGAGAAAATTGTGCTTTTTCGAAAAAAATTCCCATGTATTACAATAAAGACTTATGGAAAATCCTCATAGACCATAACCCAGCATTAGTCCTTGAAATATAGTATAATTTTAACGCGACTTCTTATCAAGTCGGCAATCGTTATTAAAAAAAAAAAATCAAAAAATTTAAAAAGAAAAAAATAACAACAAAAACAGCTGGTTAAATGACGTTAGTGACATTTATCGGGAAGGCTCACCGGCCCCCCACCAAGAATAGATGAATTTACAAACTCGATTGTTTTTATCGGTGAGCTCATCCGTGAATTTACAAACTCGCCCGTTGTAATATCTTAAGGTGCCTTTAGACTATTGGAGTGTAGTCGTCGTCGCATCATTACTGCTGTGTTGTATTGTTTTCCATAGATAATGCAAAGCAAATTATTTTATAGATAAATAGCAATAGTAGTAATATTTTTCGTACAATTTTTTATATATTTTATCTTTTTTAATATTTTAAACAGAATCTAGTGTAAACAGAACCCCCCCCCCCCGCCCCGGGAAATATGGGACCTGGAAAAGAATACTTAATGGATTCTCCTTAAGATTCAATTGCGGCTTCTATTCTACAGGTAGAATCCTTTTAAATAAATTTGCAAAAAAAAACACATTAAACATTTCGTTTAGGCGTCACCTTAAAACTACATTACTACAAATTCCTGTAGTATTTACCCAGTGTTTATTTTTTTTCCTATTATGAAATACCTTTTCCAGAAAAAGCTGGAAGTTTTAAATATTAAGAAAAAACGAGTTAATGTTAAACAACAAAAATGTTCAATACGTTGCAACCTTATTTGTAATATTTTGACAATTTTGCGGGGCGAGGGGGACCACCAATTTTTTAAAAATATTGAACAAATTAAACTGTACTCAAAAATATTTTGTACTATTTATCTACAAAACAACTCGTTCTGCATTATCTACGGAAAAAATTCAATGCAGCTCTAATGACACGACGGCGACACTTCAACAACAGTCTAAAGGCACCTTTACATAGTTACCACCGTACACCGTTACACCACCGTAATAAGACTTCACAATCATGCGCGTCACAACTAGAATTGCCAACCTAAAAAGTAAATAGATTCTCCAGAATTTTAAAGTGAAAATTTTTTCCTACGAGCGTGCGGAAAAACGCTTTTCTCGCACCCATTTCCGTGCGGAAAGTGTCACTTCTCCGCACGCCGTGCGTAAAAACAAATTTCCGCACGCCGTGCGCGAAAAAAAAATTTCACACACGCTGTTGAGCAAAAAAAAATTTCACGCACGCTCTTGAGCACACTTGTTGTTGAGTACGCTGTTGCTCAGTGATGAATCAGGAAGACTTGAGTTGACGATGGTATTAAGCAACATAACAGTGGTAATTTCAATGTTACCGTGATTAATAATTACCATAAAAATTAATTTTTTAAGCTTGTTGAAGTTTAGTTCTGAATAAAACATAAAATTCGTAGTTTTGACTATTTTTTCATTTTTAGTTTGCTAGGTTTAACTAAAATAATGACAAAATATTTTGATATTCCGCACGCTCGTAGGAAAAATGTTATACCTAACGCGTGCGGAAAGTATTTTCCGTACTTGTTAGGTAAATACCTATTATCCTTCGCATTGTTTTGATAGGGTTTTTAATCATAATTTCTCGTGTGAACGCCAACACTATATATACATTTTTGGATTATTAAAACCGTTGCATTTTTAAGTTTGAATCCTGTTGAAAAGTTTATCTAATTCTTTTTTATCATTTATAAAAGTTCTATACAGTATATAATATTCTGTTACAATTTATGTTTTCCAGCGTAATCTTTAGGTACGTTAAGATGTTTTATTTAAATTAAGTGATCAGTACTTTCGTGTACCTATTGCGGCGGTGCTCTCCTTTTTGCAAACCGCCGAACAAGGTAATTTTACTTTGTAGAATGCCGGTACAACGTAGCACAGCCCGTATATTACTTCGAAAATTTCCCTTGGGCAAATTTAACTGGAAATTTTACAGATAAATTTCCAGCAATTAATTTATGTTAAAGGAAATACTTGTGACATACTTTTGATTTAATAAGACGTTCTTAGACTTCATAAATTCGAAAAATTTTCTTTCAAAACATAACATGTGCAAAAAATACTTCCTAATTTAAAAAAAAATTAGTCTTCACCCCTGCGCAGCGCCTGCTTGTTTTAAATTAGCTTCAGACATAATTTCCAAAAAATTTCCGGAAATATTTTATGTATCAGTACCAGTTATAATTTCTGCTGAAAACAGTCCGGAAGCTTGGTAACTTGTGTTACAGTAACTTTCGTTATACGAAAATTTAACATTATTATGTCATTGTTATGTCAAACACCAAATCAATGTGATAATATTTTTTTTTGTTTTCTAATTGTGAATTATACCGCAGTCTTTAATACAGTGGCGTAGACAGACATCGACTCTGGCGGGGTTTCATTATTTAATAAAAATCAACTACCTAACCTATGGCAAGTTTTTAAAAATTAGATAGGTGCCCATTGCTTGAGCTCTTGAAATGAAGGGAGGGGAGAGGGGCGGTTTACTAGGTGTTGAGTTAGTGTATACGAAACAAAAATATTTATTTTTAAAAGCAAGTCTCTTATCGCCTCTTCTAGTGCAGATTTTTTCAAAATTAACCCTTAAATGCGCCGCAGGCAGAAATTACACTAAAACGCAATTTTTTACGCGTTTCAAATGTTTTTGACAAAAAAACTTGCTTAACAATATTTAATATTAGTATATCGACGCAGGCGAAAATTTTGTTCAAAAATTCTTTAAAAATTTTTTGTAAAATATTTTTTAAAAAGTAGATTGTGGTGAAAAATTACACTAAGAATGCCATTTATTACACGTTTTAAAAAATTATAACAATTAATGACGTCACAGCACCGCAGGCAAAATTTTTAAAATTTAAGACAGCACTCCAAACACACGTCACAAACCGGAGTAAAGAGTCAAAAAAGTGGGAAGCTCTTGAGGCCCCTGATCAAGATTAATTTATTGTTGATTGGGTTGGACCTCCTGGGGGGGGGGGGTTAACTTCCAAACCCCCCTGGATATGCCACTGTTTAATATGGTTTTAATTTAATTGGTGTTTAAGTCTAACATTAATAGATATAATTATCCTAATAGAAAAAATCACGAGGTTTAAGTAAGTATTGTTTGTTGTTAAGATGTAAACTGCACAAGTTCAAAAATTTGGGTAAATATTAAATGAGTCGAGTTGCTTTGCTCCAGAAAAAAGTAGAAAGCAAAGATGCTGGTGGTAACCCTGAAGCCTTTGGAGAAAAAACGAGAAATTTCATAAAGTCCCTTTAAAGACATTCTAGAATCCCTCCAAATATTTTGGGAAAGATAGAACAAACGCATGACATAATTAAGAACAGTATTATAGAGTTTCAATTTATAAACAAGTTTTAGAGAAGATCATTTCGGACATAAAATCAAAGTTAAATAACGAGACTCTTCTGAACATATTCACACCAAGTTTTGTACAACGTGAAGCCAAAATCAAGGAAAAATTAACTAATGTCGTGCCAAATACTATAAACTGTTTAATGAACTTTTAATGGGAGAAATCAGTATTTATAAACAATATTGATCAGAAGTAGGCAAACACTTAAATCAAATCATATATGATAACGATTTGTAGGCAACGACCAGCTTTTTTTTGAGATAGGCAACGTATGAGATATTGCAATATAAAAGGTAATGTTTCAACTTAAAAAGCTTTTTAGACCTCAAAAAAAAAGTATTTAGCTATCAGGTTTTGTTTGTGATTTGTTTGTTATCTATGTTTTTTTATAATAAAAAAATTATACGCAGTTACTCAAGCGCGGATTTCAGGGGGGTAGGGGGGTAATTATCCCCCCACCCATTTTTTACGAAAACATTTACAAAATCAAAAATAGGGTCTAAATTGCGGCGCAATAACACCTTTGATATTTACGGTATTCGTTTAATTTTGTGTTAAAAATGGCATTTGTAGTGTCATTTTGAAACCATTAATATATTTACAATTTTAGTTTATTTAAATGAAAAAAATTTCGGCGCATTTAAACATTTTTAAAAATAAAAATGTGTGAAATAAACAACTTAAAATCTGAGTCCCCTTCCCTAGGAGAGGCCAAATCCGCGTAGTTACTAAGTTTTGTTTGTATATTAATATCATCCTCATGAAAGCAATGCTTTTATTCTAGCTTTTTTTTCGTATCGAAACCGCCTATGACGGACCCTTTTTAAACTAAACCCTTTTTAAATGGCTGGGACCGCCACTGCTTGAGAGTTTTGAAAACCTCGTCGTTACCTTTCACCCAATTTTCCCTGATAGAACGTTTTTTGAGTATTTAGAAACTTTAATATTTTTACCAGGGTGTATGATTTGGATTATCTTTTACAATATAATTTATCTACCTATCCCATAAGGTTTTAAAGATTTTCTCAAAACTTTGCTGAACATTTTTTGAGATTTTAGATCTAAAGAACTAACCAGGCGGTGAAAAAGCTTCACTGACAAGACTCAATTTAAAGTTGTTTACATAAAAACAACCATTACTTTTTTATATGATACTTTGTCGGTATCTTTATATCTATTTGCAAAGATTGCAAAATAACTCGATATTTTTCATTACTTACGTTAATAATATTATTATCCACTTAATTTTGCTTTATTTCCTAGCGAGTTAAAAGTAGATTGGATTCTTATAAATACGAGTTTCTAAGTAAAACTTCAATTCATAAATGGGGGAGGGCGGAGGAAGTATTATTTTATTGCCACCGGAACGTTAAACTATACCAAATTTAAAGTTTATCGGACAAAGTTTTGCCCGATACCAACAACCGTCTTCTAGCCTGTTAATGTTATCTCGATATAAACTGTTATGTATACAAATAAAGACTTTTATTACGAATCTGGTGTGAATGATTGCCAAAATCATAGCCTTTTTAATGTCAAAAATAATAAACAATTTCAGAGTAAACATTTAAACACATTTCAAAATTAAATTTCGAATAGTTAATACCAAAAACGACAGTTATACAAAAATTTTGATTTACTAAATTCAAGAAAGATTGACAGATACTAGATGGATTCTTTTTTTCTGGAGAAAGGAAATGTTAAAATCACGTTCAAAACATTTCATATCCATACTTTTTGGAGTCAAATAAACATAAAACACGGCTTCGAGCACTTTTTTGATTTTTTGCCAAGTAAGCTAAAATTTCTTTCTAAGGCCACCATTTCAAACATTTGAATATTGACCTTAGAAAAAAAAGCTTATTCGGCAAAAAAAAGTGCTATCCGAGCTTGGTCTTAGTTTTTAGAAAATGTGCCTTCGGCCAATTCTGATGTTTATTTGACTCCAAAAAGTATGGATATTACATGACCCATTTTAAACGTCACTTCGACATTTCATGAGCTAAGGTCACTGACACAAAAAGAATAATCTCTATTCTTAAGGTTTTAGTTACAATCTGGGGAATTGTTTTTAGCAACACTGTACTGTGATTTTTTTGCAAAATTTGTTAACGCGGAGACTTTATTTATGTTTATCCATAGTGGGACACCAGATATTTTTTACCACGAAAATTTGGGGTTAGGTTAATTATTTTGACTTTTCGCGTTCTGCGCCGCTAAACAATCAAGTAAAATACTAAAATAAAAGAAAACCATTTATTGCAGAATTACCTGCTAAAACGCTACCCAACTACGTATTAAAGTAACTGGGTGTATTGTTTAAGGTTGAATTTACAGGTGCATTTATAATTAAACTGGAAACACTCCCGCTAGCTGATACCGACAACAGGTTAACTTAAAAGCATGCAGATTTAAAAATCGGCTACTGGCGCTAGACGAAATAATCGTATTTTATTTTAAACAGGAGCGTCAACGACTAGCAAGAGTCTTTCCAACCTCTAAATGGAGCTTTACTGACCTGTTTTGGTGGTACTCAAGTAGCCGTGTGTTTTTGAAACTGAGTTATATATTCTTTGTGCTTTAAGATTTCACTAGTACAATTGCACATAACTATGCCGCAATAATTTAACTTAAAAAAAAATTGTAGAATCAAAATAAAAACAAAATTATGTGGGGTTATGGGCGCCGAATATTTCTATGCGAATTTCTAGTAATACAAGCGAGCCAGTAAAGTTCTCTTGGTTCTTTGATAGACTCGGGGTAATGCCCGCGCAGCGCCAGGCCTTTTTCGGCGGGCGACCGCACACGCGGAGTGGTTTCATATTTGTTTTAGAACAATGTTTGGGAAAACACGTTTTTGAAAGATAAACATAACCTCGAATGGTTTTCTGTCAGAAAACGTAAAAAAACTCTTCTGTCCCACTGCGGCCCAATTTAAAGTTTATTAACAAAACACCTGCAATTGCCATGGAATCGTATAAATTCTGCGGCCTATCGGCCAACACTTGAACTGCGTGTGTCTCCCAAATTCAATGAAGTGTGATTGATTGATCGGTTTTCTTTTCCGCAGTGCACAGGCTTTTAGGAAAAAGGACACTTAGTTTTTACTTTCGCTAAAGCAAGGAAATATAAAAAGGAAAAATGTAATCCAGTGGAAATTGTGAATATTTCTCTATTTCTTTTGTAAATCGGGTTTGTTCTAAACCTCAATTATTTTGAGGCTTTTGAGATAGATGACAGCACCAGAGCTTTTATTTTGAAGAAAAAAATTTTATAATTTTGAAAAATCCTTGAGATATTTTTGTTAAGCATTTAAAAATGATCACTCCTGGAAAATTTCAGCTAATTCTGATGTTTAGTTTTCCCTGTGCACTCTGGCAAAAGATTAAAACCTTAAAGAACAAGGCGTTGCCAGTTGTACTTTTTTTACTTAAAATCTGGGGAGAAACTATAGCCTTAATGAAGTATACAAAGTTTTTCAATAAGCTGTTGCATATTACGCCTTAATACACATTGGGGTAATGGTGCTACTTGCCACTTTTTATTTCAAAGATAAAAAGTTCTGTAACCGTAATTACGCAAGCAATTTTCATGCCCCCAACAAGTTTTCAACAGCCATTATTACAAAACCCATATCTCACCAGTCACCATCATCTGTTCGACCGTAGGTGTTCAGATGATGGGCTTTAAAAGCCCATAATGGGTACTCTTTAGTTATTATTTAGAAATTTACCAACGCAAAATGCAATATTGGCGGGCAGTTTCTTTGTCTTGCTTGAGAAAATTGGTCTCTGCTCGGAGCCTACACACGCAAGATTTTGACGTTTGCAAGTGGGTAGGATTCTCAGGTATATAACAATGTTTTAACCTTAAGAATTTCTTAAGAACAGATATAACACAAATTGTAGTTTCTTTTGACTTTAGTTTGAACGTGTTAAGTATAGGTACGTATATAGATACCTCGACAGATAGGTGTTATTATTAGCTAAAGTGAAATCAGAAATTTGTTGCTTTTTCATCTCGTGGATATGAATAAACCTTTTCTACGACCCACCAAACTAAATTCGGTGCGAGGTGCGGTGCCGGTGGTATCAGATTATAGTGCAATAATCAGGATTTGATTAGGTACCTTGCTTTTTTCACTGATCTTAAACGTATTTTTGAGGTTTATAAATATTTTCAAAAAGTCTTTTCTTATTTTACGGACTTATCGATACATAAAGTCGGCATAGCCTGACTCGGCACTATTTTTGACAGTTCCGCACGAAAGTTGACAAATTAAATTTAATGCCGTCCTTTATTAAAGGTAGGCACAAACATTATGTTAAACTAACATAATTTTGACTGCGCCGCGATCAAAAAAACTCTGGCTGGATAGCCCAAACGTAGGTTTTGAATAGCAACCAAGAACAGCGCCGTGCCGCGCCGTCCCATAATAGTGCTTAAAAATATGTAATAATTGTTTACCTTTGTGTGGAACCGTCAAAAATAGAGCCAACTTTATTAAAGTTAGCCTATAATGTCCGATAAGTCCCTATTATTGCAGGTTTAACTACGCTTTATATTCTGGTAACTCAGGCATAGTTAACGGCTATCAGAAAACTTTAATCAGATTTGACATCCGAATTTCCCGAATCGGCAGAGTATAGGTCTATATGCAGACAGCTGACTCTTCTAAAATGGCAGCCACTCCATCCAATTTTGTCACAATCCTATTATATCTCATCCCCCTAACAAAACAAATATCAAAAATATCCTATTACCTTCTCGAGTTTTTGCACACAAAAGCCCAGATACCTATTTAAAATTAAATTCATGAATTTAATATTGTGAGTACCGTGGCCTCTTTCCGATTTTTTGTTGTTGTGGGTAATCATTAAGGCACCCTTTTAAAAAAAGGTCATCTTAATTCCCTAAAGGTGTCAGTCTCATATTATTATTTTGCTTCCTGGTTTTAAGGGCCTACTGCTTTAAGTTATTATTTTTTAAAGGTTAAACAGACCTAATTTTGACGCGTCATGATGCTTAATATATAGTAGAGTAAAATTGTCATAAATGAGGCGGGTACCTCGTAAAAAATCCGGGGAGGCCAAAATTTTTATATGTTGTTTGGGGGGGTCTAAAAGTAAAATGCCCAAGTTTGTGTTTCCCCCACTTCTCGGGAACCATCCGCCATTTTGAAAAAGCTTTGTAACCAACTTCTCTCCATTTCTATTGGTCGGAGGCTAAAAAGTCTGAGAACAAAAATATTCGCCATAAAATTTTCAACATTTTTGTCCAAGTGCTCAACTTTCTGTAGTTAGTTTCCAAAAAGTTAGATGGCGCCGAAGTTACAAAAAATCAGTTTTAACGTATTTTTTCCAGCAAAAAGTGATTCTTTGAAGTTGTAGATCTCGAAAAAATACTATAAAAATATCTATATTGTTTACAATTAAAGGGTGGACCAAAAAATCTTGCACACTTTTGAATTTGCTATAGCTTTTGATCGATTTCAAAATGTTTTGACTTTTTGGAAAGACAAGACATGAGACTTTTCTGATCCGGTCCAAAATTTGACATTTTCCAAAAATCCAAGGTGGCGGACCGTTTTAAATAACGGGAAACTTTCACCCCCCCTGCAAAAAAATATGTGCGGCACTGGAGAAAATGTTTGGTACCTACACTGAACAAAATCTAAATTAATGCGACAAAAGCTCCCTCCCTGCCGCATATATGAAGGTATCACTAAATTAAATCGGTTAAGAAATTAAAAATTGATAATCAAGTATGATGAATGCCCCTTTGCTTAAAATTTGCCTGTTTCTGCATATTTGTAATTTTAAGCCTGTAATGATGATGAACAATTTTTATTGAAAACGCTAGAAATAATGACACTAACTTGTTTACTTCTTAACTGATTTAATACCTAGCAGACATGGGAGGTAGAATGGACTTGATTTTGTTTTGTTACTTTTTTAGGGGAGTGAAATTACCCAAAGGTTAAAGCGTGATAAAACTATCCGCCATCTTGGATGTTCAAAAAATGTCAAAGCCGCAAGCTTTGTTCACCCAAAAATGTAAAAATGTTTAAAATCAAGTAATCCGATCAAAAGTTAAAGCAAATGCAAAAACTGCGATTTTTTTTTTCAAATGAAAATGTCGAGTCCGAAACCACTTATTTATTTATAGAGTTATAGTTTTCTTATCTCTAACCGATTTAATTAAGTAATGCCTTGGCATAGAAAGCATACATAAGGCTTTTGTCGCAACGACTTAGATTTTCTCCAGTGGCGACTTTTTTTGCAGAGGGGTGAAAATTACCCGATATTCAAAACGGTCCACCATCTTGGATTTTTGCGAAATGTCAAATTTTGAACCGGATCGGAAGTCTTATGTCTTGCCTTTCAAAAAAGTTAAAAAAAATTGAAATCGAGCTATTCGATCAAGAGTTATAGCAAATTTAAAAATGTGCAAGATTTTTTGGCCCCCCCTTTAATTAAACAGTCTCTGAGCTACAGCGACTGAAAGTCGGGAAAATTCTTTGAAAACCGCTTTCTGGGCATGCATGAAGTCGCGTGTTGTGGATTTTATATTATTATTTATAGTATAAGAGCAGTATAATTGAGGTATCAAATTAAAGCTGACTGAACAGACTGAAATTTGTGGGTCAAAATACGTTAAAACTGATTTTTCGTAACTTCGACGCCCTCTATCTTTTTAAAAACTAACTACAGAGAGTAGAACCTGCAACAAAAAATATTGCAATCGGTACCGGAGTAAATGTCAGTCTGTCAGATATTTTCGGCAATTATCGTGCCGACAGACCGGGTCATTTGTGTAGCGCACGTCACAGCCTTAATTTGGTACCTCATTTTTGTACTGCTCTTACTATAATAATATAATAAAATCCACAACATGCCCAGTTTTCAAAGAATTTTACCGACTCTCAGTCGCTGTACTTAGACTGTTTAATTAATATAATATTATAATTTAATCATCAAATTATATATTATTATATATATATATAAAATTGTAAAAATTGGTTTAAAACTTTAAAAAAAATCAAAATTAAAATTAATCATAAAAGAAACTATAAATAAAAAACTTCTTCCAATCCTTGTTCTTCGGGTAAGGTCCCCAGCACTGAGGCCGCATTCCCCCTTTGAATGGCGATACTGATCCGCTGGATGATGAAACTTCTAGCATTTTTTGTTTCAATTTTTTTTGCTATTTCAGAAATTAATTTTTTAGCTTCATCACCCCATGGACCTAGGGTTTCCACTGCAAAAATGTAAAACAAAAATCCTCTGTCTTCTAGCTCTTTATATTTTGTCCTTTTTTGTATTTCTCCTATCTTAGCCGCTTCTCCCGATTTATTAGAAGTTTTAACAAGATAGGAGCTGCAAAGCGTGTCCCTGTAGGTGGCATCCCAAACTAAAGTTTTTTCCCCCTTTTTTAATTAATTATAAATAATATGCATATTTTTATAACACTTTATGTTGGTCAAAATACGTTAAAACTGATTTTTTGTAACTTTGGCGCCCTCTTTCTTTTTGGAAACTAACTACAGAAAGTTGGGCACTTGGGACAAAAATGTTGCAAATTTTTTTCCGAATATTTTTGTTCACACTTTTTCGCCTCCGACCAATAGAAATGGAGAAAAGGCGGTTACAAATATTTTTCAAAATGACTTGGGAGGTTTACTTTCAGACTTCCCGAAAGAACATACCAAATACTCAAGATTTTTTTCGACCTCAAATGACAATTTTACTGTACTTATGCCCATTTGCTCTGCGATTTGATTAAGTAACGAGTAGTAAAGAAATCCATAATTTTTAAGTATTCCCTAAATTTTATTCGTTTGCTCTGGCCAAAAAAAAGTTTTCCATAGCTAGGAATTAAATCTTGTTATAAGTTCAACCACTGGATGTCGCTGCTTGTCATAAAACCATTATTTGTTGTTATTATTTATTATTATTATTATTATTATTATAATTATTATTTATTATTAATTGTTCGTTGCGTCAGTTTTTACATTAAATTTTTTAGTAAGGGTCATTTAAACATATCCAGGGTGGATTTTTTAAACGGAACGGTGCTTTTAGCGGGTTAGAATTTGGTTTTATAAAAAAATCCGAAAACACGTCAACTGAGATTTTTAATTTTCTTTAATCATGCTATCTTGGTTTTTTTTATTTCGTTTTGTTTACGAGGTTGGCAAAAAAATATTTTTTTAAATAGTTTGACATTTTTGAATTCTAAAAAAAATTCTCTCTTTTTGATCTTTTTGACAATACCACATACTAATACTCTATCTTCTATGTCTATGCCCTATTTTACAGGGGATATTTGAATGAATATCGAAGTTTTCCATACAGATTTAGATAAAAATATCGGGATTATCGTAAAAGATAGATCTTACTGTGTGGTATTGCTGAAGATAGAATTGTTTGCAGATTTCAAAAATTGCAAAATATACAGGGTGTCCTATTTTTTTAAAAAAATTGCCATACCTCGTAGACTAAATGACATAGACAAAATCCAAGATAGTACGATTAAAGGAAATTAAAAATCTCAATTGAAGTGTTTTTGGATTTTTTTATTCAACCAAATTCTAACCCGCTAGAAGCACCGTTTGGCCTTAAAATCTCCAATGCTAGAAAGATGCTCTCCAGTGCAAATAATCGTAGGGTTCTCAGTATAATTGAAGAGACAGTTGTATTGTTTCTAAAAAATAAACAGTAATATTTATTTTAATTAAACTAATACAACAACAAAAAAAACTTGCATAAAAATATGTGACCATAAAAACTTGAAGCCATCATCCATTGGGGCATCATGGAAATTAAATTGAATGTGGGCTTGTCTCTTCATTGACTGGTCCTAATTTGTAAGTCATATAGTCTTACCAAAAACGTCCTCCATCTAAATCCATCTGTTCTTGTATGAGTGGCAAAATATTTCGAACTGTTGGTTTGGTTAGCCGGAAACGTTGAAAAAATCTAAATCTAAATCTAGACCCTTCTGGCAAAACCGTCTTCAATTATATTCAGCAGGTCCAAATCGTCATTTAAAAATTCCATTTTTATTTTTTTTACCGTTTATGAGTTGACAAAAAATGAGGTTAGAATTCTCTCCTAAGGATGATTTAAAGCTCGATATCTGGCATCTTAAATTTAGGTATTCCTTAGACTACAGAGAAAAGCTGAGCAAACCAAATCAGCTACTTAGGACCGTTAAGAGATCCTTAGCGTAAAGGAATCCTTAGAGCAAACGCAGAGCAATTGGGCATTATAACCGTAATGGAAAGAAAAAGAATAGGCAGTTGGTCATAAAACGTACGTGTTGGTAGACGTGAAATATAGCACAATCTTCTGTCTTCTTTTTACCTGTAAAAAATCAAAGACTCAACTCGAATACGGATATCAACATCCCATTTCTGCGGTCTTGCGTGAATTTTTTTCAAGGTCACCAATACGTTTAGACCGGACGTTAACTGACGTAGTTTAAAGTCTGCTCCAACAGCTAGCGCAGCCAGTTTTGCCAAAGATAGTCAAAAAAATGTCCTTATAAAATAAGGCGGCTGACATTTATACACAGGTCCGATTGAATTAAGTTTACGTTCATCTTTTTACGAGTAACACTAGAAAAGTAATAGCAAGGTACACTCAGTTGCACAGTGTCATCAGATGACTGACTTTTTTTTAAATGAGACTGTAACTAACATTATATACTAAATATCTCTTGTGCTCATTTTTTCTGCAACTGAGAGTACGTTTGTAAAAAATTTCATATACAAATCACTTACGCAATTGACAAGCAATAGATGGGAAAAATGAAGAAATTGCCTTCTTTTAGTATTATATGAAAATGAATTACATGATATGCGGTGAAGAGTATCTACTATAGTTTTGAACTTATGTCTCATTAAATTAAATTAATTTAATCAAAAATGCATCTGACTCAATTCAATTAATTTGTTGGACCTATTTAAGCACAATAAATGGGGGTTAAATGATTTTGTAATTCAAATTTGCTTTTCTATAATCGAATAATCTGGGTTCAGTGAGTGCATTTATTAATTGATTTTAAAAGTCAAGAGAGATTATGGTCAATTTATCTAGTTATTGTCGTGAGAAATTTGACATTTATAGTTACATTGTAATTTAAGAGTTCGTGCAATAATCGATGGAGCACATGCGCAGCTAAGAAAAAGTCCTACCCTTAGATCGAACGTCATATAGTCGAACTTTTACCTATTTATAATGATGTCATTTTTGTCTATCTTTGTTTTATACATTTCAAATAGCCCCGTGACAATAAATTTTTTAGAAAAAGTTGGTGTCTGATCATTATTAATTTTTTATAAATAAAAATTAGGTGGCATTTTTTTCCGCAACGTTGTGGAAATTTTGACGTCATTCCACCAAACCAACAAGAAACGCTGCAAATATGGTGAAAAACTTAGATTAAAAAGAGACAAGATACGCGATGCTTACGGAGACTTTGGTTATATTATTATCTGAGAAATCTTGGAACCTAATTTTCGAAGCTCCTAGACGAATCGATCACTCAACAGCCAAAGCACATCAAATGCATACCCATAGTTCAAGAATGACCGCAGCAAAACAGACGCTCGCTCCGCCATTCACCTGTTCATTTAGGCATGTTTTCGCCACTGCGTCACACCCTTCATATCTGCGTCGCTTTCTGTCTCTAACGTTTAGAACGATATGGAACGATGGTAAGCTTGATTTTTGTGATTTAAGCTTCTGCGAAAAGCTAAAGCTTCAGACTTTTCAGACATTTCTTTAAAATCCAAGATAGCGCATGATTTTTAAATTTCCCCATCTTTAACACCCCCCGCCAAAATTTTTTGTACGCCACTGTACCCGATTTTTAGACATTTGCCTTAAAGACACGTTTTTTTCGTGCACCAGAGGTATCACTTCTAAAAATGAGACAAGAAGTAATAAAGCTCAAAGCAAACGAAGTAAGTGGTGTTTTAACCCTTTGTAAAACATAGGTCTAAAAACCTCTAGGATTTGTTCTACTTGGGATTTATTAAATCTTGTCCGATTATTTAGATTTTGATATGTCCGGGAAGCTAAAGCTCTGACCTCCGTGAAGACGCATGCTTTTGAAACTTAAATATTTTTCACTCTTTTCTGCCAAACTTTATTATAATCTGGAAAGCCACGTCTTTTCAGTGTATAAAGAGGTATCATTCGTAAAAATCGAACAAGAACTATAAAAGCTTTGCGTTTGAGATAAAAGCGTTTGAGATGTTCATTTTAAGAATAAAACAACAAGAATTTTCTTAAATTAGGCATCTGAAGGTTATACTTAATTTTAGTATTTTAAATACTTATTTTGAAGCTAAAGAACAAAATCTATGTTAATATTAAAATTACAATAGCCTCAAGTCAAAATTTGCAATGTTTTAAAATAATAAATACTTTTTTGAGTAATTTAAAGATATGCTGTTAAAATGAAAATAAATGGAATTTAATAATAAACTTAGTGCCATTTTAATTTAATGTTTTTGGTAAATTTCTAAATGAAGATCTTAGGCTTCAAATCAAGAATTATAAAATTTTTAAACAGATAGTTTTTACTTGGATTAAAGAAAACATTTGAGAAAATTAAATTTTGTACTTAAGTAAAACAATATCTTGATTTTAAAATAATCTGTTTAAAATAAAATTCTGGATTTTCATTTCAATGATGCAGTTTTGAGCATACTGAAATCTTCATTTGTAGACATTTTTTTTTGCGTATACCAACCAATTATTCCGCGATAGTTCATGTCTTGGTTTCTTGGATGTGAATGGGTTCATCACCACTTGCACTTGGCATCCTTTAGACCGGCTTTCCCTTAAAGTTTAATATGCCTCCATAATCCGACATGTTTATGTCATAATTGCTTTATCATGACTACAATTTACTTTGCAAAATTCAATTTTCCACTCTATTAGCCGCGAGTCGTGTTGTCTTAATTATTTCGCTAGCAAATTCTAATCAAAGCAGTCTTTAAAAAGGTTTTTATAGTGTGTTTACGTCCACATTAATATGCACTTCTCAAAAGTGTTGGATAAAATAATTTGTAATATTTGTATACCCTCTTTTAAAAAAAAAAAATTTAAACATTTAAAATTATTTTTAATTCAAAACATTATGTTGCATTTTTGGTTTTTTAAATTAAAAACTTAATCCCTTCTGACATTGTCAGAAGGGAATTATGTTAGTTAAAATAGTTACGTATATGTTTTTTTAAAAAGTGGTGTTTAAAATATAATTTTTCAACTACCACACTTTTTCTTTCTCCATTGCTGAGGGTACTAATGGTCCGTTAATTCACCAGAACTGCTTTACTGTAGCTCAAACAAGGAAACCCCTGATGATGGTGGTCAAAACTGCCGAAACATGTCGGGCTTTTGAAATGTAAGAAATAAAATTCAGTGGAAAAAAAAACTATATTTGTTTGATTTAAATATATTCTCTTGACATTTTTGACAATTTCCTTGACAAAAAAGTTATAGACTCTTAGCTCAAAAACGGGTTGACAGACGCGGTTTTCACCATTATTAATTTCTCAAAAATCGAGACCATTTAGAAATATCCAAACCCCATAATCCCCTCAAATTTGGAGCACCACCCTGTACTTTATTTTGACTTTACATATTCTTTTACCAATAATTAATTGTAGTAATATATGTAAATTACAAACAAACTATTTGCATCTATAGTTGTCATACCTCACCACACAAGTTTTTTCACCACACAGAGGAAGGGTTAAGTCTAGCAAATAATCTTTGGGTAATCGGTCGAACAGTAAACTTCGCTATGAGTCGGCGTAAATATCAATGTAAATCTGGATTTTTAAGTCTTTTATCTCGCGTTGGCATTAAAAGTTTATCCGCGCATTTCGTAGACGTTGGCGCCAGCGCTGACAATTGCTACGTTTTCATGGGAATTGAGTTCGTTCTGAAAACGATTTCAATCCAATACCGTCCATGAAAACGCCTGTTTTTCCAGTATTCAAATCGATTTCAATTTAGATCCGACCCTGAAGATTTTTAGGGTTGGATCAAGATCGTATTGAGATCGAAATACCGATTCTCCATGAAAACGGGGATAGAGTTTACACATGCGTATTGCGTAGGATTACGAGACAGCAGCCAAATTATATTTTATTGCTCTCACTCTTTTTGAGAGAGAGAGAAATAGAAGTGAAATTGTGGAACCGGCATTCTAAAATTTGGTGGAGTGTATAGAAAAAAGAAGATTAATAACATAACCTTACTTAAATAACTAGATATTTGTTTTTTTAAAGACTTTAAAAAAATTAATTATAGAAAATAAAAGAAATATTTGGCTCGAAAGTGTAAGTGCTATGCACATATGGCAGTCCAGCATTTCTTTCTTCACTTCCACTTGCAAACAGAGTAGTAATTAAAATTTAAAAAAAATGTGTGGCAATGGCCAACATCATCTTTTGAATAAAATACATTTTACAAAAAAAGTACCAAAACCCAAAAATGAATATGTGACAACTGACATTTGTCAGCTGCCAAATATCAAAATTTGAAAACCTGTCATGAAAACTCATGAAAAAAAAGTTTTGAAAACATATTGAAAACGAATTCAATATCCATGAAAACATAGCATATATCAGCTACAACAAAGAAAAACAAAGAACTATTCTTAACGGACACGATGCAGAATGCTAATTAAGAGTAGGTGTGAATATACGGTTTCGCCGAATATAGAGAGTTTATAAGCATATTACCTGTTGCTTGTTATTTGACTTTGTTTTAAACCCACAAAACAGCCATTCCAGCTAAAAGTCCACCACGGGTAATATCACAAAATATGAATTACCGAAGGCATTAAACTACTCTTTGTGACCACTTATATATTTTATAATTTGCCTCCAGTGGCTAAAAATGTTTCTATTAAAAAAGTAATTTAAAATGTTTCTTTGATCATATCAGCTTAAACTTTTTACTCTCAAATATTTTTGCACACTATCCATGAAATAATTAGTGTAGGGGCATATGTCGATAATTTCTATCCCGTGGGATTTCGAATGAAGGAGTTTTGTGAATATGTGGGATTGATAACTCTTTAGCCACACAATCAAGTGTTACCGGGTGTTTTGTTTGCATCCGTGTAGAAGAAGTTAATATGACGTCATCTTTCAAGATGGCGGCCAAAAATCATAAAAGATACAACTTTCTCAACCATATAACTCGAGAACGGGGATTCCAAAAAATTCACTTTCAAGGTCATCCGACCTTACATAACCTTGAAAAATCCTAATAATTCGAGGTTTTGTCAGTCCAACTTTAAATGTACCTCAAACTATCAGGCATACATGCTAAATTCGATTATTACAGTTTGATGCAGTTTGAAGCTTCATGACCTTGCTTAATACCCCAGTAAAATTAACACATTGCAAAAATAACATACTAAAGGGCGCTATTCATCAACTATGAAAGCGAAGAGGACCAAATTTGGTAAGACAAAAAAGAAGGGAAGGTCCAACAATATTGTCAAAAAATATTTGGTTCAGCTATGATGCGTTTTAATATGGCGTCTGATATATCAAAATTGCAACCTGTAACCACATTTTATTTTATCCAATTTCGTAAAAAAGCAAAAATGACAAGGTGCCCATCAATTCTTGTTGAATTGTCGCCTCTTACTGCGAAAAAAAAGTTTAGTTGATGGATGACCTTGACTGACTTTGAAAATACCATGTACAAGTCAAAAACCAGCTTTTTGTGATGTTTAGGCTATATCCCGGTCAAAATGACCTATATGCCTGTCGTTTTTATTAAGTTTCGGAACTTCTACAGGGATGCGGTGGCACATGAATGTGTGACTAAATAGCTGTTAAATCCTAATCCTTAAAATTTATTATGAATGTTAATAAACAAGTGTAGTCATACCCTACTGGCATAATTAGAATTTTTTACGCTTTTTGGACCGCCATTTTGGAAAATGGCATCTAAAATCACTGATCCAGTCTATGGTAATATATATCTAACTTCTGCTAACTCTTATAGGTTATTTAAATGACTTTGTTGGCTAGACAAGTGAGTAAAACATAAAATTCACAGTTAAGAAACTTAATAAAAACGCCAGGCATATAGGTAATTTTTACCGACGCATGGCATAAACATCTGGGACGCCATATCAAAAAAAATGATAGGAAGGTACTTAAAGTTTTTGCGTAGTGGTAAATTGGAAAAATCATCACAAAAAGCGGGTTTATTTTCAAGGTAAATCAAGGTCATGCATCAACTAAACTTTTTTTTCACAGTAAGCGACGATAAGTCAACAAGAATTTATGGCCACCTCGTTGTTTTTGCTTTTTTACGAAAATGGATAAAATAAAATGTGGTTTTAGATCGCCATTTTGATATATCAACCGCCATATTGAAACGGCGTCATAGCTGAACCAAATTTTTTTAAACAATATTGTTGGACTTGACCTTCTTATTTTGCTTACCAAATTTGGTCCTCTTCGCTGTAATATTTAATGAATAGAGCGCCCTTTAGTATGTTATTTTTGCAATATGTTAATTTTACTGGGGTATTTTTCAAGGTCATGAAACTTTAAACTGCGTCAAACTCTAAGGATAAAATTTGGCATACCTGCCTAATTATCTGAGGTAGATTTAAATTTAGGCTGACAAAACCTCGAATTATTAGGATTTTTTTGCAGATAAAATGGCAAAAATCTTGTTTTTTACGATTTTTAACGTGATTTAAAGTCGTATGACATTGAAAGTAAATTTTTTGGAATCCTCGTTCTTGAATTATATGGAATCGAGTATAATTATGCCCCGGTTGCGAAAGTTATATTTTTAATGATTTTTGACAGCCATCTTGAAAGAAGACGTCATATCGACCCCTTCATTGTGTGTGTGTGTGTGTGTGTGTGTGTAAAGAGCTATCAATCCCACATAGTCACAAAACTCCTTCATTCAAAATCCCACGGACTTACACATGCCCCTTCACTAAATTGTATAAAAAATAAATAAAGTAGACCTGCTAGTATTACCAAGATTTATTCATTTTGCGTAAATCTCTTTTTTTGTAATTTAAATATTGTTTCTATTTTGAGTGGAAATAGTGTTTCGTCTGTTATGTCCTGTCCGTTATGTAACATTGTAGTAGTTAAATTCATAATTATTTCGTTTTTTGGTAAAATAGTAATAAATATTATTTAAGTGTGATTTTAGCTTTACGGTTATAGTAAGTTTTCGCATGTTTTGAGGTCCTATTGTCAGATAAATAAATGATACAAAAATGAATAAAGGTATGCTTCTTTTGGCTGGTCCGTCCGTCATGCATATTGAAAGGTTTTTTACCAACTTACTAAAGTAGATAAGAAATAAGTTTACATTTGAATTGTTTGAGTACAATTAATGTATTTATTTTTTGGTAACAGCGTTAAAATATTTGCAGCGCCTAACGGCAAAATTTAATTTTAAATTTAAAAAAATCGTGCAGTGTCCCGTCCGTTATGCTGGAATGGCTGTAAAGAAATGGGAAATTAAAATCTGTATGTACCGCGGTTTGCACCTTAACGCCTGTCAAACTTGTCAAACATCTGTGGAATTGTACCTTTTTGTAATTGTAACTTTTTGCCGCTGCCCTCTTTATCGTATTGAGCATTGGCTTACTCTCACTCTTTTCGACAAAGAGAAAAATAACAGGCAGCGGCAAGAAGTTGGAATGTAGAATAGGCGTTAAAGACTTTTTAACACTCCATATAATAAACTACGGCCAGTTCGTATAAAATATGCACATTGCCGCCGCGGCCTCGGTACTAACGCACGACGAAAAACACTAATGCAATATGCAGAATGTCTTGATATGTATAACGTGGGATCGGCAATCTTCGTGTGTCGATCGGACGTATTCGTAATTAAAAACTGAAAAATATTTTCTGATTTTAAAAAGCACTTATTACACTTAAACATGTGTTTTAAGAATTTTACTTTTTAGTTCCAGCAAAGCGGTTTTCTTATTCTAAAAAATTGGTGCTAGAAAGCACGGATAGTCCACCATACAATCAATTATTTTATGTTGAAAGGAAATGAAAATATCTCGAAAACTGTAGCTTTGAAAGATTTGAGCCTTATAACAAAATATTTGGGTAATATTTTCGAAAACCAAAATCTGAAAACCGCTTTACTTCTCAAGTTATGATTTTTTTATATATTTTAACGTTTTTTCAAATAACTCAGAAACTAAAACGCTCTCACGAATTTGGAATTTATAACAAAATTTGTAATCCATATTCATGGAAACTTAAATCTGAATACTGCTTTTGTTCCAAAGTTACTTTTTTTAAATATTTTATACCCCTTTCCCCCCTTCAGTCCACCAACACCCTACGTAAAAGTCAATCAGTTCATGGTCAGCCGATAGAGGATTTTGGTACCAAATTTCGTTAAAATCGATTAAGGCGTTCTTGAGTTCTTATTAAGGTGTTTTGAAACCTTAGAAACTCATTTTTGATAAAATTAAAATTTTAATAGTCCTCCATCCATATTGGTATGGTGAACTAAAAATAGACTGTTGAAACTAAAAATTATTTCTTAATGGCAGAATTTAAAAAAATGCTTTTTAGTTTTAGCAAAGGGCTTTTTTGTTCCTAAAAAAAGGAACAGTTTTTCTGAAAAAAGGCTCAATTTTTTAGAAGAATGCTTTACTTGCACACCAAAACTATTTTTCTTCATTAGCAAAACCCGAACAGCAAAACTTTTTTTGCAGGAATAAAAAACCCAGCGAAAATATATTCTTTAGCAGCTAAAAATTTCTCAGCAAAGCACTTTTTAACTAAAGAGCCACTCGATTTTCCTCAGTGTTGGAATTTGTATACTTACGGCATTGGGATTATTGCACATTTTCGCGTTTAAAATCGATCCTCATTTACGTATATACAGGGTGGATTCTTTAAATGGAACGGTTCTTCTAGCGACTTTAGGGAAGAGGTTTAAAAAAAAGATAAATTCTAATTTTCCGCTCATGACAAAAAAAAAGTTGGGCCCCTAACTGGAGGCCCAGGGCCCACCAACTATTTTTTTTTAAATAAGAAGATACCACTTGTGGCACCTTTCTTGGAAAGCTTGTTAAAAAAGAAATTTAACCGAGAATTTAACACAACTAGTTTTTTTTTAACATCTGTCAATCAACGTGTCAAAAATTTAAAAAAATATTTTTTTTTGTCAATTGTTTTGGCTTCTAAATAAACTACATATTTCTCTATTTACTAAGCGGAAGAAAAAAATACCACAGAAGAACATTATTGGCGTCCCATTTGGGGGCGCTTTCCAAAAAGGTACCACTTGTGGCACCTTTTTGGAAAGCTTGTTAAAAAGAAATTCGATTAAGTAAATTCTTTTGACCTATGACAACCCACGTGTCAAAAATTAAAAAAAAAACCATTTTGGGTCAATTTTTTTAGCTTCAAAATAATCTATATATTTCTTTATTTACTAAGTGGAATAAGCGAACTACCACACAAGGATATTATTGGCACCCCACTTGGGAACGCAGCCTAATTACTTTTTTTTAATTTACTAGATATTGGATTCAAAGCACACCTCGATTTTCTTTTTCACTCAACCGTCCTTAGGCAAAAAATAGGTTTTTTCAAATTTTTAACACATGGGTTGACAGATGTCAAAAAAATTTATTTAATCGAATTTATTTCTTAACAAGCTTTCCAAAAAGGTGCCACAAGTATTACCTACTCATGAAAAAATGTTGGTAGGTCCTGGGCCTTCAGTGAGGGCCCTGAAATAAGCCACTAATAATGTCCTTGTGTGGTATTTTCGTCATTCCGCTGTGGTACCTTCTTATTTTAAAAAAAATAGTTGGTGGGACCTGGGCCTCCAGTTGGGGGCCGCTAGAAGCACACTTCCATTTAAAGAATCCACCCTGTATATTAGTCATTATAGTGCTACCAGGCAAACAACATATAGCAAAGCAAAAAAAGTACTTAGTGTTACCGTTTGAAGTTGCAAGGTTAAAGTTTTCAGATGTTGTATTTACCACTACTACTTAAAGTTTGTACTTTTGGGCATTTTACTTCGTTTCTTCATTCTTTGTACATACCTAAAACAAGAAAAAATATTATTAGTACCTATTTTACAAAGAATCGAAAAGATGTAGTAAAAAAAAATAGTCAATCAATCTCCTGTTTTAGGAAGCTACTAGTAGTAGAATGGCAGGTCGAATTAAACTCCATTCCAAATTGCTGCGGACCAGTTTTTTGACACTGACAATGACAGTTCCATTTAGCTTCTATGTTTAATTGTCAGTTGCCATATTGAAATTGGTCCAGAGAATTTGGAAAGAAGTCTAAGTAATTTTCGAATGCTCATGTTAAGATTAAATTTGAATACTAAAAACAGTCAGATAAACCGCACATCAAAAATTAACAAAAGTTTGCACAGCGGAGGCTTCTGGTATCCCCCACAGACCATTCGTGTGGTTTTTCAAAAAAATATATATATCTTGTTTAGTTTTTTAAAATAATCGATAATTTTTACCGTGAATTAAACATTTTTAGGATACGTAAAATTATGTAAAAAACTTAAAAATTATGCAAAATCCGTGAAATGGTTCCGGAAAAATGCATTAAACTTTCACCTTACAAAATTTAATACAAATTTGATTAACAGTTTTTAAATTAAGTAATTGAAAGAAGCGCATTTTTTATTCAAATTCACCCTTAATACCAGAATTTTTAGGTTCTCTTTAAGTTCACTTTCAATGTCATTAGACGTTAAAATTTACTTCTATTTTCTTTGGTTTACTTTTAATAAGAACTAAAAGATATAGATGTAGAATGCCAGTGCAATATTGAAATTCGCCAGAATAATTTGGAATGAACAGTATGATATTCGGTGATTCTGGATGATTCTTTGTTCTAAGTCATTAATCTCTTTTTAAGTTATTGTCATTTTATTTAAAAACAGTTAAAGAAAAAGGTAACTTATTAACTATTTTTGGTTACTCTTCGGACAGCCTGTATAATAAATCTCTAGATAGACCATTTCGATACATATATTTTTTTAAAATTTTTGGTGTAGGCCCAAGGCTTCTGGGCTGGTCATAGGCTTTCTTTTATCAAAATCGATTTATTATTATAAAGTTATGACCATTTCAAGCCAAAGAAACGGGAAAAACCACAGGCAAAGCGATTATTTGACTCAATGGAAAAGTTGTGAGGGAGGAGGGAATGCGGGAGGGGTTGGGGGAGAGGTCATGGGGCAGGCGTAGAAGTTTTAATTTTTAACTTTAAATACGCATACGAAGTCGCGGGTAACATCTAGTTTTAAATGTATTTTTTTACACCTTGTAATTGTCTAATCAGTCTTTTTGTTAGAACCAGACTTGCACAATTACAAATGTATTCTTGGTAACGTACAACAACCGCCCAGTAATGAAAATAAATCTACAAGGAAGGAATGAGGTGACAATTAACAGAACACAGCTAGAACAAAGGAGAACAAAGAATATTGTAAAATGGAGTGTGTCGTAGGTAGTTAAAATTAAAGAGCTAAGAGAACATAGAACAGGAGGATCCAAGACAAATAAACCTAAGGAATAAATTGGATTTTGGACAGGTGACCTAAACTCTGTATTGTAAGAAAAATCTCTTATTACCCACTTAAAAAACGACTTTATTTTGAATAAAATTATAATGGGCGAGAGTGGTGCTTTTAGAAATTTGTTTTTTTTTTGTAAAAAAAAAACAAAGAAGCTATAAGAAAAGGACCAAGAGTTTTACGACGCTATGATTTGAATAAACCTAAGCTCCTTTCTTCAATCACCATTAATAACCCTTAAAAAGGACTTAAGAGCTAACAAATTTTATTTTATAAGGTCATGCACCATGTCCTTTTTGAATAGCTGCATAAAGAAAGGCAAGGTGCTTGGTGTTTAGCTCTTAGGCACGCTTGCTTTAAAGACTGATTTATCTTCTTTTGGGCAATCAATTTCGGAATTTGCAGTGATCTGTAAGTATAAATGTCTGACAAATAGGAATTAATAAGTATGGTGGTTGGGAAAAAGAACGCGTTTAAAAATAAATCTGAGATTAGTCGTGGCCATCTCCCCTCGCCCCTTTGCTATAGCCCCTCTTAAAAATTTCATATTTTTTTCGTGATTTCAAGAATGATCGCCTTTTTGTCTATTGGTTTCTTTTTAAAATGTTACTCTAATGTGTGTAATCATTTTGTATTTTTCATCAAACTTGTGCCTTTAACATGAAGTACACGTCACAATCGCTTTGCTGTGATTTTCTTAAACAATTTGACATCCAATTAGATAGTTGCCGTTAATTTCGTTTAAATATTCATGAGATTTATCGGCAATCAATTTATTCACTTACTTATTCACTTTTATTTACAATTTATATCTTTTCATCCTTGTTAAAAGTTATATGTACTCTTAGAACATTGAACTAGTATACACTGGTTTGTTTCACACTCCTTTAGGAGTTAATCAAAGATAGCTAACTTTATTAGTTTAATGATGAGTTTTCTTATTTCCAACAAACCCCATCTTATAACTCTTTGTATTCACTATCTCCTTTCAAAATTCATCTAGTATGAATTTCTAAATCGAATCGATTACCATTCTTGAAAAGACGCTTGACTAAGTAAATTAAACGCTTTTTTAGTAGATTTTGTTTTTGCTTTTAATTTTGAAGTCAACATAGACTAGAGATTTTATAACCTACAGCGTGTTCATTAGAATGCTGCGATTTTGTCTTTTTACAATTTTTGAGCCTTGAAATGACTGGAAAATTTTCTTACAACATTTTTTTCTTACTTCTTAAATCTTTTTCTTCTGCTTTAAATTTGGGGGACTTGAAAGAGCCTCCATTGGGCACACGATGTTAAAGTGTTTTCCTAATGGTTCTGGGGTCTGATTTTAGAAACTATACGAAAATATTCGCATACGAGGAAATTTTTACTTCAGTCTCTTTCTATAACGTGTGGAATGATAGGTGAAAGACTAGCTTACGAAGGCGTAGAAGGGCCACACCAGTTTTATTTTTTTTCATTTCTAATATTTCGTGTCACTAACTCGAAATTTTAAAATTTCGTAAGAGTATCTCGAAATTTTAAAATTTCGTGATATTATCTTAAAAGTTTGGGCCAAAATTTCGTGTTACTATCTCGAGATTTTAAAATTTCGTGTTATTATCTCGAAATTTTAAAATTACGTGATAACATCTCAAAAGTTTTAAAATTTCGTGTTACTAACTCGAAATATTAAAGTTTCGTGTTATTATCTTGAAATTTGAAAATTACGTGATAATATCTCAAAAGTTTGGGTCAAAATTTCGTGTTACTATCTCGAAATTTTAAATGTTCGTGATAATATTCCGAAATTTTAAAATTTCGAGATAATATCACGAAATTTTAAAATTTTGGGATAATATCATGAAATTTTAAAATTTCGAGATAGTAACATGAAATTTTGACTCAAAGTTTTGAGATAATAATTCGAAATTTTAAAATTTCGAGATAATAACTCGAAATTTTAAAATTTTGTGTTATTATCTCGAAATTTTAAAATTACGTGATAATATCTCAAAAGTTTGGGTCAAAATTTCGTGTTACTATATCGAAATTTTAAAGTTTTGTGATAGAGTGAAAGAGCCTTCATTGGGCACACGATGTTAAAGTGTTTTCCTAATGGTTCTGGGGTCTGATTTTAGAAACTATACGAAAATATCCGCATACGAGGAAATTTTTACTTCAGTCTCTTTCTATAACGTGTGGAATTATAGGTGAAAGACTAGCTTACGAAGGCGTAGAAGGGCCACACAGGTTTTATTTTTTTTCATTTCTAAAATTTCGTGTCACTAACTCGAAATTTTAAAATTTCGTGTCACTAACTCGAAATTTTAAAATTTCGTAAGATTATCTCGAAATTTTAAAATTTCGTGTTATTATCTCGAAATTTTAAAATTACCTGATATTATCTTAAAAGTTTGGGCCAAAATTTCGTGTTACTATCTCGAGATTTTAAAATTTCGTGTTATTATGTCGAAATTTTAAAATTACGTGATAACATCTCAAAAGTTTTAAAATTTTGTGTTACTAACTCGAAATATTAAAGTTTCGTGTTATTATCTTGAAATTTGAAAATTACGTGATAATATCTCAAAAGTTTGGGTCAAAATTTCGTGTTACTATCTCGAAATTTTAAAGGTTCGTGATAATATCCCGAAATTTTAAAATTTCGAGATAATATCACGAAATTTTAAAATTTCGAGACAATATCATGAAATTTTAAAATTTCGAGATAGTAACACGAAATTTTGACTCAAACTTTTGAGATAATAACTCGAAATTTTAAAATTACCTGATAATATCTCAAAAGTTTGGGTCAAAATTTCGAGTTAGTATCACGAAATTTTAAAGTTTAGAGATGTAAGACAAAATTTTAAAATTTCGAGATAATATTACGAAATTTTTAAATTTCGAGATAGTGACACGAAAATTTTGAGAAACTCGAAATTTTAAAGTTTCGAGTAAGTAACACGAAATTTTACGCCTTCTACGCCTTCGTACAAGCTTGTATGTGTGGACCGCTTTTAAATTCGATTCTTTTACACACTACCCTTCCATCAGCATATTGGCTTACCTTTTGCCTCTTCTTCTGCACGATATAGGATGAGACGAAAGTAATCAAATGCGAATATTTTCGTATGGTTTCGAAAATAGGATCCCCGACTTTCTGATTTACATTTATCCTGTTTTCGCGATTAATTTTAAAACGTTCTTTGCTGATATTTCGAATTTTTCTTTGTAATTAACTTTTTCTTGACCTTTTTTATATGAGATTCAAGTTTGAATGCTAGTTTAATCACAAATGGTTATTTTTTTCCGCAAGAAGAAAAAATACGGGTCGATTATATTGTAGAACAGTTTTCAAATATGCTGTTATGGAAAATATGTGCAAAAACCTCCCATAATATAAGCAAGTTTTTAGGATTCTACAGGATCTGGATCATTCTCAACCAGTTTATTTTCTTATATTTCTTCGTACGGTGAGCTTAGAGTAAATAATCTTAATGTTTAGTTTTTGTCGGCATTTGGGTATTTAAATCTGTACCAACTTGACCACTATTTTTTAACTGTGGGTTAAAAAGAAATGAGCAGGTTTTACCCATGTGCATCCGTAACAAAGAAGTCATGGTTTGGTTAGGTATTTGCGGCACGAGTGGACAAAATCGTGAGTTTTTAAAATGAACAAAAATTATTGCTAAATTCTTTTTCCTTTTCCATAACTTTTTCCTTTAACATTAACTTTTTTTTTCCTTAAGTAAAAAGCTGGTTCATGCGAAAATTCCTTTTCCTTAACTTTAGTCTTTAATGTTGACACTATTGACAGACGCACGCGCGATTTTGGCCTTTTGTTTACAAAATTTGGGGTTCTTCTTCTACCAAAAATTTGGAAGCTCTTTCACCAAATCTATTATATGTTTAATATCCATTTTTGGAACAACCACTGCTTGAAATATTAAAAAAAAACAATTCATTTTGTTAAAAAAACGTAAAAAATATTTTCCGTTTCTTGTTTTGTAAAGTTAAATATTGGTTAACCTTCAACGTCATTCCGTAAGGCTTAAGCAAAAAGATATAGAAAAGGAACAAGCATGAATACCCACATCTGAATACATGATATTTAATAATTGTTAAAGGAAAAGATAAAACAAAAGTTACAGAAAATGAAAAGGAATTTAATTTATAGACATAGAACATATTCTGTGATTCTTTTATCTGTAAAAAAAGACTTCCTCCGCTCGAATACGGATATCAGAGTCCCATCTCTGCGGTGTAGCGTTGAGTCACGGTCCGTTGAATAAACACGGTCTAGTAATTTTTTGCTCCGCCTACCTGATGACGACACAAAGATATCAGCCTTCTTTCTTTATCGAAATTTGTTGTTGACATTTGGGGTTATGTTATTTTTGCAGAAGTTTTTGTAATAAAAATTGTATTGGTTCATCATGTCTTTACATTATTTTTGTCGTAGGTAGCTGCATTTATGCATTTTTTTTAGCGAAAAGGCTCATCATCCATAAAAATATCAGAAAAACAAACTTCAAAAATCCCTGGCAAAACAAAAACACAAATACAAAAAAATAGCTTCCAAACCAGGAAAAATAACAACTACATAACCTAACTTCTGAACGACGAGTTCGAACTAACCCCAACTCATTCGATGGGTTTCCTGACGGAATCGATCACCAACTATTTATCTTAATTGTGATTTATTGCAAAATCAACTCATGCAGGCTAAAAATATTGTTTAATTTGGTTGTACACAAAAAGTTATAATACAAGATACAAGCAAAAAATAGCCCTGGCATCAATCATTTAAAAAAAAAATCCGAAAATTTAATTTCATTTGTCAAGCCTTCTTACAGTTTTTAAATGTCAGACAAAAATCAGCTGCTATCTTTGTGTCGTCATTAGGTCGAAGAGTGGGGCAAAATTACTAGACCGTATCTATTATAGGGACCGTGGCGTTGAGCTTCTTCATCAGGGTCACGTTTACAGCATGTATAACGTTCATACTAGACGCAAATTTACGGTGTGCAGGATCCGCTCTATGTTAAAAAACAAAAGATCTTAGGTGGAAATAACGAAAATTCAAACTTGGAAGAGCATCCCACAAGGAACACACAAAGGACCAAAGCGAAAATAGAAATGATTAAACGATGTTTCGCCCTGGGTAACCAGCGTGGGCTCGTCAGTGGTTTCACTGGTCACACTCCCCCATACATCATGAAACACCATCATAGAGTTTGATTTTCAACTTTGAATCACTCACAAATAGGCGTCGTTCCGCACTGGTACTTATCCAAGTTACCTGATACGGATTCGTACTGGCGTGCCAATATTTCCAGCAGAATTATGATCCTAAGGCAATTAAAATAAAAAAGAAGGTAATAAACCTCCAAATCAGTTACTTCAACCGACAAGAAACTAAAAAACAAAAGATCGAAAGATCTTGGGTGGAAATAAGGAAAATTCAAATTTGAATGAGCATCCCACAAGGAACACACAAAGGACCAAAGCGAAAATAGACGGTTGAATTAACTGATTTGGAGGTTTTTTAACTTCTTTTTTGTTTTAATTGGCTTAGGAGAATAATCCTACTGGAAATATTAACACGCCAGAGCGAATTTGTATTAGGTAACTTGGATAAGTACCAGTGCGGAACGATGCCTATTTGTGAGTGATTCAAAGTTGGAAATCAAAGTGTATGATGGTGTTTAATGATGTGTGGTGGAGGGTGACCAGTGAAACCACTGATGAGTCCACGCTGGTTACCCAGGGCGAAACATGGTTTAATCATTTCTATTTTCGCTTTTGTCCTTTGTGTGTTCCTTGTTCCCAACATCAAAGTTTGAATTTGCGTTTTCACCCAAGATCTTTTGATCTTGTGTTTTTTAGTTTCTTTTCGGTTAAAGTAACTGATTTTGAGATTTTGTAACTTCTTTTTTGTTTTTTCCACTCTATTTTGTTACGTAGCGAGTAAAAAAATCAATAGATTGGTAATACGAAAGGCCCAACCAAAGAAAGCAAGATAGAAATACATGGTAATAAATCTAAAAGACAGAAACGTCCAACCTGGAACTGCCTATTAAAAAACAGTACTAATAGAAGTAAGTAAGGCTTTTTTTCCTAATCTTTGGCCGAAGTGTCCAGGAGAATTTTTTTTTTAATTTTCGTTATTTTAAAACTTTATAACAAGGCTAAGGGGAAGAGACGAAAATAGTGGTTGTAGGTATTATTAAAATAACAACAATAGCGAGCTACTGAGAAAGACAGCCATTTCTCATTGTACTTACCTGGTTTTTAGACTTGCCAAGCTTTAAACCCCTTTTTCAGTTATTCGCTATTAAGGACCTCTAAAATTAGTCCAAAATTTGAAAATGTACAAACAAATCGAGATGGAATAATTTGCTAAGTATTTTCCTGAGGTTAGCAAAGCTTCCTGTTTTACTAAAAATGTTTACACAGTAAATTTGTTCTCTTTTCTTGTAGAAAAGGAGACTCTGCATATCCGTTTAGAATTCTAAATTAAACTGACAGGCATCAATTTAAATGCCGATAAGTTTCATGAGGGCCTTAAGTGGTTGCATAAAAGGCCTTCTGATGCATGGCACACGTCAAAAAGATTAAACTAAATTGAAAGGGGAGATCTGTTTCTGTTTATAGCTAATATAAATTTTAGTAGTTGCTTATTTGTGTTTATTTTTGTTGCATTTATTGTTATGATTCCTTGAACTAATTTAATAGTAAATCCTTAGCTTATCAATCAATCCTACTTTCCTCGAATTAATTTATTTGGTATAAGTCATATATTTCATAACCATAACAGTGGTGATGAAGTTGCGGTTTCCATAAAAATATTTAAGAAAGAAATGCCTACTCCTTTTGCAATTGGTTAAAGCACATTCTAAAATTACCACACAACCCAACCCAAAGGGCGGATTTTATTTCTAAAGAAATGACAACATGTAATAGAGCCAGCTACATTCTATCTAAAAATTAGAGCCGTAAAAGGTGATTAAAATTGGATCGATGATACTTCGACCTGGCACTTTGGGCAAATTTATGCGTTTCTTAACTCCTATATCTTCCCTTGCAGTGGCGACCCCAGTAAAATTTTTATAGTTTTTCAAAAATTTTCGCCTGCGGTGCCCTATTGGGTCGAAAGTTACATTAATTTTAAAACTTTTGCATAACACTTTTTCTTTGATTTTACAAAATTTAGACCTCACGTCCCCCCTTTTGGGAAAGCTGCGACCGCCGCTGCCTTGTTGTTTCGAGCTCTCCGATTATACTGGATTTAGAAAGGGACAGGTCTGTTTACCAACCTGGAAAATTGCGCAAAAATTTGACATGTATTAACTATTCTCTTATCAGCGTTCAGCAGTTATTAAAACAGTGAGTTGGTCTGAGATATGATTGACCATTATACTTGCAAGAGCAAACTACGAGAAGCTTGTAGCACTTTGACGAAATTTAAACAAGGTTTTTGCTTTTGAAAGAATTTTAAAAAGGAAAGATAAAAAGATTGTTGGAATATCGCAAAACAAACACTTAGAGTTTTAAGTCACAAAGAGAAATAATTCAACGATGTTTCGCCCTGTCAGCGGCGTTGCTACAATGGTTCCAGTGGTTCCATGGAACTAGTAGGGGCGCGCAGTCACACTTACCAAATAATAGAAATGAGAAAATACCATTTTAAACATTGAGTAAATAGGTGCAACCTAACAATATTAAAACAATTTGATATTTTTATTTTAAAGCTAAACTAAAAACTTTCCTATCAACTATCTTCTTTGGCAGTGCTCTCCATAGAAAATACAATTGCCCGCTCGGGAATTATTAAAACATTTGCTTCAACTTACTCTAGAAAAGTAGTTTCTGTAGTCTGATTTTAAAGAAGAGTGCAGGATGGAGGGGGGCGACGATGTTGTTTCGAAAAAGGGCCCGCTGGCCTTTGGTTACGCCGCTGCGCCCTGGGTCACTATCATGGGTTCGTCAGTGGTTTAATTGGTCACCCTCCCCAAACACCATTCAACACCATCATTTACTTTGACTTTCAACTTTGTATCACTCACAAATAGACATCGTTCCGTACTTATAAGTCATTCAAATTTTAGATCGAAAAAGATACAATTTACGCGCATGCGCGTCTAAGAGATGGGGGCCGATCCCCGGCTTTGGACTCGGGAGGCGCGAAATGTTAATTTTTGATGGAATGAGTTCGACGTGAGATCATTCGATACAAATCTATGTCGTTCCCTAGAACCAACGCTGATTACCCGGGACCAAAATAGTTTAATTATTTATTTTTTTGCTTTGGTCCTTTATGTGTTCCTTGTGGGATACCCATCTTTCGTTATTTCCACCCATGATCTTTCCTTTTTAGCACAAGCCTATTGGAAATATAAACACGCCAAAACAAAACACCGCGGGAGTATCCTGAGCATCCTTTTCCCCTTCACAGTTTTATACGTTGGCATGTCTCCATCTCACTTTTTGTAAACCACGCCCACTTCTCCCAGCAGTTCAAGAATGACTTAGGTACAGGTTGATTCACTATATTTTTCACCTGCTTACCATCAATTATATTAGAGCTGGAAAAAAGTATATTTTTAAAAATTTAGAATGGCCTTTTTCCCTGATTCCAAAAATATAAAATATGTTGGATGTATCTTGGATGTTTCTTCTCCAGCATCAATATATGGGAGATAAGGGGGGGGGGGGCTGGAAAAATATGGTGCATAACCCTGTACAAGTGCGGAACACAAAATTTTAGCTCAGATGAATGCTACGGCTTTTTTGTTGTTTGTGTTAAAAAATAAGCTGAGTAAGTACTGGTTCTTCCCTGATGATTTCTTATATTTTTCTAAAAACTTCCTGCTTCTCTCCTCTTTTTATGGATAAATAATTGCTGTTTGCCTATAGTAAGCATTTAATTAGCCATTAGTTTTCCCATTATTTATATATCTAAAATCTGATTTATTCGCCTTTAAGTAAACGTCGAACGAACTAACGAACAAGACATGTTTTAAATTTATTAAACCTTAAACAATGCAAAAGCGGGTTTCTCCTATTAATTAGCTTCTTAAGCTGGTGCACGGTTTAGATTAAGATATAGCTAGGAGATATAAGTGCTTTTTCAGATATTTCATAGGGGCCAGTTTGCTCATAATTCTGACGGAAATTAATACACACCCGAACTAAGAAAAAAGAAGTGAATAAAAAAGTTTGAAATAATAGTAAAGCTGGGTAATACTCGCGTCGCACTGTGGGCAAAAATACCTTCATCAAAAACACGATTTAGAACTGCTTGCACACGGATGCAAAAAAAATCTTACCAAAAATTAATCCATGTCTTCAAGTTTTCTCCAAAGTTTTCCAAAAAAAATTAATTAAAACAATTAAATGGTGACGCGATTACAAAACCACGTGGGTACCCCAAGGCCCACAGACAGATATTTCCAGTCAACCAACCAAATGTAGGCGGCCAAAGGCAGACCAGCTTCGCCTGGTAGCTCCTGGGTATCAAGTCCCGTAGGCTGCACCATATAGGGGCCTTGTAAGGTGGGACGTAAAAGTAAACCAACCTGGTGCACAACTTTTATCTGTATTATATATGTGGCGATGGCGTAGGGAAGTGGTGTGGGAAAAATCTGTCTAGTCAAACGGATGAAGGCAGATAAAGTACTGGCGCCCCGTCGGGGCGGGGGGGAGGGTAATACTTTAAAAATCGCCAAACCCTTTATTCACCCCCCCCCCTTCAGCGTGATAGTCAGTGACGCAGGTGATCACTAGCCAATAGTATGGAGTAAATGTCATTACTGTAAAAGTGAATCCCTGTTTCGCCCAAGGCAGCGGCGTAGCGTGACTTAAAGGGCGGGGGCGGGGGGTGAAGTCTTAAAAGGGCACCACGGTTGTTGATACATGCCTGATTTTCAATTTTTGAATTCCCTGTTCCAATTGTTTAGAATTAAGGGAAACTAATTTTATTTTTGTTCGGGATCTATAAATACGATTATTTGTCCGCGTATATATATATCAAAACCTTCACACCTATGTGGGAAAAGTGGGGAGAGCCTGCCACTAAAAAAAGCTGTGAAAGAGGAAAAAGGACAATTGCGTTTTAGAACCGACAGAAAGTGTGCTAAAAATATATGGTGATTTTCCGCTAATTTAAAAAACTTAAAATATTGCCGGTGGTTGTGCAAGGACAATCTACAAAGACAGTGGTGGGTTTTGATATTTCGCCGCGTTTTTTTTTTACAGCTTCATTTTTTTGTTAAATCTGTGGACCAAATCTTTGGTAACTACAGTCCACTCACGAACATCGATTTTTAAGAACGTCAGTCACACCAATAAGCACATCATTTTTTTTAATTTAAATGTTCACAGGCTTGTGGACTATAAATACTTTGTAAATTTTTTGCGATTTGAACAGAGCACAAAAAATTACGTATTGAAAAAAAGTGGGTTGGGGTGGGATCCAGTGTTAATTCTGGACTTGTTATCAAAATTATGTCCTAAATGTACCGTACGCAAAAGTTTTGAGAAAAGTATACTGAAAATGTAATTTTTGACACGTTTCCAATGATGTTATCGCGCCGCAGGCAAATTTTGTTTGCAATATAGCAGTAAATTCTTCAAAAATGTTGATATTTTTCGCGTTTTATCATGACGTAAAAGTGACGAACTTGGAAGACTGTTAAATTAAACTATAATTGTAATAAAAATTTTTGCAATTTAAGAAGGAAATTTCTTAAAATAAAAACAAAAATAAACATTGAAGAACAAAAGAAAAAATAGTGTGTTTTTGGCATTATATGAGGAACAGAGTGAGAAAAGCATAAAATATAAAAACCATACTGTAAAAATTCCCTTTTTTCCATGACTTGAGACCCATCCGCCGAACAAACAAAACGATTTATAGTCTTCTATAGTAGTAGTTTCTAGATTTGAACTATAAAATAAAATTAAGTCAGCGAGACATTTTAAATTGTTTTTTTGAATCGTTTACAATAATTTAATTACAATAATTAAAAAATCGAACATTTGGATATCTTGCTTCAGACATCTCTACAAGGGTAACCAATTTCACATAGAATATGTAAGTCTAGATCTACGCTTGGGTGAGCATGGTCTAGCATCAACATTGGTGAGTACAAATAATAGTAGATACCTACCTACCTACCTTATTATCTTAACCAGATTTAAATATAGAAATAAATATAATTACGTTTTTTCCACATCCAAAAAAATCAATTAAATTTTTGGACTGTTTAGTCCCAACGCTATCCAGCAACCTTTTTCGCTTTTCCAAACGAAAAAAATTTCCTGTTTTTTTTTTCTTTTTTGACTTTTCACAATTATTTTTAATTTTTTTTTGCAATAAATCCAGGAGGATAAACACTTTTCTGCCACTGTTTCAAATCATTGGGAAAACAAGAAAAACATCTTTTTTTTTCACGGCAAAAGAGAAAGACTTCCGATTATCGTTTACTAATTTTGGTCAATAAATGTTAGATATTGCGGATCACGTAACTGACGTTTATTATAGACTGCTTAAAAATAATCTTTATAAGTGGGCTTCTTTAAAACATAAACTGCTTAAATTAAAAATGTTTTACTACTTTTTTATATTATTGTAATGTTTATTGTTTTAATACATAGCTGAGGGCACCCAAAGGGCACCACAGCCCAGAGGGCGTCCCGTGGCTCCTTGGTATCAATCCTCGGAAGCTATATATACCATCTGGTAGGTTTGCCTAGAGACCTTATGAGGTAAAACGTGGAAACAGAACCAAGTCCTGCCTTAGATACCGTCCTTTGAGGGGAAAGCTTAGGTTAATGAAAAACATACAAAAATGTATTGTTTGTCCAAAAATAAGAATGATTCATATTGTTTTTAATTATTAACATTTTATCTTTCGAATCAAGTACTTACGCAAAAACACCATCTGCCTATAGATAAACAACACATCAGAATACGTCTATTAATTTAACAGAAAACAGAAAACTTAGGAGGAAAACGTTGACAGTATGTAATTTTTTTTAAAGGAAATTGATTAATTTTTTTCCACGCCACTTTTTTACGTACATATAGATTTTTATCTAGAAGTAAGGCCCTCTACCGAGATAATAGACCACTAATTTATCGTCACCTTATTTGCTTACCGTATTACGGTAATTGAGATGCTAACAAGAGAGAGAAAACAAGAATTCCTGTTTTTGCAAACTCACTTTCACAAAAAAATTAAAAACCCAACGAAATCAACTAAATCTGGTTGGTTGCAAAAAATAACCGAGAGGGTCCCATTAAACTTCCGTAAGTAACGTAGTTCGGTTCGGTTATTTTTGGATACGGGAGAAAAATAACCGATTTTGCCTACGGTATTACCAATTTTGATGGTCTATTAACACTCTAAAACCATGAGCTGGCGGAGATTTTAGGCTTGTATGCAAAATCTCATTTCTCTAGTATTCTTCATTGGCTATGATTTCCATAAAACGAAAATTGCTATTTTTCATAATATGGCAACCACTGTTTAGGGTATCTGAAACACTGAATTTTGATTTTATTTTCTAGATGTAAAACTTCAATTTTAAGCGAATTTGTTATTTCAAATTTACTTGGTTTGTCTACACTTTCATTTCAACCATAAACAAAAACAACAGTTTACTTAACATGATAGTGACTGGAAACTTTGTGAATAAAGTATCCTTATTTCTGAAGGTGTCACCAATGTGGCAGACATGGTCAGTGCGACTTTGTCAGTGATGGATAAAATAACCTAAATGTTAATTTTTCAAACAAACGTTGCCATATTGTAGTTGTGCTATATAGTAGGGTTCCCTTCTCTCCATTTATAATTCACAGTTTTGGTGGTTTCAACCCACATACCACGTAAAATATATTCGCCATGGTAAATATTAAATGATATAGATAACGGAAAACTTATTTTTATTTATAGCGTTTTCGATTATACTCCTCGCAAATCGATCGGAGATTGCCCGAGATCAGAGCAATGACGTCACAGATCAGTTTTAGGGCGCTCCAAATTCGATCACGGAGCGCTCGATCAACGATAGCATTGTATACGTCAGTTAAAATACACAGTGAGTAAATAAAATATAGCAGTATGTTTTACCGTAGATAGAGAATACCCTATGTCTATCTAGGGTTTTACCAACCGGATTTTATTAAAAGATGAGTAAAGTCATAGAAAACAAACCACATATATATTGAAAGCAGCGGCTGACTGGAAATAAAATCACCCATTTTCCTAACAAAAATTTAGTTACTCACTTTGGGACAAAATTGAGTAAAAATTGACCCAAATAGGTTTACTGAGTAGGTATATATTGCTTTTACTAAGTATATGTTGTTTATGTACATTTTGACCTAAATCCAAAATAACTCGAATTCAAGAACGTAATATATTTATAAAACATCATTCTGGCGCTCTTTACAGCATTTTGAAATTCTTGACATTTCATGTTGTCATGTAAATGCATATTGTGTGGAACGCGTGCTATCTAAAAATGAATTTCGCCTATATGTGTAATAAACTACGAAATAGAAAGAATCTCATACATACCAAATACATTTATAAAGATCTTTATCTATGGCGTATTAGGAAAAATCTTCAAAATATATAAACAAAATAAGGCAACTACAGGATATATGTGACAAATTGAAAAAGACAAAAAGGAAAGAAAGATAAGATTCCCATCATTAGCTTATTTTAGCTTGTATGCGCGCGGTCTGGGTTTTATTCCCGGCAAGAGCAAAAAATACTGGTGACCGGTCGTTTGCGAGTATCCCAACTGTAACTCGACAGTTCATTCCAAATTCTCCTGATCAATTTCAATAAAGAAACTTAATGCCGCTGTCATTGTGAAAAACTTGAACCGATTGAATTTGGCATGAAGTCTACCTTGGCAAAAAGTGAACGATTTATTCTCCAACGGATGGAAAGTCCCAATATACAAAATATATAATAATATTACGATATAAACAAAATAGTTTTTGATAAAAGGCAGAATATCACTTATTTTAGTAAACAGCATATGTAGGTCATTCCAAAGTGTCTAACATTACACTTATTTTGCCTTAAAACTAGGGCGCGCTATAGTCTACTACAAAAGAAGAGAAGCAAAATAACCCAGGGAAAACTGCGGTGGCCCCTTTCCGCCAGCTCATTTCTCATTCTGCACATCTGACGTCACAAGCGGGAAATTTCTCTACCTCTACCGGCCAGTGCATTTCACAGTTCTCACTTCCCATTTCCGACGTCACACTCGCGCTTTTGACCGCACACACACAAAAACTTGAAAATTGGATTAGCAGAACGTGTTTGAAAACATCAGTTAAATGAAACTTTACTTAAAAAAACTGTTTGGAATTAATTTTGAAGTTAAAACGCTCAGCTGGCTACACTAAGCTGACCCCAAGGCAAATCGTATTTTGGAAATCCTGGCCAAACAAAAAGTAGAGTGCTGAAATTTTGCACAGCTACTAATTGTGTGACTCCCAATTGCGCTACAGAGTGTGTCAAATTTTAATTTTGGAATTAATTTTTTTTTAATAATTTTTTTTTCTAAAAACGCTCTCTGTAGCGCATTTGGAAGTGAAATTTTAGGCTTGTATGCAAAATCTTATTTCTCTAGTATTCTTCATTTGGCTATGATTTCCATAAAACGAAAATTGCTATTTTGCACAATATGGCAACCACTGTTTAAGGTATCTGAAACACTAAATTTTGATTTTATTTTCTAGATGTAAAACTTCAATTTTTAAGCGAATTTGTTATTTCAAATTTACTTGGTTTGTCTACACATTCATTTCAACCATAAACAAAAACAACAGTTTACTTAACATGATAGTGACTGGAAACTTTGTGAATAAAGTATCCTTATTTCTGAAGGTGTCACCAATGTGGCAGACATAATCAGTGCGACTTTGTCAGTGATGGATAAAATAACCTAAATGTTAATTTTTCAAACAAACGTTGCCATATTGTGGTTGTGCTATATAGTAGGGTTCCCGTCTCTCCATTTATAATTCACAGTTTTGGTGGTTTCAACCCACATACGATATAGATAACGGAAAACTTATTTTTATTTATAGCGAATCGATCGGAGATTGCCCGAGATCAGAGCAATGACGTCACAGATCAGTTTTAGGGCGCTCCAAAGTCGATCACGGAGCGCTCGATCAACGATTAGTTCAAGTTGTTGAGAAAGGATTTTTTTTCAAGTGTATTTCTGAAAGAAAATGAGTGGAAACGGAACTGTTACAAAAATCGGAGGAAAGTTTTAAAAATTGTCATATACAGTAATGAAATTAATAAACGGAAGTTACGAAATCAATGAAAAATTGTTTCTTGACATTTTATAGAGAGTTGTTATTAATAGTATGTACAGGTTAAGGAGATAATAAAAGAGTATATAAAATAAATAAAACATGTTAACGATTTTAATCAATGCCCTAAATAAATTTTATAAATGGCGATCACTTATGAAATTTATGTACGTAAGAGTCTTTTACTAAATTCTTTCTTAGGTGTAACTAAAAGCTATGAAAACATGTCTCTTAATCTTTGATTTTATAACAGCCTTCATAAAAATCATTCTTAAAAACTCTTTATATTGTGACAACTTTTTTTTTTTAAACTATGTCTTGCAACAGTAAAATCAATAACTCCTTTCGGCTATAAAATTTATATAAACTTGATTATGCCCCAGGCAACCAAAACACGTCTATATCACGTCGAGAAGACGTCAAAAATTCGACCAATCACGTGGTTTTTGCGAAGTCTCTTCGACGTCTGTATCACGTGGGTTTGACCCTCTTTTTGACGTGACTTTAGTCACGTGAATTTGAAGTGAATTAATTTACGTGAATTTGACGTAACATTAATGACAGTTTGTCTAACCAGGCGATTTACAATATATTAATTACCGCAAATGAAGGCGTAAAATCATACTTTTACGCCCTTGTGGTCAACTTCGAGCCAAATAGTTATACTTCGAATACTTCCAATAGGTACTCCCGTTACCGATGCCCAGTGAGCGAGTTCTTGACAGGGATATGGGTTTCCATAAAATAAAATACCAATTATTTCAAAAGAATGAAAAATCCTTACACACAACATTGCGTCAGATGTAAGAAAAATGTTGCCTGAGAGCTTAAAATTCAACGTCATTTATGTCGCGTCAAATTCGTGTGACTTGTGTCTTTGGTTTCCTGAAACCCAAATTTCGACGTTCGACGTCACGTTGAATGATGGTCCCAAATAATACGTCAAATACACGTGACGTGACGTGACTGGTTGCCTGGGTGATATTAATAAAATTTTACATCGGAGCAAAAATCATATACAAAATACATTGGTTCAATGTATTTTTTTTTTGGGAAACGGTGCCTTTTTTGGTTCAGTGTGGGCAATCCGTGCATTGACTAGAACAACCATATAATTTTAGCCTTTTTTTGGCTTACTATATAGAAATTTGACATACAAATTTCTCCTCGGAGAAAAAAGAGGAAGAAAGTAGTGATTCTACTTCAATAATTTTCCGTGCTCGGGCTTGATCTCTAGAATTTCTCAGATCAAGTTCGAGCAAGAGAGCAATGACAGTTGCCAAATCGAATACGCAAAACTTCTTCCGATTGATCCGGGAGCGCTCTAGATCAATTTTCGAGCAATAATCGAAAACGCTATTAGTAACTGAGAAATTTCATACTTGTGAGATCAAAAGTGCGATTGTGACGTCAGAAATGGGAAGTATACGTAACAACTGAGAAATTTCCCGCTTGTGATGTCAGAAGTGCGAAATGAGAAGTGAGCTGGCGGATAGATAGTTTCGTAAAAAAAAACTAGTTTGGCCTCCACACTAATTGCAGAAAAAAAATCTCTGGCAAGTAAGCTATATGCTATATAGCTATATAGCTATAGCTATAGCTAATGTGTGCTACTTTTCAGGGACGTGTTTGCATGGTAAACCTGGAACCAGGTAATGTGTGGTGACAATTTCGGAAAATTCATATATAAGTACGAATAATATATATACATCTTAGAACTAAATCAAGCTTACGATTAGTTTACTTAAAACAAATATAGAAATATACTATATTACATGTGAAGCCGATTTCATTTCATTTGTAAAAATTAAAGTTTATTTTTTTACCGTTTGCGTCTAAGCGTCGAATATGTAGATGTATTCAAATTAGTCCTTTTTTTTTAAATAGACTATATCAGATAATATACAATTACACATTGAGTTCATTAAATATTCACCAGCTATCTTTTATTTGTACTAGATAAAAATTGTTTAAACAAGAACCATATGCATAATTGGGTTTATACGCATACACAGTAAAAAAATATTTTTACTTCCCTTGCTAAAGGGAAGTAATGTAATCATCGCACTTCGAGATTTTCATGATCCTCCACGAATTTTGAGGTTTCGAATAGTGATAAGCACGAATCCAGACGCCGTCGCTCTGTCTGTCGGTCTGTCTGTCGCCTAAATTGTAGCCACTCTAACTCAAAAACTTCTTCACTAATCATAACAAAATTTTACATAGTGATTAGTTTTGTTGACGCGCAGACCCCTATTGTTTTTGAGTATTCTCCTAGTAGACCCTTCGGAGCTACCCCCAAAAAACTTCATCCCTAAAAAAAAAATATTTTTTTTCTTACCGTGTGATACCTCCTTGGAAAGCCTATAAAAATTGTAGTTGAATGGCGCCAAAATTTTTGGACTACATATATATATATATATATATATATATATATATATATCACATAAAAAATGCAAAAAACAATTGAAAAATTCAATTTTCTGTGCCATATATCTCGAGTTATGAAACGAAATGTAGCTTAGGATAAGATCCAGGTCACACCCTATTGTCTTATCAAATTTCATACAAATCGGTTTATTCGTTATTGCGTGATTAATAAACAAAAATTTGATGTATACATATATATATATATAGCACATGTAAAACGAAATGTTTTTAGAAACAATAAAGTCTGAATCTATGTATATATATACAGCACATATAAAATGTATTGGAAAAATCCGTGCACCCTAGAAAAGTCTGGATAAACCCTGGAAAAGTCTGGAAAGACTCTGGAAAAGTTTGGAAAAACCCTGGAAAAGTCTGGTTACACTCTGGAAAGTCTGGAAAGACCCTTGAAAAGTCTGGAAAGGCCCTGGAAAAGTCTGGAAAGACCCTGGAAAAGTCTGGATACACTCTGGAAAAGTCTGGATATACTCTGGAAAAGTCTGGAAAGACCCTGGAAAGTCTGGAAAGACCCTGGAAAAGTCTAAATATGATCTGGAAAAATCCTGGAAAAGTCTGGATACACCCTAAAAAAGTCTGGAAAGATCCTGGAAAAGTCTGGATACAATCTGGAAAAGTCTGGAAAGACCCTTGAAAAGTCTGGATAAACTCTGGAAACTCTGGAAAGACCCTTGAAAAATCTGGAAAGACCCTGGAAAAGTCTGGATATACTCTAGAAAAGTCTGAATATACTCTGGAAAGCGAAAAGTCTGGAAAGACCCTGGAAAAGTCTGGATACACTCTGGAAAAGTCTGGAAAGACCCTGGAAAGTCTGGAAAGACCCTGGAAAAGTCTGAATATGATCTGGAAAAATCCTGGAAAAGTCTGGATACACCCTAAAAAAGTCTGGAAAGATCCTGGAAAAGTCTGGATACAATCTGGAAAAGTCTGGAAAGACCCTTGAAAAGTCTGGATACACTCTGGAAAGTCTGGAAAGACCCTTGAAAAGTCTGGAAAGACCCTGAAAAAGTCTGGATACAATCTGAAAAAGTCTGGAAAGGCCCTGGAAAAGTCTGGAAAGACCCCTGGAAAAGTCTGGATACACTCTGGAAAAGTCTGGAAAGACCCTGGAAAAGTCTGAATATGATCTGGAAAAATCCTGGAAAAGTCTGGATACACGCTAAAAAAGTCTGGAAAGATCCTGGAAAAGTCTGGATACAATCTGGAAAAGTCTGGAAAGACCCTTAAAAAGTCTGGATACACTCTGGAAAGTCTGGAAAGACCTTGGAAAAGTCTGCAAAAACTCTGGAAAAGTCTGGAAAGACCCTGGAAAAGTCTGGATATACTCTGGAAAAGACCGGAAAGACCCTGGAAAAGTCTGGATACACTCTGAAAAAGTCTAGAGAAGTCTGGAAAGACTCTGGAAAAGTCTGAAAAGACCCTGTAAAAGTCTGGAAAGTGCCTGGAAAAGTTTGGATACACTCTGGAAAATCTGCAAAGACCCTAGAAAAGTCTGGAAAAGTCTAGAAAGAACCTGGAAAAGTCTGGAAAGACATTGGAAAGTTTTGGATATACTCTGCAAAAATCTGGAAAGACACTGGAAAAGTCTGGATACACTCTGGAGAAGTCTGGAAAGACCCTGGAAAAGTCTGGATACACTCTAGAAAGTCTGGAAAAACCCTGAAAAAGTCGGGATACACTCTGGAAAAGTCTGAAAAGACCCTGAAAGTCTGAATATACTCTGCAAAAGTCGTGGAAAGTCCTTGGAAAAGTCTGAATACACTCTGGAGAAGTCTGGAAAGACCCTGGAAAAGTCTGGATACACTCTAGAAAGTCTGTAAAAACGCTGAAAATGTCGGGATACACTCTGGAAAAGTCTGGAAAGACCCTAGAAAAGTCTGGATACACTCTGGAAAAGTCTGGAAAAACCTTGGAAAAGTCTGGATACACTCTGGAAAAATCTGGATACACTGTGAAAATGTCCGAGTACACCATTGAAAAGTCTGAATACACCCCTGAACAGTGTAGATACACCCAAAAAAAGTCTGGATATGCTCTGGAAAAGTCTGACCAACCCAATCTAACCCATCTATATATGAGTAGCGGTTTTTTTTATATAATATATGTTCTTCTGAGCGAGGGAAGTTTTGGAGTAAACCTTTATTCCATTTATTTTTTATACCTTCATCAAAAACATGATTTTAGTAACTGTCTGCAAATAACTAAAGCATGGTTTTTTGGTTACCGATGCAGAAAAAAACTTTCTTTTTTGGTCACGGGTGCAAAAAAATAGTAATATTGAAGTAGTAATATTGAAAAAATCTAATTAATCTTGCCTAAAAATTAAGTCATTTCCGACAGTTTTCACCAAGTATTTACGAAAAAATCATTTAAAAACATCTTCAAAATATCAAACTGTCAAAGAATAAAATTTCGCAACAATAAACGTCACCGAGTAAAAAGGCACATCGCTAAGGAAACCATTGTTATTTCCTGTACCAGCCGCCTTGATTTTTAGTCTAAAGATGGTGTGTTGCGAGAAGTGCTCTTCGTTCGAGATTTTTAAAAGTATTTTTCTGTTTCTCTTGGATTTTTTGATGGTATTAAAAAAAATAGTGTTCACAACTGTGCTCTTTTTTTACTCGCGTTTTTAAATACCTCGCTGTGCTCGTTATTTACACCAACGCTTGTAAAAAAAGCACTATTTTAGCCACTAGTTGTGAAAAATACTATTTTTAAATAACTAAAAAATCCGAAAACCGGTTAGTTCAATCGAACCAATTTTTTGACACCGACAACGTTGCAAATATGATGAAACGGTTTAAAAACAATGATCAATGTACTTTTTTTTGTAATTATGGTGAAAGTACGTGCGCGATCGAACTTTTTACTTGAACGGATCCAAACGGTTTTTTATGATGTTTTTTTATGCTACTCTGGCGAAATAGCAAAAACTTGAAGCAGGTATTTGTGAAACAAAAAAAAATAATTAGATTAATTTTCGCACTAGATTTCCGAGAAAGTTGCAGGACCACTTTTATTGCTAAGAACTTTTCCACGTATCTTTGTGTACAGGTCTTTATCGTTCGCTAAAACCAACCCACAAAAGTTCACAAAAAACTCAAAGTTTCACAAATATCCAACTCGATCTGGTAGTAAATATGTAGCAATGATGCATACCTTAACATATGAACAATGTGCGACGTATGCATCTGCTCAACTTTTTAATAACTACCAGAAGAGGTAAGGCAGTTACCCCCTAGGGTGTTTAAAAACACAGTTAAGGCATTTCTGGAGAGTAGGGGTTTTATTCAGTAAGAGAGTTTTTAGATAGCAATTTACAAGCCAAAGATTTTTAATACTAATGTGTTCCAATTGTGCTGATTTGTGTTAAGTATTTAATATCGTATAAACACAATTTTAAATTATTATTATACAAACATCGTCAATATTGTTGCCTGTACAAATAAGTAATTATTTTGTTTTACAATTATATTGTTTATGTTTTTATATATATCTATACAATTTTATTATGTTCGATATAACTAAGAACTTTTATGTAGATTTTTATTTTTTTAGCATAGAGTCGATCAAAAAATTTTGACAAAATGCCAGAAAGGGCACTTTCTACAACTTAACTCATTTGTGCCGTAATTTTAAGTTTTTACAAAAATTGACGTGTAAATGTATGGCTGCTTATCCAAGTACGTAATATATTACATTAATTTACTTTACTTTATCTTTCTTTGACTTGCTGTTTATTTTATATAGCTATCTTTGTCATATGGAATTAGTTGGGACGAGTTGTACTTAGTTAGGATTAAGGTCTAATATTTAAAAAAAGATATATGATGATGAAATGATATGAGTTTACTTTATTACAAAAAAATAAGTGATTTACTTAAATAAAAACAAAACCAACTCACAAAGCCCATTTCCGTACTCGGGCTTGATCTGTAGAATTTCTCAGATCAAGTTCGAGCAATCCCGCTTCCTAATCTTGAAGGAAAAAATAACGATGTTGGTGTGGGGATGAGAGAGATTTGATATGTTTTGAAATTTATAACTTCCAAAGCTGCTACGAATATGCAGTTTTCACATAAAAAAAAGTGCCAAACAAAATGTCTTTCTATAGAGGACAAACGAATTAATTGGAATTAAGATTTCACAGGAAAAGTGAATATTTTTGCCTAAAGAAAAGCAGGTTTGATAGAAATATTAACCAGAGTATTACCTTTAGTTTTTATTCATAGTATAAGGTTTTGTTTTGATCGGATTTTATGGCACATTTATTAGTAAATAGCTTTCATATGCAATAAAATAACAGCTAGTAATTAAAATTTCTCCTGGCAACGTCTTAAATGCTAATGCTTCACCCATTACGAAACCATCCTTCTCAATTATTACAATAATTATTTTCCTGTTTTTCTGTTTTTTTTTACCGCTGCAAAAATATTCCGTTTTTCATCTAATTTTATTACTTTTTGCTATTTTATAGGATGCCCTGACTAACAACATTTTTGCATAATTCCTTAACGAATTTAACTGAACAAACAACAAACTGGTTACCTTGGCCATTAATAAACGTTATTAAACATTATTTACCACATAATTTTAATGAGAAATTGGGTTTATCATACCTATTAAATAACTCGGCAAAAACAAGTTCTTCACGTCCTTAGTTGTAGAATTATAATTATTAAAGTTACGATGCGGCAAAACGGTTTCATCACGGAACGGTCTGCAAGACTTGCAACCCTTTGCATATGGTTCTTAAGGAGTGGCGGATCCAGGGGGGGTGCGCGCCCCCCCCCCTGAACATTATCAAAGTTTTAAAAACATTAAAATTTAAAATATCAGCGCGTGTGTGGAGTGCTATAGCAAATGCCTTGTAATCGTACAATTCGGCCTGCACGCGTGTAGTTCCCTGCATTTTTTCAAAAATGAAAAACGATTTGTCGGTAATACCTTATTTAATTATTTTAAAAAATTTAAGAAAAAAACTCAGGACCTGTGCAAGAGAATACTCCTGGTTGTAGTACCAGTACCAAAGTTATGTCGGATCATTTTGTTAAAGATTTAAGTGAGGAAGCTTCATCAGTGTGTTATGATATTGGTACCTATGTGCCTAAAATAAGGGACATAGACGGCTAAACCAGATTTCAACTTTTGACAATCATTTCTCGCTTCACATATAGCGAGGTAGGGAGGAAAACCGCCGAGTGAATAAAGGGCATTTTGAAAAATTTGATTGGCTGATTTTTTCTCAACAAAGTCAAGGGTTATTTTGTAAATATTGCAGTATTTTTTTTTCGAAGACCTTCGTTGGAGGACAAAAAATCATTTTGCCTAAAAAGTTGGTTCAGAACCTTTACATGGCGATTTACAGAAGCATCAAATGACAAATTGTCATGCTCAAGCTAAAGAAAAAGTTAGTTAAAATGAGTGTTATTTTATTAAAAAATTAAAACAAAATTATGATTGTTTTCCACAAACCAAAACTACACTTTTTTGCACTCGACGCGCGTTTCGCTAACAATGTTAGCATCATCAGGAGACGATAAACAATGAACTAAATTAATCTACGCTCTATCTTATATACAATCCTTTAGTGGGCGGAGATAAGACCAATAAATTGTGATTGATCACGATCTTTAATCCTATCTCCCCTCAACCAAAGAATAAAGTGTACTAAAAGGGATGGGTCCTCTATCTTTATTCAAAAGTCTTTTGTTTGGTACACTTTTTAGAAGTTTTAGGTTATCTAATGTAAATCTATGATTGTTTTCAAAAGCATGCTCGGCCACACTTGACTTTTCTGTTCGTATTTTAAGTGTGCTAAGTGTTCTTTAAAACGTGTTTGAATAGAGCGTCTCGTTTGGCCAACATATTTTTTGTCACAATCCATGCAACTAATTTCGTAAATTCCACTTTTTTCTAGAACTGTAGTTTTATCCTTGAGATTTCCTAGTAAGCTTCTTATTGTGTTACCGGATTGATATACTAATTTAAGACCGGTGTTATTAAATACTTTGTGTAATCCTTTCGTATAATTAGGATTATAAGGAATTGATACAAATTTTGAGTCGCAGGTATCTTTTTGTCTGAAAAAGGTAGAATTCCGAAAGGTCTTTTGAAAAGAATGTCTATTTATCAGCTTATTTATTAAGCCTTCGTCGTAACCGTTTTCGCCAGCTATATTCCTAATCCTATTCTTTTCTGCTTCAAATCTTTCTTTGTTTAAGGGGAAATTTACTAATCTATATGTTAAAAAGTGCAAACTTGCAAGCTTATGTTGTAAGCAATGAAAAGAGTCATTTGGAATATACCTGTTGGTGGCCGTGCCTTTTCTGTCTAGGTCAGAGTCCAAATTATCTTTATTTAATTAATTAAAAAATTAACGACAAAAATTAAAACAAAGGGCAAAAAAGTTTTAATAAATTATTATTAATCAATAGAACTGGCAGTCTGACTGTTACTTAATTATTTTTTTTTTGCAACTCCACTATGTTCCGATAATTTGGAAATACTTATAGCAGTTTGACTTTGACAAAATAAATCAGTTTTATCGGTAGTATCTGTTAGTCACCATCAACGGCTGAAGCAACTATGAACATAAGTAGGTCGAAACTGTTTGGTTAGTAGAGAGGGTTAGGTCACCACAAACCAACATACCAATCTAACCAAACCCCCAAAAACAATGATGACCAACATTTTCACAGACAATGCTTGTAATGATAAAATTGGCAAGCGGAAATTTATATAAAACATAAAAATTATGTAAAACCGTGTAAAACGTGTCTAAAGGTAGATTAGCTATCCACTAGCAATATTTGGGCTGTTTTATCTATCGGAAAAAAACACATTTTTTTACTAAAATTGTTTCTTAAATTACAAATATTTAGACGTAAGAAAAAGTGGCAACAACGGTACTCTAAGGACATAGAGTACTTTTTATATGGGATGTTATCTAAAGAAGATCTAATTAATAAAATGTTCAGAGTTGCGTATCCTTGTAAATTTATTACTCCGCTGTTTCTAGCAATAAGAACAAAAAGATTAACTTTTGTTACTTGCTAATTGCCAATAACTATTTGATATCATAAGCAGCCTGAACCAACAATTTATTATCCATATTAGGAAAACTTGACTGCTTAAAAAAATTTGGAAAAAACAAAATGCTGTTTCGTGGGTAATTTTTACATATTAATACTAACAGCCCACGAGGGAATTCGAAAAAAAAATTGCTTTTCCCAATGAGTTAATAAAATCTACCAAAACAAATTCAAGGGAACACTTAATAGTAAAATAATTGATGAGCAAATATTCCGATGACTAGGTATCTTCAGACCTAAGCTTGTAGTACCGGTGACAATAATTTTTGTTAGACTTCTTTTAAACAATAAATATGCTTTATGCATAAACAAATCATACCCTTACACCTGTTGCAATGTAACAGGACCACACAAAAGCGATTATGAAGCTTGCAAATATGCAATGCAAAAAAGCCGCAGGTAAATCGGTATAAAAGCATTCAAATGACGTATGGCTCATACCTTCAGTACAAGACAGTCATTAAAATTATGATTAATAAGCTACCAGAAGGCTATTTAAAATAAAAAATGATTATGACCGTATTTTTGACCTTTGTATAGTTTTTTATGGTAATATGGTGAAAGGTTGGCTTTTGTTTAACTTTTAAACGATGGTTGCATCCGGAACTGGATATCGGCACGTATTTGTTAATGCTGCTCTCCTGCAGGACTTGTATTCTTCATTTGCTGACAGAGAAACCTGGGGAAAGTTTTGCTAAAAAGAAAGCCTGGACTTTCTATAAACGCTCCGAGTGCGTTTCAAGAGCTAACCATGCCAATATTTTGTGTATTTTTTTTTATATGAAAACTAAAGATAGAAGCATAGAGAAAGTTGTTAAAAAATAAATAAATTGCATTATGGGCCTCAAATTAAAACAAATCACTTTTTGATCCTTGTTTACTACTAACTTAGTTACCTAATAGCTAACTAACAATTTAACAATAATTTATGGGAGATGAATCAGAGAATCAGATAAGTAATGAGTGGAGGAGAGTAAGGGGTAGTGATGCCAATATAATGTAACCTTCATATTTGCTCGGAACAGTTGGAGACCGTGCTTACCCCCACTGGGCATGGGACCAGAGGTTTTCGATCGGGATGATGCGAATGCATCTAGCCTCTCATATCCAAATGCCAACCTCACCTTCTCGTGGTGCTCCCTGTCTAAAACAGGCGAGGCTCTGGCGACCGAATATGGCCGGTATAGCCCTATGGGGAAGTTTAACTAGACCCACTAACGACTAGGAACTGCTCCATTAAGCACCTCTACAAACTCGTACAGGGGAAAATTTAATGGTGTGGTTAAACTAGAATCAACACTAGGAACTGCTCCATTAGGGACCTGTACAAACTCGTACAGGGGAAAATTTAATGCTGTGGTTAAACTAGAATCAACACTAGGAACTGCTCCATTAGGGACCTGTACAAACTCGTACAGGGGAGTGGAATGGTTAAACTAGGATCAAAGGGTGCACAATAAGCCAGTAATGGCTGCAGTGCAGTGACTCTGGCCAGCCATCAGGTTGGTCTGAGCCACAATCGGGGGGTTTTAGTCGGTAGGAATCCGACACTACCCGGGCTCTCCTGGTAGAGGAGAAATGACTCTGGCAGGAAAGTAGTTCGGGCGTCTTATGCAAGATTTCCCCTTGATACCCTTGAAAAAAAAAATGGGTGGAAAGTAAAATTTGAATGGTAAGATTATTTTAAAGTCAACCAATAAAATAAACATTAACAATTAATAAATAAATTTGTTGAGAATGTTTTATGTTCTAACAAAAAAATTGTTTTAAGACGTTATTAACATTTTAGTGTGTCCATCGCTATTCGTTTTTCAAGTTTTAACATTATTCAGCATCATGCAGTATACTTAAGGTTGAGTCCCATTTTACACAGTAAAAAAATATTAAACTCACATAATTTTTATTCAGAATATATTAAAATTGTAGATTTTGAATCTAAATTGTTTTATTCGAGAATCACTAATACCTAATTGAATTTTAGCTCTCCTAACAATTTTTCCAGGCTTCCTTGGCGGGTTTTCTATTCCCTACATGTTTTATAGAATGTCTTCAACTAGACAAATCTATAAAATCAACAAATAGCGAAACGAATAGTGGTCTAAACACTTCCAGACCTGGATTCGTGTCAGTTTGCCTGCAAATCGTGTCTTCGATCGGACAAAATCACTACGCAAATTTTCTATGCGTTTAGCTCTCCGAACTTTGTGCTAACTAAGTCGTCGGCCGATCGGTCCCGTCACGATTCGGCAGAGGTATCCAGACCCACTATATTGGTACGCGATTTGAAAGCGCGTATTTGACTAAAATTAACTAATTTTGCAACTAAACATACCTTTAATTTTAATCCCAATTTTACCAAAAAAAAAATTCGTTTTTTTTTTCCGAAAATATAAACAAAATAAAACAAAAACGCGTGTGCGAAACACATATCAACCAAATTTTAAAATGCTTGGCATAAATATAATAAATCTCTAGATGGGTTATTTCTGTACATTGAATATATTTTTAATCATTTTTATATCGGCTTGTATTGTATATAAACTTTTTTTGTGTCTTTGTCAGTCTGTTTGGTTGTCTGTCTGTTTGTTTGTTCATACAAAAACTATTGAATGGGTTTTGAAGGTGAAGGTGTGGGAGTGGCGGCAAGGGGATGGGTGTAAGGTGGAGGGAGAGGGGGGAAGGCTACCATTTTAAACACGCGAACGAAGTCGCCGGAAATAGTTACCGTTATCATACTTAGTCAATATTTATGCTGTTTGGGACTAATAAAGAATCAAATAATTCACTAGTGTGTTATGTTTTATAACTCACGCTATCTATAGCAACCAACAATAACCTAGACTAAAATATTATCAAAAGCTAGTCCGACACTTGTTAACCTTCGACAAACCTTCTATTCTTTTTATTTTTGCAATTATTGGATAAAACATTGTATGCTTCTAGTCTGTTATGCTTCCTAAGTCACTTGAAAAATTATACTTATTTCTTGCGTGACTTATTTTTAACATAACACACTAGTACCATACATAACTATTTTTTGGTGTAAAAATAATTCCGGAATTTGCGAAAGTTTATGTTTTTTAAACAATATTTATCCTTAATTATTTTTGATAATAAAGCAGAATTTGTACGGCCTTTGCGTTTTTTACTAAATCCAATACTGCACATAGCAAGCAGAGGCTGGCGTCAAAAGTCAAAACAAACATAGAGAACTCCCGGTGTTGGCATTCTTTTACTCTAGTCAAGCATTAAGACTTGTTGGCAGCCGACATTCCGCGGCCTTCGCAGACATTTTAATAATGACTCCACTCTTTTCTTGCCTCAAGGAGGGTTTAACTTTATTGTAAGAGTGGTGGCCTTTTACGTTATACTAACGAAATTTCCTGTATCGAAAAGCGTACCCAACTTGATTCGGAAAACAAAACAGAAAACTCACTAGCCCTCTCTTTGTATGGTACACTGATGGATCTAAGACTAAGAATGGAACATAATACAAGAGTGTATGGCCTCATGGACAATGGAATAACATACAACATGCGCAACATGACCTCTCAAACTGGCTAGATAACAATTCCGCCAGTGCTGGAGAGAATCGCTAAAATTCTAGACCCTGCAGGAAGAGGGCCTGAAAGCTCATTGAGCTCACCTGCAGGCAAGAGATCCGGACAAAAGTTGATCTATATGCCGAACGTTGCAAGATGAGATCAATGCAGATTCTGAGAATAAGACACATCAACAATGACATCATTTTTAAAAAAAGTCTAGCATGTCAGCAGTTGTAAAGAATATTGTACTTTTCTCACATTTCTCACTCTTCGCTTTGGAGACTTCACCCATCTTAAAGAATCAAAAAGACAATGAATATTAAAAAGCTTGGGTGGCTGCTTAGATTGATGTACCCGAAAGAAACTCAAAAATCAATGAAATCAAAGACAGAAGCAACACCACACAAAAACTATTTTTGTCGGTATTCTATAATTTGGGAGAAACCAGATCAGAATAGTGACAATACTTCTAACCCGTCACTGCACACTAATAAAACACTTGCATACTAATAAAACATTTGCACAGGATGGAAATATACCAAGAAGAATCAAGACATCTTATTCGACAACCCGTTGTTGCTCGCTTACAGGAGAACCCGACATATTCTGGAAGAGGAAACTATCTAGGAGTCAGATTCCTTGAAGGCAACATTATAAGGATTTATAATGCACATTTGACGATTGTGTAGGCAGTGAGAATGGCGTTGACGTCGACAACACAGTTACGCCAGTGGCGTAGACAGAAATCAAGTCTGGGGGGGGCTTGATCATTTAATAAAAATCAACTATCTATGTATACCTATGGCAAATTTTTAAAAATTAGGTAGGTGCCTATTGTTGTTGTTGTAGGTGCCTTGAACTGAAGGGAGGGGAGAGGAGCGGTTTAATTAGTGCTGTATAAGAAACAAAAATACTGGTTTTTCAAAACAAGTCTCACCTAGTCTCACTTGCAAATTTTTTTTCAAAATTAACCTTTAAATGCGCCGGAGGCAAAATTTTTGAAAAAATTACACTAAAATGCTATTTTTTACGTATTTCAAATATTGTTGATAAAAAAATTGCTTAAAATTAAACAAAATTGTAACAATATTTAATATTGGTATAGTGCCGCAGGCGAAAACTTTGACAAAAAAAAGAACAAAAAATTTTCTAAAATTTTGATCTCTTAGGTTTTTTGTAAAATATTTTTGAAAAAGTGAAAAGAAGGGGTGGGTTGCGGTGGTACATATAGATTGAAGAATTTGAAGAAAAATTATACTAAGAATGCTATTTATCACACGTTTTGAATGCTGGTAATAAAAATTCCTTAAAATTAAACTCAAATTTTAACAATTAATGACGTCGTAGCACCCCAGGCAAAAATTTTAAAATTTAAGACATTAAACCAAACACACGTCATTGATCATGATTAATTTATTGTAGATTGGGTTGGACCTCCTGAGGGAGGTTTTAACCCCCCAACCCCCCCCCTGGCTCGCCACTGGTTAAGCTAAGGCAAATTCATCTTCTCGGCGTTGAAAGCCGGCGTCAACGTCAGCGTGAAAGCATAAAACGTCGAGTTTATAAACTCTGATTTATTCAATATAAAGATGGACAGGTCCAATTTTTCCGGAACATCATGTAATGAATGCATTAGGAAAGTACAATAATGAATATTAATTATAATTTAAGACTGTTGGGATATGGATATTTGCCTTTGCGCGAAAGACTGCCCAACCCAACTCCAACCCACACCCGACGCGATCCACATATAGCAACTTTCCGGAAAATGAAGAAAATTGACCAGGCCGTAAGAGTTAGTAAGTGGCATCCTTGGTTTTTTTTATACCAAAACGCCACACTAATATTCGCGAACTTTTCATAAAATAGTGGTTGACGTTACTCCTTACACATAGTGTTTTCTTTGCATATACGCTCTTTTGTTTTTTATCCTTTTGTTTGGTATGTCTGGTTGGGATAATATTGGCTTTATTTGCATATGGCGACCAGGTTTTACCATTAAATTAGTTGGAGATAATGAGTCAAACCAAGCAGAATGCGGTAGCTGAGAGTGCGGTGCTTGAAAAACTTGTTTGAGGTATTTCTTTGGTCAGTTTTGCCTTTGGTCAAGTTAAGTAGTTGGATTTGAGAAAACCTATATTTTTATCATGAAAATAAATTTTAAATATTTTTGGACTCGGTTATGGAATATGGCAATAAAGTCATTTATCATGAACATGATTCATAACGTTTATCACCTTTCAAATTCCCTCACACTTCCACGTTTTCCCTGACCAATTTTTTCAAAATCGTATCATACATATTTTCATAGGTTTTAAAAAGTTACCTGTTAAAAACGAAATTTTCTACTAGGCGACAGACCACAATGGTCTTTTTTTTCTAATGCGTAGTGTATGTAAAAAATTTTGTAAAAGGTAATGCGCTGCGCCGCAGGAAAAAGTTTTGAATGATGTTAACAAAAACTGCATAAAATTCTAAAACTTGTTAATGTTATAGCACCGCAGGCAAATTTTTTCAACTCTTTTTTTTAAAGTTGGTTTGGTTGAGATCCAGTCTTAATTCATGATTTGTAACATCATAGCGCAAATGCTCTGAGAGAATTATATTAAAAATGTCATTGTTGACAAAAGTTACTTAAAATTAAACTAAAATTAAAACAACGGTATAACGCCGCAGGCAATTTTTTTTAAATATTAAACCATAAATTTCTTTAAAATTTTGATCTCTTATTAATTATTGTAACTGAATATAGGTACAGTTTGTTTAATTTTGAAACAGGTTAACGACCCAGTAGATAATTTATTTGACTGTTTGGTTGGGGTTTGACGCCAGGTGGTTGAAAGAAAACTCTTTTTTTATACCTTCATCAAAAACATGATTTTAGTAACTGTCTGCAGATAACTAAAGCATGGCTTTTGTTGTTTAACGATGCAAAAAAACTTTCTTTTCTGATCACGGGTGCAAAAAACTATTTCTGTCCGTTTTTTACCCAAAATTAAAGAGAAATAGCGGAAAATAGTAATATTGAAAAAATCTAATTATTTTTGCCTAAAAATTAAGACATTTCCGAGAGTTTTCACCAAGTATTTACGAAAAAATCATTCAAAAACATCGCGAAAATATCAAACTGTTAAAGATTAAAATTTCACCGAGTAAAAAAGCACATGGCTATGGAAACCACTGTTATTTGATTTACTAGCCGCCTTGATTTATAGTGTAAAGATGGTGTGTTGCGAGAAGTGCTCTTGGTTCGATATTTTTAAAAGTATTTTCCTGTTTTTCTTGGATTTTTTGATAAAGGTATTAAAAAATAGTGTTCACAACTCGCGGCTAAACTGTGCTTTTTTTACTCGCGCTTTTAAATAACTCGCTCGCTACCCTCGTTATTTAAACCAACACTTGTAAAAAAAGCACTATTTTAGTCACTAGTTATGAAAACTACTATTTCTTTAGGCCTACGTTTCACTTTATTTAAAAGCTTCCTCGCTTTTTTGGACAGACCTACCGATAAAAGGAAGTACTATGCATCGAAACGTGCCTTAATAATTTAATGAAAATAGATCGCAAAATATGCAATTTTGAAAAAAAAACGTTACCTTCTACTAGCTTAATACAAAAACCCCTATATATGTATATTAATTTGGAATAAAATCAGACTTGGAAGAGAGGGGAGTTGTCAACGTCATAACTTTAAAAATCTGATCAAAAATTCGCATTCCTCCATCCCAAAATTAGGCACCTTCTATATTATAATTGACACAACCTCAGCAACACCCTGTGTAAATATAAAAAATGCTAATCCGACATCAAGCAGAAGACCTATCAAAATCAATTTCTTCCATTATTAGTTTATTAGCGCCATGCGTCATTCAGAATCACGAAATTAGAAGTCAAATTTAACAAACTAATACTCTAATAGGCATAAACTGTCTATGTATAAACAATAATTCAGACCTAAATTGACTACGGATTAGCATACTGTAATTGAGAGAAAACGTCAATTTAACAACAGTTTTCTACTCTCTTAACACCCACAAAATCACTTACGCAAATAGTACAGTCTAGTCCTATAAAAATGACATTGATACCCAAACAAAATATACTAGGTTTTCGAGGTTCATAATAATTTTCAGAATGCCCAAATCACATTCGGTGTAATATAAGAACTAAAGATATTGCAAGATTGCAATGAACAGTTGCATGATTTGCATAGAACATACTACCACTAGCGCCCTGGCGCACCCTGATACTAAATGGCAGATTTTATTTAATATAATAAAATTCGTATAAATCTACAACCCCATTGAAATCAAAAGGATTTTTTCCGTTTACGTTATTTCATGTAACAAAATTAAGAAAATATATAAAATGACATTTGCGTTAAAAAATAACGTGGTTACGTTTCCAGTTTGTAAATATTTTCAAAAAAATTTAAACAAAAACACGTAATTTTGAAAGAGCCGAAAGACACGATCCTGAGGTGATATAAACTAGGTCAGTCAAGCCCCCCTCCCCCCCCGAAAGATATTCCAGTTTTGATATACTTATAATTTCGAACTAATTTTGAAACACTTTTAAAACTTTTGAACCACACTCCTTCCTGGTTTTTTTATATTCAAAATGGGGGGGTGTAGCAGGACGTCAAGCTACACTCCCCTCATTTAAAGCGTAGAGAATAATGAAAAGCAACTATCCCAAAATTAAGAACTAATTTCGAACTCCTAATATCACCAAAAAGATTTCGAAAAATCCACTTAGTAACCCTGTTTTTTTTTTTAAACTTTGATATGCTTATAATTTTGAACTAATTTTGTACAACTTTAAAAAAATTTTAACCACCCTAATTTCTGTGATTTTTTCTATTTATTCAAAATGGGGGGTTTAGCCAATAGAAATCCGGTCAGTTTGGAAGGCGTAGAAATACACTAGAAACGACTAGAAATCAAGTAAGAAAAACTATTTCCAACTTTGTTGGACTTTTGGTACCTAATATGCGCATGTGTGTAAAGCACCTGATTCTTCCAATGGTATTTCTTAGCTGATGCGGACTATGTGAGCAGAGAGATCTTTAATGCGCATCCAAATCAACAGTGGATTTTTCGGAATTCTTTTTGGTGATATTCGGAGTTCGAAATTAGTTCTTAATTTTGGGATAGTTGCTTTTCGTTTTTCTCTACGCTTTAAATGACGTCCGGCTGCACCCCATATTTTGAATATTAAAAAAAACCAGAAAGGAGTGTGGTTCAAAATTCTTAAAAGTGGTTCAAAGTTAGTTCCAAATTGGTTCGAAATTATAAGCATATAAAAACTCGAATATCTTTCGGGGGGGGGGAGTGTGGCTTCACTGACCTTATAAATTAGCGATCGACCCGCGGATTGCGCGATATCCAAAAATAATGTCATTTGACAGCTGTCATTGAGCGAAATGTCAAATAAAAAGTGGTGTATGTTTCAATCCAGGTCACACCCTATATTCTTATCAAATTTCATGAGTAAAAAGTGGTTTATGTTTCAATCCAGGTCACACCCTATATTCTTACCAAATTTCATTAGTGGCAAATATACATACACACAAATAAACTTAAGCATTTATAATATTAGTAGGATATAAATAAGTAATAATTTTATAATATATATATATATATATATATATATATATATATATAAAGTTAAAGAATATAACCTAACCTAAACCAAGAATTTTTTGTACTCAATACAAGGTGTACTATTCGAATCTAATTTGGTCTAGTAAAACTTTTCGCAATAAAAGCAGAAACGTGGCTTTCCTTTTATCGTTACGAGATACCAGTTTTGCCCCGTGATAAGATTGTTTTAATTTAAATCAAACAAAAAACTCGCTAAATAGGAGAAGGTTCGGCTATAGAACGACCATTTTCCATCAAATCCATTCAAAATCAAACTCGGAATTTGGCAAACTGGTTGTTAGGCAAGCCAAATTTCTGTTACTCTAATTGCGCATTCGTCAATAAAGCATAAATGTGACGCGCGATGAATATTATTGAAATCTTTAACCTATATCTTTAAAAATAGAAATAGACTTTAACTAACAGCTTCTTTCATTCATATAAAACAAGAAATAGAAATAATTTTGTTGTAAAGAAACGTAAGTCACAAACCTACTGCGGAAAAGTCTTATTCAATTTACTTATTGCCTATTTCAGTAAAGAATTTGTTTTAAAATAAACTAGAGGGTTTAGTGCTTTCTGAGACTTTTTACACTATAACCGAATTTTTGGACTTTTTGAAATCGGTGTAGGGAAAGTACACCTCTGATCGCCTTGTTTACTAGGGATTTGCCTTTTGGTCTATTATCGCATATATTGCCTAAGCTACTTTTTTTTTGTTTTATTTTTTATCTTTTTTATTTTATCTTTGTACATTTTTAACTGTATTTAGATTTATTGACCCTTTGTATACATTTAATGTATGTGCATTTTTCAAGATATGAATAAATTAAAGGCTCAATTTTCGTTTACATGAAATGTGATATTGAAAAAAAATATATTGGGGATTTTCTATAGGACCCGCTGAGTTTGAATATAAATGCAAACATTTGCAGAAACGTACCGTTTTCGAGAAAAATTTAAAAATAGAATCTTTGTGTAGAAATGCGATAAAGAAAAAATTAAAACGGTTTTAGATTTCACTTCTTCCCTTCAATGCAAATAAGGAAATGAAAATCCGCGGAAATGCATTGTTTTCGAGAAAAAGTGAAAAAAACGTCACTTTTTGTAGAAATGTGATATGAAAAAAATTAAAACGGCTCTAGATTTCTGAATGCAAATATGGAAATGAAAATTCGCGGAAACGCATTGTTTAAAAAAAAAAAAGCGAAAAAGGCACTTTTTATAAAAATCTGATATACAAAACACTGAAGCAATGAATTTCCGTGGATTTTCATTTCCATATTAGCATTGACGAGAAGAAGTGGCATCTAGAACCCTTTCAATTTTTTTCATATCACATTTATACAAAAAGTTGACTTTTTTCAATTTTTCTCGAAAACAAAGCATTTCCGCGGATTTTAATTTCCTTATTTGCATTGAGGAGAAGAAGTGAAATCTAGAAAACAATGTATTTCCGCAGATTTTCATTTCCATATTTGCATTGAGGAGAAAAAGTGAAATCTAGATCCGTTTTATTTTTTTTCATATCACATTTCTACAAGAAGTTTAAAAACGTTACATTTTCGCACATTTTCAATGATATAGTTATATTCAGGAGAATGTTCAAATTCCAAAATCGTAATAATTTTTTTAAAAACAGGTTTCTATAGGAAATTGTCTTTTTTTCAGTTTTTCTTAAAAATAATGCATTTTCGCACATTTTCATTTCTATACCTATTTCCATTGAGGAAATCAAGTAAAAACTAAAACCGTTTTTATTTTTTCTGTAACACATTTCCACACAAACCAAAACAAAACATAACCAAAGTTTCCATTTTTTCCATTTTTCTCGAAAACAATGCATTTCCGCAATTTTTTTATGTCATTCAATTCAGAAGGCCTTCTACAAGGCACTCCAAAAAAAATTATTTTGTCTAGATTTCATGTGAAAAAAATTTGACCCATTTTTTGGTTGGTATTCCAAGTATATTTCTCATTTATTTTAAAAAACTGGTTTAGTTATTATGATTCAAATTTCCATAGAAAAACATTACGATGTTAAGCAGCAATTCAAAAAATTATATCGTCTTTATTATTTTCTTTCACTGTACAACATTTTATGTTGGAAAAAAATTACGCGTAGTTGCGCATACATTTATACATCAAGAATTATAGCTCGGGTCAATTAGATTGAACGTTTTATGCTAATCTAAGGAAATTTAGTTTTTATTTAATTTGCATCTATTGCCACAACTTGTCTGAAACGTATGCACGTATGTTTAGCTCTCTTTAGTTTCTTCTAAATTTACATTTAAAGCACTTTTTATCATCTGAAAACACTCCAAGCAATCTACTAAAATGACAAAAAAAGTCTTAGAAATTATTTGGTTTCATTTATATTTCCCCCTCTCTCTTTAAAACCAAAAAAAGGCAGAGAAGGGCCATTTCAAGCAAATGTAATTTTATTAAAAAGAAGAAAAACGCTTTAACAATCTACAATTTGTTAAAAATCTTGAAATAACTTCAAATTATAAAACCACCATAACACTTTTTCTTGGTATGTAAAAAAGCCGGAATATAACAAACAGTTTCGGACCTAAAGCAAATAATATTTTTTGCCTACTACCAAACCATAATACTAGTTTAACAAGCGTCCTAACCCGACAGGATAATAATGAAGCTTAGACTTAAACCACACGATGGCGTGACAAGCGATGAAACTGTATTTTATAAGAGCACTAATTGACACAAAAATGTGAATTATTTTCCCATATTTTTAGGACAATAAATATTTATCAAACGTAAATAAATCCCGTTAAAATGATATATAACGCATTTTTAAGAAAAAAAAAACCTTGTTTTTATAAAAATATATGAAAGTCCCTTAGTAACCTTATTTGTTTTGACGTTTTGGATAGAATGTCACTGAAACTTCCGGTTATGAAGGTTGTTGACTTAAAGAGTGTTCCGTTTGATATTTTTAATAATTTCTGATATTTATGATAATATTTTCATTGATTGCGGGTAAAGTATAGTACACTAACTCGCATGTTATAGTCATTATGTAAACTACTATTTAATTATTGTATTTTTTGTCCCGTCCAACCCAAAAGAAAAGCTTTACTGGTTCATGGTTCACAATAATGTTTAACATAAATGTTAACGACATGCTTTCTCCTTTAATTCCAATGCCTTTTGTTTAGTTAGTTTTAGGTTTTCTTGTCCCGTCCAACCTAAAGTTTAAAGGTTCGCCCTATAAGCTCTGGTTATAACTTATTGTTTTAAACTATTTTATTGCATAACCTATGGTTTTAGGAAATTATTTATTACAAAATATAATCATAATTTCAATCATATAGAAGTCACAGCTGATTTTTCTAGTAATGGGTTACTTTTTTGTCTCGTCCGACCGCTTGAAATGGCCGAGAAGTAATAGTTCACATACCCAGGTGGTTTATAAACAGGTCTATTTTGGTTAGAAGCCACCAAGTCATTAAGAGGCGGAGCATATAACTATGAGATACTATAACGGCCCTGCCCTTGCATATTCAGAAAAAAATCCGTACCGATAATAACTCTCCCAATCAAGTTAGCCTGGAAAAAATGCACAGGCAAAATCAGGCATGCGTAGTAGATTTTTCACCTTTGGCCTTGTCCAGGGCCAACCCTGATTTTTACATTATTTTCTTTACTATGTTGGGAGTTTGGAACCTTTGGTTGCACTAAAACAAAATTATGATTGTTTTCCACAAACCAAAACTACACTTTTTTGCACTCGACGCGCGTTTCGCTAACAACGTTAGCATCATCAGGAGACGATAAACAATGAACTAAATTAATCTACGCTCTATCTTATATACAATCCTTTAAAGGTGTGGAAAACAATCATAATTTTGTTTTATTATTTTCTTTGTTTTTTTTACACATTTTTCGATCTTTGGGCCATTATAAAATAGCTTTCCCTTCAGTTTTGTAACTTTCCTTGTTTAACTCATTGGTTGCTTGGAGATGATTTTACCATTCTAGTCAAGGAGATATTTAGCAAAATATCCAAGATGTTAAGATGGAGTAAATTCGATTTTTCTATTTTTTGTCTACAGTCAAATTGATAGTGTTTGATATTAATTTATAGGTTTTCGAATACGAGGAATTCCAATCGTCCATCAAAAACCACCTAAAATGACATTTGACAGCCATTTAGTACAGAAAAGTGGATGTTTTTGAAAAATTGTTTATTTTTTATTTCTTTTACGAGAATTAGTGGCTTTTAATAACTTTTATAGGTTCTTTTGATGTAAGGAACTTGTATCTGCCATTAAAAATTACACTAAATGACATTTGACAGCATTTAAAATACAAAATTTGTTCATTTTGAATCAAAATTACTTACCAAAACCAAACCAGCCACCAAACAAAAAACATAGGTAGCATGATCAAATTTATTTAGTTATATATTGAGCCATAATTTTTTATCAGGAATAACAATTTATTATTTATATTTCTATTAAACCCACCTATGTCAAACGTTAATTTGCACTTCACTTAAAAACCCTTAAATTGATATAAAATGTACTGGTTAGTTTGACCTAAATTTTAGATTTTTCTCAAGACTTTTAGTAGATAGCTACTATTATCATACCCGTTAAAAATGTCAGTTTACGTGACAGTTGATGAAATATTGGTTACTTGTATCCAAAAACCTCTAAATCGATACCAAATAAGATTATTTTATGTTAGATGGTTTTAGAGTGGTGAGTTTTTTGCTTTACGTGCTGTCAAAAAACTGTCAAATGTCATTTAATGCAATTTTTGATGGCGGATATAAGTGTCTTATATCAAAGAACCTATAAAACTTTATTAAAAAACAGTAATTCTCGTAAAAGAAATAGAAACTAAATAAATTTTCAAAAATATTCATTTGACTGTACAAAATGGCTGTAAAAAATGTGTCAATTGTCATTTTTGGTAGTTTTCGGTAAAAGATTCGAATTCCTTGTATTCGAAAACCAATAAATCAATATCAAACACCATCAATTTGACTCTACACAAAAAATAGAAAAATAAAATTTACCCATTGGTGGATATTTTGCTGAATAGCTCAAAACGCTCAACATTTACGAGATGTCATCCGGCGGATTCGTAATCTGGGTAGTTTCAGCTTTCACATGACATCATAAAATCTACTATGGTAAGATTTTCGTACCCAAGTCTCACTTCCCCTAGACTATGCTATTTAAAAACGATTAGAGAAAACAGTAACATATTAGTACTATTCTAATTTGCCAAGACATAAAGCATCGAAAAATATTCTTATTTGTATACCATCTAAGTAGATATTCTATTTCTCTGCCTATTTTAGTTTTGGAGATATTAAGGGGGGTTCAAATATTCGATACACCCTATCTATTCCCAAGCTTCTGCATTCAATATCTTCTGCTGAACTCTGCACTGTTGTAAGTTGCTTAGAAAACGGATAATTTTAGATAATTTTTTCGTTTTTCTCAAAAATTTAAGTTGCAATATAGTCTTATCAAATTACGAACGAACAGTATCATTTAAGACTCTCACTTGAGGGACTAAAATGAGGTTTTAGTCCCCAAAGTGAAAAATACATTATAAACCTAGGTATTAAAGTTGCACTTTTTATCCCAGGTCGAATAGTTCGCGTTGCTCAGGCTTCAATTCCTCAAGGGATAAAAAAATATTTTCGTCACGTGGTTTATATACTATTTTATGCACTTGATAGGAAAAAACTAAATTAAGAAAAAAATTAAAAAAAAATTAAATGGCACTTAACGGTGCACTCTATTTTCAAAACAATAGCACCAAAACATAGTAAACTCGCTAAGGGTCTTCCAGCTGCTCCAATTTTTGCATTTCATTTTCTCAGTTATTTTAATTTTTCCATTTCCTCTATTTTTCACAACCACTTCATTTTTTCATCCGCTCCATTGTTTCCAATTTCTCCATTTTTCCAGCAAGAGGAACAAATTTACTTTAAATCTATAGGGATTTAGAGTGATACTTTAATCCCTAAAAAGAGGGTTTTAAAGTACTTCGTAATCCCTTAAAATGCATAACTTATATTTATTATCTTAGTAGATGGTACAAGTTACTAAAATATGGCAAAGTTGAAAAATGCTCTTGAGGTCTTCTTTTGTATTTATTTTCTTTTTGGTATCCAGAAAAAGATGAAAGAAATGTTATTCGACCATAGACTATATTAGGAATATTTTTTACGTTCATATTTACACTTTTAACACCTTTCCTGGAATATAAGCCAGTTCAAACATAAGAAAAAATGAATTAAAAGCTAGATTAGAGTATTTTGGTAACAACTATTTTAGTAAGGATACTTTATTAGTCTTCAAGTTTTGGAACTTAAGTCCCCCCCCCCTTCACCCGGAACACGTCGATTTTATTTTCGTTAAAAGTTTATTTTATAATTCCATTTTCTCTCCTAGGGTACATTCCTACAAGGCCGAGGGGGGAAAACTTCCCATTTAAAAAACCTTCGAAATCAGGTATTACTAAGGTATTTTATTTCTTATTTAAATTCTGGTGGTGAAACTTACCCCTTGAAAGAGGTGTGTCTAACGAAAATACCAATACAGCTAAAAAATTGAATAAATAATTGATGAGTTCGAGGTTTTTTTCGAAATTGTACTTTAAATACTCATAAACGTCTGTTGGTACGCACTGTAGTATGCATAGGCCTAGAAATTACCTTTAGAGAAATAATTATGGCACTTTTAATCTGTTTTCTTGGAAGGGACATCTCAATGTTTATTACTTTTCTCAGCAATTTGCTCCCCTATAAAAAAAAAACTCCTGACCACGCGGCGCCGGTGGTTTATAGCAGTCTATTAATTATAGGTCGTAAATTATTCTAGGTTAAAATTTAGTCAAATTTATTAAATGTTTTCTTTATATTATTTATTTACGTATATATATTTTTGTGTGCCGTCCGTGCTGTTCCGTCCGTGACCATCTTTAAATTTTATATACTACCAACATAATGTTCAATTAATTGTAATTTTGTATATTGCCTGTGTTATGTTAGAAGGGGCTAACTAGCAAATTATATGAAAGTTAGAAAACAAAAAAGCGCTTATTACACACATTTTTTTTAAAGGAAGTGTCATTTTGACAGAAAATCACATGGCCCCTTTGATAAATGTCCAAAAATAGTAAACAAATCAGGACAAACAGCTACTTTGTTTGTAGTGTTTTGTTTTAACTAAATTGCAACAAAAAAATAAGAAAAACTATAAAAAATTGAGTAACAAAAAATTTATTATTTTGTTACAAAAAATATCAAAAAACTCTAAAAATTTTACTAGTTGTTAACTCATGAAAATCTTCTCCGTCGCGTCGGTTTGAGGAAAACAATCTGCTGTTTTATGGGAATAAGGTATTGTCGCAAAAGAGGTGGTAATTGTGTGATAAGATAACCTTAATATAAGTACATGCAGGCACCTTAAGGCGCAATTACACAGACGAACATGCTCAAACAAAAGCTCGTGCAAAAGATCTAAAATTTTTTGCGTGAACATTTTTGTGAGCTTTTCTTTGAACATTTTGTTCGGGTAAATGTTTAAGCAAATTATTGCTATCTGTTTTGGAAACATATTTTTAAAGATGAGAATAAATAAAATTTCACATCAGTGATCAGTGATCTCAAATCTTTAAAAATATGGAACACCAACTTTTATTTTAAATTTTTGTGAAAAAAAGCCGACGGCAAGCGAAACATTATTCTTGGCTATCAGTTTTGTCACATGGATTAGGGTTACTTATAATATTTTTTTCTTAGGGTTTTTCCCGGATTTTTTTGCCGTGGGTTTTTTTGGGATTTTCTTATGAGTTTTTTTTATTTCCAAGGGTTTTTTCCTAAATTCAAAAAACAACCCAGGAAAATTTTTCTTTTCCAAAAAATTTGAGTTTTTTAAATATCGGCAAAAAACTCAAAAATTGCACTATTAAGCGGTAATCCGCGCCTCACGACTATGAGGAGTGGTGGGGAAGGGATTTTTTTTAAACATATTTTTGTAACTTTACTTTACACTTAGCTTTAATTGTTTTTTTTTTAATTCCTCACACCAGATTTACCTAGTTAGTTTAAGGCCCCAACCGTTGCTTAAAAAAAGCAAAAGGTTCATGAAAATGCTGAAGATAGATATTTACTGTCAATTTAATGTAATAATCAAGGTCGATTACTGACAATAAACAAACAATATGCACACGAGAAACATTCCGATTCCGAAGTCTAGTCTATTACTGCTAAATTATATTTTTTTAGACAAGGGTCGGGATCGTAAGGCGCATTTACACAGACAAACTTTCCTTTGATGTTGAAATGCCGACAAACATTTAAACGAGCCTCTTGAGCAAAATGTTCAAAGAAATGTTCGAGCAAAATCTCGTACAAAAAAACACACGCAAAATTTGTTTGAAGAATTGGGGGTATAAAAATTTCTTTACAAATTCAAAATATATATTGTTATCGGAATTCATTGAACTTAACTGAAAATAGAAAAACAAAGTTTTAAAATAAGGTATTTTTAATCAAGTGCTTTCCGACGGAAAAACGATTTGATGCCGAAATTCACATTTTACCTCATAAGCAACTTCGATTGATCTGATTTTTATAGGGGATATGCCAGTATACTTGTAACTTTTTTGGGGTTGTAAAAAAAGCAAGAATAAAAAAAATAATAATTGGCACTTATTTATTGTGGTTGCCTGTAAAATGTAATGATACAAATTTACGTTTAAAAGAATATTCTTTTATTTTACTTCCTAGTTTAGTCTTTTACAATAATAATTAAGTCAAATTAAAAAACCTATATACATTTTATTAAATCTCAAATATATGAACAAAAGCACGTTCGGTTTAAATAATACTCGTTTATTACCCACTTTTACAACCCTACGAACCCGACCCTTGTCTAAAAAATATAATTTAGCAGTAATTTAGTAGACTGTGTCGCCGATCTATCATCCCGCGTTTTGGATTTCGCAGGCCGGCCACCCTTTTGAATCGCAATGTTGCCCTTTGCATATGGTTGGTTCAGTGTCAGTAATCGACCTTGATTATTACATTAAATTGACAGTAAATATCTATATCTTCAGCATTTTCATGAACCTTTTGCTTTTTCAAGCAACCCTTGGGACCTTAAACTAACTAGGTAAATAAGGTGTGAGGAATTAAAAAACAACAATAAAAGCAATAAAAGCTAAAGGTAAAGCAAAGTTACAAAAATATGTTCAAAAAAAATCCCCCTCCCCACCACTCCTCATAGTCGTGAGGCGCGGATTATCGCTTAAAAGTGCAATTTTTGAGTTTTTTTCCGATATTTGAAAAACTCAAAATTTTTTAGGAAAATAAAAATTTTCCTGGGTTTTTTTTTTGACTTTAGGAAAAAAACCCTTGGAAATAAAAAAAACTCCGAAGAAAATCCCAAAAAAAACCCGGGCAAAAAAATCCGGGAAAAACCCTAAGAAAAAATATTATAAGTAAAACTGATAGTAGAGCCAATAATAATGTTTCGCTTGCCGTCGGCTTCTTTTCAAAAAAATTTTAAATAAAACTTGGTGTTCCATTTTTTTAAAGAATTGAGATCACTGATCACTAATGTGAAATTTTATTTATTCTCATCTTTAAAAATATGTTTCCAAAACAGATAGCAATAATTTGCTCAAAAATTTACCCGAACAAAATGTTCAAAGAAAAGCTCACAAAAATGTTCACGCAAAAAATTTTAGATCTTTTGCACGAGCTTTTATTTGAGCATGTTCGTCTGTGTAATTGCGCCTGTAGGGTTGTAAAAGTGGGTAATAAACGGATATTATTTAGACCGAACGTGCTTTTGTTCATATATTTGAGATTTAATAAAATGTGTATAGGTTTTTTAATTTGACTTAATTATTATTGTATTGTGTTTTAAACTAGGAAGTAAAATAAAGAGATATTCTTTTAAGCGTAAATTTTTATCATTAAATTTTACAGGCAACAGCAATAAATAAGTGCCAATTATTATTTTTTTATTCCAGTTTTTTTACAACCCCAAAAAAGTTACAAGTATACTGGCATATCCCCTATAAAAATCAGATCAATCGAAGTTGCTTATGAGGTAAAATGTGAATTTCGGCATCAAATCGTTTTTCCGTGGGAAAACATTTGATTAAAAATAACTTATTTCAAATCTTTGTTTTTCTATTTTCAGTTAAGTTCAATGAATTCCGATAACAATATATATTTTGAATTTGTAAAGAAATTTTTATACCCCCAATTCTTCAAACAAATTTTGCTCAACATTCTCTCTAAAATTTACGTGTGTTTTTTTGTACGAGATTTTGCTCGAACATTTCTTTGAACATTTTGCTCAAGAGGCTCGTGTAAATGTTTGTCGGCATTTCCACATCAAAGGAAAGTTTGTCTGTGTAAATGCGCCTTTACAGAATAAATATTTGACAAATTCAAATTATTTGAAAAAAAAACACATTTTTTAATTGCAAAGCTGAAAAGGTATTGAGAGCGCTATTCCCACAATAAAAGAAGTCCGTTTTCTGTGGCTATTCCAATGCGATATGCCCCTTGTTGCAGAATATACATAAGAACCAATCAACGTCTGGTAGGCTTAAGAAAGGAGCCTTCTACCATTTGCCTCCTTCTATAAATACTGATATTAAAAAACAAAACAGGTAATAATGATTATTCAAGTGGTACATAGCCCAATTTTAAAGAAATAATAGTTATAAACTACACAAATTTTGTAAATAGCCTTAAATTATTTCAGGAACTAAGCGTTATTTAAATGACCCCTTTTATTAAACTATAAAATATAAGATTTTTTTGGCCTAGATACCTCATTTTTAAAAAATATAGCGCCTTCTTACAAAACACAGGCTATATGTTAGTGGAGTTTAGCAATATTCATCGACTGGTAAAATTAATTTTCTACGTCTTTACATTTCGTAGAAAATTTGAAGTTAAAATATCTAAAAAAATAACCCGTTTTCGTTGTTCCGTCCGCGACCCCACATTTATTTTGGAGTTGGCTTGGTATTGCAAAATAAAAAAAAACATCTATGTCACATATTTACCCAATGGTATATTACATAACAAGAGAAGAAAGTGACAAATTTCACAACAGCGTGAATGTTGTGAACGAGGAGCTAGCCGAGTGAAACTACAGGCGAGTGTAATATCGAGTTGTGTATGCTATTTTTCCTACGAACACAGATGAATTGCAATAATTTTTTTCAAAATTGGTCTTTAATTTTGTACAAATCAAATGACACGGCTTTTCCGCATTTTAGAAATGGAAAAGTACTTTACAACACATGTGCGGACAAGTATGGCGACGGTTAGCGTCATCGTGCGGAAAAGTACTTTTCCTACTAGCGTGCGTAAAAGTGCATTTTACGTACGCACTTTTACGTACGCATTTTCGTGCGGGAAGTTGCATTTCCTGAAAAAAATTTCCAGTACGCATTTTTTTAAAAATTAATAAAAAAAAAATTTAAATACTAAGGATGCACATCGTGTAAAATCCATCATTTTCCTATGTGATCATAGGAAAATAATATTTCAAAACTATAAGTTCACTTATCCCAGTAAGAATAAAAAAAATTGGAGAAGAAATATTGGGTTTTTTTAAATATTTTATGGTAAAAAGTGTTCGAGTCGTGTTTTCTGCATGTTAATTGCTCTTAATCTGGCAAACAAATAAAATCTTGTTTTTGGTTTTGGGCATTTTTCGGATTTACTCCCACAAGCCCAATAATAAATTTCTTGGTCCACTGGTCAAAAACTATCATATATAGACAACTCTTAGTTCTGCCTACTTTTTGAGACACAGGGTAGCAAAAATTACATTTTAGCAGATTTCACTGAATTTAACAGTATGTAACTCAAAATCTAGACGGAATAGAGGGTTCCACTTATTTGACTAGTGAGTCAAGAACCTTATTGTTGGTACATATGAAATCAAACAAACGAACTTTTGGGCAAAATTTAAATTTAACATTAGGGCTTATGGGAGAAAATCGAAAAAATGCCCAAAACTCAAAAAGCCCAACCTACAAAATTTTATGTTAAAAATATGCGACCCAAAAAATATATATATATTTTCTTAAAAGGAATGAACACTGAACTGTGCCTTCATTAACGACACCAATATCCGTAATCACACCAATTATCACTAATTATTATTATATTAATAACTGACCGTAGTCGTACTATTTCACGATTTAAATAGCTCCTTTTAAAGATCTTGATGCAGTACAACTGCTGGTTATGTTATTAAGCTCTCTATAAAGAAAGAAAAACATTATCGACTTTTTGAGAGCTTCTAGATGAAAAGTAAGCAAAAATATTAGTTTTAACAACTAGTGGCTAAAATAGTGCTTTTTTTACAAGAGTTGGTTTAAATAACGAGCGCTGCAAGGTATTTAAATACGCGAGTAAAAAAAAGTACAGTTTAGCCGCGAGTTGTTAACACTATTTTTTTTAATACTTTTATCAAAAAATCCAAAAAAAACAGGAAAATATCTTTTAAAAATCTCGAGAGAACTTCTTGCAACACACCATCTTTACACTATAAATCAAGGCGGCTGGTAAATGAAATAACAATCGTTTCCATAGCGATATAACTTTTTACTCGGTGACGTTCATTGTTGCGACATTTTAATCTTTGACAATTTGATATTTTGACGATATTTTAAATGATTTTTTCGTTAATACCTGGTGAAAACTCGCGGAAATTGCTTAATTCTTAGGCAAGAATAATAAGATTTTTTCAATATTACTATTTTCCGCTATTTCTCTTTAACTTTGAGTAAAAGACGGACAGAAATCTTTTTTTGCACCCGTGATTTAAAAAAAAGTTTTTTTGCATCGGTAATCAAAAAAGCCATGCTTTAGTTATCTGCAGACAGTTACTAAAATCATGTTTTTGATGAAGGTATTAAAAAAAAACATTTTTTATTAGTATTTTTGGTCGGAAACACGAATCATAATAAAAAATATTTTGATCCTATGTTAATGAAATTTCAGAAATGGATGACTTTTTGACACAAATGTTGTATAATTTAAAAATTTTTTGTGTTCATAGTACCTAGGCATTTTTACAGGGTTCTAAAGCACCCTGTAAACGCACACCGTGTGTATAAAATCAAAAGAGTGCTCCTCTCATCAGACAACAATAGGGCCATTATAAAACACTTAGTATCCAGCTCTAACAACAATTATTTTATTATCGATACTAGCGGACAAGCGTCAATTATTACAATTACTTTTTTTCAATGCAAATGAATATTAATTTGGTTATAAGTTTTGAAAGATTGAATATTCTAAGTTAGATTTAATATTATTTTCTTTTTAACTGTCGTATTGTAGGTACCTAAATATGTAATTCCTACGTCTGATCAACACACAAAATAATTAAAAAAAAGTTATTCGATAAAATAAGAAACTGTATTTTTTTGTAAAATTTTATTATAAAAAAATCATGATTTGCCGAAACTTTATCAGTGAGATTTACTAAGATATAAAATAGTACCCCCCACAGGTTTAAATATTTACACCTGTGGGGCTACTAAATTTTAAAACCAATTTTCAAAAAACACTTACCCATACAGAAAATACAAAATTATTGATTATTTTATATTGTTATTGCAAAATAGCATTGAAAATATTTTTTTCTCAAAATATACCATCATATTTTAGGAGAAAAAGCTCTAAAACTATTTTTTTTACAGGTTTCAAAATGGAAAATGGTAAATACGGCATAAATTTGGCATATAATAGCTTCATTACCTGTGTTTGAGGTTATAAAGCTGGTGATTTTGTAGACCACCTCTGGGGGGAGGTTTAAATTTATATCCCCCAGAAAGGATTGTTTTGTGGCAACTGGTAATAAGTTCGTTTATAATTTCCCTAAGTAACCGTTTTTACAAGGATTAGTTTACGCTATTTAATATCCCAAGTTGTTTATTAACCAATAAAACACCTCCAATTTTATCCAGAAAAACGCCATATTTTGAACCCGTTTTCAGCACAAAAAATATATTCATGAGGGCAGTACGAGGCAAAATAACTATAAGTGAAAGTCACTGATTATGCACGAAAAATGTTTCCAATGAAAAAAATCCAAAACAACTATATTAATTTATTTACAAACTGAAATTAAAATATTGAGATTATCTAAAAGCTCAGTCAAGAAAACTTTCCTTACTCAAAGCCCACTCATTTCAGTAGAGGTTGGTGCAAGCCAAGGTACAAGCAGAGGTAAGACATCCGAACTCGCTGTTTGTGATTTGAACGCATGTCATATTTTGAAACTGACATTTCGACAGTTACAGAAATATAGAAAAAACTTGCATTTAAGTTTTTTAATACATTTCGTAAATAAGAAAACCTTTTAAATAAATAAAAAATGAATCTACTTCTTATTTTATTATTGCCCACCTAAATCGTTGATTGACATCAAGTATTAATTGGAGAAATTAATTAACAAGGGTAAGTTTTAATTAGAGTGAAATATAACCCCAATTTTAATTCGTTCTACAGAGTATTTACTATTTAAACCCCGCGAGGGTTTAAAGTTTTTAATTTTCTTTTCTTATAAATTAAAACTTTCTTCTTAAATTCAACAAAATATTGTGTTAAGATGATTATTCAATAAACAAATTTATTAAAATTCTTCTTACAAATCAAACTGTCCGAAACTCAAGGAGGGTTGGTTTAAAATGCTTAAAACCAAAAATTTCACTTAAACTTAAGACCGTTCTAAAATAGACTAAACAATTTTAGTAAATCCCACCGTAAATTTCGCGACTCTTTCTTGAAAAAATTAACGGACATTTTACTTGCCTTAAAAAAAAGAAAGAAGACAGTCTGTATAAAATATTCTCAGTGTGCATAAAATATTTTTTTTTTCGGTGAGAGGTCAGAGCTGAGGAAAATGCTAATATTATTTTTCAAATACGAATCTTTATTCCACGGTAATAAGAGTAAATCCTATGCCTTGCTTTTTTTTATTTATATTTAATTTTAAAAAAATGGCGGAAAAAACCTATATAAACTAGGCGGTCCCGAGGGCGGTCCCACCTCAATAAAATCGAAAAACAATAGTGCCAGAATTAGGTGCTCCTTAGGTGCTAATTTGGTCTCCAAACTAAAAATTAAGTGTTCTTCTAGATTTAGCGGAAAATTAAAAAAACCGTAGGACCGCTAGGTTAATGTTTAGCTAGCGGTCCCATTCATAATTCTTGGAGAAAAATTTAATGTTATTTTTTCCAAATTAAGTGCTAGTTAAGTGCTTCCCGAATATTAAATCAAGATTTGGATTTTTTTTTGTATTTTATCATAAATCTAGCGGTTCCACAGGTTCAGATAAACCAAATTTTAATGATTTTAAAATAAAGTGCAATTTAAGTGCTAATTTGGTCCATCTTTCGAAAATTAAGTGCTCGTTTTGTAGTGGCGAAAAATGAAAAAAATGCAATTTCATTAATTCACCCAAATTCGAGATAATAAGCTTAAAATGATTAATATCTTCAATTTAGGAGTTTAATAAAAATGCGAAAACTTTGGTTATGTTGAGTTGGGTTGGTTATACTGGGATAGGTTGGATTGGTTATGTTGGGTTGGTACAAGGGTCAGTAATGGGTCATGATTAGGGCTTAGTTTAGAAAAAATACGCGGGAAAACCAGAGTTTTTATTGAACTCCTAAATTCAAGATATTAACCATTTTATGCTTATTATCTCAAATTTGTGTGAAATTACCAATAAAATTATATTTTTTCCATTTTTCGCCACAACGAAAAGAGCACTTCATTTTCAAAAGATGGATCAAATTAGCACTTAAATTGCTCTTTATTTTAAAATAATAAAAATTTGGTTTATGTGAAGCGGTACCTGTGGGATCGCTAGGTTTATGTTAAGCTAGCGGACCCTACTTAATTTTTGCAAAAATACCAAAAAAAACATTTTTTTTTTCAAAGTTTTGATTTAATATTCATGGAGCACTTAAATATCACCTAATTTGGTAATAGTAACATTAATTTTTTATCCAAGAATTACGGATGGGACCGCTACCTTACCGTTAACCTAGCGGTCCTACCGTTTTTTTGATTTTCTGCTAAAACTAGAGGAGCATTTAATTTTTAGTTTGGAGACCAAATTAGCACCTAAAGAGCACCTACTTCTGGCACTATTGTTTTTTAATTTTATTGAAGTGGGACCACGTAGTTTATATAGGTTGACAAAGGGCCAAAATGGATCGGACGAATGGACGGTCTTAAAGTAACGACTGTCCGTTCAAAAAACCGACCCTATATTACCTCATCTCAAAGGGTCTGTTTCAGATCAAACTTTTTAAAAAAACAACATTTAAGAAAAAAACAGCAAAATCAACTCAATCGTTTTCCAAAATAATTACACAAGTTTATTTTTGGTAATTAAAACAGTCAGTGAGAAACAGGAAAACCCCGAAAACAGATGCTTTTTTTTCGGTATTGTGTATTTCCGGTAAAACAATCGTATACACTTATTTATGTAGGAAAAATATCACACATGCATCATAAATTTTTGGCAGTGTCATAAACCGATGTTTGTAATAAAAAGTTGTTTTTTTTGGATACTATATAATAGTTCGAAGCAGGTGATCCTATTAAATTTTTAGAGCGAAAAAATTCTTGAAATAAAATTACATAAAATACATAAAACTTACCCATCAATTAAGCAGAAATTTATCAGTATCTTTAAATTTAGTAGTAAACGTAATTTTGAATTTAACCTTAAAAAAATTTGCCTGTTTACCCATTCTGTAAACACAAACACAAACTTATAAATATAAAATAAAATTTGGTTAGTTATATGTTCCATATGCATAGAAACTTTTCCACAATCTCAATAAAAAGCCCTTCTTCATGACTATCCATGTTTTTTTAACAAACTCGAAGAAAAAACGCATTAATCCCTTTTTAAAAAACAACAAAGTTTTTTTGAGATTTTTAACAAGCACAATCATAAATGTTGAAAGTTACCAACTTTTCGACCCCGCTCGGAGCTAATGGAGAATAGCTTTCGGTGGGATTTTGTTCAAATTTTAGTATGTTGTGATCATAGCCACAATGTCCTTTAGCCAATAGTTTCCGAGATACAGAGATTTAGAGTTTACGTTTTTGGTTTTTATGAATTAAAAAAAAAATCTGTTTTAGCCAACTCCTCATGAAACCAGAATATGTATACATGTTTAAACTAGGGTGCTCCAGTTTTCCACAAAATGATTTAGAATCCTAAACTTTTGAAGATTTTTTTGTTTTTTTTTAAATACATACAACAATGTTTGCTTCTGTTTCACTGACCATGTAAAATATATATTAAGATTTATATTATTAATGTTTTACCCGATAATATATGGCACGCCACTGGATCTGCCATTAAATACGAACATACGAAGCAAACATTGTTTAATTTATTTTTAAAAAACACAAAAAATCTTTAAAAGTTTAGGGTTTTAAACCATTTTGTTGAAAACTGGAGTACCTTAGTTTAGAGTTGGCTAAAACAAAGCAAAAAAAATTTTAAAATTGCACCGTTTGTTTTTTTTAAACCTTTTTTTTGTAAAAGTACGATTTTTGAAGAAAGTTTTTTGCTAATTTTTATGTTTCGAACGCCACTGAATCTAACAAACCGCCACTGTATTCATTTTTTGAGTACGGATATTTACCTACACTCCTGTCCTAACGTCTAATGTATAAAAAGCAATAATATCTTAATGTAGATTAGGTAAAATTGACCTCTAAATGTTGTTTGTCATTTTTCACAATAAAACCAAAAACGTAAAGTTTGGACCTCTGTGTTTGTGTTTGTGATTAACACTAAATTTTGAGTAAACAGGTCCATGTGTTTGTACATATTTAACTTTTTTGACACTACTGCTAAATTTAAAGATACTGATAAATTTATACTTAATTGATGGGTAAACCCACCACTATTATTAAGTGGCTGAAGACCCCGCCCCGCAGCTTCGCCTGCGGTTTTACCAGATTTTTCCCGTTTTTCTTGATTTAAGTAAATGGTCATAACTTTTGTTCCCGTAAACCGATTTTTATGTGATGAAGTTTATGTCCTCTCCAGGAGTCAAAGTAATGCAGTGAAAGTCTCATCAAAAACATTCCAGTAGTTTTTGCGCGATGTTGGAACAAACAGACAGACAGACAAAATTCTAAAAACTGGATTTTTGTTATCTATATCGTTTGATTAGAAGCCGGCACCAAGAATTTAAAAATAGTAGTTTTCACAACTAGTGGCTCAAATAGCGCTTTTTTACAAATGTTGGTTTAAATAACGAGCGGCATTTAAAAACGCTGGGAAAAAAAGCACATTTTAGCCGCGAGTTGTTAACACTATTTTTTTTAATACCTTTATCCCAAAATCTAAGAAAAACAGGAAAATACTTTTAAAAACTCGAACGAAGAGCACTTCTCGCAACACACCATCTTTAGACTATAAATCAAGGCGGCTGGTAAATGATATAACAATGGTTTCCATAGCGATATGCGATGACGTTCATTGTTGTGACATTTTAATCTTTGACATTTTGATATTTTGACGATGTTTTTAAATTATTTTTTTCTAAATACTTGCTGAAAATTGGCGGAAATGGCTTAATATTTACGATTTTCCGCTATTTCTCTTTAATTTTGGATAAAAAACGGACAGAAATCTTTTTTTCTACCCTTGATCAAAAAAAGTTTTTTTGCATCGGTAACCAAAAAAAAACATGTTTTAGTTATCTGCAGAAAGTTACTAAAATCATGTTTTTGATGAAGGTATAAAAAATAAATATTTAATAGTTTTTTTCTAGAGATTTGTTATATATGTATAGACTAGCTGAACCCCGGAGCAGTTTTATTCTAGTCTATGTCCTGCTCAGGAACTCAAGGAGAGCAGCCGTGTCTCATCAAAATTGGTCTAGTAGTTTTGGCGTGAAGCTGAAACAAACAGACACACAGACAAAAATTCTAAAAATTGGATTTTTGGAATCCCAAGCCCGTCTTTATAGTGTAGGGGCATATGTCGATAATTTCTATCCTGTGGGATTTTTAATAAAGGAGTTTTGTGACTATGTAGGATTGATATCTCTTTAGTCACACAATCAAGTATTACTTGGGCCATCTTTCAAGATGGCGGCCAAAAATCATAAAAGATACAACTTTCGTAACCGGGGCATGATAATACTCGATTCCATATAACTCGAGAATGGGGATTCCAAAGAACTCACTTTCAGGGTCATCCGACCTTAAATGACCTTGAAAATCGCAAAGAACAAGATTTTTGCCATTTTCTCTTCAAAAAATCTTAATAATTCGAGGTTTTGTCAGTCCAACTTCAAATGTACCTCAAACTATTAGGCATATCAGGACTTTGAAAAATACCCCAGTAAAATTAACACATTGCAAAAATAACGTACTAAAGGGCGCTATTCATCAACTATCAAAGCGAAGAGGATGAAATTTGGCAAGACAGAAAAAAAGGGCAAGTACAACAATATTGTTAATAAAAATTTGGTTCAGCTATGACGAGTTTCAATATGGCGGCCGATATATCAAAATGGCGACCTATAACCACATTTTATTTTATCCAATTTCGTAAAAAAGCAAAAATAACAAGGTGGTCATCAATTCTTGTTGAATTTTCACCGCTTACTATAAAAAAAAGTTTCGTTGATGCATGACCTTGATTGACTTTAAAAATATTATGTACAAGTGAAAAACCAGCTTTTTGTGATGTTTTTTTTCCAATTTACCACTACGCAAAAACTTTAAGCGGCGGAGATAAAATTAACATCTTAGTCATAAACAAACAGTTAATTTACAACCTCCCTACCATTTTTTTTTATATGGCGTCCCAGATGTTTATGCTATACCCCGGTAAAAATGACCTATATGCCGTCGACTAAATAGCTGTTAAATCCTCATCCTTGAATTTTATTATTAATGGTAATAAACAAATGTAGTCATGCCCTACGGGCATAATTAAAATTTTTTATGCTTTTTCGCCGCCATTTTGGAAAATGGCATCTAACTGGTCCAGTATCTGATGATATATATGTAACTTCTACTAACTCTGTTATAGGTTACTTAAATGATTTTGTTGGCTAGACAAGTGAGTAGAACATAAAATTCACAGTTCCAAAACTTAATAAAAACGACAGGTATGTAGGTCATTTTTACCGGGGTATAGCATAAACATCTGGGACGCCATATAAAAAAAATGATAGGACGGTTTAATTGTGGCTAAGATGTTAATTTCATCTCCGGCACTTCAAGTTTTTGCGTAGTGGTAAATTGGAAAAAACATAAAAAAGCTGGTTTTTGACTTGTACATGTTATTTTTAAGGTCATGCATCAACAAAAATTTTTTTTCATAGTAATCGGCGACAAGTCAACAAGAATTAATGGCCACCTTGTCGTTTTTGCGTTTTTACGAAATTGGATAAAATAAAATGTGGTTATAAGTCGCCAATTTGATATATCAGCAGCCATATTGAAACGCGTCATAGCTGAACCAATTTTTTTTTAACAATATTGTTGGACTTGACCTTCTTATATTTCTTAGCAAATTTGGTTCTCCTCGCTTTAATAGTTGATGAATACCACCGCTTAGTATGTTATTTTTGCAATATGTTAATTTTACTGGGGTATTTTTCAAGGTCATGAAGCTTCAACTGTATTAAACTCTAAGGATCGAATTTGGTATACATGCCTAATAGTATAGGTAGATTTGAAGTTGGCCTGACAAAACCTCGAACTATTAAGATTTTTTGAAGAGAAAATGGCAAAAATCTTGTTTTATGCGATTTTAAAGGTCATTTAAGGTCGGATAACCTTGATAGTAAATTTTTTGGAATCCTCGCTCTCGAATTATATGGCATCGAGTATAATCATGCCCTGGTTGCGAAAGTTGTATTTTTTATTATTTTTGGCCGCCATCTTGAAAGATGACGTCATATCAACCCCTTCCACAGAGATGCGAACAAAACACCCGGTAATACTCGATTGTGTGACTAAGGAGTTATCAATCCCACATAGTCACAAATGTCCTTCATTAAAAATCCCACGGACTTACACATGCCCCTTCACTATTAATCTTAAACAATATATTCATTTCGCAGGGGTTTCCGCTACGCTTTTTATCATAGGGAAATACACGGGCACTACGGCCTTTATAGTATCTCTTATTTATATATGGTCTTACCCGAGACCAATAAAATTTTGAGAATTACATTTATGTAAGAATTTACGGGGGCCCCAAAATCATAATTTTATGTTGTTTGCATGAAAATGGATACTATGCCGATGTCTTTAACACGCATATATGGTTTGAATCTCTCTTTATCAGTGAAAAATAATATCCACTTCAGGATTCACACTGGGTAAAAGATACATGGTTCAACATTTTTATTTATTTTACATGTTTATTTATGTATAAAATTTGTGCGCCAATCCTGTGTGTCACGGATTAAAAATATCTTCACATTTATTAAATTTATGAAAGTAAGTTGTGTGTAATGTTAATGTTAGCACCAAAAAATGTTGTCGTGGTTGCGTTTAATCCACTGGTTTGCTAAAATTTTTCTACAAAAGCGAGTTTATTTTTGAATATCCTAAGAAAGGTCGCACGGGAACATTCTCCTTCCTGGACGTGTATTCTTGAACAGGGAGCGGCATAGACCTATGACGAATGACACATCTATACACGAAAACGTTATTTTAGCGATGATCCGATCCTATGAATCTTATGAAAATCATACGTTCCCGATCGCATGGTCCAAAGCCGAGGAACAGCGTTAAATCTAGTGACGTTTGCACAATAAATAGGTTTTTTTTTTTGAAATGTATTGTTCGCTAAACTGCTTTTCAACTGAGGGAGGTGATAGATCCTGTGCGATAGATCCCATTGCACGAGAGAAAGACCGGATCGTATGATTTTCAAGAATACACGTCCTGATATCGACCAATAACAGGCTTTAAAGCAATCAAAACTAATTTAAAATATTCCATTTCATGTATCAAAGGCAAATCTTCCAAATCAGTAACCTAATGTAAGGAAATTGTGGAGTACTATTCATGGCAACATTGTAGACTATCGTTCTGATTGGTTCTGAATCAATATTTAAAATGCGGCGGTTTAATTAGATGTCTTGGTTACCCGTGAATAGTATTTTACATAACAAGTGGAGAAAGTGACAAATTTCGCTAGCTAGCCGAGTGAAACAACACGCGAGTGTAAGAAAGTTACTCTCTATCGACTTGTGTATGCTATTTTTCCTACGAACACTTACTGATGAATTGCAATAATTTTTGTAAAAATTGGTCTTTAATTTTGCTCAAATCAAATAAAACTGCTTTTCTGCTGAAAAGTATGGTGATAGTTAACGTCATCGTACACTTTTTAACACATGTGCGGAAAAATTTCTGCTTACGGGTAAAATTTAAGGTTTTCTAAGAATGCAAATCGAGTAAAATCCATCATTTTCATATGTGGTCGTAGGAAAAAGATATTTCCGGCGACCCTACAACAAAAACATAAAAATAATAATCACAACAAACACAAAACACCAACAAAAAGACGTCGGATCGGTCGGATCTAAGATGGAAAAACGTGCCACGACAAATTAATAACTTTTTGGTCTTAATCCCGATTTCAATAATTGTTTGTAAAGGGTAAAAATAAAACATTATATTAAGTAAACTTCCTCAAACTGAACTTTTTCGGCACCATACTTACTTCATTAGAATATTGTATTTATGCGACCTACTGCAATATGACATAATTATAGGAAATAAAACAAGGGATAATTATGGAAACTCGGCAACCGCGATCTAAACTTCCGAAAGATGTATGATATTTGCCTTAGGATTTTTATGCGGTTTCGATTTTATTTTAATACTCTTTGGGTGCGCATAATTTATCAAAAGGTACATTACAAAAAAACGAAAATTACTATAAAGTACAGGTTCATAACAGTACTACGTAAAAACTGTACTATCACAAAATCGAAATAGATCATAACGGACTGGCCTAAAACGTTAGAAGGGCAAAACGGTACAAACGCAAAATAGTGTAACATATTCCCACTAGATGACGACACAGTATACAGCCGACAACAGGGAGGGCTATGAATACTGCCTTTAGACAGGGACTACCTAATTTCAACTGACCGACTGTAGGCGAGGCCAGCGCCTAAAATACAGAAGGAGCTGTCAGGTTAATAAATCAAACGGTGTCCATCACAGCGCAGCGCCATCTAGCGGCAATATGTTACACTACTTTACGTTTGTATGGTTTTGCCCTCGTAACTTTTTAGTATTGTAAGTTTTTAGGCTAGTACGTTTTGATCAATTTCTGTTTTGCCGCTACTTACATAGTTTTGTCATTTTAAAATTTTTGCCAAGTACTGATTTGTTATTGTAAGTTTTGTGATTCTTAAAAACACGATAATAGTGTCTGCTTTGCGCGTGCACCCTACAAGCTAAGATAGTGATTGATCGAAATGAAGGATGTAAACGTACCGGTTCGACCTTTCCCAGCTGAAGACTCCGCACTTTAACAGTGGGATTTACTAAGATCTAAAATAGTACCCCCCATAATAAATATTTACACCTGGGGGGGTACTAAATTTTAAGAACAATTTTCAAAAAACACTTACCCATACAGAAAAGACACAAGGTTATTAATTATTTTGTATTAATATTGTAAAATACCATGGAAAAACTGCTTTTTTTCTAAAAATATACCATATTTTAGGAGAAAATGTCCTAAAACTAATTTTTTTGACAGCCTTCAAAATGGCATATGGTGAATACGCCAGAAATTTGGCACATAATAGCTTCATCATCTGTGTTTGAGGTTATCAAGTTGGTGATTTTTTTAGACCACTTCTGGGGGGTGGTTTAAATTTATAGCCCCCAGAAAGAATTGTTTTGTGACAATTGGTAATAAGTTCGTTTAAAATTTCCCTAAGTAACCGTTTTTACAAGAAGTAATTTACCTTATTTAATATCCCAAGTTGTTTATTAATCAATAAAACACTTCTAATTTTGTCCATAAAAACGCCATATTTTCAACCCATTTTCAGCACAAAAATATATTTATGAGGGCACTACGAGGCAAAACAAACATAAGTGATTCACTGATTATGCACGAAACATATACTAAACAAAAAAAAACCAAAACAACTATATTAATTCATTTACAAACTGAAAGTAAAACATTGAGGTTATCTAAAAGCTAAGTCAAAATAGCTTTCCTTACTCAAAGCCCACTCATTTTAAAGCTGTAGCTTTCATCAGTAGAGGTTGGTGCAAGCCAAGGTGCAAGTAGAGGTAAAAGATCCGAACTCGCTGTTTGTGATTGAACGCAGCGTTAATATTTTTAAACTGACATTTCGACAGTGACAGAAATGTAAAAAAAACTTGCATTTAAGTTTTTTAATACATTTCATAAATAAAAAGTCCTTTTAAATAAATACAAAATTAATCTACTCCTTATTTTATTATCACCCATCTAAATCGTTGTGTGATATCAAGTACTAATTGGAAAAATTAATTATCAAGGGTAAGTTTTAATTAGAGTGACATAGAAACTTAATTTTCATTTGTTCTACAAAGTGTTTACTATTTAAACCCCACGTGGGTTTCAATTTTTAAATTTTCTTTTCTTCTAAATTGAAACTTTCTTCTTAAATCCAACAAAAGATTGTGTTAAGATGATTATTCAATAAACAAATTTATTAAAATTCTTCTTATAATTCAAACTGTGTCCAAAACTCAAAAATTTTACTTAAACTTAGGACCGTTCTAAAATAGACTAAACCCTTTTAGTAAATCCCACCGTAAATTTTTAACTGTTGTACCCGTGAACCGATTTTGATAAAATAACGCCTCTGTACTTCCCATGAGTCCAATGAATGCGGTAGTGAAAGTTCCATCAAAATCGGTCCAGTAGTTTTTGCGAGATGCTGGATCAAACAGACAAACAGACAGACAGACAAAAATTTTCAACACTGGATTTTTGTTATCTATATCGTTTTGTTAGGACCGAACACCAGGAAGTTGAAAAAAATATTTATTATATGTTTAGATAAGTTCCCACGTAATGTTTATTCGCGTCGCAGGCGCACTGCCCAACTTATATTCAAAGCGCGAGCAACTTCTGTCTTCCTTTTATCTGTATAAAAAAAACAAAGACTTCCGCTCGAATACAGATTTCAGAATACAATCTCTGCGGTCTAGTGTTGCGCTTTCTCATCAGTTGCGTATTTAGCATGTATAACGTTCAGATTAGACGCAAGCTTACGTTTTATAACTTCTGCTCTAAGTTGCTAACGCCGAAATATGAGAAAAAACGTAGCGAGTTTTGCCGAAGGGTGTCAAATAATCAATAAATTGGTAATATGAACGGCCGCACCAAAGGAAGTGCTACTTTTAATCCCGCGGCGAAAGATTTGTAGGCCCACCGCTAAGGGATTAAAAGACGCTTTAGTCCCGTTATTTCTACTCCAAATGGTTCGTCGACTACAAGAAAGGGTGCTAAGAATGAAATCTTGGCCAAGAGCAAGGGTTGTTCGGCTTGACATGCGATAAATTTAATTATAAATTTCTAGGGATTAATTTGTTTTTCAATCCCTGAGGGATTAAATACACTTATAATCCCTAGGATGGATTAAATTTTTTCAATCCCCTAGAGATTAAAATTGGCATTTCAGTCCCTAAAAAGAAGGACTAAACGTACCTATTTAATCCCTAAAGTGCATAAAATGTAAAAGACAGAAACGTCCAATCTGGCAAATTCCACGTTGCACGTGTCATGACCAACTTACCCTGTCTATTGTCTACTACTCTACTTATTCGATACGTCACCAGAAACATCCAATACTTTGCCAGTTACGCTCTTGCATCGCAATATGGGAGTAGTGACTGAGTAAGACTCAACAAACAAATTGTTTATTTTCTTCATGAAAAAAACGATAAAAATAGAAATTTTATAAGAGAAGTAAACACTGAAAGTGTCACCTCACCAGTTGGTAAACAGCACTGAGCAAACAACCATGAGTTACCGTCTTAGTGGTGTGAAGTATTCGTAGAAATTTTTTATAAGACCGAACCACTTTCCCATTGATTTGCCTATTAGGCGAACATTTTAAAAATAATAGCTAAGTATCTAAAATTAAATATTATCCCAGGCCCCATCGTATAACGCCGCAAAAAATCTAGGTCCGGAGATTTTGACTTTTGATTCATGTTTTTGGATCATTGTAGCAGTAATTTATAGATCTCCCTGTATTTTTGTATTAAAAAGCTTAAAATATGCATGTTTTTGTGTGTTTCTCTTGTGGAAAAAGGTTAAATATCAAAAAGTACTTTGCCAATCGAAAAAAGAAAACCACTGATCAAAAGATAATTTCTTTCTGCGTTTTATGTACTATGTTTTATGTCTATTCAAGATAAGCTTTGTCATGGAAAACGAGATAAACAGGATGGTTACATCAAATTATGTACGTTTTCCAAAAAAAATCGCAGATTCAAGATAGCTTTTCTGATTTTATTTATTTTTAGGGATTTTATTCGTTCAGCCAATATAAATTATATTTAAATCAACGTAATTTTCAATATTATACAGGGTGTTCAGAAAACGACATTAAATGCAAGTTTTTAAGCGACTGTCAAAGACCATTTTTTAGGCTGAACCTGTACAAAAATTTTAAGATTGTTACCTTTGGAAAAGAAATATTTTCAAATTACTGGTATTACCTGACAAAAATACTTTTTTGTGATACTCTTCTTTGAAACTCAATTTTAGAAGATTGATTGATTAAGGGTATTTTGAAACGTTTTTTTTTGGGTCACACCGAATATATACAAAGATATGTGTGAAATGAAAATTGTTGATAATGGTATGTACAATCATATTTCGATGGGAAGTTTTTTATAAACCTTATGCATTTCTCATAAACCAAGCTCCAAACCGGCAATTTTTGAAACTTTACCCTTCATTGTTGTCTCACCCTGTACAATTACAGGAAAATGGTAATGACAGAAAATGTTTGCTAGGACCTTCTCTATCATATGTTGAAAAATTACAGAAATTGAGAAATATTTTAAAAAATTTTGTTTAAAGTCGTATATTATTGAAAATTACGTTAATTTAAACACAGTTTATCTTGGCTTAAGGAATAAAATCCCGAAAAATAAATAAAATCAGAAGAGCCTCTTAAATTTGCGAATTTTTTTGGAAAACGTCCATAATTTGGTTTAACTATCCTGTTTATCTCGATTTCCATGGCAACCCTTATCTTTAATAGACATAAAACATAATATAACGCAGAAAGAAATTATCTTTCGATGCGCGGTTTTCTTTTTACGATGGGCCAAGTACTTTTTGATATTTAGCATTTTTCCACAAGGGAAACACACAAAAACATGCATATTTTAAGCTTTTTAATACAAAAATAGAGGGAGATATATAAATTACTGCTACAATGATCCAAAAACAAGAATCAAAAGTCAAAATCTCCGGACCTACATTTTTTTGCGGGGGCATAAGATGGGGCCATGACTGTATGATCAAACTCTAATCTAAAATATTTAAAAACTTGCAACATTAAAAAATCCTGTGATTCTTGTACATGCGGTTATTCAAACTCCATGTTACGTTTAAAATAGTACAGACACTTTTCTTTAGATCGCTCTCGTGAAAATTTGTTCAAAACTAAAAACACCTTTGCGTATTTTCAGAGCCGAAATAGATAGTTTTTGATCGTGCCCGAAACACCCGACAACTAACGCTATTTGATATTGTTGACATTTAAACGTCATATACGGTTAAGGGCTGCCGGAGAACGCCGCAAACGTACGTACAGTTAACATAAGAATTGCGACGTACGAAGGACATGCGCATTTGTGTTTTGGCGAGTTTCCATTAAATTCCGCGTCATTTCCGAGAGGGTGGCGCTGCGCATAATACCCCAGTGTGTGTTTCTATTTGAGAGTCCAGAGTTCTCATGAATAATTAGGTAGATATCTGCTTCAAATGCATTTAAATAAAATAAATCCTCCACTTTTCCTGCAAACTTAATTAAGAAGGTTTACATTTTGTCTTTGAATGAAACACTACAGTAAACTAATTTTATTTTGAAAATCAAAAACAAAAACTAATAAAATTAAGTCTGTGTTTCGGACTTCCATTGTCTAGATTTTATTTATGCACGACGTTTCGATCAGAGATTATACTGATCGAAACGTCGTGTATAAATAAAACATAGACAAAGGAAGTCCGTTAAGTTCAAACACATCATTGTCTCAAACTTTCAAACAAAAACTAATAAATTATCCCAAACGTCAAATAACCGCACCATCGACGTAAGATATGTACCAAAAAGGCTATTTTGAACTGTACAATAGTGTTAAAGTTATCGTTGTAGGTGAAGTTATTGCGCTATAAATTGGCACGACCAAAAACTATCTAATATCCCGAGAAAACGAAGATGAACTTCCTCAAGGCCCCTTTCTGTTTGGTGTTTGTTTTAGTATTAGAATGTAAACAAGACCAAGATGTGAAAATGTAAAGTACAAAATGGTAAACTAGGCACATATTTCAATTTAAACCTATTTATTTTTAAACAAGAAAAAGGTACTTTAAAATTGCAATCCATGGGTCATTGACATAGAAGAGCAAACAACTACCTAAACTGGCCAAATATAAGAAAATGGGAGCGTCTTTCTAGACAAACACGAAAATCTAGCCTATATATGTATAGCGCCAAAAGCGCCTCTCAGAAATACGAAACCAATACCTTTAATAAACGTAAAGATAATGGGCAGATAACATATACAGGGTGCCACACAAAAAACATGCTAATAAGAAATAGTTAAAAATTATTATTTATCTAATAAGCGCGCAAAGTAACAAGCAGCGTTAGAAGCCGATCGGTCAGGTCGCAAAAGGTGAAAAACGTACTTTTCTATACGTCTTCTGGGCCCCTATTCTTGACTGCCTATGAGGTAAGTAGTCACCGGTGAGTATTTGCCTCTCTCACTTTTCACGTGATGTAAAGTAGGTGAGAAGTGAGAAATTTGTTCACACTCACGAGCAGGGGTGTCAAGAATACTGCCCCTGGTGGAAAAAAGGGTCAATTTTCCGTACGCAATTAGCAACTAAACCTTTAAAGCATTATAAAGATTAGCTTGAGTTGGAATTTTCACATGATTAAAATTGACAAAATAATTTTTTGTTAAATATATTTGTGATTGAAATTAAACAATCAATGGCGCGAGCGTCTGATGCTTAAGGTCGATATTTATTGTTTTAAAGAAACCAATACAAAAATACAATTTTTAAACTTAACAATAAATACAGGATTTAACCCCACAAGAGAAATGTTCTCGCATGTGGGGAAAAGAATATATATATATATATATATATATATATTATATAATATATAAAATTATAAAAGAAAACATAAATCAAACTAAACATAAAAACAAAACAATACTCAAAAATGAACTAGAACAACGAGCCCAATAAAAAACGAAGCCCTGCAAGAGTTTAACTCGCGCGCAGAGGCAAATTTTTCATTTAAGCTAATACGAAAAAAAAATAGGTTCAAAGAGAGTTCAAGGTAAAGCAATTTCAGTAACAAAATTGAGAGAAGGTGATTAAACTTTCCTCCTTAAAGGGAGCAAATCAACTTCTTATGAAATCAAAATAGAAAACAGTTTTTTTATAAAGAAAAACAAACTGTAATAAACCAAGTCAAAGTATTACTAAAAGATAAAAGAACATAGGTATAATAAGCAAAAACAATTGATCTAAATTCCTCTCCAAATTTTCAAAGCAATCAGGACATACGCTGCATTTGTTTTCAGTTATCACCCAAATGAAAACGGTTGATTTTGGAATATTTAGGTCTTGCCCACAACTTATCGTCCAGCCTATCACCCAAATGAAAACGGTTGGTTTTGGAATATTTAGGTCTTGCCCACAACTTAACATCCAGCCTAACGAAAAAAAAAATAAACATGTCAAAAATGTATAGTAAGAAAGTTTTGGCCCCGTTTTGTCCGCTCATACGTTTATAGAACGTGTAATTTTTTGCTTTTTTTTCTGTCAGTGACCTTAGCTCAGGAAATGTCGAAGTGACGTTCAAAATGAGTCATATGATCTCCATACTTTTTGGAGTCAAATAAATGGAAAAACACATTTTGTTAAAACTCGGCGGCTCGGAGCCTCGCTCGGAGCACTTTTTTGATTTTTTGTCGAATAAGCTAAAATTTATTTCTAAAGCCACCAATTCGAAATTTCCAAACATTTGAAACGGTGGCCTTAGAAAGAAATTATAGTTTATTCGGGAAAAAATCAAAAAAGTGCTCGGAGCCGTGTCTTAGATTTAAGAAAATGTGCCTTCCATTCATAATTCAGTCAATTCTGATGATTGACTCCAAAAATTATGGATATCACATCCCGTTTTGAACGTCACTTCAACATTTCCTGAGCTAAGGTCACGAGAAAAAAAAAAGAATCCCTAATCTTAAAGTCTCTAACATATGAATAAAAATAACACAAAAAAAACGAATATTTATAAAGAAAACGATTTAACCTCACCTTTTAAAAAAAAAACGATTTCCTAAGATAGGTCTCTGCCACCGAAATCTACTGCGCTACTAAAATGGAGCACCAAGGGAGTATTAAATGAAGCGTCTTAAAGTAGGAAGCTACCGGGAGCGGCATAGTTTTGTTCGGCCTGTTTCGAAAGTTCTGATAAAAAAGTTTATACTCTAGGTCTGAGAGACCGGGCCTTAAGGAGGAAAGGTTAAACAAAACAACAAGGCAAACACAAATCCAAGAAGCCCTGCTTGAAAGACAAAAGCTTTAGCTGTGACTTTATTCGTAGAAAATGCAAGATTAGCATTTCTTTTGGAAGGTCCTGTATTCAATTTGAGTGAGATATTATACATTTCCATTGCAATGTTTTGCGTGCAGAAAAGATGGGCGCGGCTATTACGTGGTCTGAACGATGACCTGTCATTGTAAATGCTGTTTTATTGTGTGCAGACAGTATACAGGACGTCCAGAAATATTATAGATTTTTAGGTTAATTAAGAACAGATCTGGTGTTACACAAGAAATTCTACACCCTGGCGGCCCGGGATATTGTCAAAATTTGTATAGCTATAAAATTGTATAGTACATTTATTTATTATACTGGAATCGTTCATTCGCATATACAGGCATTTTAACTTTCTTGCATCACTGTGTGTATATTTTTAATTCTACTACATTTATTATTTACCTCCTACATCATTTCAAGAAAGGGATATCTTATTACCTTTCCCATAGCGTAGGGCGGCTATATTTCGTTTAGTTCTTATTTTCGTCTTTTGTTTCATATGGCTTTTGTTTTATGTTTTTTTTTTACGTTCGAAATGTCAGCGAGTACAGTAAAGTTCAGTGAGTGGGTGCGAGGCAACTTTTGCAGTATACTGTTTAATGCCTTTTTTATAATACTTTTCTAGCTCAAAAATAACAATAATTTAGGTCAGTCAAGCCACACCACCCCCCCCCTCGAAATATATTCGAGTTTTGATATGCTTATAATTTAGCTACACTCCCCCCCCCTCATTTAAAGCGTAGAGAAAACTGAAAAGCAACTATCGCAAAATTAAGAACTAATTTCGAACTTCTAATATCACTAGAATAATTTTGAAAAATCGACTATTGATTTGGATGCGCAATAAAGATCTCTGTGCTCATATAGTCCGCATCAGCTAAGAAGCACCATTGGAAAAATCAGGTGCTTTGCACATGCACATATTAGGTACCGAAAGTCCAACAAAGATGGAAATAGTTTTTCTTACGTGATTTCTAGTCGTTTCTAGTATATTTCTATGCCTTCCAAACTGACTGGATTTGAATTGGTTAAACCCCCATTTTGAATAAATATAAATCACATGAAGGGGGTGTGGCCTGATGTCAACCTGCACCCCCACTTTAGTTCTTAATTTTGGGATAGTTGCTTTTCATTTTTCTCTACGCTTTAAATGAGGGGGTGTAGCTTGACATTCGGTTGCAACCCCCATTTTGAATATAAAAGAAAAACAGGAAATTATGTGGTTCAAAATTAGTGTTAAAAAGTTACGATTTAAAAAGTGAGGATTTTAACGAATGAAATTTTTCACAACAATTAACTTTTTGTATTTTTCTCGATATTTTTTAATGTTTTCCTTTCATTTTTATTTACAGAAAATGACACATAAATTATAGAATAAATAAAACTTCCGTTAGTTTTAATGACAATTTAGTGTGCAATTTTACACATATCGTTTTATTGTAGATAAATATAAAACCAAATGTGTCGATGACACTATGTCGCCACTACCAGATGTGAAAAACTATACAAAAATTGCGTTAGGATGTGTTCTCACGAGGCCAAAAAACGTATCTTTAAACAAATAGATTTCTTGTCCCTGAAAAATAAATATCTGGCTATCGGACCAACATTTGCTTTTCAATTCATTACGACCAGGCCTCCATTTTTTTGTTTTTTTTCTTTGTTTTTGATTTTACAAGAGCAGTGCCTTATGTGGCCAAAATTGTTCAAGACTTATCGTCGGCTTGCTCTTTAGAAGATTTTGATTCTGAAGGGACATTGAATTTTCATTAAAGAAGCCCAATAGGAATCGCCAACGTTTTAAAAATGGAAAAAGGAACACATCACAAAAGGAAAAGGAAGCAATAAAATTGCAGCTCACAAATGGGCTTTGTGTGTTGATTTTGATTTCATTTAAATAAATCACTTTTTTTGTGTTTTTTATAAAGCAAACTCAAATAACTACAAACAAAGGCCTTTTATTATTTTTCTTAAATATTAGACCTTAATTCTAACTAAGTACAACTCGTCCCTATGACAAAGATAGCCATACACAATAAGCAACCAGTGAAACAAAGATAGCCATATCTTTATTTTTGAGATCACAACTACGTTTACATTTGAACGCAAAAACCTTTGAAATCCGTCAGAGTAAAAAGTTCTATCGCGCAAGTACTGTCCCGACCTAACCGCTTCGCGCATTTTGCAGTTTCGAGGCCGCAACAAAAAAAGCAAAAAACCAAAATTACAAAAAAAGTACATCGATGTTTTCAGATAAAAAATGTGGATCTATTTTTGACTTGCTGAAACTGCAAATATATAATATTTTTAAACGTTTTCACCATATGAAACGTTTGGTGTGGGTTTGAATGACGTCAAAAAGACGCAACTATAGTTTGGAAAAATTACGCTCGTTATAATCCGCTTTTTTAAAAAAGAGCGACATGGCATTGCCATGGTAACTATGTAGGTAAGCTAAGCAAAAAACAGTGATACAATTATAGATAATAAAAATTACTCCAATCAATCTGGTAAAAACGTGTAGAAAAATAACACTTGATTTTTGGCACAGAGCTTTACAATATATTTATAAACAACATACCGAAAATCCCCTAAAATCCCGTGGATCCGAGATCCGCTATATTGAAAAAATTACAGATTTTTGACATAATTTTTTTTAGTGTCGTTGTTTATGTACGTACTCATTAGGGCCTAGTATAAAAATTCAAGATGGAGTTTTGCATATTTGAAAATACCTTCTCTTATTAGCTATGACCTAACTTCCAAACCTGTAAAGCCATGATCATTAAATTTGGTAGCAGGCTAACCATGAATGTCTTAATACAAAAATTGGGGTACAGCTGTCATTTGTCAAAAATTACGGTCGTCATCTTACATTAAATGTTGCACATCTAATTCGGCTATTTTAAATAGGAAACATGTTTCTAGTAAAGCCCTTAACAACATACTAAAAATGCAGCTTTCTAAGTGCTAAGAGGCTGGTGCTATTTTTAAAAAACTGTCAGTTTTTCAAAATAGTGTTACAAAAATAATTAAAGGATACATTCTTTTACAAAAAAAATTATAATAGCATATGTACAAGCCGATATAAGACTGGTGGCAAATATATTAACTTTTACCCCTCCCCCTCTCAGTGCCCCCTATTGACAAACTTTTTCTAAAATTACTTTTCGTTGAAATTATTATAAACGTAAATTGTCCTTAAAATAGACTGCAGAAGACTCAGAGTGTCGATGGTGCATGGAGAACGGAGAATCGTCCTTGCATGTCCTGCTGGCGATGGCGTGTCCGGCTCAGGGGTCTGATTTTCGAATCCATACGAAAATATCCGCATACTTATACTGAATAATCAACAATTTCTATGTCAGTCTCTTTCTATACCGTGTGAAATGAGAGGCGAAAGATAAGCCGGTATGTGTGGACCGCGTTCGAATTCGACTGGTTTAACGCAATATTGCACGAGTGGGTGGAGGCATTCGTGTTGTTTCGCATGAAAAACCGGTTATTCTTGCACGTACTACCCATGAATCAGCATATCGTCATATCTTTTGCCTCCTTTTCTATACGGTATAGGAAGAGACGGAAGTAGTCGCATGCGAATAATTTCGTATGGTTTCGAAAATACGACCCCTGGCTAGGTCAAGAGAGTCGCACCTTGGGAACTATCTGCTGGCCCCAGGCGATGTAAGAAGGTTGTAGCCTAGAAAAATATGTTCTTTTGCGAAAAAGGCAGGCTTCCAGGCCTAAAACATGGATAGTGGGCGTGCAACGAGCCCAGTAAGATGGCCTACGTGCATGGGAATTGTCCCGCCCGTATTTCTACACTCATTCATTTACTCCACTAAAAATAAAATAAAAAAATACCTAAATACCAAATTTTGTCATAGTGTCTGTCAGTGTCTGTCTGACACAATTACTCAAAAGCCACTTTACTTTTTTTAAAATTTAATATAAAAATTCCCTGACACGAGGTGATGAGCTGATTCGGTTTTAATGTGGGAAAAAGTTTATGAAGAGTGTAGGAAGAAGGGTTAAAATTTTACAAAAATATCAACTCACGAACCGCACTAGCTAGTGACATGCGAATTTCACATTTAAATGGGCAATTAAATTTTCAACAAAAATTATAATAATGGCCAACTTTGTTTAGCTGCTAAGTAAAATATTGTCAACTGATTCAAGCCCCGAAATAATTTATTTTTTTATCGTTAGCTTTTTTATAAGGCTCGTTCATTCAAGTTATTCTTTTGTAAAAAATTCAAAAAAAATAATAAAATTTTTAGGATATTAAAATATACCAAAGGTTCTTGCCACGTTGAAAGTAATATAAATAAACGAATAAAAAATTGGAAAATTTGAAAAAAAAGGAGTGTGGCGGGGGGAGTGAATTCTAACTGCACGGTGTGTTTTTAAGATCTTCTTAAAAAATGCTTTTGAATGATGTGCCACATGCCAGGGTTAAAATGTTTTATTTTGAAAATTGTTAAATTGAATTCTGCCATCAGTTTTGACAGCCCGTATCTCAGAAAATATAAAAGATAGGTGTATAGTGTGAGATATTCTTAAAAAGTATATTTTAAGGACAATTTATATTTATAATAATTTGAGTCATTAGAAGGGACTGAGAGGGGGAGGGGTACAACTAAAAAAATTTGGTTATGGACTTAGATGTGCAACATTTAATGTAAGATGGCGGCCGTAATTTTTGACAGACTGCAGTTGAACCCAAATTTTTAAATCAGGACATTTATGTTTAGCCTGTATGTCAAATTTAACGGTCACGGTTAATGCGTACCTACATACCAAATTTTAGCCAATTACGCCCATAAACAACCATACTAAAAAAATATATGTCGAAAAATCTGTAATTTTTTCAATATGGCGGATTTTAGGGGACTTTCTGCATGTTTTTTATGAAGGTATTCTAAAGCTCTATGACAAAAATCAAAGATGTGTTGTTTTTTCCACTTTTTTACTGACTGGAGTAAATGGCCTTTTGCAGAAGTCGTTGTATACCTTTCTGAGATTTTACATATTTTTTATTACCTTCAAGGGCTTTCTCAAAAAAAATTGTTTCTTAGATTTGCAGTTAATAGAAAAACTATAGAGAAAAACTAGTTAGAAAGAAAAATTATCAGGGAAAATCCCTACAAGGTTAGGAATTTTAGGTTTTTTTAAAGTATGATTAAGGTTCAACGTAAATAAAATACGGTTTTCCCTTATTATTGTAAAACCTTATAGAGTAATAAAAATAAATATATAAATATAGTTAGTATAAAGATGTAAATCATATATATTGAGGTGATTGAGAAAGTTGAGGTGTATCTTTTTAACTTACAAATTGTTACATTATTGCGTCCCTTGTCCCATTTAAAATATAGAAAAATTCAAAATCACAATAAGAATAGTTTTTACGGTTCTCACAATTAATCTGGGTGTTTTGTATAGGGGCACGCACCCTTATTTATAGGTTTTCGATTCAAAGGAATCTCACTGACGCTGCGGGTTTTAGAGATTATCTCTCTTGGGTTATTTATTTGTAATTATGTGACTTTTATTTTTTTAAGTAGGCAGTGGCACCCTCTTCAGGTAACAGGTAAAAAGAGTTTCCTCAAAATCTTTCTCTTGTTTCTTACTCAAGGTTGACCCTTTAGAAACATGCAAGGGCAAATTTAACGAAAGTACCTAAAATTTAAAGGACCCTTTCTACGAAATGTAAAAATGTTCTAAATCTAGAGGTAGCAAAATAATCATTTTCTTAGACCTTCCTTCAATTCTATACAAACAAAGGATTTTTGACGGAAACTCTCAAAATGCAATCCACGAGCAAATCGTTTCTGATCCTAGATATTTTCGTTAGTTCCTAACATTTTATTAATTTTTATGGTCTTCTCTCATTTTATTTTGCTAGCCTTATATTATTTTTTTGTCGCTTGTTTAAAAATGTTTCGGAAAGTGTTATTATATTTTCGTGGGAAATTTTTTCTTCGCCACTGACCACTAAAAAAATCCATTACTTCTTCAAAAAGGAAAAAATCGTTGCGGCGGCGTAAAACAGTTTTTATTGGCTACCCAACCCCATTTTTCAGACTGCTTTGTCCCAGGTAAAGACACCTCACTGTGAAAATGACAATCAAAATTTATTGTCTTCTTTGTAGTGGTACGCTCTGTATAATAAATGAGAGTATGAAATCCAGTACAAGGATCTTTGGACAAGGTATTTACAAGAAATGTTCAAATGTCCAGAAATATCTGAGTATTGTCATTTGGTTAAGGGGAGGTGGAGTGAGATTTGATTTTAATTACTTGAGTTGTATATGGTATAATAAAGTTTTGGGGGAAAGGGCCAGAGTGCAAACTAAATGGCTCCTGGGCAAAACTCACAAGAACACAATCTTTAATTGAAGTAAAAGCAAAAAACAGCGGTTTGGACCATTCTTTAGGATTTGAAAACAGCGTACATAATGATGGCTGGTCATCAAGAGGCTTAGTTTCCAAGACCAAGAGCCGCCCCTCTACTACTGATACAACGACTACTACTACTATCCCAAAAATGCAATAGTGGCAAAAAGAACCTTTAATTGAAGTAAAAGCATAAAACAGCGGTTTGGACAATTTTCTAAGATTTGAAAACAGCGTACATAATGATGGCTGCATCGAATTTTTAAAATAAAATTTTATAACACTACAATTGTTTCGGACCACTTTTTGACAATAACATTGACAGTCTCTGTTATTAAATGTCAAGCCACCATATTGAAATGGGTCCGGAAAACTTGAAATTATTAGTTTACATTTTCCAATCGTTATGTTTTCTATAATTTTTAACTCTTCAACTGCCTTTAAAATTAAACACAGGATTAGATGTACCTACCCCTACCATAGATTTTTATCAAATACTTTTCAAAAATCTACGTTTGGCAATCCTTCGGATTTTAGAATACTCAAGAAGCATTCTCAATATTTTTGAATATTTATTTAACACACGAAATATAATACCTTTTATAAAATACAATTGATTTTAAAAAGCGCGCGTGGGCAGCACCTTTTAAGACGCAGTACCCTGTACCTACGTGGAAATGAGTGTAATAAAAATACCTCTGGAGATTTGGGTTACTACATAAAAGAAGTAGTTTAAGAACGACCAGAACAAAGTAAGATTTAGGAGCATGGAAAAAGTAAATTCAGTACACCCACGCAGAAACATACTTATGTAAATTCCATTCTAGAAAAAAAATAATAAACTATTTTTCTGCTCTGTCACGAAATCAAATATACAACCCGACCCAAGCAGCATTTTTCTGACTTCCGACTAATTACAACCTAACATGACGTCGGTTTTGGCCCAAATTTAGGTCGGCAGTTGGTTTGTCCATGAAACAACGTATTTTTTACTAAGACCTGACGTCGCTAACAACTAGTGCATCAGTTGTGACATCGATACTTACCAAAACTGACGTAGCCAAATGTTGGTGATACTCGCTACTTATCAGCGACGTAAATTAACGTTAATTACGGCGATGTAATTTTTAGAATAAAATTCAAGGTCGGGCCAAAGTGAAAACGGACGTCAATAAATTTCGGATGTATGTTGGATGTCATACTGGGTGTTCCAAGGTGGGTGCCTATTAGATTATTTTAGAAACTATACAATAAAAACTTTTCAAACATAAGTCCATGTAAAATATATTTATAAAATACTTTCGTATTTGCAGTGTTACCATTTACAGGAAATCTTGACAAAAATTTTGTTATTTTGACGTCGCGAAACTTTTATTTATTAAATGTAACTATTCCGAGGTCCACCGACGTGGGTGAGTGACCTACAATTATACTCCAATATTCTAGGTCGGGTCGTTCTACAAGGCGACGTCGCAGGAGGTGTTCTTGTCCGAATAGGTAAATAATCATTACGCGCCCGAAACGCCATTTTAAACGTTTAGCATCGATGCGCCATTACAACAATACATTTTTTTTCATTTTAAAGGCTTAATATGTAAATTAACACATTTGTTGGCAACTAAAATGCATTTTTAAAATGCCTATAATGTTTTGCTATAAAAAACGGGCTTCCTTATACATATTTTATTTTTAGGTTAATTTTTTTTCAAAATAATTTCTGAATATTTTTGAATTATTTTTGTGGGTTTCTGTTTTTTTAATGTCTATTTTAATTATATTTATCAGTAAACTGACTTTCGTTGGAAGATTTGGATCCATAGAATGTGTAAAACTAACTTTTTTGTTTGTTTAGACATATAAAAGTTTTTACCTAATAAGTTTAAACTTGTTGTGCACAGTACAACTTTGGGTCGTGGGGTCTACGTAATTTGACGTAATATTTGACCAAAACACTGTGCAGCACTTGACGTCGAAACGACTTGAATTTTGATTCCCGACTTAGGTGCTAAATCGAGTCCTCAGGAAGACTGATGGACGCCGGAGCCGACGTCAGGTATTCATTGCCCTACGTGACCATAACGTAATATAACGTCCAAATGCTTGTTGGGGACTCATCACATTTCGATTAAAACACTCTGATAGTACAAAGCATTATAGCGATACCGATAGATTAGGTTATGGGAGACTTCAACGCAAAACTTGGAAACGCCCCAAGAGAAGAGATTGTTGGGAGATACAGTCTTGGTACATCAAATGAACGTGGAGGTCGCCTTTTCCAGTTCTGTCAGGAAAGAGATTTTATCATGTCAAATACTTTCTTTAAACTTTCAGCTAGACGCCTTTATACTTGGACTTCCAAATCTGACACTCCTGAGAATATCATTAGAAACCAGATAGACTTTATGTTAATTAATAAACGATTTAGAAACATTAATAAATCTGCAAAAACTTATCCTTATGCAGGCGTAGGCTCGGATCACAATCCAGTTGTGGCGAAAATTAAATTTACCCTCAAGAAAAATCATCCCCCAAATAACAAACCCAGACCCAGGTTTGACAAACTTCAAGATAACATGATAGCAACTAAACTTAAAGTCGAACTTAACAAAAAGCTTAAACATATTAATGAGTCTACGGAACAAGATGCAGAAATGGTCTGGACAAAGGTTAAATATGCCATAGTCGAAAGCATAACACTCTTAGGCAAGGATGAAACAAGAAATAAAAAGAAAGTTCGGATGACCGATGAAATCCTAGAGTTGATGGATAAAAGACGCAGTAAAAAAGGCAGCGATCAGTATCAAGAAATCAATAGAGCAATAAAAATCAAGATAAGGTCAGCAAAACAAGACTGGATAACACAGCAATGTCAAGAAATAGAAGATCTAGATGCTAAACATGACACTTTCAATTTACACAAACACATAAAGGAAGCGGCCGGATTATTTAATAAAAGACAAGCTGGAATCCTTGTGGACAATCAAGACAAAATCATACCGGATACCAGAGAAAAATTAAAAGAATGAGGTAGCTACATAGAGCATCACTTTACCGATAACCGATCCGAACAGCCACAAGAATTCTCAAACCAAGGCATAGATATAACATCAGAGGAAGTAAAACACGCAATATCTTCAGCTAAAATCAGAAAAGCGGTAGGGCAAGACGAAGTATACATTGAGGTTTTAAAGCTAATAAAAAACGAACATTTGCTAAATACGTTGGTCACACTTTTTAACTTGATTTATCGCAGCGGTAAAATCCCTGCTGACTGGCTAAAGTCAACCTTTGTTACGCTGCTTAAAAAACATTCAGCAAAGAAGTGTAATGATTATCGCCTAATCAGCCTTCTAAAGATTATCCACAAAACAATTTATGGGAAATGCGAATCTTTTATGGGTGACACGCAGTATGGATTTCGTGGTGGCTTCGGGACAAGAGAGGCCTTGTTTGGTATTCAAGTCTTAGTTCAGCGGTCTAGAGATGTGTCGGTGCCACTATATGCCTGTTTCATAGATTATGAGAAGGCATTTGATCGAGTCCAACACGAAAAGCTCATAGAATCGCTAAAAGAAGTTGGTCTAGATGACCGAGATCTAAAGATAATCGCTAATCTATATTGGAATCAGACTGCTTAAATAAAGGTTGATGGCCAACTGTCCGAAGGGGTCCAAATAAGAAGAGAAGTACGCCAAGGTTGTATATTGTCTCCGCTGAAAAAACAAAATAATGGAGAATAACTGACTAACTAACAATCATAACTGCGAAGAGGGTTTGACCATAAACGGTATAAAAATCAACAACATACGATATGCCGACGACACTGTCATAATAGCACACACGCTGGAAGGCCTACAAGAGTTGTTGAGTCAAATTGCTGCCAAAAGTTCGCAATTCGGGCTTAACTTAAATGTTGAAAAAATAAAATGGATGGTCATATCCAAAGAAAAGAACATCCGGGGCATGTTAGAAGTAAATAGGCAGCAAGTCGAACGCGTAGATTCATACAAATACTTAGGTTGTCTCCTTAATGAGAACTGGGACAACATGCAAGAAGTTCGTGCAAGAATTGAACAGGCCAGATCATCTTTTATCAAAATGAAACCAGTGTTGTGTAGTCGCGATCTTAATACCACTCTCCGAATTCGTGTGCTTCGGTGTTATGTTTTTAGCATATTATATTATGGAAGCATGGACACTGACTGAGGCCATGTGCAAAAAGTTGGAGGCATTCGAAATGTGGTGTTATCATAGAATATTAAGGATATCTCTGATGGACCGAGTTACTAATGTGGATGTTCTGCTTAGAATAAATAAAGAGCTTGAAGTTTTATTTACCATCAAAAAACGAAAACTAGAATATTTTGGCCATATTTTGAGAAATGACAAATATAAACTCTTAAAATTGATAATAGAAGGCAAAATTGAAGGCAGAAGAGGTCCGGGTCGTAGACGGATATCATGGCTTAAAAATCTTAGACAATGGTATGGTGTTAGTATTACGACACTTTTCCGAAAAGCAGTGGACAGGGTGCAGATTACGCTGATGATAGCCAACGTTCGAAGAGAGCATGGCACTTGAAGAAGAAGATAGAACGACGCTGCAAACAATTAAATGTTAGGTCATGTCCGATTAATATTACGATACTATATTTTATCGCTACACCATAATTTCTTAAAATTTTACGAATTTTGTGTTTTACAAAAAGAAAAGTTCTTGGCATATCGGACACACATTTTGCTTTTTCTATTCATTACGACCAGACCATACCTGATAATTCCTAACAAGGATGAAAGAGGCCAGTAGGTTTCTGGACTATCCAGACCTTGGAGGTCCGATATGCTACGAACCTTTTTGTGTTTTACTTTCGCGAATAAGGATCCTCTGAAGGGGTCTTTATGGTGCCAACATATCTCAAAAATGTGTCCACTAAGTATGCGTGCAAAGTTTCATTGCCTAATCATTTTTTGCACCCCTTATACTCCGAACACAAATTTGACATGTAAGATTTTAAATCCAATTTTACCTATAAACCTAAATTCCTTGTTGCTCCCCTTCCTTTTTAAGATTTTCTGGACCCGCTGCGCGCTGTTGCCTTCTATTTACTTATCTTGTATACATTTCTTCTAAGCAATTAATACCAAATGATTAATGCCACTTAGCTGTTATTTATTTACAAATCGAATTGATTTTATGCAGAGCCTCGAGGCCCAAATACTGATTTGAAATTCAATATCTTTCTGACTTTTTGGTTTATTTACTTTTACTTTAAATGGTCTGCTACGGTTTTAAGAGCCACTTGAAAAGGAGTTAATTAGCAGATAATTTAGAGTCATTAAGAGGAATTTGGTGTAATTTCTGTTATTTCAATAAATAAATAAAAAGAATGGCCGAAGAATAATTCTCGTGTAATAAGTAGTAAAAATTTTTTTAGTATTTTTAGACAACAATACCAGTATATGGTTATTGGGATCGAGTTATTTGGGTAAAAACAGACCTAAATACAAAATTTTTTGATGGTATCTGTCTTTATGAGACACGATAACTTAAATTTTTTACAGTGCTTCTTACTCATCCTCCTAGTGAAGACTTTTATCAAAAATAAATATCAAAATTAAAAAATATAAATATCTCATTTTGTGTATCTTTCAAGATAGCGAGATACAAATATTTAGCGTTCCTTATAACTGGTCATAAAATTTATCAAAAATAAATAAAACCATATTTTATATTTATTTTAAAGTCTGGGCTGTTTACTACTTATTTTTGAAATTTATGTTGAAATAAATTCTAAATTGGAAAAGTATTAATATATATATATATATATACACTGGGTAAATTGATATATGCATAATCTAAAACTTCCTATTACGGTTCTGTGACCAATGTTAAATTAAAAAATAAGATTTATATAACCAAACAGCGAGTAGTTTATCAAAATAGTAAAAGAGAATCTATTTAAAATAGCTTAAGGCCATTTTAAAATGATTTTATAAACATACCTATAGCCTATAGTAGAGTACAGTATGCAAAGTAAAAACTTATTCACGGATGGAAAACGCTTTAAATCCAATCTCTTTTAAAGAAATCAGTATGCATAGAAAAACTCAACTGTATCATGTTTTTGAGGTTAACACCAAGTCCAAAACAGTGAAAAAGGTTAAGCGGATATTAAGCATGTGGAGATGGCACCAACTGCATTTCTTACCTTGCTGACGGCTCAAATGACGACACGTTTGGTTGGCAACACGAACTTACCTAAAATAGAAGAGAAAATATATTAATAATAAGTAATAGAGAACACCTGAGTCAGGGTAACGGCCGTGCAACTCGCCCGCTTCACGAGGGCGGCAGGTAAAAGGGGCACAAAATTACTAGAAACACGGCCGGCGCTAGGTTAAAAGGGCGCAAAACTCAGACTAAGAACTAAAGAAGAGATCAAACATTCCCTTTGGAAGTTCTCTAAAGTTTACAATCCAACACCCTTCTAGATGAATACATGAGGAGAAAAGAGATAAACGAATAAAACAGCAACACTGTTTAAAGTCGCTTTTCCGATCACCAGTGCGCGTGTCGACCCACTTCGCTTCAAATCATAAAATAAAATAGGTTTGTAGCCAAAATTAATATACTAGCCACCTAATTGGAGTTAAATTTATAGTGGTGTCCAAGGCTTCCTACTTCGTTACTCACAGAACAAGGAAGCCTTGCATGGACAGCACCACAAAGCCCTTAAACTGCGACAAATAGTAACAGCGCTCCATTACAATAGTTTAAAATTCGTTTTCGTAAATAGTTCAAAATTCAAGGAATTCGCCGAGGTGTCCACTGTCGGGAGTTATTTCGTGTATCTGCTTAATTACCTACTCGACTTGTGATCTTGAGTTTACTAACGCATTCGCCAGAATTCTAATGTACGTACTGGTAAACCAATAAAGGATGTTAAAAAACCTCCAAATCAGTTACCTCAACCGAAGAGAAACTAAAAAACAAAAGATCTTGGGTGGAAATAACGAAAATTCAAACTTGGATGAGCATCCCACAAGGAACACACAAAAGACCAAAGCTTTGTTCTTTTGTGTGTGTTATGTGTTTCTTTTCGGTTGAGGTAACTGATTGGTTTTTTAACTTCCTTTTTTGTTTTATTTGCCTTACTAGCATAATCCTACTGGAAATATTAACACGCCTGGACGAATCCTTATCAGGTAACTTGGATAATTCAAAGTTGGAAATCAAAGTGTATGATGGTGTTTAATGATGTATGGTGGAGGGTGACCAGTGAAACCATTAATGAGCCCACGCTGGTTACCCAGGGCGAAACATCGTTTAATCATTTTTCTTTTCGCTTTGGTCTTTTGTGTGTTTCTTATAGGATACTCATCCAAGTTTGAATTTTTGTTATTTCCACCCAAGGTCTTTTGATCTTTTGTTTTTATACATACTGGTGTTGTGATTTAAAACAAAACAGTTTAAAGTTCTCGGCCTTAGATTAAAAAACACCTAAAACTGCTCCCATCACTAATGAGTCGAAAATTTTTATATTTTTTGGGTTTCTTGCAATTAACCTTTCTCCAACAACTTTTGAAGAAAAAAGAGAAGATCAAAAGATCTTGGGCGGAAAGAACGAAAATTCAAAATTGGATGAGTGTCCCACAAGGAACACACAAAAGACCAAAGCGAAAGGAGAAACAATTAAACGATGTTTCGCCCAGGGTGACCAGCGTGGGCTCGTCAGTGGATTCACTAGTCATCCTTAATCCAGACATCATTTAACACCATCGCACACTCTGACTTCCAACTCTGAATCACTCTCAAATAGGCATCGTTCCGAATGGTACTTATTATAAGTCACCTGATACGGGTTCGTCCTGACGTGTTAATCTTTCCAATAGGAATATTCTCCTAAGACAATTAAAACAAGAAGTTAAACTTCCAAATCAGTTACATCAACCGAAAAGAATCTAAAAAAGAGAAGATCAAAAGATCTTGGGAGGAAAGAACGAAAATTCAAAATTGGATGAGTGTCCCACAAGGAACACACAAAAGACCAAAGCGAAAGGAGAAACAATTAAACGATGTTTCGCCCGGGGTGACCAGCGTGGGTGACTCCACTGACGAGCCCACAAGGAACACACATCCAATTTTGAATTTCCGTTCTTTCCGCCCAAGATCTTTTGATCTTCTCTTTTTTAGATTCTTTTCGGTTGATGTAACTGATTTGGAAGTTTAACTTTTAAATACCTATGAAATAATTGCGAGCATATTTTGAAAACAAGTGGGAAAAGTTCAAGTAGTATATTTAAAAAAAATATATAAAAAGGAAAAAAAAAACAAAACACTCTTTGATGGGAATCGAAACCACGCCCACGACCTCCCGCTCTTATGGCAAGCACACTACCCACCACACCACCATGACATTTAAAAACGAATAGTAAATTGCGGGTATTGTACTTCGACGAGACACCATGGCCAGTAGGTGCGAATTTTAATTAATTCTTTAGATATTAGCTGAGTTCTCCGCAGCACAGTACAAAGTTGGGTAATCACGCAGTATACGGTTTTCCACCATTTTTTAAGATTTACGAAAAATTCCTTTACAGACGGTTAATATGCTTCGCCAGAAGTATGGAACCGTGGGCACGTCAAAAAAATTCCTTTTTTTAAAAAGTTCCAGCCAAAAAAAGTTGAAAAAATATCAAACTTACGAAGCCGCTGAGTGAAAAGGGGTGCTGGGTGGGGTACATTCTTTATTTAAAACACTGAAAATATGTCAAAATATAGGCAAGGGATCGAACTTTATGCGTGGCTTTTTTTTGAATTTCAATTTTCCTAAAAATCATCGAAAGAATATTAACACAATATTTTTGGATTTTCCAGCAAAACCGACATTTTACATCATTTGCAAATAACCAACAAGACTTTTTGGTTTGTTGGTAGGTCATCCGCACGAGAAGTTTTCTTTTTGACGCGGTTACGGTTAACCTTGGTTATAAAATTTCCCAGAAGAATAAGCAAAAAAAGGAGACCTCGACAGTGTAATATCTTTGTATATTTTTTAAATTTACAGACAATTGTTTATGTTTATATATATACGCAATCAAAAGTTTTTAATTTTTATGATTTTCCGGATTGTATTTAAACTTTCAAATGAAAAATGCTATGACGTCACCTATCAGCTGACATTAACAGAAAAAATGGACTTCGATAGCACATCCTGTGAAGGTCCATGCCTTGAGAACCGCAATCATTCTGAAACAGCAAAATAGACTGGTTCCGATTCTCAAGGCATGGAACATGACAGCATGCGGTATCTACATCGATTTTTTCTGTTCATGTTAGCTGAAAGGTGACGTCATGGCAACATTCATCTGAAAATTTAAGTACAATCCCGAAATTCATAAAAATTAAAAACTTTTGACTAGATATATATTTAAATATCAACAATTATCTGTAAATTTAAACAATATTCTTCTGGGAAATTTTAGAACCACGGTTAACCGTAACCACGACAAAAATAACATTTTTTTGTGAGCTTACTATAGTTACTATTGTTCTCTTTTTCTAAATATATTCGGCTGAGAGATCCAGCATATCAGAAAATGGCCTGTCAGACCCACCTGTACACCCTTCGACCCCGTATACCTGTAATGATAACTAGATAGTTACATTTTCATGGTAGAGGGTTGCAGAGGGAGCATTTTCTGGTAAGTCTGATCTCTCTCAGACCGATGCAATTAAAAGAAAAGAATAATAGTAACCACACAAAAAATTGCTGAAAGAAAACTGCTACGGGCGCACAGGGAGAGAGTGCGTTCAACAACTTGCCAATTTTGGCGCGTTTTTTAAATTTGAAAATTTTCATTTAATTGAGTAACATTGGATTTAGATTGTTTTTGGTTTTGGGAAAGAAGGGTTGGGCTGAGTTTTCAAAAAGGATTGAATTGATTTTAACCAAAACATATTAGGGGTTAGTTGATTTGGTTTATTTTGGGTTGAGTTGGGAAAATTTATTAAATTTATTATTTATTATTTATCATTTGATTATCAATATTTGTTAAATTTAAATTACGCGCCAACATTGGCAAGTTGGTAAACGCACTCTCTCCTTGTATGCCCATGTGGATGACCTACTAACAAACCAAAAAGTCTTCTTGATTCTTTGCAAATGACGTAAAATGTCGGTTTTGCGGGAAAATCCAAAAATATCGTGTTGATATTCTTTCGATGATTTCTCCGAAAATTGAAATTTAAAAAAAAATCTAAAAGTGACGCATAAAGTTCGATCCTTTGCCTGCATTTTGACATATTTTACAGTGTTCTAAATGAAGAGTGTACCCCACACAGCACCTCTTTTCACTCCGCAGTCACGTAAGTTTGATATTTTTTCAACATTTTTTGGCCGTAATTTTTTTGACGCGGTTTCGTACTTCTGACGAAGCATATTAACCGTCTAAAAAATTTTTTGAAAAAAACTAAAAATGACAGACAACCGTGTACTGCACAATTACTCAAAGTTGTTTTAAAATACACCTTGCACATAGAGATTATAAAATATATAAGCTACAAAACTACGCCAATGACCAAGCTAAAATGACACAATTTCTTACCTATGTACACTTCCGGCCACATAAAATGCGTATAGCAGAAGTTAGCTGCAGGTTTGTTGAATGTAAGTTTTGCTTATTGTAACTGACTTTGACGTTTTCGAATTACAGGTTAGATCTTTTAACATTGTAAACACAAAAATAAGGAGACTGGCCACACTTTTATAGTAAAGTGATTAATACACTAATGAATAAAACAATTTTTTAAAATTATTCAAGATTTTATTATAAAAAGTTATTCTTAAAGCTCATTATGGACGAAACAATTGTGCGAATAAGAAAAAGTATCAAGAAGAAGGAACTGTTTGGCGAAAGTAAAGCAATAACTTAATCATAGTCAGCGCACCTCTGCAGGATCGGTAAATGTGAGTAATCTAAGCCTTTGCAGATAACCAAAATTGTTCAAAATCAAAAAGAAATTATAAAAAAAACCCTACGTAAATTAAAAAAAAAACAGAAAACGTTTCTTCAGTAGCGTGTCATTGCCCCGTCAGCCTCGGTAATGTTTGCCAGTCTTCGTGGCATGGAATCTGCTAAATTTTGAAATAAATTTGGATTTGAAACAATGAATTCGTCGACGTCGCAACTCAGTAACCTTTTAAATATTTCAAATTGACAAAAAAAGTCACCGTCAGGTTTCGTTGTGGTCATACGCTTATATTTAAAAATGCCCCAACTAAACGAATTCGAAAGAGCTCAAATTTTGGACAAATTAGACAGTGGTTGGTCGGTTCGAAGAGTAGCGGCCCATTATGGACGAAACAAGGCTACAATTGTAAAAATAAGAAAAAAGTTTTTATAATAAAATGTTGAATAATTAAAAAAATATTTTTATTCATTAGTATATTAGTGTTATAGTAAAGTGTGGCCAGTCTTCGTATTTTTGTGTTTACCATGTCAAAAGATCTAACCTGTAATTCGACAACGTCAAAGTCAGTTACACGAAGCAACGCAATTAGCAAAACTTAAATTCAACAGACTTGCAGCTAACGTCTGCTCCGGCGAAATATTATAAGCCGTAAAGTAGGCGCCAAATTAAGCTGTTGGACGAGGGCGCGCAGAAGGCTAAAACCGGCCCTGCGTGACTTCTAGCTACAGTTAATTTAAATCCTTGCTAACCGAAATAAAAATTACATTTTCAAAAATAATTTAGATAAAAAAATCGTTTAGTCTAGCCCACGAGCAAAATGCTAAGAATTTTTCGATGAATTGCGTGAAGTCTTGAGATTCTTTCGGCGGTTTTTAAATACTTTAAACGACTATTGAACTCATATTCGAGATTTTGGATTTTAAAAGCGAGGATATACCGGGTGTCTCAAGGTGAGTAACCAATTAAATTATTTTGAAAGCTATAGAATAGAAAGTTTTTAAACTTTGTATGTGAGCATATGTCCATGTAAGGCATGTAAGGTATATATTTTTAAAACTTTCATATTTGCACTGCTGCTATGTGGAGGAAAACTTGGCAACAACTTTGTTATTTTAAATTAAACAGTGTGTAAATTTTTTTATAGGTAATTTTTTGATTCTTTAAAAAATTAACGTACATTTTATGTATAATGTCCTATACCTATCTTCAACTGTTTTTGAAAAATCTAATCTAAACGGTTAAGGATAGAGCACTGCGGCTTTTACGACCCTATTTTAAGTTTTTCCCAAGCTATCGTTTTACACTTTTTTTAACCCAGGGTTAAATCGAGGGTTAAATTAACCTTGAAATATTATAACCCTGAGTTGAATCTAAAGCGATAGCTTGTGAAAACTTAAGAAAGGGTCGTAAAAACCACATTGCTCTAACCTTAACAGTGAAATTTTTTAAAGAATCCAAAAATGCTAACATTTACAGTGTGTTTAATTCTAAATAGCAAAGTTGTTGCCAAGTTTTACTCGAAATGGCAACACTGCAAATATGAAACTTTCAAAACTTTCTATTCTATAGCTTTGAAAATAATCTAATAGGTTACCCACCTTGGGACACCCGGTATAATATTTTACATACTTAAACTTAACATACGTACATACAATAAAGGTATTTGATTGGCGCCAACGATTAAATTTTATTATTATCAGTACATATAGACCATTTCTCTACCGGGTCGGGTGTCTCATTAAATTTTACTCATTTAATACGAGATATTGAAAAAAAAACTTTGAATTAATTAATAAATGTAGAAATACGGGCGGGACAATTCCCATGTACGTAGGCCACCTTGCTGGGACCGTTGCACGCCCACTATTCTTGGTTTAGCCCTCGAAGCGTGCTTCTTTCGTAAAAAAACAAATTTTTCTGGGCTGGGCTGCAAAAAATTTGGAATGAAAATTTTTTTTGATTTTTTGGTGCCTTTAGATTTACCAAGACATCAGGTTTGTATTTTTAAATATAACACCCAATTCATTATTACATCTTTGAATTTGCCCTTTTCTTCCTGATATCAGAAATACCAAACATGTTACTTCAATCTATAGTGGTTTGAGAGAATACTGTCAAAAACCTTACCATAAGCATTATGAGCTAAACAGAGAACAATTTTAGTTTTAATCTCTCTCTAACACAGTATGCTTATTGTAAAGATTTTTTACAATTATCTGACAAACCACTATAGATAAAAATAAAGTTTTTGGTGCTTTTTGAAATCAGGAAGGAAAGGCCGATTCAAAAAGCAATAATATAAAGGGTGTTTCATTTAAAAATAAGAAACCTAATATTGGCAGGTAAATCTAAAAGCACTCAATAAATTATTTAACTTAAAAGCATTTAACGTTTTTCTCGATCTCTCGTATTAAATAAGTTAACAAGGGGTCCAAAATATAATGAGACACCCGGTACAATCGACATTTTTTAAAAAATTTTGGTGTCGGCTTCTTAGCAAACGATACCAAGCAGCATTTGGACGTTATCTTACGTTGCGCATACGTTGCCGTTGCGTTGAGAAACGCGATGTCGTCGGCTAGCGACGTCGTTTCGATTGCCTGACTAGCTTTACCAATTGCCAACGTTATTTTACCTTTAATTTCCCTCACCTAAAATTAGTTACTAAACAAGAACGTTGCATGCATTTTGGTTTTGTTTCGACCACCTAAAATATATAGTAAAATATAAGTTTTTGTAAACGAAATTCTGGAAGATTTACTTAAATTATACATAAATACATATTTTACAGGTTGAATAAAAATGGGTGCGTATTTTTAAAGGAGGATCCTGATGTCTATAGATATACAAGAATAATATATAATTATTTTATATACTTTTTAAGTACTTCACACATAAAAATTTGTAATTGGAAGGCCGTTTATTGATAAATGTGAAAAAATTTGACGTCCTTGAAGCTAGCAGAGCAAGGTGAGCAGAACAATTTTTTTTATAGTGCATAATTAGATGCTAATTAAATGCTAATTAAGTGCCCCATTCAAAAATTTAGTGTTCCTTGTTTTTTAAAAATACAGCATGTTCTGCTAGTTTCAGCTGAACTCAGCAGAGCAATACATTACAAATGTTCGGAATCAAAATTATTATAGTGCATAATAAAGTGCTAATTAAGTGCCCCATTTAAAAATTTAGTGCCTCTTTTTTTTTAAAAAAAATACAGCATGATCTGCTAGATTCACATGAACTCAGCAGAGCAATGCATTAAAAAGCATCGGAATCAAAATTATAATAGTGCATAATAAAGTGCTAATCAAGTGTTAATTAAGTGCTCCATTTAAAAATTTTAAACTCTTTTTTGTAAAATAGCATGTTTTGCTATCTTCAGATGAACTCAGCAGAGCAACGCATTAAAAACCGTCGAAATAAAAAATGTAGTGGTGCATAATAAAAAGCTAATTGAGTGCCCCAATTAAAAATTTAGTGCTCCTTTTTTTAAAAAAATATAGCATGTTCTGCTGGCTTCAGATGAGCTCAGCAGAGCAATGCAATAAAAATCCTTGAGTCAAACACTATTATCGTGGATACTAAAGTCCGTATTCAGTGCTATTTAAATGCCCCTTTTAAAAATTTAGTGCTGCTTTTTTCTTAATGCATCATGTGCTTCAGATGAAGCTAGCAGAAAATGCTATATTTTTTTAATAAAAGGAGCACTTAATTTGTAAATAAGGCACTTAATTAGCACTTTATTATGCAGCGAGTTATGCACTATGGTAATTTTGATTCCGATGATTTTTAATGTATTCTGCTGAGGTCATCTGAAGCTAGCAGAACATGTTGTATTTAAAAAAAAAATCAGTACTTGGGGCACTTAATTAGCACTTTATTATGCAATATGATACTTTTAATTCCGATGATTTTTTTAATTTTTTGCGCTGCTGAGTTCATCTGAAGCTAGCAGAACATGCTTTATTTTTTTAAAAGAAGGAACACTAAATTTTTAAGTGGGGTACTTAATTAGCACTTAATTATGCACTACAAAAAAATTGTTCTGCTCTCCTTGCTCTGCTAGCTTCAGGGACGTAAAAATTTGAAAAATGTAAGAAAATAAAAATTGAGTCGAAATTTTTTTTTAAATGATTTTGTTAGTTTTGTTGTACAAATGATCTAACATTCCCCCACACTCTTATTTTATTAATTATACTACATGGCACTCTCTAATTTTAGACAAGTCGGACTGGGTCTCCGGTAACGGACAACTAACAATGTAGTTTTTACGTCAAAAAAAAACCTTAGACACAAACGTTCTTGATCACAACATTAATTCTACCCAAAATTGACGTTATATTAAGACGCATTTGTTTGAAATCAGATTTTTGCGGCTTGGGTATAGATATCAAAAATTTAATTCAATCACAGAAAAACTACTAAACGTATTTTGATAGAATTTTCAGTACTGGATTCCTGGGCAGGACGTTATAAGGAAAAAAACATTTATGGTCGTATATATTCACCAAACCAAAAATTCCTCTATTAGGCTTTAATCGTGATTAGTTACCAATCAGAGTTAAGAATGTGGTCTTTTAACTTGCAAATTTTAAAAATCATGATTACGTTTGTGGACATTAAAGTAAAAAAACCGGGAAAAAATCTAATCTAGGGCAAAGCGTGTATTCGAATGGATGAAAGAGTTTAAGGGCGGAATGGCAAGGAAAGGGTTGTGGCGTGGAAGTGAGGGAGTGTTGGGAATGTGGAGGGGCGTGAGTTGGAGGGCAGGCCCGGCGCCAGGGGTGACACAACGAGGCAGCCAAATGGGTACAACTCTCAAATTTGTCAGAAAAAGAAATTAAGAAGAGTTATTATTAACGATAATATTATTCTCATGTGTAGTTGTGTCTACCAATTTAGATATACAGCGTGTTCCAACGAAAACGAAACAAAGGCGTTTTCACGTATGTGGATTCTGATTTTGGAAAAATCATCGAACACGTCGATCTTTAATTCGACGGAGATCTTAAATTTTTGTAACGCACATCTCCTTTGAAGTGGTGAAATTGTTTTAAAAATCTTTCAAATGTCCTTACAAAAGTGTTAAAATATTATTAATATTATTGGCGATTAATTTTTAAGACATTTAAGGTTTCATAGACAAATGCAGAAACTGCAAAAAGTGTCCCCCTTGAATAAAAAATCGACAAACTTTATAAAAGAGATAAAATATTGTATATTGTTAGAATTTTAGTTTAATTATAAGCAGTTTTTGTCAACATCATTTTTTTTTTGGTGTAATTTCCTCAAAATTTTTGCTACGGAGCATTTAAGTAATGATTTTGACAAGAAATCTACAATTTTTAATAAATTCCTTCAAAAAGTTTCGACCACACCTCTTTTTTTCTTTAAAATGGCAAATAAAGATTTTTCTTTTAATTTAAACGGATAACATTTTAAAAAAATGGGGCTGGGCCTGTGGAGGGGGTGGTAAGGAGCGGAAGCTATACAACTTTAAACACGCGAAAGAAAACGCAGGCAATAGCTAATTTTATATAAATTGTTTGTATTGTCATTTTAAATCCATTATTTTCCAATCAAGGTGAAAGTAACGAACCAACGAACCAATAAGGTATAGCAGTCAATAAAACGCTCCAGTTTGACGTTTTTAACGCCTTAGCACCGAAGATTCGAGAGTTAGATACCATAAACATGAAGCCAGTTTTGTAGTTTACGAAGCGTAAAGATTTTAGTTTACTGCTGGTGATTTTTCCTTTTGATGAAGTAGTTCACCCACGCTTGTAAACTAGGTTTTATGATATATTATATACATCTACTAGAAGAAAAAATACAAGCGTTATTTTATTTTATTATTAGTGTAGAGAGTACCTATCAGGGTGGACACTGGGAAAAACGATTTTTTTTTAATGATTTTATGACAATTTTTGAAAAATTTTATGACATTTTTTAATGATATCTTCCTATGAGCGTGCGAAAAGTCCCACTTTTTCGCAGTGCGTGCGTGAGAAAAATTTTACCGCACGCCGTGCAGAAAAAGCCTTTTCAGGAACGCAAAAAAAATTTTTTTGACAAAATCATATAAAACAAGATGTTTTTAATATTCCTCACGCTCGTAGGAAACATGTTGTACCTAAGGCGTGCGGAAAGCGCCTTTTCCAAATTTACGTCTTGCACGAACGCAATTTCACATTCATCAATTTTGAATATTTTCTTACAAAGATTGCAGTTAGTAAGCAGAAAAACAGTCTTTTATTTCCTCAATTAGCCAAGAATACTGCAGCTTCCAAGCCTTATTAAATTCGGTTTCTCACATTTTATGCACTATCGTAAAATACTGGGAAACAATTGCTACGTTTTCATGAGAATTGAGTTCGTACTGAAAACGATTTCAATCCGATACCGTCCATGAAACGCCTGTTTTTCCAGTATTCAAATCGATTTCAATCTAGATCAGACCCTGAAAATTTTTAGGGTTTGATCAAGATCGTATTGAGATCGAAATACCGATTTTCCATGAAAACGGGAATTGAGTTTACACATGTGTATTGCGTCGGATTACCAAACAGCCGCCAAATTATATTTTATTGCTCTCACTGTTTTTGAGAGAGAGAGAGAGAGAGAGAGAGAGAGAGAGAGAGAGAGAGAGAGAGAGTGTGAAATAGAAGTGAAACTGTGGAACCGGCATTCTAAAATTTGGGGGAGTGTATAGAAAAAAGAAGATTAATAACATAACTTTACTTAAATAACTAAAGATTTGTTTTTTTAAAGACTTTAAAAAAATTAATTATGGAAATAAAAGAAATATTTGGCTCGAAAGTGTATGTGCTATGCACATATGCCAGTCCAGCATTTCTTTCTTCACTTCCACTTGCAAACAGAGTAGTAATTAAAATTTAAAAAAAATGTGTGGCAAGGACCAACATCATCTTTTGAATAAAACACATTTTTAAAAAAAAAGTACCAAAACTCAAAAATGAATATTTGACAACTATGACATATGTCAGCTGCCAAATATCAAAATTTGAAAACCTGTCATGAAAACTCATGAAAAAAAAGTTTTCAAAACATATTGAAAACGAATTCAATATCCATGAAAACATAGCACATGAAAACATAGCAAAGATCGTATTGAGTTCGAAATACCGATTTTCCATGAAAACAGGGATTGAGTTTACACATGTGTATTGTGTCGGATTACCAAACAGCCGCCAAATTCTATTTTATTGCTCTCACTCTTTTTGAGAGAGAGAGAGTGAAATAGAAGTGAAACTGTGAAACCGGCATTCTAAAATTTGGGGGAGTGTATAGAAAAAAGAAGATTAATAACATAACCTTACTTAAATAACTAAAGATTTGTTTTTTTAAAGACTTAAAATAAAAGAAATATTTGGCTCGAAAGTGTATGTGCTATGCACATATGCCAGTCCAGCATTTCTTTCTTCACTTCCACTTGCAAACAGAGTAGTAATTAAAATTAAAAAAAATGTGTGGCAAGGGCCAACATCATCTTTTGAATAAAATACATTTTTTTTTAAAAAGTACCAAAACTCAAAAATGAATATTTGACAACTGTCAGCTGCCAAATATCAAAATTTGAAAACCGTTTTTCAATCGATTTGAAAACCTGTCATGAAAACTCATGAAAAAAAAGTTTTCAAGACATATTGAAAACGAATTCAATATCCATGAAAACATAGCAAATAAAACAAACCTTTTTCCTACGATTACATATAAAAATGATGGATTTCACACGATTTGTATCCTTAGAAAACGTTAAATTTCACCCGTGTGCAGAAATTTGTGTGGAAAAATGTACGGTGACGTTAACTGTACCATATTTTTCCGCACATGTGGTGCAAAGCACTTTTCCACAAATGTGCGGAAAAGCAGTTTCATTTAATTTGTGCAAAATTAAAGACCAATTTTTACAAAAATTAGTGCAATTCATCAGTGTCCGTAGGAAAAATAGCGTACACAACTTAATAGAAAATAACTTTCTTACACTCGCGTGTTGTTTCACTCGGCTAGCGCCTCGTTCACAACATTCACGCCCGTGTGAAATTTTTAACTTTCTTCTCTTGTTATGTAATATACTATTGCCAGGATATAATAAGGATTATTTTCTTACAACAACGCACACAACTGATTGGTGCCGTAAAAAAGCCCACCAAAATATTAAAAAGCGCGGCAACTCTTGATGTCTTTGAGTCCATGAGGTACTTATATCTAGGCTTATATATTCCTGCACTAATTTACTGAAAATTTGATAATAATATGTGTTTGTAAAAATAAGGAGTTGCCTAAAGTTTGTTTACCCTAATCTTATTCAGTTTTGTGTGCAAATTTTATGAATTTTATGACAATTTCAAAATTTTATGACATTCTGGGCATATTTTATGACAATATTGAAATTTTATGAATTCATAAAATTTTATGACAAGTGAACACCCTGCTACATGTTTAAGAAATCCACAAAACAGTTCATTACCAGCCACTTTTTGTCTTATGAAATTTTTAAAAGTTTAAGATACCAGTCACTTTTTGTCTTATCATTTTCAAACATTTTTTATCAATTTAATCAATTTTTTAATTAGTAGTAGGTGCGATAAAATGTGTTATGATTATTATACGTATAATTTTTTTGGTAATATTTAGGATAAAACGAAAAAATTAAATCAAGTTCAATTACTATGACTCCACTTTCCCAAAAACTAAACTAACTAAAGTTTTCGCAAGTAGTTGGTCAGAACCAAAAAAAAAGAAAGATGAACATATTCTCTATGAATACGCTTTCTCTATAAATTCCCGAGTAAAATATTTTATCTTAAACCCATCTTACTTAAATGTTGATTTCAAAGCAAAATTTGTTTAACCAAAGCTCTTTATCAAATTCAATTTATCGCAAAAACATCCTGATGCAAAAGGTCAAGTCTTGCATTACGCTTCTATTACAGTAAATATTATATAAATTTTCCTGCCATCAAATAAGAGATAGGAGGAAATGGGTAGAAATATGTGCCTCCATTTTTTTGATTTAAAAGAAGAAAACCACGTAAATAAAACAAATTAATACAAAGAATACTTTAAAACCAAATGCAGGTTCACGATTGCACACTTCCTACTTCTCAAAGAAATAGTTGGATAATTCTCTGTTAACACGAACAGGCACAAGTTTTCGCCAATTTTTAATTAAAGGGTAGCAATATTTTCCAAAGTTATATAATTGGTTTAGTCGGGTTTCGAATTTTAAAACTGCCCGAGAACGTTTTAGAACTGCGCGTGATTGTTGCGCAATCGACGGGACTGTTCTTAACAGTTTACAATTTTTGGACGAACCCGAACGTATTTTTATAAAATTGCCATAAAAATAGAGTGAAGAAGAAGAAGAAGAAGCAGAGTGTCTTAATTGTGTGTTTCCATGATTTCGTTCTCATCATATAATTCCGCAGTTTCTTCTACAAAATTCATAGCTTTTGTGTTTCTACAAAATTGCATTTTAAAAATCTGCCAATGGCTGATGACGAGGTAGAATCTCACCTTAACTCTTCCAAAGTGAAATTCTGCAGTTTTTGAAAGAACACAAATTTAACACTGAAAAAGCTAAATTTTTGGGTTAGGCAGGGATTCCTCTTCTTTAGGTCAGACCATACAAAAACCTCGACAAAACCCCCATTTATTTGGGTATATTTTCAAAGAACAAATTATTTTTTCGGACAAACTTTACATGCGTAAATGAATTTGCGCATACGTCAGAAAATAGTCCTAAACAGTTCCATTTAATTCCGCCCGGATTCACGAGACTGTACAAAACAGTATTGAATCGGTTCTGGACAAATTTTCGGTAGTAACCCGAACACAAAACTTTTCAGTTCAGAACAGTTGTGGTCGAACCAGAACGCGTTTTTTAAGCGCGCAAGCTCCGGACTGTTTAGAACAGGAAATTTCGCCGAACCCGAACAAACCGTATGTTAAGGCATATCATTTTTTTTTTAAACAGGGTCTATTTTGAACCTACACCGAAAATAAGTATCTTTAATTTTGTAACAAATAGGAATACCACAAAAAAATTTTAGATATTTTTTAAAAATGTTTCTTTAATACTATTTTGTAATAGTCCGAATTTTAGTAAAAATAAAGTCTTATCATTCAACGTATTGCTTTCTATAAAATTTAAGGCAACAAAGTCTGCCCGTAGGTTTTTTCCTCATTCCCTCACTCTATTTCGTTTCCAATCAAACTGTGCTTTAAAAACAACTGAAATTGATCAGACTAATGTCAAAATATATGCATTTGTGCGGATGCTCTGGCATCAAATTCATATGCCGTGCTCTCCTCGGTCGGTGGTTAGAGCACGGAAGTAAAAATAAAGGTGGAATGATAATACCCTCTGAGAAATTTCACAAAATGACAGCCTTATGTAGGTGACAGTTATGAGCCTAAAAGAACTTAGTTACATCAATCGAATCTACTTGACATTTTTTTGTTTTGATGTGTTTTTTCCACAATCAGTATATAAAAAAATTTCAATTTTTTTTTAATAGAAAAAGTAAAATGATATATACATATTTGCCTGCTTTTTGTATTAGCTACACACTTGTTTGAACCAAACCAAAAGTTACTAGGCTGTTACTCCATTGTTTTTTTTTAGTCAAAATAAAGAGTTTCCGTTTTCTTGTGTGTTTTTGCTAAAAATATAGTGTTTTGATTTGTTCAGTGCTGTTATATAATCGGAATGACTAGTTTCTTGCCCTTCATAACTGTTGTACGCTGATTTTTCAATAATAAAATGATGGATTCTGTTTTGGTAGTAATGTGCCAAATTCAATTGGGAGAATTCCTCTTAGAGGTAGATTCGGACAATGCCAGTTCCGGTCTTCCATCAACCGCAAAAAATCAAATATTGAGTTGGATCCGACAAATCCATGCAAGTAAATTAAACTTAAAAAAAACAAAATGCTAACAAATATTTTATAGCAATAAGTTAGGTTAGGATTTGTAAAACTGTCACTGGGAAGTGCATTTTGGCGATAGCAAGAACCGGTGACGTCACATTTTGAAATCACTCAAGCACAGTGTTCTACGCCAAAAAACGACTTATGTCATAGCTATGCTGAGGGTGCGATCATTCCTTTTAAATGAATGATATTTCTCACCTTATTTACTGTATTTCCTGTTTTTCTTTGTTAGGTATTTATTTTTTTTTTAGTTATCTAGTCAATTAGCAATTATTAAATCCAACAGTTAATAAAACTATTTTATTTTTGCAACTGTTCTATACAATGCTGTACCAACAACATCATACAAAATTTAATTTGTTTTTTTCTCTTCTACTCTCTAATCAATAATTTTGCTATCTTCTATCTATCTATTGCTAGCTTAAGTAGTAAATTATTTTTGAAACTCAATCGTACCCTTGTTAATAAAGAATTGTAAAATTAAGTAAGTGGTTATATTTCCTCTCATTCCCTCACTAATCAAAAAAAATAACTAGGATGGTTCTTAGATAGTTTTTACATCGTTGCTTAAGTAATTGTTGAGAGCTAGATTCTGTGAGAATAGCCAGTTCTGAAAAATAGTATCAGGTAACAAAATTTTTAAATAATGTTTTTTCCCATTCCCTCATTCTTATTACCTCACCGACATAACGAGTGGATATCGAGTTGGCAGAGCAAGGTTAGTCCGGCCTGGCACTCCTTGCTAGATCCGGGTAATCCACACAGGCATGGCAGAAGTGGATCGGCCTTGTTCAAGTGGGGGATGAGCATAAGTCCAGAATGCGATTGCGGTGCTGCTTCTCAAACAATGTATCACATTACCTCCGACAAGGGCATTTTCTGATACAACTTTTGACTTTTTGCATGCAACACCTCAGGCCATCTAATGGATTAACCAACATTTTTTATACATGTGTTGTACATTATATTTTTTATGTATGCCATAGGCTAAATAAATTACCTCACTTAATAATTAAGTGGTTTTTGACATTATTTTTTTAAACATCTTTCGTATCATACTTTATTAATAACCTGCAACGTCACCTCGCTTTAAAAGATTAGCAGTAGCCATATTTAACTATCATTTTGGTCTTGTTTACAAAGAGTTACCCAGATATTTTTCATAAAAAAGCGACATTCGTGCCGTTACCAGAAAACTGGAGGATCAGTAGTTGAACCGATTTCTACCCACTCGCTCAATGTTCTGCCGTCAAACGCAATAATCGATAATAATAACAATAATTGGCAGAAGAGAAATCTATTGAAATTACCACTAGACTCAATAAGGAAGCGCCGCGCGGTTTATCTTCCTCAAGCTTGATTGTTTAAATAATCACACTGCTTATAAAAAAAAAGTCTTAGCTAAACGCTAAAAAATTACTATTTGCCATAGACATTCGGGTGGCCAACTTAAGTAAAAAAAAATCCCTAGAATTTACATACCATTTTGAATCAAATTTTTTATGGGACACCACAAAACATAGTGTTTTTTATTATCGCACCCTCTGTAAAAAACACTGTTGTAAACTGTTACAACTGAAAAAAATAAAATGCTTATGCATTGAATTGTATTGTATTGTATTTATTTTTATCTTTTTGCTACAGTACAGTAGATAAGACATGTCAAAAATAAACTATTACAAGAGTTAAAATGAGTAAATGAGTAAATAAAGTAAGGTAAATTAATATACTTCCTAAGAATTTATACATATAGGATTTAACCTAAGTTAAATTTGTTAGGATCAAACACCGATTTCGGACAATGGACGAAAAATATGACCAAAACGCGTTCTGGCAAAGAACGCTTTCTGGTCTATATGCTGGTGACCAGGACGCGTTTTGGTCATATTTTTCCGTCAATTGGCCGAAATCGGTGTTTGATCCTAACACATGTTCAAATTAGATAGATAATATGACAATAAAATTAATTTTTTACATAAGTACAAAGAGACATTACTGGACTATTTTAAAATACAATATTGGGTACTTATATTTATTTATAGTATATAACCCTGGACAAACTTGTTACTAAAAGAGAATATTACAACATAGACAGAGTAGAATATGCACAACAGAAAATAAAGGTAACATACGTAATCACACTATTTTAAAGAAATTTAATTAAGTGTTTCAGTCTGAATTATTAGAGTAATTTTTGAATTCATTTATATCAGAAAAACATGAAATATTCGGTACCCTTTTAAAGTTTTTTAAATTTATTGGACTGGATATTCTTAAAGGATTCAGGATTTTTTGTAAAAGGTATGACTGTGTTTCTGCAGATAAAGATTATGTTTTTTTCAGGTATTGTACTGATGGTGTTCTTTTTGCTGATTCTTTTTATTTTTGTGAATATACGTTAACAGCTTTAAAAGATAAATTGATGTTTTAACGACTTACTTTAACTCTTCTCAGGGATGCACTTTTTTCTAAATTGTCATTAAATTGACCAAAAGTGCATATGATCGAAGTTACAATAAAAATATCCAATAACTTAATTATAAAATCAAAGTAGTCATGGAGATACTTCAGTACAAATTTGGCTGTGTCCGACAGGTAAAACAATTGTTTCATAACCTGCTATATTTTGTGTTAAGTTCTAACACGGCTGCTGGGAGAGTGGGTGATTTTTTAGAAAGTTTTTAATAATGAGCATTTTAAGTAAAGGTAAGTTATATATTTTAACAAAAGAAAATGTTTTTTAATTCGTAAATCTAATATAAACGGATTTTTTTTCAAAATAGGGGTAAGAAATCTTGAAAAAATTATTTAATTACACTTAACCGAAATTTTTGAATATTCACTTTAATCACGGTATCCATTTTTTTGAACATATAAAATATGCACCTACTTGCCCCTCTGACCTATTTGTCTTATAATAGCTTTTTTGGTGCATTTTATTTTAAACATAACCGGTCTAAATTCTTTTTTTAATAACTCTTTAACTACGCAACCAATTTTCTTAAAATAAACAAGATGGTGGTCGGTTTTAAAGTATCAAATTGGACTAGGCTTTTAACGGTCTTTTTCAACGTGATATCTATTTTTTGAACATATAATTTCAACAAAAAAGAAGTTAAAAACCTCCAAATCAGTTACTTCAACCGAAAAGAAACTAAAAAAGAAAAGATTAAAAGATCCTTGGGTGGAAGTAATGAAAATTCAAACTTGGATGAGCATCCCACAAGGAACACACAAAAGATCAAAGCGAAAAGAGAAATGATCAAACGATGTTTCGCCCTGGGCAACCAGCGTGGGCTCATCAGTAGTTTCACTGGTCACCCTCCACTATACATCATTAAACACCATCATCCACTTTGATTCCCAACCTTGAACCACTCACAAATAGGCATCGTTCCGCACTGGTACTTATCCAAGTAATCTAATACGAATTCGTCCTGGCGTGTTAATATTTCCAGTAGGATTGTGCTCCTAAGGCAATCAAAACAAAAAAGAAGTTGAAAAACCTGCAAATCAGTTACTTCAACCGAAAAGAAACTAAAAAACAAAAGATCAAAAGATCTTGGGTGGAAATAACGAAAATTCAAACTTGGATGAGCATCCCACAAGGAACACACAAAAGATCAAATGATCAAATGATCAATGATGGGTGTAAATAACGAAAATTCATACTTGGATGAGCATCCCAAAAGATCAAATGATCAACTGATCTTTTGTGTCTTACTTGTAGTGTGTAACATTTGCCTTAAATTATGTCTATCTTTCTCCAAAATACTTTTTTATAATCTGCTGTCTCTCTTCAACAACCTTAAATATTTTTCATTTTAACAGAGAAAAAATGTTTTTTGGTAGTACTTTTTTTAAACGCTAAAAAAACATTGAAAACTTGAAAAATTTTATTGTTTTATTCTAGAAATCGAAAGTTAGAAAAGAAAGCTTTATAATGTGAGCAATATCATGTCATACAAATATGAAAAACATAGTAAAAAATTGCTTCATCAAAAACGTTACTCCTTAAATTATGCTAAAATATTTTAAGCCTTAAATTACCATCATGGCTTAACCATTAGTCCCTATTTTTACCGTTTTTGTTGTAAAATATTATGGAATTTGAAGAAAAAGTAATCCCTAGAGATATACTGGAGGCGGCTGAAGAGGCAAAGACGAATATTTTGCCGGCCAAATCAAGAAAACTATACGAAAAAACCTATAAGATTATGTTTTGTGGTGTACTGGTAAAAACATTCCAGAAAGCAACCTAATCGTAAAAGAAGACGCCTTACTTGCACACGAAAAAGTGAAACAACACAAGCCGTCTTCCCTATGGAGTTATTATAGATAGTTATTATTAGTATAGTTAGTTATTTTATTGTTGCGTTCGTTTAATAAAAATTATTGAAACAAAAACTTGCATTTTTTCGTCTACAAATTCAAGAAAAGAGTATTACAAAAAACTATAGAATGACTGCTTTTCATAAATAATTAAAAAAGCGCCTAAATTTAACACATGCAGCCCTTAAAATAAGTTTTAACGCCCGCGGGCGTTAAAGTACTGTTTTAATGACTACGGGCGTTAAATTGCTTTATTACGCGCTTTAAAGTGCACTTTAACGCCCGGTTGTGCATAAATATTTTTAATTAGACCCTTTAATTGCACGAATAGAACAAAATAAATATTTTTAATTAGACCCTTTAACTGCACGAATATTCTTTAAAACTAATAATCATAAAAATTAGTTCCGCCCGTTTAAAATTGGTCATAACAAAAACTGCAGTAAACTAGAACCCAACAGCGTAGATTAAAACCAAAGACGTGAGTCATGATTCGATACCTACCAAACACCAATTTCTGCGCCATCCGAGACGTTTTCAATTTCAGTTTAATCATTTTATAAAGAAACAACGACCATAGCGAATTGGTCTACAGACTCCAAGAATATACAGGGTAGGGTAAAGCAAAAAATAATCTACTACCGATACCGCCAGCGCGTGTTATTGTTAAATGTTGCCTGATTGTGGTGAATTTCAAATGTTTAAGGAATAACACCACCTGTGCGGAAATTCTTGAAAGTATGAAAAAGGAATACTCACATCTCGCCTGGTCCGGACCAACCGAGATCTCTGAAACAGATGAGAACGCATGCGTACTTTTACTTTCGCCAAAATTTCGGGGAGTACTCTCTAGGTGAATACTCTGCAGCGGTTGCAAGTGCAAAATGTGAAGTACATAAAGATAATACTAATATTGGAGAGAGTATTAGGGGTACAGTGGACCAACTATAAGTGAAGTGGACTGAGTGTATAAGTGATTAAATCCATATAGTCGGATGAAGAAGGTCTGATTATCCACATTCTCAACCCGCGTTACTGGATACCCCAGCCCTTTAAACCTGAAAAATATGGCCTACTTCAACAATTTAAAATAATTCAATGTTATGAAAAGTTGTTTCGTTAATCTAGCAAATGGAAGTATCCCTGCAAAAGTCTAAAAAAGGCCGGTTTAATAAAAAATACGTTATACCAGTTAACTCAAATATTTTCTATTATTGCTTGTTTTAAAGCGTAAAGGTCGAGGATCACGAGTGGATTCACAGAAGTAAAAAATAACGTGAACTGTGGACGAGAAAGAAAAATCACATCACATTACAGAAATCTTGCTAAGTAATGAAATAACTTGATATCGTAGGTACATGTACTCGACTGACTCAAAGTCAGTCATTTGTTAAACCAAGTCCAACAGAATAAAAACACGGTAATCTTGCTGACACAACATTACGTGTACACTTTTGTTGTATACTTTATTACTTTGTAGTGTTGTAGATAAATGACAAAGTTACAAAATATGAACGTGCCTAAGCATTTCTAAAAGTGTGATGTGACTAGTCTGATAAGGACAAATCTGTCTTGAATTAAAAATTTTTGAATTTGTTTAAGCAAAACCCCTTTAGGGTGATTCTTCAGATTCTTTTATTTGAATTTCTTGCGGGACAGTTGGCCCACTTCTGGGTACTGAAGCCTCTTCCAGAGTTGGGCGGGACATTCACAAAATACCTATATTTTCTGCGGTCTATACTGCAATTTTGCCAAATCTGCTCTTTCTTTCACCCTCAGGTAATATTAGACAGTTTAAGTTGGTCATGACACGTACGAGATTCCTAGCGGTAGAAGTGGAATTGGCCTTATAGGCCGTTCGTATTGATTTAATTTTTTGACTCTCTTCGGAAAAGCTCGCACATTTTTTCGTTAGCAACATAGAGCAGACGTTATAGAACGTATCGTCCGAACGTTATACATGACCGGGACGTAACCTTGATGAAAAATCTCAAGGCTAGACCACAGAGATTGGACTCTGATATCTGTGTTCGGGCGGAAGTCTTTGTTTTTTAATAGATAAAAGGAAGACAGAATATTGCGCTATATTCCACATCTACGCGTAGGTCCCATGATCAACTTAAACTGTCTAATAGTAATGGTCCAAGGCGAGAACGTTAGTTTTTACATTGGCTTTTTAGCATCCGTCCTGTCTCTCCTGCCAGATCCCTATCTAGCGTTAAGGCCGCCCCGGTCAAAATGACATTTTGCCGCCCCTTAACCGTGAACATTTTAAAAATAAATTTTAAAAATTAAATGGTTTAATTATAACAAAAACGTATATATGAAAGATGTTACAAAATAAAGACTCAAGTAAGACAAAACCCTTAAAATTAAAAAGCCCTAAAACCACTAATAAACTGTTAAGAAAATGCATTTTTATTGCTATTACAAAAATGTTTTATTACAAAAACACATAAGACTAAAAAAAAATTTCTTTCCCACTTTTATTTCTACAAGTTTTTTATTATGTCCTTTAACTATATTTGATCAGCAATTTCATGCTCGATTGCCAAAATGGCTACTTAAACCATTAAGTCGATCTCGTGTGGTCGTAGAACCTAAAAAGTTCTTGATTAATTTTACCTTAGAGGAACTTCTTTCCCCGCCTGCAGAAGTTATTGGACAATCACTAAGATTTGGGGAAACATTTAACGTTATTATTATTTTTAACACATTGCTTGGGTTTTTTTTTATCCAAAAGCGCAGATATTGGAGAAATTTCCTCTGCTAGCTCTACCCCATTTACCTCAACAGTTTTTATTACATCGCTTTTCAAATCTAGCATCTAATTTTGTATCAATAAATGGAACACTCCTTGAGAGGATTAAGTTCATAATTTATAGGTCATTGTGGATTCTAAACTTTGCTTTGAGCAGCATATTGAAACTATAGTTAAAAAGGCTTCTAAAAACTTAGGCTTTATTTTTACAATAACTTATGATTTTAAAAATCCTAAACCGATGATTTTGCTTTTATTTTATTTATTTGTAATTCTCTTGTAAAATCATATTTGTGGAATTCATAATGTGGAATCCTTTTTATCAAAAGTATGTCGATATAATTGAAAAAATTGAAAGCAGGATATAATGGTAACGACGAAATCTTAAAAGAATGCTAGAATCAGAAACTTGCACAGCTCTGGACTTCTTTATGCTCCAAGATTTCACACTACATTCCAAATTGCTGCGGACCAGTTTTTTGACACTGACAATGACAGTTCCATTTAGCTTCTGTGTTTAATTATCAGCCGCCAAATTGAAATTGGTCCGGAGAATTTGGAATGAGGTGTAACTATGCCTTAAATTCTCCTTTAAATATAACACAGCGCCACTATAATCAATATGTTGTTAATATTGATATTTTGTGTCCATCTTTATATATCGTAAGGCGAAATGCAATCTTAGTATTTTAATAAACTACTTTGCAGTGCTAATAAAAGAGTAGTAACAACTTACTTACTTAGTAAGTCTCGACTCAAATTATTATAGAAATGTTAATATCGCATTTTGGCGATAGGTTTGGGTTGTTACTGTTGCATCCTTGTAAATAGTAATGTTTCTGTACCTTATGTTAGGATGTTTGTTTAATAAAATAAAATAAAATAAAACCCGAGGCTTCGTCTTTTATTAAATTATTAATATATTGGTTTTCACAAAAGCGCATTTCAAAGACGCTTTTGCTATATCTTTAGCTACTAGACTGAGAGAGTGGCTACTACATCGCCCGTAAAATGCTGGTGGATTTAAATCTTTAATTCTAGATTGACCTTCTGCTTTTGACCTCTAATATTGTTATATCTCTGCCCTCTGATATCTTGCAAATTTAAGCCAAAAGCAGTAAGTTCTCCAATTATAATTTCAGACATTTCTTTTCGAGTTAAACTTTCAACTGCTAGAGAGCCCAAAAAGCTTTTATTAATTTTTATGTCAACCTCATTATAATCAGATTTAGCGATTTACTTACTAACGTCGGATGTGCAATCTGCAACAGATCTCTTATCTCGTTTTGTATATTTTTTGAGTACTCTACGAACATGTTCTCCACAATGGGATCAAATTTAGAAAGCAGCTCGATTATTTCAGGAAGTTTCCATTATTATGCTCAAACATCTTGTAGCTTGTACCTTGAAAAGACAGACGACTTTTATCAAGCATTATCGTTATGCCTGAGCCTCAATAATGATTTTTAGAAAGTGCATGCTAAATTTTCGACCAGTGTCATCTAAAGAGAATTCGTAGTCGTACAATGGCTAGGATCTGTACTCTAAAGGCTGTAGAAATCTTTCCGTACATACCAGGTTGGTGTCAGCCATAAAGTAAGTAATTTCTACAGCCTTTAGAATACAGATCCTAGCCAACCATAAAGTAAGTAATACTTACTTTATGGTGTCAACTCTTGGAGTGCTTTTATTTGGTGGTGGACTCGTGCCAGTTTCCGTTAGTTTAAAAACATCGCTCACGTGTTGGTCATTCGGCGGTGTTCTCTTTTAGTTCCGGATTTGATGTTGAAGACTTGAGTCCTTTTGGGCAATACCAGACATATTCTGTAACCAATCCTTTAAGTCATCAACTTGTTACTGCCTTTGTGCTTCCTTTTCCAGCCTTTAGTACTGGTAACCAGTAGTCTCTTTTGTCCGTCAGACTATCTTGAAACAGACAGTATGTCAAATAAAACCATGCGAAACAATAACAAAAATAAAAAAAGTAAAGAATGCAGAAGTAATACTGTTGAAACTCAAGTGTGAGAAGGACTCTTTCACTAAGGCCTATGGCTCCTCACAACATTAGAAAAAAAATAAAAATTGAATTATTTTCTTCGAAAACAAATGCGGCTAAAAATTTTAAAAAAAAATAATAGTTTTAAATAAAGCTTATTTTTGTTATCTAGTTTTTGCAGCCCTTCAATGTTTTTGCAGGAACCTTTAATAAAAATAAAAATATTTATAAACCAAATTTTAAGTTAGTAGCTTGAATAGTTTCTGAGAAAACCACGTGTGAAAGAGTGGTGGCCGAACAGACAAACAAAGAAACAAAAAGTTGGCCCTTTCTATAAACTTTTATCGCTTAAAGTGTATAATTATTTTAAATTCTATAAACTTCTATCGCTCAAAATGTATAATTCTTTTAAATAGTTTGGTTAACTAAAATTTTTGCATTACAGTTTATTGAATTTGAGACACCCTGTATGATTTAAAAACGAAGAATCGACCAAAATGAGTATTGAAAAATGAAATGGACATATTTAAATATTTTTCCCATTTCCATAATTAGATCCTAAATAAGTTCCCTATTTATTTGAGACACCCTGGATAATAGAAAATTTTCAAACCTTGATACAATATCGTGTAAAGTATTTTTCTCTAACCACATACAAAAGCCGGTGCTATAGATCTCAAGTTATGTTTTTTTAAAATGTTCAACCTCCTCGCTAAAAACTAATAATTTTTTCGCAGAGAACCATAATATTTTTAACCCAAAATTGGTTTAAAACAGTTTAGCCGATCTTGAGCTATCGCGCCACGAGACACACAGAAAAAGCGTCCAAAATTTATATATATGTAAATATCTAATTACAAACTTTACTTATCAGGAAAGTAATAAAAATTGTACCTACGAGTATCTATAGATAATGACAACTTACCTTTAAAAAGAATTATCACATTATCACACACCGACCTCTTTGAAATTGCCTTTGCACTAGATAGGTTATTATAACACACCACCAACGAACTAAGAATAATGCTAATCAGTACGAAACAGCCTTAATCTAATTAGAGGTAACGAACGAGTCAATACATGATTTTCTTTTCTATTCCGATTTTCAACAAATTCCTACCTAAAGCGGGCCCTGCTCCTGCTGAGAGGCGATTTTAATAATAATATTCATTTATTTATTAGGACATATTAAATTGTAAATTATTTTACCCCATTTTATTATAATAAAGGTTTGTAATTAAAATTTAGGAAATCGGGACAAGGATGAGTCAAAGGAAATATGATAGATGAACTTCCATTGTCTTACGTTACGAGCTGCTAGTAAACTGTAAATAAGCACTGTCTAAATAATTAGTTTACTACAAACCGCCTAAGGCAACAAGCTTAAGCCTTTTCTAAACCTCAAAGCTTAAGGAGATATAAAGTAGTATTTACAATATAAACAAATATTGTATGTAAATCTGGTCTAAGAGGTTTAAGCTGATTTATCTGGACTGAAAGATCTTAAGAATTTGTAGACCTGTTTTGATCTAATCGAAAAATATTGTTGGTTTGTAAGTAAGGTAAGTTAAACATTTCACTTTTAATATTAGATTTGTCTCATAATAGCTTTGTTAAATCTTGATCTTTCAAGCAGCAACCTAAGATTTCTTATTCAAATAGTGTATCAGACGTAAGAGTAAACAATCATAATTAAACCAACGTGTTTACCACTAAATTTCTCCTTTTTATAACTTATCTATATTTATTGATAATAATAATTTAATAATAATAATAATAATTTATTAATAATAACCTTTCAAACTTAAATACATTGTTTACCTACTCCATCAAAAACTCCTCTGAATTTGTAAAAAAAACTAATAATTTACAACTCCCTGATAATTACCAACTTATTTCCCTTGACGTAACTTCTTTATTTACGAACATACCTAAAAAACTTGTAGTTCTTCTTATTCAGAAACACTGGGAAAAAATAAGTTAACATACACAAATTAACAAAGAGAAGTTTATTAATATTATCGAACTTATTTTTGAGTGCAGTTATTTTACATTTCAGGGTAAATTCTATAGTAAAATTTTTGGTAGCGCAATGGGCAATCCTAGCTCTCCAATATTTGCTAGTTTCATTTCTCTTTATCTATTGTGATGATATTTGCACTGCGATACCGATGGGGTCAGAGCATGCTATCTTAGAGACTTTTAACTCATTCAACCAGCATTTACAATTTACAATTGAAAAAGGAAAAAAATAATAGCATTCCATTCTCTGATACCTTGGTTATAAGAGACTTCAACAATAAAATAACAACGGATTGGTACCAAAAACCTACAAGTTCTGGTCGCATCATAAATTATAGATCTGGTCATCCTATATCTCAAAAAATTGGTGTTCTAAAGGCACTTAAATTCAGAGCTGACAAACTTGGACATCAAAAGTTCAAACAAAAAAACTATAATGTAATTAGAAAGCTCAGCAAAGATAATGGTTATCCAGAAAATATAGTAAATAAAATTCTCAATGAAAATAATCCTCCGAGACCATCACAATCAGATAATAATATAACAACCTACTTTAAGCTACCTTTGGTTAGTGGACTTAGTGGGTTCCTCACACATACAAAAAAACTGTAGGAAACCTTTTTTCCAACTTAAAAGACCCAACCCCTAAGTTAGATAAATCAGGTCTCATTTATTCAATACCTTGTGGTAACTGTGGAAAAAGTTATGTAGGTCTGACCACCCAAAAACTAGTCAACACAAGAGTAACTGTAATGTTATAAATATGGATAAACCAAAAAAAAACTGCTCTTTGCTTCCATCATTTTTCAACTGGCCACAAATTTCAATTCGATAACCCAAGAATTCTATATCAATAAATGAAAAAATAACTTAGTCAACTTATACATATATATATATATATATATATAGTTTATTTTCAAAAAATATAATAATAGTACAATATATAAAATAAACAAACAATCAAAAGAGCACAGAAACAATTTGAAGTTGTTTGTTAGTGCTGTTTTTACTTAATCTTTTACTTAATCATGCTACGTCACACAGCTCGGGTTTAATTGTCTCTATTATGTATAAAGGTCACAGTTTGGATGCATATGTCAAATTCAGGTTTGTGAGTCACAATTGGGGGTTGGCACTTAGGTATAGCAATGCATTATGATAATTATATTAAACAATTTTTTTTTTCTTCTTTTTTTATTATGCACAATTATATAGTTATATACAGTCACACAAAATTCTGTATACAGGCCCTATGAGATTCAAGAAGCCATCCTTGCAAGTGAGTTTTAAAAGATTTTTCATGTATAGTTTCCTTTAGATAATTTGGCAAAGAATTAAAGAATTTTGGTGCTAAGTATTCTAACGTTTTGTGCCCTATTTCTTTTTGACTTAAAGGTACCATCCTACAACCGCTTTTATATCTGGTGTTTATGTGGTGTGAAACTGAACGTAAAGTTAATTTTTGTTTGTTGACTAGCATTAATACCTTAATGAAATAGAGTTGTCTTACATCAAAAACCTTCGCCTCAGTAAATAATTGGTTGGTAGAATATCTTTTGTTTTTTTCAAAAATAGTTTTTAAGATCCATTTTCTAATTACTTCTAGGTTTTTGAGGTAACAGTCTCTTACGCTTCCCCAACCAGCAATTCCATAAGTCAGTTGCGATTGGACCAAAGCATAGTAAACAGTTTTAAGTTGTTCCCTGTGTAAATATGATTTTAATTATTTAGGATGTTATGTATTGAACTTGTTTATCCCATCTTAAATGTTCATCGAGCATTATTCCAAGATATTTAATGTGATTTACTCTAGAGATACTAACATTTTGTTTTGTGTTCAATAATTGAAAGTTTGGTAAGCTATTTGTATATGAAGATAAAAGTAAAAAATTTGTCTTTGATTGATTTAATGTTAATTTATTACCTTTAAACCAATTGAAAATACCATCCAGATCTATTTCTGCTTTACTTTTTAACTCGTTCCATGTATTTCCAGAATAAAAAATGACAGTGTCATCGGCAAAACTTATAACATGGCCTTGACAATTTAATTTTAGCAAATTATTAATGTAAATAGTGAATAAAATAGGTCCCAGAACTGTCCCTTGTGGCACTCCACAAGTCACAGCTCTAAGACCACTGTTTACTTCATCAATATTGACGTATTGTTTTCGATCTTTTAAATAACTTCGAAGCAAATTAAACGCGCTGCCTCTGATTCCTATTTGTTCAAGTTTTTTTAACAAATTAGCATGACAAACAGATCAGATACTAACAACTTAAGCACAATATACTCAAATCTTATTCAAGAAATACCATAAATAAATCAACACTTAATTTTTAAATAAAAAAGAATATTTTTTTAGCTTTTTTAAAATTATTTTTATTTTTAATTTTTAAACAGAAAAGCCTATCACCCAGTACATGCTTATCGATGTACTCACCACATGCGCTAGTACCAAACGTACCGGTACCCATTTGTTTTGGTTTTTTAATATATTAATATTGTGCGTGCATATAGCTTCTTGTTCAGTTTTATTATAAAGTTTTATACTTTGTTCTTTTAAGTTTGGATTTTGGAGACCATGTTCTTAACTGCTTATAACTTTCACGTTTTTTATTATTATATATTTTTATCATTGTACGTGGTTCATGTCGTCATGTTTTTTAACGTTTTTTTAACTCTCTTGATTGCTTTTTATTTTATTTGCAAATAACTTTGAGGTAATATTATAATAGTTAATATTTCTTTGATATATTTCATTTCAACAGTTTGAAATTTTCATCGATTCTTCTTAGAATTTTGTATTATTGTTGCAGGCCCTGATGAAGTTTATATGTAATAAACGAAACGTTGGCTAAAAATTAGACCTTTCATTTATTGTCCATTTTTGTACCAGTAAAGATAAATAAAAAAAAGTCTCACAAACTCGTATTAATATTAATACATTCAAAAAATAGATATAAAGCCAGATAGTATGGAGCACCTAATCAGTTAATTAGTAATCGAAGATAGTGGGTTATTGATTATAAAGAAGGTGCATTAGTTTAGAATGCTAATTAAGATGGGAGCCATTAAAAGGAATAAATGAAATATGGCTACCTGCCTGTCTTTGTGTGTGTGTGTGTGTGTGTGTGTGTGTGTGTGTGTGTGTGGTGGACTTCTTTAATTTAGAATAATTTAAATTCTTTTAAAATAGTTCATCGCCTACTAGGCCCTTCAAGAAGGAAGAGCTGTTAGAAAAAAGTTCAAAAAATTGAAAATTGTTTTAAATTTTACGGACCAATATCAATATGGCGGCTTGACAATAATTAAATCACAGCAATTAAATGGAATTATCAATGTCATTGTCAAAAAAGTAGTCTCATTATCGATACTCATATTGAGTCTTAGGAGTAAGTAGTAACTTGGGAACTGTAGTACGAAAATCTAAAAAATAACCTAAGTAGGGTTTGTCCTTCGTGGGAATATCATGTTTATTTTAGTGAACCATCGCGTATCACATTAAAAAAAATGATTGAAATATTCTGGTGAGTCATCCTTTGAAAATAAAGAAACAATCATGCTGGACTATGATTTAAACTAACCAGTCACTCTAACTTAGAACATGAATTGATTTCATTTATTTGATCAAGAAATAAAGAAGACGTAATGTTATTTGTATGATAAAATGTTGACTTCGAATTAGTCATAGGAACTGAAGAAGCAGTTGGCTGTAAAGTTCAGTTATTGAATTTGAAAGCAGTACGAGATTAATTTTTAGATAAAGAAAATGAATTAGGATGTTATTTAAATAACTTATTTAAAAAAACGAATTAAAATCCTTAAAGAAACTAATTTCAAAAGTAAAAAGAGCTTAAGTATCAAAATTAATTATGACAATAAAATAATTAAACCACACACAGAGTGTAGCAAATTATGGAACATTATCTGTAATCTTTCACATGGTCAATTAAACAAGAAAGAACGTCAAAATGTGTGGCTTCTATTAGACATACTCCATTAAATTTCTATCAAGAAAGAGCAAAGGCATCACATAATTCAAAACTCACGGGGAAATATAAAATCTGCTAGATGTCATCAAACAAAACTCGTGTTATTTTATATAAATCAGGAACCAACTTCTTGTTTTTGATTTTTAACAATAAAAGAAAACCAAAGCTGATTAATAGTTATAATTTAAGTGGTTACAAAGGTAAATATTTCAAAAGGTTTGTTTTAATTTGCAAAGTGACCTCCAGTTTTGTAAGCATTTAACAATAATTGATAGAAAGCTGTCTAACAGTACCTGCATTCGGTATTTGCCTCGGAGACTGGACGGATTTTTGGTCACGTGTCTAGCTCTCTGTAATTATCGCGTCTTCAGGTCGACAACGTCTTCCTTAACGAAACAAATACTGATATCAGCATAAAATTTTTCGTCGGACTCCAGTCATCGACCAAAACGATTATTGTGAGTGACAGAAGTAAACACATTTTGCTGAAGGGTAGAAACTCCATCAGACTTAACGAACCAATACACATAGAGCTAGCTGGTCATCTGACCAAAAAATCCGTCTCATCTGGGAAGAAAATAACGAATAGAGCAAGTAATTTATGTTTAAACTTGAAACAATAAAGAATTTTAGTACATTAAAATATTATTCTGGTTGCTTGTTAAATTACATAACATAAAAAAACAATAAGGTGTTCTACAAGGCACTATTTTCAGACCCCCATGGATTATAATATAGTTATTATTACCCATATAATCGTATACGGTGCCTACAACGTCATCGAATAGTCATAAAACTATTTTATGTACTTCCTCTACAGTCTCCAAGGTTTCGTCAAGGTTTGAAAGAAGTATTTTTAAATTTTCCTTACTGTAGTGAAAATTTAACGTTTACAACCATAATAACTGATTTTTGTGCGTTGAAATTACTTTCAAGTCTACAAAGTATATAAACTTTGTCCAAAGCAAAGACCCTTTGGAAGCAGGTAAAGGTATTAAAATTTAAATTTTGACACCTGTTTAGATTAAGGAAGGAACAGGTATGTACTTTTAAAGAAGAAGGAGTTTTTGGGACCGTTTTACAAAAAAGGCTATTAAAATGATTTAGCACCTTTTCAAGAGGTTTTAAATACAGTCCGGTATTTTGATGAATTGTCCAGTTTAAAAAATACGTCCGGTATTGTCCGGTATTTTTTCACGTTGTCCAGTAAAGTCCGGTATTTCACAGTTGCAATACTGCACATTGCAACGCTGCTCGTCTGTAGCTATTTTCAAATTTTACCGCGCACGGCTGAGGGGATTGCGATTGGTTGAGTTTATGCAGTTCCGCTAATCGCGTTGCGTAACGCTGCGTAAGGAGAGCCGCCTGTTAATTCTTAGATCTAATTTTTCTTATTTTAGAATAAGTAATTTTCTCGGTCATTTCCGAGTCATTTTGTCTCGTTCGTAGTTGTGTGGTTTTATAATTATAATCAAAGGTTTATGAATATTATTTGGCATTATCAACACGCGCAGCTACACGCATCTAAGCGCATCAGTGTTAGTTCCAGGTGGATCGAATTATTTGAATTTTGTTCAAAAAAAAATCTTGAATTTAAGAATGTTTTAGTTTTAGTTGATTTCTCTTTGGCCTTATCAGGGACTAAAGCAGAGTTGGAAAGAGTTTTTTCTTTGATCAACAACATGTGGACTTAACACTTAAAGCCATGATCCTGATCAAATACACCTGCCTAGAAATTTTATAAATATCTCTTGGAAAATGTTAATGCACTATGCGCTATACATGGACAAACCAAGTACAAAATTAAAAATAAAAATTATATAGGTATTTTAGATTTAAAGGTTTATTAAGTAATGACGCATCATCTATAAGAAATAAATTTTAATAAATAAAAAACAAATATTTTTTTGGAAAATTTTTAATCTGTTAAAACTAACAAAAATTTTTTACCGCGTCCGGTATTTTGTAGTTTGGGAGGTGGTCACCTTATTTTTGATGAATGTTTAAACTTCGAATCGACATAATCATTAACTAAAGTGTCCTAAACTAAAATTGTGGTTATACCTTATCTAAGCTCTGAAGATTTTAATAAAGCCTTACTTCCATATTTTGCAATCTCCGCTTGCTTGTAAGCAATAAATTTATATGACATATAAATAAAATGAGCTCTTTGTATATTTACTCTTTATAAGCACTGACAAAGTGTGAAAAGTGAGAAATTATAAATGGGGCTTTTAGTGTAATGTGATTTAATAAGACAGGCTTGAAGTTTAAGTATTTTTTATATGTGAATAGGGCAAGCTTGATTTATATATGGAGGTGTGCTACAGGGCACTAATATAGGACTCTTTATACATATTTAAAAATATACATAATAATCAACAAAATGAATCTCATGTCCGCAAATAAAAATGAAAGTAAAACTCGTGGCATATCTGTAGGTGTCTGGATTCTCCATTAGACATTGGAGGCCTGGTCGTAATGAAGTGAGAAACAAAAACGCTTTGTCTGATATGCCACGAGTTTTACTTTCATACATAATAATATAATACACAAAATAAAGGGCAAATTAAAATGGACCTTTATATTATAGGAAATAAAACAGTTCCCTGTTTGTTTAGGTAAATTTCTAGAACTGTATTTTTCTTAAAAGGGTTTAAACAAATTTCAAGATGATAATTTTAATGCGCCGTACAACCTAGAAACCAAACCTAACGACACTAATAATTACTCAAGTCTAATTATGGTTACCGAATTTGTTTTAAGTGTGATGTTTTTACTAAGCAGTTGTCGTGCGTTGTATTTAATTTGCATATAATTAATTCAAATTAGTTTAAAGGAAATGAGGCTCTGTTAAGTTATTTATTTAGGACATCGAGTTTATTAGCATCACTGTTGGTAATCTAGCGTTAGAAAACTATAAGTTAATAGTTATAGCCGCTGCTACATCAAATCATTCATTGAATTTACAAAAGGTGCTTTTAAGTAAATCAATATAGTGAAATCCGTCGATCAAAGTTAAACAAAATTTTCATAGTGAATATTTTGTACAGTACATATTTTTATATTATTTGAAAAATGCCATTTAAAAAAGACTAAAAAATATTTGTAGGGTCAAATTTTGTTTATTGATAATATCTGTTAAACTTAAATTCCCTTTTAGTTTAGTGCGTCTATTCTTGAATCGAGAGAAAATTTGCTGCCAGGGAGTCAAATTCTCTCGCTACTATGCATCTCATTGGTCCAAATCTTCGGTTTAAATCGGTTTCTCTCACTTTTGCGCGATATTGATCGAAAGTAATTCTATTGGTCTTGACTAAAACAGGCCGGAAAATTTACTTATTTTCTTTGCTAGCCCTTCAACTACATTTCGTATTGTGCATGTGAATTCTTCAACGCAACACTAATTATGCTATTTACCGTTAATTATTGTGAAATTATTGTTGGTAATGAGCCAGGCACGTTATTATTAGTAGCAATGTTAGCATTTCGTGTATAATTGTTTATGTAAGCATTATCGAATTGTACGGGAAAACGTTTTTGCTACTACTACAAAGTAATTATTTATACCTATATCATGTTCTATTTCTATTTCTCAGCGTTCAGTTTTTCCATTGATCGTTTGGTGTCATCCAAAAATTTCACAATTTACTACGAAAAACCTCTGACTAAAAAGTGCTATTTCTATAAATACATCAGCTCTTTTATACATCATTCATTCCTAATTCTGTGTCAAGGCAACACGCAGAAAAACATAAATAAATTCAACCTGTTTATTTCACATGGGAAGAACAATATTATAAATTTTCGATTTCGTAAAATATATTTTACAAACTGTTTAAATGGAAATGACGTCATGGCCTGTCTTATTATATTATTATATTGTGCTTTATAGCAAGTTCTATCTTAACATGATGAACAAAATAAATATAAAGCTATTTGAAGTTTTGATATACAGGGTGTTTCAAATTCGATGCTCATCATGGGGATCACCTAAACGGTAGGAGATACGAAAAGGTTTAAATTTTTTTATAAGTTGCGCATTTTGATGCTTTGTTCAAAACTAAAAAAATAGTTTACAAATTCCGGATAGTTCCGGAGATAGGCGGAAAAAACCAAAATCTCTATTTTTAGTTTTTATTTTTCTGCGCCCTTATTCTCAAAGCTGTCAAAAAACGCTTAAAACTTTCTACGGGCACTTTTTTAGTATTTACCTAGTGAGAGGTCCGTTTTTGAGACTTGACATTTCAGTGTGACGGGACCACTGTCAAGTTCAATTTTTCTTATGGACCCATCCTTTTTTTCTCTTGCCGTTTGGTTAATAAAGAATGACAGATAACATTTTGCAAGCTTATTTTGACAAGTAACCTGAAGTTTTGGCTTTAGTGACCATCATCAGCCCAAATTTAATTTTTGCTTTTAACTTACTCAAGATATTTTGGAATCGAATTTGGAACACCCGTATAGTTTTCTGTTAATGCATATCATAACAATTTTATAACTAACAATTATAGTCAATAAAAAAATGTTGCTGCGGAATTTTATTTGGTCAAAGTGTTCCGAATATCTTTTATTTGGAAACGAATGTATATTCATCTGCTACATAAACACAATTAAGGTCATAGGATACCTTTAAATGCCCCCATACATTTTCAAAGAAAAATGTACTATGTAAGCTCCATAGGTTTAAATAAATCATCTATTGTTTCTCCTCTGTTGAATATCATTCTATTCTTAAGCACCTGTCATTGGGAAAAATTATGAATCTGCAACAAGAGGAAGATCGAATGAATCTCTGCGTCAATTGAGGCATGGATGACTGATGATAGGTCTAGTTGGCGGTGACTTGCGGTCGTGTAACAGCAATCACTATGGTAACCGCGAAGACAAAACACTAAGAAATATATCGGGATCAACCTTAGAATATTACAGTTTAGATAGAAAGCAAAAAAACTGAAATTAAAATGTAAGATAAATTAAAAGTTTGGTTTAAAATATTGGTAAATCCAAAATTTTGGACAATTAAAAGTCCATATTAATGGACAGTAAAATTTAAACACAATTTTAACTAAAAGAAGCAAAAATTACCAAGTAGGCCAATCTATTTAAAAGAAATTCAAAAAAGCTGCGCTCATTCAGCAAAACCAGATCTCAATAAAGTGTCATTATCAATCAAGGTTATTTGGAAACCCACGCTTTTCGAAGGTAACAGATTTCAACTGTGCAACAGCGAAACCAACCATGCGTAGACTTCCTTAGGTAGTCTTAGTTTTTATTATGCTCACCTCCCATATAGCAATGAATGAACATTTAAATGCATAGCATATGCGCTAAACCTCCTTTTGAGGATGTCCTTTTGAGCACATCTTTAGCATATGCTTGGTAGATATTATTTAAGTATATTCTGTTAATAGCAAATGCTATCAGTGTATCATTTGAGCAGGTTCTTTTGAGTACATCTTTAACACATCCAAAGAATATATCAATTTTAAAACATTTTTTGTACCATAAAAGAACATCAAAAGAATGAGCTTTTAAGTATTTTCTTGGAATATGCTAAGGAAATAACACTAAAGAAGGTAACTATTAGAACATTTGTAGCATATGCAAAGTATATATCACTTATTGAAACATGATTTGGTTCTTTTAGCGCACATGCTATTCTGGTACTGCAAAAAAACATCAAAAGAATGCGCTTCTACTATTTCTTTAGCATATGCTAAGGAAACACCATTAAAAAAGGTAACTTTTAGAACATCTTTAGCATATGCAAAGTATATATCACTTATTGAAACATTATTTGGTCCTTTTGGCGCACAAGCTATTCTGGTACCGTAAAAGAACATTAAAGAAGTACCAATTATGAAATAAATTTAAAAAACTCGAAAAAAAATCGATGACCGGAAACGAACCCGGTAACCCTTGGTTTAGAGATGCTTGTCCATATATATCCACCAAACGCGAAAATTCTCTGATTAAGGTTTTAACCTATCTCTTTATAAGCGCATGGTACAGTCACAGTTTAATATAATCATTAGTAGACTGTGGTACAGTGGATATAGCATTGCTCTATCAACCTGTAGGTTTTCGGTTCGAACCCCATCGGGCGTCGCACTTTCTTTTTATTATTTGTTAAGAAGAACCTGCATAGCATGTGATTAGGGCGGAACGTAATCTATTCTTAGCACATTCTTAGGATGTTCCAATGTTAATTTACAACATTCTTAGTATATTCTTTTTCTTATTGAGGATATTCTATGCACATGCTAAGGATGACAAATTGCTATGTGGGCTTAACGTTGTGAAAAGGGGAAAAATAAAGACAATCGAATTTCGAAACTTAAGTCGTTAAAAAATAAAAGACAATCGAAGTTCCAAACTCCACTTTACTTCCAAGTTTTAAACATCATTTACTAATTTAGGTTGTTGAGTTTTTACGTGCGATTTATAAAAGCTTTGTAATGTTTCCAGTAGTGATATATTATCCTATATTCTAGCACCGCCATAGTCTTAAGAATTCTTCCGCTTTAAACTGTAAGTGACACTATAGGCGAAGATCAGAAGAAGAAAACAAAACGGTTAAAAATCGAGTCATCAGACTGATTTCTGCGAAGCAAAGTGACGGCGTCGTATGTCTAACGGTAGCATCTACGTTTTAAAGTTAAACACGTCGCGGAAAAGAAAAATACGATGAGTTTTCAATGCTAGAATTACGTTTGCGCCGACAGAAAAAGTAGTTGTGAACATCGGTAATGGCTCGGAACCTAATCTGTGCCTTGCGGTATATTAACGACATTTGCTACATCATCACAAAAAGTAAATAACCGTGATGTAACTGGTCAATAAGAAAAGATCTAAATTTCATGTGGGGAAATAACGAAAATTCAAAATTGGATGTGTGTCCCATAAGGATCACTTAAAGGATCAAATCCAAAAAAGAACCATTTGAACGATGGGTAACTAGCGTGGTCTCATCAGTGCTTCCAGTGGTCAATCTCCCCAAACAACACTCAACACCATTATCCACTTTAATTTCTATCGCAATTGTGATTAAATTATCTGATATTTCTTCTTATTATTATATTTTTTCGGTTTAATAATTGGAACAGCTAAGACCTTAGCTAAATTTGGAGAGCCTTCCCAATGTATGTACCACACCTAACACAGTATGCTGATTTCTCGTCACAGATTCGACACGAGACGCGCATGACGACACGCTGGAATCAGAATTAGAGGTTATAAGCCACGGCATGGCGTAAACGCATCGTACGTTACGCAGAGAGGATACGTCGGCGTCGCCTAATTACGACGAGCTAAAAAAGGCTTTAAGCAATGCTTCTTGCGTATCTGGTAAATTGGTTAAGTAGTCGAGCAGAGGGCGCTCTCATTTGGTTTGTTTGCAAGATCTTCTTATAATGTCCTATTTTGATAATGACGATGCAGAAAATGATGACATCTATGATGGCATCATCATCGAAATTCTCCGTGGAGAGGCTGCTCTCGGGAATAGAGTAGCCTGCTACTTACATATACCCATAGAATAGAAATTTGTGGGAAAATACCCATAGAATAGAAATTTGTAGGAAACTACACAACTTTCATTTGATCTGGGGTTACGCATTTATGTACGATACGCGGTGTAACGATACACCGCACGTGAAGCGTATCGTACGTTTGGAGTTACTGCACATGCGCACTTGATCAAAACTTACACTACGTCGAGTTACGTGCTGTGGCTTATAACCCCTATTGTCTGTTTACCACTGAGGGCTGGAAGTATTTTGTGATTTAACTGATTTTTCGGTCGTATTTTTGTAATTATGATTTATATGGGATATTTTCGATTATAACAGTGAAATATCAATCAAAAGACCAAAATGCCGGGTTGTGCCGTGGCTACGAGCAAAAATAAGAATCGGTATACCAAAGTACAGGGATCAAATATTAATAATATTTTTCATATATTTCTTATACTTACTTACTTACAGTTTAATATATGTACCTAATTCCTAAGTAAAGTTTGATATTACTAATTATTATTAGTGTATAATATTTTTAACGTTTTTCATTTCTCTTCAACTCCATATATCTAATAGAAATTATCTACCATATATTGTAGATTCTTATAACAAGGTAAGAGAATTAGAGCATTTTTATTTACCTTAATACTGTCTTTATCTGTTGTAAAAAAAGTAAATACAGGCTGAGTTTTAAGATGAGGCATTTTTTTCACTAGCATCTAGAAAGCGAATAGACAAACAATATTTCAGCTTTCTTTAAGATCAAAATTCAGTAATAATTAAAGCTGTGCAAAAATGAAAATGTGAACAATGGAAAATGTTATAATTTACACAGTGGCGCACCTAGGAATTGACTTCGGAGGATAAATAATTAAAAAAAAATAATTTGACGTAAAAATGTGACAACAACCAGGTTCTCGGGGGGGGGGGAGGGTTAATGCAGTGGGTAACAAAATATTCTATATTTCCAAATAAAAGATCATATAAAGCATACACTTGATATTCAAGGTTTCAAATTATGATTTCAAAGTGACGTCACATTGTGCGAGAGAGATAGCTAGACCCTACGCACTGGCACACCGTGTTAGGTGTATCGTGGTAGGTACCACAACTTTAAAATTAACTCTTGGTCGGTTTATGTAATGAAAAAATTAACGTGTCCAGTATCTCAATACAACAGTTATTGCTGTTTTTAAATGACAGAGGATGTAGGAACGCCTCGTAAATGTTATACAAATTTCCTAAATGTTGCTAAATAACACCTGTAGGTTATTTATAAATTGTTTTGGACAGTAAATGCAGCTTTTCAACGACAATAATTGCCGGCAAAGATTGCTACCGCTCGGCGTGACTCATTAGCTAATTCCCTATATTATTTGGAAGTAGCCTTATAGGGAAAAAACACGAAAAGAGCATATTTATGGTTATTACTGGGATAATAGTTTACGTTTTGCCTTAGATCAGCTTCCGTTATTTTCCTTGAAGTCACAGTATTTAAGATTAAATTTTAACAAAAGCTGCACGAGTTTAAACCCCATTTTTTTGCTTGATTTTATGCTGATAACAATATACCAAAAAAATAAAGCAATACTTACGATGGCGTCCTTCCTTGCTAATTTTTTTCACATGTTTGTCTTTCTTCCACATATTTATCCATAGTAACAGAGCGTTAGTATTAAACCATCAGAAGGGTAAAACCGTTTGCGTTTGGGCTAAGCACGACATAACAGTGTTTATTCTAGAGACCGATTTCAACCCCCCCCCCTCAAAGCGAAATTTGAACAGAAAGTGAGATAGCCAAGATGGCGGGAGAGAAACACAAAAAACATAAAAAGTGAAAAATTAAGGTTTGTTTTTAAGCGATATTTCCTTTTATTAACATAATAAAAAGCTACTATATTACACCGGCATACGCAGGGGGGCTTAGGCTCAAGAGCCACTAAAAATCGACTTAAAGGTGATTTTTTCCCAACAATCATCAATAACCTGAGACTATGCTGTTACCTAGGCCCCTTCTCCGCCAGGAACAATTTCTGCGAACGCCACTGGATTATGTTGGTTATGTAATTTTTTAAATTATTTTCCTCGGTTACCATGTTTAAATTTCCTCCTCTCACCTGATGGCGACATAAAGATATCAGCTGCTTTCTCTATTGATTTTTTTGATGGTTGACATTTGAGGTTATATTATTTTTGCATACATTTTTGTAATAAAAATTGTATTTGTTCATCATTTCTTTTCTGCTGGCCCTAATTAAATACCCTGTGGTATTACTTACATTATTTTCGTCATAGGTAGCTGCATTTATGCGTTTTCTTAGTGAACAGGCTCATCATTAAATAATTACAAAAACAAAAAAACAAGGCACCTTATAGTTTTAAATATGTAATCAGATTTATTGCATATAGTATGCTGAACAAGTCTTTCCTTCTAAGTAACAAAATAATCACTCTCTCAAAAATGCCTGGCAAAAATCGAGTACAAAATAAAATAGCTTCCAAAACAGGAAAAATAACACCCTCATAACCTAACTAACTCATATTTACTTAAAGAAAAAGAGGTATTGTATAAGACACAAGCAAAAAATAGGCCTTGCATCAATCATTTAAACAAAAAAAAGGAAAAATCCGAAAAGTTAATTTAATTTTTCAAGACTTTTAAATGGCGGACAAAAATCAGCTGCTATCTTTGTGTCGTCATCGGGTCAAAGAGTGGGGCAAAATTACTAGACCGTATCTATTCTAGAGACCGTGATATTTATCTATTCCGCCTCAAATATCTCAGTTTTAAAAAATTGTCAGTTAGGACGTTTCAAATAGTGCAGTACGGTTTCCAAGCGTTTGAAGAACATTTTTTGAGTTCAATTTCTTACTATATCCAGGTTTGTTTTAATCTAAAAACTTAGGAATTAAAACGCTTGGGTCAGCCGTTTTAGTGGAAATCAAGTTAATGTTATAAAACGGGCGCCGATTACAAAAAAACCTAGGTTTATCTTGGTCGGTTTCCTTTGACAGTACAAACTTTTGCTAATAAGTTATTTTTTAAATTGTGCAATGCGCGATAAGAGTTATTTGTTTTTATTTTGCTATATATTTTTTGTTTCAGTTCAGCCAATTCTGATGTGTGAAGTATGGATATCACATGATCCGTTTTGAACGTCATTTCGACATTCTCTAAACTAAGGTCACTGACAGAAAAAAAGAATCTCTACTGTTAATGTGAACGCCTATATTTGGTATAATAGGGGCTGTACATTTTCAAAGCTTATTTATTTTACCTCAATTCTAACGTAAATTGAAAGATTCAAAAAATTACGTTCAACAAATTATTTTAATGATTTTGAATCACAGTGTATATAACAAACAGGGGGGTCAAATGGGCAAAGTCATAAAACTTCCTTTACCTGCCGTCGTAACCCCCTCACTTATATATTTTCTTGCTCGGCAAGAAAGTTTCATTGGGTGGTTTATACACACAGTGAACAACAACGGAGTATATAGAGGAAGCAAAATAAAATGACCAATTATTATTATTACTGCTGGGTGGATTGTTGCAAGACTGACAGTAATCAGAATGTTTCATTTTTTCGATTTCCGAGGGATCTGGCGAGGTAACTTTTGATTTAAAAAAGTTTCATATACAGCATTAGTAGCTTAGAATAAATAAAGATCTTGGAAGTTTCATTTACTAGAAGTTTTATTTACCATAAAAAAACGAAAACTTGAATATTTTGGCCATATTTTGAGAAATGACAAATATAAACTTTTAAAATTGATAATAGAAGGCAAAATTGAAGGCAGAAGAGGTCCGGGTCGTACACCGATATCATGGCTTAAAAATCTTAGACACTTTTCCGCGCTGATGATAGCCAACGTTCGAAAAGAGCATGGCACTTGAAGAAGAAGATACACCAGTAAATACAATATGCAGCACTCGATGTTATTTTTGATATTTGTGCAGTTAGCGCATATCTTAAAGTTTTTTTAATATTGCCCTTTTCCGAAAAATTTATTTACAGAGCGTTAGTATTAAACCATGAGAAGGGTAAAACCGTTTGCGTTTGGGCTAAGCACGACATAACAGTGTTTATTCTAGAGACCGATTTCAACCCCCCCCCCCAAAGCGAAATTTCAACAGAAAGTGAGATAGCCAAGATGGCGGGAGAGAAACACAAAAAACATCAAAAGTGAAAAATTAAGGTTTGTTTTTAAGCGATATTTCCTTTTATTAACATAATAAAAAGCTACTATATTACACCGGCATACGCAGGGGGGCTTAGGCTCAAGAGCCACTAAAAATCGACTTAAAGGTGATTTTTTCCCAACAATCATCAATAACCTGAGACTATGCTGTTACCTAGGCCCCTTCTCCGCCAGGAACAATTTCTGCGAAGGCCACTGGATTATGTTGGTTATGTAATTTTTTAAATTATTTTCCTCGGTTACCATGTTTAAATTTTGACTAGTTCAGGAAGTAAACGCAAAAAAACAAAGTTTTAAGTTTTTCTAAGATGGCGGCTAGAATATCCGGTCCAAATTTCGCTTTGGCAACAAGCAGATTCGTGTTAGTGTTAGTGTTAGAATCTTTGCTGATGTCTATGAAAACACCCACTACAAAATTAAGGGCAAACAATAAACGAAATAAAATTGTACAAATAAAATTTAACCGTGCACAATAAATTTTATTGTTGTAAATATCAAAAAATAATTTAGACCTTTGCGTCCAAAACACCAAAAATTAACACAATAAGTAGAAAAAAATGGGATTATAAATAAAGTGGATAAAGTGTAATGAAGTGTATCCTTTACTACTTTTTACTAATATTTTTTCAAACTTTTTGGATACTGCCAATCAGGAGGGCAGAATTATGTGTTTACAACTTAAAACAGAATTTAAATAACTCTTTTAAAAAGTGGTAACACTGCTATATTATTATACTGCGCTCTCATATATTATCAATATTAGTGCAAAAAATAGTACCAACAAGCATTTCAATTATTCTCTAAGTAATTGCTAGATTCACCTTCTTAACCGAAATCAGATGCATTGTACTTTTTTCAATGCATTTAAATTTCTACAAAATGCCTATATTCTACAGTTGCAAAACTGATTGGCTATTGTACTAAGTTTTTTCCTCAGTGGCTCCTTGTTAGAAAAGCAAAAAAGATGCAATTTTCTTTAATAAAGGCCTATTTAGCGGAATAATAGAGCCCTAATGGCCTGCTGTATCACTGGTTTCTTTTATTACACTGGTTTGAGTGGTTTTGTCAGCCTCGGTGTATATGTATTATTACCAGCTTCTCTCGTAAAGAAACTGAATTTGCTGTTAAGGCGAATTTACACAGACAAACTTTCCTTTGATGTTGAAATGCCGACAAACATTTACACAAGCCTCTTGAGCAAAATGTTCAAAGAAATGTTCGAGCAAAATCTCGTACAAAAAAACCCACGTAAATTTTGGAGAGAATGTTGAGCAAAATTTGTTTGAAGAATTGGGGGTATAAAAATTTCTTTACAAATTTAAATTTTATAGTTTTATGGGAATTCATTGAACTTAACTGAAAATAGAAAGACTAAGTTTTAAAACAAGGTATTTTAATTAAGTGGTTTTCGACGGAAAAACGATATGATGTCGAAATTCATGTTTTACCTCATAAGCAACTTCGATTGATCTGATTTTTATAGGGGATATCCCAGTATTCTTTTTTGGGGTTGTAAAAAAAACGACAATAAAAAAAATATTATTTGGCAATTATTTATTGCTGTTGCCTGTAAAATGTAATGATAAAAATTTACGTTTAAAAGAATATCTCTTTATTTTACTTCCTAGTTTAAAACACAATACAATAATAATTAAGTCAAATTCAGAAACCTATATACATTTTATTAAATCTCAAATATATGAACAAAAGCATGTTCGGTCTAAATAATACCCGTTTATTACCCACTTTTACAACCCTACGATCCCGACCCTTGTCTAAAAAAATATAATTTAGTAGTAATAGACTAGATTTCTGAATCGGAATGTTGCTCCTTTGCATATTGTTTGTTCAGTGTCAGTAATCGACCTTGATTATTACATTAAATTGACAGTAAATATCTATCTTCAGCATTTTCATGAACCTTTTGCTTTTTTAAGCAACCGTTGGGGCCTTAAACTAACTAGGTAAATCTGGTGTGAGGAATGAAAAAAAAACAATCGAAGCTAAGGGTAAAGTAAAGTTACAAAAATATGTTTAAAAAAAATCCCCTCCCCACCACTCCTCATAGTCGTGAGGCGCGGATTACCGCTTAAAAGTGCAATTTTTGAGTTTTTTGGCGATATTTGAAAAACTCAAAATTTTTTTGGAAAAGAAAAATTTTCCTGGGTTGTTTTTTGAATTTAGGAAAAAACCCTTGGAAATAAAAAAAACTCGCAAGAATATCCCAAAAAAACCCCCGGGCAAAAAAATCCGGGAAAAACCCTAAGAAAAAAAATATTATAAGTAACCCTAATCCATGTGACAAAACTGATGGTCAAGAATAATGTTTCGCTTGCCGTCGGCTTTTTTTCACAAAAATTAAAATAAAAGTTGGTGTTCCATTTTTTTAAAGAATTGAGATCACTGATCACTGATGTAAAATTTTATTTACTCTCATCTTTAAAAATATGTTTCCAAAACGGATAGCAATAATTTGCTCAAAAATTTACCCGAACAAAATGTTCAAAGAAAAGCTCACAAAAATGTTCACGCAAAAAATTTTAGATCTTTTGCACGAGCTTTTGTTTGAGCATGTTCGTCTGTGTAATTGCGCCTTTAGGTAAATGAATATATACAAATGAGATGGAGACTGTAACATATGATTAAAATAGGCACCTGGCACCATAATAACAAAAATTCAACGCTTTTTTTTCGCAAAAAAAAAACAAATATTTAAAAAATGCGATTTTCATTCATTTACGCTAGAAAGCAGGGATTAAAAATGATCGGACCATTTATTTTATTGATCAAAATATAAACAAAATTACTGACCAGAATGTGATTTTTTTTTAATACTGCTGCAGCCTACAGCTAGCTAGCTTCCATTATACTTTGAATAACAAGTGCGAAATCCGGATCTACGGTTACCATTACCTAGTTAGGGAAAGCTCGCTATTCAATGATTTTTTTTATTTATTCACCCTCACTAAATCCCTTTTTTAATTTATCAACTCCAGAGCTTCGGATATTTGTAAAGATAATTATATCTGTCTCCGTAGAGACGCTTAATTTTCCTTCAAATTGAAGGTACATCTGCCGATTCTGCAATTTGACAGATCGTTGTCTTTTACATGAATCGTGCGTCAGATTTTTTCATCATCATTTCATCTCCTAATTCCTACCACCGTGCACCGCACTGATGAGCACAAGTGCGAAATCCGGATCTGCGGTTACCATTACCTTTTTTGAGGGAAAGCTCCCTATTCATTGATTTTTTTATTTATTCACCCTCACTAAATCCCTTTTTTAATAATTATCATCCAAAAAGTCACTTACTTAAAAAAATATTCTAGGATTTCGCATACACTACGAAAACTATACCACAAATATGAAATTAGGAAACTTTGCTACAAGACAGGTTTATACTTACAACTCTAATAAATTGGTTAAAAAAATGATTATAAAAAGGTAGGCACCCAAAATTTTTGAACTCAGTTACTACTTATACCCAAAGGTGTTTAAAACAACTGTTAAGTCACGCGATACAGTGGAAAGATAACACCTTAAACCATTTTTAAGAGGTCCCGATCTCACGAGAATTAACTGCATAAAAAATGAAAATAAAAAACCGACCTGACGTTTTGATAGGATACTTATAGGAACGACAGGGACCACCCACAAGTTTACCGAGATTTTTATTTTTGTTTATGTCAAGTTTATATGAGAAGATATTCGATGCGAGTGGTAAAAGCACCTTGGTTAAGTACCTACTTTATGGTAGATGCAAAAATATGTTTTTTTAGTATTGAAAATACTACTGAGATCGCTTTTATAAAAAATTTACATTGGGTGTCGGTGTCGGGACCAACACCAAAATGCTTCTAGTCGAAACAAAATAAATAAGTCTAAGCATTTTGTTTATCACAGCATTTTACTGGCGCGCTACAGAGATATGAATGGGCCGACAAAGAAAATATTATTAATAGATATAATAAATCTTTAGAATGCTTATTTCTGGACATTGAATATTTTTAAAAATTGTTGCTGCTGGAGTGTAATCAATTGATATGATACAGATGCCAAAAATCCAATTTTTAGAATTTTTCTTTGATTTTCTGTCTGTTTGTTTCAGCATTACGCGAAAACTATTGAAATGAAAGTTTCGATACCTGGAAAGGCTTTATTTCATCAAAATCGGTTTACGCAAACAAAGGATATGACCAAAAAAAGCGATGGGTAGTTAGCTAATAATAATAATAATTTATGATTTTACTGCCACAAAGGAAAAAAATGGCACCAAGTGTAAGAAGTCAGTTTTTTTCGTCGAACTAGACTAATAAATTTACCCTGTTTTGAAAAGGCGACACAGCTCATTTTAAGATAAAGAAAGATTATATTCACAAAAAGCCAGGCATAATTCGATATTTATGGGTCTGTTACATAAACAAGAGCCTGTGACCCACACTTTACTAGCGTTGGGTGTTTCAGAACGTTTTAAAACTGTGGGGTGAAAAGTGTTAAGAAATAAATATTAACTGTGCTTGTGTGTGTAATTGTTTTTGGATTACATTTTCAAAAGGTGAGTTTTCTCACGGAGTATTTCGATTTTCCTTATTTTATATTTATTTGGATGTTCTTTTTGACAATTTTACATCCTAAAGCATTTATTCGCCAATATATAAAAATACAGTAATTTGGATATTTTTGTGGTTAAGCTATTAATTTAAAATATTGAAAGGAATGGACATATACACCTATGAATATTGCAAAGTGCTTGAGTTGCATATTACCTTACCTCTTTTGCGCAAAACGGCCGTCTAGCGTGTATTTTAGTTGCCGATGTGGAGTGCTTGAGCCACTAGGCATTGTCCGAGTCCTTACATTTTTTTTTGCACTGTTATAACGGCGGATGTGTTCCGTCGGGTGCGCTGCAGATATGCAGATATTTTTTTTGTACTACTGAAGTGGACGAGCCACGTAGTACGTTCCTCTAATACCTTTTCCCAACCTCCTAGTACTTCTAACGAAGTACTGCCCTTGACCTAGCGCGTCTTTGTACCAATGTGCACAGTGCAAAATAGACAGTGCTAGAGTCTTTTTCACCTGAATCTATTACTGATGTGGAGTGCTTGAGCCACTAGGTAAAATATTCTTATCCTACCTGTATTGTGGAGTGCTTGAGCCACTTGCAGATGACCTCTTTCCGTACTATTGGTATAGTACATAGCCTAACCTTAACCACTATCCCATTATTACTCCATATAGGAGTATTTCAGCACTAGCACAATTTTGTTACGCTTGTGGGTGACAGACACAATGCGGTTTGGTTTAGTTTAATTAAATTAAATTAAATAGAAGTATCAATAATAGTCATTAATTAATTGTCTGACTTCAGTACTATTTTAGTACTTTCATTTATACAACCAGTTTATTACTGTTTAGTCTTAAAAATTGATATTAACGCTTGTTTATAAGCGTTATACTGAATAAATTCATAATAAAGGTAAATTGAATGCTCAGGTTACTATTTTAATTTCAGGTATGTCACCTCTCATGTCACGCATCACCCAGACACAACAGTAGTTTTTATAATTTTACTTATACAAATCATTTCGTAAGTACAAGTACATTATCTTGGAATTTATTTAAATTGGTCAGTCCTGACTATTTTTAATAGACGCCCTATATATAAAAATTATTGTTACCGCCATTTAATTTAATATGTCGTTTTTTCAAGTTTGTAAAAAAAAAATGGCTCACACAAGAGGCATCAGATCTGACAAACTTTGACGTTATGATAAATTTCATTGAAAATATTATTCTCAATACAAATTCGAAAACCGCGTTGAGCGCGAGTTAAGTTGAGTTGATAATCATTGTATAAAATTTTTTATACATATCTCAAAAAGTACAGCTCTAACAAACTTTAACGTTATTACACATTTTTTGCTGAAGTCTCAATCTAATTTTGAAAACCGCGTTTCGCTAGCTGCTGTGGTTGACGATTTTTTTAAAAAATTCAAATCCTTTTTCTATCCCCCATCAAAAACTAATCAACTGATCCACGGATGCCATACAATTTTTGTACCAAATTTGCTTACTTTATGGAGTTACAGACAAACAGACAGGCGTACAGACACCCAGACAGACAGACAAATGCCATAAAACAAATTATTTAGGTTTTTTTTTAGTTTACATCCTCTTAAAAATAACGGAAAGTTAATCCATGAAGGATCTGAAACTTTCTTAGCCTACTAGAATTCTAAGTAAAAAATAACTTTTTAACAGAAGCTTCTGAGAGATCATGCAGAAGTCATAACTTGTGTCCGATATTTTCAAAACGCCTAAGATACATAACCAGTACATTTTAAAGGGCTTGTCATAGAACTCATTGAGCTCACCAGGCCAGTTTATGGTTGATTTATATACTGGACATTGCAAGCTGAGAGCACCATTGCAAAGGAGACTGCCAGACAAGACTGCGAATGGCCGGCGATTGCATGTCAGCAGCAGTATGTATTCGACAAGCCACAGATTCACTGCAAAGATCTGAATGATCCTGACCCTAACAAATTGCAACCTCTTTGAGGGGCTAAGCATATCTTAGTAAAACCAATTTCAAAAGTGAGCCAAAATAATCGCAGTGGACATTTCCAGAAACACTCACAACTGAATCAATTAATAAAAGATCAACCCCCAAAAGAAAGAGGACCATACCGCTAAGGTGTGGTAACCAGCGCAACAATTCGCTTACACTATCAACTAGTGCACTCGAATTGTAATCGATTAAGTTATGAAAATTTCGCAATACTCCAAAACACAGCTGCTGCTCCATTGCAATTTCTTTAGAATGAAGTACGTCCTTAAAACTTTTGCCTTAAACCAGATGCTCCTGATACCATCCAATTCCGTTCTTGTATAATTCACCGCCTCGAAAGCCGCCCATTTCTCCGATGGTCGTTATTTTCTTCTGAAAATGTCGGACGGTACAAATAAGGCAAAATGCAAAACCGTCCACCCAACCAAAGATGCACTAATTTGATCTCAAAATAAAGGCAGGCGAACAAACATCGTTATAACTTCAAAAATAGCGCGGATATATTCACCCTTATCGTTAAAAATGAGAAAGAAGACCAAATAAATTCTTCAGAAGGTTTAAAGTATAAGGAAAAACCGATACTTCAAACCCTTTAGTTCATGCCGATTGATATAACTATACAAGTCTAAGTATTTAAAACAAGAGATCAGTAGCTAACCATCAACATGAAGTTTTTATCTCTGAAAAACTGTAGCTTTAACTGAAACTGGGAGAAAATGAAGTCAAAGTATTAAGCCTAAATCAAGTTTTGGTCTGCAGAAGTTTTAGTTTCCTACGCTGTATGTGTTTTAATTACGATCTTCACAATCTCAGAAGATTTCTAGCTACAATACCTTATAAATCCACTTGGGACCACATAAAAACGCTTCTGGATGTAAAATTCGTCTAGCTATCAGATTTATCCAAGGTCTTTCTTCAATTGAGGACCGTTTTTTTTTTTAATTCTTTAGGTATCGTATATAACCTAAGCACATTATTAAAGGCTTGGCAAGCACGGTAATCTCACCCGTCTCTGCTTCTTTAGATTTAGAGCATTATGTTTATCATCATTTTCAATAGAAGAAGAATTTAGTTGTTCTTTTGTAGTTCTCTCTTCGTCACCGTAAAGTTAAAATTTTTAATTTGCGCCCATCGCTTTTATTATGGTATAAGAAAGATAAGAAATTATTTTCTATTTTGAGTGCATTTAATAAAAGCTTGTTCTTTAAAAGTTTTTTTTAATAAAAATTTATTTTTTAATTTTTAGATTTGTACCCTAAATCGTCCATTTTGAATCCGCCATATTGAAATTTTCAAATCTGATCAAAAATTCATATACCCTTCCCGAAAAAGCCAATTTTGATTTAAATCGAACAAACTAAATTTTTCCCCCCTCCACTTCCCTCGTTAGAGGGAAGCGTGTACCTAATAATACCATATTATTGCATTGTCACCGGAACTATAAACGCATACCAAATTGAAACACACACCCTCAATTTTTAGAATTGGACCCTGAATCGTCCATTTTGAATGAGCCATATTGAAATTTTCAAATCTGATCAAAAATTCATAACCCCCCTCCTTAAAAACCCCTGTATGCCAATTTGATTGAAATCGAACAAACTAAATACCTATTTTGCCCCCTCCAGCTCCCTGGGTACCTAATACCAAATTTGAACACAATCGCATGTGGATAAGTCAGTTAAAATTAGTTAGCAAAACATAACCGAAAATCGTCCATCTTGAAAACGCCATATTACATTTTCAAAATCTAATCAAAAATTCGTATTCCTCATCCCCAAAAGCCCCCGTATACCAATTTTGGTTGAAATCGGACAAACTTAGGTGTTTTCCCCCTCCACTCCCCTCGTAGGGGGTGGGATGCCTAATAATGACATATTATTGTATGGTCAGCGGAACTATAAATGCATGCCAAATTTAAAGGCCATCGGATGTGTATAAGTAAGTTAAAATTGGTTAGCAAAAGATGACGAAAAATCGTCCATCTTGAATCCGCCATATTGAATTTTCCAAATCTGATTAGAAATTGCATCCCCAAGTTCAACTGTACCGCCCTCCACCCCACTCGAGTAGGGGGGAGCTGTCAACACACTATATTCTTGTATTGTCACCGCAACTATATAGGCATGCTAAATTTGAAGCCGATCGGATGTCGGGAAGTTGACCAAAATTAAGTTGCAAAATTCCACCCAAACAAACATATCTACATAGTTATTATATATATATATATATATATATACATACATTGCAAGTTAAATAATAGCTTGTAAAAATGGGGAAAAACGTAGTTTTGCTGATGAGATTCAAAATATTAATAGATTGGTTATACGAACGACCGAAATAAAGTTAAATTAACCTAATATTTTTAGGTAAATCTAAAGTCAAAAAATTTACATAAAACAGTTTTCATAAAATTTACGTAATATTTACATAACATAACTTATGTTACTTTAATTACATTATATTTACATAATAAGAAGGGAACTCTGGGCATGGCATTATGCAGAACATGGAAGTTACTTTTTACCTTGTTGTGGCATTATACACAATTTGACTTTAGTTTTACATAAATGTCACATTCCAATACGTAATATTTATGTTATAAATTTATATAGTAGTTACATAAAGAGTACGTTATTTACATGACGTCAAGTTTACCTTGATGTTACTTGTAAGAGATATAAATATAATAGTCGGACAGTAGAAACCTATTTCCTTTATTTATGTGGTGATTTTGATATATTTTGGTACGATAATATAGTAGACAAAAACCAATCCGAAAATACTATGTTTTAGTTCGGCGCCCCATTACAGGTGGCGTCGCGGCGCCTTAAATTACTTAAATGTCCTTACATTAGTTTTTATATTTATGTGAAAAACTAAAGCTAAAAAAACTAAATTACCTTTTTATTCATGTATTAAACTTTATACGTGCTTTTCACCACTGTGTATAATATTGGATCAAAATACAATGTATGTTTCTTTTCATTCTGCCTTTTCAGTTTTTTTTGAAATCCAGTAAATTGATTTTTTTAAAGCCATTTTAGGGGTGATTTTAGTTTATCATACAAAGAATTTTTTCTTTTGAGTTTTTGAAAATTAGTCATTTTTAGCAAAGGTCATATCTCATCAGATTAAGTGATCACAAAATCGTAAAGTCGCCAATGTCGCATTTTTACTAATTATCGTAGTTTTTGTCATCATTTCCTATTTTTTTTTGTAACATTTTACTCTAGATAATTTTTCAAAAATTTTTGTTAACTTAAAAGAAAATAGCGCAAAAAAATTAACTTAGATCATCTTTGTCATTTAAGTGTTCAAATTTTGTTTTATCAAACATAAAAAAATATGGAAGAGAAAAACGATTTTTCGCTCCAAATTGACATACTTTCACTTTTGTCCTTGGAACGTTTACATTTTTTATATGATTTTGATGCCCCCTTCAAAAAACTCCTCCTTAGAGTACTAGTATTTAAATTATATAAAAAATATCAAATAAAATTTAAATTCATATCAACATCATAACAAAATTTTGTACGATATTAATTTTTTTGTCTTTATTACGCTTTTACGTACAAAAATATAAAGTGACTATTTTATTCCTATCAACTATACTTTTATTTAACTACAACATACAAACAATATATTATTTTAAAGTGATAAAATACGAACATAAGATTGTTTGTTATATACTTACATATGTGACTTCTACTACTATGTCTTATCATTCTTAATTTGAATAAAATAAAGGTGGAAATCGAGTTTTTACCTTATTTTTTAGTTAGCTTATGTTTTCACTTAATTTCTAGGAGTGAATTTGAACAAAAAAAAGCGTTCCTCCATAAACCCTACTTGAGCAGCACACTATTTTTGCAGTGGACGCTTATTCTTGACCGACCGTGAGGTGAGGTGAGCGAAATTACCCGTGGAAAAAGGTGGTGAAAAAAGCTCACATCACCTCACGGTCGTTCAAGAATAAGCGTACAGCAAATCGATACTTTACAAGGATTTGTAAATTTTATTTTATTTTACTTTTTTGTAGTTTTATTTCATTAATTAGTTTCTTTAACATTTTTCCCCACCCATTAATGAAAAATGATTAAAGTAAATTTAAGGCAATGGAATCTTGATAAAGGTTATATATGCACATTCACACATATGCTACAAATGTTGAAATCTAAAAACAATAAGTTATTTATATACCAAGGGAGGGAAGTGCCATATTTCCTCGGTTCCTCCCGCGGTTTGTTTGATGCTCGACGTTAGGAGGGTAATAAAAAACCAAAAGAGGAGGTACACTTTACCCCAGAGGCATGCATGTATCTGATTTTCTCTATCATCTAATAATACTTACAGTAACAACAATTTCAGCACCGATTTTTAACTATTTTCATTTTGCAGCACGGTGAGGTAGAGTAAGCAAACTCCTGGAGGGAGGTAAAATATGTAAAACTTTCTAGGGAGGAATAGTATCTTCCAAAAAAGTTATCAATATTGACAGCAATTGTCATAGCCAACCTTATTAAATATGAAATAATGGGCCTACTAAAATATAAAAAATAGACTTCTTTTATGATTTTTGGACCAATTTAAAATTAAAATGAGCAACACTTCTTTTGTCCAATAAGAATAGCCATCTCCATTTTTTTATTGAGGCCTGCATTTTCATTTTTTAATAATTAGGTGCAATGTTGAGAGAAAAAATAAATATTGACAGATTTTAAGTACCAAAATCAATATATTTATGTAAATTTCAACTTTTATGGTACCATAAATTACAAACACAGTTTAGGGTTATTTACGGTAATTTGTCTTTACCAGTAATATTGCAGTAAATGTAGACATCATAATTTTAAGAAAAAAAGATCTAGTATTTGTACGCTTCTGGTACTGTCAGATTTTATGGAGAGAGGGGTTTGAGGTAGGTGTATGTGACTTTTAAATGCGGACATTTGGTTGCTCTAAGTAAAGAAACTTAAAATCATACAGTCATTCCTTTTTTTAAGAACCATAAGAACCATAGGCACTGTAGTTGGGACCCCGACTAAAGTTCAATTATGTTTATAAATAATTGGCAACCTAATATAAATAACATATGATCCATTGTATTCATTGTAATAATATTTTAGTTCGAAATTAATAAATATAATTGTGAAATTGACGTTTGCACCTATACTAATACAATAAATGCAATACCTACTTTAAGTTGTATTTTGGTGTTACTTTTTAAAATGTTAATACTAATTTTTAGTTACATTTGTACATCAATTAAGAGAAAACCATATACATTTTACAAAGTCTTGTTATGATGTTCTGACGAACTTAGAGAATTCTGCAAAAATTCCAACTTTGCACCCGTCCGGTTGTATGAAATTGAATTTTAATTGATTTGTTTATATATAGTTTAAATACTAGTACTCTAAGGAGCAGTTTTTTGAAGGGGGCATCATAATCAGATGAAAAATGTAAAAGTTCCAGGGACAAAAGTAAAAGTATGTCAATTTGGAGCCAAAAATCGTTTTTTTCTTCCATATTTTTTTATGTTCGAAAATGTATACAAACAAAATTTGAACACTTACATGACAAAGAAGATCTAAGTTAATTTTTTTGCACTATTTTCTCTTACGTTAGCAAAAATTTTTGAAAAATTTAAGCTACAATAAAATGTTACAAAAAAAAAAATAGGAAATGATGACAAAAACTACGATAATTAGTAAAAATGTGACATTGGCAACTTTGCGATTTTGTGATCACTTTATCTGATGAGATATAGTATTTGCTAAAAACGATTAATTTTCAGAAACTCAAAAGAAAAAATAATTTGTATAGTAAACCAAAATCACCCCTAAAATAAAAGACGGAATTTCACATATATTGTATTTTGATCCAATATTATACACAGTGGTGAAGAGCACGAATAAAGTGTGATACAGGGATAAAAAGGCAATTTTATTGGTTAACAGAATCTGCAAAAAAAATTGTGTCGTGCTCTTTAGTTTTTGAGATATATATAAAAACTAATATAGGGACATTTAAGTAATTTAGGGAGCCGCGACGCCATCTGTAATATGACGCCGAACTAAAAAATATACTTTTAAATTAGTTTTGTTCTATTTTACAACTATGCCAATTTGTATCAAAATCACCACAATTTCACTCTCTACTGCCCGTCTATAATGTAAAAAACTTGACCCCAATTTTACATTTCGATTTACTTTCTTGTTACTAGTTAATCGATATGTCGTTTCCCAATTTTTTGTTGCCATGTATAATATACGTTATTTTAATTACATATTATTTACGTAAAAAGTAGGGAACTTTGTGCACGACGTTCACATTGAAGTTACTTTTTACCTTGTTGTGACTTCCAGTTTACCTAGAATTTATGTAACAAAGTGATCATGTGTGTAACTTTTACGTAATATTTACGTAACGGTGTTGGCTGGGAATACATGGTAATAAAATGTAAAAGACAGAAACAGGCATCTCGTAATACGTGTCATGACCAACTTAAACTGTCTTTTGTATACTGATTCCTGGTCCTGGCCAGTTCGAAATTGTATTCTTACTGTGTAGAAAGCCAACGGATCGATACTTGCGATCAATATAAGGCATTCACTTGTTTTGCATGCAGATTCACCAATTAGAATAAATCAAGCTTGCCGCAGGGCGAAAACAATAAAAATAAGTGACAGTCGAGAACAAAGTACCCAATTAAGCCTACTTCGGCTTTATATTGGCTGTTTACGTATACGTGGTTCCTTGTAAAGGCCACTTGGTTGGCTAGTTTCGCATTTTTTTTATTGGTTTAAAATATAGTTTCAATTATTGAGAACTAGAATTTTGGATCGGCACTACAGGAACTGTTTTAAATAGAACTATTTTGCATAGTTAACGTAAGCGACAGCAAGTTTAAAACAGTGGAAAATATAAATTATTATTGAAAAAGCTCCGATACATAAACACCCATTTAAGAAAATATTACTCAAACAATATTTTCGGAAAATCATCTTTTTAAAAGTTTTTAATCTACATTTTTATGTAACTCTTGATATTCTTGTATTGCTGGGCTAGGGGTTCTATATATTTGGAAATATATTATGTTATACAATTCCTGGCGTGGGCACCCAAAAACCAGGTGTTTGGCCTCATTGACGATTCACTTCAATACTGCGCCAAGATACTAAAACAATGTAACATTAACCTGATGCACATAATGCATTAATGTGCATTGAAATAATCACCGAGAGAATAAAAACGTTTTAAATACATACACGCAGTTGAAAACACAATAAAGATCGCGCCCATTTTGGCCGTGGGTTTCCGTGACATACAAACACTGAACTTTATTTCTACTAGCAATGTTAGAAAGTGGTATAATGTTATCTCTTACTTTGCTTCTACTGTCACAAAACCAAAAGTTAGTGAATATCTTGTACTCTGGGCAAAATGAACACTTGCTTTGGATTTTAAGTTCACACAGGAATTCTCTATTTGTTTAAGAAATTAGTACTTGTCCCAGACAACACCGTTACGTAAATATTATGTAAAAGTTAAAACACAGGATTACTTTGTTACATAATGCCATGCACAAAGTTCTCTACTTTTTACATAAATAATATGTAATTAAAATTAATACATACAATAAAAAATTGGGAAACGCCAGATATCGATTAACTAGTAACTAGAAAGTAAATCGAAAGGTAAAATTGATGTAAATTTTTTACATAATATTTGGAATCTCTCTTACAAGTGACATCAAGGTAGACTTGATGTCACGTAAATAACGTACTCTTTATGTGATTACTATATAAATTTATAACATAAATGTTATATAAATATTACGTATTGGAATGTAACATTTATGTAAAATTAAAGACATATTATGTATATAATATTTATATACTTCTAATGTCACAACAAGGTAAAAAGTAACTTCCATGTTCTGCATAATGCCATGCGGAAAGTTCCTTTCTTATTACGTAAATATAATGTAATTAAAGAAACATAACTTATGTTATGTAAATATTACGTAAATTTTATGAAAACTTTTTTTATGTAAATTTTTTGACTTTAGATTTACGTAAATACTATTTTAATGTAACAGATGTGTTAGCTGAGTAGGGCCATAATTCTACGATAACAAATGATACTGAAAGTAATAACCAGGTAAAGTAAGAAGAGATAACAAAACACAAGAAATAAGATAGAGGCAAAACAACAAAAAGAAGTAAAACCAAATCTAATTTTCTGGAGGTTAAAAAAGTTTACTGTTCTAACTCAAAAGAATAGAAGCAAACGAGAGCAGAAACAGTTAAATGTTCTAAACAAAACGAGCAAATTGTACAGTCGCCTGCATTTTTAATCAGTTTTTTTTCGTAACTTCTTCACCAGCTTTTAAATCTCACAGTAATTTGTATATCAGTCGTGGGTAGCCCGTTAAGCAAACAAACAATACGAATTCATTTGGACTGTTTGAACTGTTAATTCACATAATTGTTTAGCATGTGGTGGGTACATAACAAATTTAAATTAAATGGACTATAAAAACCAAGTTAAAAAGTCTCAAGACTTTTATCAAAACAAAAAGTGTAGTTTTATGTGATAGTGAACATATGGGTGATTCCACAGAAATTGAGTAATTGCTTGCTCGCCACCTTTAAAATCTCAGTTCTTTTTGGTTTATTATATATTATAAATTTTTGGTATCTTAATTAAAAAATATAGTTATTTTTATTTAAAAAATCGATATTGACATTTCATATTAAAAAGACAATTGAGTTAAAAAGTAGCTTTAAAATTTTTAAGAAACAATAATAATAATGTTAAAAAATATTTATAAACTGTGGCCCTTAACAAAATCAGAATAAAATCAGTTAGTGCACAACCTAATATTGCATCTCTTTTGTTTCTGGCTTTCAGCACCTTAGTAGCAAACAGAGTTTATAAGCGCCCAAGTTAATAAACGCTTTTGTATTTATTGACATTTTTTTTGTCATTAAAATGTTCTGAACGCGAAAAAAACGGGACTTTTTTGACTGTCAGTTACCCAAAAATGTTTTGTCCGATTTCTAAAATTTTAACCATTTTGAAAAGCCAAGATTTTAGAATTTAGGAATTGATGACCCCCCCCCCCTCTTAAATTTTTTTTATGGATGCCACTGATGAAAAACTTAACTTTGGGGTAAGAAATAAAAAAGTTATGAATTGTTCAAATGAGTGCGTTTGGTGAACCAAATTCGAAAATGTCAATATTTACATAAAATTCTGAAACATTATCTTTTCAAAATTGTCAGCATTATTAAAATCGGACCCATACATTAAAAAGCATAGCCAAGCAAAAATGTTTTTTTTTTTTGGCCTCACTGAATTTAGTTTGACCATGACCAAATAACAAACTGTAAAAAATTAAAATGATCAACAATATAAGGCCACACACTCAGAAGAAACGCGATTATAAAAAACCATTTTTGGATCATTCATTAGCCCTTGATTTGTAGAATGAATAAATAAGTAATTTTTGTATTTTTTGATAACTACATTTAAAAAAAATATCCATATGTTGAGAAATATTTATATTTAATATGGTTACATAAAAGGATGCGGATTTAATGTGATCTCTCAACTCCCATGCCAAAAAGTTTCACAGAAAAATATTATAATTTTTATATTGGACAACTTTTTTCATGGAATCGCCCATAAATCAGATCATCAGAAATGCCCGTACACAATCAGATCACATCTAAAAAAGTCAATTAAATGAAGCATTTACTTGGAAGGAACAAGTTTTCTGTGGTTTTAAACTCTCAATTATCTTAATTTTTCTGCATGATATTTTTGACCCCTGAGGGAAGCAATCCAAAGATTGCAGGGTCCGCTTTTGGTCTTAAACCGATTTTTCTTCTAAATTGCGAGATTTCAAGCATACCAGCCGCAACCCGTGATTAATGTGAGTTATAAGAACCTTGTTTTCGCAACCTTTCTTTTTAATTTAAATTATGTTTACATAAAGCAAATTATTTTTAAAGATGTAGTGGTGCAGTTTAAAACTGGCGATTTTCATTTTTTCTGGCAAAAATCTTCTAGGGCAAAGACCTTTTGTACACAGCTAAAGTAGACTCTGGGGCATTCATAATGGTACTTAAAATGACTAGATCCAGAGACGCAGGCAAAAGATCATTTTTACAAAATTAGCATGACACGCTCCAATGTACATCATCCGTGTGTCAACATTTGACATCCTAGGAAGTCCTTTTAACTTATGGTAAAGCCATGATGACACTTAAAATAATTTTTTTAAATACCTGTTAAATTATTTTTATATGCGCTAAAATACACTTTAGTAGGACACGTTTTTTGGTAAATTTAAAGACTGTAAAGAACTTTGATTGAAAGAAATTAAGACCACTTTATATTTTACACACTTTACACTTTGAAAAATTACAATTTTTGGATAAAAATTGCAAAATAAAAATCATATGCACAACACCACTCAAGATGACAGACAAATGACAAAACAAAAATTTTTAGAAAACATTGCTGCTGTCTCTCTTCAACAACCTTTTTTGCGGGTTACTAAAATATCTTTCCATCTACCTCTTAAATTCTGCCCTCTCTCTCTAAATATTTTTCATTTTAACAGAGAAAAAATGTTTTTTGGCAGTACTTTTTTTGAACGCCTAAAAAACAGTGAAAATTTGAAAAATTTGAGTGCTTTATTCTAGAAATCGAAACTTTGTTAAGAAAGCTTTAAAATGTGAGCAATATCATGGCATAAAAATGTGAAAAACGTAGTAAAAAATTGCTTCATCAAAAACGTTACCCCTTAAATTATGCTACAATATTTTAAGCCACAATCATGGCTTGACCATAAATCGAGAGCCAAGCCAAGAAAACTCAGTATTTCTTCGGCGGGTCAAAATAAAAAATTGAAAAAAATTGTCGTCATCATGTGTTGCGTATTGTACAATTCTAAGTTTAGATATTTTCTAAGTGCACCAATAAAGCTGTAATAACAATTTTTTGAAAATCGATCTTACTTGTTTTTTACAAAATTTAGATTTTGGTAGTGGAGTGACAATTCCTCTAATAGTTCGTAGAAATTCGCACACAGGAATTTTTTTTTTATTTTATGATATTCAGCAGGGATCGACCTTTTAACAAAGTTCAGATGAAATTATACTTATGATCGATTTTGGAAAGTGTTTATCAAAAATCATGGAATAGTAAAAACACTAAAAATGACACCTTTCGAAAGTCACGCATTCTTTATTCTTTTGCAAATTGCGAAATTACTGAACGGAAAATTTTGTTATAACTGCACCAAAAGAATCTCCATGATATTGGCTAAATGGTTGCATTCACATTTTTGCTTAATTGGACGAATTTCGACATAACGGCAGACTTTTGTATTGCTAAAATATTTCGGCCACTTTTTAGAAATTGTTTAAATTGTTTCTTAACGCAGACGAGCTTTTCTTTGATGTTGAAATGCCGAAAAACATTTACGCGAGGCTCATGAGCAAAATGTTTAAAGAAAAGTTCGAGCACAAGCTCGTACAAAAAAACTCACGGAAATTTTGGAGACAATGTTAAAGCAAAATTTGTTTGAAGATATATTGGTATAGAAATTTCTTAAAAATTCAAAACATATATTTTTATCGGCAGTCATTGAATAATAATAATCTTTATTCAAGTAAGCGTAAGTTACAAGAATAGGCAAGAGTGCAGCGCACAGGCGAGTCTGGTTGCTGATTTCTACACTTATCCTCACAAAAAAGAATTTAATAACAAAAAATAATTAACATTTTAAATGAATAAAAGATTTCAAGAAAAAAAAATAAAAACAACAAATAAAAAAAATATAGAAAAGAAATGAATAATTAAATTCAACTAATACTAACAAATAATTTAAGCCCAATTTAAACCCAGAAAACTTGTTGCAAAAAAAAATTAAGATAACAAAAAGTAGAAGTAGAAGTAATGTTTTTCTAAAATGTAAGATAAGGATAAATAATAATAGTGAATCATTAATACTTAATTATTCGCTTTAGTATCTTTGGTAACCTATAAAATAATGATATTTAAGAAAAAATTTAAGTTGAGATTTATTAACGATAAAGATTTTTAATTTTCTTTGGCAATGACAATATGTAGCTATTTTGAACAGAAAAGGGAAGATCATTATAAAGTTTAGCCAGGTCGTAACTTAAAGATCTTTCAAAGATGCCAGATCGATATCTAAAAATAATGACACCCTTAAACCTTAAATTAAGATTGTTCACATCTGTCCTAAATGTGATTCTTTCAAAAAGATATTCCGGATATTTATATTTTATAATTTTGTGAATTAAACGTCTAGTTTTGATATTCACCCAACCTGCAACTTTTAGCTTATGACTCACGGGTCGCCGACGACGGATACCATATGTAAATCTTAAGCAACATTTCTGGATTTTTTCTAAGCGATTTGAGGTTTCTGCTGTTAAACAAGAGCCATATACTACATCGCAATGGTTAAATACTGACAAAACAAGAGAATCACACAACATTATTTTAACTTTTTGGTTTAGAAAATGCCTTGACTTGTATAGCCCTTTCAGCCGAACTTAACTGAAAATAGAAAAACTAAAAATTAAATTTTAAGTTTTAAAACAAGGTATTTTTAATTAAGTGCTTTCTGACGATTTGATGCCGAAATTCACATTTTGCCTCATAAGCAACTTCGATTGATCTGATTTTTATAGGGGATATGACAGTATACTTGTAACTTTTTTGGGATTGTCAAAAAAAAACGAAATAGAATAAAGAAAATAACAATTAATAAACAACAAAATGAATCTCGTGTCCGCAAATAAAAATGAAAGTAAAACTCGTGGCATATCGGACAAAGCGTTTTTGTTACTCACTTCATTACGACCAGGCCTCCACACCTACAGACCTGTTTCATCCTTATTAGGAATCATCAGGGAGTCATAGGATTATACCTGGCAGTTGAAGCTGGTAACTGTGTAGTCATAGGATTATACCTGGCAGTTGAAGCTGGTAACTGTGTAGCTTCAACTGCCAGGTATAATCCTATGACTCCCTGATGATTCCTAATAAGGATGAAACAGGTCTGTAGGTGTCTGGTAACTGTGTAGCTTCAACTGCCAGGTATAATCCTATGACTCCCTGATGATTCCTAATAAGGATGAAACAGGTCTGTAGGTGTCTGGATTCTCCATTAGACATTGGAGGTATGGTCGTAATGAAGTGAGAAACAAAAACGCTTTGTCCGATATGCCACGAGCTTTACTTTCATAACAATTAATGGCACTTAATTATTGACTGTAAAACATAAGGGATATGAGAAAGTAAAAACCGAGAGGGGGTTTTGGTCAAATTTTACCTGACAACAAAGAAGGGTCAACGCAGTTTTTTTCTCAAAGTTTTAGAACAAAGCTTTTCATAGTGAGAGGAGGTTTTGGTCAAATTTTACATGACAACAAACAAGGGTCAACGCAGTTTTTTTCTCAAAGTTTTAGAACGAATCTTTTCATAGTGAGAGGAGCTTTTCATAGTGAGAGAAGTTGTAGAACAAAGCTTTCCGTAAAGAAAGGGCTCTCCGATGCAAAACAAAAAAATATTCCTGAGTTCGCTTTAATTCGTTTATTTTGTTTTATTTTATTGATTGTAGAATTTGCGTTTGCGATTTTTTAAATATTGAAATTTTTGGCGATTTTTAATTTTAAAAACAATAATCAACATAAAAAAAACAAAAGATCAAAAGATCTTGGGTGGAAATAACGAAAATTCAAACTTGGATGAGAATCCCACAAGGAACACACAAAAGATCAAAGCGAAAAGAGAAATAATTAAACGATGTTTCGCCCTGGGTAACCAGCGTGGGCTCATCAGTAGTTTCACTGGTTACCCTCCACTATACATCATTAAACACCATCATACATTCTGATTACCAACCTTGAACCACTCACAAATAGGCATCGTTCCGCACGGTACTTATCCAAGTTACCTGATACGAATTCGTCCTGGCGTGTTAATATTTCCAGTAGGATTATGCTCCTAAGGCAATTAAAACAAAGAAGAAGTTAAAAAACCTCCAAATCAGTTACTTCAACCGAAAAGAAACTAAAAATTAAATAAAATGAAAAAAATTAACACGCCAGGGCGAATTCGTATCAGGTAACTTGGATAAGTACCGTGCGAAACGATGCCTATTTGTGAGTGGTTCAAGGTTGGTAATCAGAGTGTATAATGGTGTTTAATGATCTACAGTGGAGGGTAACCAGTGGAACTACTGATGAGCCCACGCTGGTTACCCAGGGCGAAACATCGTTTAATCATTTCTGTTTTCGCTTTGATCTTTTGTGTGTTCCTTGTGGGATGCTTATCCAAGTTTGAATTTTCGTTATTTCCACCCAAGATCTTTTGATCTTTTGTTTTTTAGTTTATTTTCGGTTGAAATAACTGATTTGGAGGTTTTTTAACTTCTTCTTTGTAATAATCAACTTATTATTGTTTTTAAAGAGAGTGGAACATCTTTCAATTTAGAAGCAAGAAATTTTTCCAAATTTTCGATAAATTCTTTTAATATTGCATTGGAAACCCTTAAATTACCTTGGCGAAATCCCGCGCAGAGAAGTTTGATCGGTAACAAAAAAAAATAAGTTTTGTGGTAGTGGGATGGAGAATATGGTGAATCACCCTGTACATAGAAAACCATTCCTATTTCATATTAGCAAAATATGATTGAACTTTTTACATCCGAATTACTGAGCTTTGTAATCCAATAACGTAAAAACACATTTTTTTATACATTTTTACCAAAATTGCTTGAAAGTAAACGCCATCAATGACATTATATAGCTCCTAAACGAAACTATTAAATATACCGAACCCGACCCAATTGGGGATGTCTAATTTTTACGAATTTTTAGTGAAACAGCAACCAACAAAATTTTTATATAATATTGTTGGTAGTTAAAAAATAATTAAAAAGTACTTTAGAGCAGAGTTAAATTGGTTTATGCAGCGGTTGACAGCGCTGCGTTCCAACTGTTTTTAACGCCCCCCACCTCCTAGGGTCCTGAAAAAATAACTACTCTCCAGAACAGACCCCTAAACACATCCACCTGCATTTTAAAAAGTAATTACTTCGAAGATATTTCCGTTTTCTGTTTTTAATGAAAGAAAACCAAAAAAGTGAGAGAAAAGAATGAAATGTTACTACCTCCATGGTAAACTATTAACATTGCATGTGACAAAATTGATAGCCAATAATAATGTTTCGCTTGCCGCCGGCTTTTTTTGATAAAAATTTAAAATAAAAGTTGGTGATGTGAAATTATATTTATTCTCATCTTTAAAAATATGTTTCCAAAATAGATAGCAAAAATTTTCTCCAAGATTTACCCGAACAAAATATTCAAAGAAAAGCTCACAAAAATGCTCGCGCAAAAAATTTCAGATCTTTTAGACTAGCTTTTCAGATTGCTTCCTGCTTATGAGTAATCCCTCTCCAAATACGATTTTTACATATTTTCGAAGCATTGTCTTACCGCAAGGTGTAATACGATTCTTGATTTGTTGTAATTTATCGAAAAGATATTTCATGCTGATTCATGCCATTCATGTCAGGTTTTGGTTTAATTAACTATTAGGCACTGACTGTGGGACTGTTAAGGTGAATCGACTGTGAGATTGTCAAAGCGACTGTGAGGCTGTGAAGATGATTTTTGAAAAGACTGTGAGACTATAAAGGTAATTTGAGGAGACTGTAAGACTGTCAAGGCGATTGCAAAGGGACTGCGGGAAAAAGGTGATATGAGCGACTCTAAATCACTTTTTATTTTTCAAAAGTGTTTACCTTTTTATCTTTTATTTTATAAGTAAGTAACTTTTTTTAAAATGTTTACTATTTAAATCAAATTACCTACTATTATAAAACACGAATATCATTTTATAAATAAATTAAATCATTTCAGTAATTATTTTTTAAAATTCTTGCTAAAAATAATCTTAGTTTGTATACATGAAAAAACCTAAAATTAAAAAAGCTTGGGTACCCTGGCAAAGAAAAGTTTGGAGAAGTTTCTATTTCTTTGAATATGAGAGACAAATACGTAGTTCAAAGGTTGCAATATAGATCGCAGTACTGTTCAGTAGAGGTAATTTGGTAACTTTCATCTCAAGTTTAAAGTTCAAGTATAAGAAACAATTGATAAATTAATTATAAGTAGTTCAAGTAAATAGAGGTTTCAAACTACTAGTCAGCGTTTCTAAGAATTTCGGTTTTGTTTGTTGTTTGTTTTGTTTGGAAATTGATAACTTCAAACACAGTGCCCCAGACCTAGATATTATTTAATAATTATAATAACAATAATAAAGGTCTTTATTGATCATATATAAATTGCATACATTGAACCACCAATTTGGGCGAGGTTCAGGTTCGCAACCTATTTCCAGGCTGAGGACCTGTTCTTTGACAAATCATTTTTAGTAGGTAGTTTGATTCCGTGATAAGCGAGCTTATAAGGGTAGATTCAAAAAAGAAGAAACACCAATTTCTCTTCAGCGATGTTTCGGTGCGGAATTGCGCCTTTTTCAAGTATTGCAAAAAGTGGTTTTATTTAGAAAAAATCAGACAACATACATTGTTTTGTATATATATTTTGTACTTATATAGTCAAAAACTCGGTAAGTTTTTTGTTGTGCGGACATTGGTTCATTTGGCCGAGTATCCTACTACCAGCTGCATTTGTTTTTTTTTATAATTTAGTTGAACTTTTTTTTACATTGGTCACGATTCTTCAGAATCGACAGAAAATCTCACCCGTCAGAATTCTGGAAAGTGGCGATTTTTAATTCTTGCCTCATTTAAAATAAAAACACGGCGTCTTTAATATGTATCCTAACGTTGTAAGAGAAACTGCGTCATTTTTTTAATAACATTTTGTAAATTTTATATTTTAAAGATATTCTGCATAACTGGTTTTGCGGCTGAGCTAAATTGCTACTACGCGTACCAATAGACGTCATAATTTTGGGTAAAAAACGGAAAAATTCTCACCATGTAAAAGTAAAGATAGAATTTGTGTGACTTTTCTGAACAGCGACAGTGACATATTCCATGGCTATCTATGGTTTTGTATGTTAAACAATACCTTCTCCACATAGACCAATCAACTCCTACCATTTTAGTGTTCTTTTTTCGACCTTCGCCGCCATATTGACAGAAAACTAATGGATTTTCTGTCACTTTTGAGTGAAAATGGCGGCGAAGGTGGATTAAAGGACACTAAATCGGTAGGAGTTGATCTGCCTATGTGGAGAAGGTACTGGTTAAAAGTTTTAAGGATTTCTTTAAATTTTTAAATAAATTGTTAAAATTTTTAAATAAAAAAAGGGGTTTTTCACAAAAACTGCCTAAAAAAATTAAAATTGATATATTTTTTATTTACTAGAACAGTATTAAGAAACTAAATTTTAAGGAATGCCAGCAAATAAGTCCACAAAAAAAGGAGTTAGTGTAAACTAAGGGCGAGATTTTCTGAAGGTTTTTGAAGAATCGCGACAAATTTTTGCCAATTATTAAGTATCACGGATTCTCTCAGGCATACGTCAATAAATAGAGAGAATGATAGGATACTTAGAAAGGTCGTTAAAATAAAAGGCGAGCAATGACTGGACATGTCTGACCAACCGTCTCGTCATTCTCCATGCAGTAATAAATTAATTGAATAATACTAAAAGCCTTCGGCTTTTACTCTCTAACAGTAATGAACCATTTATTAGAGCAATATTAATTGTAATATGATAATTATTATTTTCAAAAAAACTAAAGATATTCTAACGTCAAAAAACTTAAATCTATGTATTTCGCACTAGTCCAGTCATTACTAGAATGGGTGGAGAGGCGCTTACAATGAAAATCTCCGATCATTAGTTGCGGTACAGATTAGATTTATTCAGATTAGCTTAGATTTATTCTATTTTATAAAGATACTGTCTAAAAACAACTATTCTACAGGTCATCCATGGTACAGAATATAAAAAACAAATATTTTACTCAAACAGAAATACCTCAACAACGTGACTATACTCGATTTCAAAAGAAAAAATATCACAACTAACAAACTAAAAACTACAGTAAGGCAACAAAACTTCGTATATGTTGGACAGCTAGTTTACAATCAAATTCCCTTATCTCTAAAAAAAAATCCGGCTACACAAGTTTTAAGAAAATGTTAAAAACAAAAATATTGCAAAACTCTTTAAGATATCATTATAATAGTAATGTAATGTAACTTATTTCTATAATTGACTTTTTTGGCATGCTTCGCATTCTCGATTCACTTATTTTTATATAAATTTAGATTATTATTTTTTTTTTGTTTTTTTTTGCTTACTTGTTTGTAATTTCATTTAATTAATAAACTATATAGCTATAGTAGGTGTTTGGTAGTTAATAATATGTAATAAATAATTAATCTAAAAATAGGACCCTCATAGAACAATCTAAAAACTTTTGGACTAATTTAAGGACTTTTTGACCTTAAATTAGTTCACAGTTCACAAAAGTAACATTTTTCCACTAACATGTTTAAACTATGTTCTATTTTTAAGCAAATCTGCAAAATTTCGAAATAAATTGAAATAAATTAAATTGAATTATCCATATTTTTACAAAAAAAAATCGAAAAAACAACGGTAACGCATTATACTATTTAAATGTCCGTGGCAAAGCTAGAAAATGCTGAAAGTAGACCAACACAATCAACTTTTAAATGCAAAAACTTATTACCGAAATCCATGACAAAAGTACGTCGAAGTAATAAACTGTCAAACAATAAAGTACGTCTATCCTTCTTTCAGGATGCTTTCTATAATATTTCCATGAGAGGATCCAATATAATAGTGGCGGTCACAGAGGGGGCGGGGGGGGCGATTGCCCCCCCTCCTTTTGCCCCAGAAAAAAGTAGACAACAAAGATGCTGGTAGTAACTCTGAAGTCTTAAGAGAAATAGCAGAACAATAAACAAACGTTTGTTTGAAAGTTTGAGACAATGATGTGTTTGAAATTAACTCTGTGTTTCGGACTTCCATTGCCTATATTTTATTTATACACGACGTTTCGATCAGAGATTCACTTATTTTTATATAAATTTAGATTATTATTTTTTTTTGTTTTTTTTTTGGTTACTTGTTTGTAATTTCATTTAATTAATAAACTATATAAATATATAGGTGTAAACTACACCTGAAGACGATCAGAGATTGTACTGATCGAAACGTCGTGTATAAATAAAATATAGACAATGGAAGTCCGAAACACAGAGTTAAATAAACAAACGCATGACGTACTTACCGCGAAAACCACGATATTGGAAATATAGAACAGTATCATAGAGTTTCTATTTATAAACAAGTTTTAGACAAAATCATTTCGGACATAAAATCAAGGTTCAATAACGAGACTAAGTTTTATAGAACGTGAAGCCAAAATCAAGGCAAAATTAACTAATGTCGTTTCCAAATACTATTAACTCTTTGATTAATCCAAAACACAAATTCTTGCACTTTTATTGGGAGAAGTCAGTACTTGGAAACAATATTGGTCAGAAGTAGGCAAAAGCTTAAATCAAAACATATATGATAAGGTTTTCGAGGCAATTAACAAATGTGGCGATATTTTTTCGTTGATAAAAATATTTTTGGATGTTTGCCAGTAAAGCCGATCACACACAAACGCTGTACTGCGTGTACTGCGGTGGCATAGACGTTTCAACCAATTAGCGCTCTATCTCAGGACGCCATGTTGAAAATTCTCGAGCGCCGATTCGTTGAAACCTCTACGCCACCGCAGTGCACGCAGTGCAGCGTTTGTGTGTGATCGGCTTAAGTAATGCTTCGTCAGGAAGAAGCTTCTCCTGATTCAGAAGATTGAAACAAAAAACACTAGGACGGAAATTCGTCTGACCAAAAAAGCCGGAAACGAACTTTTTTTGAGAAAGGTAATGTTTCAACTTGATGCTTTTTAGACTTCAAAAAAAAGTATTTAGCTGTTACCCGAACACGGATTTCAGGGGGGTAGGGGGTTAATTACCGCTCCCCACCCTAGATTTAAATTTTTTACGAAAACATTTAGAAATTCAAAAGTAGGGCATAAATTGCGGCGCTGTAACACCTTTGATATTTACGGTATTAGTTTAATTTTTTGTTAAAAGTGGAATTTGTAGTTGTCATTTTCTTAAAAATTTTCGCGTGCTGCGCTTTGAAACCTGATATATTTACAATTTTAATTTAATTTTAAATAAAAAAATGCATTTTTTAATGCAATTTTCTTCAAAATTTACGATTTTAGTTTAATTTTACTCAAAAATTGCATTTTTAAAGTAATTTTCTCAAAAACTTTCGGAGCATTTAAACATTTTTTAAAATAAGAATGAATGAAATAAACCACTTAAAATCTTGAGGCCAAATCCGCGCTTGCAGTTACTAAGTTTTATTTGCATATATGGGTAGGTTCCTCATAAAAGCTTTTATTCTAGTTTTTTTCGTAGCGAAACCGCCCCCTCTTTTCAAATGGCTGGGACCGCCACTGAATATAAATCTCTTTTATAAGAATGTCTAGGTTTGTTCACAGTCTAAAAATATTGTAATTTTTTGAGATCTAGAAATTAAGACTGCGTTTAAAAAATTAAATATTACAGAAAAAATTTGTGGCGTAGAGGGCAAAGGGTGAGGGAATTAGGTGAGGGTGTAGGGTGAGGGTTATAACCCCGGTTCCTCGGTAGCTCAGTTGGTAGAGCATTAGACTGGTATTCTAGAGGTCCCGGGTTCAAATCCTGGTCGAGGAAAAACTTTTTTCCGATTTATTTCCTCACCCTTTGCCCTCTACGCCACAAATCTTTTCTGTAAATTTATTAGTGCGCTAAATTTTCCCTTCATTTTATTAAATATTACGTTTCTCATTTATGTTTTCCGCATTAAAAACTCGATTTTAACAGACACAGACATCTTTGTTCAACAGTAAACCATCTTAGTAAAGGAAAATAGAGAAAACTGAGCCTTCACTTTATATAAATCGCGGTTTAAATGGGCGTTATTATGGCCACTGACTGCACTGTAAATGCGTTTCTGAGATACCATCAGCGGTACGTAGTCAACTACTGTCGGATTATTCCACGCACTTCCTGGAACTTTTACAACATTTCTCTTATAGAGTCTTAGAATGGGAGGTGGTAACAAAAACTTTTATTGGGAATCCTTATATGTTACACGTGCGCAATAATGCCTCGTTTTAAGGTCATCACCAATAAGGTTACTGGCTCTATTTCTAGAAAATAAAAAGATATAATAATCAGTCCCAATTTCTTTTTTTTTTGTAATTTAAGTTTCGTGTATCTACCTGACCTCATACACTCCTTTACAAACATGTAATAAAATAAAAATAGTAGTTTTTACAACTAGAGGCTAAAACAAGTGTTGGTGCGAGTGATTTAATTATAAAAAAAGCACAGTTTAGCCGCGACTTGTATACACAATTTTTTTATACTTTTATAGGTCATTTTAAGTTCTTACAGTTTGTTATTTTGTCGTATTTTAAGAATGACTTTTTTGTGAACACTTGAAAAACACTTAATAAAATGGCTTAATTTTTAGGTAGGAATAACTAGATTTAGGTAAACAACATGATTAGTAACTAAAAAAGTTAGTTAATAAGTAAAAAAACTTATTTTGATCAAGGGTGCAAAAAAAGATTTGTCTGTACCCAAAATTAAAGAGAAATAGCTGAAATTGAAAAATTAAGCCATTTCCGCCAGTTTCCACTAAGTATTTACGAAAAAAACATTTAAAATCCATTGTTATTTCATTTACCAGCCGCCTTGATTTATAGTGTAAAGATGGTAGGTTGCGAGAAGTGATCTTCGTTTGAGATTTTTAAAAGTATTTTCAAGTTTTTCTTGGATTTTTTGATAAAGATATTAAAAAAATAGTGTTAACTCGCGGCTAAACTGTGCTTTTTTTTACTCGCGTTTCGAAATACCTCGATACGCTCGTTATTTAAACCAACGCTTGTAAAAACAGTACTATTTTAGCCACTAGTTGTAAAAACTGCTATTTTATGCAAGCTCCATTTGCCAACGTTTATCAACATATGTTTTTGTTACCGTCTCCCCGACAGCGTGTTGAGATAAAGATAGCGCCTCTGCAATGGACTGTCAGATGATCTGTATAGCGTATGTGCTATTTCTTAGAAGTATCGGATGTCTGAGTATTTATAGAGAAGCATGTTGGACAGTACTGTTCTGTATCCAGCGTATCTTTTTAGACTTATCTGACGTAGCTTTGTTTTAAAGTTCATATTACCTAGATGCACCAGTTCTTAGACAAAATCTTTAAGAATTGTTAATATCTTTTTAGTACTTAATGCGGATATAATAAAGAAGGGAACTCGGTCAAACTCGAACAGATGTTGCGACAACATTACGATTATTTCCAGACGCTAAGAGAAGAGCATAATAGTGAAATGATAACTCAGTAGTAGGCACACTTTAACCATCAACTATTCGAATATTTATTTCCTGTTGCCTTTCATAAGCTTTGAGATCCGCAGCAAAGATAGCAAGAATAGGTATAGGAAATAGCTGAAAAACGGTAGACTGTCGATGTTTGAATACATTTTTTGATAAAATGCGGTTACCACCACACACAGAAAGTGATTGTGTTGAAATAGTCAGTCACGTAACATAAAATATTTTCTTGATGACATTTTAAATAACATATAGTTTTATTATACTTTATAACAAATGACAGGACATAATCGTTTTATGAATTACTAATATTTCTTTTTAGATCTTCTTTAATCATTGGATCATTGGATAATAAAAAATTAAAATCAAACTTACTTAAAAGTTTTTTTTTTCAAATGATAGCAAAGGGCGGTAAAAACTCACCAAACGAGAAATGAGATTTCAATCAAATAATACTGAGATAAATACTTTCATTCATGAATTCCGAACCATTTTGTACATAATGTAATTGCAAATACGCTGAGTTTTGAATGGACTTGTCCCATTCATTCGCAAACGGTCTGTGTAGAAAGCGAATTTTTTACAAAGCAAGTTCAAGGCAGAACTGTCAACCCACTGTTCAGTCAAGAAGCCTGGCTGGGTTTTAATATGGTCTGAGATGTGGTGATTTAAAAGCAGATAATGAAAAAAAAACGACGTTACCATGGTGAAGCGCTTCTTGGGTTCCTTGTAATGCAAAAGCAAGAAAATCCGTGGATGTCATTCTCCACTTACTTATAGCTGCTGTGGCGCACCGAGGGGGAGTAAGGTTTGAGAGGTTAACCCCCCCCCCCCCGACAAGCCTGGTTACAATTAGTAAATAACAGCAGAAATAAAATAGATAGCGAATAAAATAGGGCCTGGACTTTAATTTTTAACCAAAATCTTTATTTTCGGCGGTGCTATAACACCTTTCATTTTTACGATTTCGTTTGAAAGTGGTCTTTTTAATGTACTTTTGTCAAAACATTTTGCCTGCGATTTGGTGTCAAAAATCGCATTTTAACTGTCATAAATAAATTCCCAAAACCCCATCAGTATTTACAATATTAGTTTAATTTTAAGTCAAAAATTGCATTTTAAGTGTTACTTTCTCAAGAATTTTACCTGCGGCGCATTAAAGCGTGATTTTGACATTAAATTTTGGGTCAATAAACAATTTTAAATTTGGTTAACACACTCCCTCTACACTTGAGCCCAGGTCGAGCTTGTAAACCCCTGTTTCCTTGTAACAATTATGGTTACATTTTTAATTCAAAAAGTCAATTCCTGAGTGTGCTACTGCCTGCTACATACTAAAACTATGAAGTAAATTAAATAATTTTTTATAAATAAATAAAAACCTTATAGTACGAGATACGGCTGCAAATTTTTTGACCGATCGCGTAACCACTCAAAATATTTAAAAAGTTGAAGATTGGTACTCACCATTCCCAGAAAGCTTATGGTGCCAGTCGGCATTTGGCCGGAAATGTCAAAAACAAAAATTGTTTTTGGACCAATTTTTTGACATTTTTTTATTTTTGGGCGTAACCAAAAAATACTTGTATTGGGACTTGGATTAGACTTAGGTGATCCCAAAAATGCAATGGTGCCATCTCGCATACGGCCGCGTTGCCGCGGCACCATCGCTCGAAGGGGTGCTTTTTTTAAGCAAAATCGACCCTTAACGTAACCACTTGATTGAGGTGTCAAATTAAAGGTATTTATCTTCTCGATACGAATATCAAATGGTGCCACTCCAAATCTGGCCGGATGTGCCCGGCACCAATGATTTTATATTCAAAACTCGCAGGTCATTTACTATAGAGGCGAGTTAGTTATTGCTATATATCTTCGAGAAAAACATTAGTAGACACAATTTTTTTATAAGGATGTTAGGAATACTAACCTTAATATTCTCTAATAAGCCCTCAAAAATCTGACTGGTACCACCACCGCCATATTGAAAAAATTGTGAAAATAGGTAATTTTTTGGGTTTGTCTCGAGCTTTTTACTAATTATCTCGAAAATTGTTTGGTCCACGACAAAAATTATGATGCCAAACTAAAAGCGTATAAAATTATTTCTCAAACAGTGTAACAACTTTTAGGCTCAGACCACCAGCGTCGGAGATAGAATATTTTTTCTTTAAATATGTGTTTCTCCTTTCTCTCCTAAATTATCCACAATAACTTTTAAAATATATTTAATTAGTCCATCTCCGTTTCTCGGCTTCTAGGAGGTGTAGGTTCATACTAATAATTATAATTTATAAATGACAAATGACCACCTATGACAGCTTAAACATAAATCGAGTAGTTCTCGATGAGCCTGTGAATTTGGTTCTTTTCTTTTCGTTGCGCCTATTTTAGTGTTTGGTAATCGAAAAAATTAATAACGTTGCTTTAGCTTGGAAAACATAAACTTATGTGGCTGGTTAAGCATATACTCTTAGCCATACTTTTATCGATTTTTGGGGAAACCCACTTACTGGCAACAGCTTAATATGACTGATATTGATCATCCCATAAACTTAATGAACTTTTAATACTGAGCTGAGCTCTATAAATTAGATAATCTAATTTTAACAAGTTTCTAATTTTAGCTGGTAAATAGTAAAAGCGTCAAGTCCCTTCGAACCTCATCTTAAAACGTTCCACTTAGCCGAACACCATCTGGTGTGTCTCGTGCATATCTTTTTTTCATTAATTACGGTTTCGACCAATCAACTTCATTCATCAACCGCCTCTGCAGATCCTAAATGCATTATTTTATCTCAAGCTTTTCCTCCTTATGCAGGAATATATTGGGCGTTATCGTCTTGACGACTTGCAGAGGCGTTTTTATGACATGCAGCAATTTCGTATACAGAGTGAATATCACAAGAATTTTTCGATTGAAATTAAGTTAAAATATTTTTAAGAGGCCTGATGATGCTTTACTAGAAGTCTAATATAGATTCGAAACCTTTGGCTCCTATATTTAGTTTTTCCAATTCTTTCTGGTAAACGTTTCATAATTTTTTTCTCTGGTTGTTAATCATTTCCATTGGGTAGCACTGTACTGATCAGCACCACTAGGTCGAGTCGTCGACGCGACGTTGTAGCCGTAGTTTTTAGACAGGACCTTTAGAAAGGTCAAAGTATTTTTTCATTTAAATCTGACATCTCGGAAAAAGTATAAGCAAAACAATTGCTGAAAAACCAGTTCATGCCACAGTGAGATCTGGTTATACAAAACTGTCACTAAGTTTGGCTATGGCATCTTACACCATCATACTCTATTTTTAGTTGTTATTTTCCAGTTTCTTCTTTTCAAGTAATCCCCTATAACTATTTCTAGCCACCTTTTTTAGACCTTTCATAGTGGCCTTTATTTTGTCATTGTCTTTACGCAAGTAATTAGCTTCTCTTTCTATGAAACTATAATGATCTAATCAAGAAAGTATGACATTTAAGAGTTACAACTCTATTATTTTTAACATCAATCTCCGCCGCACTATTGTTTCTTCTGTTATTAAAGTCACATTCTTGGACGGCTTCTTTTTCTGCACGAGACACAACACCTCTTTTGTGTTTGTCATTTCTTGTGCTTTTTGATTATTTTCATTTTTGCTTTTGGTCACGTAGTAACGCTCGGTACGCGACATACCACGCCGCCTTTGATAACTTTTAAATCGGATTATCTTCGTTTTTTAATCGAAGAGTATATTGAGAATCTTAAATAGGTGCAAATGTTAGGACCACCATTGAGTTGTTTCAATATAAAACAAATATGTGAGTTCCTCTCTCGGTTTGGTTGTGGTTAGCTTTTAAAGTTAAATATTTTAGATTTTTTTTAATCGCCCGCTCAAAGGGTGATTTTAAAAACAATATTATCTTGTCAAAACTGATAACCGCCGTTTTTTTAAGTTTTGTCTGTCTAAAAATATACTTATACTTTTCGAAATGAGGTTTCTTCCATTGAAAATCTATTTTAGTGCTTGTTTTTGTTCGGGGAAGATTTTCTATAATTCCCCCATCTCTTGTAACCTAGATCTTTGCTTGTCACATAACTACAAAGAATCTCACAAGTTGGAGTGTCAAACTCAACTATCATAAGAAAAGACTTAGCTGGATAGATTTTTACCCTAATTCAAACACAAAGCTCAAAAGAAAAAATAGCAAGAATTTTTAGACAATTGACATTGAGAGTTAAGTTTTAAAGGGTTTAAGCTCAACAAAAATTGGGGTGAGTTTGACTTTAACCTCCCCTTCATTTATTTGTTTTAAAACAAAGTACACTTAAAAAGCAGGAAGGAAATACATTCCGCAAGTGCTCCCTTATATCTACGTTTTATATTCTCGAGATTGCATACTATACATAATCGCCCTCTTTATTTAACTAAGATTTCTTGTCCAGTACAAATAACGGAGGCGGAAGATTATTCTATATTTAGAAAAGAAAAATACCCTTCTAACAATGCAGTCGTTGATTATGTCTCTCATTTAAAGGCACAGAGTATGGTAATTTTCTTAAAGGGTTTTCAGCCACGCCAGCTAACATTTTCCAGCGTGCCGATTCTTGCATTTCGAGAGAACGGTCGCCTGGGAACGTTCACATCTTTGGTTTCGACCAATAAGAAGGCTCAGAAACTGCTAAGCTTGTACGGTGCACGCGCAAAGCTGGCTTGATTATCGTTTTTCAAGAGCGCCCGTTCTCCTGCTCAGAGGTGGGTGTATGACTCATAGATTAAGGAACTATAGATCCGTCACTTCACCTTTCCCGCCAATAATTATTTTTCGCGAAAAATGCGGTTATGTTTCCGCGTGCAAAGGAACTGCCAACATAATAATATTTACGTTGGCAATATTCTAGACATCTGCAGCTCCGCCTCGTACCCCTTCTACGGTGGTCCGTTAGAGGGCACATTATGACAAAAGTGACAGAATGTCGGTTATGACTCATAACTATGAGTTCCATTTTGGAAACTGAGGTTCGCCAAGGTTTCTAAAAAGTGATTTTGTGATTTTTCCTATTCAAAAAATTGTGATTTTATCCGTTGATTGAAATGGCTGAGAAACAAAGAGTTAGAATATGCTGTGTTCAAAGCTGCGGAGACCGTTCCATGATCCCAATAAAAAAAGACATCGTTTCCCCAAAGGCAGTCTTGTTTTTTCAGAAGTATAGTGAAGCCCTTAAACGCGATTAAAGTGCTGATGAAATATATAACAGATTTTACGTGTGTGATAAATATTTTGCTCCAGAGGAAATTTTGCAGACTGGTCGCAGAGGCCTTAGGGAGTGCCGTACCCACACTTACATTTGGACTCCATTTAACTATTTATATATAGTGTTAAAACACCCTTTCTTTATTTCACCAAGTTTAGTATATGGCCAATTTTTGTAATATATCAATAATAAGTTAGAAAATGAGACATTTGTATATTCCAAACCACGGGTATTAATATTATTTACACCATTTACCATAAATTGCCCTACATATATACATTAAATTTTTTGAGTTTAATTTTTTTTTTTGTTTTACAAATTTAGTTTGGAATACAAAAGTGTTGCATTTATTGTTTTTATGTACGAAAAAACAAGATAAACATTTTAAAGAAAATTATTTAATATTTAAAAAAGCATAGACAAGATAATATTGTAATATTTGATTTATTATGAAAAATATAAACTAACATGTTTTGAAATATATGCCATAATCTTTTATAATAAACAACTAGAGGTTTTGTACTACAAGTGAAAAGTATGCCTTTTTGTTTTAACTTAACATAATTAACAATTTTTTCTGTGACTAGCAAAAAAGCATATTTTTAAAAATTAAACACAAATTGCTTGCAAATTAAAAAAAACAGAAATTTAAGCGAGCACCATCTAGTGGTCATATTACAAACTAACAAAAAATCAATAGTACGGTTATCGCGAATTTAACCGTGAGCCATCTAGTGGTCATATTACAAATTAAAAAAGAAAATTCCATATAAAAAAAAGGTTATTGGTTACGTGCATATCTGCGCAGACTCGCCAAACTCCAAATAGTTTCGAACCGTTTAACACGTAACTGTCGTATCTATTGAAGCTCCTTAACCTATGGTATGACTGTATGAAAGTGTAGGAAGGTTCCTTCGATACACGGCAATCGGGCGAAGATCGGCCATGGTAGGATAGGTTTCGGAAAACTCGTGATAGCTTTAAAGCGAATTATTGGTCGATATCAGGGAGGTGACCGTTCCCGTGCGACCTTTCCTACGAAATTCAAGAATCGGCACCCAGGGGTGACATAAGCCGAGTTTTGAACATTGTAGCAAATAAGTGCTTTTGCTATAACTATAACTTTACATGCACACAAGGCAAACTTGGCCTAAAATAATCAAATGCTTTGGGGGATTCTTGCTTACATAACAATAGTCCTAATTTTGGGTGGACTATATATACGTATGTGGTCAAACACACATCTTACTTTTTACAACTATAAAGAACTTTCAACGTTAATATGACGGCGTTGGTAGTTGGCTTTAAAGTTCCATTTTGACTTGTGCTATCTCCTATTAAACTTGTAAGCTTCTCGTAAAATCAAAATAGTAACTGTCTGCAGATAACTAAAGCATGGCTTTTTTGGTTACCGATTTTTTTTGATCACAGGTGCAAAAAAAGATTTCTGCCCGTTTTTTACCCAAAATTAAAGAGAAATAGCGGAATATAGTAATATTGAAAAAATCTAATTATTCTTGCCTAAACATTAAGTCATTCCCGCCGGTTTTCACCAAGTATTTACGAAAAAATAAGTTAAAAAAATCGTAAAAATTTCAAACTGTCAAAGATTAAAATGTCGCAACAATGAACGTGTCAAAAGGCACATCGCTATGGAAACCGCATTGTTATTTTATTTACCATCCGCCTTGATTTATAGTGTAAAAATGGTGTGTTGCGAGAAGTGCTCTTCGTTCGAGATTTTTAAAAGTATTTTCCTCTTTTTATTGAATTTTTTGATAAAGGTATTAAAAAAAAGAGTGTTAACAACTCGCGGCTAAACTGTGCTTTTTTTACTTGCTTTTTTAAATACCTCGCTGCGCTCGTTATTTAAACCAACGCTTGTAAAAAAAGCACTATTTTAGCCACTAGTTGTTAAAACTACTATTATTGCATCTATACAGTTCATACTCATGACACCAATAAAGTAAAAATTATTACTTCAATCAGAATCTAAGACATTTGAAGCATCCCATTAATATCTTGGGAGACTTCAAAGAATGTCCCCGCGCTAATCTCATTTATTTTTCTTTAAAAACTAGAATTTTATAGTGGCAAAAAGGTAAAAATTTATTTTTCGCTTCGACTTAATCCATATTTAATGCAAGCTGTTCATTCCGTGTTTACTGAAGGAGAATATATCACTTGTGTTGTCAATGTGCCAATATATGCAAAAAAATAATCTTTTTATAAATAGACCTTTTGCACAGGTTTTAAAACACACGTTTATATATGAAATTAGAAACTATTACTTATATATTTTTGTGCATAACAGAAAAGAGGTTTGCAACATGCGCGAAATATTTTCAGAACTCGACAAAAAATATGTATCGTTAAATTTTTGTGGCCAAGTTGTAACAACTTTAAATTATTTCTAAGGATGCTTTGGCTTTAAAAATAGTAATTTTAGACATGAAACCAAACCAAAACTTTATTGAAATAAAATGTCTTTTGTAATCATTAGTAGTTTCAAAACGAATACAAGTAATTTTGAGGCACAATTTATGTTGAATCTTTTTTCTCAAGGAATGACAAGTTTCGTTATCGGCCAAAATATAACATACATTGCAAATCTTGTTGTTATTTTCGTGTTTGCGACGAGTTTTCAAATAACCAGATATGAATTCAAAGAATGAAGAAAAGGCAGGAATTACTTTACAGGCGGGTTCAAGATTTAAATAAGAGCAGGTTCAGTAGTCTACAGGAAAGAAAAAGCATAGTGCCAGAATTAGGTGTTCTTTACCTGCTAATTTGGTCCTCAAACTAAAAATTAAGTGCTCCTCTAGTTTTAGCAGCAAATTAAAAAAACAGTAGGACGGCTAGGTTAACGTTAAGCTGGCATATAATAAGATAATAAGCATAAAATGATTAATATCTTCCAATCCAGCCCAACCCAACATAACCAACCCATGGGTTGGTTATTTTGGGCATAACAACCCAACCGAACATAACCAACCCAATATATTAATAATTTTATGCTTATTATCTAGTATTTGTGTGAAATTACCAATGAAATTACAATTTTTCCATTTTTCGCCACAACGAAAAGAACACTTAATTTTCGAAAGATGGAACAAATTAGCACTTAAGTTGCTTTTTATTTTAAAATAATTAAAATTTAGTTTATCTGAACGGGTACCTATGGGACCGCTAGGTTTATGTTAAGCTAGCGGTGCCTAATTATTTTTTTGCAAAAATACCAAAATAAAAGTTTTTTTGAAAGTTTTCATTTAATATTAAATTAACATTAACACTTAAATGACACCTAATTTGGAAATAGTAACATTAAATTTTTCTCCAAGAATTATGGATGGGATCGCTAGCTTAACCTTAACCTTAACCTAGCGGTCCTACCTTATTTTTAATTTTCTGCTAAAACTAGAGGAGCACTTAATTTTTAGTTTGGGAACCAAATTAGTACCTAAAGAGCACCTTATTCTGGCACTATCGTTTTTTTATTTTATTGAGGTGGGATCGTCTAGTTTATATAGATAATAAAGAAAAAGAACAGGAGACAACTGATATATTTACAAACAGCCCTTCCGCTTAAAACAATCCCAAGAAACTGCGTACACCAAGATAAGTACGAGGGAAGATTAATACATGGACTGATGGGGCCGGGTTAGTCTGTAAGGGTCTAGCTAGTGAAGAAGTTGGAACATGGAAAATACTTAAAGATTATTGGGGTACTTGATAAATATTTGTCCGTTTTAACTGGGAGAAAGTGTTCTATATAAACTTCAGTTTGTTAAATGACGTCCTTGTTCCAAATAATTAAAATCCATCAAAAAGGAATGACTTAGCTCTATACTTATCAATCAAGGAAGTCCTAAAAAGGTCCGACAGAAAATAACCGAAAAATAAACTGATTATATCATGATTGGCAGCTTTTTAAGACCCTTAATTAAATTCCGACTACTTTATTATTAATTTATTATAATAATACGAGATGCAAAAGGATCGTATGTGTAATTTAAAAAACCAAACCACATGAAAAACATCTGGGCTTTTTGGCTGTCACTCAGAAATTAGGCGACTAATAACGTTCTAAGAAATTGATTTTTTAAATAAGATTAGAGTTTAAGCTTTTTTTGGTTTGGCTTCTACAACAAAACGATAAAAATACCGTCTGTTATGAAAACCGTACCACATAATTACTGAAAAAGGTTTATCACCTGGGGCCATGCAAAAAATGTCCAATGCTTTTCTGCAAATTAAAATTAAATTTTTAATCTTTCTGGTTCACGGTGCGGGGCGCGACCCTTCGGCTTAAGACTTTAGGAGAACCTTAAGCCAAATATTTACATAGAGTTGGGTGTATATAACTAAGAGTTACTATAACAGCTCTGCCCTTCTTAAAGGACCACGCAGTATTTAAATGGAAAATTGTTCCCCGTGATATTTGGATGTTGTTTAAGTATTTTATATAGAACACACTAAGAAATATTTTTTACCATGGGCACAAACTTGGATCTATGACAGGGGAGCCGAAAATAGCTGTCAAAGTTTGACATGTAATATCCAAAAGCAGGCTAACCAGGGCCGATTTAGATTAACATGGTGTAAATTCCTACTAACTTGAGCAAGCTGGATCCAAAAATGCTAACCATTTTAACAGCTTTGAATTCCTATCAAAATAACGATACGTATTTATTTTAGTTTTTGACCTTTTATACTTTTGTCGTAACCTTGAGTCCAAAAATTGAATTAAAAGTGACAGCTGTGCGGACCTATGATTTGTTTTAATTAAAGAAAAGTGATCAATTTAGCTTTTTTTAAATTTAAAAACAGTTTATTAGTAACTAATACAAGTAACAATCAATTTACAAGTGACATTTTTTGAAAGCTGTCAAATCCTGAAAATAGGATAAAGGCGCTTTTTTAATTTTAACAAACAACTTTTACACTTCCCTGGCACTATACTATAAATTGGACTTATTTAGTTAAAACAAATGACAGGTCCCCACAGCTGTCACATTTTTTTAAAATTTTTCTATTCAGGTACATCACGAAAGTACAAAAGGTCATAGACAAAATATCAAAACTAAAAAAAGAGGGCTGTAATTTTGACAGGCATTGAAATATGTCAAAATCTGTTACTTGTAAATAGATTTTTACTTGTATTTATTGCTAATAAACTATTTGAATATTAAATAAAAGCCAAATTGGACACTTTTTTTTAGTTAAAACAAATGACAGGTGCCCACCGCTGTCACTTTTAATTTAATTTGTGCCATCCTTTTGACAGGAATTGACAGCTGTCAGAATGGTTAGTATTTTTAGATTTAGCTTGCTCAACTTAGTAGGAAACGACACCTTGTTTATCAAAATCGGCTATGGTTTGCCTGCTTTTGGATATTACATGCCAAACTTCAGCTATTTTCGGCTTCCTGTCATAGATCCAAGGTTGTGCCCATGGAAAAAAATATTTCTTAGTGTGTCCTATATAACATACTTAAACCGCATCCAAATATCACGGGGAACAATTTTCCATTTAAATACTGTGTGGTCCTTTCCTAAAAAAATGCCTTATATAGCGATAATAACTCTTCCAATCACGTTAGCCTGGAAAAAATGCAGAACCAAAAACTCTTCTGGACGCTTATTCTTGAATGACCGTGAGGTGAGGTGAGCTTTTTTTACCACCTTTTTCCACGGGGAATTTCGCTCACCTCACCTCACGGTCGGTCAAGAATAAGCTAGAGAATAAGCGTCCTGGGCGCGAGTAGACTGCGTCAGGCATGCGCAGTAGATTTTTCGCCTTTGGCCTTGCCCAGGGCCAACCATGATTTTAGCATTATTTTCTTTGTTCTTTAAATTTATTATTTTTACACATTTCGCGACACTTGGGCCATTATAGTATCTTATAATTATATGATTGGATGCAAACACGAGTTAGTGAATTAAAAATATCATTCACGTAGAATAATACAAATATAATCAAATAAAGTCTAATAAGTGGCATTGTTG